>CM057348.1:234053082-235314044 GCA_030015575.1 Agapanthus africanus
TCGGAAAGTGAAGAGGAGCCAATCTTCTGTCCCAAGAATGTAGAGCAGCAACTTCTCCAAGAGCTCCGAAAACAGCTCAGAAGCAAAGACAAGGAGATGGCCAAACTTTACTCCAAAATTGACGACTTGACGAACGTCGTCTTGCAGCTCACGGCCCGACTTGCCTCTCAGCCGCCCAATCAAGCGCAGGGCTCTGCTCGTGAACTGGGAAACGGTGTCCCAATGCAGCCGATGCCTATTCCCTCAAATCCAAAGGTGAGCGGACCGCAGGAAAGTCAATCGCATCCTATCTCAGGAAATATCTTGGCTACTGATGACAGTAGCCCGCTAACTCAAGATTAAATCATGGATTTGGTTGCCAACAAAGTCAAATCATTGGTAGCTGAAGCCGAAGCGCAAAAAGATATCAGCAGTAGTGGGAGACCATATCCTGCTCAGTATGATCTGGTAGAATTTCCTAGCGGTTATGTCATCCCCAAATTCGGAAGATTCGATGAGACGGGAAATGCGAATCAGCACATCGCCCACTTTAAAGCCTCATGCGGGAATACTGGGGGCAATGACGCGCTTCTCCTCCGCCAGTTCGTTAATAGCTTGGCCGATGTTGCTTTCGACTGGTACGCGAGCATACCGGATGGCTCCATTACAACATTCGTCCAAATGGAGTCTCTGTTTCGGCAGAAGTTCATGAGCGTTAGTGATAAGATCACCATCGCCGACCTCGTAAGGACCAAGTCAAAGAACAACGAAAGCAGCACAGATTTTATAACCCGATGGCGCAATCTCTCCGTCAAATGCGAACCGCCGATAGTGCAGGACCAATCTGTCAGTCTTCTCGTCGGAAATCTCAACAATTGGATGGCCCCGTTTCTATGCACCGCGGGTCTCAAAACATTCCAAGAGCTGACCAGGAAAGTTCAGATGCTTGAGCGCTCAAAGCAGGAGTCCTCCTCGGATTCCCAAAATAACAATAGGTCCTGGATAAATCGAAAGGACGATAATCGCAAAGGCGGAAACTCCGATTATTCTGAATCTTTTAACACTTCGGCTGACCGAAATAAGCAAGGGATGAGCGGGCCTAGCGCCAACCAGCCTCGGAAGCCAGTGTTCGGAGAGAGAGGAGAATCTCCACTCAAAGAGAAGCTAGATAAGGTCTATTCCTTCAGAAGGGACAAAATTCGTAAAATATTCAAAGACGCCCTGAAGAACGGTCTACAACTGCCCGAGTCAAAAAGACAGCAGGAAGCGAATATGACCGACGACCCCAAATACTGCCCCTATCACAGAGTAATAGGTCATGCCATTGAGGACTGCTTCGTCTTCAAAGATTGGGTCGAAAAGCAATACAAGGCAGGAGAGATAAAACTATCCAAAAGCGTGTTAACAAACAGTCCAGCTGCGACTGCCAATTTCATACAAACGGAGACCGAAGTTCTTCGTGAAACTGATTCTCTCAAACATCTGCCTTTCTCTGAAAACAATCGACCACCACGTCATTAAACTGGGAACAGTCAACCACCACGTCATTAAACTGGGAACAGTCGACATCTAAGTCGTTAAACTGGGAATATAAAAAAAATGTAAATAAACAAAAAATGTGTAAATAAAAGAATAATAAAGAAAAGCCGAAATGATGGGGCAACTCGCAATAAAAATCAGCGAGTAAAATAAAGATGAAGAATAAAGCCGAAATGATGGGGCAACCGCGAATAAAAGCCGAAATGATAGGGCAATCGCGATCTTCACGATAAGAAAAGCTGAAATGATAGAGCAATCGCGATAAAAAAAAACAACAAAAACAAAAACAAAAACAAAAACAAAACAAAAAAAGGCGAATGATGAGTCGCTCCTGGTACCATATTCCAGTGCAGCGATGCAGACGCCACCCAAAATTCAAATTTCCAAAATTCTCCCGGCCCTACGGTTAGTTCCCAAATTGACTACCGTATACAATCCACGGGCTCAAATAATTCCCATCATACCTATGCCCCACCGCAATCACCAGTTACGTGGCTGGTCTCCGCCTTTGGAATTATGCTCCATTGAGAAGACCCACTCATGTGTCCTCACGATGCATGAGGAGAACAAACCTTCGTGGGATCCTTACGACTCACAAAGGAAAAACACACTTGGGGGTCCTCACGACTCCTAAGGAGAAAATACACCTGCGGGATCCTTACGACTCGTAGGGAGAAATGCTTTTATGGGACCCTCACGGCCCGTAAAATTGAAAAGCCTTAGGTGATAGGGACCTAAAACCTGTCTCCTAAGCCATCGCTCCCCAATCCCTAAATGGCGAATGATGAGTCGCTCTGTCACGCCCCGCTTCCCAAAATACGGAATACGAGGGGTAGACAAGGCCAGCCATGCTCCTACGGTCAAGGAAATGTCATGCCGTAGTCACACTTCGGCTTCTAGTTTTTTCATGGTAAACAGTAAATGATGCGCAGGTAATGAGAAATGCAGTAACTGAATGAAACAATGTAAAGAACTGACCTGAGGGGAAACAAACGAATATAACTCTGGATAGCTAATCAAGATGTCTGTGATGTACGTCTAGTCCTGGTCCAAGCTAAATCTTCTCCTCACACTGAGCATGCATACTCAGGTCGTCAGAGCGACATAATAGCAATATAATATATATAAAATCACATGACAATTCTAACAGTGATATTAGATATATATAACAGTAGATCAATGGCAGTATGGTTATGAACATGCAGAAATCAATGCCGCGGAACAGTAAAAGCAGTAGAACGATATGCCACGTATGTCAACACAGTAGATAAGGTATATAAATGCCAGTATCCCTATCAGTATCTAAGTCTCACTGTACAGGTCACTAAGCCTATCGTCAGTCCAAGCGTGAGAGTCAACCTCTCGCGAGTGTCCTCCACCCAAGGGTATAACCCAAGGGCAAGGGACCACGGGCCCAACATGTATATCACGGTGATAATCACATACCCTGTAAATCTCCATATATCTCCCTAAATATATAAGCCGGTATGGGACTGATTAGTCCAAAAATATTAAGTTTACCGCAATCAGAAACGGCGTCGCTTTGCAGCTAGCCGGTGAGTACGGGTCGATCCACAGAGATGGGTAGATTTCTTATTGTGTTATCACGAGTTGATTCCAAATGTTGTTTGGATTGATTTAATCTAAAAAAAAACTAGATGTATCACTGAACTAAATTAATCTAAGTTAAAGTCTTGCTAGGGTTAGGTTTAGGGGAAGTTTGGAGATTAAAGGTTTCCTCACCGCTTTCATTGCCCTATTTTAGATTTATTAGATGTTACAGTAATTATCAATAAAGTGGATCCGAATCTTTTGGGAAGATGTTTCTTCCTCTAGATTCGTATCCTTCCTTTATCGATAATTACCCTAACCCCCATGGAAAACACGCGCAACCGGCCCTTTATACTACAGTTCATCGTTACCTCGAGGGGTAGGATGCCGTAGGGAGCGGTTGTGCGTGCATGCATGGAGTTCTAACTCTTAGGTGTGGATGGCATGAAAGGGGTGAGAGATCTCATCTCTCAAACCTTTCCCTAAGGCTAACCCTAACAAGCGAGGAGATTACTCGCTCATTAGGGGATGATAGAACATACTAATTAAGAGAGAATAAAAACACAGAAATTAACTTACTAGGTTGACGGCTCCCTCCAAGCAATATAGAACAGATCTGAATAAACTCCCAGCAATTCTGAATTTTATTGATTGAAAAGAGGCATAGGGTTTTACAATTTTTGATTACAATTTATAAGCAAACAGAAGAATTAGGGTTTCAGAGTCTCGCGCATGTGCAATTACAGATATGCCCACGAAAAATCCCAACCCCTGCACCGACGCACCGACACGGGAAAAATGCACCGACACGGGCAATAATCGGCCACGGAACCGCGGCAAATGTAGGCCTTGGGCCGCGGTTCCGCGGCCCTTTGGGGAGATCTCTCAGTGAAATTTCCTGGTTTTCTTCTTGTTGGCTTGGGCTTCTTATTTATATATATCTTTTTTCCATTTGGGCTTCTAGGTTGGTTCCAGATCTTCAGTGAACAATTTGCAATGGATTTTTAACTGTTCGCTTTGAGTCGATGTCTTGAATCTTACTTTGTGAGTTGTTCTTATGTAGGCTTGATCAAGATTCTCTGTTTGTTGGTTAAAGTCCACATTTTCATCGTCTTTACATCGTTTGCACTGTTTTCTGTCCAAGAACCTGTAACCTGTAACATGTAGCAGACATGCGTCAAAAGCACCTGTTTATTTATAAAACGAATAAGAATTGGGGAATATAAACTGCAATATTATGATATGAACAAATACCCCCAAACTTATCTTTTGCTCGTCCTCAAGCAAACTTATTATTTATTCACTAAAATCCTAACCGCACTTTCGCAGGGAAACGCGATTGCACTGAGCACGTGCAACAAGCCTTTAAACCTCTAGGTGTCCCTAGTAGGAGGAGTGTTGTCTCCTGAGGGTTTTCAGCGGATTACACCCACAAAATCCTATCAACTCGGCCCATTGACTTTTGTTTTCCAATTAGGTTTTCTAACAAGGAATTCTATTACCTTTTGACTCGCAAATTATCCACCCATATTCTTCACACTTCCTCATTATTTAACTTAAGATTATATATGTTATGTAGACCTACTTAGCTTTCGGCATCTCCTAAGTTTTCCTTCTAGGGTTCCATCTCCACTTAGGAATTTCTATCAACTCTACTAAAGATACAAGTTCTAATCTTCATTCCTCTCTCTTATCTAAATTCCAATCACATATCCCCACGTGTGTGTATAAGTCACCCCTACACTTGGAAATTCAAATCAAGCAATCATACTCTCGTCCGTTGTCCAAAGCACTTCTTAATTGGTGAATTTTTAAATGAAGTTTGCTTACATATCCTTCATGCGACCGTTAATACTTCTTGAGGTACCAACAACCGATTACAAGATGCGTTAGCACATTAAAGCATACTTCCTAGTTTTTGCAACACCCAAGGCTTTTAGCAGTGACTCCCAAACCAGTTGGTCTAAGGCACTAGGTGATGAAGCACCCTCGCTAAGATTTTTCTATTTTTACAGCCTTAAGTAATCACAAAAACCCAGTGTCCATTTTTTTTTCTTTATTCACTTTTTTTTTATTTTTATTTTCATTGTACTAAGGACTTTAGACAAGAGCATTTCAAGGTCTCTTCTACTATTCCAAGTTTCAAGGTGCGTGATTGTGCAAATTGTAGGGTATACATTTTCAGAAATTAGACTTAAGCTAGGAACTATTTTTCAAACTTATATTCTAATAAGAATGTCAATACTCTTCCCTCATTTTGACTTAGCCCAAGAAGTGAACCCAAAATTTGCCTATTTCTAAATAAACTACAAGGCATATACTTTCTACCGTTAAACTTTAAGGAAGGTTATTTTTAGGGTTTTTAATTTACTAAGTCTAAGATCTAGTTTTTCCTAGCCAGTTAACCTATTTTTCAAACTCAAGTCAATTAGCCAAAATTGAATACATTAATTTTTATAATTTTTGAAATTTTTCAATTTTTTATGGGTTTTCAAATAAGTATGCAAATGCAAAAATATGTACAAATGAATGCGAAGGAAGAAGACGTACCGAGCATACCCCCAAACTTGAACTTGACAGTGTCCTCACTGTCATGCTAAACCCAGAGGGTCAAAATGCCGATACTCCCCTGTTTATTTATTTATAAATTTTTTTTTATTGTTAACAAAAAATAAATACAGAAAGGCCCTCCCCGAAACTTCATTTAAACTATATTAGACATTACTGCCAAACCTTGCATAGACCAAACGTCAACACCAACCAGTTAAAAAATTTATCAGCAAAGAGAATTGGTTGGTGGAAGAATAAGTTATGGCGGTCCAAAAAGAATTGGGGAAGATAGAAGTGGTGGTATGGAAGGTATGGAGGGGAATAGACAGGAGGTGGTGATGAATCAAAACGAGAATGCGAATGATCAGCAATCAGTGGAATATTGGCATTCTCGTAGCTTATTAAAAGAAATGGGGGTGGTTCAACTTCTAAAGGAGGAGGTTGACTAACCACAATATCCCCAAAATGTTCCTGTTGGTCCTCTATTGACTTAGCATCATCCATCAATTTCATATGATATTCAATTATCAGGGAACTGATCTCCTCGATGTCCGCCATAGTCCAACCGAAAACTTGCCGCCTATCTTGTAAGACTTTTAAAATAGCGTTCTCTTGCTCGAAGGCTAGAGAGGCTGATATTATAATGGGAAAAGTCTCATTCTCACCTATGTAAGCATATTTAAGGTGAGGCGGTAAGGACATGAGTTCGAGTTTCGGAGGCGAAAGAATCATTGCGGAATCTACCTCGAACTCAAAGGATTCCAACACAGGTTCGAAATCACTGCAAACAACCGATTCGGATGATTCAACTAACTCATCCACAAATTCAAAAGACTCATATTCTGACTGTGAGTCGTCATCATCCGAAAAAGTGAAATATTCATAATCCATATCGGTTGTGTCAACTGTGGTAGGCTCAAGGAGGGACGCACTAGTGGCGTCAAAACTGTTTTCATCAAACAAGAATCTTTCAAGCTCGCAGTCCTCCTGCGTGATTTCATGAATAGAGCAAACTTCTCGTGTACTAGTTTTTGGCACGGGGGGCAGACTTCCCATCTTATAAATATTGAACTTACTAGACATCTTCCCAAAGGATAGAGTCATAGAGCCATTGCGACAGTTTATTACAGCATTGGAAGTGGCCAAAAATGGTCGACCAAGAATCACCGGAATTTGGTTTCTTGGGTTAGCAACAGGTTGTGTATCCATAACAATAAAATAACAGGGAATATGTGTTAGTTATATGTATGCCCTAGAGGCCATTGCTATACATAGGATGTATATTGCAGTGGATGCTGGGACATATATAGGGAGGACTTTCTCGCTCGACATGATAGTATGCTATCTGGTTACTCTTTACCTTAACGTGTACACTGGGTGTCTCTCTGTTACATGTTGGTAAAGCCCTTAGGATGTGTACTTGACTACCTGGACTGTGATGCGGATCATACTAGTGGGGACATGGTAGTCTATAAGTACATCCTTCAAAGTCCCGAGTCGTGGGTGTATCGAGACAGGGCATCGATATACCAGAGTAGACTAGCGTGTACCTTCTCGACCCATACAGATGGGCGATGGATGATCCCATATCCATTGGTGTTTGACATCAGAGGAGACATACGGGTGCTCAGTAGAGACTGGGTACACTGGACGGACTCGCCGAGAACTCCCAGATGGTATTATACCTTACGTCAGATGGCAGTTCTCTGGTGACACTGGTACAGAGTAGTCTGTTGACCCGAGATCGTCATAGAGTCTTGTGTGGTTCCCACTGTGCTTTGATTTCCATCTTACCACGTCCAAGAGGGCGTGCAAAACGGTGGTTTTTGGGTACAGTCCCGAGTCACATAGAGGCAATGAGCGATAGGAGGGGATTCGTCTCTCCCGGTATAGGGAGTTGATGTTGCGCTGTGTTCGATTGGCTATAACAGGAAATCCCTGGCCAGGGTTGCTGAGATTTACTGGTAAGTGTTACCAGTAGTTTCTCGAAGTGTTATAGACCTCATATCGACACGACTTATCGAGCTATTGGGGTCTGACGTTTACCACCCCTAGGCGAGATATGCGACATATCAGACGATCAGACCGGACTGTACGGTAGTGTTACTGGTTGGATTCACTGGAGTGTGAGCGAGCTTGCTCGTCGATCTTCAGATCGCTCAATACCCGGGTGGCCGTTACGTTTAGCAGACCGCTTGCGGCTTGTGGGTGTTTGATATGATCATCGCCTGCTGCCGGCGTATTGACGAGTCTTTAGAGTCCTACACAGAGGTTTCCTGGCTCAAGCGAAACGAAATAGGAGCGCATATGAGATATGTGCGGGACCGAGAATGATGCGTGTATGTGATACCGTATTTCATTCTCGCGATGTGACATTGATCGGTTATATGCGATATAGCCGGGTTATCGGATCAAGTGTTGATTCGATAAGTTGTTACTGATGATACCAGTCGGTTATGTGCGACATGACCGGATCATTGAATCAAGTGTTGATTTAGTGATTTAATGCATAATTATATATTTGATATATTACTTTGCATTAACTAGTATCGGTTCACTTTGAATGGATTTTCTCACTCGGGTGTGCGCATTCCATATGCGATATGATTTTGTGCACTTGATTGTATCATGTTTGATGATACATGCTTTTTGGTTAAGTGTAAAGTATCAAACTATAGTTAAGTGGATGATTAGGGTTTTTGATTTCCTTATTTATATATTAATCTTTTTCTTTTTGGAAAAAGAATAAGCAAATGAGAAAATGGTGGCAATTTTTGTTTTGTTCATGAAGTTTCATGAACACTTTGACTTTGTCACCATTTTGTCTCATGCTTAACCCTAACCACTCCACTAACCCTAGTTCACTCTCTACAACTAACCATGGTTCAATATATGATAAGTATTGATTTTCTTTTAATAACAATTAACTTATCATAACAATTAGCTTCTTCTTCTTCATCTTCTTCAAGTGAAGAAAGCTATGCTCCATCAATGGTGATTGATGAATTAGAGTGAGAAATCCAATTCTAAAGTCTACCCACTTCCTATTTCTTCATCCTCTATCTCTTGCCAAGTAGTAGAGTGTGTTTCCTTCACAAGTTTTCATGGCTTGGTGAAGGTGGAGCTTGATCTAGTGATGCTTCGACGTAGATCATCTTCGGCACGTCGTCGATGACCTAGCCCGCTTCTTCTCCGATGAAGCCGACGCAAGAGCCCGGATTTTGATTTGGACAGCGAGGATACTTCGTCACGGAGCCGTGGAGGTGGAGGACCGGATCTACAAAGGTTGTATTTCCGTATTCTTATAGTTAAGTGTTAACTAGTTTGCTTTTCGCCTAGACATCTAGCCAACGATCCGTACACTAGGGTTTCTCGGCACCATAATTTTTGAAATTGGCATGGTTGATGCCTTGTGAGACCTCTTGAGAGTGCCTAGGAACCCTACAGTGGTATCAGAGCCTAGCTAGAGCCTTAGGCGAAGTCCAGACGGAGTTTGAAGTCCGAACGACCCGAAACCCCAACCCTAAAAATGCTCTCTGTCCTTTTTTTAAAATCTGGTCTTTTTCCAAATTAAAAATATGCAGAAAAATCAGCAGGCTTTTCTATGAATTACTGTGAAATTCGAGAACGTGATTCCACCAATACGCGGCGGAACCGCGGCACAAGCTTGGCTTGTGCGGCGGTTCCGCGGTCTCCTTGTCACATCAGCACTTGAAGTTTGCACAGTAATTCGTATTTTTCTGTGTTGGTTTTCCTGGGATATTTTAAATCTGACTACAGAGTTGAATTTTCTGGGGTTGTTTTAGGGGATTCGTATATTCGATCGGATTATCAAATTTTGTCTGTGTGGCTTTCCGGGTAATTTTTAGAATATGTTAAAAAGGTCGACCGGATATAAATACCCATTTTTTCCCCTGTCGGGAAACTTCCAAGTGTTGGATTTTTCCGTAGTTTAACGACGTTCTAAGTAGTAAAAGTAACGCGATGGTCCCTCTAGAAGACAACAAACCTTAACTCGATTATGTGACCGTCTTGAACTGCCCTTTGAACCTTAGGGTTTGGGGCAGTACGGCGTGCCACATGTGAGGCGTTGGCTTGACCCTTCTACGGCTGGACCGTTGGTACTGAGGCACGAACTGAATGTTGTTAGACTTATTTCATGTGTTGAGCTGTATCGGGAAAACTTGGGTGTTTGACTGTTCGATCGAAAAGTTTAACATTTTCTGTTTATCTGGAATGGGATACAATAATTGGAATTCACAAAAGTTATGTGATAACTGAATGAATGTTATAAACATAGCAGTTTAGTCTCACTTGATCGGTTGCCACGGAATTTTGATGTGATCAAAAGTCCGTCGCAATCACGTAGCGTACGCGGATACTCGCCGGGTAAACTTAATAGACAGCTACACCCCATAGCCCCGACCAAGTGACTGTAGGAGAACCCCGTCGCCGAAAGCATCTGTTCGGGTGCTCCCGGTAGCGGTGTTCCGCCTTGGTGCGCTTCGTCGACGGCGTTGGGGGTGCGGCCGTCTACTGAAGTTTGCGACGAGCATTCGATCAGTTTTTCGGGAATCTTGTTGAATTACCCGACTTGATATTGAAAAGTGTTTTCGATAATGAGACTAAAATGCGGGGTTTATAATTGTTAGGCATGCGATGTCTAAGTAATTCATTTGGTCAGGCATGCGATGTCTGAGGAGGTTGCGGATTCCAACTGTTGTAGTTTTACACTTTCTTTTCTGTGACCGTAAGTGTAATATGTGATATCGCCGGTTTCGTTGCTATATGTCAACGACAATTGGGATGCGCATATTTACTTTCGTTGATGACATGTGATGTTATGTGTTGCTGGATATGTTATATTGGATCGTCGTGTTTGAATAGCCGGGGGTTTTTATGTGAGATGAGTGTTTTTCATTTTCATTCATGTAAAAACTTGTATGTAATATTCTTTTATTGGGGCGCTTTCAGGTTGCGGAAGATGTCACCGTTTGTATATTATTTACTTTTCCGCACTAGGATAGACCCAAGGAGGGGAGCACAAGTAACCGGGTTCTGGAGTCCAGTAGGAGACCAACTCGAGGAGTCGAGTCCGGGTCTCCTAACTCTAGAATTGGTAGGGTTGCTTGCCGCTCTCGTAGGGGTCTAGGGGTGTGGGTTTGGCTATTCATCACGACCGTGGAATCCGTGTTTTATACTGGCTCGTATTGAAAACACGGACGTCCTAGTATATCCAATATTTCATATGATTCTTCTGCTGCGATATCTGTGATGTGATCATGTGATGTTCTTTGATAGATACAGTATATAGTATATATGATATATTATATAGACGTTACTTATGTTTTACACCCGCGCTAGCCCTGCCCCGCTCTGCCGTTAGTTACCTAACCTAACGGTGCACGAGGCGACATCGAGGCGAATGCGGATGGCATAAGTGTACGTCGTATTTATCTGTGATGTTTAGGTACTTAAATGATGGGACTTCATTAATGTGATTAATGAAAGTAAAAGAAACCTAAGATGTTGTAGAATCGAATTTCAAAATAAAACAGGTAGCTACAGTTCTTGCTTTGCACAGCGGTATATGTGATATATCCTGCACCTTATTCGATGAGGAAAGGACCGAGATCCCTTCACCGGGAGTGACTTCTTTAGCAATAACTGGCAGATGCTACACACTCGATTTGTCTTTTGATTGCTTTTAAGTGTTTTTGCTTTGCACAGTGATATATATGATATATCCCGCACCTCATTCGACGAGGAAAGGACCGACGATCCCTTCACCGGGAGTGACTCCTTTAGCAAAACTAGAAAAGCCTCAAAAGCACTCCATTTTAAAATCATTTGATTCTACAACGATATCAAGTTCATTACGCAATAGGTTTTCAGAAAAACCTGTCGTAGCCCTCCGTCATTTCAGATAAGTTGTATATAGTATTCGTGCTGCATTTGTTGGCTTTCGTCAAAGTGCAGTGTGCGGTAGCTATATACTGCTTATCTGCCAGCATACGATGCGATTGGATTAGGGTAGTCGTGCGGCTTTGTTGGCTTTCGTCAAGGGTCGTGCGGGTGGGTTTAATTCAATCAAGAAATGTACGGGTTGAACTTGACTAGCGGGCTATGGTTTGTTGGCTTTCGTCAAGGTCATAGCACGTTAGGGGCAAAATATTATCGGGAATTTCAAGTGTTGAAATTTGCAATGAGATTGCATACCTTCTATGAGATAGTTGGATCCCGATACCCGCTGCGAGTAAGAGTTACTCCTGGGAGAGTTTTACACATTACAATTAGCCGATCAAGTAGGTGTCTAGAAAGGTGTCAACGGGGTTACGCCTCTGGGAAAATGAGGTTTACATATTAATTAGGTTCGTGCGAAAGCACGGGGGACCTCCCTCAAAGTACCGACACTGGCCTGGCTGAAAGATTGGCGAACTTGTAGTTTGTAATTAATCCCGGCTAGTCTTTCCTTTTAGGGTTTGAAGGAAGATTTGATAAAAAGCAGTGGGAGCCATCCTGATTAGATAAAATAATAACCAATCTGATCTTGCCAGAGCGCACGCTGAGTGTTTTCTTTTTTCTCTCTCCAGGTAGCGACCATATCACGCCTTAATCAAGATAATAATACGGAATATTGACCGAACCCGCTTGTTATACTGAGCTGGGGAACGTTGGTCCCGCTCCAACTTATAATTGTTATAAGACAGAGCAGGAAATTGGGGATTACCAGAATTCCCGTGCCGCCCAAACGAAGAGAGTGCATGGTGATGCATCATCTTCGGGTGTGTTCATTACAAAGAACTGTTTCTCAGTATCCTCCGCATCCTGGGTATATGATACCAGATCAGGATCCCAGATATGTAATCAGTTACATAGGGCTACAGAAAGGTAGAGAACTGAGAACGGGTGATAAGTTTCATGAGGCAGAAAACGGGGTAAGAGTTGCAGCCAAGTCTGTTGGTCACTGTCACCCTGTATTCCAAATACATTGATTCTGAACGAATGTTATTAGATACCGAACCTGATATACAAAATCATATCAGTCTCTTTACTAGTAAAGAAATGATAAGATTTTGTATTGTTGGATTATGTTTTGAACATTTCCTATATCAAAAGTTGATCGTATCAGGCACGTTATCTAAAAGCATTGATGTTCTAAATCAAACTACAGTTCTTTTGTATACGGAACACACACAAGAGGAAGAGTTCAGAAATGAACGAATCCTTCTTGAGGTATTGTAGACTAGGTCAGATCAATGTGACCCGACTAGCTAGAGTTACATATAGATGCATATTTAAATTAGTTTGAATTTACATCTTGTGAAACTCGCCAGTCATGTCACAAAGATAAGATGACCATAGCTCTGTTTATTGGAAACAGAGAAAGAGTTAGTGAACTCTTGGGACTGATACATGATGATGTATGTAAGGTCCCCTGTCTACATATGCCAGGACTAGTTCTTTTGTACTTCGTTACATTCTCTGATAATCTCTCGAGATTCAGACATATGTTCCTGTTGAAACACAAGTCCGAACCTTTTGAGATATTCACAGAATATAAGTTAGAAGTAGAGAACCAATAAGGGTATAAGTATTATGTCCTTTGATGAGATCGAGGAGGAGAATACTTGAGCACGGAAATCCTGGACTATTTTAAAGGAGAATGAGATTCTCTCTCGGCATTACTCCTCCGTATACACCATAGGACGATGGTATATCGGGGCGGAGCAGATACACCCTATTTGATATGGTGTGCTCTATGATGAGTACTGCTGAGTTACCTATTTCCTTCTTGGGGGTTATGCACTTATGAAGTTGCATATCTATTGAATTAGGTTCCAATCAAATCAGTTGCCTACCATTTCATATGTGATATGGAAAGGGAAGAGCCCATGTCTTAAGCTAGTTAAGATTTGGGGTTGTCCGGCTAATGTCTAAAAGCAAAATCCGGACAAGCTCGAGGCAAGGTCTGTAATGTAGAACTGGAAAGGTTCCAGCTATACAAAGTACAGCAAATAATTTGGTAGAACCAAAGGATTCAGTAGATTCCAACGAACCTCAGCCTCTCCGCCGATCTAGTAGGGTTCCTCACCCACCTGAGAGATACTTCAGTTGCTCTGTGACAGTGGGAGTGAGGATTGCATCATGAGATGATGACCCAACTAGCTTCGAGCTGGCCATCAGGAGTAAGACTCTGTAAGAATGGCTGGATGCTTAGCGATCTGAGATGGAATCCTTATACACCAACAAAGTATGGACTTTGGTTGCTATATCTGAAGGGTTAAATCCCCATCAGGAGCAAGTATATCTTGAGAAGATTACTTGGTGTAGATGGAAAAGTTGAGACTTTCAAAGCTAGACTTATTAAAAGTTTTCGTCATTAACCAGGCGTGGATAATGATGAAACCTTTTTACAGTATCTATGCTTAAGTCCATCCAGATTCTACTTGCCACGGCTACTTACCATGACTACGATATCTGGTGGCTGGGTGTCATGACTGCTTTTCTAAATGATGTTTTAGAAGAGAGCGTCTATAAGTACACAGCCAGAGGGCTTCGTAGACAGTGGGAGCAGCGGAAACGTGTGCAAGATGCTTTATAGGATAAAGCAGACATCGCGGAGTTGGAACATCTGTTTTGATGGATTAGTCAAAGAAGTTGACATCATCAGAATGGTAGATGAACCTTGTATATACAAAAAGGTAGTAGGGAGTATGGTGATGATCCTCGTAGAGTACGTGGATGACATACTCTTGATAGGGAAAGAGTTTCCTATGCTACGCTCGATCAATCTCCGCCTATCACAATGATTCTCCATAAATGATCAAAGTGATATCTCCTAAAACCTGGATTTGCATCTATGAGATAGATCTAATTGGATGTTAGGATACTCACTAGTTGTAGTGAGATGGTATCAACTGATCCTGGGGAGAATCACTGGAAAGGTTCCAGAGTGATAATGACGACCGAGTGTCAGTCACAGGCATTGTCTTTACCCTCAGTAAAGGGATGGTATGTTGGAAGAGTTCCAAGCTAGATACCGTGACATACTAGACGATAAAGGCAGGATACATCGCTACTTAAGATGCTACCAAAGTGGCTGTCTGGGTGTATACTGGTTCATGAGATGAACTTAGTTCCTCCCATTGTGTGACAATGGAGTTGTGGCTTATGCCATGGAACGCCTTGTCCCATCAGTGATCCAGACATATTCTAAGGCAGTATCACCTGATCATGGAGATGGTTGATCTCCATGGTGATCAAGGTTAGGAGAGCAGACTAAGAGGACAACACGGCGGATCCACTCACGAAGGCCTATTCCTAGAGAGAGACTTTTAAGGGATGGTTGAGTATGAGATACTACAACCACTGCTACAGATGGCCCTAGTGCAAGTGGGAGATTGTTAGTTATATGTATGCCCTAGAGGCCATTGCTATACATAGGATGTATATTGCAGTGGATGCTGGGACATATATAGGGAGGACTTTCTCGCTCGACATGATAGTATGCTATCTGGTTACTCTTTACCTTAACGTGTACACTGGGTGTCTCTCTGTTACATGTTGGTAAAGCCCTTAGGATGTGTACTTGACTACCTGGACTGTGATGCGGATCATACTAGTGGGGACATGGTAGTCTATAAGTACATCCTTCAAAGTCCCTAGTCGTGGGTGTATCGAGACAGGGCATCGATATACCAGAGTAGACTAGCGTGTACCTTCTCGACCCATACAGATGGGCGATGGATGATCCCATATCCATTGGTGTTTGACATCAGAGGAGATATACGGGTGCTCAGTAGAGACTGGGTACACTGGACGGACTCGCCGAGAACTCCCAGATGGTATTATACCTCACGTCAGATGGCAGTTCTCTGGTGACACTGGTACAGAGTAGTCTGTTGACCCGAGATCGTCATAAAGTCTTGTGTGGTTCCCACTGTGTTTTGATTTCCATCTTACCACGTCCAAGAGGGCGTGCAAAACGGTGGTTTTTGGGTACAGTCCCGAGTCACATGGAGGCAATGAGCGATAGGAGGGGATTCGTCTCTCCCGGTATAGGGAGTTGATGTTGCGCTGTGTTCGATTGGCTATAACAGGAAATCCCTGGCCAGGGTTGCTGAGATTTACTGGTAAGTGTTACTAGTAGTTTCTCGAAGTGTTATAGACCTCATATCGACACGACTTATCGAGCTATTGGGGTCTGACGTTTACCACCCCTAGGCGAGATATGCGACATATCAGACGATCAGACCGGACTGTACGGTAGTGTTACTGGTTGGATTCACTGGAGTGTGAGCGGGCTTGCTCGTCGATCTTCAGATCGCTCAATACCCGGGTGGCCGTTACGTTTAGCAGACCGCTTGCGGCTTGTGGGTGTTTGATATGATCATCGCCTGCTGCCGGCGTATTGACGAGTCTTTAGAGTCCTACACAGAGGTTTCCTGGCTCAAGCGAAACGAAATAGGAGCGCATATGAGATATGTACGGGACCGAGAATGATGCGTGTATGTGATACCGTATTTCATTCTCGTGATGTGACATTGATCGGTTATATGCGATATAGCCGGGTTATCGGATCAAGTGTTGATTCGATAAGTTGTTACTGATGATACCAGTCGGTTATGTGCGACATGACCGGATCATTGAATCAAGTGTTGATTTAGTGATTTAATGCATAATTATATATTTGATATATTACTTTGCATTAACTAGTATCGGTTCACTTTGAATGGATTTTCTCACTCGGGTGTGCGCATTCCATATGCGATATGATTTTGTGCACTTGATTGTATCATGTTTGATGATACATGCTTTTTGGTTAAGTGTAAAGTATCAAACTATAGTTAAGTGGATGATTAGGGTTTTTGATTTCCTTATTTATATATTAATCTTTTTCTTTTTGGAAAAAGAATAAGCAAATGAGAAAATGGTGGCAATTTTTGTTTTGTTCATGAAGTTTCATGAACACTTTGACTTTGTCACCATTTTGTCTCATGCTTAACCCTAACCACTCCACTAACCTTAGTTCACTCTCTACAACTAACCATGGTTCAATATATGATAAGTATTGATTTTTTTTTAATAACAATTAACTTATCATAACAATTAGCTTCTTCTTCTTCATCTTCTTCAAGTGAAGAAAGCTATGCTCCATCAATGGTGATTGATGAATTAGAGTGAGAAATCCAATTCTAAAGTCTACCCACGTCCTATTTCTTCATCCTCTACCTCTTGCCAAGTAGTAGAGTGTGTTTCCTTCACAAGTTTTCATGGCTTGGTGAAGGTGGAGCTTGATCTAGTGATGCTTCGACGTAGATCATCTTCGGCACGTCGTCGATGACCTAGCCCGCTTCTTCTCCGATGAAGCCGACGCAAGAGCCCGGATTTCGATTTGGACAGCGAGGATACTTCGTCACGGAGCCGTGGAGGTGGAGGACCGGATCTACAAAGGTTGTATTTCCGTATTCTTATAGTTAAGTGTTAACTAGTTTGCTTTTCGCCTAGACATCTAGCCAACGATCCGTACACTAGGGTTTCTCGGCACCATAATTTTTGAAATTGGCATGGTTGATGCCTTGTGAGACCTCTTGAGAGTGCCTAGGAACCCTACAATATGAACTCCCCAACTTTGATCAACACATCTTCTAGCTGACCCCTTGGATGGGTGATTGATCGATCAGCCATTTGGAGAGTACAACGAGTGGGTTTCAACTCTCCAACCCGTAATTGTTCGTACACGGAGTAGGGAATCAGGTTAACACTAGACCCAAGATCTAAAAGTGCTCGATTAATTTTCTTATCCCCAATTGTGATTGAGATCGTAGGACAACCGGGGTCCTTTCGTTTTTGGGGTAAGGTTTGATGGTGGTTAATAGCATTGCTCACTGCACTAGCCACTAGCACTTTCTTGGGTACTTGAGATGCCTTTCTCTTCGAGGTGCATAAGCCCTTTAAGATTTTCGCGTATGAAGGGACTTGTTGGATAGCATCCAAGAGAGGTATATTTATGCTAACCTGCTTAAATAATTCCACAATCTTCTCCACTTGTGCAGTTGGTTTATTGGGACTCAACCTGTTTGGAAATGGAGCATTTTGAAAATTTGTTGAGTCAAATGTCTGTGGAGTAGAATGTGGAGTAGGAACGGATCCCAGTGTGGATGTGTTCGTGTTGTGAGAAATGGGTCCGTTAGAGTTAGAAGAAGTAGAGCCGTGTGAAGGGTGGAGGATATGCTCTAAAGAAAAAGGTGAAGAAGAAAGTGAAGAAAATGAAGAAGGGGAAGATGACGATGGAGAAGAAGAAGAAGAAGAAGAAGAAGAAGAAGGAGAACCACCGGCGGAGATGTCATCACTAATACCCACATTATTTTGCAACTCTCTTCCGGATCTCAACGTGGTCACCGCATTTACATTGTGATTGTGATATGCGTTTTGAGTGTGACCGGGATTTGGCAATGGTTGAGATGGAAGCTTTCCCTTTTCTCTCTCGCTCAACGCAGCAGTTAATTATGCAATTTGTGCCTCAATAGATTTGATACTTTGATCGTGTGAGGCATTGTTATGCATCAAAGATTGAACATAATTTTCAAATCTTGCTGCGGATTTTGTAGATTGCTTGAGAAATGCATCTAGACTTTTTTCTAGCGAGACAGCCTTATCATCATTTGGTTGAACCAAATTGTTCGTTTGATTTGTATAAGATTGTTGTTGGAAAGGTTGCTGGTTTTGAGTTTGTGAAGGTGCTTGTTGTTGTTGTGGAGGAGGAGGTCTTTGAAAATTGTTATTTCCTTGGAATTGTTGATTTTGGTTCCAAGCGAAATTTGGGTGACTCCTCCACCCCGGATTGTATGTCGAAGAGTACGGATCGTTTCTTTGTCGTTGCTGAAATGCAGCATTGACTTGATCTTGTCCTTGAATAGGTGCATTATAAGGACACTCTTCGGTTAGATGCGATGGATTCGCACAACAAGCACAAACAGTTCGTGGAGGTAAAACAGGGGCAGGAGAAGACGATGAGATTTTGGTCTCAATGGCTTCTAGCTTTTTCATAAGTGCGGCCATCTCGGCCTTCATAGCAATCGACATATCTACTTGATGTATGCCTGCCCTAGATTGACCAACAGAAGAAGATGATGTGGTCTTGGTACTCTCCCACTGAATTGTTTGCTCACTAAGATCCTCAAGAAACTGCCACGCTTCGTCGCTAGACTTGGAAAGAAAATGACCTTGACATATAGTTTCTAGCAACTGCTTCGTTGCCGAGTTCAATCCCTCGTATAATGTTTGGCAGAGTTGCCAACTTTCGATCCCATGATGAGGGCATTGAACGAGTAGGTCTTTAAATCTCTCGAAGCACTTCCAAAATGGTTCGGAAGGAAGCTGTGAAAATTGTATAATCTCGTTACGGATTCTAGCATTTTTGTGATGAGGATAGAACTTTTTCAGAAAAGCTCTCACAAACTCGTCCCAATTTCTAATGGAATGTGATGCGGTGCTATATAGCCACTTCTCGGCTAGGTCACATAAGGTGAAAGGAATGACCCTTAGCCTTATAGCATCATCACTTAATTGGGTCATTTTCATCATAGCGCAAACGTTTTGGATTTTATTGATAAAGATATATGCATCTTCGGATTCCAAACCATGAAATTTTGGCAGCATATTGATGAAATGTGGTTTTATTTCAAAATTGTCCCCATTTGCCGATGGGGGTGAAAGACAGGTAGGTAAAGAAGTGCGGACGGGGTAGAAGAGATCCTGGAGCGCAACTCGTGCGGGCGCTACAACAGGCGAAAGATTCGGGTTATTCGCACCTAACGGAGGTGGAATCATTCCCGTCGGTAAGGTATTGTTGGGGTCGTGTCTTGACATACCTTCGAAAGAAGAATTTGAAGGTGGAGGTAAGGAAATGGACGGAATGTCGACGAAGGGTTCGTCGAAGGGTTCGTTGGTCGGTACCAACGAAACACGGACTAATCGGGCGTTAGTATCCCTAGTCCAAAGTGACATACACTAAAGGAGTAGTGTAGTCAGAAAAAAATAGAAAAACAGAATGTGGGGGTAAGATAACGTCAATGGAGGGAAGTGATGGAAGTGAGTTGCAAGGTTTCTTAGCGACAAGTTGCAAGTTTTGAAAAGATTTTTCTCTTTTGTTTTCTTTTATTTATGTGAGAGTTTTGCAAAAAGGTTTTTGGAAAGGGACTCGTGACACAAATGTATCAACCACACATGCACAATCAGGCCTAAATCTAGGGTCACCTAGGTCTGCTAGACAGCTCCTAACTAGGGCTAGAAATAGGACCTCAAACCGCCTCTTCACGGACAAGTACGGCCAGGTAAGTGGGAAGGAACCACCACTACAGTGGGCCTAATTAATAACCACTAGCCTAGACACCACAATGTCAGTTAGGATAAACGGCCGATGCCTATACTAGTCCTTTTCCTATTGAGCTCGATATCCTTAGGTCTGAGTCTAATATTTTTTAATTAATTGTGGTCGATGCAAAATGCTTTAAGTGTTTTCTGGGGTCCTGGGAAGGGTGATGAAATCCCCACCCAATCTGAGTTTGGTCAATTAGCCCTTTAAAGTCCAATTAGATTATGCAAAACAATAAAATTCACTTGCAATCAATTTTTAGCGCGGCGCAAAGAAACCTGCAGAAAATCTGTTATTTAGAAGGGGAGAGAAGATTTTTAGCGCAAAGAATTCCTGCAGAAATTTTTTTACAGAGAGATATATGGTAGGTTGCAGAGGGGAGGATGAGAAAACAAACCAGCAAATTTTCAGGTGCTGACGTGGCCAAAGCGCGGCGGAACCGCGGTCTGGGACCCCCTTTTGCGGCGGAAACGCGGCGGAGTAGTGGGATCAGGCTCTGGAAAAAATTCTGCTGTTCTGTACTTGCAATTCCTCTCTGTTCTTATGTACCAAATTCTGTTTTGCCCTCTGTAAATTTCCAGATTCGCTATTCTTCGCTGTTCCTGCAAGATTCAAAAGACACACCCTTCAAACAGATCAAAATTGATAATTTTTTATTTCTTTTTTTTATTTTCAGATTTTTATGGTTTTTAAAATTTATATCAACCCGAAATTACACAAAAGAAATTTTACGCCATCCCCGACAACGGCGCCATTTGATTAGTCCAAAAATATTAAGTTTACCGCAATCAGAAACGGCGTCGCTTTGCAGCTAGCCGGTGAGTACGGGTCGATCCACAGAGATGGGTAGATTTCTTATTGTGTTATCACGAGTTGATTCCAAATGTTGTTTGGATTGATTTAATCTAAAAAAAAAACTAGATGTATCACTGAACTAAATTAATCTAAGTTAAAGTCTTGCTAGGGTTAGGTTTAGGGGAAGTTTGGAGATTAAATGTTTCCTCACCGCTTTTATTGTCCTATTTTAGATCTATTAGATGTTACAGTAATTATCAATAAAGTGGATCCGAATCTTTTGGGAAGATGTTTCTTCCTCTAGATTCGTATCCTTCCTTTATCGATTACCCTAACCCCCATAGAAAACACGCGCAACCGGCCCTTTATACTACGGTTCATCGTTACCTCGAGGGGTAGGATGCCGTAGGGAGCGGTTGTGCGTGCATGCATGGAGTTCTAACTCTTAGGTGTGGATGGCATGAAAGGGGTGAGAGATCTCATCTCTCAAACCTTTCCCTAAGTCTAACCCTAACAAGCGAGGAGATTACTCGCTCATTAGGGGATGATAGAACATACTAATTAAGAGAGAATAAAAACACAGAAATTAACTTACTAGGTTGACGGCTCCCTCCAAGCAATATAGAACAGATCTGAATAAACTCCCAGCAATTTTGAATTTTATTGATTGAAAAGAGGCATAGGGTTTTACAATTTTTGATTACAATTTATAAGCAAACAGGAGAATTAGGGTTTCAGAGTCTCGCGCATGTGCAATTACAGATATGCCCAAGAAAAATCCCAACCCCTGCACCGACGCACCGACACGGGAAAAATGCACCGACACGGGCACTAATCGGCCGCGGAACCGCGGCAAATGTAGGCCTTGGGCCGCGGTTCCGCGGCCCTTTGGGGAGATCTCTCAGTGAAATTTCCTGGTTTTCTTCTTGTTGGCTTGGGCTTCTTATTTATATATATCTTTTTCCATTTGGGCTTCTAGGTTGGTTCCAGATCTTCAGTGAACAATTTGCAATGGATTTTTAACTGTTCGCTTTGAGTCGATGTCTTGAATCTTGCTTTGTGAGTTGTTCTTATGTAGGCTTGATCAAGATTCTCTGTTTGTTGGTTAAAGTCCACATTTTCATCGTCTTTACATCGTTTGCAATGTTTTCTGTCCAAGAACCTGTAACCTGTAACATGTAGCAGACATGCGTCAAAAGCACCTGTTTATTTATAAAATGAATAAGAATTGGAGAATATAAACTGCAATATTATGATATGAACAGGGACTCCCGAGATTCTGTTGAACTCACACTTAAACTACCCCACACCCCGTGGTCTACATCAAACGCTAACCATAACCCTAAATACTAATCGATCCGTGACAAGTCTGCGCGAGAACTGGAGGCAGGACCTCCATCAAGCACGTCCCGACTAATACCTAAGATAAATGGCAGTGTCTGGTGCCTTATCTGTGACACTCATGCAAGAGCTTCCATAAGTGTCCCATACCACTTATAGTCACGCGTACACGTGTCCCACAGACGTCGACAATGCAATATAATGATAAGGTTCACTGATTGTGTACAAGTATGTATCACTTTCACTTATTCACTGATACACGAATACTGACGTACTTGCCACAATCAACACTAATACCTAACACTGGGTAATGCACGTTATCACTAGGTTATCAATGCAATGACATGTGTATGATATGATGCGTGAACAGTATATAAGCATGATTAGGATGTTATGAAACAGTATTCTACCACTTGCACGATTTATCATAAGTCATATGTTTACAATTTAATGAAACAATGAACGGGGAATAAATAGTATGTTCAGTTATCTATCCATTGAATTTAGTTTCATGCCAATCGGGTTCCAGGATCATTAATTATAACCATTTCATTTTAAGCGCTCGCGGCTGGAAATCCGGTTTCAGAATCAGAAGTACGTTTCGCAACGCATTTTAATCCAAGTTGAGATCAGATTTTAGCGACGCTATAGTTTGATGAAATCTAGGGTTTTCAGTAAGGTTTTCAACTCAATAGACGGATCTTCAATCGCGTCTGTACGTCAGGAGATATACACTATTCAATACCAATATGTCAGTTCTGATTCTGTTGGGACTGTTATGCGTCCCGATCTATTAAATTACAGATTAAATAACAAACGATAACGAAACAGAATGAAACCACTTGTGTTGTCTAGATAACAGGTTCACCTACAATAAACAGTGGAGTTCCGCAACCTACGAGTTAAGAAAATCCTGTGGTACCCAATACGGAACAGCAAACAACAATTGGAGTCGCTCTGGACTGCAGTCCAGAGTCGCACTCCAATCCAAATGTCTTCACAGTTTAAGTACAGGAATATCTGGAAACTAGTATAGGGATAAAGTTCGTCGAGTTGGCTTCGATTTAAGCCCTCGAACGCATCATTCCGGTGTGTACATAATTTATAATGATTTTAACGGTTTTCAGGTACAATAAAATTCCAGTTTTACGAGTAATCTTGGGGTAGTCGTTTTTGTCGTTAACCGTCATATCTTCCAGTGAAATTTGTGCAAGGTATTCATCCCAACAAGGGCCAATGTAAGCAATCCAGTTCCATCAAAATAGAAAAGTATTTTCATTGGGAACACACGTCGAACATGTATGACACATAACTGATCCAAAAGTGTAACACTATGATCTATGCAATCAAAGATTGTAACTTGAATATATAGCATGTAAGCAAGTAAAATACTTGCCTGGAGATGTTCTGGCGTTACGCGGCAGCGGCAGCGGCAGCGGCACGAACGCGCGACGAATCGGCACGGTTTGGATTCGCGGCCTCGGCTCGCGTTCGGGTTCGACGTCGGAGTTGTCTGGGATGGATCGTATTCGTTGGAAGCAGAGGGGATGCTCTGTAGATCACTCGGGGTGCGCTGGGGTCGACGACGGTCGGCGGTGTCGCTCCGGCGAGGGGCAGCGGAGGTTGCAGTGAGGGTTGGATATGGGTTTGGAGAGAGGGGGAGAGAGGTGGTAGAGCTCGGGAAAGTGATGATGGTGATGCTGCTGACGATGCAGAGGGTGCAGGGGAGTCGACGCTGTGGTGGGGAGCTCGCCGGCATGAGGGTGCAGGGGTGGAGCTCGGGTGCAGTGAGTTTGGCGAGGGGGTGTGTAGTGGAGGTGGTCGGTGGTGTGGGGAGTGGCGAGTGCGGCTAGAGCTCTGGAGAGAAGAGTGAGGGAGACAATGGGGAGCTCGTCGGCGGCGAGGAGGCGCATAGGGCTCGAAGCTCGGTGGGTTTCTGTATGGAGAGAGAGAGAGTATGTGTTGGAGAAAGAGAGGGAGAGAAGAGTTTGAGTTTGAGGGGCTCGAGGGAGTCGTGGTCGAGGTCGGGGCACGACGTGGGCACGAGGGAGAGGCTCGGGGACGTGGGTTCGTGACGAGGGACGTGGGTTCGCGAAGGAAGAAGTGGGCGGGAAAGGTTTCAGAAGAGAGGAAAAAGGAAGGGAGTGTAGAACATGGGCCGGGTCGGGTGAAGGTGGGCTCGGGTTAGGTTGGTTGGGAGCGGGCCTTGGGCTGAAGGAGGGAATAATTAGGAATAAATAATAAAAGGTGATGGGCTGGGCTGGGATTAATAGGAAATTAAATGGGGATAAATATAGGGAGTGGGCCGGAGTCTTTACTTCAAAAGCTTTTATATTTTACTTGGGCTGAGGGAAATGTAATTATTAGGAGAAAAATAGAGTGTTAGGCCAGAAATAAAACGGAGAGGCAAAAATGAAAGGGCCGGCTGAAGGAAATAATTTGGGACAATTTTGGATGCTATGGGGTTTGGGTTCTATCAAAATAATTAAATAACAAAATTTGGTTTAAAAAAGGAAATAGGGATTTTAGGCGTATAAAAAGAACCGGGTCTTACACTTTCCTGGTACCATATTCTAGTGTAGCGATACAGACGCCAACCAAATTCCAAACTCAAATCCCAAACGGCGAATGATGAGTCGCTCCTGGTACCATATTCCAGTGCAGCGATGCAGACGCCAACCAAATTCCAAATCCCCAATCCCCAAGTGGTGAATGATGAGTCGCTCCTGGTACCATATTCCAGTGCAGCGATGCAGACGCCAACAAAATTCTAAATCCCATACCCCAATGGCGAATGATGAGTCGCTCCTGGTATCATATTCCAGTGCAGCGATGTAGACGCCTACAAAGTCCCGAAATTTTTATGGCCCTACGGTCTGGATCATACATCCTGCAAAACCGTATACAATACACGGGCGTAAAACAATCCCAATATCTCCAAAAATAATAAAATAAAAAAAAGGTATGTCCACAAGAAAAATGGGCACGGATGAAAACCCGAAAGGGCTCCGTGAGTAAAAACAGCAGGACTGCCGGCGAGTTTGTGAAAACCCGAAAGGGCACAAACTCATGAGAAAAAGATGAAATGCACTCACAAGGTCCTCTCGACTTTGTGAGGAGAAAATTCCCGCATGAGATCCTTACAACTCACAAAAGAGCAACACACTTGGGAGTCCCCACGACTCCCAAGGAGAAAATACACTTACGGGATCCTTACGACCCGTAGGGAGCAAATGCTTTGTGAGACCCTTACGGCTCACAAAATTGAAAAGTCTTAGGTGATAGGGACCTAAAATCTGTCTCCTAAGCCATCGTTTCCTAATAAGCAAACGCAAATGATGATTTGCTCCTGGCACCATATTCCAGTGTAGCGATGCTGATGCCAAACATAAAAACCAATTCCCAAATCCTCCCATGACAAATGATGATTCGCTCCTGGTATCATATTCCAGTGTAGCGATGCTAATGTCAACCAAAATCAAATCAAACCAACAACGTCTACGGCGGAATCATGCTCCGTCCCAGAATTTACCCCGTGTCGAAATCATGCTTTGCCTCGGGATATCGACCTTCCCTGCCGAAATTATGCTCTGCCTCGGAATCAAGTCAACCAACAAGCTCTGCGTCGGAATAATGCTTCGTCTCAGAATGTGCACCCCGTGTCGAAATCATGCTTCGCCTCGGGACCTCTACCTTCCCTGCCGGAATTACGCTCCGCCTCGGAATCAAATCAACTAACAAGCTCTGCGTCGGAATCATGCTTCGTCTCAGAATGTGCACCCCGTGTCGAAATCATGCTTCGCCTCGGGATCTCTACCTTCCCTACCGGAATTATGCTCTACCTCGGAATCAAGTCAACCAACAAGCTTTGCGTCGGAATCATGCTTCGTCTCAGAATGTGCACCCCGTGTCGAAATCATGCTTCGCCTCGGGACCTCTACCTTCCTTGCCGGAATTACACTCCACCTCGGAATCAAATCAACCAACAAGCTCTGCGTCGGAATCATGCTTCGTCTCAGAATGTGCACCCCGTGTCGAAATCATGCTTCGCCTCGGGATCTCTACCTTCCCTGCCGGAATTACGCTCCGCCTCGGAATCAAATCAACCAACAAGCTCTGCATCGAAATTATGCTTCGGTCAGAATGTATGCCGCTCTTCGGAATGATGCTCCGAATCCTGGAATTATGCTCCGCTCTTCGGAATGATGCTCCGAACCCCTTGAATCATGCTCCGCTCTTCGGAATGATGCTTCGATCCTTGGAATCATGCTCCGCGCTTCGGAATGATGCTCTGATCCTTGGAATCATGCTCCGCAAATTGGAATGATGCTCCGATCCCTGGAATCATGCTCCGCTCATCGGAATGATGCTCCGATCCTTGGAATTATGCTCCGCGCTTCGGAATGATGCTCCGATCTTGGAATTATGCTCCGCGCTTCGAATGATGCTACGATCTCCACCGATCTTTGGAATCATGCTCCGCGCTTTGGAGGGACACTCCGACCTTGGAATTATGCTCCGCGAATCGGAATGATTCTCCGATCCCCGGGAATCATGCTCCCCGAGGGCTCCGACCCCGGAATTATGCTCCGCGAATCGGAATGATGCTCCGATCCCCGGGAATCATGCTCCCCGAGGGATACTCCGACCCCGGAATTATGCTCCGCGAATCAGAATGATACTCCGATCCCCGAGAATCATGCTCCCCGGGATGATGCTTCGCCTCCGGAATGATGTTCCACCTCGAAATTCAGCTTCAAGATCCATCAATTTCATGCACACGACTCACATATGTAGTGTGCATTTATTGATGGGGGGACTTTGTTGAAGTCAAAATTTGCACCCCGGTTGACCAAGTCAAAGTCAAGGTCAACCCCAAGCCAGGTGGGCCCAAGCCCAAGCAAGTGGGCCAATGCCCAGGTCGAGCCCAAACACGAAGCGTCCGGCCTTCCGTCATACCAAAATAAAAAAATCATGTAACAAATAATTTTGATGTAATTTTTGTGCATGAATGTATGCAAAATGGGTATAAAGCCAATTTTTTGTAAGCCCATGGCTTATGTGCAAAAAGAAATGGCACATGAGCCATGGGATGGGCAAAATGCCATTTTGCAATGCCCAAGGGGCTATATGTAAATATGTAAGCCGATATAATGCAAAATGATGATGAATAAAAAAAAAGGAATACTTTCATTCTCTTAAAAACCTAGGTTTTGTATTTCTTTCCCTTTTCTAAAAGTCTCAAACCTTCTTCTTTCTTTTGAATTAAATCAAGAGTTTTACTCTTTCTTTTCAAAAACAAAATAGTTTTTCACCACCAAACCCACAAAGGGGAACTTGGATCTGTCTTTAGATCCCAAAAAGGAGAGATTTTGAGATCTCACATCTCTTGATCTTCAAGATCCAGCTAACAAAGGAGGAAGAAGAAAAACCCCTTTCACTAAACCCAAAAAAATAGAAAACACATTCAGGAGTCCAACTCCTCTCTGATTTCTCTTCCGAGAAATTTTTTTAGGCTAAAAGCCTCCTTTTCTCGCTGGCGCTCAAGCGCAGAGCGCCCGCGTGCCGACACGTGGCGCGCTTGCGCTCGAGCGCAAGTCGCCCTGGTGCCGACACGTGGCGCGCTTGCGCTCAAGCGCAAGCGCTCAGGCGCAAGTCGCCCCCGTGCCGACACGTGACGCACTTGCGCTCAAGCGCCCAGCGCTCAAGCGCAAGTGGCCCCCGTACCGACACGTGGCGCACTTGCGCTCGAGCGTCAGGCGCTGAAGCGCAAAGCATCCACGTGCCGACACGTGGCGCGCTTGCGCTCAAGCGCAGATCACCCACGTGCCGACACGTGGCACTCTAGCGCCTGAGCGCACAGCATCTGGGCGCACAGCGTCCAAGGTGCTGCCCCCACGCATCCTTTGGATGCCTTTTCTTCCTTTTTTTCTTCTTCTTATATATATACATATATATATATATACATATACATATATATATATATGTGCACACACACATACACCACGACACTGTCCCTGATTTTTCCCGACATATCCAAAAACCCCCTTTCAAAACACATCACACGCACACTGCACGTTGAGTTCTCATGACCAGTTTAACCCGTCCATCGGAGGTTCTCTCGCTCCAAAGGCGAGGGGTAATTAACGACAGCTTAGTCCGCGGCTGCCGGAGATTTGGATCCCCACAATCAATAAACCCCAGCCTACCCTAGACAGGGGGAATCTGTAATGCGCCTGACAAGGGCGCGCGAATTCCCATCTCAATGGGGTGACGAAAAACTCCCTACAACACCTACAAACTACGTTTAACCGACGCGACAACTCTAAACAAACTCTCAAGTGTTCGTCTAGTGGCTAACGCACGTAGCGACACAACGAAACCAACTCAAGAACAACCGACACACAACGACACGAACCGTATCGGACAACGTAACGCGCGTAAACGAAACACAAGAAAACAAGCAAGTGATCCCAGATTTTTCTATACCAACAATTTGTAAAAGTTGCACATACTAAAAGACCACACACAACCCCAGAGACCCCTACGCCAAAATTCACCACCAACCACCCCACTCTGGATGCAAATTGCGGCCAGAAGCATTAAGTTTGTGGCCATAACTTGAGGGAATGAGCTCGTATTTTGAGGGTAGGTTCTAGGTCACTACACAAGGTCACTGTGATGAGAACTTTTGCAATAATTGTTGGAGATAGTGCCCTCAGAGTCAATTATTGGATCACAGGCACGTGATTGCAATGATTGAGGGAGAACCTATCCCGGTAGGACAGTCTTACTCGAGATGATAGTATGCTATCTGGTTTATCTTTATCATCGTGTACTGCTTTAGGTGACCTGACAGGTCGCTATTACACGTTGATAGAGCCCCTAGGATTCTTGCTTGATGACCAGCAGTATGATGACGATCATATACGTGGGAGCTGGGGTCTATAAGTACATCCTTAAAAGGTCCCTAGTCGTGGGAGTTTCGAGACTGGGCATCGATACTCCATTAGTAGACTAGTGTATAAAGTCGAGACCCCGACGAGGGGCGGTGGCCGGTCTCACAAGCCACTGGTGTCAGTTGGTTCACCTAAGATGTATACAGGTGCTCATTAGGTTATGAGTACACCGGACAGGACTCGCCGGGAACCTGCTAGTTGGGATTATACCAGAAGTCAGATAGCAGTTCCCTGGTGACATATGTACAGGTTAGTTCATCGACCTGAGATCGTCATTTGTCTCGTGTGAGTTCCCACCGTGCTTTGATTACTACCCTACCACGGCTCAAAGGAGTCGTGCAAACAGGCTTTAGTTGGGTACAGTCCCGAGCCACATGGAGGCAGTGAGCGGATCTGCAGGGGTTCGTCTCTCCCGGTATTGGGGGTGAGGTCGCGCTGTGTCTAGGAGAGCCATTACACAAAGCCCTCGGCCGAGGCAGGAGATTTACTGGTAGGTATTCCAGTAGTATCTCAGGGTGTTCTGGGCTACACTCCGACACGACTTGTACCGCTTTTGGGGGTCTGACTTTTACCAACCCCTTAGGCCCGCCATGCGATACTCATAGACGAACGGACCGGACTGTACGGATATTGTCACTGACAGGCTCAGTAGGGTGTCAGGATGAGTTCGCTCATCGACGTCCCTTTTGGTCAATAGCTGGTGGCCCGTCACGTATGGCTAATACCTCTGACGTGCTAGTGGTTAAATCCACAGCCATAGTATTGACGAGTCTTTAGAGTCCACCACACTCAGTTACTCAAGTTTCGGGCGAAACGCTGTAGAGGCCGTATGGAGATATGGCAGGGTTCGATCAGATACGTGCGGTATTGCACGGATCGTGATCGGACGGTTTTTACTAGCCGGCTTTGGCTTAAGCCGGATCCTAGTATTAGACAGTGTAGATTTTGTCTCGTTGCATTTGTATTCAGTGGGAATACAAATGCGGGCATGTATATGCAGTAGTGGGGTTTTCCTGTAATTTATTACAGGATCAGTTTTCTGAAGTTGCCAGTTTGCATTCCGTTCCGGCCGGTTTTCCTTTGTTCTTTCCCGGCCGGACTTTCCGATGGAGGGGGGTTATTTGCTAGTGTGCAAATAACATTTTGTGGAGGGGTTTTCTTGCATTTGTGGCATTATGATAAGTTAAGCATCTTTGCTTTTTCATGATGGCTTGCTTTTTGAGATTAGAAAGGATTTAGATGGATTTGATGTTGAATTGATATTGTTATCATAACCTTTTGATATGGTCACCTTTCACCTTTTCCTACTCTAACCTCCCTTCTTGTGTTTTGTTTTTCCACCACCATATTTCAAAAGGGGGGGGGGGGCGGCCACAATGAGAGAGATGATAGAGAGTTTCATTTTGTGTGTGGCAATTTTTCCTTCATCTCATTTCTTGCTAGAAAAATGAAAGCACCATTTTTCCTTATCTTCATTCCTCCACATCCATGGCAACTTCACCCCAAGAGACAACCATTCTACACTAAACCTACAGTACCCTTGGACGCGTCGGCTAGCCAACTTCGCGCCCGGGTTGCCTCGGTCCAGAGGTGGGAGCCCGTAAAAGAATCCGGCTACGTGGTGCCCTTTTCGACGAGGAGGTGACGGACGGAGATTCCGCGGGAGAACGGAGCGGAGACGAAGACCGAAGGACACGGATCGCTTGGTATACAGCTCTCACCCCATCTCTTGTTAGCTAGTATAGGTTAATGGTTACGATCCGGGTATATTGTCCGCGGTAGCGCCAGTTTAAAAGTAAAGAAAATTTTTGATTCCGCATTTTGGCCTCGAGTAGACGGCCGGGGCACTGCCGTGGCGCAACATGGTATCAGAGCCACGCCATTAACCTAGTCTAGCTTGCTCTAGTGTGTTTAAAGATCCGATCGAACAAATTTTCCAAAAACCGTATTTTTCTTCACATCAGTTTCTGTCGAAATTTTTTGGAGCACAAAATTTTTTCAGGTTGTAGAAAAGTGATGTACTGAAAGTTCTAAGAACACTGGAAAAATTTGGTGCCCTGATCCTTCCGTACGACCGCGGAACCGCGGCCATAACCCCATTTTGGCCGCGGTTCCGCCGCAGGAATGTGGATTCACGTCATCATTTTTTTGCAGTGGGCTTGTGGGCTGGAAATAGGGGTTTTGGTATATTCCTTTTGGGCCCAGAATTTCTTTATGTGCTACAGTAATGCTTGGGGCCCACTTGGTAAAATTTGATCGATCGGATGTTTTAAACACATTAGTTCACAGTATTTACATTATATCTGCGACCGTGAATGTCATTTGATCGGTAAATCCTGTCTAACTGCTACAGCCCTTTTAGACGGATTTGCGAACGTGACATTCACGTTGATGTTTTGTGATTTTGCTGTGATGTTGCGGATCGGTCGTGGGGGATAGCCTGGATGCAATGCTAGTACAGTGTTTTGTTGTATTATGTACATTTGATATTGCGGGGCGAGCGTCCGACATGTGGACTGCTGTCACTGCCTGTTTGTATTATTTTTTTGGGGCACGGCCAGGTTGCGGTCGATGTACCCGTTGTATGTATATTTTACTTTCTGTACTAGGATTGCCCCGCGGAGGGGTGCACGGATAGCCGAGTTCTAGAGGGCAACGAGCCCGCATCTCATGGCATTGAGACAGAGGGGGCTTTACTCTAGAATTGGCGGGCTGTTCGCCGCACTCGTAGGGGGTACAGATTGACCCCGGAGGGGTGCCCAAGTTGCCGGATTCCGTGAAGTGCTGGGTTGTCCATTCACGTTGCTGAAGGGGGCTGCCTCGCTTCAGGTTTTGGCGGGTGACTTGCCGCGCCCGTAGGGGTCTAGGATTTTCATTGCACAGGCTATCCACACGACCAGGGGAACGTCGGGTTTCAGTAGCGGCTCTATGAAACCCGGGGGTCCCACATATCTGTATTGTTCTGTGATGCTGTACATTTCTGTGATGTTGCATTTTATCACGCCTTGAGCGAAATATTATATATTGATATATATACTAGTAGATGTTGTATATGTTTTGCATCCGCGCTAGTCCAGTCCCCGCTCTGTCGTTAGTTAAGTAACCTAACGGGTGATGACGGGACCCAGTGGCGAATGCGGATGGCATATACGTACATCATTATTTTCGTTCTTTGTGGTGTGATCAATTGATGGGACTGCGTTGATTCGGACAATGCAAGCTAAACAAACCTATTCTGATGTTGTTGGAACATTTTTCAAAAAGCTGTTATTGCAAGGGCATTCTCTTTTGTTTTGCACAGTGGTATTCAGTTGGAATATCCTGCTCCTCAGTCGACGAGGCAAGGGCCGAGATCCCTTCACCGGGAGTGACCCCTTGGACAAGAGTTTGCGTCAGGGCAATAACTTCACTATAGCCGATTACTTTTGCTTTGCATCGTGGTATTCAGTTGGAATATCCTGCACCTCATTCTACGGGGAAAGAGCCGAGATCCCTTCACCGGGAGTGACCTTTTTAGCAAAGGGTTTTCGTCACTATATTTTTATAAAAAGCTATGCAGTTCCTTCAACGATATCAAGTTCATTACGTTAAAAGTTTTTCGCCAAAAACTAGACGTAGCCCTCCGTCATTTCTTACAAGTATTACTTAGTATTCGTGCTGCGTTTGTTGACTGTGTCAAGGCGTAGTGTGCGGTAGCTAAGTAGTGTTTGTTTGTAGCATATTAATGGGATTGGTTAGGACAGTCGTGCGGCCTTGTTGACTGTGTCAAGGGCTTGTACGGGTGGGTTTAATGCAATCCAGGATAATGACGGGTTGAACTTGACTAGGACTCTTTGATTTGTTGACTGTGTCAAGGTCACTTGAGTCCTAGGGGTAAAAATCACATCGGGAGTTTCTAAAGAAACTGAAACTTGCCAGGCATACGCATACCTTCTAGAGTGTGGTGACTTGAGTGGATTCCGTCAAGTTATCATGCGATGATAGTTGGATCCCGATTCCCACTGATGAGTTGGTTTACTCCTCGGGTGATCCCGACTAATTCTTCTTTCAGGTTTGGAGGAGAATTTGACAGTACAGTGGGAGGTTTCCTGGTTAGATAAAGTGATAACCATTCTGATCTAGGTTAGAGTGCACGCTGAGTGTTTCTTTTCTCTCTCTCTTTGGCAGCGACCATTGACCCGACCCTACACTATGACTCAGTGACCAAGTTAACCGAACCTTCTTATAAGACTGGCTTTTGGATTGTCAGAGTTGCAGACCTCGTTGCCACTCCTACTTTTACCCTTTTCTCCAGGATACCCCGTATTACTACGAACGTCCACTTCCATTGGACAAAACCATCGTATGGTTATATACGAACTCGAAGGACTTTATTCGAGGATGGTTTCCGGTTCTGGAGAAAACGAATAGGACTATTCAGTTGTCTTTTCCTTTTACCTTCTCTCAGGTTGCGAGTACTCCTTGGTTTAGGAGATAGTACACCTATTACGCAAATTGGATAGTCTTCTTCCAAACCCTAGGCTGGTGCCGAACTGTAGGGAATGAAGAAAACCAGTTAGCCTAAACGGTGTACAGAAGGTATTAAGTTAAGACAAAGAAAGGGATCAGTATGAGGGCAAAGTAAATTGCGACTGCTATTCACGACCAAACCAAGTTTTTTTTCGCCAATCCTAAATCACCTTTGTATTTCTCCAGGACACTCCGTATCACTACGAAGATCCCAAGTTTATTGGATAATCCATCGTATGGTTATATACGAACTCGAAAGGAACTTGTTCCAGTTCGGGGATGGATCCTGGTTCAGGAGAAATAGGAATATGGTTTATTCGGTTGTCTTTTATCTTCACCTTCTCTCGCATTGCGAGTGTTCCTAGGATTAGGACAGTACACCCATTATGCTTATTGGATAGTCTTCTTCCAAACCATAGGCTGGTGCCGAACGGTAGGGAAGGAAGAAAACCATTTGGCCTAAAGGGGTGTACAGAAGGTAATGACTAAAGACATATAAAGGGATTTGGAGAGGTGGCAAAGAATTATACGGTTACAGTTGTGAATCTGGATATTGGAAGAGGCATTACTAGGAATACCAGGATACCCCATCGAAACATTTTAATGTTTCAGTTTCACTGTGTACTGTTAAAGAAAACTGATTTCCCAATTAGTCACTTGCTCCAGGGTATGTATTTACCTGGTATGATTCTCACATCTGTATGGTTTTACAGATGGTGAGTGGGAGTAAGTTATTGGGAATTGGGTGATCATCCTCATTATATCGGAATTCGTTGTAATTGGTGATAGTTGAGGAAGTCACCTGGGTTGTTTGCCGGACGGCAAATATTTGGTTTTGAATATCCGTTGTTATGCACCAATTTTAAATTGATATATCTGTACGTCTATTTTTATAGAGTGAGATATACCTTTTGAAATTATGTCTATGACATTTACCTATATCAGTGGATGGTTAGGTAAGGAGCATTGAACAACGGTGTGATTTTTCTTAACCATAAGTACAGTTTTCAACCTACGACACACAGTGAATGAGTTATTAGACTCAGGGGACTTATACAGAGTATTGTATATTGTCCAGCGTCTATTAGGACAGAGGGGTTGGTCCTCGTACTATATTCTGTTTACTTATGACTTCTCTAGTTCTTTGACATGTGTTTCGTAGAAATGCAGGGTCTAAGTTTTGAGGAGTTATTGGTATAAGAATAGAGTAGAGAACCAGGTATTGCAAGTATCGGGATTCTTCAAGGTAATTGAAGATATAGATACTTGTGTATGGTATTCAGTTGATAGTAATGAGAACTTGCTTCTCTTTCAGGTTACTCATAATTGGAAACATTCCTAAGTTGAGTAACGCTGATCGGCCTCTTTCCATTTAGTTGACATTCACTGGTGACAGCTGCATGATTTGAATCTGGTTCAATTAAATCAGTGCCTCTGTTTCTATATTGGATATAGAACAGTTCATATCTTAACGATGTTAAGGTACGGGGAGTTGTCCGGCTTATGCTTAAAACCAGACTCCGGATAACTCAGGGCACGTTTCTGTAATGGCTGTTTGTGGGTTGACCCAGGCTATGGCGAGGGTTGATTTTCTACCATCTGGAAGATCAATAGTGATATTGTTCTTGACTGGCCACATTTTTGAAAGAAATGGATTTTTTCAGAAAACAGTAGTGGGAGTATGGTAGAACTGGAAGTGATTCCAGAACCGCAAACGATTACTGAAGATTTGATAAGAACCTAAAGATTCAATCTGTTTTGACATTCCATTGGCCACTCCGCAGATAAAGTGGGTAACCTCAGGCACCCGAGAGGTACTTCGGTATGCTCAGGGACGGTGGCCGGGAGGTTCTTGTTTACCCAGACTTGCCATTGCTGTTGTTCCAGAGTATGAGACCCGGCAGGAGGATGAGTATAGCGTCGTTCTAAACTAGCTTTAGAAGTGTATGTCTATATGACTCTGCCAGAGGGTTGTCGTAGTCAGTGGGAGCAGCGGAAGCACAGTGGGCAAGAGACTTATGTCTATTTATAGACTTAAGCAGATTTAGCGGAGATAGATCATCTATTTCTGATATGACAGTCATAGGTTTGACTTCATCAGAATAGGGGATGGATCTGTTAAGAAGGTAGTAGGGTGTGATGTCCTGGTATTAGGATGACATACACAGAGTAGGAAGTGATATTCCTATACTACGATCGGTTATTCTTTGGTCGTCACACAGTAGTTTCTCCACACAGGACTTGGATATTATATCAGACATTCTGGTTACTAGATCTATGGTTTTAGATCTAGATTTGGGTGGTTTCCCAATTTGGGTACTTTGACAGCATTCTATGAGTATTTAGAATGGACGACTCCTGGCACGGTAGTGTACCTGCAGGTGATGGAGTCACCCTCTCTAAAAGTGTCTTACGGACTAAAGGGGAGAGGGATGCGCATGATTGGCAGATCACTTGCTTAGGCAATTGAGTCAATCATGAGATGTCAAGTACCACACCAGATGTTGTTCTTGCAAGAGATGCAATAAGTTGACATTAATCCAATCCTGCAGAAACGATCGGAAGCAGCTTTAGAACATAAGTGAATGCTCTAGGGATTTGATAACGGCAGCCTCCTTTAGGAGAAGGTTATCATTCCAGGCTTCCAAGGTGACCTGGATGGCAGAGTGGCTGTCAGAGTTATAGTTTTCCCTCTGACGAGGGGCAGTATTTTGGACAGGCGGTCCAGGTGGATACTGAGGGAAAGGCATGGCCCAGGATACTGATTAAGTTCAGTTGACGATACAGTCTAAGAAGTTTGGATTTGGAGTTCATTTATGAGCTAGGTCCCATCAGATATCCAGACATATTCTAAGACAGGTATTGCTCATTTCGGGAGATGGCTTTCTCCGCGAACTTGAGATATAGAGAGATATAGAAAGAAACATCACAGCGGATCCACTCACTGAGGCTATTCCTCGAACGCAATAGTTTCGCAAACGAGCTTTGTGAGACTGACTAGTAGAGGAGTTGGGTGTTCGGTATCACACGGGCTGTGAGTATGCGACATCGCAATAATTAGTCTTGAGTGCAAGTGGGAGATTGTTGGAGATAGTGCCCTCAGAGTCAATTATTGGATCACAGGCACGTGATTGCAATGATTGAGGGAGGACCTATCCCGGTAGGACAGTCTTACTCGAGATGATAGTATGCTATCTGGTTTATCTTTATCATCGTGTACTGCTTTAGGTGACCTGACAGGTCACTATTACACGTTGATAGAGCCCCTAGGATTCTTGCTTGACGACCAGCAGTATGATGGCGATCATATACGTGGGAGCTGGGGTCTATAAGCACATCCTTAAAAGGTCCCTAGTCGTGGGAGTTTCGAGACTGGGCATCGATACTCCATTAGTAGACTAGTGTATACAGTCGAGACCCCGACGAGGGGCGGTGGCCGGTCTCACAAGCCACTGGTGTCAGTTGGTTCACCTAAGATGTATACAGGTGCTCATTAGGTTATGAGTACACCGGACAGGACTCGCCGGGAACCTGCTAGTTGGGATTATACCAGAAGTCAGATAGCAGTTCCCTGGTGACATATGTACAGGTTAGTTCATCGACCTGAGATCGTCATTTGTCTCGTGTGAGTTCCTACTGTGCTTTGATTACTACCCTACCACAGCTCAAAGGAGTCGTGCAAACAGGTTTTAGTTGGGTACAGTCCCGAGCCACATGGAGGCAGTGAGCGGATCTGCAGGGGTTCGTCTCTCCCGATATTGGGGGTGAGGTCGCGCTGTGTCTAGGAGAGCCATTACACAAAGCCCTCGGCCGAGGCAGGAGATTTACTGGTAGGTATTCCAGTAGTATCTCAGGGTGTTCTGGGCTACACTCCGACACGACTTGTACCGCTTTTGGGGGTCTGACTTTTACCAACCCCCTAGGCCCGCCATGCGATACTCATAGACGAACGGACCGGACTGTACGGATATTGTCACTGACAGGCTCAGTAGGGTGTCAGGATGAGTTCACTCATCGACGTCCCTTTTGGTCAATAGCTGGTGGCCTGTCACGTATGGCTAATATCTCTGACGTGCTAGTGGTTAAATCCACAGCCATAGTATTGACGAGTCTTTAGAGTCCACCACACTCAGTTACTCATGTTTCGGGCGAAACGCTGTAGAGGCCGTATGGAGATATGGCAGGGTTCGATCAGATACGTGCGGTATTGCACGGATCGTGATCGGACGGTTTTTACTAGCCGGCTTTGGCTTAAGCCGGATCCTAGTATTAGACAGTGTAGATTTTGTCTCGTTGCATTTGTATTCAGTGGGAATACAAATGCGGGCATGTATATGCAGTAGTGGGGTTTTCCTGTAATTTATTACAGGATCAGTTTTCTGAAGTTGCCAGTTTGCATTCCGTTCCGGCCGGTTTTCCTTTGTTCTTTCCCGGCCGGACTTTCCGATGGAGGGGGGTTATTTGCTAGTGTGCAAATAACATTTTGTGGTGGGGTTTTCTTTCATTTGTGGCATTATGATAAGTTAAGCATCTTTGCTTTTTCATGATGGCTTGCTTTTTGAGATTAGAAAGGATTTAGATGGATTTGATGTTGAATTGATATTGTTATCATAACCTTTTGATATGGTCACCTTTCACCTTTTCCTACTCTAACCTCCCTTCTTGTGTTTTGTTTTTCCACCACCATATTTCAAAAGGGGGGAGGGGGGCCGGCCACAATGAGAGAGATGATAGAGAGTTTCATTTTGTGTGTGGCAATTTTTCCTTCATCTCATTTCTTGCTAGAAAAATGAAAGCACCATTTTTCCTTATCTTCATTCCTCCGCATCCATGGCAACTTCACCCCAAGAGACAACCATTCTACACTAAACCTACAGTATCCTTGGACGCATCGGCTAGCCAACTTCGCGCCCGAGTTGCCTCGGTCCAGAGGTGGGAGCCCGTAAAAGAATCCGGCTACGTGGTGCCCTTTTCGACGAGGAGGTGACGGACGGAGATTCCGCGGGAGAACGGAGCGGAGACGAAGACCGAAGGACACGGATCGCTTGGTATACAGCTCTCACCCCATCTCTTGTTAGCTAGTATAGGTTAATGGTTACGATCCAGTTATATTGTCCGCGGTAGCGCCGGTTTAAAAGTAAAGAAAATTTTTGATTCCGCATTTTGGCCTCGAGTAGACGGCCGGGGCGCTGCCGTGGCGCAACAATAAATACCTGGTTTGATAGCAGATTATCCGAGACCCAAAATTACACTAAAAATACGATATTGCACGAAACGATACAATACGCGATCTAAACTGAAACTAAAAGGCTATACAATCCTAAAAAGATCTAATTAACAGATAGAGATCATTACCTACTCTCAGAAGCTTAAAGATCCTAGCTTTCCAAGCTCTAAGTCATTTAAGAGGCAAAACAAGGTTAAAGATGTGATTTTTGTGAGATTTTGTGAAGATTTGTGAAGGATTAGTGAAAGGATTAGCAAGTGTTCAGTTGAAGAAATGAGGGAGATGAAGAAATATGAGAAGGAGATAGAGTGAGAGAGAAGGAAAAAATGAATGATAGAGAGAGAGAGAGAGAGGTGAGATTAAGGTCAGTGCACCCTTGTATTAACTCTCACATTAATGCAACCATGACTCACATACCACCTCCTCTCCAAACAAAACCCAAATGAAAATATCTCTCTCACACAACAAAAATCTAAGGTTTAAATCAAGGCAAAGGATTAGGTTAAAGCAAAGGATTAGGATTAGGGTTAAGTTGTCATGGTCACTAAACTAGATTAGCACAAACAAACCCTTACATAAACATGCACATGTGTGTGCATGCCATAACAAATAAAAATAAATTATTAATTAAATGTTATAAAATGTGAGGAAACCGAATTGGTAAACTTTTTACCAAAACCCCGCATTACCGCTAAACTAACACTAATCGAAATTTAAGGCGTTACATCTTCCCCCTAAAGAAAATTTGTCCCCGAATTAAAATTTTTACTATGCATACCTTCAAAGAGATGAGTGCAAAACTCCCAAATCTCGCTCGCAGCCTTCCAAATCTCCTCACTATATGGCTATGCCCAAGAAAACCCTCCACAGATGGCAAGACCCTTGACCGAAGTTTTTCTCCATCTGCTAAACCACTAACACAATTGGCTGCCGGTGAACGAAAAGATCGCGTCCCAAATAAATGGTCTGGTGCTAAATCATGTGAGAAAGGTCATGAAGGTATTTGCAAAGTATCAATACAAGGAATACGGGATGAATACTCGAAAATATGGGCGAAAGTGCCAATTTATAGGCAACGGAACTAACTCGCTTGAGGATCTCAAAAGAACCTACAATCTGGGACTAAGCTTCCCAAAACTCAACACGTCATTCATCGGAAAATCCGTAGGAATACATGATCTCCCACTGCGAACTCAAGTCTGCAACCAGCACGGTCGGCATAAGACCTCTGTCTGCACTGGGCTGTTCTCATCCTGACCTGAATCAACTGGATCATCTTCGAAGCCTCTCGACTAGCTGGGGTCCAAAAATCCTACTCTCGCAGAGTCAAAAAAATAGATTGGCGATCGACACCACCTAACAACAAGCCTAAAGGTTGCTAATTGGAATGTCTCCTGATAACAGCTATCGAAGGAGAACGCTAACAATGGCAAGTGACGATCCTAACAGCCAACAAACACTTAGTACGTACGCACAAGCATATCCTCCGAAGTCTGTATAGTCCGCTCTGTCTAACCATCGGCTAACGGATGGAAAGCGGAGCTAAAACTCAACCAGTACCCAAGGCTTCCTGAAGCTTCTGCCATGAACGGCAAGCGAACATGGTGCCTCCATTGGATACAACACATGAAGGAACTCCGTGCAAACGCACAAACTTAACGAAGAACAATTGAGCAAACTGAGAATAACCGGACAACAAACACCTAAATGGAGTCACACCTTGTCTAGACCTGGGTAGACACTACAATGAAATTCATGGAGATCTGCTCCCATTCCTACTCCGGAACGGTTAAAAGGTTGCAACTCTCCAACCGGTTCCCAATGCTCAACCTTAGCTCACAATAAGACAGGCACCTTGAAACGAAATCCGAAACTTCACCCTTCATCCCTGCCCATCCGTAACTATCTCACAAGTCACGTCACATCTTGGTGGAACTCGGACGAACACAGAAAGATGACTGATGTGCTTGCTCTAGGATTTCGCGTCTCTACCTATCAGTATCAGGTACACACAAATGCGTCCCTAACGTAGCACACCCTGGTCACAAATCAAGGACTTCGAATCATTACCCAGTCGAGTATGCTCAAGAATCTCAGACGAACAAGCACCTGTGGGCTGTGCCTCACGAAAACGATTAAGGAAAAGTGAACGGGCGTAGACATGAGCAAGCTGTCCCCTCAGTAGAGGCGAACTTAAGTTGTACTCAACGATCGCACAAGAACTGTAAATCTGTAGAAGACTGTCTCAGAACTGCGCACAACTGGGATAAACTAACCCCGGGCATACGACTCCAGCATTAGCTACCACAATCGCCTTGCCACGGGTAACGAGGATCTCACAAACACAATCCTTCACAAGCTCCATCCAATGGCGCCGTCTCAATAATCAAAACCCGCTGCAGGAAGATGTACATTATGCTCTGGTGGTCCGTGAAAATCTGATACGACTCTCCGCACAAGTAGTGTCCTCAGATCTTCAACGCACGACCACCGCAGCCATCTAGAGATCATGAGTGGGATATCCTGCCCGTACTTCCTCCAACTGCCGGGAAGCAAAAGCGATAACTCTATAATGCCACATCAACGCAAAATCGAGCCCCACTCGCGAAACATCACAGTTAAACAACAAAGTCGCCCGATCCAGAAAACAAAGAAAGAACTGGTGCAGTTGTCAACCGAGTCTTCAACTGCCGAAAACTCCGCACTCATGCCTCCGTCCAAAGAAAAGGAACTCCCTTTCTGGTCAACCCAGTCAACGGTGCAGCGCTACACAAGCAGTCCTGCACGAAACGGCGGTAAAAACCGGCTAAGCCCAAAAAGTTGCGGACTTCTGTCCCTGCTACAAGTCTGGGCTAAATCTGTCCGGCCTCGATCTTCCTCGGGTCCGTACGAAAACCGTCTCCCGTAACCACATGACCTTAGGAAGTCAACACAATCAAGCCTGTAGGAACACTCCGAGAATTTAGCAAACCGCTGGGGCTCTCCTAATGTCTGCAAGGCAAATCCTCAAGTATTGCACATGTTCCTCACGACTCTTGGAATAGACCAGAATGTCATCAATGACACAACAATCAACTGGTCGAGGAACGGCCTAAAGAAATCTGGTTTATCACATCCAGGAATGTTGCTAGGGCATAGGTGAGTCCAACGACACCACCAAAACTCATAAAGCCCGTAGCGCGCACAAAAGTAGTCTTCGGAATGCCATCACTCCGAACCCGCAACCAATGATGACCCGATCCCAAACAAACTTAGAAAATGTCTCGCACTCTGAAGCAAGTCGAACAAATCGTCAATGCGAGGTAAAGGATACCTATCCACACCGTAACTCGGTTCAATTGACGATTAATCAACACACAACCTCAAACTGCCGTCTTTCTCTTGACGAACATAATAGGAGCTCCCCAAAGCGAAACACTTAGACAAACAAGTCCCTTTATCTAGCAACTCTACAGCTGATCCTTAAGCTCCCTAAGCTCCGCCGGCTCATATGGAATAACGTCGGAAAACTCTCGCACGATAGGAACCCAGTCCAACAAACCCACTGTGGCTTCGGCATCACGAATGAAAGCCAAGAATCCTCGACATTCTCTCCTCAAAACCCGACTAGCGAAAAAGGCTAAATTCAAGCTGTGAGGGGCGGCACCACTGTCCCCCTGCACAACAGGAACCGACTCGCCGGGAAAACAAAACTTGACTGTTTTCCTCGCGGCAGTCCCCAGACGCAAAGCACGTAGCTAACCAGTCAGTGCCCAGGAGAACGTCAAATCCAACATCTCTAGAAGGATCAAAACGACGGACGAATCTCTATCTCCTATCCGATTGGCACACGACAGAAACACGTGTCGCGCAACAAAAGAATTGCTGACAGAAGTTAACACAACAAACGGCTGATCTAGTTAATATGACTCTCGGCCCAACCACGGTACAAAGTGTGTAAAACAAACAAGTGCATCAAAAGAACATACGCATTAAGAATACCTGAAAACTCTGCATTGGACACCCGCACGTCCCGATGAGTAGAAGCAAACTCTCGTGTCTGCCCCCTACCCGCGACTGGTCGAACTCCTCCTCTGCCAACCTGTCCCCTCTGAGCGAACCCTTCGCGACCACGACCTTTCCGAAAATGAGTCTGACACGGTGCTAAGGAACAATTCCTGATGAGGTGATGAAGGCTCCCGCACCAGAAACATCCACGCGATGACTGCTGACCCTCCTGGGGATGAGAGTTGAACGACTGTCCTCGTCCTAAGCCTCTGCTACTTCCGCGACAGTCACGAAATCTGTCTCGGCGACTGAACCTCTGTCTTGGGGCTGACAACCTGTACTAGCCCTCCTCGGTCCTCGAACTCCCAAAGTCTCTGGAAGACGCGCCTCGTCAACTAGGGCTGCATCCACTGGTGCTGTATAAGTGACGAAATGCTGTGTACTGATCGCAAGGAACAACTGGGTAACAGAGGTGGCAACCTCTTGTTGCTGCACTCTACTGGCCTCAACCAAAGACCTCATCGTCTGGCGCAAGTCCTGCATCTCAGCCTCAAGCCCAGCGATACGATCTGTCGAAGGCGGATCCATCTGCTCCAGTGCAACGAGCGTGCCATCCTGGTCAGTCTTCGTCCCACCCGAGTCAACTCTGACCTCAGACCTCGCTGCATCACTCTGAGTCCCCATAGTCATCGGCGGCAAAGGCTATAAATGGAAGAGGATTCGATAAGAACACGGAAATTGAATCATAAGGAAATGTATCACCAAGAAAGGAATTTCAAGCAATTAGTACTTAGGTCACTTTAGGCGGAGTACCGTGTCGTAAGTATGCCGCGGACATACACACACTACGTTACTCTGCTTAAGTTACCTACTCTATCATACCAAGGTTATCCTACACTCCGAAAGATAAAACCTAGCGCTCTGATACCAACTTTGTCAAGACCCGAAATTGGCACGTGACGGCCCTTAAACTACGCAACGTCTACATGCGTAACGCAATTTAAGTAAGCCAAAAACCCAGAAATCTAAACCGTTAAAAGTAGTAAAAGATAAGAACATTGTTTAAACTTTTGAAAACTCAAACCAAATTCTTTAAAGTCCCACTTTATTTCCTTTAAAATTTTGGCAGCACCTCCTTTCTAAAAACTAGCCCTAAAAAGGGGTACAACAAAGATATAAGTAAAACATCCTCAAACGGAAGAAAAAACACGCCCAAAGGAGGAAAACAACCATCACAACAGATATACGACGCCGTAGCGAAGAAAAAGACGATATAAATAAAATTGCATATAAAATTCCCAAGTCACAAAATAATATACAATATCGTCCTCACATCAGTTTCTAAATCAAAACATGATAGTGGTAGATGGAGAGTACATGATACAACGAATATACAATAAGCAACATCGGATAACCACAAAACCCACCTATAGTAAAACTGTACACAGTCAGCCGTAGCAGTATCCGCTGCAAAAGATGATATGATAGATGAAAAGCCCTGCTTCGACTACCCTGAGGGACAACCTGCAAAACACCGTGGCACACGGGGGTGGGTTGCCAACTCGTGAATAGTAAATAATATATCCAGGTAATCGCAAGTATGTAGTACAATGCGAATCTAATGCATGCAAGCAGATAGCAATAAATGGCAATATGTATGCAACAATCCTGTAAGGTACTCTATCCGGTACTACTAATACATGAACAATAAATGGCAATATGTATGCAACAGTCATGTAAGATACTCTATCAGGTACTACTAATACATGAATAATAAATGGCAATATGTATGCAACAGTCATGTAAGGTACTCTATCCGGTACTACTAATACATGAAGCAATGCATATAAAGTAAATGCGAAGTATGGGATAAAACATGTCATTCCCACGGAATCTTGACCTCGTGGCAGGACTAAAGTCCATCAAGATAATCCAAATCCCAATTTTCTCAAATCAGCCCCTAAATTGACTCTCATATCAGGTAAGTCTCATATATCCTGAGTGTCCAATATCAAGTAAATCTCATATATCCTGAATATCCAATATCAAGTAAATCTCATATATTATGAATAAGTATATTTGCCTGAAACATTATGATGATGTATATAAATTAGATATGTATACATATATATTAGCGTCCCATTCCACTAATATATATATAAATAACAGCGTCCCATTCCATTGTTATATATACTTAGGAGTAAAAATATCATGAAACCAAGTGTCAAGTATCGACACATAAATACTGATCTATCAGGTGCTGTCACCACGACTGGCCCCCTGATAGGTACGTATCATACGCTATCCCAAAAACCCGAGTGCCCAGCTTCGACCCTCGTCTTTTAACTGTAAATCCACGGTAGCGCCCCGGCAGTTTAACAGACGCCAAATGCGGAACAAAAACTTTTACAACTGGCGCTATCGCGTACTATAACCCGGATCTGCCATTAAAGCTAAACTAACAAACTACAAAGTGGGTAGAAATGTTATACCGAACGATCCGAGTCCTTCGGTCTTCAACCATCATCCCACGCTTTGTTGCGGCTGCTCCGATCTCCTGAATCTCCAATCTTCTCGTCCAGGTGGCACCACGTCGACGGATCTTTAAACGGGCTCCTGCCTCTGAACCGAGGCAACTCGATCATCAAGTTTGCTAAAAGAGATGACCAAGATTGATGTAGAGAATGAGTAGAACACTTTGTCTCGTTACGTCCAAAGCTATGGATGAACGGTTAATGAAGTTGCCTTTTGGATCGGGTGGAAATGTGAAATGAGTATCTATCAAATTTCCATACACTAAAACTATCATCTTTTTCCTCTCAAGCAACCGTCATCACCCTCAAGAGGGGCCGACCACTTATAAAGAAGAGGGAGAGTGAGTGTAGGAGAGGGGAGGTAATCATAAGGCAAAAGATCAAGGAAGAATATCTTAAGCATTACCAAAATGCATTAATGGAAACAATGACTCATAACCTTAGTCATCCTCCATCATTAAATGCACCATTAATGAACTAATGACTCATATGCCTTATCACCATCTAGAACCATCTAGAAACACGACACACCCAAGAAAAGATAAATCCGCATTTAACCGAATGTTAAATACGGGTGATAGAAAACTGGAAACTGGCAACTTCCAAAAGTGATCCTGAAACGAATTTCAGGATAACCCCGTATCAGTATAAACATACCCGCATTTGTATTACGACCGAATACAAATGCAACTGAGACAAAGATATTATATCTACATAGTATAATACTTGGATCTGGCTTAAACCAAAGCCTACCAGTATTATCTGCCCGAAATATGACGCGTGCGAAAACGCACGTGCATTTTCCGAACCCTGCCATAAAACCATACGGCATCTACAACGTTTCGCCCGAACTTGGGAAAGTGTCTGTGGGGGACTCTAATGACTCATCAATACACTGGTACTGGGTATAACCACTAGCACGTCAGAGGTACAAGCTGTACGTAACGGTTGCATATGTATTGAAGGAAGGGGAGCTGACGAGCGAACTCATCCAGAAACCCTACCGAGCCTGACAGTGACAATATCCATACAGTCCGGTCCATTCATCTATGAGTATCGCATATAGGGCCTAGGGGGCCGGTAAACGTCAGACCCCCAATAGCAGTATAAGTCGTATCAGAGAGGAGCCCAGAACACCTTGAGATACTACTAGAATACCTTCCAGTAAATCTCGATTACCCTGGCCAGGGATTTCATGTAATGGCTCTCCTAAACACAGCGCGATCTCACCCCCAATACCGGGAGAGACGAATCCCCGATGATCTGCTCACTGCCTCCATGTGGCTCGGGACTGTACCCAAAAAATACCTGTTTGCACGACTCCTTTGACCCGTGGTAGGGTATAAATCAAAGCACAGTGGGAACTCACACGAGAAAAATGACGACCTCAGGTCGACGAACTAACCTGTACATATGTCACCAGGAAACTGCTATCTGATGCTAGGTATAATACCAATCAGCAAGTTCCCGGCGAGTCCTGTCCGGTGTACTCATAACCCAATGAGCACCTGTATACATCTTAGGTGAACCAACTAACACCAATGGCTTGTGAGACCGTCCACCGCCCCTCGTCGGGGTCTCGAATGTATACGCTAGTCTACTCTGGAGTATCGATACCCTGTCTCGAAACTCCCACGACTAGGGACACTTTAGGGATGTGCTTATAGACCCCAGCTCCAACATATATGATCGCCATCATACTGCTGGTAGTCAAGCAAGAATCCTATAGGCTTTATCAACATATACATGATGATAAAGACAAACCAGATAGCATACTATCATCTCGAGTAAGACTGTTCTATCGGTATAGGTCCTTCCTCAATCATTGCAATCACGTACCTGCGATCCAATAATTGACTTAGAGGGCACTATATCCAACAATCTCCCACTTGCACTTAAGGCTAATTATTGCGATGTCGCGTACTCACAGCTCGTGTGATACCGAACATCCAACTCCTCTACTAATCAGTTTCACAAAGCTCGTTTGCAAAACTATTGTGTTCGAGAAATAGCCTCAGTGAGTGGATCCGCTCCGATGTATCTTTCTATGTCTCTCTTAATCTTAAGTTCGCGGAGAAAACCATCTCCCGAATTGAGTAATACCTGTCTTAGAATATGTCTGGATATCTGATGGGACCTAGTTCATAAATGAACTCCAAATCCAAACTTCTTAGACGGTATCGTCAACTGAACCTAATCAGTATCCTGCACCATGCCTCGCACAGTATCCTCTTGGACCACCTGTCCATAATACTGTCCCTCATCAGAGGGAAAACTATAACTTTGACAATCACTCTGTCATGCATGTCACCTGTGAAGCCTGGAATGATAACCGTCTCCCGAAGGAGGCCGCCGTCAACAAATCAGTAGAACATGTACTTATGTTCTAAAACTGCTTCCTTATGTTTCTTCAGGATTGGATTAATATAAACTTTTCGCATCTAGTGGAAAAACGACATCTGGTGTGGTACTTGACATCTCACGATTGACTCAATTGCCTAAGCAAGTGATCTGCCAATCATGCACATCCCTCTCCTCTTTAGTCTGTAAGACACCTTTAGAGAGGGTGACTCCATCACCTGTAGGTACACCACTATGCCAGGAGTCATCTATTCTAAAATACCATTAGAATACTTTCAAAGTACCCAGATTGGGAAACTACCCAATTCTAGATCTAAAACCATAGATCTAGAAACCAAAATGTCATATATTATATCCATATCTTTTGTGGAGAAACAACTGTGTGACGACCACAGTACAACCGATCATAGTATAGGATTTTTACTTGTATGTCATCCAAATACCAAGACATCACACCCTACTACCTTCTCAACAGATCCTTCCCCTATTCTGATGAAGTCAAACCCATGACTGTCACATCAAAAATTAGATGATCTATCTCCGCTATATCTGCTCAAGTCTATAAATAGACATTAGCTACTTGCCCACTATACTTCCGCTACTCCCACTGATTACGACAACCCTCTGGCAGAATAATATATACGTACACTTCTAAAGCTAGTTTAGAACGACATTACTTAACCTCCTTCCGGGTCTCATAGCTTGGAACAACAGTAGTGTCAAGTCCGGGTAAACAAGAACCTCCTTGTCACCGTACTTGAGGCTACTGGAGTACCTCTCGGGTGTCTGAGGTTACCCACCATATCTGCGGAGTGGCTAATGGAATGTCAAACCTGATTGAATATATAGGTCCTATTAAATTTTCCGTAATCGTTTACGGTTCTGGAATCACTTCCAGTTCTACCATACTCCCACTTCTGTTTTCTGAAAAAATCCATTTTATTAAAACTGTGGCGAGTCAAGAACAATATCACTATTGATCTTCCAGATGGTAGAAAATCAACCCTCGTCAAAGCCAGGGTTAACCCACAAACTGCCATTACAGAAACGTGCCTTGAGTTATCCAGTGTCTGGTTTTAAGCATAAGCTGGACAACTCCCCGTATCTTAACATCGTTAAGATATGAACCATTCTATATACAATATAGAAATAGAGGCACTAGTTTAACTGGAACCAGATTCAAACCATGCAGCTGTCTCCAGTGCATATCAACTTAATGGAGAGAGGCTAATCAGCATTATTCAACTTAGAAATATATCCAATTACAAGTAACCTGAAAGAGAAACAAGTTTCTCAAAACCATTACTATCAACTGAATACCATTCACAAGTATCTATATCTTCGATCTCTTTGAAGAATCCTGATACTTGCGACACCTGGTTCTCTACTTTATTCTTATACCTACAACTTCTCGAAACTTAGACCTTATATTTCTACGAAACATTTGTCTAAAATTAGAGAAGTCATAAGTAAACAGAACATAGTACGGGGACTATCCCCTTTGTCCTGATGGACACTGGACAACATACAATACTCTGTATAAATCCTTTGAGTATAATAACTCAAAACATGTGCATTCTAGGTTAAAAACTGTATCCAGGCGATTTCCTCAAATATCACCAATTACAACGAATTCCGATATAATGAGGATAATCACCTAATTCCCAATAACTCACTCCCTCTCATCATCTGTATAACTATACAGATGTAAGAATCTTACCTGGTAAATACATACCCTGGAGTGAGTGTCTAATTGAGAAATCAGTTTTCTATCAACAATACACAGTGAGAATGAAACATGAAAATGTTTCGTAGGGGTATCCTGGTATTCCTAGTAATGCCTCTTCCATAATCCAAATCATGACTTTAACCGTATATTTCCCTGCCATCTTTTCAATTCCCTTTATTTGTCTTTAGTCGTTACCTTCTGTACACCATCATTAGGCTAAATGGTTTTCTTCCTTCCCTACCGTTCGGCACCAGCCTATGGTTTGGAAGAAGAATATCCAGTAAGCATAATAGGTGTACCCTCCTAAACCTAGGAGTACTCGCAACTTGAGAGAAGGTGATGATAAAAGACAATTGAATAATACCTTATTCTATTTCTCCCGAACTGGGGAAAAATGCAAAAGTGAAATAGGAGTGGCGATGAAATACGCGGTTTGGTCATGAATGATAACAGTCGCAATTTACTTTGCTCTCTTTCTAATTCCTTTATTTTGTCTTTAGTTATTACCTTCTGTACACCCTACTTAGGCTAATTGATTTTCTTCATTCCCTACCTTTCGGCACCTGCCTATGGTTTGGAAGAAGACTATCCAATGAGCGTAATGGGCGTACTCTCCTCAACTAAGAAGCCCTCGCAACCTGAGAGAAGGTGATAATAAAAGACAACTGAATAAACCAATTCTATTTCTCCTGAACCTTGATCCATCTTCGAAGACGTCCCTTCGAGTTTGTATATAACCATACGATGGATCTATCCAATAGAAATGGATGTCCGTAGTAATATGGGGTGTTCTGAGAAATACAAAGGGTAAAAGAAGGAGCGACAATGACTTATGCAACTCGGACAATCCAAAAGCCAGTATTTTAAGAAGGTTCGGTCAACTTGGTCACCGAGTCATAGTCTAGGGTCGGTCAAAAGTCGCTGCCAAAAAGAGAGAGAAAAGAAACGCTCTGCGTGCACTCTAACCTAGATCAGAATGGTTATCACTTTATCTAATAAGGAAACCTCCCACTGTAATCTCAAATTCTCCTCCAAACCTAAAAGAAGAATTAGTCGGGATCACCCGAAGAGTAAACTAACTCATCAGTGGGAATCGGGATCCAACTCTCATCGCATGATAACGTGACGGTATCCACTCACGTTCTCACACTCCAGAAGGTATGCTCAAGTTTTGCAAGTTTCCTGTATGTTTGAAACTCCCGATATAATTTTTATCCCATGCTCTTATGACCTTGACGTAGGCCAACAAATTATAAGCCACATGTCAAGTTCTACCCGTCGTTGTCCTGATTAATTTAGGTCATCGTACATGCCCTTGACGTAGGCCAACAAGGCTGTATGTCTGTCCTAAACTAATGCATCTATCTATGCAACAAATGAATACCCAGCAGCTACCAAACACTACGCCTTGACGTAGGCCAACAAACATAGCTTGAATACTACTGACCATCCATAAGAAATGACGGAGGATTACGGCTGGTTTTTGGCGAAAAACCTTTAACGTAATGAACTTGATCTCGTTGAAGGAACCTGATAGCTTTTTATAAAAAATATAGTGGCGAAAACCTTTGCTAAAGAGGTCACTCCCGGTGAAGGGATCTCGGCTCTTTCCTCGTGGAACGAGGTGCAGGATATTCTAACTGAATACCGCGATGCAAAGCAACTTGTAATCGACTATATTGAAGTTATTACCCTGACGTAAACTTCTGCTCAAGGGGCCACTCCCGTTGAAGGGATCTCGGCCCTTACCTCGTCGAATGAGGTGCAGGATATTCTAACTGAATACCGCTATGCATAACAAAAGGAAATGTCTTTGAAATAACTCTTTTTAAAATTTGTTCCAACAACATCAAATATAGGTTTGTTTTATCCTTGCATTGATCAGAATCAATGCAGTCCCATCAAATAATTACACCAGAAAAGAACGAAAATAAAATGTACGTATATGCCATCCGCATTCGTCACTGGGTCCCGTCATCACTCGTTAGGTTACTTAACTAACGACAGAGCGGGGGCTGGACTAGCGCAGGTGTAAAATATATACAACATCTAATAGTTTATATACTAATATATAATAATCGCTCCAGGCGTGATAATATGCAACATTACAGAAAAGTAATAAGCATCACAGAACAATACAGATAATCTGGGATCTCTGGGTTTCACAGAGCCGCTACTGAAACCCGACGTTCCCCTGGTCGTGTGGATAGCCTGTGCAATGAAACCTAGACCCCTACGGGTGCGGCAAGTAACCTGCCAAAACCTGAAGCGAGGCAGCCCCCTACAGCAAAGTGAATGGACTACCCAGCACTTCACGGAATCCGGTAACTTGAGCACCCCTCCTTAGGTCAACCTGTACCCCCTACGAGTGCGGCGAATAGTTTGCCAATTCTAGAGTGAGGCCCCTCTGCTTCTCAAAGCCATGAGATACGGACCCGTTGCCTTCCAGAACCCGGCTATCCGTGCACTCCGTCGCAGGGTAAACCTAGTACAGAAATAAAATATATACAACGGATACATCGACCTCATCCCGGTCGTGCCCCAAAAGAATATTATACAAACAGGCAGTGACGGCAGTCCATAAGTCGTACGCTCGCCCCGCAATATTAAATGTACAAATAAATCCAAACATCACTACCATTGCACACTGCTATCCACCACGACATATCCGCAACATCACAGCACAACACAGAACATCAACACGAATGTCACGTTCGCAAATTCGTCTAAAAGGACTATAGCAATTAGACGCAATTTACCGCTCAAATGATATTCCCGGTCGGAGATATACTATAAGTACTGCATACTAACAAGTTTAAAATTTCGATCGACCAAACTTCCCGAAGTGGGCCCCACTTACATCTGGTGTACAGCAACAAAATATGGGCCCAAAAGACATATACCAGAAACCACAATTTCCCATGGAAAACTCACTGGAAAAATTTGGCGCACTGTTCCCACAAAAGCGCGGCGGATCAGCGGCCAAACCCTGGTTTGGGCCATGGATCCGCGGTCGTTCTGTGGGATCACGTGACCAAATTTCACCAGTTTGCTTAGAATTTCCTGCTTATTATTCTGTGATATGTCAAATAATTTTTAGACCAGATTAAAAATCGACAGAAATTTTGAACAGAAAATTATAGTTTTGCGAAAATCCGTTCGATCGATATTTTAAACGCGTTAGCACAAGTTAGTAAAGCTTAATGGCGAGGCTCTGATACCACTGTATGTCCACGGTAGCGCCCCGGCAGTCTAACAGATGCCAAATGCGGAACAAAAACTTTTACAACTGGCGCTATCGTGTACTATAACCCGGATCTGCCATTAAAGCTAAACTAACAAACTACAAAGTGGGTAGAAATGTTATACCGAACGATCCGAGTCCTTCGGTCTTCAACCATCATCCCACGCTTTGTTGCGGCTGCTTCGATCTCCTGAATCTCCAATCTTCTCGTCCAGGTGGCACCACGTCGACGGATCTTTAAACGGGCTCCCGCCTCTGAACCGAGGCAACTTGATCATCAAGTTTGCTAAAAGAGATGACCAAGATTGATGTAGAGAATGAGTAGAACACTTTGTCTCGTTACGTCCAAAGCTATGGATGAACGGTTAATGAAGTTGCCTTTTGGATCGGGTGGAAATGTGAAATGAGTATCTATCAAATTTCCATACACTAAAACTATCATCTTTTTCCTCTCAAGCAACCGTCATCACCCTCAAGAGGGGCCGGCCACTTATAAAGAAGAGGGAGAGTGAGTGTAGGAGAGGGGAGGTAATCATAAGGCAAAAGATCAAGGAAGAATATCTTAAGCATTACCAAAATGTATTAATGGAAACAATGACTCATAACCTTAGTCATCCTCCATCATTAAATGCACTATTAATGAACTAATGACTCACATGCCTTGTCACCATCTAGAACCATCTAGAAACACGACACACCCAAGAAAAGATAAATCCGCATTTAACCGAATGTTAAATACGGGTGATAGAAAACTGGAAACTGGAAACTTCCAAAAGTGATCCTGAAACGAATTTCAGGATAACCCCGTATCAGTATAAACATACCCGCATTTGTATTACGACCGAATACAAATACAACTGAGACAAAGATATTAAATCTACATAGTATAATACTTGGATCCGGCTTAAACCAAAGCCTACCAGTATTATCTGCCCGAAATATGACACGTGCAAATATGCACGTGCATTTTCCGAACCCTGCCATAAAACCATACGGCATCTACAACGTTTCGCCCGAACTTGGGAAAGTGTCTGTGGGGGACTCTAATGACTCATCAATACACTGGCACTGGGTATAACCACTAGCACGTCAGAGGTACAAGCTGCACATAACGGTTGCCTATGTATTGAAGGAAGGGGAGCTGATGAGCAAACTCATCCAGAAACCCTACCGAGCCTGACAGTGACAATATCCGTACAGTCCGGTCCATTCATATATGAGTATCGCATATAGGGCCTAGGGGGCCGGTAAATGTCAGACCCCCAATAGCAGTATAAGTCGTGTCAGAGAGCAGCCCAGAACACCCTGAGATACTACTAGAATACCTTCCAGTTAATCTCGATTACCCTGGCCAGGGATTTCGTGTAATGGCTCTCCTAAACACAGCGCGATCTCACCCCCAATACCGGGAGAGACGAATCCCCGATGATTTGCTCAGTGCCTCCATGTGGCTCGGGACTGTACCCAAAAAATAGCTGTTTGCACGACTCCTTTGACCCGTGGTAGGGTATAAATTAAAGCACAGTGGGAACTCACATGAGACAAATGACGACCTCAGGTCGACGAACTAACCTGTACACATGTCACCGGGGAACTGCTATCTGACGCTAGGTATAATACCAACCAGCAAGTTCCCGGCGAGTCCTGTCCAGTGTACTCATAACCTAATGAGCTCCTGTATACATCTTAGGTGAACCAACTAACACCAATGGCTTGTGAGACCGGCCACCGCCCCTCGTCGGGGTCTCGAATGTATACACTAGTCTATTCTGGAGTATCAATGCCCTGTCTCGAAACTCTCACGACTAAGGACACTTTAAGGATGTGCTTATAGACCCCAGCTCCCACATATATGATCGCCATCATACTGCTGGTAGTCAAGCAAGAATCCTATAGGCTTTATCAACATATACATGATGATAAAGACAAACCAGATAGTATACTATCATCTCGAGTAAGGCTGTTCTATCGGTATAGGTCCTTCCTCAATCATTGCAATCACGCACCTGCGATCCAATAATTGACTTAGAGGACACTATATCCAACATCAACGTATCCATACATACATGACTCCGGTCGGTATCCCCACGACGACCGCCGAGTCATAGGTACTGTCACCGGTAGGTATGGTTTCCCTGTCAGGCTCATCGGCGTGGTACATCGAAATACCTTTCTTGCTCCGGGGTACCTCCGGGCCCCACCATGTACCCGCACACGGCCCACGATGCCTCCTTGAATGGGGTATATATATATCAGAACCGATAAAACTCATGGAGGCTGCAGAAATATCATATCAAGAGAAACCGGGTTTTTTAAATAATGCATAATTTCATGAAACTACCACGGTCCTTAAATCCAGAAAACATCATGAAAAATCCATATCTCAATGCGAAAATTCATGAATATAATATATGCAACATAAAACTGTATTGTGAGCATATAAAGAAAAACCGCTATTTAACTGCAACAAGTTAATATATATATCATGCGGTTCCTAATTTCTCCAAGTCCAATATAACATCAAATAAAGGTGAACATGTAGCTATAGCCAGATATATGTGTAAACATGTAGGTATAGCAAGGTATATGTATCTACCTATCAGTAATGATGTAATACCCTCCAGGTATATGCATAAGTATGTATGCAAGATGTACATGTAGCTATGTCTCATGTGTGTAAATACCTATTACTAATGGTACAAAACCATATAGGTATATAGGTAACTAGCATGTAAGCATGTCAAGGCATATATGTAAGCATGTAGGTATATAGGTATGCTATATGTCATATGCACAAAAGGAAATAAGGATCATGTCTCAATGTCCCTAAACAATACAATATCACATATATATAGGTGTTGTGCGTGTCATAGCAATTATCGACGGTGTGTGTGTGTAGCATACAATTAGTGCTCGTGAAATATGAACCGTCAATAATGGTGTTGTGTCTCATTAATACTAAGTCCATACACAAGGAAATGAGATAACCAACAAAGGTGTACATGCACAATCAATATCCGTATACTTCTAACTAATAGTCATATCATTTGATCTAGCCCAGACGTATAATGCCATGCGGGCGATCCTCCTGTAGATGTTAAATCTACTCACCAACCGTCCTGGCTAAGTAAAGCCAACCACCTGCTTACCCTTCTTCGCAGCGCCCGAAGTCCCCTCCTGCGAACCTAAAACATAAACAACAAAGCAAGTGTATATATATTAGCAACGACCAATAACACGTACAAACTACGTTTAACCGACGCGACAACTCCAAACAAACTCTCAAGTGTTCGTCTAGTAGCTAAAGCACGTAGCGACACAACGAAACCAACTCAAGAACAACAGACACACAACGACACGAACCGTATCGGATAACGTAACATGCGTAAACGAAACACAAGAAAATAAGCAAGTGATCCCAGATTTTTCTATACCAACAATTTGTAAAAGTTGCACATACCAAAAGACCATACACAACCTCAGAGACCCCTACACCAAAATTCACCACCCACCAACCCACTCTGGCCGCAAATTGCGGCTAGAAGCATTACATTTGTGGCCATAACTTGAGGGAATGGGCTCGTATTTTGAGAGTAGGTTCTAGGTCACTACACAAGGTCACTGTGATGGGAACTTTTGCAACAAATACCCGGTTTGATAGCAGATCATCTGAGACCCAAAACTACACTAAAAATATGATATTGCACGAAACGATACAATACGCGATCTAAACTGAAACTAAAAGGCTACACAATACTAAAAAGACCTAATTAACAGATAGAGATCATTACCTACTCCCACAAGCTTAAAGATCCTAGCTTTCCAAGCTCCAAGGCATCCAAGAGGCAAAACAAGGTTAAAGATGTGATTTTTGTGAGATTTTGTGAAGATTTGTGAAGGATCAGTGCAAGGATTAGCAAGTGTTCAGTTGAGGAAATGAGGGAGATGAAGAAATATGAGAAGGAGATAGAGTGAGAGAGAAGGAAAGAATGAATGATAGAGAGAGAGAGAGAGAGAGAGAGGTGAGATTAAGGTGAGTGCACACTTGCATTAACTCTCACATTAATGCAACCATGACTCACATGCCACCTCCTCTCCAAACAAAACCCAAATGAAAATATCTCTCTCTCACAACAAAAATCTAAGGTTTAAATCAAGGCAAAGGATTAGGTTAAAGCAAAGGATTAGGGTTAAGTTGTCATGGTCACTAAACTAGATTAGCACAAACAAACCCTCACATAAACATGCACATGTGTGTGCATGCCATAACAAATAAAAATAAATTATTAATTAAATGTTATAAAATGTGAGGAACCCAAATTGGTAAACTTTTAACCAGAAACCCGCATTACCGCTAAACTAACACTAATCAAAATCTAAAGCGTTACATGCACGTAACAGCTACCCAGATATCTGTCGATAAGAAGACCGATGAGCAAACTCACCTGGACTCCTACCGAGCCTATCGGTAACAATCTCCGTACAGTTCGGTTTGTTCATCTGAGATACTCGCATATCTGCCTAGGGGGATGGTAAACGTCAGACCCCTAACAACGTGATAAATCGTGTCAGAAGAGAGCCCAATACACCATGAGAAACTACTGGAGTACCTTACCAGTATTTCTCGTCTGCCCTGGCCAAGGACTTTGTGTAATGGCTTTCCGAACACTGCGCGATATCAACCCCCTATACCGAGAGAGACGAATCCTATCTGATCTCTACTGTCTCCAAGTACTTCGGGACTACACCCAACTACTACATGTTTGCATGACTCTTTTGAGCATGGTAGGGTAGTAATCAAAGTGGAGTGGGAACACACTCGAGACGAAGTAGCTATGGTAAGTCAACGGACTAAGCTATACTCATGCCACTTGGAAACTGCTTCCTGACGATAGGTATAATACCAATCAACAGTTCCCGGCGAGTCATGTCAAGTGTAACTCACAACCCAGTGAGCACCTGCATACCTTCTCCAGTACGTTGTACTAATGGCTGTGGGACAGACCATATCCTCTGCTGGGATGAGAAGCGTATACACTAGTCTACTCCGGAGTATCGATGCCCCGTCTCGATAATCCAATGACTAGGGAATGTATAAGGATGTGCTTATAGACTACCCAGCCCCTACGAGTGTGACTGCCATCACAACGCTGGCAGTCAAGCAAAGATCCTAAGGGCTCTACCAATATATATAAACGATATGCTAAAAGAAACACATTCACATATTGAGGTAGAATCAAACCAGGTAGCATACTACCATATTGAGCAAGACTGTTATTATAACTGTGAAATATCCAAAGCATCCAATATGTAATATACAATCCAGTATGATACAATAATGGCCTCTAGGGCATATATCACTAACAATCTCCCACTTGCACTGAGGCCATGTATTGGCATATCGCAGACCTATCATTTCGATTAGCCGCTCGAACTGAGTCTAAGGAATAGCCTTTGTGAATGGATCTGCAGTTTTGTTCTCTGTCTCTACTCTCCGCACCTCGATCTCCCGTCGATCAATGATCTCCATGATAAGGTAGAACTGCCTCAGAATGTGTCTGGACTTCTGATGGGACCTTAATTCCTTCGCCAAAGCTATAGCACCGCTGTTGTCACAATACAACGGTATTGGATCAACAATGGATGGAACCACCTAAAACTCTGTCACGAACTTCCTGATCCAGACTGCTTCCTTCACGGCATCACAGGCAGCAATATACTCCGCTTCCATAGTTGAGTCAGCAACGGCTTCCTGTTTGGAGCTCTTCCAAACAACCGTCCCTCCATTGAGGGTAAAGACATGATCCGACATGGACTTGGAGTCATCCTTGTCACTCTGAAAGCTGGAGTTAGCGAAGGCCTCGATCTGGAGGTCTTCCCTGCTGTACACCAAGAACATCTCCTTAGTCCTTCTTAGGTACTTGAAAATGTTCCTCACTGCTAGCCAATACTTCTCCCCTGTGTTTGACTAATACCGTCTTACAACGCTCAGGGCGTATACTACATTTGGTTTGGTACACAACATCGCATATATTATAGAGTCTACCACAGATGCGTAGGGTATAATAGACATGAGAGCCCTTTCCAAATTAGTCTTGGGAGACATCTCTTTGGAGATGGTGATTCCGTGACAAGCCGGTAGATTATCGTGCTTAGCATCTTCCATACTGAATCATTTCAATATGGTGTCGATGTACCTTGACTGTGAGAGTCCTAACATCAGTTTAGATCTGTGACGATAGATCTGGATCCCCAGAATGTAGGAGGCATCACCCAGGTCCTTCATGGAGAACCTCTGTGACAGAAATCCCTTGACTGATTGTAGCATATGAATGCCATTTCCTATCAAGAGAATGTCATCCATGTACAGGACGAGGAATACCACACTTCTCGCTACAATTTTACTATATATGCATGATTCATCTGGATTTACAATTTTACTATATATGCATGATTCATCTGGATTTTTGATAAAGTCGAATTCCTTGACCGTCTCATCAAGGCAGTGTTCCAACTCCGCGATGCCTGATTTAGCCCATAAATGGACTTAAGCAACTTGCACACTTTCCCACTGCTCCCACTCTGAATGAAACCCTCCGGTTGATCCATATAGACACACTCTTCCAAATTTCCATTTAGAAAAGCGGTCTTTACATCTATCTGCCAGATTTTATAATCGTGGAAGGCAGCAATGGTAAGAAGGATCCAAATGGATTTGAGCATAGCCACTGGAGAAAAGGTTTCATCATAGTCCAAATCAGGTCTTTGACCAAAACCTTTTGCAGCAAGTCTAGCCTTATAAGTTTCCACCTGTCCATCTACACCAATATTCTTTCTGAAGATCCATTTGCAGCCTACGGGTTTTACCCCTTCTGGAGCAAAGTCCAAAGTCCATACTTTGTTGGTGTACATGGACTCCATTTCAGTCCGCATTGCATCCAGCCATTTTACCGAGTCTCAGCTCTGAATAGCTTGCTGGAAGCCAGTTGGCTCATCATGTAATCCTCTCGATCCCCATCTATGAGAAAACCGTAGTATCTCTCGGGTGGATGAGATTGCAGGGTTCCTAGGCACGCTAGTGAGGTCTCCTAAGCCATCGACCATGGCAATTTCAAAATTATGGTGCCTACAAACCCTAGTGTACGGATCGATAACTAGATGTCTAGGCGAAAAGAAAGCTAGCTAACAACTTAGCTAAAGAGAATACGGAAATACAACCTTTGTAGATCCGGTCCTCCACCTCCACGGCTCCGCAACGAGGTCGTCTCCGCTGTCCAAATCAAATCCGGGCTCTAGGGTCGGCTTCGTCGGAGAATGGGCAAGCTAGGTCGTCGATGTCCATGCCGAAGATGATCTACGTCGAAGCATCGATGAATCAAGCTCCACCTTCACCAAACCGTGAAAAGTTGTGAAGGAAACACACTCTACTACTTGGCAAGAGGTAGAGGATGAAGAAATAGGAAGTGGGTAAACTTTAGAATTGGATTTCTCACTCTTTTCCAACAATCACCATTGATGGACTTCAAGCTTCTTCATTTGAAGCATGAAGAAGAAGAAGGAAAATGATATGATAAGTTAAAATGAAAAATGAAAAGAAAATGAATTCTTATCATAATTCTAACTAGAGTTAAGTGTAGAGAATGAATCATGGTTAGTGGGAATGGTTAGGGTTAAGTATGAGATAAGGATGGTTGACTTGAACAAAGCTTCATGAAGCTTCAACTAAAGAACAAATTTAGCCACCATTCTTTTCTCATTTCTTTTATTCATTTATCAAAAATAAAAAGGATAATTAAATAGATAAATGAATAACAAATTATAAACCCTAACCATTTCATTAACCAAGGTTTAATCTTTACACTTGAACCCTAGCATGACTTGTATCATCAAACATGATACAATCAAGTGCACAAAAGTATATCGCATATATAATGCGCACATCCGAGTGAGAAAATCCATCTTAAGTAAACCGATACTAGTTAATGCAAAGTAATATATCAAATATATAATTATACATTAAATCATTAAATCAACACTTGATTCAATGATCCGGTCATGCGCACATAACCGACTGGTATCTAATATATCGGCTTATCGAATCAACGCTTGAATCGATAACTAGGTTATATCGCATACAACCATTCGATATATTTATCGCGAGAATAGAATACGGTATCACATACACGCATTATTCTCGGTCCCGCACATATCTCATATGCGCTCCTATTTCGTTTCGCTTGAGCCAGGAAACCTCTGTGTAGGACTCTAAAGACTCGTCAATACGCCGGCAGCGGATGATGATCATATCAAACATCCACAAGCCGCAAGCGGTCTGCTAAACGTAACGGCCACCCGGGTATTGAGCGATCTGAAGATCGACGAGCAAGCCCGCTCACACTCCAGTGAATCCGACCAGTAACACTACCGTACAGTCCGGTCTGATCGTCTGATATGTCGCATATCTCGCCTAGGGGTGGTAAACGTCAGACCCCAATAGCTCAATAAGTCGTGTCGATATGAGGTCTATAACTATTCGAGAAACTACTGGTAACACTTACCAGTAAATCTAAGCAACCCTGGCCAGGGATTTCCTGTTATAGCCAATCGAACACAGCGCAACATCAACTCCCATATACCGGGAGAGACGAATCCCCTCCTATCGCTCATTGCCTCCATGTGACTCGGGACTGTACCCAAAAACCACCGTTTTGCACGCCCTCTTGGACGTGGTAAGATGGAAATCAAAGCACAGTGGGAACCACACAAGACTCTATGACGATCTCGGGTCAACAGACTACTCTGTACCAGTGTCACCAGAGAACTGCCATCTGACGTGAGGTATAATACCATCTGGGAGTTCTCGGCGAGTCCGTCCAGTGTACCCAGTCTCTACTGAGCACCCGTATATCATCTCTGATGTCAAACACCGATGGATATGGGATCATCCATCGCCCATCTGTATGGGTCAAGAAGGTATACGCTAGTCTACTCTGGTATATCGATGCCCCGTCTCGATACACCCACGACTAGGGACTTTGAAGGATGTACTTATGGACTACCATGTCCCCACTAGTATGATCCGCATCATAGTCGAGGTAGTCAAGTACAGATCCTAAGGGCTTTACTAACATGTAACAGAGAGACAATCAGTATACACGTTAAGGTAAAGATCAACCAGATAGCATACTATCATGTCGAGCAAGAAAGTCCTCCCTATATATGTCCCAGCATCCACTACAATATACATCCTATGTACAGTAATGGCCTCTAGGGCATACATATAACTAACAATCTCCCACTTGCACTAGGGCCATCTGTAGCAGTGGTTTGAAGTATCTCATACTCAACCATCCCATAAAAGTCTCTCTCTGGGAACAGGCCTTTGTGAGTGGATCCGCTGTGTTGTCCTCTGAATCTACTCTCCTAACCTCGATCTCCCTGGAGATCAACCATCTCCATGATCAGGTGATACTGCCTTAGAATATGTCTGGATCACTGATGGGACCTGCGTTCCTCGGCATAAGCCACAACTCCATTGTCTCACAATGGTAGGAACATAGTTCATCTCATGAACCAATATACACCCAAACAGCTTCTACGGTAGCAAGTTAAGTAGCGATGTATCCTGCCTTTATCGTCTAGTATGTCACGGTATCCAGCTTGGAACTCTTCCAACATACCGTCCCTTTACTGAGGGTAAAGACAATGCCTGCGACTGACATTCAGTCGTCTTTATCACCCTGGAACACTTCCAGTGATTCTCCAGGATGGGTTGATACGATCTCACTACATCTAGTGAGTTTCCTAACATCCATTTAGATCTATCTCATAGATCCAAAATCCAGGATTTAGTAGGTATCACTTTAATCCTATATGGAGAATCCTAGTGATAACCGGAGATTGATCGAGCGTAGCATAAGAAACTCCTTTCTTATCAAGAATATGTCATCCACGTACTCTACGAGGATCGTCACCATACTCCCTACTACCTTTTTGTATATACAAGGTTCATCTACCATTTTGATGATGTCAAACTCTTTGACTGCTTCATCAAAACATCTAGCACACGTTTCCGCTGCTCCCACTGTTTACGAAGCCCTCTGGCTGTGTACTTATAGACGCACTCCTCTAAATCATTATTTAGAAAAGCAGTCAAGACACCCAACCACCAGATATCGTAGTCATGGTATGTAGCCGTGGTAAGTAGGATCTGGATGGACTTAAGCATAGTCACTTGAAAAGGTTTCATCATCATCCACGCCTGGTCGATGACGAAAAGCTTTAACAAGTCTAGCTTTGAAAGTCTCAACTTTTCCATCTACACCAAGTAATCTTCTCAAGATATACTTGCTCCTGATGGGGATTTAACCCTTCAGATATAGCAACTAAAGTCCATACTTTGTCGGTGTATAAGGATTCCATCTCAGATCGATAAACATCCAGCCATTCTTACAGAGTCTTACTCTCGATGGCCAGCTTGAAGCTAGTTGGGTCATCATCTCATGATGCAATCCTCGCTCCCACTGTCATAGAGAAACTGAAGTATCTCTCAGGTGGGTGAGGAACCCTACTAGATCGGCGGAGAGGCTGAGGTTCGTTGGAATCTACTGAATCCTTTGGTTCTATCAAATCATCTGTTGTAGTTTGTATAGCTGGAACCTTTCCAGTTCTACATTACATTCCTTGCCTCGAGCTTGTCCGGATTTTGCTTTTAGACATAGGCCAGACAACCCCAAATCTTAACTAACTTAAGATATGGGCTCTTCCCTTTCCATATCACATATGAAGTGGTAGGCAACTGATTTGATTCGAACCCATTCAATAGGTATGCAGCTTCTCAAGTGCATAACTCCCAAAAGGAAAAAGGTAACTCAGTAGTACTCATCATAGAGCACACCATATCAAATAGGGTGTAATTGCTCCGCCCCGATATACCATCGTGCTATGGTGTATACAGAGGAGTAATGCTGAGAGAGAATCTCATTCTCGTTTAGAATAGTCCAGGAATTCCGTGCTCAAGTATTCTCCTCCTTGATCTCATCATAGGACATAATAATTATACCCTTATTTTGGTTCTCTACTTCTAACTTATATTCTGTGAATATCTCAAAAGGTTCGGACTTGTGTTTCAACAGGAACATAGGTCTGAAACTCGAAAGATCATCAGAGAACGTAATGAAGTACAAAGAACCAGTCCTGGCATGTGTAGACAGGGGACCTTACATACATCAACATGTATCATCCCAAGAGTTTACTAACTCTTTCTCTGTTTCCAGTAAACGGAGCTATGGTCATCTTATCTTTGTGACATGACTGGCGAGTTTCACAAGATGTAAATTCAAACTAATTTAAATATGCATCTTTATGTAACTCTAGCTAGTCGGGTTACATTGATCTGACCTAGTCTACAATGCCTCAAGAAGAATTCGTTCGTTTCTGAACTCTTCCTCTTGTGTGTGTTCCGTATATTAAGAACTGTAGTTTGATTTAGAACATCAATGCTTTTAGATAACGTGCCTGATCCGATCAACTTTTGATATAGGAAATGTTCAAAACATTATCCAACAATACAAAATTATATCCTTTCTTTTCTAACAAAGAGAGTGATATGATTTGGTATATCAGGTTCGGTATCTAATAACATTCGTTCAGAATCAATGTATTGGTAATACAGGATGACAGTGACCGACAGACTTGGATGCAACTCTTGCCCCGTTTTCTGCCTCATGAAACTTATCACCCGTTCTCAGTTCTCTACCTTTCTGTAGCCCTATGTAACATATTACATATCTGGGATCCTGATCTGGTATCACATACCCAGGACGTAGAGGATACGGAGAAACAGTTCTTTGTAACGAACACACCCGAAGATGATGCATCAACATGCACTCTCTTCGTTTGGGCGGCACGGGAAATCTGGTATTCCCCAATTTCCTGCTCTGTCTTATAACAAATATAAGTTGGAGCGGGACCAACGTTCCCCAGCTCAGTATAACAAGCGGGTTCGGTCAATAATCCGTATTATTATCTTGATTAAGGCGTGATATGGTCGCTACCAGGAGAGAGAGAGAAGAAAACACTCAGCGTGCGCTCTTGTAAGAATAGATTGGTTATAATTTTATCTAATCAGGATGGCTCCCACTGCTTTTTATCAAATCTTCCTTCAAACCCTAAAAGGAAAGACTAGCCGGGATTAATTACACACTACAAGTTCGCCAATCTTTCAGCCAGGCCAGTGTCGGTACTTTGAGGGAGGTCCCCCGTGCTTTCGCACGAACCTAATTAATGTAAACCTCATTTTCCCAGAGGCGTAACCTCGTTGACACCTTTCTAGACACCTACTTGATCGGCTAGTTGTAATGTATAAAACTCTCCCAGGAGTAACTCTTACTCGCAGCGGGTATCGGGATCCAACTATCTCATAGAAGGTATGCAATCTCATTGCAAATCTCAACACTTGAAATTCCCGATAATATTTTGCCCCATGCGATCTATGACCTTGACTGAGTCAACAAACCATAGACCGCAAGTAAAGTTCAACCCGTCATTTCTCGATTGAATTAAACCCACCCGCACGACCCTTGACTGAGTCAACAAGGCCGCACGACTACCCTAATCCAATCGCATCATATGCTTTGCAGATAAGCAATAATCAGCTACCGCACACTACGCCTTGACTGAGTCAACAAACGCAGCACGAATACTAACTAGTACCTATCTGAAATGACGGAGGGCTACGAAAGGTTTTTAAGAAAACCTTTTGCGTAATGAACTTTATATCGTTGTAGAATCAAATGATTTTGAAATGGAGTGTTTTTGAGGCTTTTCTAGTTTTGCTAAAGGAGTCACTCCCGGTGAAGGGATCGTCGGTCCTTTCCTCGTCGAATGAGGTGCGGGATATATCATATATATCACTGTGCAAAGCAAAAACTCTTAAAAGCAATCAAAAGACAAACCGAGTGTGTAGCATCTGCCAGTTATTGCTAAAGGAGTCACTCCCGGTGAAGGGATCTCGGTCCTTTCCTCATCGAATAAGGTGCAGGATATATCATATATACCGCTGTGCAAAGCAAGAACTGTAGCTACCTGTTTTATTTTGAAATTCGATTCTACAACATCTTAGGTTTCTTTTATTTCATTAATCACATTAATGAAGTCCCATCATTTAAGTACCTAATCATCACAGATAAATATGACATACACTTATGCCATCCGCATTCACCTCGATGTCCCCTCGTGCACCGTTAGGTTAGGTAACTAACGGCAGAGCAGGGCAGGGCTAGCGCGAGTGTAAAACATAAGTAACATCTATATAATATATCATATATACTATATACTATATCTATCACAGAACATCACATGATCACATCACAGATATCGCAGCAGAAGAAATATATGAAATATTGGATATACTAGGACGTCCGTGTTTTCAATACGAGCCAGTATAAAACACGGATTCCACGGTCATGATGAATAGCCAAACCCACACCCCTAGACCCCTACGAGAGCGGCAAGCAACCCTACCAATTCTAGAGTTAGGAGACCCGGACTCGACTCCTCGAGTTGGTCTCCCACTGGACTCCAGAACCCGGTTACTTGTGCCCTCCTCCTTGGGTCTATCCTAGTGCGGAAAAGTAAATAATATACAACAGGTGACAACTTCCGCAACCTGGAAGTGTCCCAAATAAAAGAATATTACATACAAGTTTTTACATGAATGAAAATGAAAAACACTCATCTCACATAAAAACCCCCGGCTATTCAAACACGACGATCCAATATAACATATCCAGCAACACATAACATCACATGTCATCAACGTAAGTAAATATGCGCATCCCAATTGTCGTTGACATATAGCAACGAAACCGGCGATATCACATATTACACTTACGGTCACAGAAAAGAAAGTGTAAAACTACAACAGTTGGAATCCGCAACCATCTCAGACATCGCATGCCTGACCAAATGAATTCCTTAGACATCGCATGCCTAACAATTATAAACCCCGCATTTTAGTCTCAAAATCGAAAACACTTTTCAATATCAAGTCGGGTAATTCAACAAGATTCCCGACATCCTGATCGAATGCTCGTCGCAAACTTCAGTAGACGGCCGCACCCCAGATACCGTCGACGAAGTGCACCAAGGCGGAACACCGCTACCGCGAGCACCCGGATGGATGCTTTCGGCGACGGGGTTCTCCTATAGTCACTTGGTCGGGGCTATGGAGTGTAGCTGTCTATTAAGTTTACCCGGCGAGTATCCGCGTACTCTACGTGATTGCGACGGACTTTTGATCACATCAAAATTCCGTGGCAACCGATCAAGTGAGACTAAACTGCTATGTTTATAACATTCATTTAGTTATCACATAACTTATTGTGAATTCCAATTATTGTATCACATTCCAGATAAACAGAAAATGTTAAACTTTCCGATCGAACAATCGAACACCCAAGTTTTCCCGATATAGATCAACACATGAAATAAGTCTAACAATATTCAGTTCGTGCCTCAGTACCAACGGTCCAGCCGTAGAAGGGTCAAGCCAACGCCTCACATGTGGCACGCCGTACTGCCCCAAACCCGAAGGTTCAAAGGGCAGTTCAAGACGGTCACATAATCGAGTTAAGGTTTGTGTCTTCTAGAGGGACCATCGCGTTACTTGCACTACTTAGAACGTTATTAAACTATGGAAAAATCCAACACTTGGAAATTTCCCGGAAGGGGAAAAAGTGGGTATTTATATCCAGTCGAACTTTTTAACATATTCTAAAATTTATCCGGAAAACCACACAGACAAAATTTGATACCCCGATCGAAACACCGAAGCTCCAAAACATTCCAGATTATTCAACACTTGAATAAATTTTTAAAAATATCCAGAGAACTCAGCACAACTAAATAGGAGTTACTGTGCAAACCCAACCACAGAAGACGACAAAACGGCCGCCCTTCCGCCGCACGAGCCATGCTCGTACCGCGGAAGCGCGGCGTTTTAATGGAGTTAGGGCTACGGGTTGCACAGTTAATCTTATATTTTCCTGAATGTTTTTCTGAATATTTTTAATGTGGAAAAATGCACTGTTTTGAAAAAAGTACAGAGAGCATGTTTTGGGTTTCGGTTTTGTGTCGTTCGGACTTCAAATTCCGTCTACGCTTCGCCTAAGGCTCTAGCTAGGCTCTGATACCACTGCAGGGTTCCTAGGCACGCTAGTGAGGTCTCCTAAGCCATCGACCATGGCAATTTCAAAATTATGGTGCCTACAAACCCTAGTGTACGGATCGATAACTAGATGTCTAGGCGAAAAGAAAGCTAGCTAACAACTTAGCTAAAGAGAATACGGAAATACAACCTTTGTAGATCCGGTCCTCCACCTCCACGGCTCCGCAACGAGGTCGTCTCCGCTGTCCAAATCAAATCCGGGCTCTAGAGTCGGCTTCGTCGGAGAATGGGCAAGCTAGGTCGTCGATGTCCATGCCGAAGATGATCTACGTCGAAGCATCGATGAATCAAGCTCCACCTTCACCAAACCGTGAAAAGTTGTGAAGGAAACACACTCTACTACTTGGAAAGAGGTAGAGGATGAAGAAATAGGAAGTGGGTAAACTTTAGAATTGGATTTCTCACTCTTTTCCAACAATCACCATTGATGGACTTCAAGCTTCTTCATTTGAAGCATGAAGAAGAAGAAGGAAAATGATATGATAAGTTAAAATGAAAAATGAAAAGAAAATGAATTCTTATCATAATTCTAACTAGAGTTAAGTGTAGAGAATGAATCATGGTTAGTGGGAATGGTTAGGGTTAAGTATGAGATAAGGATGGTTGACTTGAACAAAGCTTCATGAAGCTTCAACTAAAGAACAAATTTAGCCACCATTCTTTTCTCATTTCTTTTATTCATTTATCAAAAATAAAAAGGATAATTAAATAGATAAATGAATAACAAATTATAAACCCTAACCATTTCATTAACCAAGGTTTAATCTTTACACTTGAACCCTAGCATGACTTGTATCATCAAACATGATACAATCAAGTGCACAAAAGTATATCGCATATATAATGCGCACATCCGAGTGAGAAAATCCATCTTAAGTAAACCGATACTAGTTAATGCAAAGTAATATATCAAATATATAATTATACATTAAATCATTAAATCAACACTTGATTCAATGATCCGGTCATGCGCACATAACCGACTGGTATCTAATATATCGGTTTATCGAATCAACGCTTGAATCGATAACTAGGTTATATCGCATACAACCATTCGATATATTTATCGCGAGAATAGAATACGGTATCACATACACGCATTATTCTCGGTCCCGCACATATCTCATATGCGCTCCTATTTCGTTTCGCTTGAGCCAGGAAACCTCTGTGTAGGACTCTAAAGACTCGTCAATACGCCGGCAGCGGATGATGATCATATCAAACATCCACAAGCCGCAAGCGGTCTGCTAAACGTAACGGCCACCCGGGTATTGAGCGATCTGAAGATCGACGAGCAAGCCCGCTCACACTCCAGTGAATCCGACCAGTAACACTACCGTACAGTCCGGTCTGATCGTCTGATATGTCGCATATCTCGCCTAGGGGTGGTAAACGTCAGACCCCAATAGCTCAATAAGTCGTGTCGATATGAGGTCTATAACTATTCGAGAAACTACTGGTAACACTTACCAGTAAATCTAAGCAACCCTGGCCAGGGATTTCCTGTTATAGCCAATCGAACACAGCGCAACATCAACTCCCATATACCGGGAGAGACGAATCCCCTCCTATCGCTCATTGCCTCCATGTGACTCGGGACTGTACCCAAAAACCACCGTTTTGCACGCCCTCTTGGACGTGGTAAGATGGAAATCAAAGCACAGTGGGAACCACACAAGACTCTATGACGATCTCGGGTCAACAGACTACTCTGTACCAGTGTCACCAGAGAACTGCCATCTGACGTGAGGTATAATACCATCTGGGAGTTCTCGGCGAGTCCGTCCAGTGTACCCAGTCTCTACTGAGCACCCGTATATCATCTCTGATGTCAAACACCGATGGATATGGGATCATCCATCGCCCATCTGTATGGGTCAAGAAGGTATACGCTAGTCTACTCTGGTATATCGATGCCCCGTCTCGATACACCCACGACTAGGGACTTTGAAGGATGTACTTATGGACTACCATGTCCCCACTAGTATGATCCGCATCATAGTCGAGGTAGTCAAGTACAGATCCTAAGGGCTTTACTAACATGTAACAGAGAGACAATCAGTATACACGTTAAGGTAAAGATCAACCAGATAGCATACTATCATGTCGAGCAAGAAAGTCCTCCCTATATATGTCCCAGCATCCACTACAATATACATCCTATGTACAGTAATGGCCTCTAGGCCATACATATAACTAACAGAGATAGCCTACTAGTTCTGCGGAGTGGAGCAGGAATGTCAGGTTTTTTCGAAACATCTGGTTCCACCATGCTTTCAGTAATAGTTTGCGGTTCTGGAATTTCTTCCAGTTCTATTGCGCTCCTACTTATCTCATTTTCTAAAAAATGAGTTTTCAAGAAGTGGGCATGCAGAGAAACAAAGACTTTTTGTTCCTCTGCGTAATAGAAAAGATATCCCCGGGAGTTCTTTGGGTATCCCACAAACTTACACAATACTGAGCGTGCCTCGAACTTGTCCGCATGCTGCTTTTTTACAAAAACTAGATATTCCCATGTCTTAAGGTACTTAAGATAGGGTTTCTTCCCACTCCACATCTGATATGGTATGGTAGGCACTGACTTAGTAGGAATCTTGTTCAAAAGATATGCAGTTGATTCTAGTGCATATCCCCAGAAGGATCGCGGTAACTAAGCATTACTCATCATGGAACGAACCATATCCAATAGGGTTCTGTTCCGCCTTTCTGATACACCGTTGGGCTGAGGTGTGTATGGAGGAGTAAGCTGAGAGAGAATTCCATTCTTTTTTAAGTAGCCCAGGAACTCGGCACTTAAGTATTCACCACCTCGATCAGATCTCAAGGTCTTGATACTTTTGCTGGTTTGTTTTCCACTTCATTCTTGTATTCCCGGAATTTCTCAAAGGCCTCGGATTTATGTTTCATCAAGAATACATGTCCATACCTAGAGAAATTATCCGTAAAAGTAATGAAGTAGGAATAACCACTTCTCGCATGTGTAGACATTGGACCACACACATCGCTGTGTATGAGTCCCAAGAGCTCGCTCGCTCTTACTCCGTGTCCAGTGAATGGAGTCTTTGTCATCTTTCCTTTGAGACATGATTGGCAAGTTGCATAGGACTGATATTCGAACGGATCCAAATATCCCTCTTTATGTAACTTTGTTAATCGTGTTTCATTGATGTGATCGAGTCTACAATGCCACAAGAAAGCCTAATTTAATTCCGGAGACTTTCTTCTAAGTGTGTTCTGGACACTGAAAACCTGAGCTTGATTCAGTACGTATATTCCGTTATCTAATGTACCTGACCCAATCAAATTTTGATTTAGGTGGATGTGTACTACATCGCTTACAAATGTAAAATCATATCCTTTCTTAGAAAGTAAAGATACAGATATGATATTACAGGCTAGACTAGGTACATATAAACAGTTATGTAGAATCAATATCTGCCCACTTGTCAATCTTAGGTGATATTCCCCTACGGATTCAGCTTCCACGCTCATTTCGTTAGCACCTCTGAGAGTCATATCACTTGCTTTGATAACTCTACGGTTTCTCAAAGCCTGTAATGAATTACAGATATGAAATCCTGATCCGGTATCTAGTACCCAGGAAGTAGTGTTAATAGATAGACAGTTTTTAATTACAAACACACTCGAACCCGAAGCTACAACGTGCTTCGAATCCTGGCTTATGGCTTTCCAAGCCCTGCAGTCCTTCTGACAATACGCTTTCCCGTGACTAAAAAGACATGCCTCCTTCCTTACTACTTACCCCGAAACTTGCCCTGCCCTTTCCCTCTATCTTACTGACACCGCTTATCGGCTTGGTGGAGGTCTTCTTCTTCTCTCCCTTGGCTTTCTCCTCGGATCTAGGAGAGGAAGATTCCCCAATAAGCAAAGCGGGTGAATTCTTTCAGGGCGCCCTCTGAGCTCTTCAATAAATTGAGGAGACTTGGAAGTGTAACTTCCTTCCTTTGAATTTTGCAATTCAAGATAAATTGGGTGTAAGTAGATGGTAGGGACTATAGAATCAAGTCAATACATAACTCGTTCTCCAACGTGGTCCCATAGTCCATGAGCTCTTTAATATAGCTAATCATCGTAAGGATGTGGTCCCCTACAGATGATCCGACAGCCAACCTCGCTTGAAGCAATATCTTCGAGCTCTCATATCTTGCGATATGAGATTGCTCTCTATATAAAACTTTGGTATGGAGGAAGATGGAAACTAAGTCCATCTTCTTGTGCTGCCTCTGGTGTTCACTATCCATGGAGGCTAGCACGAGGCACTTGGCTCTCGCATAATCCTTTTCCCATGTCAGACGGATATCCATATCCACGACGGTGGAACTTGGACCTGGGACGGCGGGGGGTTTTGTAGCAAGGAGGTAGTCTAGCTTGTTACAAGTATGTGCCATCTGGATATATCGTAGCCAATCAATATAGTTTGGCCCAGTGAAATTATTAGCTAATAACCTATGTCCGGTCATAGTGGTCGCTGCAATTAAGAGAGAGAGAGAGAGAAGAAACACTTAGCATGATGCTCTTGCAAGTTTATATTGGTTATTAGTTTATCTAAACAGGATGGCTCCCACTCTTTTCTTGAATCCATCCTCAAACCATAAAAGAAGAATTAGTCAGGATTAATCTCACTTTTACAATTCTTGCTTAACCTTTCTGCCAAGGTGGTGTAGGTACTTCGAGGGAGGTTTTCCAACGCTTTCGCGAAGTTCCTTAATTACATAACCTCTTTTCCCTGGATGCATAGCCCCGCTAATACCGTTCTAGACGCCTACTTGGTTTATAGCTTTGATCGTTTAGTGAAAAAAATCTCCCGAAGAATAGCGCATACTCACAGTAGGATCGGGATCGAAATATCATTGTGTGATAACCAAGAAGGAAGCCTACCATGATTATCACACTCCAAATGGTATACAACACTAGCAAGTTTCAGTATCTTAGAAACTCCTGATGTGGATTTTTGCTCCATGCTCTTATGACCTTGACGAAGGCCAACATAAGTCACATGTCAAGTTCTACCCGTAATTATCCAGGTTAATTTGAACACACCCATACATACCCTTGACGAAGACCAACATAGTAGTATGGCTGTCCCAAACTAACACATCTATCTATACTACATATGAATACCCAGCAGCTATCAATCACTATGCATTGGCGAAGGTCAAAATACATAGCTTGAATTCTACCGAATATTCATATGAAATGACAGAGGGCTACGACTGGTTTTGGCGAAACCATGAACGCAATGAACTTGATATAGTCAAAGGAACCATGATAGCTTTTTAAAAGGAGTGTTTAGGCCCCGCATTTAAAATTGCTTTTTCAAGAAAACCGAGTGGTTTTGAAATTGTTCCAACGATTAAGCTTTGGTTTGTTTTATCTTGCATTAATCTTTGTTAATGCGGTCCCATCATTTACAACCTATCATTGCAGCAAAAGAAACGAAAATACAACGTACGCTTATGCCATCCGCATTCGCCACTGGGCCCCGTCTAACACCGTTAGGTTACTTAACTAACGCCAGAGCGGGGGCTAGACTAGCGTGGGTGCAAAACATAAGCAACGTCTACTAGATATATAATATATATATGCATTCTTTTAATGCAATAATAGGCATTCCAGATCACAGATGAATATATTGGATATATTAGGAATTCCGCGTTTCGTTTAAGCCTGTAACGAAAGATGGATTCCACGGTCGTAATGAATAGCCAAATACCACCCCAGACCCCTACGGGTGCGGCAAACTACCCGCCAAATTTCCGAAGTGAAGCAACCTCCATCAGTAAAATGAGTAGGCCTCTCGACACTTCAAAGAACCTAATAGTTTGTGCACCCTACCTTGGGTCTATCTTAGGAGCAGAAATAGTAAAAAGAAATAATATACCACGGTGGCTACAACCTCAATCCGGATGTGCCCCGCAAAATAATATTACATCAATTTTACAAATTACATTGAATGAAAGAAAAGAAAACACTCTTCTCACATCCCCCCGGCTATTCATCCATGACGATCCAATAAAATCCATATCCACAAACCTAACATCACAGATATGTGCAACCCTAAATTAACCGACATATAGCAATTAGTTGAAGTTTATGAACACATATATCAAACACAGAAGAACCCGATTAGCCAAAGTACTTAGAATTTCGATCGATAACCAAATTTGAATCTACCCCAAGTACAACACAGTACACAAAAGATCCTGGGCAGAAACAAAATATCCAAAAATCACAAAACCACAGTATAGACACACTGAAGAAAACCGAGTCGACTCGGCCGCGGAACCGCGGCAAAACGCATGGTTTAACCGCACTTCCGCGGCGGTCTCAGCGAGTTACAAACTCATTTTTCTTGAGTGTTCTCAAAAAATCCTGCACGTATTTTTAAGGCCCCTAAAAAGATTTTTGGACCAGATTTTAAAATCGACAGAAAGTGCATATTTCGGATGTAATTTTGGGATTTTTTCGCGATCGAATTTATAAAGACTTTGCTAACTAGCTAGTTAAGGTTTTGTAGGCTCTGATACCACTGTAAGCTGATGTCGCGCACCCCGCGGTTCGCGGGGAGGCAGAATTTACAAAAAAACGACGATTTTGACTACGCAATATCGGCTATAACTCCAGGATCTTTACTAAACTCTTAACGAGCTAATCTATCTAGAGATTTATCTACTATAGTAGAATGTTATACCTCCAAGATACGGTCCTTCGGGTCTTCTAGTGTTCCTCTCCAAGGATCCTCGGTGATCGAATCGGGTTTGCTCCATCGGCCTTCTCTTGTCAAAGATGATCCACCGCGAGATAATGTGCTCCAAGCTTCAACCTCTAAATGAGGTAACTAAGGTAGATGGTTTGCTAAACCAACTAGCCTAGAAGATATAGAAAGTCTAATGGATTATTTGTCTCACTAAACCCTTGGCTCACAATACATGTGAATGTTAGGGTTTAGTTAGAGGAAGAAGGAGATGGAGAAATCTTAAGAGAGAGCAAAAGAGGAGAGCAGCTCAAGAACCGAGCTCAAGAAAATAGAATGACTAAAAAGTGTGAAGCATTATATAGAGAATGGCTAATAAACTCAACTCAATAATTCAAGCATGCAATAAAATATAATAGAATAAAGCACCCATGCTTGAATAGTGAGTCAAGACCAATATAATAATCCATAGCCATACTCTACACCATGCCTCCAAAGTCTCCCCCATTTCCACCTCATTAATCCATTTAAGTAAATGGATAAAACCAATAATGAGGTGGCTCCTTCTAGAAGTATGTCTTGACAAATTACAAGAATGCCCCTATCACTGTATATACATACCCGTATCCGTATTCCGAAAAATACGGATATACTGAGACGCTAACAATCCAATAATACAATATTAGGATCCGGCTTAAACCAAAGCCCAATAGTATTGTCCGCCAGATCAGCATCCGTGTACAAGTACACGTACCTGATCGAATCCCAGTCGTAAAACCATACGACGTGTACATCAATTGCCTGAAGCAGAGAAACCCTCTGTGTGGGACTCTAAAAACTCGACATTACGCCGGCAGTGGGTTTAACCACGAACTGTCAGCGGTACTAGCTGCACGTTGTTGGAGATAGTGCCCTCAGAGTCAATTATTGGATCACAGGCACGTGATTGCAATGATTGAGGGAGGACCTATCCCGGTAGGACAGTCTTACTCAAGATGATAGTATGCTATCTGGTTTATCTTTATCATCGTGTACTGCTTTAGGTGACCTTACGAGTCGCTATTACACGTTGATAGAGCCCCTAGGATTCTTGCTTGACTACCAGCAGTATGAGGGCGATCATATACGTGAGAGCTGGAGTCTATAAGCACATTCTTAAAAGGTCCCTAGTCGTGGGAGTTTCGAGACAGGGCATCGATTCTCCAGAGTAGACTAGTGTATACAGTCGAGACCCCGACGAGGGGAGGTGGCCGGTCTCACAAGCCACTGGTGTCAGTTGGTTCACCTAAGATGTATACAGGTGCTCATTGGGTTATGAGTACACCGGACAGGACTCGCCGGGAACCTGCTAGTTGGGATTATACCAGACGTCAGATAGCAGTTCCCAGGTGACATGTGTACAGGTTAGTTCATCGACCTGAGATCGTCATTTGTCTCGTGTGAGTTCCCACTGTGCTTTGATTACTACCCTACCACGGCTCAAAGGAGTCGTGCAAACAGGTTTTAGTTGGGTACAGTCCCGAGCCACATGGAGGCAGTGAGCGGATCTGCAGGGGTTCGTCTCTCCCGGTATTGGGGGTGAGGTCGCGCTGTGTCTAGGAGAGCCAGAACATGAAAAGTCCTTGGCCAAGGCAGGAGATTTGCTGGTAGGTATTCCAGTAGTATCTCAGGGTGTTCTGGGCTACACTCCGACACGACTTGTACCGCTATTGGGGGTCTGACTTTTACCAACCCCCTAGGCCCGCCATGTGATGCTCATAGACGAACGGACCGGACTGTACGGATATTGTCACTGACAGGCTCAGTAGGGTGTCAGGATGAGTTCGCTCATCGACGTCCCTTTTGGTCAGTACCTTGTAGCCCGTTACGTATTGGCTTATACCTCTGACGTGCTAGTGGTTAAATCCACAGCCATAGTATTGACGAGTCTTTAGAGTCCACCACACACTCAGTTACTCAGGTTTCAGGCGAAACGCTGTAGAGGCCGTATGAAGATATGGCAGGGTTTGATCAGATACGTGCGGTATTGCACGGATAGTGATCGGACGGATTTTTACTAGCCGGCTTTGGCTTAAGCCGGATCCTAGTATTAGATAGTGTAGTTTTGTCTCTTTGCATTTGTGTTCAGTGGGAATACAAATGCGGGCATGTATTTGCAGTAGCGGGGTTTTCCTGTAATTTATTACGGGATCAGTTTTCTGAAGTTGCCAGCTTGCATTCCGTTCCGGCCGGTTTTTCTTTGTTCCTTCACGGCCGGACTTTTCGTTGGAGGGGGTTAATTGCATGTTTGCAATTAACTTACTTGTGAGGGGCTTTCTTGCATTTGTGGCTATATGATGAGACTAGCATCATGATGAGATTCTTTTATGGTCTTTTCCTTGGCTTTTCATGTGATGGTTTGTGAATGGATGTGAGTTGAAATTGGTGTGACTTTATTTAGCTTTATCTTTTTCTTTTCTCCATGATAATATTGATTCCCATTATCTCCACCATGGAGGATGAGGCCGGCCACTTGATTGGAGGAGAGAGGGTGAGTTCATTTTGGATGAGGGAAAACTTTGTTCATTTCATTTTTCCTTGCTACACAATTCATGTACCTCTCTTCAAAGTTCTTTCTTGATCCCTCCATACATGGCAACTTCCATAAGCCCCAAAGAGACAAGTTTCTACACTAGTCTACAGCAAACCTTGGACGCGTCGGCTAGCCAACTTCGCGCCCGAGTTGCCTCGGTCAAGAGGTGGGAGCCCGTAAAAGATTCCGGCTATATGGTGCCCTTTCCGACGAGGAGGTGATGGACGGCGTTTCCGCAAGAGATTCGAGTGGAGACGAAGACCGAAGGACACGGATCGCTTGGTATAACTCTCTACCCGTATTTTACTTTGCTAGTTGCTAGGTTAATGGCCCGATCCGGGTGAAAAGTGCGCGGTGGTGCCGGTTTGCTAGTTTGCAAAGTTTTTGTTTCCGCGTTTTCGGCGTCGGATCGACGGCCGGGGCGCCGCCGCGGACTTACATTGGTATCAGAGCCATGCCATTAACCTTGCCTAGCTTGCTCTAATATGTTTAAAACCCGATCGAACAAAAATCACAAAAACCGTATTTCTAGTGCATGCGTTCTCTGTTGAAATTTTTCCAGCTCCAAAAATTTTTCAGGTCATTGCAGAAAGACATGCAAGAAATTCTAAGAATTCTGGAAAAATACGATTCACTGATTCCTTACTATGACCGCGGAAACGCGGCCAAACCCCTGGTTTGGCCGCGGTTCCGCTGTGGGTATGTGGAATCGTTGAACCAAATTTTTCCAGTGGGCTTTTGAATAGGAAATAGGGGTTTTGGGATATTATTTTTGGGCCCAGATTTTCTGTAAGTGCTACAGTACTGCTTGGGGCCCACTTGATAGAATTTGTTCGATCGGATATTTTAAACATGCCAGTTCACAGTATTTACACTATATCTGCGACCGTGAATGTCACTCGATCGGTAAATCCTGTCTAACTGCTATAGCCCGGTTAGACGGATTTGCGAACGTGATATTCACGTTGATGTTCTGTGTTTGTGCTGTGTTGTTGCGGATCGGTCGTGGGGGATAGCCTGGATACAATGTTAGTACAGTTCTGTTTTATATGTACATTTGATATTGCGGGGCGAGCGTCCGACATGTGGACTGCCGTCACTGCCTGTTTGTATTATTCTTTTAGGGCACGACCAGGTTGCGGTCGATGTACCCGTTGTATGTATATCTTACTTTCTGTACTAGGATTACCCCACGGAGGGGTGCACGGATAGCCGGGTTCTAGAGGGCAACAGGCCCGCATCTCATGGCATTGAGACGGAGGGGGCTTTACTCTAGAATTGGCAGGGCTATTCGCCGCACTCGTAGGGGGTATAGGATTGACCCAGGAGGGGTGCCTAAGTTACCGGATTCCGTGAAGTGCTGGGTGGTCCATTCACGTTGCTGAAGGGGGCTGCCTCGCTTCAGGTTTTGGCGGGTAACTTGCCGCGCTCGTAGGGGTCTAGGTTTTCATTGCACAGGCTATCCACACGACCACGGGAACGCCGGGTTTCAGCGGCTCTGTGAAACCCGGGGATCCCAGATATCTGTATTGTTCTGTGATGCTGTACTTTTCTGTGCTGCTGCATTTTTATCACGCCTTGAGCGAAAATTATATATTATATATATACTAGTAGATGTTGTATATGTTTTGCATCCGCGCTAGTCCAGTCCCCGCTCTGTCATTAGTTAGCTAACCTAACGGGTGATGACGGGACCCAGTGGCGAATGCGGATGGCATATACGTACATCAGTATATTTTCGTTCTTTTATGGTGTGATCAATTGATGGGACTGCGTTGATTCGGATCAATGTAAGATAAACAAACCTATTCTGATGTTGTTGGAACACTTTTCAAAAAGCTGTTATTGCAAGGGCGTTCTCTTTTGTTTTGCACAGTGGTATTCAGTTGGAATATCCTGCTCCTCAGTCGACGAGGCAAGGGCCGAGATCCCTTCACCGGGAGTGACCCCTTGGACAAAAGTTTGCATCAGGGAAATAACTTCACTATAGCCGATTACTTTTGCTTTGCATCATGGTATTCAGTTGGAATATCCTGCACCTCATTCTACGGGGAAAGAGCCGAGATCCCTTCACCGGGAGTGACCTCTTTAGCGGAGGTTTTCGTCACTATATTTTTCTAAAAAGCTATCAGTTCCTTCAACGATATCAAGTTCATTACGTTAAAGGTTTTCGCCAGAAACCATTCGTAGCCCTCCGTCGTTTCATATGGATAGTCAATAGTATTCAAGCTGTGTATGTTGGCCAAAGTCAAGGCACTGTGTTTGGTAGCTGTTGGGTATTCATATGCAGCATAGATAGATGCGTTGGTTTGGGACAGTCGTACTGCCATTTTGGCCAAAGTCAAGGGTAGGTACGGGTGGGTTCAAATTAACCTGGATAATGACGGGTAGAACTTGACATGTGACTTATGATATGTTGGCCAAAGTCAAGGTCATAAGAGCATGGGGCAAAAATCCACATCGGGAGTTTCAAAAGAACTGAAACTTGCCAGATATGCGCATACCTTCTGGAGTGTGATAGCGTGAGCGGATTCCGTCACGTTATCATGCGATGATAGCTGGATCCCGATTCCCACTGATGAGTTGGTTTACTCCTCGGGTGATCCCGGCTAATTCTTCTTTTAGGTTTGGGGAAGAATTTGACGTTACAGTGGGAGGTTTCCAGATTAGATAAAGTGATAACCATTCTGATCTAGGTTAGAGTGCACGCTGAGTGTTTCTTTTCTCTCTCTCTTTGGCAGCGACCATTGACCCGACCCTAGACTATGACTCAGTGATCAAGTTGACTGAACCTCCTTAACACTAGATTTTGGATTGTCAGAGTTTCAAACCTCATTGCCACTCCTACTTTTACCCTTTTCTCCAGGACACCCCGTATTACTACGAACGTCCACTTCCATTGGACAAAACCATCGTATGGTTATATACGAACTCGAAGGAATTCGACGATGGTTTCAGGTTCTGGAGAAAACGAATAGGACTATTCAGTTGTCTTTTCCTTTTTCCTTCTCTCAGATTGCGAGTACTCCTTGGTTTAGGAGATAGTACACCTATTACGCAAATTGGATAGTCTTCTTCCAAACCATAGGCAGGTGCCGACCGGTAGGGAATGAAGAAAACCAATTAGCATAACGATGGTGTACAGAAGGTATTAAGTTCAGACAAAGAAATGGATTAGTAGGAGGGCAAAGTAAATTGCGACTGCTATTCACGACCAAACCAAGTATTTCTTCACTAATCCTAAATCACCTTTGTATTTCTCCAGGACACTCCGTATCACTACGAAGATCCCAAGTTTATTGGATAATCCATCGTATGGTTATATACGAACTCGAAAGGAACTTGTTCCAGTTCGGGGATGGATCCTGGTTCAGGAGAAATAGGAATAAAGTTCATTCGTTGTCTTTTATCTTCACCTTCTCTCGCATTGCGAGTGTTCCTAGGACTGGGACAGTACACCCATTACGCTTATTGGACAGTCTTCTTCCAAACCATAGGCTGGTGCCGAACGGTAGGGAAGGAAGAAAACCATTTGGCCTAAAGGGGTGTACAGAAGGTAATGACTAAAGACATATAAAGAGATTTGGAGAGGTGGCAAAGAATTATACGGTTACAGTTGTGAATCTGGATAATGGAAGAGGCATTACTAGGAATACCAGGACACCCCAACGAAACATTTCAATGTTTCAGTTTCACTGTGTACTGTTAAAAGAAAACTGATTTCCCAATCAGACACTTGCTCCAGGGTATGTATTTACCAGGTTGGATTCTCACATCTGTATGGCTTTACAGATGATGAGTGGGAGTAAGTTGTTGGGAATTAGATGACCATCCTCATTATATCGGGATTCGTTGTAATTGGTAATATTTGAGGAAGTCACCTGGGTTGTTTGCCGGTCGGCAAATATTTGGTTTTGAACATCCGTTGTTATGCACCAATTTCAAATTGATATATCTGTACGCCTATTTTTATAGAGTGAGATATACCTTTTGAAATTATGTCTATGACATTTACCTATATCAGTGGATGGTTAGGTAAGGAGCATTGAACAGCGGTATAATTCTTCTTAACCATAAGTACAGTTTTCGACCTACGACACACAGTGAATGAGCTGTAAGACTCAGCGGACTTATACAGAGTTTTGTGTATAGTCCAGTGTCAATCAGGACAGAGGGGTTGGTCCTCGTACTATACTTTGTTTACTTATGACTTCTCTAGTTCTTAGACAGGTGTTTCGTAGAAACACAAGGTCAAAGTTTTGAGAAGTTATAGGTATAAGAATAGAGTAGAGAACCAGGTATTGCAAGTACCGGGATTCTTCAAAGTGATCGAAGATGTAGATACTTGTATATGGTATTCCGTTGATAGTAATGGTTAAGAGAACTTGATTCTCTTTCAGGTTACTCATAATTGAAAGTATTCCTAAGTTGAGTAACGCTGATCGGCCTCCTTCCATTTAGTTGACATGCACTGGAGACAGCTGCATGATTTGAATCTGGTTCAATTAAATCAGTGCTTCTGTTTCTATATTGGATATAGAACAGTTCATATCTTGACATTGTTAAGATACGGGGAGTTGTCCGGCTTATGCTTAAAACTAAACTCCGGATAACTTGAGGCACGTTTCTGTAATGGCTGTTTGTGGGTTGACCTGGGCTATGACGAGGGTTGACTTTCTACCATCTGGAAGATCAATAGTGATATTGTTCTTGACTCGCCACAGTTTTAATAAAAATGGATTTTTCAGAAAACAAAAGTGGGAGTATGGTAGAACTGGAAGTGATTCCAGAACCGCAAACGATTACTGAAGATTTGATAAGAACCTAAAGATTCAATCTGGTTTGACATTCCATTGGCCACTCCGCAGATATGGTGGGTAACCTCAGGCACTCGAGAGGTACTTCGGTATGCTCAAGGACGGTGGCAGGGAGGTTCTTGTTTACCCAGACTTGCCATTGCTGTTGTTCCAGACTGTGAGACCCGGCAGGAGGATGAGTATAGCGTCGTTCTAAACTGGCTTTAGAAGTGCACGTCTATATGACTCTGCCAGAGGGTTGTCGTAGTCAGTGGGAGCAGCGGAAGCATTGGTGGACATCAGGCTTATGTCTATTTATAGACTAGAGCAGATATTGCGGAGAAAGATCATCTATTTCTGATGTGACAGTCATAGGTTTGACTTCATCAGAATAGGGGATGGATCTGTTAAGAAGGTAGTAGGGTGTGATGTCCTGGTATTTGATGACATACACAGAGTAGGAAGTGATATTCCTATACTACGATCGGTTATATTTTGGTCGTCACACAGTAGTTTCTCCACACAGGACTTGGATATTATATCAGACATTCTGGTTACTAGATCTATGGTTTTAGATCAGGATTTGGGTGGTTTCTCAATCTGGGTACTTAGACAGCATTCTATGAGTATTTAGAATGGACGACTCCTGGCATGGTGGTGTACCTGCAGGTAATGGAGTCACCCTCTCTAAAGGTGTCTTACAGACTAAAGGGGAGAGGGATGTACATGATTGGCAGATCACTTGCTTAGGCAATTGAGTCAATCATGAGATGTCAAGTACCACACCAGATGTTGTTCTTGCAGTAGGTGCAATAAGTTGATATTGATCCAATCCCGGAGAAACAATCGGAAGCAGCTTTAGAACATAAGTGGATGTTCTAGGGATATGATAACAGCATTCTCCTTCGGGAGACAGTTATCATTCCAGGCTTCCAAGGTGACCTGGATGACAGAGTGGCTGTCAGAGTTATAATTTTCCCTCTGACGAGGGGCAGTATTTTGGACAGATGGTTCAGGTGGATACTGAGGGAAGGCATGGCGCAGGATACTGATTAAGTTCAGTTGACGATACAGTCTAAGAAGTTTGGATTTGGAGTTCATTTATGAGCTAGGTCCCATCAGACATCCAGACATTCTAAGACATGTATTGCTCATTTCGGGAGATAGCTTTCTCCGCGAACTTGAGATATAGAGAGACATAGAAAGAAACACCAGAGCGGATCCACTCACTGAGGCTATTCCCCGAACGCAATAGTTTCGCAAACGAGCTTTGTGAGACTGACTAGTAGAGGAGTTGGGTGTTCGGTATCACACGAGCTGTGAGTATGCGACATCGCAATAATTAGCCTTGAGTGCAAGTGGGAGATTGTTGGAGATAGTGCCCTCAGAGTCAATTATTGGATCACAGGCACGTGATTGCAATGATTGAGGGAGGACCTATCCCGGTAGGACAGTCTTACTCAAGATGATAGTATGCTATCTGGTTTATCTTTATCATCGTGTACTGCTTTAGGTGACCTTACGAGTCGCTATTACACGTTGATAGAGCCTCTAGGATTCTTGCTTGACTACCAGCAGTATGAGGGCGATCATATACGTGAGAGCTGGAGTCTATAAGCACATCCTTAAAAGGTCCCTAGTCGTGGGAGTTTCGAGACAGGGCATCGATTCTCCAGAGTAGACTAGTGTATACAGTCGAGACCCCGACGAGGGGCGGTGGCCGGTCTCACAAGCCACTAGTGTCAGTTGGTTCACCTAAGTGTATACAGGTGCTCATTGGGTTATGAGTACACCGGACAGGACTCGCCGGGAACCTGCTAGTTGGGATTATACCAGACGTCAGATAGCAGTTCCCAGGTGACATGTGTACAGGTTAGTTCATCGACCTGAGATCGTCATTTGTCTCGTGTGAGTTCCCACTGTGCTTTGATTACTACCCTACCACGGCTCAAAGGAGTCGTGCAAACAGGTTTTAGTTGGGTACAGTCCCGAGCCACATGGAGGCAGTGAGCGGATCTGCAGGGGTTCGTCTCTCCCGGTATTGGGGGTGAGGTCGCGCTGTGTCTAGGAGAGCCAGAACATGAAAAGTCCTTGGCCAAGGCAGGAGATTTGCTGGTAGGTATTCCAGTAGTATCTCAGGGTGTTCTGGGCTACACTCCGACACGACTTGTACCGCTATTGGGGGTCTGACTTTTACCAACCCCCTAGGCCCGCCATGTGATGCTCATAGACGAACGGACCGAACTGTACGGATATTGTCACTGACAGGCTCAGTAGGGTGTCAGGATGAGTTCGCTCATCGACGTCCCTTTTGGTCAGTACCTTGTAGCCCGTTACGTATTGGCTTATACCTCTGACGTGCTAGTGGTTAAATCCACAGCCATAGTATTGACGAGTCTTTAGAGTCCACCACACACTCAGTTACTCAGGTTTCGGGCAAAACGCTGTAGAGGCCGTATGGAGATATGGCAGGGTTCGATCAGATACGTGCGGTATTGCACGGATCGTGATCGGACGGATTTTTACTAGCCGGCTTTGGCTTAAGCCGGATCCTAGTATTAGATAGTGTAGTTTTGTCTCTTTGCATTTGTGTTCAGTGGGAATACAAATGCGGGCATGTATTTGCAGTAGCGGGGTTTTCCTGTAATTTATTACGGGATCAGTTTTCTGAAGTTGCCAGTTTGCATTCCGTTCCGGCCGGTTTTTCTTTGTTCCTTCACGGCCGGACTTTTCGTTGGAGGGGGTTAATTGCATGTTTGCAATTAACTTACTTGTGAGGGGCTTTCTTGCATTTGTGGCTATATGATGAGACTAGCATCATGATGAGATTCTTTTATGGTCTTTTCCTTGGCTTTTCATGTGATGGTTTGTGAATGGATGTGAGTTGAAATTGGTGTGACTTTATTTAGCTTTATCTTTTTCTTTTCTCCATGATAATATTGATTCCCATTATCTCCACCATGGAGGATGAGGCCGGCCACTTGATTGGAGGAGAGAGGGTGAGTTCATTTTGGATGAGGGAAAACTTTGTTCATTTCATTTTTCCTTGCTACACAATTCATGTACCTTTCTTCAAAGTTCTTTCTTGATCCCTCCATACATGGCAACTTCCATAAGCCCCAAAGAGACAAGTTTCTACACTAGTCTACAGCAAACCTTGGACGCGTCGGCTAGCCAACTTCGCGCCCGAGTTGCCTCGGTCAAGAGGTGGGAGCCCGTAAAAGATTCCGGCTACGTGGTGCCCTTTCCGACGAGGAGGTGATGGATGGAGTTTCCGCAAGAGATTCGAGTGGAGACGAAGACCGAAGGACACAGATCGCTTGGTATAACTCTCTACCCGTATTTTACTTTGCTAGTTGCTAGGTTAATGGCCCGATCCGGGTGAAAAGTGCGCGGTGGTGCCGGTTTGCTAGTTTGCAAAGTTTTTGTTTCCGTGTTTCCGGCGTCGGATCGACGGCCGGGGCGCCGCCGCGGACTTACACACGTAACAGCTACCCAGGTATCTGTCGATAAGAAGACCGATGAGCAAACTCACCCGGACTCCTACTGAGCCTATCGGTGACAATCTCCGTACAGTCCGGTTTGTTCGTCTGAGATACTCGCATACTCGTCTAGGGGGATGGTAAACGTCAGACCCCTAACAACGTGATAAGTCGTGTCGGAGGAGAGCCCAATACACCATGAGAAACAACTGGAGTACCTTACTAATATTTTTCGTCTGCCATGGCCAGGGACTTTGTGTAATGGCTTTCCGAACACTGCGCGATATCAACCCCCAATACCGGGAGAGGCGAATCCTATCTGATCGCTACTGTCTCCAAGTGCTTCGGGACTACACCCAACTACTATCTGTTTGCACGACTCCTTTGAGCGTGGCAGGGTAGTAATCAAAGTGGAGTAGGAACACACTCGAGATGAAGTAGCGATAGCAAGTCAACGGACTAAGCTGTACTCATGCCACCTGGGAACTGCTGCCTGACGATAGGTATAATACTAACCAGCAGTTCCCGGCGAGTCCTGTCCAGTGTAACTCACAACCCAGTGAGCACCTGCATTCCTTCTCCAGTATGTCGTACTAATGGCTATGGGACAGACCATATCCTCTGCTGGGATGAGAAGCGTATACACTAGTCTACTCCGGAGTATCGATTCCCCGTCTCGATAATCCAACGACTAGGGACCTGTATAAGGATGTGCTTATAGACTACCCAGCCTCATGAGTGTGACTGCCATCACAACGCTGATAGTCAAGCAAAGATCATAAGGGCTCTACCAATATGTATAAGCGATATACTAAAAGAAACACATGCACATATTGAGGTAGAATCAAACTAGGTAGCATACTATCATATCGAGCAAGACTGTTATTATAGCTGTGAAATATCCCAAGCATCCAATATGTAATATACAATCCAGTATGATACAATAATGGCCTCTAAGGCATATATCACTAACAGCTTATACATGTTGATAAAGCCCGTAGGATGTGCTTGACTACCAGCATTATGGTGGCGATCATCCTTGTGGGGGCTGGGTAGTCTATAAGCACATCCTTAAAGTGTCCCTAGTCATAGGAATATTGAGACATGCCATCGATATTCCAGAGTATACTGGTGTATATGTTTCTAGACCCCGACAAGGGGCAATGGTTAGTCACACAGCCATCGGTGTGTTTCACCTAAGATTGTGGTGCTCACTGAGGGTGGGTACACTGGATGGACTCGCCGGGAACTGCTGGATGGTATTATACTCATGTGGCATGTGTACAGGTAGTCTGTAGACCTGAGATCATCATTTGTCTCGTGTGAGTTCCCACTGTGATTTGATTACTACCCTACCATGCCTTAAAGGAGTCGTGCAAACATGTTTTAGTTGGGTACAGTCCCGAGCCACATGGAGACAGTGAGTGATTGTTTGGGATTTGTCTCTCCCGGTATAGGGAGTCGATATCGTACCGTGTTTGGTTGGTCAACACCATAAGCCCCTGGTCAGGGCAGTTGAGAATTACTGATAGTTAGATCAGTAGTTTCTCGGATGGTTTTGAGCCACACCAATACGACTTATCTGGTTAGTAGGGATCTGACGTTGACCACCCCCTAGACTCGGTATGAGATACTCTCAGATAAACAGACCGAACTGTATGGATATTGTCACTGTTAGGCTCGGTAGGGGTTCAGATGAGTTTGCTCCCCGACCTTCTTTTTGACAGATACCTGGGTAACCGTTACGTACAGTTAGTGCCGTTGACGTGCTTGTGGTTAAACCCGTTGCCAGCATACTGTCGAGTCATTAGAGTCCCACACAGAGGGTTTTCCTGGTTCAGGCGAAACGATATGGAGGCCGTATGTTTCTACGTGCAGGGTTCCGGTTAATTCTATGTACTAGTTTCGCGGAATTTAATCGGACGGATTATATTACTAGCTGGTATAGGATTAAGCCAGTTCATTAAATCAGATATTGATTTAATACTAGTATTATATTAGTAGTATTATTCTATCTCTAGGGTATTCGTATTTTGATACGAATACGGGTATGTATATACGGTAGAATGTATTTTATATTTATACAAAATATCTAAAAGAAGACACATTATCATGTATTTTTCTATTTATTGAAAATAGAAAATGAGGTGGAGGGATGAGGTGGCCTCAAGTATGGCTTGAAGTATGGCAATTATATTTATTTATTCATTTATGAATACTATTGAAGTATGGCTAGTATTTTTAATAAAAGAAAAATGGTTGATATTTTTTGAATCTAGCCATTCTTCAATCATTCTCATCTTGCAATTTTCTCTCCTCACTTGAACTCATCTTCTTCCTCAACCCTTATCATTCTTATGTGTTGAGACCCAAAGGGTTTATAGATAGAAAAATGACCACTAAACATCTCTTTCACGCCCCGCTTTCCAGTAGATGGAAACTGTGACGTGGCAAGCCTGTAACGTATTTATTATGAGAAGGTCGTTTCTCGAAATACATTAAGCGTCTACAAGCAATATAAAGTAACAAGAATAAACAAAATAATAAAATCCAACTCTGATTTATTACATTCATGATTCACAGTTGACAAAATATCTGAATACAAGATACGATAACATGATAAGCCTTAATAAGGAGGCATACATAAATAAGCTGAAATGAAATAAAAAGCGGAATGGAACTAGACGTCCAGTTGTGATACGAACCGCTTGTACTCCTTTTCGACCACTTCTATCTTCTCTGCCTCAATTGTTGGATATGTATGCCCTAGAGGCTGTATTGTATAGGATGCTAGGGATATGTATGTATAGGAAAATCTTGCTCAGTTATATATAATATATTATTTGAGTTGTCTTTATCTTGATATGCGTATTTCTTTTTATTGATGCTTTTATTACTTGCACATATTGATAAAGACTTAATACAGTAGTATACTATTATGGCTTGACTTTATCTTAACATGTGCATATGTTATACTCGATATAACATATGGCGGTTAAATGTTGATAAATCTCGTAGGATTTGCTTGACTACCAGCATTATAATGGCGATCATACTTGTGGGAGCTGGGTAGTCCATAAGCACATCCTTAAAGGTCCCAAGTCATAGCAGTATCGAGATCGGGCAACTATACTCCAGAGTAGACTTGTGTATACGTTTCTAGATCCCGACGAAGGGCGGTGGTTGGTCCCACAACCATTAATGTGATCACCTAAGATTGTATACAGGTGCTCACTGGGGGTGAGTACACTGGACGGACTCGTCGAGAACCTCTAGATGGTATTATACCTATCGTCAGATAGCGGTTCTTAGGTGACATGAGTACATGTTAGTCTTAGGACGTGAGATCATCATTTGTCTCGTGTTCTCACTATGCTTTGATCACTATCCTACCACGGCTCTACTGAGTCGTGCAAACAGGTTTTGGTTGGGTGCAGTCCCGAGACACATGGAGGCAGTGAGTGGTTGTCAGGGATTCGTCTCTCCCGGTATTGGGAGTCGATATCGTACTGTGTCTGGTTGGCTAGAACCATAAGACTTTGGCCAAGGCAGTTGAGAACTACTGATGGTTAGATCGGTAGTTTCTCAGATTGGTCTCGAGCCAAATCGATACGACTTATTCGGTCAGTAGGGGTCTGACGTTTACCACCCCCTGTTAATTATATGTATGCCCTAAAGGCCTTTACTGTACATGTGATGTATATTGTAGTGGATGCTTGGACATATATAGGGAGGACTTTCTTGCTCGATATGATAGTATGCTATCTGGTTGCACTTTATCTTAACATGTACACTTATTGTCTCTCCATTACATGTTGATAAAGCCCTTAGGATGAGTACTTAACTATCAGAATTATGATGCAGATCATACTAGTGGGGACATGGTAGTTGGTAAGTACATCCTTCAAATGTTCCTAGTCGTGGGAGTATCGAGACAGGGCATCGATACTCCAGAGTAGACTAGCGTATACGCTTCTCGACCCATATGATGGGCGATGGATGATCCCACATCCATTGGTGTTTGACATCAGAGAAGGTATACGGGTGCTCAGTGGAGACTGGGTACACTGGACGGACTCGCCGAGAACTCCTAAATGGTATTATACCTATCGTCAGATAGCAGTTCTCTGGTGACATTGGTACATGTTAGTCTGTAGACCCGAGATCGTCATAGAGACTTGTGTGATTCCCACTGTGTTTTGATTTCCACCATACCACGGTCAAGAGATCATGCAAAAAGGTGGTTTTTGGGTACAGTCCCAAGTCACATAGAGGCAATGAGTGATAGGAGGGGATTCGTCTCTCTCGGTATTGGGAGTTGATGTTGCGCTATGCTCGATTGGCCATAACAGGAAATCCCCGGCCAGGGTTGCTGAGATTTACTGTTAAGTGTTACCAGTAGTTTCTCGAACCGTTATGGACCTTGCATCGACATGACTTATCAGGTTATTGGGGTCTGACGTTATACCACCCCAGGCTGTGATATGCGACATATCAGACGAAGAGACCGGACTGTACGGTAATGTTACTGATTGGATTCGCAGGACTATGAGCAGGCTTGCTTGTTGATCTTCTGATTGCTCAATACCCGGGTGGCCGTTACGTTTAGTAGACCGTTTGCGGCTTGTGGGTGTTTGATATGATCATCACCTACCGCAGGCGTATTGACGAGTCTTTAGAGTCCTACACAGAGGTTTCCTGGTTCATGCGAAACGGAGTAGGAGCACATATGTGATATGTGCGGGACCGAGATTAATGCGAGTATGTGATACCGCATTTTATTCTCGCGACTTGTGACATTGGTCGGTTATATGTGATATGACCAAGTTATCGGATCAAGTGTTGATTCGATAAGTTGTTACATTTGATATTAGTCGGTTATATGCGATATAGCCGGATTATTAAATTAATAGTTGATTTAATAATTTAATGTATAATTATATATTTGATATATTACATTGCATTAACTAATATTAGCTCTCTTAAGTAATTCTTTTTCTCACATTTGATACACTTTACATATATGTGATATATGTATTGTTTTCTTTTTACATAAAAATATATATGCGATATATATTCATGTGTCATGCTAGGTTACATATGCAACAAGGGTGTATGAGACTTATACCATGCTAGGGTTTATGTTATGGTTAATATTTATCATTAAGTTATTACAAATTAGTGGATAATGTTTCAAGCTTGGATGAAGCTTGTAGAACATTGACCAAGTCCACTTGTTTCTCTTGCTTAAGATATTTGTTAATCCAGCTTTAACCACAAGCCATGGTTTATTCTCTACATGAGTTAGGCATGATATTAACTCACCATGGTTGCATTTCTAACCTTATGATGAGTTCACACTCTTTTCTTCATTCTTCATCTTCTTCATGAGCTCAAAAAGCTTTCTAGGGTTTTGAGATGTGGAGAAATATTGTGAGAAAAATAAAACTAAAGTAAGCCCACTTCTTACTTCATCATCCTCTACTATTAGCCATTTAGTTTAGGGTGTTTGTTTCACTAATCTCACCATTAGTGAAGAGGTAGCATGAGCTCGAGTCTCCTCGACGTAGATCATCTTCGGCCTCGAAAATATTGAGTAAGCTTGTTCGTTTCTTCATGTGAATCCTTACTAGAGTCCGGGTCTTCACAACTTGCAGCGAAGGGACTACGACATGGAGCTTTAGAAGTGAAGGACCGGTTTACAAAGGTTGTATTCCCTCATTCACTTAGATGTAAAGTGTTTACATTTAGTATCGTTGGATTTTCTTGTAACGATTCTAGGGTTAGGATTAGCTAATACGACAAATTTTTAAAAATGGCATGGACGATGCCTCCTGAAACCTTGCTGCCATGCTAGACAACCCTGCAGTGGTATCAGAGCTATGCTAGAAAATTAGACGATGTTTGCTAGGATTACGAAACCGAAACGACTCCGAAACTTGAAACGTTGCAACCCACTTTCTGTCAATTTTAAAACAACCTCTAAATTTTTTTTAAACAACTGCAGAATGTTGTATGAGATATGACATGAGCACAGAGAAAATTTGAAGGGGTTTGCTCGGAATTTGGCCGAGCACATGAGCATGAAAACCGAGCAGACCGGCCAAGTGTTGGTTTCTGGGCTTCAAATTTTTTCAGTGTTCCAGTCTCTGGGTTTTGGTGTTTCAGGTGTTGTTTGTTTTTGCTAAATTTTCATGTGATGTTAACTTTCTGCAATGGTAATTCAGAGTGTTTCGTAATCGTAATTCTAACATGTATTCGGGTTATTTAGACGATATTAAAAAGTTTGAACGGATATCAATAACCCAATTTTTTCCCCGCTGGAAATTTTTCAAGAGTTGGATTTTTCCCGGGTTTAAAATCTTCAGAAAACTTGCAAGCGATTCTATGGACCCTCTAGAAGAACGAAACCCTAACTTGATTCTGTGACCGTCAGAACCGCCATCAAACCCTAGGGTTTGTGGTAGTTCAGCAGTGCCACAGGTGAGGTATTGGTTGACCCTTTTATGGCTGGTTCATAGGAGCCTTGGGATGTTCTGGGTACTTTTTGAACTCAGCTCAAGTGTTGAGCTTGTTGGGAAATTTTGGGTCCTTACTTATTCAATCGAAAAGTTTAACTTCGTCTAGTTATCTGTGATTGTGATACAATATTTGGAATCCACATAAGTAGTTATGTGATAACTAGTTTAAATTTTATAAATCTAGCAGTTTAGTTTCATTTGATCGGTTGCCACGGGATTTTGATGTTGATCAAAAGTCCGTCGCAATTACGTAGTGTACGCGGATGCTCGCCGGGTAACCTTACTAGATAGCCACGCTCCATAACCCCGACCAAGTGACTGTAGAAGAACCCCGTCGCCAAAAGCATCCGTTCGGGTGCTCGTGGCCGCGGTGTTCCGCCTTAGTGCACTTCGTCGATGGCATTAGGGGTGCGGCCGTCTACTAAAGTTTCCGATGAGCATTCGATCAGGTTATCGGGAATCTTGTTGAATTACCCGACAGGTTATTGGAAAGTGTTTTCAATATCGAGACTAAAATGCGGGGTTTATAATTATTAGGCATGTGATGTCTAAGGAATTCATTTGGTTAGGCATGAAATCCAATGTATATGATACGATGGGTTTATGATGTCTAAGGTGGTTGCGGATTCCAATTGTTGTAGTTTTTTCACTTTCTTTTCTGCGACCGTAAGTGTAATATGTGGTGTATCGCCGGTTTCATTGCTATATGTCAACGACAATTGGGATACGCATATTTACTTACATTGATGACATGTGATGTTATGTGTTGCTGTGATATGTTATATTGGATCGTCGTGTTCTGAATTGCTGGGTGATTGATCGTGAAAAAGTGTTTGTAGAATAACCGCAATCAATAACGGTGTCGCGTGTAGCTAGCCGAGATGAGTACGGGTCGTCCGCAGGGATGCGTGGAACTTTTAATCTTACTTTAAACGAGTTGAATAAAATAAAAGAAGAAAAGAGAATAGTTTATTTAAGATCTAAATTAATTACGGATGTAGATTTTATATAAAAAGGCTTGCAGGGTTCGTTAGGATTTAGTAGTCATAGATGACTAATAAAGATGACTTCTTTTATCTATTGATGGATTTAAAACTAGATTGTGTTGGATATATGTATGCCCTAGAGGCCATTATATGATAGTGTATGTACTGATGTGTGTGTGTGTGTGTGTGTGTGTGTGTGTGTGTGTGTGTGTGTGTGTATTCAGAGGACAGTCTTGCTCAACATGATAGTATGCTATTTGGTTGCACTTTATCATATGTTCACTTGATCATGCTTTTACTCATTTGATACATGTTGATAAAGCCCTTAGGATATTTGCTTGACAACTGGGATTATGATGTGGATAATACTAGTGGGACACCTGTAGTTTATAAGCATATCCTTGAAACGTTCCTAGTCATGGGTGTATCGAGACGGGGCATCGATACTCCAGGGTAGACTAGCATATACCATTCTTGTCCCATATGATGGGCGATGGATGATCCCATATCCATCTGGTGTGCTGACACCAAAGATTGTATACGGGTGCTCAGTGAGACTGGGTACACTGAACGGACTCGCCGAGAACACCTATGTGGTATTATATCATACGTCGAATAGCAGTTCTCAGGTGACACTGGTATAGGTTAGTCTGTAGACCCGAGATCGTCATAGAGTCTTGTGTGTCTTCCCACTGTACTTTGATCTCCACCCTACTACAGCTCTACTGAGTCGTACAAACAGGTGGATTTTGGGTACAGTCCCAAGGCACATGGAGGTGATGAGCGATATGAGGGGTTTCGTCTCTCCCGGTATTGGGGGTTGATGTTGCGCTATGCACGATTGGCTATAACAGGAAGTCCCTGGCCAGGGCTGCTGAGATATTACTGATAAGTGTTATCAGTAGTTTCTCGATCTGTTGTAGACCATATACCTGTAAGTCGATGTAGTACACCCAGTACTTGTGGGGAGGCGGAATTTTCTAAAACGATCAAGTTTAAAGAACGAACATCGACTAACCGCTTAAATCGAAGCTAAACAACTAATAACCGAACATATAGTTATACTAAACTAAAGTGTTAAAGGATTATACCTATCGATACTAGTCCTTCGTCTTTACGATCTCCTTGTTCTCCTCGGCCTTCTCTAGGTAGTAGACGATCCACCCGAGAGCAAAACTCCAAGCTAAACCTCAAACTTGAGGTAACTAATCAACTTTGATTGCTAATCAAAGATGAAAGGATGATAAAGAGTGATGGTTATGGATTGTTTAGTCTAACTAATCCTTTGATCTCAACTCATGAGGTGTAAGGATTAGGGTTTGAAGATGAGAGCTTGAGGAGAGAGAATGTGAATGAGATTATGATAGAAGAGAGAGAGTGTATCATAATATATCATGAAGCATTTATTTTTAAGAAAAATGAATAAAGGAAATGAATAAGCATGCTTCATGAAATATCTAGTGGTGATTCATTAGCATGAGTCATTAAGCAATAAATGTGCATTAATGAAATGAATGAATCACCACCATGACTCACTTTCTTATCCAAAAGAAACCTCCTTAGTCACATCTTCTAGAAGCTTCTCGTACAATTACGAGAACGCCCCTCCAATCCGTAAAAATACGGAAAAACTTTAGACTGTAAAAATCCAATAACCGGATACCAGTAACTGGCTTAAACCAAAGCCGACTGGTAAAAACTGTCCGAAAGTCATACGTGCGTAAACGCACGTATGCGTCCGAACCCTTTGTCGCAAAACCATGCAACCTCTATATCGTTTCGCCTGGAGTAGGAAACTCTCTGTGTGGGACTCTAGAGACTCGACTACTACGCTGGCAGTGGGTTTAACCACAGACCGTAAGCGGCACTAGCTGTACGTAACGGTCCCCAGGTAGTTGTCGATAAGAAGGCCGATGAGTAAACCCATCCGAACTCCTACTGAGTCTGATGTGACAATCTCCATACAGTCCGGTCCGTTCGTCCAAGACTATCGCATATCGGGCCTAGGGGGGCGGCAAGCGTCAGTCCCCTAATAGCGGTATAAGTCGTGTCGGAGTGAAGCCCATTACACCCTGAGAAACTACTGGAACCTACCAGTAAATCTCGCTTGCCCTGGCCAGGGACTTTGCGTAATGGCTCTCTGACACAGCACGATATCTACTCCCAATACCGGGAGGGACGAATCCTGTCTAACCGCCACTGCCTCCAAGTGCTCGGGACTGCACCCAACTGCTACCTGTTTGCACGACTCCTTTGAGCCGTGGTAGGGTAGCAATCTAAGAACAGTGGGACACACTCGAGGCGAAGTAGCAGTGTCAAGTCTGCGGACTACGCTGTACTCATGTCACCTGGGAACTGTTCACTGACGACTGGTATTAAACCAACCAACAGTTCCCTGTGAGTCCTGTCCGGTGTACCCGTAACCTAACGAGCACCTGCATACTATCTCCAGTACGACGTACTGACGGCTGTGGGACAGACCATCTCCCCAACTGGGATGAGAAGCGTACACACCAGTCTACTCCGGAGTATCGATGCTCTGTCTCGATAATCCAACGACCAGGGACCTGAATAAGGATGTGCTTGTAGACTACCCAGCCCCCACTAGTGTGACTGCCATCACAACGCTGGTAGACAAGCAAGATTCTAAGAGCTCTATCAATACGTACACTAACATATTAAGATAGAAAAACCAAGTAGCATACTACCATGTTTAGCAAGACTCTTATATACATGTGAATATCCCAAGCTTCCATTAAGTAATATACAAGCTAGTATGATACAGTAATGGCCTTCTAGGGCATAAACACTAACAATCTCCCACTTGCACTAGGGCCATGTACTGGCATATCGTAGACCAATGATCTCGAGCAGCCTCTCGAACTGAATCTGAGGAAGGGCCTTCGTGAATGGATCAGCAATGTTCTCTTCTGAAGGAACTCTCCGAACCTCGATCTCCTGACGATCAATGATCTCCCTGATCAGGTGATACCGCCTCAAGATGTGTCTGGACTTCTGATGGGACCTTGGTTCCTTCGCTAAAGCTATAGCTCCGTTGTTGTCGCAATACAGAGGTATTGGATCAACTATGGTAGGAACAACCTGAAGTTCTGTTAGGAACTTCTTCATCCAGACTGCTTCTTTTGCGGCATCGCAAGCAGCTATATACTCCGCTTCCATCGTCGAGTCAGCAACGGTGTCCTGCTTGGAGCTCCTCCAGCACACCGCCCCTCCATTGAGGGTAAAGACATAACCCGACATGGACTTGGAATCGTCCTTATCACTCTGGAAGCCGAAATCAGCAAAGGCCTCCAACCTGAGGTCTTTAGCGCCGTAAACCAAGAACATCTCCTTAGTCCTCCTCAGGTACTTGAGAATGTTCTTTACTGCTATCCAGTGTTTCTCCCCTGGGTCTGACTGATACCGGCTTACCACGCTCAGTGCGTAAGCTACATCTGGTCTGGTACACAACATCGCATACATTATAGAGCCTACCGCAGAAGCGTAGGGTATAATAGACATGCGTTCCCTTTCCAAATCAGTCTTGGGAGACATCTCTTTGGAGAGGGTGATTCCGTGACAAGCCGGTAGATTACCGCGCTTAGAATCTTCCATACTGAATCTTTTCAGTACAGTGTCGATATACCTGGACTGCGAAAGTCCCAACATCCTCTTGGATCTATCACGATAGATCCGGATCCCCAGAATGTAAGAGGCATCACCCAGGTCTTTCATGGAGAACCTTTGTGACAAGAATCCTTTGACAGATTGTAGCATAGGAATGTCATTTCCTATCAATAGAATGTCATCCACGTACAAGACGAGGAATACGACACTTCTGGCCACAACTTTACTATATATGCACGGTTCATCTGGATTTTTGATAAAGTCATATTCTTTGACTGTCTCATCAAAACAGATGTTCCAACTCCGCGATGCCTGCTTTAGTCCATAAATAGACTTAAGCAGCTTGCATACTTTCCCGCTGCTCCCACTCTGATTGAAACCCTCTGGCTGATCCATATAGACGCTCTCTTCTAAATTTCCATTCAGAAAAGCCGTCTTTACGTCCATCTGCCAGATTTCATAATCATGGAAGGCAGCAATAGCAAGAAGGACCCGAATGGATTTGAGCATAGCCACTGGAGAAAAAGTTTCGTCATAGTCCAAACCAGGTCTTTGACGAAAACCCTTTGCAACAAGTCTAGCCTTATAGGTTTCCACCTGTCCATCTACACCAATCTTTTTCTTGAAGATCCATTTGCATCCTATGGGTTTTACCCCATCTGGAGCAAAGTCCAAAGTCCATACTTTGTTGGTGTACATGGACTCCATTTCGGTCCGCATTGCATCTAGCCATCGTACCGAGTCGCCGCTCTGGATGGCCTGCTGGAAGTCAGTAGGTTCATCATCATCTATGATGCAATCCTCTCTATCCCCGTCTATGAGAAAACCGTAGTATCTCTCAGGCGGATGAGACGGCCTACTACTCCTGCGGTGGGGTGCGGGAATGATCTGTTCTTCTTGAACCTCTGGTTCTACCAAACTTTCAGTAGCAGCTTGTGGTTCTGGAATTTCTTCCAGTTCTATTTCGCTCCCATTAGTATCCTTTTCTAAAACCTGTTGTTCTAGAAAATGGGCATTACGAGAAACAAAAACCTTTTGTTCCTCTGCGTAATAGAAACAATATCCCTTGGAGTTCTTTGGATATCCTACAAGCATACATTTTACTGATCGTGCCTCGAGCTTGTCCACAAACTGCTTTTTGACAAAAGCTGGACATCCCCAAATCCTTATATACTGAAGATAGGGTTTCTTCCCACTCCATATCTGATATGGTGTGGTAGGCACAGTTTTGGTTGGAACTCTGTTCAAAATATATGCCGCTGATTCTAGCGCATATCCCCAGAAAGATCGCGGTAACTCAGCATTACTCATCATGGATCGTACCATATCTAATAGGGTTCGATTCCGTCTCTCCGATACACCGTTATGCTGTGGAGTGTATGGAGGAGTAAGCTGAGAGAGAATTCCTTTCTCTTTTAGGTAACCTAGGAACTCGGCACTTAAGTATTCTCCACCTCGATCAGATCTTAGTGTCTTAATACTTTTGCCTGTTTGGTTTTCCGCTTCACTCTTGAATTCCAGGAATTTCTCAAAGGCCTCTGATTTATGCTTCATTAAGAAAACATATCCATACCTAGAGAAATCATCTGTAAAAGCAATGAAGTAGGAATAACCACCTCTCGCATGTGTAGACATTGGACCGCATACATCGCTGTGTATGAGTCCTAAGAGCTCGCTCGCTCTTACTCCTTGTCCAGTAAATGGAGTCTTTGTCATCTTTCCTTTGAGACAAGATTGACAAGTGTCATAGGATTGATATTCAAACGTGTCCAAATATCCTTCTCTATGCAACTTAGTTAACCTTCTCTCATTGATGTGACCCAGTCTACAATGCCATAAGAAAGCTTTATTTAAATCTGGAGACTTTCTTTTTAGTGTGTTCTGGACATTGAAAATTTGGAGTTGGTTTAAAACATATATGCCGTTATTTAGAGTACCGGACCCAATCAAACCATGATTAAGGTGGATGTTGACAACATCTCTTACAAACGTGAAATCATAACCTTTATTTGATAACAAGGAAACTGATATGATATTACACGTTAAGCTGGGTACAAAATAACAGTTATGCAAAACCAAAATATGTCCACTCGTCAATCCTAGGTGATAATCCCCGACGGACGCAGCTCCCACGCTAGCTCCGTTAGCAACCCTGAGGATCATATCACCTTCCTTCAGCACTCTACGGTTTCTCAGTGCCTGCAATGAATTGCAAATATGAGATCCTGATCCGGTATCCAATACCCAGGAAGTAGAGTTGATCGACAGACAATTCTCAATTACAAACACACCTGAAGTCGAAGCCACAGCTTGCTTCGGTTCCTGGTTCTTGGCGTTCCACGCCTTGCAATCCTTCTTCCAGTGCCCTTTCCTGTGACAATGGAAGCACTCATCCTGACCAACTATCGGTACTGCAGTCTTTTTCTTTCCCTTCCCTCTCACCTTACTAACACCTCCTCTAGGTTTGGGTGCGGCCTTCTTCTTCCTTCCTTTGGCCCTAGCCTTGGACCCGGAAGAAGATGCACCGCCAACAAACATAGCGGGTGTTTCCCTTGCCTTCTGCAAGGTGCCCTCCGCACTCCTTAACATGTTCAGGAGTTCCGCAAGTTCAACTTCTTTTCCTTGAAGATTGAAGTTGAGGATAAACTGGGCGTAGGTGGGAGGAAGGGACTGGAGAACAAGGTCTGTATAGAGCTCATTATCCAAAGTCGTCCCAAGGTCTGCGAGCTCTTCTATATAGCCAATCATCTGTAGGACATGTTCACCTACCGATGACCCGACAGCCAACCTCGCTCGAAACAATTTTTTTGAGGTCTCGTATCTTGCTATACGAGATTGCTCTCCATAAAGTTCCTTTGTATGGAGAAATATGCCATCTAAGGACATATCCTCGTGCCTCCTCTGATGTTCATTGTTCATCGAGGCAAGCACGATGCACTTGGCTCTCGCGCAATCTAAATCCCAGGTTTTGCGGATTTCCTTATCCGCATCACTGGATTTGGGACCAGGGACAGCAGGTGCCGTAGCGGTGAGGATGTACCCCAATTTGTCGTAGGTCAAGGCCATCTTGACATTCCGCAGCCAATCTTTATAGTTTGGCCCCGTCAGTATATTTTTCTCTAAAATTAACTTAAGTCCAGTCATTTTCAGGGTCGCTGCAATTAGGAGAGAGAGAAGAAAACTCTTTAGCATGATGCTCTTGCAAGTTTAGAGTGGTTTTTAGTTTATCTAAACTGGATGGCTCCCACTGTTTCTCGAATCCTTCCTCAAACCATAAAAGAAGAATTAGCCAGGACTATTCTCACCGTACAATACTTGCTTAACCGTTCAGCTAGGCCGGTGTCGATACTTCGAGGGAGGTTTTCCAACGCTTTCGCGAAGTTCCTTAATTAAATAACCTCTTTTCTCTGGGGGCGTAACCCCGCTGACACTTTTCTGGACACCTACTAGGTTTATAGCATTGATCGTTAAGTGACGAATATCCTGATAAGTATCATATACTCACAGTAGGATCGGGATCCAAATATCATCGTCTGATAATGTTGTAGGAATGCTACCAACATTCATCAAACTCAAAATGGTATGCACTTGGTTCTTTGCAAATTTCAGTTTCTTTAGAAATTCCCGATATAAGTTTTTACCCCATGCTCTTATGACCTTGGCGTTGGTCAAAATGTCATAAGTCACATGTCAAGTTCTACCCATCATTATCTTGTTAATTTGAACCCATCCGTATATATCCCTGACGTTGGCCAAATGATAATACGACTGTCCCAAACCAACTCATCTATCTATGCAACAAATGAATATTCAGCAGCTACCAAACACTATGCCATGACGTTGGCCAAAACTGCATAGCTTGAATACTACTGAATACCCAAATGAAATGACGGAGGGCTACGACTGGTTTTGGCGAAACCGTGAACGTAGTGAACTTGATATAACCGAAGGAACCTGATAGCTTTTAAAAGGAGTGGTTAAAGCTCCGCATTTAAAATTATCTGTTTTAAAAATAACCGAGCGGTTTCTTTTAAATTGTTCCAACGATTTAAACTTTGGTTTGTTTTCTTTGCATTACAGATAATGCATCCCATCATTAACCTATCATTGCAGAAAACAACGAAAATATAACGTCCTCTTATGCCATCCGCATTCGCCACGGGGTCCCGTCATCACCCGTTAGGTTACTTAACTAACGACAGAGCGGGGGCTGGGCTAGCGCGGGTGTAAAACATAAGTGACGTCTAAATAGCTACAATAAATATAGATATTTTACATTCGTCTGACGCAATGATATTCATTCCAGAACACAGATAAACAATATTGGATATGCAAGCAATCTGTATTTCTTTTGAGCCTGCAAGAAAAGACAGATTACACAGTTGTGATGAATAGCCGTTACCCCACCCTCGACCCCTACGGGTACGGCAAACTACCCGCCCGGCAGTCTGTGTACCCCATCTTGGGTCAGTCCTAGGAGCAAAAAACAGTAAAATGAAATAATACAACGGTGGCTACAACCGCAACCTGGAAGTGCCCCGCAAAAATAATATTACAACAAATTACATTTACAACAAATGAATTAATCAATAACCCATTGCAAACCCCGGCTATACACCACAACAGTCCAATACAGTTTATATGCACAAACAGATATAACCATTTCAGAAATGTGCAACCCCCTGCCAACCGACATACTAGCAGTTGGGGGAGGTTTACGAACACATCAAACAATCACAGATATAATCCAATACGCAAATACTGTACAATTCGATCGAATAAACAACATCAATATTGCTCCAAAATCTGCTCTGTTAAAAAGTAACCTGAGCAATAATTAAATATTCCAGAAAACCCTAAATTTCACAGAGAATCAACAGAAGAAAAATCGGTCGCTGACTCGCCAACTCGGCGGCGGAAGCGCGGCGACTCAGTAGGCTGAGGCCGCGCTTCCGCGGCGAGATGGTCGATTCAGTCGACTGTTTTTCTTGGGTGTTCTTCTGGTGTCATGTAAAGCTCTCTGAACTTACCTGAAAAATTTTCTGACATCGTTTTAAATTCGACAGAAACATGACAGAATTAGGGTTTTTCGGCTTCGTTTTTCCGTTCGAAATTCGTACAAATTTGCAATTAAGTTATTTAGTGTTTAGCGAGGCTCTGATACCACTGTAAGTCGATGTAGTACACCCAGTACTTGTGGGGAGGCGGAATTTTCTAAAACGATCAAGTTTAAAGAACGAACATCGACTAACCGCTTAAATCGAAGCTAAACAACTAATAACCGAACATATAGTTATACTAAACTAAAGTGTTAAAGGATTATACCTATCGATACTAGTCCTTCGTCTTTACGATCTCCTTGTTCTCCTCGGCCTTCTCTAGGTAGTAGACGATCCACCCGAGAGCAAAACTCCAAGCTAAACCTCAAACTTGAGGTAACTAATCAACTTTGATTGCTAATCAAAGATGAAAGGATGATAAAGAGTGATGGTTATGGATTGTTTAGTCTAACTAATCCTTTGATCTCAACTCATGAGGTGTAAGGATTAGGGTTTGAAGATGAGAGCTTGAGGAGAGAGAATGTGAATGAGATTATGATAGAAGAGAGAGAGTGTATCATAATATATCATGAAGCATTTCTTTTTAAGAAAAATGAATAAAGGAAATGAATAAGCGTGCTTCATGAAATATCTAGTGGTGATTCATTAGCATGAGTCATTAAGCAATAAATGTGCATTAATGAAATGAATGAATCACCACCATGACTCACTTTCTTATCCAAAAGAAACCTCCTTAGTCACATCTTCTAGAAGCTTCTCGTACAATTACGAGAACGCCCCTCCAATCCGTAAAAATACGGAAAAACTTTAGACTGTAAAAATCCAATAACCGGATACCAGTAACTGGCTTAAACCAAAGCCGACTGGTAAAAACTGTCCGAAAGTCATACGTGCGTAAACGCACGTATGCGTCCGAACCCTTTGTCGCAAAACCATGCAACCTCTATATCGTTTCGCCTGGAGTAGGAAACTCTCTGTGTGGGACTCTAGAGACTCGACTACTACGCTGGCAGTGGGTTTAACCACAGACCGTAAGCGGCACTAGCTGTACGTAACGGTCCCCAGGTAGTTGTCGATAAGAAGGCCGATGAGTAAACCCATCCGAACTCCTACTGAGTCTGATGTGACAATCTCCATACAGTCCGGTCCGTTCGTCCAAGACTATCGCATATCGGGCCTAGGGGGGCGGCAAGCGTCAGTCCCCTAATAGCGGTATAAGTCGTGTCGGAGTGAAGCCCATTACACCCTGAGAAACTACTGGAACCTACCAGTAAATCTCGCTTGCCCTGGCCAGGGACTTTGCGTAATGGCTCTCTGACACAGCACGATATCTACTCCCAATACCGGGAGGGACGAATCCTGTCTAACCGCCACTGCCTCCAAGTGCTCGGGACTGCACCCAACTGCTACCTGTTTGCACGACTCCTTTGAGCCGTGGTAGGGTAGCAATCTAAGAACAGTGGGACACACTCGAGGCGAAGTAGCAGTGTCAAGTCTGCGGACTACGCTGTACTCATGTCACCTGGGAACTGTTCACTGACGACTGGTATCAAACCAACCAACAGTTCCCTGTGAGTCCTGTCCGGTGTACCCGTAACCTAACGAGCACCTGCATACTATCTTCAGTACGACGTACTGACGGCTGTGGGACAGACCATCTCCCCAACTGGGATGAGAAGCGTACACACCAGTCTACTCCGGAGTATCGATGCTCTGTCTCGATAATCCAACGACCAGGGACCTGAATAAGGATGTGCTTGTAGACTACCCAGCCCCCACTAGTGTGACTGCCATCACAACGCTGGTAGACAAGCAAGATCCTAAGAGCTCTATCAATACGTACACTAACATATTAAGATAGAAAAACCAAGTAGCATACTACCATGTTTAGCAAGACTGTTATATACATGTGAATATCCCAAGCTTCCATTAAGTAATATACAAGCTAGTATGATACAGTAATGGCCTTCTAGGGCATAAACACTAACAATACCGGCATGAGTTATTGAGTTATTGGGGTCGACGTTACCATCCCTAGACTCAATATGCAACATATTTGACGAAGAGATCGGACTGTACGGTAAGTGTTGCCAGTAGGATCGACGGGAGTTTTGACAGGTTCGCTTGTTCTTCTTCTGATCGCTCAATACCCGGGTGGCCGTTACGTTTAGCTGACCGCTTGCGGCTTGTAGGTGTTTGATGTGATCATCACCTATTACCGGCATATTGACGAGTCTTAGAGTCCCACACAGGAGTTTCCTGGCTCAGGCGAAATGATGTGGTGTGCATATAAGATATGTGTGGGAGCTCGATTAAATACGTGTATTAGATACCGTGTTTTGATCGGGCGTTTTCTATTTGTCAGGTCGTATGAGATATGACCGGTTTATTAAATCAAGTATTGATTTAATATTGACTTTTATCTCATTTAAATAAACCTTTTCTTTATCATGGATGCATGGATGTATATGTACATGTTGATGTGCATACACACATACATTCATGCATGTATCATGGTTGATGATACATGGAAGATGGCAATATAAGACTCACATGGAATATAAATATCTTTATATTTATTAGAATGAGAAAAAGAAAATTGATTTTAAATCATGGTTGAATATTCTTCACTTGACCTAGCTTAAACCATGGTTTCATTTTCATTTGTTATTTTTCTCTCATTCTAAAATATCTAGATATTTATTGACCATGGTTTGAGATGAGATATTGATCTATCATATTTATCTTTCTCTTAATATTATTATCATTATCTTCATCCAAAAGAAAATAGAGCTCAAGGTTGCCATCTTCTTCTTCCTCTCTCTAGCTCTTTCTTGAGTTTCCAAAGTGAGTGAGGGTAAAAGAAAGAAAGGGTTTTTATGTGAGAACACAACCATATCATCACACTACACTTGTCTAGCCCATTGGTGTAGTTTGTTTGCTTCATCTTCATTGTGATCAAGTGGAGCAAGGAGCTTTGAGCAAAGGTACTCCGGGTGGATCATCGTGGACGTGGAAGAAGCTCGAGCTAGCCGGTTCAACCTCTAGGAGATCCAAGGAGTTGCAAAGGAGGTCTACAAAGGTTGTATCTCTCCCCACTTATTGTTAGACACTAGCTAGTATATGATACTAGAACTTGTTACCCTAATCATTCTAGTTCGATTCCTAGGTTAGTTTGTTTAACACCTCACAAAATTTTAATATGGCACGTGTGATTCTTGCAAAACCCTAGGTGAGGTGCTAAAGAAACCTAACAGTGGTATCAAAGACAAGCTAGAATTTTAGACGATGTTAGATATCACGAAAACGAAACAAATACGAAATATACGGATTTCTGGAAACCCTAGATCTGCTCTCTGTCGATTTTTAAACGATCCAGAAAAATTATTTAAACAACTGCAGAAGTTAGCATATAACATCACTAGAGCACACAAGAAAAATGGGGACTTTCCATCGGATTTTGGCCGAGCCCTAGGCCTTCAAAACCGAGGAGGCCGGCCGCACCACTCCCAATTTGCCTCGTTTTGCATGTGTGCTCTGGTGTGTTGGTTTTGGGTTTTCAGGGATTGTTTGTTAAGCTCAATTTTTCATGTGATGACTATTGTGCTTAGGGGCTATTTCGCAGTGTTTCGTAGTCGTAAATTTAACATTGTATTGGTAACCTTGACGATATTTAACAGTTCGAACAGATTTTCAAACACCACATTATCACCCCCTCTGAAATTTTCAAGTGTTGTAATTTTCCAAGTTGATTGTATTGAATGATAGTGCAAGTATTCTTATGGACCCTCTAGAAGATTATACTAACCTTAACTCGATTCTATGCCCACGGAACCATGATCGAACCTTAGTGTTTGCCGTAGTTCCGTGGTGTCATAGGTGAGGCATTGGTTAACCCCTTCTACGGCTGGTCCATAGACACTGCGGCACGTCTTTTGGGTACTTTCAACTTCGCTCAAGTGTTAAGCTCTCGGGGTAACTTGTGGGTGTTTATTGATTTGATCGAAACGTTTAACATCGTCTTGATATATGTAAATGTGATAATCGCAAGTGTTGTTGTTTTTCACTTTCTTTTCTGCAACCGTAAGTGTAGTATGTGGTGTATCGCCGGTTTTGTTGCTATATATCAACGACAATTGGGATACGCATACTTGCTTACGTTGATGACATGTGATGTTATGTGTTGCTGAGATATGTTGTACATGATCGTCGTGATTGAATGGCCAGGGGTTTTATATGAGATGAGAGTTTTTATTTTCATTCATGTAAGATTCAATTGTATGTAATATTCTTTTATTTGGGGCACTTCCGGGTTGAGGATGATGTCACCATTGTTGTATATTATTTACTTTTCCGCATTAGGATAGACCCAAGAAGGGGAGCACAAGTGACCGGGTTCTAGGATTCAGTGGGAGGTTATCTCGAGGAGTCGAGACCGGGTCTCCTAAACTCTAGAATTGGTAGGATCACTTGCCGCTCTCGTAGGGGTCTTGGGGTGTGGGCTTGGCCATTCATCGCGACCGTGGAATCCGTATTTTCTATTGTTGGCTAAATACTAAATACGGACCTCCTAGATATCCTATATTTTCATATGTGCTTCTGCTGTGTTTGTTCTGTGATGTGATCACTTTACATGTTGAGACGAATGCTATTATATATATGATATATAATAAACGTTGCTTATGTTTTACATCCGCGCTAGTCCCGCCCCGCTATGCCGTTAGTTAAGTAACCTAATGGTGCATAACGGGACACCGTGACGAATGCGAATGGCATAAGCGTACGTTATATTTTCGTTTCTTTCTGTGATGGTTTTAGGACTTAAATGATGGGACTACATTAATGAGATTAATGTAAAGAAAAATGAACCTAAAAAGATGTTGTAGAATCGGATTTGAAACACACTCGGCTTTTTATGAAAAAGCAAGTTTTCAAAGTGCGGAGATTAAGCCACTCCTTTTTAAACCCATTTGATTCCACAACGATATCAAGTTCAAAGCGTTAAAAGTTTTCTTAAAAACTGTCCGCATCCCTCCGTCATTTTAGGAAGTAGAGTACTTAGTATTCGTGCTGCGTATTTTGACTTTAGTTAAGGCGCAGTGTACGGTAGCTAAGTGATGTCTTCCTACACCGCATATGATGCGGATTAGTTAGGACATTCATATGATTATATTGACTTTAGTTAAGGGTCATGTGGGTGGGTCTAGTTAATCACGAAATGACGGGAATAACTTGACTAGTACTTATGATATGTTGACCATAGTTAAGGTCATGAGTGTTAGGGGTAAAAACAATATCGGGAGTTTCAAGAGTTGAAATTTGCAATGAGATTGCATACCTTCTATATGATAGTAGGATCCCAATCCCACTGTGAGCAAGAGTTGCTCCCGGGAGAGTTTTGCACTTTACAATTAGCTAACCCATTAGGTGTCTAGAAAGGTGTCAACGGGGCTACGCCTCTGGGAAAACGAGGTTTATTCTAATTAGGTCCGCGCGAAAGCACGGGGAACGTCCCTCAAAGTACCGGCACTGACCTGGCTGAACGGTTAGCGAAGTTGTAGAATGTAATTAATCCCGGCTAGTTTTCTTTTTAAAAGGTTTTAAAGAAAATTTGATAAAAATAGTGGGAGACATCGATTAGACAAGATAATAACCAATCTGATCTTTGCAAGAGCTTTCGCTGAGTGTATTCTTTTCTCTCTCTTAATGACAGATACCTATGACAGGCCTTAAGCTTCTACTAGATAAAAATAAACTGACCGGACCCAACTATAAAGACTGGCTGAGGAACATTAACATTGCTCTCACATATGATAAAGTATCATATATCCTCATTGCCAAAGCCCCGCCCGTCCCAGGCCCTAAATCTTCTACTGCGGATAAGGAAATCTGCAAAACATGGGATATTGACTGTGCTACTGCCAAATGCCTCGCGCTTGCATCGATGGACAATACACATCAAAAGCAACACGAGCAGATGGATGTTCAATCCATCTTTCTCCATACAAAGGAACTGTATGGGGAGCAATCTCGGATCCAGAGATACGAAGCATCTCGAAAGTTGTTTCAGATGCGGATGGCTCAAGGCACATTAGTAGGCGATCACGTTTTGAAGATGATGGCTCTTATAGAAGAGCTTGAGGACCTCGGATGGACAATGGATAACGAACAATATACTGATATTATTCTACAGTCTCTTCCTTCCGCCTTTGCTCTATTCATAGTGAACTTCAACATGCATGACATGGAGAAATCACTACCCGAATTTCTCAATATGTTGAGAAGTGCGGAGAGTACGCTGAAAGCGAAGTCCCCCTCTATGCTTGTTGGACATTCTTCCTCTTCCATCCCAAAAGCCAAGGCCAAGGGAAAGAATAAGAAGAAATTCACCAAACCGAGAGGAGGAATAAAGAAGGCGAAGGGGAATGACAAATCCAAAGCTGCGGAGTCGGGGAAGGGAGAATGTTTTCACTGCAAGAAGACGGGGCACTGGAAGCGGAACTGTACTGAGTACCTTGAACTCAAGAAAAAGAAGCATGGTGATGCTTCAGCTTCAGGTGTGTTCGTGATTGAAAACTGTTTTTCTATTAACTCTGCTTCCTGGGTATTAGATACCGGTTCGGGTTCTCATATTTGCAATTCTGTGCAGGCGTTGAGAAATAGCAGAGTTTTGAAGACATGTGATCATACTCTCCAGGTTGGAAATGGTTCCAATGTACATACAGTTTCAGTGGGAGAGTATCACCTAGGGTTGCCGTCGGGTTGTATATTGGTTTTGAACCCATGTTATTTTGTACCAAGTATGCTTTGTAATATTATATCCATTTCTTTGTTAGACAATGAAGGATATCATTTTGCTATGCAACACAATATTATGAATATTAGACTTAATCAAGAGTTGATTGGTTGTGGTACACTTAATAACGGGATATACGTCCTTAATCAACACACAGTTTTCAACATTCAACACACAGGTAAAAGAAAATTTTCAGATATAAATGAAGCTTTTCTTTGGCATTGTAGACTTGGTCATATTAATGAAACAAGACTAAATAAGCTTCATAAAGATGGATATTTAAATTCTTTTGAGTATAAATCTTATGCGACTTGCCAGTCTTGTATCAAAGGTAAAATGACCAAAACTCCGTTTACTGGATACGGAGAGAGCTACTGAGCTCTTCGGCCTCATACATAGTGATGTATGTGGGCCAATGTCTACACATGCAAGAGGCGGTTTTGCTTACTTCATAACTTTTACTGATGATTTCTCAAGATTCGGCCATGTGTTTTTGATAAAGTATAAGTCTGAAGCTTTCGAGAAATTCAAGGAGTACAAACTTGAAGTAGAAAACCAAACAGGAATGAGAATCAAGATACTTCGATCAGATCGAGGTAGGGAGTACTTAAGTACCGAGTTCTTAGACTTCCTAAAAGAGAATGGGATTCTCTCTCAACTCACTCCCCCTTACACACCACAACACAACGGTGTGTCAGAGCGGTGAAATCGTACCCTATTAGATATAGTACAATCTATGATGAGTGATTCTGAGTTACCCCTCTCTTTTTGGGGGCATGCATTGGAGACTGCAGCTTTTCTGTTGAACAAAATTCCAACCAAGACTGTGTCTACCACTCCATATGAGATATGGCATGGGAAGAGACCATCTCTTAAACGAGTTAAGATTTGGGGTTGTCTGGCTTTTGTCAAAAAGCAGAATCCAGACAAACTCGAGACACGATCGGTCAAATGTAGATTTGTGGGATATCCAAAACATTCGTTTGGGTATCTATTCTACCACAAGGAGGAACAAAAGGTATTTGTTTCTCAGTATGCTACATTTTTAGAAAATGAGATTTTTCTAAATGATGCTGATGGCAATATGGTAGATCTAGAAGAGGTTCTAGAGACACAAGTTACAAATGACGACTTGGTCGAACCTGAAGTTGCAACTGAATCTTATGAACCTCAGCCACTCCGTAGATCTGGTAGGACTTCTCGCCCACCGGAGAGATACTACGGTTTTCTTATTGATGGTGATAGAGAAGACTGCATCATGGATGATGACGACCCTGCCAGTTTTCAGTAAGCTATCACGAGTGATGACTCTGTGAAGTGGCTGGATGCCATGAGATCCGAAATGGAGTCCATGTACACCAAAAAAGTATGGAATTTGGAGGATGTACCCTCTGGGATAAAACCTGTAGGCTGCAAATGGATCTTTAAACGAAAGATCGGTGTAGATGGACAGGTGGAGACGTATAAGGCAAGGTTGGTAGCGAAAGGCTTTCGTCAAAGACCCGATTTGGACTATGATGAGACTTTCTCTCCGGTAGCCATGCTTAAATCCATTCGGATCCTACTTGCTATTGCTGCTCACTACGACTATGAAATCTGCCAGATGGACGTTAAAACCGCATTTCTAAATGGTGATTTAGATGAATGCGTTTATGTGGATCAGCCAGAGGGCTTCATTGACAGTGGGAGCAGCGGGAAAGCATGTAAGTTGCTTAAATCCATTTATGGATTAAAGCAGGCATCACAGAGTTGGAACATCTGTTTTGATGATGTTATCAAAGAGTTTGATTTCATCAAAAATGCAGATGAACCTTGTGTTTATAAGAAGACTATAGGAAGAACTGTCGCATTCCTCGTATTGTATGTGGATGACATTCTTCTGATAGGAAATGACATTCCTATGCTACAGTCGGTCAAATAATTCTTATCACAAAGGTTCTCCATGAAGGACCTGAGTGATGCCACGTACATATTGGGCATACGGATCTATAGGGATAGATCCAAACGGTTATTGGGATTTTCCAAACTAAGTACATCAACACCATCCTAAAGAGGTTTAGTATGGAAGACTCCAAGCGGGGTGCCTTACCCGCTTGCCACGGAGTCACTCTCTCCAAGGACGATTGCCCAAAGTCTGATGAAGAGAGAGCTCGCATGAGCATTATTCCCTATGCTTCGGCCGTAGGATCAATAATGTATGCGATGTTGTGTACACGCCCTGATGTAGCTTATGCACTGAGTGTAGTAAGCAGGTATCAGTCAAACCCAGGGGAGAATCACTGGACTGCTGTGAAGAACATTCTTAAGTACTTACGAAGGTCTAAAAAATTGTTCTTGGTGTATGGTAACGGGGATCTCCAAATGGAGGCCTTTACTGATTCGAGCTTCCAGAGTGACAAGGATGACAGCAAGTCTATCTCAGGGTTTGCATTTACCCTCAATAGAGGGACGGTAAGTTGGAAGAGTTCCAAACAGGATACCGTTGCAGACTCTACGATGGAAGCTGAGTACATTGCTGCTGCAAATGATGCTGCCAAAGAAGCCGTCTAGATGAGGAAGTTCATCACGGAGCTAAGAGTAGTTCCAACCATTATTGATCCAATACCTTTGTATTGTGACAATAATTGGGCTATGGCGTTGGCCAAAGAGCCCAGGTCCCATCAGAAGTCCAGACACATCCTGAGGCGATATCATTTGATCCGGGAGATAGTTGATCGCCACAAGATCGAGATTAAGAGAGTAGATACAAAGGACAACACTGCGGATCCATTCACCAAGGCCCTCCCTCAGCCGCAGCATGAGCGACTTTTTGAGATGTTGGGTATGAGATACGCCAATAATTGGCCTTAGTGCAAGATTGTTGGATATATGTATGCCCTAGAGGCCATTATATGATAGTGTATGTACTGATGTGTATATATATATATTCAGAGGACGGTCTTGCTCGACATGATAGTATGCTATCTAGTTGCACTTTATCATATGTTCACTTGATCATGCTTTTACTCATTTGATATATGTTGATAAAGCCCTTAGGATATTTGCTTGACTACTGGGATTATGATGTGGATCATACTAGTGGGACACCTGTAGTTTATAAGCATATCCTTGAAATGTTCCTAGTTGTGGGTGTATCGAGACGGGGCATCGATACTCCAGGGTAGACTAGCGTATACCATTCTTGTCCCATATGATGGGTGATGGATGATCCCATATCCATCTGGTGTGCTGACACCAAAGATTGTATACGGGTGCTCAGTGAGACTAGGTACACTGAAGGGACTCGCCGAGAACTCTTATATAGTATTATATCATACGTCGGATAGCAGTTCTCAGGTGATACTGGTACAGATTAGTCTGTAGACCCAAGATCGTCATAGAGTCTTGTGTGTCCTCCCACTATACTTTGATCTCCACGCTACTACGGCTCTACTGAGTTATACAAACAGGTGGATTTTGGGTATAGTCCCAAGGCACATGGAGGCGATGAGCGGTAGGAGGGGTTTCGTGTAAGTCTACGGTAGCGCTCCGGCCGTCTGTCCGAGGCCAAAATGCGGAAACGAAAAACTTTTTCAAACTAGAAACATGCGCTATCGTATACTTTAAATCTGGATCGAACCATTAACCTACAATTAGCAACTAGAGAAAGGGTTGGAAAGCTATACCGATCGATCCGTGTCCTTTGGTCTTTGGCCACCATCCCAAGCTCCTCGCGGCATCTCCGGTCTCGGTCTCTTCGTCGGAAAGGGCACCACATCTTCGAGTCTTTTTACGGGCTCCTGCTTCATCCGAAGCAACTCGGGCACGAAGTTCGCTAGCTGACGTGTCTAAGGCGAAGTAGAGAATGTTTGTGACAACTTTGTCTCTTGCATCCATTGCATGGATGGAGGTTGAAGATGAAGCCATCAATGGAAATGGTGAGCTAGAGGAAGAAGAAGAAGAAGCTTTCTTTTCTTATGTTGTGATGATAATGAGAGTGAGAGTGTCATGAAAAATTACAAGACCAAAAAAAAACTCATGGCAGCCCCCCTCTCTCTCCTTATCATATCAAGACTCAAATCCATCATCAAATGTGACATATACATAATAAAAGAGACCATGAGTCACCAGGTTTGCATGTGTCACAATTAATGCACAAAATGATAATTTCTAGCTCATAATTTCCATATGTAAACATTAACCCAAATGTTTACTACAATAAAAAGATACGGCAACATCTAAAGTAAACTCGTGACGGATCACAAGGATACCCCTCACCTGTATATACATACCTGCATCCGCATTCTGACCGAATGCGAATGCGATGAGACTAAAGTAATCTAACAAATCTAATACTAGGATCCGGCTTAAACCAAAGCCCACTAGTATGATCCGTTCGATCATGATCCGTGCACTACTGTACGTATATGATCGAACCCTGCCATATATCATACGGCCTCTACAACGTTTCGCCCGAAACTTGAACTGTGGGGGACTCTAAAGACTCGTCAATACATTGGCTGTAGATTTAACCACTAGCACGTCAGAGGTACTAGCCGTACGTAACGGGCTACCAGGTATTGACCAAAAGGGAGGTCGATGAGCGAACTCATCCTGACACCCTACTGAGCCTGTCAGTGACAATATCCGTACAGTCCGGTCCGTTCGTCTATGAGCATCGCATGGCGGGCCTAGGGGTTTGGTAAAAATCAGACCCCCAAAAGCGGTACAAGTCGTGTCGGAGTGTAGCCCAGAACACCCTGAGATACTACTGGAATACCTACCAGTAAATCTCCTGCCTTGGCCAAGGACTTCATGTAATGGCTCTCCTAGATACAGCGCGATCTCACCCCCAATGCCGGGAGCGACGAAACCCCTGCCGATCCGCTCACTTCCTCCATGTGGCTCGAGAATGTAGCCAACTAAAACCTGTTTGCACGACTCCTTTGAGCCGTGGTAGGGTAGTAATCAAAGCACAGCGGGAACTCACACGAGACAAATGACGATCTCAGGTCGATGAACTAAATCACCAGGAAACTTCTATCTGACGTCAGGTATAATACTAACTAGCATGCTCCCGGCGTGTCCTGTCCGGTGTACTCATAACCCAATGAGCACCTGCATACATCTTAGGTGATCTAACTGACACCAATGGCTTATGAGACCGGCCACCGCCTCTCGTCGGGGTCTCGACTGTATACACTAGTCTACTAATGGAGTATCGATGCCCAGTCTCAAAACTCCCACGACTAGGGACCTTTTAAGGATGTGCTTATAGACCCCTGCTCCCACCTATATGATCGCCATCATACTGCTGGTAGTCAAGCAAGAATCCTAAGTGCTCTACCAACGCGCAATAGTGACCTGTAAGGTTACCTGAAGTAGTACACGATGATAAAGATAAACCAGATAGCATACTATCATCTCGAGTAAGACTGTCCTACCGGCATAGGTCCTCCCTCAATCATTACAATCACGTGCTTGTGATCCAATAATTGACTCTGAGGGCACTATATCCAGCAATCTCCCACTTGCACTCAAGGCTAATTATCGCGATGTCGCATACTCACAGCCCGTGTGATACCGAACACCCAACTCCTCTACTAACCAGTCTCACAAAGCAGGTTTGAGAAACTATTGCGTTCGAGGAATAGCCTCAGTGAGTGGATCCGCCCTAATGTTTCTTTCTATGTCTCTCTTTATCTCAAGTTCGCAGAGAAAGCCATCTTCCGAATTGAGCAATACTGTTTTAGAATATGTCTGGATATCTGATGGGAGCTAGTTCATAAATGAACTCTAAATCCAAACTTCTTAGACTGTATCGTCAACTGAATTTAATCAGTATCCTGCGCCATGCCTCCCTCAGTATCCTCTTGGACCACCTGTCCAAAATACTGCCCCTCGTCAGAGGGAAAACTAGAACTCTGACAGCCACTCTGTCATCCAGGTTACCTTGGAAGCCTGGAATGATAACCGTCCCCCGAAAGAGGCTGTCGTTATCATATCCCTAGAACATCCACTTATGTTCTGAAACTGCTTCCGAACGTTTCTCTAGGATAGGATTAATATCAACTTATTGTATCTAGTGCAAAAACAACATTTGGTGTGGTACTTGACATCTCATGATTGACTCAATTGCCTAAGCAAGTGATATGTCAATCATGCACATCCCTATCCCCTTTAGTCTGTAAGACACCTTTAGAGAGGGTGACTCCATCACCTATAGGTACACCACCATGCCAGGAGTCATCCATTCTAAAACACCTTTAGAATGCTGTCTAAGTACCCAGATTGGGAAACTACCTAAATCTAGATTTGAAACCATAGATCTAGTAACCAGAATATCTGATATAAAATCCATGTCCTTTGTGGAGAAACCACTGTGTGACAACCAAAGTATAACCGATCGTAGTATAGGAATTTAACTTCCTACTCTGTGTATGTCATCCAAATACCAGGACATCACACATTACTACCTTCTTAACAGATCCATCCCCTATTCTGATGAAGTCAAACCTATGACTGTCACATCAGAAATAGATGATCTATCTCCGCTATATCTGCTTTAGTCCATAAATAGACATTAGCTACTTGTCCACTATGCTTCCGCTGCTCCCACTGACTATGACAACCCTCTGGCAGAGTCATATACACGTGCACTTCTAAAGCTAGTTTAGAATGACGCTATACTCATCCTCCTGCCGGGTCTCACAGTCTGGAACAACAGCAATGGCAAGTTTGGGTAAACAAAAACCTCCTTGTCACCGTCTTTGAGCATACCGAAGTACCTCTCGAGTGCCTGAGGTTACCCACCATGTCTGCGGAGTAGCCAATGGAATGTCAATTCAGATTGAATCTTTAGGTCCTATTAAATTTTCAGTAATCGTTTGCGGTTCTGGAATCACTTCCAGTTCTACCATACTCCCACTACTGTTTTCTGAAAAAATCCATTTTACTAAAACTGTGGCGAGTCAAGAACAATATCATTATTGATCTTCCAGATGGTAGAAAGTCAACTCTCGTCATAGCCCGGGTCGACCCACAAATAGCCATTACAGAAAAGTGCCTTGAGTTATCCAGAGTCTGGTTTTAAGCATAAGCCGGACAACTCCCCGTACCTTAACATTGTTAAGATATGAATTATTCTATATCCAATATAGAAACAGAGGCACTAATTTTATTGGAACCAGATTCAAATCATGCAGCTGTCTCCAGTGCATGCCAACTAAATGGAGAGAGGCCGATCAGCATTACTCAACTTAGGAGTGCTTCCAATTATGAGTAACCTGAAAGAGAAGCAAGTTCTCTTAATCATTACTATTAATTGAATACCATACACAAGTATCTACATCTTCGATCACCTTGAAGAATTCTGATACTTGTAATGCCTAGTTCTCTACTTTATTCTTATACCTATAACTTCTCAAAACTTAGGCCTTGTATTTCTACGAAATACTTGTCTAAGAACTAGAGAAGTCACAAGTAAACAGAATATAGTACGAGTACCAACCCCTCTGTTCTCATGGACACTGGACAACATACAATACTCTGTATAAGTCCCCTGAGTCTAATAACTCATTCCCTGTGTGTCGTAGGTTGAAAACTGTACTTATGGTTAAGAAGAATTACACCGCCGTTTAATGCTCCTTACCTAACCATCCACTGATATAGGTAAATATCATGGACATAATTTCAAAAAGTTATATCTCACTTTATGAAAATAAACGTACAGATATATCAATTTGAAATTGGTGCATAACAACGGATATTCAAAACCAAATATTTGCCATCCGGCAAACAACCCAGGAGATTTCCTCAAATATCACCAATTACAACGAATCCCGATATAATGAGGATGATCACCCAATTCCCATTAACTTACTCCCACTCATCATCTGTAAAACCATACAGATGTGAGAATCAAACCTGGTAAATATATACCCTGGAGTAAGGACTAATTGGGAAATCAGTTTTCTATTAACAATGCACAGTGAAACTGAAACATGTAAATGTTTCGAAGGGGTATCCGGGTATTCCTAGTAATGCCTCTTCCATTATCAGATTCATAACTGTAACCGTATATCTCTTTGCCATCTCTCCAAATCCCTTTATTTGTCTTTACTCATTACCTTCTGTACACCACCTTTAGGCCAAATGGTTTTCTTCCTTCCCTACCGTTCGGCACCAGCCTATGGTTTGGAAGAAGACTATCTAATAAGCGTAATAGGTGTACTGTCTTAGTCCTAGGAGCACTCGCAATGCGAGAGAAGGTAAAGATAAAAGACAACCGAATAAACCTTATTCCTATTTCTCCTGAACCAGATTCCATCCCCGAACTGGAACAAGTTCCATCGAGTTCGTATATAACCATACGATGGAGTATCCAATAAACTGTGGATCTTCGTAGTGATACAGGGTGTTTCGGAGAAATACAAAGGTGAAGTAGGAGTGGCGATGAAATACTTGGTTTGGTCGTGAATGATAGCAGTTGCAATTTACTTTGCCCTCTTACTAATCCCTTTATTTGTCTTAACTTAATGCCTTCTGTACACCTTTTAGGCTAAATGGTTTTCTTCATTCCCTACCGTTCGGCACCTGCCTATGCTTTGGATGAAGACTATCCAATTAGCATAATGGGTGTACTGTCCTAATTCAAGGAGCACTCGCAACCTGAGAGAAGGTAAAAGGAAAAGACAACTGAATAGTCCTATTCGTTTTCTCCAGAACCGGAAACCATCTTCGAATCTGGAACAAGTTCCTTCGAGTTCGTATATAACCATACGATGGTTTTATCCAATGTAAGTGGATGTTCGTAGTAATACGGGGTGTCCTGGAGAAAAGGGTAAAAGTAGGAATGGCAATGAGGTATGCAACTCTGACAATTCAAAAGCCAGTGTTATAAGAAGGTTCGGTTAATCTTGGTCACTAAGTCATAGTCAAGGGTCTGGTCATGGTCGCTGTCAAAGAGAGAGAGAAAAGAAACACTCTGCGTGCACTCTAACCTAGATCAGAATGGTTATCAATTTATCTAATCAGGAAACCTTCCACTGCATCGTCATATTTTCCTCCAAACCTGAAAGAAGAATTAGTCGGGATCACCCGAGGAGTAAACCAACTCATCAGTGGGAATCGGGATCCAACTATCATCGCACGATAACGTGATGGAATCCACTCACGTTATCACACTCCAGAAGGTATGCGCATATCTGGCAAGTTTCAGTTTCTTTAGAAACTCCCGATATGATTTTTACCCCATGCTCTTATGACCTTGATTTTGGCCAACAAATCATAAGTCACATGTCAAGTTCTACCCGTCATTATCCAGGTTAATTTGAACCCACCCGTACCTACCCTTGACTTTGGCCAACAAAGCAGTACGACTGTCCCAAACCAACGTATCTATCTGTGCAACAGAAAAGTAATAAATATCCACCATACACTATGCCTTGACTTTGGCCAACAAACATAGCATGAATACTAAGTGCTACCCGTCTGAAATGACGGAGGGTTACGAATGGTTTTTGGCGAAAAACCTTTAACGTAATGAACTTGATATCGTTGAAGGAACCGGATAGCTTTTTATAAAAATATAGTGGCGAAAACCTTTGCTAAAGAGGTCACTCCCGGTGAAGGGATCTCGGCTCTTTCCCCGTAGAATGAGATGCAGGATATTCTAACTGAATACCACGATGCAAAGCAAAAAGGCAATCGGCTATAGTGAAGTTATTACCCTGATGCAAACTTCTGTCGAAGGGGTCACTCTCGGTGAAGGGATCTCGGCCCTTGCCTCGTCGACTGAGGTGCTAGATATTCATAACTGTATACCACTGTGCAAAACAAAAGAAAACGTCCTTGCAATAACAGCTTTTTGAAAAATGTTCCAACAACATCAGATTATGTTTGTTTAACTTGCATTGATCCGAATCAATGCAGTCCCATCAATTAATCACACCACAAAAGAACGAAAATACGATGTACGTATATGGCATCCGCATTCGCCACTGGGTCCCGTCATCACCCGTTAGGTTACTTAACTAACGACAGAGCGGGGACTGGATTAGCGCGGGTGTAAAACATATACAACATCTACTAGTATATATATTAATATATAATACTCGCTCAAGGCGTGATAAAATGCAACATCACAGAGAGTAATAAGCATCACAGAACAATACAGATAATCTGGGATCCCCGGGTTTCATAGAGCCGCTACTGAAACCCGACGTTCCCCTGGTCGTGTGGATAGCCTGTGCAATGAAATCCTAGACCCCTACGGGAGCGGCAAGTTACCCGCCAAAACCTGAAGCGAGATAGCCCCCTTCAACAAAGTGAATGGACCACCCAGCAATTCACAGAATCCGGTAACTTAAGCACCCCTCCTTGGGTCAACCTATACCCCCTACGAGTGCGGCGAATAGCCCGCCAATTCTAGAGTGAAGCCCCCTCCGTCTCGAAGCCATGAGATGCGGGCCCGTTTCCCTCTAGAATCCGGTCATCCGTGCACCCCACCGCGGGGTAATCCTAGTAAAGAAAGTAAAATATACAACCGGTATATCGACCTCAGCCCGGTCGTGCCCTAAAAGAATAATATACAAACAGGCAGTGACGGCAGTCCACATGTCGGACGTTCGCCCAGCAATATCAAATGTATAAATATAACCAAACTGTACTACCATTGCACCAGGCTATCCACCACGACAAATCCGCAACATCATAGCACAACACAGAATATCAACGTGAATGTCACGTTCGCAAATCCGTCTAAAAGAGCTATAGCAATTAGACAAGATTTACCGATCAAATGACATTCACGGTCGCAGATATAATGTAAATACTGTGAACTAACATATTTAAAGTTTTCGATCGACAAAATTTCCCGAAGTGGGCCCCAAGCACAATACCCAGTACTCAAACAAATCTGGGCCCAAAATAAAATTACCAGAAACCCTATTTCCAAGTCAGAGAGCACTGCAGAAATTTTGGTGCAGTGTTGCTACAGTACTGCGGCGGATCAGCAGCCAAAACGTGGGTACGGCCGCGGTTCCGCCGCGCTACAGTGAAATCAGCCTACAAAATTTCTGCAGTTTTCTTAGACAAGCCTGCCTGATTTTCTGACATACTCAAAATAATTTTTTGACGATAAAAAAAATTCGACAGAAACTTCATGATTGGAAATGCAGTTTTGGAAAATTTCGTTCGATCGAAGTTCTAAACACGTTAGAGCAAGCTAGTAAAGGTTAATGGCGTGGCTCTGATACCATGTAAGTCTACGGTAGCGCCCCGGCCGTCTGTCCGAGGCCAAAATGCGGAAACGAAAAACTTTTTCAAACTAGAAACCGGCGCTATCGTATACTTTAAATCCGGATCGAACCATTAACCTACAACTAGCAACTAGAGAAAGGGTTGGAAAGCTATACCGATCGATCCGTGTCCTTCGGTCTTTGGCCACCATCCCAAGCTCCTCGCGGCATCTCCGGTCTCTGTCTCCTCGTCGGAAAAGGCACCACATCTTCGACTCTTTTTACGGGCTCCCGCTTCATCCGAAGCAACTCGGGCACGAAGTTCGCTAGCCGATGTGTCCAAGGCGAAGTAGAGAATGTTTGTGACAACTTTGTCTCTTGCATCCATTGCATGGATGGAGGTTGAAGATGACGCCATCAACGGAAATGGTGAGCTAGAGGAAGAAGAAGAAGAAGCTTTCTTTTCTTATGTTGTGATGATAATGAGAGTGAGAGTGTAATGAAAAATTACAAGAACAAAAAAAAAACTCATGGCAGCCCCTCTCTCTCTCTTTATCATATCAAGACTCAAATCCATCATCAAATGTGACATATGCACAATAAAAGAGACCATGAGTCACTAGGTTTGCATGTGTCATAATTAATGCACAAAATGATGATTTCTAGCTCATAATTTCCATATGTAAACATTAACCCAAATGTTTACAACAATAAAAAGATACGGCAATATCTAAAGTAAACTCGTGACGGATAATAAGGATACCCCTCACCTGTATATACATACCTGCATCCGCATTCCGACCGAATGCGAATGTGATGAGACTAAAGTAATCCAACAAATCTAATACTAGGATCCGGCTTAAACCAAAGCCCACTAGTATGATCCGTCCGATCATGATCCATGCACTACTGCACGTATATGATCGAACCCTGCCATATATCATACGGCCTCTACAACGTTTCGCCCGAAACTTGAAAACTGTCTGTGGGGGACTCTAAAGACTCGTCAATATATTGGCTGTGGATTTAACCACTAGCACGTCAGAGGTACTAGCCATACGTAATGGGCTACCAGGTATTGACCAAAAGGGAGGTCGATGAGCGAACTCATCCTGACACCCTACTGAGCCTGTCAGTGACAATATCCGTACAGTCCGGTCCGTTCGTCTATGAGCATCGCATGGCGGGCCTAGGGGTTTCGTAAAAGTCAGACCCCCAAAAGCGGTACAAGTTGTGTCGGAGTATAGCCCAGAACACCCTGAGATACTACTGGAATACCTACCAGTAAATCTCCTGCCTTGGCCAAGGACTTCGTGTAATAGCTCTCCTAGACACAGCGTGATCTCACCCCCAATACCGGGAGAGACGAAACCCTTGCCGATCTGCTCACTGCCTCCATGTGGCTCGAGACTGTAGCCAACTAAAACCTGTTTGCACGACTCCTTTGAGCCGTGGTAGGGTAGTAATCAAAGCACAGTGGGAACTCACACGAGAAAAATGACGATCTCAGGTCGATGAACTAACTTGTACACATGTCACCAGGGAACTGCTATCTGACGTCAGGTATAATACTAACTAGCATGCTCCCGGTGAGTCCTGTCCGGTGTACTCATAACCCAATGAGCACCTGTATACATCTTAGGTGATCCAACTGACACCAATGACTTGTGAGACCGGCCACCGCCCCTCGTCGGGGTCTCGACTGTATACACCAGTCTACTAATGGAGTATCGATGTCCAGTCTCGAAACTCCCACGACTAGGGACCTTTTAAGGATGTGCTTATAGACCCCAGCTCCTACGTATATGATCGCCATCATACTGCTGGTAGTCAAGCAAGAATCCTAAGGGCTCTACCAACGCGCAATAGTGACCTGTAAGGTCACCTGAAGCAGTAAACGATGATAAAGATAAACCAGATAGCATACTATCATCTCGAGTAAGACTGTCCTACCGGCATAGGTCCTCCCTCAATTATTGCAATCACGTGCCTGTGATCCAATAATTGACTCTGAGGGTACTATATCCAACATTTCGTCTCTCTCGGTATTGGGGGTTGATGTTGCGCTATGCACGATTGGCTATAACAGGAAGTCCCTGGCCAGGGCTACTGAGATATTACTGATAAGTGTTATCAGTAGTTTCTCGATCTGTTGTAGACCATATACCGGCATGACTTATTAAGTTATTGGGGTCGACGTTACCATCCCTAGACTCGATATGCAACATATCTGACGAAGAGATCGGACTGTACGGTAAGTGTTGCCAGTAGGATCGACGGGAGTTTTGATAGATTTGCTTGTTCTTCTTCTGATCGCTCAATACCCGGGTGGCCATTACGTTTAGCTGACCGCTTACGGCTTGTAGGTGTTTGATGTGATCATCACCTACTACCGGCGTATTGACGAGTCTTAGAGTCCCACATAGGAGTTTCCTGGCTCAGGCGAAACGATGTGGTGTGCATATGAGATTTGTGCGGGAGCTCGATTAAATACGTGTATTAGATACCGTGTTTTAATCGGGCGTTTTCTATTTGTTAGGTTATATGAGATATGACAGATTTATTAAATCAAGTGTTGATTTAATATTGACTTTTATCTCATTTAAATAAACCTTTTTCTTTATCATGGATGCATGAATGTATGTACATGTTGATGTGCATACACACATACATACATGCATGTATCATGGTTGATGATACATGGAAGATGGCAATATAAGACTCACATGGAATATAAATATCTTTATATTTATTAGAATGAGAAAAAGAAAATTGATTTTAAATCATGGTTGACTATTCTTCACTTGACCTAACTTAAACTATGGTTTCATTTTCATTTGTTATTTTTCTCCCATTCTAAAATATCTAGATATTTATTGACCATGGTTTGAGATGAGATATTTATGTATCATATTTATCTTTCTCTCATTATTATTATCATTATCTTCATCCAAAAGAAAATAGAGCTCAAGGTTGCCATCTTCTTCTTCCTCTCTCTAGCTCTTTCTTGAGTTTCCAAAGAGAGTGAGGATAAAAGAAAGAAAGGGTTTTTATGTGAGACCATAACCATATCATCACACTACACTTGTCTAGCCAATTGGTGTAGTTTGTTTACTTCATCTTCATTGTGATCAAGTGGAGCAAGGAGCTTTGAGCAAAGGTACTCCGGGTGGATCATCGTGGACGTGGAAGAAGCTCGAGCTAGCCAGTTCAACCTCTAGGAAATCCAAGGAGTTGCAAAGGAGGTTTACAAAGGCTGTATCTCTCCCCACTTAGTGTTAGACACTAGCTAGTATATAGTACTAGAACTTGTTACCCTAATCATTCTAGTTCGATTCCTAGGTTAGTTTGTTTAACACCTCACAAAATTTTAATATGGCATGTGTGATTCTTGCAAAACCCTAGGTGAGGTGCTAAAGAAACCCTACAAATTGATCGAGATGAATGAGGATTTGGGTTCTTGAAAGAAACTAGGGTTTCCCACTATTGACCCTTGTCCCTTCATTGATCTCTATTCATGTCTAGCCCTTAACAAAACAATTGTTAATCTGATGTCAAATCGTGGTCGAGACTAGCAATAGATTGGTAGCGCACCTGATAAGGATGTTAAGGATTCTTTTGTTAAGGTTTATAAACTTCATAAGACTTAAAAGAAGTTAAAATATTTTCTCATCTATTATTCTACCATAATCCTACGAACCCTAGCAAGCGGAGAATTACTCGCGCATATTTTTAGAAGAAGAAGAAAGGATAGTTAAAAAAATCATACTGTAGAAAAATACAGAAAATAAATAATTAAACAAAATGATCTACCTTTATTAATCAACTTCACAAGTACAAATCCTACGAATCTAGATTACAAGAGGAAGAAGTTGCTATCGATCTCTACCCCGTAGGAAGTAGATGCTCCGTCGATTTTCACGTCGTCCAATCACGTCGAATCGTTGGACCTGTCGTGGATATCTTGTTCTTTGACAGTGATTTGCTTTGCGGTAAAGGTGACGCCCTCTAACTTTAGCCCCCGGTCTTTTATATAGCTCTCAAATCAGAAAACCAAGTTACCTAATATGGTGATTGCCTAATATGGTGATTTCCTAATATGGTGATTTCCATGCCTGGATTCTGAGTCTCTGCCAGTATTTATTTTATGATTTTGGCAGATTTTTGATCCTGACATCTTGAAAATCTTGATCTCCTGAGCTGAGCTAAATTTTGCACAATATCTCCATGAATAATGTTAGTACTATTATTAATTTAGAGAGAGTATCTTAATCACTTTATATGGTAATAAATCTTTAAGCAACTTGATTAAGAACATTTGATATGCTATGCATATTTTAATTACCAAAATATTATACATATATTTTGAAACATTATTATAACCATTTGTATGATATTATTTCATTTAAGAATTGTGATTAGAATATTTGATATGATATGCATATTTTCAATTACCAAAATATTATATAAATATAAAATGCATATATTTTCCTTCATTATGTTAATTATAATATATAAATATATGGTAAATTGTATTTTGCAGATAAATCCAAATATGTTCTATATTTATAATAAACACCTTTAAATATTTAAGAAAAGTAAGGAAAATGTTATATCAAATGTGCAATATTTTCCAATGAACAAATACCCCCAAACTCAACTTTGATCGTCCCGAGCAAACTTCTAATTCAAAAGAATAAAAAGAAGAAAAGAAAAAGAAAAACTAACTAGCACACTTTCGTAGGCAACACGATTGCACCGAGTACGTGCAACAAGCCGTTAAACCTCTAGGTATCGCTAGTAGGAGGAGTGTTGTCTCATGAGGGTTTTTAGTGGATTACACCCACAAAATCCTATAATAAAAGAAAGATGGTGAAAGTTACATATAAAGATAGGAACTATAAAAGAAAGAACTTGAAAAGAAGAGTTTCCAACTACACTAGCTTTTCTGTTGCCATGAGCCCTATCTTAATGATCGTGAAAAAATGTTAGAAATCACATCATCCCTTAATAAAACATCGCCTTTATTCTTCCTCCCTATCTTTTATCCAAACATCAATCATATACCCCTACGTGTGTGTAAAAGACATCCCTACACTCGGAGAATTCAAATCAAGCTATCATGCTCTTGTCCATCTGCCTCAGTACTTTTTAGTCGGTGAATATTTTAGATGGAATTGCTCACATATTTTTCATGCGACCGTTAATACTTCTTGAGGTACTAACCGACCGATTACTAAATGTGCTTACTTATTAGGCGTAATTAGCAATATTCTTATCTTCCAATACCTAAGGCTTAGCAGTGACTCCCAAACCAGTTGGTCTAAGACACTAGGTGATAAAGCACCCTCGCTATATTTTTTTTATGCTGTCTTAAGTAATTACAAAACCAGTGTTCATTTTTCTTCACCATTTTATGCTTCATTTATATTTATTTTTCTTCATACTAAGGTTTTTAGACAAGAGCTTTTCAAGGTATCCTCTACTATCCCAAGTTTCAAGATGTGTGTAAGTGCGTATAGTAGGGTATCAACGTTCAGATATTTGGCCTCAAGAATATGGACTATTTTTTAGACTTATTTTTATCCTCAGATTAGTGACTTCCTTCATCTTACTAACCCTTGGGACAACGGCTCATGATTACTTATTACTAGTTTTGTTTAAGAAAATATCTAACTTTCTTGCTTTTCTCAAACTATTCCTATCTTACAAATGTAATTTTTCACTTTCTAACTTCCATTATCAAAAATAAAAAATTTGTGCTTATGCAAAATAATGCGTAAATAAGCAAAAACATCCCCCAAACCTGTTTACAGCAGTATCCTCACTGATGTCATCAGTTAAGCCTAAAAAAACCTGTAGACTTAAGAGGAAAAGTTAGTAATGGGGACAATAATTAATGAAAGTGAAATTCTCCCCCAAACTTATTTGTGGCTCATAATTATGTAAAATTTTTCTTTTCGTTCAAGAGCCAAAATATATCCCTCCAAACTTGAGTAAAATCGTATTAATCATTTAAAATTATGAGGGGGGTTAAAGTTATTGGTCAAAGTAAAGTCTTACAAAGACCAAAAGTCAACACCAACCATTCAAAAAATTTATCAATGTAGTACCAAGGTTGGTAGAAGATCATGTTATATGTAGACAAGAAGAAGTGGGGAGGAGACAAGAGGTGGTATAGTTTACGTCTCGGTTGATAGAGACGAAACAATGATGGTGGATAAAAACGAGAATGTGAATGATTATGAATGAGTGAAATATTTGCATTCTCGTATTTTATAAGAAGAAAGGATGGCGGTTCAACTTCTTTAGGTGGAGGTTGATTAATTACAAAATCAGTGTCGTTTAAGAATGCGAGTTCGTCGACGAAAATATCTTTGAAACTTTCATCGATGGTTCGATTGAACGTTTCAATATCAATAAGTGTCGTGCCAGAATTTAACATACTTGATTTGTCAAAAATTATGGAGGTAGGAGACTCGAAAAACTCATATACCTTATTTTCAAAAGTATCTACATCAAGTTGTCTTTCTAGAAATATCGAACTCGAAATATCGGATTGTGATTCATCAACACTCGCTAAAATTAAAGGAAGATTAGAAGAAGAACCAAAGAAAGTGGTTGATGAAATGGGTAAACAAATCGGAGTGTCGAGTATTGCTGAACCAGATGTGGGAAATGAAGGCTGAATGTCATTCTGCTCTTCGGTTATACATTTATCATCAACTTCAAGACACATATAGGGTTTGGAAAGAATAGTTAAAGGCTCGAGATGATGACCACACGGGAGTGAAATGACTTGATGAATTGGTGGGACAAATTCAGCCAAAATTTCGGGTTCATCATCCAATATATCCCCAACGTCAATCTCCTCAATCAAGTGAAGGTTAAAATTCTAAGACACCTCATCAAAAAGAGGGTTCTCAATCAATTGTGGTTCTAGAGTGGAGATGTAGATATCACAAGGATTGGGTGTGGCTTCACTTGAAATGGACCCTTCACAATCGGGTAAATCAAACACTACAAAGTCACACAACTCATTAGACATTCTATTTTCAATTGGTGAATCATTTGGTGTACTTGATAGATTCGTTAAACTGGAGTTGTGGATTTCAATTTGGGATGGGGAGGTTTGATTAGGAAGAGTGTACCACTCTCTCTCACTACCCAAATTCTCAAATTTTCCTATGGCTGTATCATAAATTGAAAATTTTTGAGCTGGTTTTTAACTAGTTGCTCGTTTGTTTTGTTTATTGAGGACGGTCATGCACTCTTTCAATTCCTCTCTGGTGCGGCGTGACGCTACCACATATTCTTCTAGTGTCCGCTCAAGACTAGACATAGGTCGGTAAGGGGTTTCAGCATAAGATTGAAATTCTTGTGGATAAGTAAAACTCCCAAATGACTGATTAGAAGGGCTGTCTAGAGAAGGTGTAAACGTCAGGTAGGATTGATAGGAATTGAATGGTTGTGAAAATTGGGCAGGAGTAGGATCAACATTGTGAGAAGAAGAATATTGATATTGGTTGGTTGGCTGGCGATTTTCAACAAACATCATATACGCCACAAACCGAGTATGAAAATATTCTTTAGAAAGTGGTGGTGTTTGTTGTCCTAATGGTTTGACTGGATTGAAACTTTGGCCGTTAGCCCTCGTTATATGGTCAGCGATGGACATGCGTTTAGGAGTTCTTTCACTTGGAGTATCAACATAAAAAGATGTAGAATTTGGATGCGGTTGATAGGACCTGGAGTGAGGTGGCCAACTGTTTCTTTCCATTTGCTCTATCCGATCTCTTAAAGACACGGTAGAGTTGGATGGTATACTGAAGCGATTACTATAACAAGAAATATCTGGTTCTGGATAGCAAAGCTCGGCAAGAGTTCTTTTATTTGGGTTACCCATTATAAGAAGGTGAAAAGAAAAGAGGGTGAAAAGATTTAAGCTCTATGTGGATTGTTTTGCTTTGAAAGTGGACTTGGGGGTTGACTCACAAAATCACAAAAATGCACAAACAATCCTAGATCTAAGCTTACCTAGGTCAAGCACTAGACCGCTCCTAGACTTCTAAAGGACAAGTCACAGGATCAATTCTCTACCACATCTTTATTCCTCTTGTGGCCAGATAAGTGCCAGATAAGTGAGAGGTATCCGCTATACGAATCACCGAAAATAGTGGGCCTAATTAAGTAACCATTTTCCTTAGTCACACTTGCCTTAGACACTACAAAAGAAATGCGGATAAGCGATAGATTACCCACGACCTTCCTATTTCCTAAATGAGCGCGACGGTCCTTAGGGCTTGGTCTAGATATTTTTTATTAATGCAGATTTATGCGCATGCATGTTTGTGATTTGTGGGGCCTAGGAAGGGTGATGAAATCCCCACCTAATCTGAAATTGGGTTTTGCCCCTGAAGTCCGTATTAAGAATATGCAAAAACAACCCGAAAAACAAAACACGCAAAAGGATTTTTTTAAGCGGCGAATTTTTGCAAAGAATCCTGCAAGGAATCAGATTATAGGATTTCTAGAGAATAGAAAAAGAACAGAAAATATACCTGAAAAAATAGGGGGCTCCAACTCAGCAACTCGGCCGCGGTTCCGCCGCCAATAGTTTGACTCGGCCGCGAATCAGCCGCGTTATGGGGGAGTTAGGGTTTAGGAATTTTTCTGCAGCTTCTTTTTCTCCTCTGGGCTTTGTGTAGAGTATCTGAATCTTGATTTCCTTGCTACAATGACTCCAGATTTCCTCGCAAAAATCGCCACTAATCGTTAAATACACAATTTGCTATTTTATTTTATTTTTATGGATTAGCGGATAAGAATTCAACTCGAATAGCAAGAGAAAAAATTACGCACGTATCCCCGGCAATGGTGCCATTTGATTGATCGTGAAAAAATGTTTGTAGAATAACCGCAATCAATAACGATGTCGCGTGTAGCTAGCCGAGATGAGTACGGGTCGTCCGCAGGGATGCATGGAACTTTTAATCTTACTTTAGACGAGTTGAATAAAATAAAATAAGAAAGGAGAATAGTTTATCTAAGATCTAAATTAATTACGGATGTAGATTTTATATAAAAAGGCTTGTAGGGTTCGTTTGGATTTAGTAGTCATGGATGACTAATAAAGCTGACTTCTTTTATCTATTGATAGATTTAAAACTAAATTGATAGAGATGAATGAGAATTAGGGTTCTTGAAAGAAACTAGGGTTTCCCACTATTGACCCTTGTCCCTTCATTGATCTCTATTCATGTCTAGCCCTTAACAAAACAATTGTTAATCTGATCTCAAATCATGGTCGAGACTAGCAATAGATTGGTAGCACGCCCGATAAGGATGTTAAGGATTCTTTTGTTATGGTTTATAAACTTCATAAGACTTAAAAGAAGTTAAAATATTTTCTCATCCATTATTCTACCATAATCCTACGAACCCTAACAAGCGGAGAATTACTAGCGCATATTTTTAGAAGAAGAAGAAAGGATAGTTAAAGAAATCATAATGCAGAAAAATACAGGAAATAAATAATTAAACAAAATGATCTATCTTTATTAATCAACTTCACAACCACAAATCCTATGAATCTAGATTACAAGAGGAAGAAGTTGCTCTCGATCTCTGCCCCGTAGGAAGTAGATACTCCGTCGATTTTCACGTCGCCCTATCACGTCGAATCGTGGACCTGTCGTGGATCTCTTGTTCTTTGACGGTGATTTGCTTTGTAGTAAAGGTGATGCCCTCTAATTTTAGCCCTCGGTCCTTTATATAGCTCTCAAATCAGAAAACCAAGTTACCTAATATGGTGATTGCCTAATATGGTGATTTCCCAATATGGTGATTTCCATGCCTGGATTCTGAGTCTCTGCCAGTATTTATTTTATGATTTTGGCAGATTTTTGATCCTGACATCTTGAAAATCTTGATCTCCTGAGCTGAGCTAAATTTTGCACAATATCTCCATGAATAATGTTAGTACTATTATTAATTTAGAAAGAGTATCTTAATCACTTTATATGATAATAAATCTTTAAGCAACTTGATTAAGAACATTTGATATGCTATGCATATTTTAATTACCAAAATATTATACATATATTTTGAAACATTATTCTAACCATTTGTATGATATTATTTCATTTAAGAATTGTGATTAGAATATTTGATATGATATGCATATTTTCAATTACCAAAATATTATATAAATATAAAATGCATATATTTTCCTTCATTATGTTAATTATAATATATAAACATATGATAAATAGTATTTTGCAGATAAATCCAAATATGTTCTATATTTATAATAAATACATTTAAATATTTAAGAAAAGTAAGGAAAATGTTATATCAAATGTGCAATATTTTCCACTGAACACTGGGTTTTTTTTTATGTGAGATGAGATTTTTTCATTTTCATTCATGCAAAAGCTTGTATGTAATATTCTTTTATTAGGGCACTTCCGGGTTGAGGATGCTGTCACCATTGATGTATATTATTTACTTTTCCGTATTAGGATAGACCCAAGGCGGGGAGCACAAGCAACCGGGTTCTAGGGTCCAGTGGGAGACCATCTCGAGGAGTCGAGACCGGGTCTCCTAACTCTAGAATTGGTAGTGTTGCTTGCCGCTCTCATAGGGGACTAGGGATATGGGTTTGGCTATTCATCACGACCGTGGAATCCGCGTTTTTACTGGCTTAAATAAAATATGGAATTCCTAGTATATCCAATATTTCATATGTGATTCTTCTGCTGCTGATATTTTGTGATGTGATCACTTGATATGTTCTGAGATGAATGCCTATATTATATATATGAGATATAATAAATATTGCTGCTTTCGTTTCTTATATGATGCTTAGGAAGCATAAAAGATGGGATTCCATTAATGAGATTAATGAAATAAAAGAAATCTAAAGATGTTGTAGAACCTTGTTTACAAACTGGTAGCTCTAGTTCTTGCTTTGCATAGCGGTATTCCTTGTAGAATATCCAGCACCTTATTCGATAAGGAAAGGGCCGAGATCCCTTCACCGGGAGTGACCTCTTTAGCGAAACTAGCAGATGCTATAAACTCGGTTTGTCTTTTGATTGTTTTTATAGTTTTTGCTTTGCATAGTGGTATTTGTGAAATATCCTGCACCTTATTCGATAAGGAAAGAGCCGAGATCCCTTCACCGGGAGTGACCTCTTTAGCGGAACTAGTAAAAGCCTAAAAAAACTCTCCTTTTAAAAATCACTCGATTCTACAACAATATCAAGTTCATTACGCAAAGGGTTTTCATAAAAACCTGTCGTAGCCTTCCGTCATTTCATATAAGTAGTATTTAGTATTCGTGCTACATTTGTTGACTTTCTTCAAGGCGTAGTGTGCGGTAGCTGACTAGTGCTTATCTGCAGCATGAGATGCGATTGGATTAGGGTAGTCCTGTGGCCTTGTTGACCTCCGTCAAGGGTCGCGTGGGTGGGTTTAATTCAATCATGAAATGTATGGGTAGAACTTGACTAGCAGCCTATGCTTTGTTGACCTCCGTCAAGGTCATAGGACGCTAGGGGTAAAATATTATCGGGAACTTCAAGTGTTGAAATTTGCAATGAGATTGCATACCTTCTATGAGATAGTTGGATCCCAATACCCACTGCGAGTAAGAGTTACTCCTGCGATAGTTTTACACATTACAATTAGCCGATCAAGTAGGTATCTAGAAAGGTGTTAACGAGGTTACGCTCTATGGAAAACGAGGTTTATTTTAATTAGGTCCGTGCGAAAGCACGGGGAACCTCCCTCAAAGTACCGACACTGGCCTGGTCGAAAGATTGGCGAACTTGTAGGGTGTAATTAATCCCGGCCAGTCTTACCTTTTAGGGTTTGAAGGAAGATTTGATTAAAACGGTGGGAGCCATCCTGATTAGATAAAATAATAACCAATCTGATCTTGCAAGAGCATACACAGAGTGTTTTCTTCTCTCTCTCTCTCTCTCTCCTGGTAGCGACCATGTCATGCCTTAATCAAGATAATAATATGGACGTATTGACCGAACCCGCTTGTTATACTGTGCTGGGGAACGTTGGTTCCGCTCTATCTTATAATTGTTATAAGTCTGAGCAAGAAATAGGGGAATATCCGGATTCGCATGCCACCCAATCGAAGAAAGTACATGTTGATGCATCTTCTTCGGGTGTGTTCATTACAGAGAGCTGTTTCTCAGTATCCTCTACGTCCTGGGTATGTGATACCAAATCAGGATCCCGCATATTAATATGTTACATGGGCTACAGATAGGTAGAGAACTGGAAATGGGTGATATGTCTCTAAGTGTAGAGAATGGTGCAATTGTTGCAGCCAAGTCAGTTGGCAAATATCACCTTGTATTAATACATGGATTCTGAATGAATGTTATTACATACCGAACCTGATATAGAACAGTACATCGGTTTCTTTAAATGAGTTAAAGAAGGATATAATTCTGTATTGGAGGATAATGTTGTGAACATTTTCCTGAATCAAGAGTTGATTGGATCAGGCACGTTATGAAATGGCAAATACGTTCTAAATCAAACCACAGTTCAAAGTATATAGAACACACACAAGAGGAATAGTTCAGAAATGAACGAATCCTTCTTGTAGCATTGATACAAGGTCATACCAATGCGACACGACCAGCTAAGTTACATAAGGATGAATATAAGAATCTGTTCAAATTTTCATCTTATGCTACTTACCAGTCTTGTCTCAAAGTTAAAATGACCTATACTCCGTTTACTGAAACAGAGAAAGAGTTAACTGAACTCTTGGGACGGATACATGATGATGTATATGGTCCTATGTCTACAAATACCAAGGTTGGTTTTTCGTACTTCATTATATTCACTGATCATCTCTCGAGATTCGGACATATGTTCCTGTTGAAACACAAGTCTGAAACTTTTGAGAAATTCAAGAAATATAAGCTTGAAGTTTAAGAACCAGACGGGTAGAAGTATTAAGTCCTACGATGAGATCGAGGAGAAGAATATTTGTTCATGGATTTCCTGGAGTTTCTAAAAAGAGAATGAGATTCTCTCTCAGCTTACTCCTTCGTATACACCACAGCACAACAGTGTATCGGGGTGGAGGTATCGCACCCTATGAGATATGGTGCGCTCTATGATGAGTATTGCTGAGTTACCTGTTTCCTTTTGGAGTTATACACTTGAATAGATGTATACCTATTGAATGGGGTTCCATCCAAATCAGCGCGTACCACTCCATATGAGATATGGAATGAGAAGAGACCGTGTCTTAAACGAGTTAAGATATGGGGTTGTTCGGCCTATGTTGAAGAGAAAAATCCGGACAAGCTCGAGGCAAGGTTAGTTCTTTGTAAGTTTGTTGGATATACCAAACATTTGCGAGGGTATATCTTCTACCTAACTGAGGAGCAAAAGATGTTTTGTTTCTCAACATGCCACCTTTTTAGAAAAGGAATTTCTTGTGAAGAAATTAGTGGACATGAGGTAGAACTGGAAGGAGTTCCAGCTAGACAAACTAACAGCTGATGATTTGGTGAAACCAGAGGATTCAATAGTCTCCAACGAACCTCAGTCTCTCCACGAATCTGGTAAGGTTCTTCATCCACTTAAGAGATACTATGGTCTTCTCGGTGACAGTGGGAGCGAGGATTGCATCATGAGGGGATGGCCTAACCAGGTTCAGGCAGGCCATCACGAGTAGGGACTCTGTAAAATGGCTGGATTCTATGCGATGAAAGATGGAATCCATGTACACCAACAAAGTATGACTTTGCATGTTGTACCTGGAGGGGTAAAACCTATTGGGAGCAAATGGATCTTGAGAAGACTCTTGGTGTAGATGGAAAAGTTGAGACTTTCAAAGCTATGCTTAAGTCCATCAGGATCAATGCACGCATCATAGAGTTGGAACATCTGTTTTGATGTGACAGTCAAAAAGTTTGACATCATCAAAATGGTAGATGAACCTTGTATATACAAGAATGTTGTAGAGAGTAAGGTTGTCTTCTATGCATTGTACGTAAATAACATACTCTTGATAGGAAATGGTTTCCTATGCTACACTCGGACAAGCCCCTCTTATCACGAGGATTCTCAATAGAAGATCTGGATGGTACTTACTATATCTTGTTGATTATGATCTATGGTGATAGATCTAAGTGGATGTTGGGAGTGCCCCAAATCCAGGTACATAAACACCATACTAAAGGGGTTTAGTATGGAGGATTCTAAGCGTGGTGGTTCGCCTACTTACTCAGGAATCACTCTCCCCAAAAAGATGTCTTCTAAAACTAATTTGGGGAGAGCTCGCGTGCAAGGGATACCCTATACTTCGGTAGTAGGCTCTATCATGTATGCGATATTATGTATCGGACCAGATGTAGATGACTTACTAGGTGTAGTGACCAGGAATCAATCGGATCTTGGGAGAATCACTGGACAACTGTGGAGGACATTCTTAAGTACTTGAGAAGCACTAAAAGAAAGTTCTTGGTTCCAGCTTCCAGAATGATAAGTTTGACTGAGTGTCGGTCACAGGCATTGTCTTTACCCTCAGTCGAGGGACGGTATGTTGGAAGAATTCCAAGCTAGATACCGTGACACGCTAGATGATGAAGGGTGAACACATTGCTACCAATAATGCTGCCAAAGTGGCTATATAGACATTTCTTGTTCATAAGATGGATAAGGTTCCTACCATTGAACGTCCAATAACTGTTATTGTGACAACAATGGAGTTGTGGCTTAGGCCTAGGAACGAAGGTCCCATCAGCGTTCCAGAGATATTCTGAGGAAAGTATCACCTGATCAGGGAGATGGATGATCTCCAAGGGATCGAGGATAGGAGGGAAGACATGAAGGATAACACATCGGATCCTCTCACAAAGGCCTTACCCCTGGAGATACTTCTATGGGATGGTTGAGTATGGGATACTACAACCACTGCTATATTGTTGGGTATTGGATACTACAGCAGATGGCCTTAGCGCAAGTGGGAGATTATTAGTTATATGTTTGCCCTAGAGGCCATTACTGTACATGTGATGTATATTGTAGTGGATGCTTGGATATATATAGGGAGGATTTTCTTGCTCTACATGATAGTATGCTATCTGATTGCATTTTATCTTAACATGTACACTTATTATCTCTCTATTACATGTTGATAAAGCCTTTAGGATGAGTACTTGACTACCAGGATTATGATGCAGATCATATTAGTGGGGACAGGGTAGTCAGTAAGTACATCCTTTAAATGTTCCTAGTCGTGGGAGTATCGAGACAGGGCATCGATACTCCAGAGTAGACTAGCGTATACGCTTCTCGACCCATATGATGGGCGATGGATGATCCCATATCCATTGGTGTTTGACATCAGAGAAGGTATACGTGTGCTCAGTGGAGACTGGGTATATTGGACGGACTCGCCGAGAACTCCTAGATGGTATTATACCTATCGTCGGATAGCAGTTCTCTGGTGACACTGGTACAGGTTAGTCTGTAGACCCGAGATCGTCATAGAGACTTGTGTGACTCCCACTGTGCTTTGATTTCCACCATACCACGGTCAAGAGATCATGCAAAAAGGTGGTTTTTGGGTACAGTCCCGAGTCACATGGAGGCAATGAGCGATAGGAGGGGATTCGTCTCTTCCGGTATTGGGAGTTGATGTTGCGTTATGCTCGATTGGCCATAACAGGAAATCCCTGTCCAGGGTTGCTGAGATTTACTGGTAAGTGTTACCAGTAGTTTCTCGAACCGTTATGGACCTTGTATCGACATGACTTATCAGGCTATTAGGGTCTGACGTTATACCACCCCCAGGTTATGATATGCGACATATCAGACGAAGAGATCGGACTGTACGGTAGTGTTAATGATTGGATTCGTAGGAGTATGAGCAGGCTTGCTTGTTGATCTTCTAATCGCTCAATACCCGGGTGGCCGTTACATTTAGCAGACCGCTTGCGGCTTGTGGGTGTTTAATATGATCATCACCTACTGCCAGCGTATTAACGAGTCTTTAGAGTCCTACACAGAGACTTCCTGGTTCATGCGAAATGGAGTAGGAGCACATATATGATATGTGCGGGACCGAGATTAATGCGAGTATGAGATACCGCATTTTATTCTCGCGACTTATGACATTGGTCGGTTATATGTGATATAACCAAGTTATCGGATCAAGTGTTGATTCGATAAATTGTTACATTTGATATTAGTCGGTTATATGTGATATAGCCGGATTATTAAATCAAGAGTTGATTTAATAATTTAATGTATAATTATATATTTGATATATTACATTGCATTAACTCATATTAGCTCACTTAAGTAATTCTTTTTCTCACATTTGATACACTTTACATATATGTGATATATGTATTGTTTTCTTTTTACACATAAATATATATGTGATATATATTCATATGTCATGCTAGGTTACATATGCAACAAGGGTGTATGAGACTTATACCATGCTAGGGTTTATGTTATGGTTAATATTTATCATTAAGTTATTACAAATTAGTGGATAATGTTTCAAGCTTGGATGAAGCTTGTAGAACATTGACCAAGTCCACTTGTTTGTCTTGCTTAAGATATTTGTTAACCCAACCTTAACCACAAGCCATGGTTTATTCTCTACATGAGTTAGGCATGACATTAACTCACTATGGTTGCATTTCTAACCTCATGATGAGTTCACACTCTTTTCTTCATTCTTCATCTTCTTCATAAGCTCAAAAAGCTTTCTAGGGTTTTGAGATGTGGAGAAATATTGTGAGAAAAATAAAACTAAAGTAAGACCACTTCATACTTCATCATGAGCTCGAGTCTCCTCGATGTAGATCATCTTCGGCCTCGAAGACATTGATCAAGCTTGTTCGTTTCTTCATGTGAACCCTTACTGGAGTCCGGGTCTTCACAACTTGCAGCGAAGGGACTACGGCATGGAGCTTTAGAAGTGTAGGATCGGTCTAGAAAGGTTGTATTCCCTCATTCACTTAGATGTAAAGTGTTTACATTTAGTATCGTCGGATTTTCTAGTAACGATTCTAGGGTTAGGGTTAGCTAATGTGGCAAATTTTAAAAAATGGCATGGATGATGCCTCCCGAAACCTTGCTGCCGTGCTAGACAACCCTGCACCCCCTAGACCCGGTATGTGATACTCTTAGACGAAGAGACCGGACTGTATGAAGATTGTCACAGATAGGCTCAGTAGGGGTCCCGATGAGCTTGCTCGTCGGCCTTCTTTTCTACAGGTACCTGGATAGCCGTTATGTACATCTAGTGCCGCTGATGTGCTTATGGTTAAACTCACTGCCGGTGTACTGTCGAGTCTTTAGAGTCCCACACAGAGGGTTTCTCTGGTACAGGTGAAACGATATGGTAGCCGTATGTTTATACATGCAGGGTTTCGATCGAATGATAATACTAGTCGGCGTAGGATTAAGCCGGATTATTAAATCAGGTATTGATTTGATAATTTACATATACACATTTCGATGTGTATATTCTAGCGTCATCTAGGTTTTCGATCGAGCGGGGTTCCGATTAAATGATAATACTAGCCGACTTAGGGTTAAGCCGGATTATTAAATCATGTATTGATTTAATAATTTACGTGTACATATTTCGATATGTATATTCTAGTGTTATCCAGATTTTCGATCAGACGGTTGGTAATACTGGCAGGCTTGAGATTAAGTCGGTTCATTAAATCGGATGTTGATTTAATGCTAATATTATTTTAGTGGTTTTATTCTATCTTTTGGGTATTCGTATTTTGGTACGAATACGGATACGTATATACGGTAGAAAGTATTTTGTATTTATACAAAATACCTTCTATAAGATGACACCTCATCATGTATTTTTCTATTTTTTAAAAATAGATAATGAGGTGGAGGAATGGAGATATTTGAGGCATGGGATGAAGCATGGCTAATTCTTTTTATCTATTCATTTGCTTTTATTCAAACATGGTTGCATTTTTCTATGGAAAAATAATGCATGCTTGAATTTGTAAAAGACTTAGCCATTCTTCACTTGCTCATTCTACACTTGCTTTTCTCTCTCATCTTAGAGGTCTCTCTCATTCTATTTCTCTTAAGCTCATCTTCAACTCAAAACCCTATGTCACGCCCCGCTTCCCAGTATACGGGCAAAGGACGCGACGCGGCCGTTACGTATTTACTCTGAAGTAAACACGCTATGCGTATCTAAGCAATATAAGTAAAATGCACAAGAGACAATGTCAATGGATATAATTGAACATCAACTTTATTTATTAAACATTCTTTTTACAATACAACTGAAAAGTAAATATATGGAATGGAAAGCAATGCCTAAACAGTGGCATAACAGAAATGGAAAATACAGAATGTAAATGTGTACAAGGAACCTAAAGCTCTGGGTCGAAAGCTAGCCGGTCCAAATCCTCGCTGGTGGGCTCGATCTCCAGTGAGTCCGAATCACCTGACGACATTCCAAAGAAGAAGAAAGAGAATGTCGTCAGTGAACAAATCGCTCGGTAAGTCCCAAGGGTAAGTAGAGACAGAATAGATAGAAAGAGAATATAACTTTTAAAGTTGTATTATATTGTTAACGCTGTTGTTTGTAGCTTGGTAGAGAAGATGCCAGTGTATATGAGAGGAGTCTCACTTTCCCCGGAGACTAAGGTATACAGAGCACAAGGAACCGTTCAGTCACGATACAATGGCAATTGAATTCAGGTTAGGTGTATTATGGTTACAGTCTCGTGCCACTTTTAACACCTTCCGTACCAGTCTACCCCTTATAAACCCCACGATGTCCTGATTGTATTGTTTGTATTGTATTATCTTGATTTATATAGATGGATGACTTTCCAGAACCATGATATCAGTAATGGAATGGATATAATGGATGAACTTGTAAATGGAGTATATCCATGGTTCGGTTCAGTCAACTTGTATAGATTGAATAGATTGAATATATGGATTCATAGATTCATGTTGAATTGTAGTTTGATACTTGAATCGTATTCAAGTCAGATTGATTATATTGAGACTCAGTCTGAGTCAGACAGTTAGAAAAGAAATTGAATCCTAAATTATGTTTTGGTGCTATCGGCAACTGCTGCACATGGACGGCAGGATTTATGTCTTTTTCAAAGACAATTACCGTGTTGATAACACCGTTTGTTAAGTTGTCTACCTTAAATAGGCAAGCACCCATATCTCCGGCTCTCTGAGGCTTAAGAGACTGGTCCCGCTTAAACCTATGTTTATTAGGGTTCTTATTGTAATTTAGTATAACTCGAGGGGGTTTTGTGTAAAATAGTTTTGTTATATTTTCAAAATACACCTCAAGTATTTTATTATCATCTTTAGAGTTTTCATGGATGTATATTTTATCAATGTGACATTTCTAGTGAATAAAACCTAATTTCATAATATATGGTATTTATTTGTAATATTGGATTTGCATGGTATTTTCTTGTAAATAAGATGTTTTTCTTGAATTTTGGAAATGTGGACTATTATAAATATTAAAAATAGATATTTTGATATTAATTACATATATATTTATTTATAAAAATATAAGTTTTTATTTATAATAGAAATCACATTTTTCTAAAGGAAAATGTATTAAAATCTTTTGAGATCGTATGCTCCTTGCGGAGGTCTGCATCTCACTCTACTAAGCCCGAGGATGTGCGATAATCCACACCATCCCAAACGGGTTCCCCAAATGGAGTGTAGAGGCCTAATTGCAAAGATTTGTTAAAATACATTCCTTGTAGAAAAAGGTTTTAATAGTTGAAGATAGTTATGTGTAAAGTCGTATTTTCCGAATCTATGTTTCCAATTTCCATCGTGCTATGTTAGATATGAGTGTTGTGAGGAGGTAGGTCATTACCTCGTGAGTTTTCTAAGGTATAACAAGGAATTATGATGGTTTATATCGAAACTAAACTATATGGTATTTTTCTGAAAAAGTATAATAAACGTTACAAAAATGATTATTTTGATGTGCAACTTGTTTTATTAAGTTTGTTAATATTTAATGAACAATATGTGATGATTTGAACATATCTTGATTAAGAAAAATTGTAATTTTTAAAGAAAACCGAATCGGAAGTCGCACTAACTCCGCTTCCGTCGGGTTTTAGTTTTAAATGTTTTTAGAATAGGGAAAAGAAGAAGAAGTAGGGACTTACAGGTTATTTGACTAGAAGAGAGAAGGAGGAAGAGGTGGGAGATGCCGGTGCATCGTTTCGTCCTCGGAATCTTCTCGGATTACCGTCGGAAGTTCGTCAGAGCTTCGCCCTTTTGCTAACTCCACTTGCACATAAAAGACTTGGGAATTTTCTTGAGAGTTTGGGCAGGGATTTGGGAGTGAGGGGGTGATTTGAGGGGTGGTATTTATAGGAAAAATCTAGGCTTTAGGGTAGTGAAAGGGTGTATTAAAATTTGCAATAAAAATGGATTAAATATGAGTTTTATTGTGCTCTGTAAATGTACAGTAAAAACAAATAATACATGGATTATGGGGGGTTCAAGAGTCGCCAGGGTTGAAGAAATTTTGGATTTGGACCGAGTTGGACCGGCAGCGCCGGCCGAGTCAACGAGTTCGTCGGCCCGAGTCGGGGCTCATCTTGGTGCCACGTGTCCCTGACGCTTGGTCTAGCCTCTTGGACACGTTTTATTCTGTAACTTACCCTATTACGTGTAGTGCACGTGTAGACTCTTGTGCTTCTAAAAGATTAAAAGAATTTTAAATAAAAAGAATGTGTGGCTGATGGGATTTGAACTCTGGTGCTTTTGTTCAGCAGTGCAAGGTCTTACCAATGAGCTACAAGCTCCTTCTTCCTGTTCTAAAGCAAAACAAACTTATAACTTGTGCTCAGGTTTAAGTATCCCTTTCTGTATTTTTTTTGAAAAAATTGTACAAAAGGTTTAGGGTTGTTACACCCTACCATGCTCATGTGTTGAGAAACAAGGGTTTTGAGATAGAAAAATTACCACTAAATATCACCACATGCATCAACTAAGAAAATTAGATTAGCAAACTAGTTTGCCTAGTTCACTTCTTTTTAGAGGTAGAAGATTGAATCAAGAACTCTTGAGTGGATCATCTAGGATCAAGAAGGCAATCCAGCAAGATTGATCAAGGATCCCGAGGAGCTCTAGAATAGGAGTGAAGACCCAAAGGACACGGATCTTTAGGTATAAGCATCTATCACAGTAGATAGATCTCTTTAGATAGCTAGTTTCGGTTTATGCTTAGATTCTAGGATGTGTTTTCTAGCGCCAGATTTTTAAAAGTTAAAGTTTTTCGTTCCGCAATGGCCGCGATAGACGGCCAGGGCGTTAGGAAACCCAACATGGTATCAGAACCGGTCCATAAACCTTAACTAGCTAGTTAGCACGTATTTAGAACTTCAATCGCTAGAAATTATCCAAATCACATCTCCGAAACTTGCTTGCTGTTCGAATTTTGAAGATGTTCAAAAAATATTTTCAGTGACCTTAAAAATATGTGCAGGCTTTTTCTGAGCCAAGAAAAAATCTCGAGCATATAATCTCCAAATTAGACCGCTAATCCGCAGCTAAATAGGTCATTTGGCGATTTGGCCACGGATCCGCGGCCCAATTGTAGATACTATGCTCCAAACTTTTTCAGGGGTTTAAGTTCATGGAAATGTTATTTTTGGTACATTTGGTTTTTGCCCAGATTTTTTTGTGTATTGGTTTGTACATGGGGGCAAATGCGGAAAGTTTTAATCGATAGAAATTCTAAATTCTTACTTTTCCGCGTATTTGTTTCTGCGACCGTGAATATCATTGAGTGGTATAACCCGACTGATTGCTATATGTACAATAAGACGGGTTTACGAACATGATATTCACGTTGATATTCCGTGTTGCACTGATATTGTGGATGGATTGTCGTGGTGGATAGCCTATAGTGCAATAGTAGTTGTACAGTTCAGATTCATTTGTATATTCATTATTGCGGGGCGAGCGTCCGACATGTGGACTGCCGTTCCTGCCAGATTGTATATTCTTTTTTTGGGGCATGACCAGTTTGAGGTCGATGTCACCGCTGTATATATATATATTTCTTTTCTGTACTAAGATTACCCCGCAGAGGAGTGCTCGAATAGCTAGGTTTTAGAGGGCAACGAGCCCGCATCTCATGGCGTTGAGACGGAGGGGGCCTTACTCTAGAATTGGCGGACTGTTCGCTGCATTTGTAGGGGGTATAGGATGACCTATGGAGGGGTGCTCAAGTTATCGGATTCCGTGAAGTGTTGGATGGCCCATTCACTTTGTTTATTGGGGTTGCCTCACTTTCGGAATTGGCGGACAATTTTCCGTGCTCGTAGGGGTCTAGGTTTTTCATTGTATAGGCTATCCACACGACCGGGAACGTTGGGTCTCATTTGCGGCTCAAATGAAACCCAAGGCTCCAAGATTATCCGTTATTCCATATTGCTTATTGTTGTTCTGTGATGTTGTTTATATCATGCCTGGGACGAATGGTTATATATATATATTTATATATACTAGTAGATATTGTATATGTTTTGCATCCGCGCTAGTCCTGCCCCCGCCCTACCGTAGTTAAGTAACCTAATGGTGCATGACGGGGCTCCGTGGCGAATGCGGATGGCATATACGTATAATTTATTTTCGTTCTTTTCTGGTGTGATAGGAATTAATTGATAGGACCGCATTGATTTTGATTAATGCAAGAAAAAGAAACCTATAACATGTTGTTGGAACAAATTTCGAAAAACTATAGTCATACTCTTTTGCTTTGCATAGTTTATTCGGTTAGGAATATCCAACACCTCATTCGAGGAGGCAAGAGCCTAGATCCCTTTACGGGGAGTGACCTCTTGAGCAAAAGTTTATGTTACTGTAGATTACTCGGTTTTCTTCAAAACCACTAGTTTTCAAAAGCGGAGCCTAAACCACTCATTTTAAAAACTATTCGGTTCCTTCAATGATATCAAGTTCATTACGTTAAAGGTTTTTCGCCAAAAACCAGCCGTAGCCCTCCGTCATTTCAGATTAGTAGCATTTAGTATTTGTGTTGTGTTTGTTAGCATTCGTCAAGGCATAATGTACGGTAGCTAAATAGTGCTTATTTACAGTATAGAGATGCATTAATCTAGGACAGTCATACAGCCTTGTTGACATCCGTTAATGGAGAGTACGGGTGGGTCAAAATTAATCAGGACAATGACGGGTAGAGCTTGACTTGCACTTTATGATTTGTTGGCATCCGTCAAGGTCATAAGACGCTTGGGGAAAAAACCACATCGGGATTTTCAAATATACAGGAAACTTGCTAGTGATACATACTTTCTAGAGTGTGGTGCCTAGAGTGGCTTCCATCTAGGTTATCACATGATGATGGTTAGATCCCGATCCCACTGATGAGTAGGATTACTCTTGGGAGATTTTTCGCTTCACAATTAGCTAACCTATTAGGTGTCTAGAAAAGTGTTAACGAGGCTACGCCTCTGCGGAAACGAGGTTTATTTTAATTAGGTTCGTGCAAAAGCACGGGGAACCTCCCTCGGAGTACCAACACTCACCTGGCTGAATGGTTAGCGAACTTGTAAGGTGCGAATGATCCCGACTAGTTTTCCTTTAAAGGTTTGAAGGAAAATTCAAGGAAACAGTGGGAGCCATCTTGATTAGATAAACTAATAACTAATCTGATCTTGCAAGAGCGCACGCTAAGTGTTTCTTTTCTCTCTCTCCAGGTAGCAACCATTTCACACCCTAATCAAGATAATAAAATGTTTGATTTGATCGAACCAGCTTGTTACACAGGGCTGTGGAACGTTGGTTCGGCTCTAACTTATGACAGCTGTCATGAGTGTGAGCAAGGGAAGGAGGACTATAAGGAATTCCGGACAACCCTATTGAAGGAGAAGCATTCTAATGCGTCTTCTTCGGGTGTATTTGTTATTGAAAAATGTTTTTCGGTCAACCCTACCTCCTGGGTAGTAGATACCGGATCAGGATCTCACATATGTAATTTATTACAAAGATTGAGAAAAAGTAGAGTGATTGGACCGGGTGATATGTCCCTCAGAGTAGGGAACGAAGCACAGGTTAATGCTGCTACTGTCGGTGAATATCACCTAGTATTGCCAAGTGGCAAGACTATGATTTTGAATAATTGTTACTATATACCTTCCATACTTTGCAACATCATATCAGTATCTTTACTTAATAAAGATGGATATCACTTTGTTCTAGATAGAAATATCATGAACATTTACCTCAATCAGGTATTGGTTGCAGAAGGTACACTGTGTAATGATATCTATGTTCTAAATCAAAACACAGCCTTCAATATACAAAACACACGCAAGAGGAAGAGTTCAGATACGAACGAATGCTACTTGTGGCATTGTAGACTTAGTCATATTAATGAGAAAAGACTAGCTAAGTTGCATAAGGATGGATTTCTGAATTCATTCTAATTTTCATCTTATGAAATTTGTCAGTCTTGTTTCAAAGGAAAGATGACCAAAACTCTGTTCACCGGACACGGAGAAAGAGCTACAGAGCTCTTGGGACTCATACACAGTGATGTATATGGTCTGATGTCTATACATGGTAGAGGCGGATTCTCATAATTCATTACATTCACTGAAGATCTCTCTAGGTTCGGATATGTGTATCTTTTGAAACACAAATATGAAGCTTTTGAGAAATTCAAAGAATATAAGAACGAAGTAGAGAACCAGATTGTCAAAACTATCAAGATCCTCAGATCTGATAGAGGAGGCGAGTACTTAAACATGGAATTCCTAGAATACCTAAAGGAGAATGGTATTCTCTCTCAGCTTACTCCTTCGTACACATCACAGCACAATGGTGTATCGGAGCGGAGGAACCGTACCCTTTTGGACATGGTCCGCTCCATGATGAGTAATGTTGAGATACCTCTTTCATTTTGGAGATATGCGCTAAACTCTATAGCATATTTATTGAATAGAGTTCTGACCAAATCTGTGCCTACCACCCCATATGAAATATGGGAGGGGAAGAGACTATAACTTAATTTTGTTAAGATATGGGGATATCCAGCTCATGTAAAGAAGCGGAACCCCGAAAAACTCGAGGCACGATTAGTTTTGCGTAAGTTTGTAGGATATCTTAAACATTCGCAAGGATATCTATTCTACCACACCAAGGAACAGAAGGTGTTTTTTGCTCGCCACACCGTCTTTTTAGAGAAGAAATTTCTTGCAAAAGAAATTGGTGGGAGCATGGTAGAACTGGAAGAAATTCTAGAAGGATAAATTATAACTGAAGAATTGGAGGAACCAGAGAATTCAATTGAACCCGACGAACCTCAGCCACTCTGCGGATCTAGTAAGATTTCTCGTCCGCCCAAGAGATACTACGATTTTCTCATAGATGGGGATCGAGAGGATTGCATCTTGGAAGAAAATGATCCTACTAGTTTCAAGTAGGCTGATCGAAAGGGATTCTGCGTGTCGTATCTAAGTTTAAAGTTAACCGCAATTAAGACGGCGTCACGTGTAGCTAGCCGTGATGAGTACGGGTCGTCCGTAGGGAGATGGTGCGTTTTACGTTCTTGTTTTCACGAGTTAAGCCGAAGGTCGGAATGAGTTCGATTCTATCCTATGTGTTTGTATATGCAACGAAACGCTTGTTAGGGATAGAGATAGGTTCGTGTAAGTTAGGAAAATCCATACTCATTCCTTTGTGCCTATCTTGATTATTGAAGCTAGAGTAATCGGCAACAACATGGATTAGGGTGTTTAAGCACGATATTAGTGAAATCCGGGTTATTAACCCATGTCCGTCCTTTCTTGTCTCTTGACTTTCGCCTCCGGCCAAACCCAATGCAACAGGTCATGGTTAGGGATCACTGATACCGTGGTAGGGTAGAGTGCTTAACGGAGTGCTTGCGTGAGGTTTGGGCGGAGTTCAATTAGCAAGTATCGGGAAAATGAAATGAGCAAAAGAGATTCTTAACTTACATAACCATTATCTTTCCCTAACGATATCACCATTCACAAATCATCGCAAAGATCAAAAGAAGATATAAAAGAGAAGAGATCAAAGAAAAACATATTGTAAGTAAGTAAATAGTAAGAAAGTAAAGTTCAAGAAAGTAAGAAGTAAGAAAATACTAAGAACCATATTGCAAAAATAAAAGCTTCAATCAAGTTCAAATTGATGAAACAAGCTATGAATTCAAATACTAAAATCTAACCTTGCAAGCTCAGTTAAGAGATTGCAAGATTAGATAAAAGCAAAGAACTCAAGATTAACCAACTACTATGTACAAAGCTTTAACAAAATTACAAAATGAAAATAGAATGAGGTGGTCAAAAGTATATCCTTGAGCTTGCTCTCTGTTCTGGTATTTATAGGCACAAAATCAACAAAAACAAACAATAAAAAAGAGATGATGTGATAACAAGGAATGAACAGAAGAAAAATGGAGCCAAAATGAGAAGATTGGACCGGTGGTAGAGGTATTTTCAGGGTTTCTGCCGGTTTACTGTAGCGTGGCGGGGCCCGTTTTCTTGTGGTGATCTTATATCTTCTCCATGATCTCACTGGTATTGTTTAATTCTTCTATATCAACTTGGGTTGTAATATGTAGATTTGGAGGGAAATTGCAACTTTAAATCACATCACACCTTTTGTTTCCACTCATGACCCATGCCCACTTACTCATCCATTTGCACAAGTCATGATTCATGTATGCCCACTTGTGCTAGGCTGCCCCACCATGGTTCATGCATCAAAAGATTTAGTTCACACATGCATCATGTTGGACCATTCATGATAAAAATGTGTACATATGAATTGTTTTGCAAAATCTTCTTGTATAATGATCGGTATTTCGTTCTGGTTGCAGTGTCAGCTCACAAATGTCGTATCTGTGCATTTGAATGTGTTTCCAGTATTTTGTCACGATACCTATAATATGTATTTATTGAGCAGACACGGGTTAATAGTACCGATATATCACAGAATTGATAATGAATGAGCGGTATTGAAATGCAGTTTTTCGTGATGAACAAATACCCCCAAAGTTATTTTTTGCTCGTCCCGAGCAAAACAAAAATCTAACCCCACTTTCGCAGGGAACGTGATTGCACTGAGCTCGTGCAACAAGCCGTTAAATCTCTAGGTGTCTCTACTAGGAGGAGTGTTGTCTCCTGAGGGTTTTCAGCAGATTACACCCACAAAATCCTGTCAAGCTAGTTTTGCGAAATAACCATTGATTCTAACCCTGGGGTTTAGTATGAAAGCTGGAAATTCTATTATCCTAAGTTAGAAATTTCGAACCCTTATTATTCACACCTCACTTCTTATCTAATTTAAGATTCTATATGTCTTTACGTTCGGTGCAAATAGTGTCGTTATGTTTCAAAAAGATCGATTAGAGTCAACATGTCACAAAATAAAGACCGGATAAAACATCAAAAGGACCACACAAGTTTATAAAGAATCAAGCTTTTCTCAAGTTTCGTTTTCCAGCTAGATTTCAAATTCAGAATTCTTATCTTCCTTAATAGGAATCTAGATCTTATTCTTCACTCATCTTTTACTTGTTTCATTCATACACACTTTCGTGAACGTGCAATAGTCTTTATCATAGGATAGAACCTTTATATCTCCCTTTTTAATTTTTTTTATATAAAAACTTGTCTTTAGTTAAGATTATTCTCACACAAAGAACCGTCCGGAATTTTAACTCGGAGAAAACACTTGCTTGACTTTGTTTTAAAAATGGACTTTTTAGGCTTCTTAGCGAGATTTAGGCCAATGTACCAAAACCAGTTGGTTTTAGGGTATTAGGTGTAGAGACACCCCGGAAGACTTAATTGCCCAAGTTACCTATACCCTAAAACAAAAAGATTCATTTTAGCGTGAAAATCATAACAATTCAATGCGAACAGAGATATAACCAGTTGTTCAATTATTTTCAGGATAAAAGACATGTTTGTGTGGGTCAGGTGTGTAATCTCTCCAATCAAATTTCAGATAATTTATTCTTCAGAAGTAGTTCCTATTAAGGCTTCAATAATATCCTTTAATATTCACTTCACTTTATAAACTATTCTTGATATTACTTATTTTAGAACAAACCTGTTTGATCCTCAAAAAATAGTTTATCAATTTAAAAGTTTTAAGACATATCAGGCTTTTTCATCTAATTTTCAAAACTCATGACACATGTAGTGTGATGCAAAGACGTATATTAGCTACGGTTAAACTCAAAGGAGGGTTATTTTTCAGGTTTTCAAAATCTATAAATAGGATGTAGTTGGTCCTATCTTATCAAACTAAACTGTAGGGATTTTGAATCTAAGTTCTCCCACTAGCTAACTTGATGCCAAAGTTTTTATATTTTTGATTTTTTTTGATTTTTATGGTTTTTTAAATATGTATGCAAATGCAGATATACAAATGAATGCAAAAGATAGAGATGCTTACCGAGCACACCCCCAAACTTAAACTTGACAGTGCTCTCACTGTCATGCTACACCAAGAGGGTCAAAATTGTTGAGGGGTCAAAATCGTCGGTTCTCTCTTTTTGTTTTTTATAAAAGAAAAAGAAAACAAAATGTATATACACAAAAAGGGCCCCCAAAACTTAAGTGAAACAGTGTTTCCACTGTTAAGTGTTGAAGTTCAAAGCTAGGGGAGGAAATGTTGGGGTTCCTAGTGCCCTGGCCATCGACTGCGGCCGTTGCAGAATGAAAAATTTTGGTGTTTAAAAACTTTGCGTTAGAAACAACTACCTAGAATCGAAACCAAACATAAAACTAGCAATCTAAAAGAGTCTATCTACTGTGATAGAAGTGTTTTACCAAAAGATCCGTGTCCTTCGGTCTTCTACCCTCTTCTTTAGCTCCTTGATGGAGCTTGGCCGCCGGTCTTTCTCCGTCGAAGATGATCGACCCGAGGGATGCAGTTCATGGCTCTAGCTCCACATTAAAAATCTAGTGGAGCAATTAGAGACTCTAGGTTGCTAATCTAAAGTTTCTAGGATGTAGTGAGTTATTCTCGGTGTATTTCTATCTCTCATCCACCCTTGGTTCTCAACACATGAGATGGTAAGGTAGATGATCAAGAAGAAGGAGGAGGAGCTCAAGAAAGGCTAGTGAAGAGAGATGAAGCAAATGGTGAGAAAGTTTTTCATCCGATCAAAAACAAAATAAGAGAAAAATATGAAGTATGGTTTTGTAAAACATATTTTCCAATAAACATATAGCAACCATACTTGAATAGTTTACACAAATGAATTAATAATTCATTTGTCAACACTATTAATCCAGTACACAAGGTGCACGAAAACAATATCAAATATCATAATCGAAATCGATGGTATATAATAAACCTCAATCCAATCAGGTACACCACGGTATAAAATCTCACAACCATGTGTATCAGCGTGCACAAAATCGAATCAAAATACTAAAAGTATATGAAAACTATGCCGAAAGCATAAGTCAAATCACATGCACACCACAGGCATGAAATCAAAATCAACCTCAAGTGCAATAAACACGCACAACTCATAAATCAATACGGCGGTGTATGAAAACACATCTCAAGTGCAATAACTATGCACAAAACGTAAATACCAAGTAGGTGCAACCATGGTGCACAAAAGCAAATATCATGAAACTCGGTCATCAAAACTCAATCATGCGATAAATCACCCAAAATACCGAAATCCTGTATGGCGGAAAAGTCCCGCTCAATCACATCCTCTAAGAGTCTCTGGCCAACTGTCGTGGTCACTCGTAACATGTCTCGTCAACGATGCCAAACTCTGGCCTGCTGGGCATGCACAATATGACCGTTCCTGGGTCCATGTCTTCCCGTGTAATATTCCAGAAAGGTCCAGTCGAGGTCTCTCCCAAAATCCCGTTATTGCCGAACTGCCCGGAAGTCATCGTCCTTTACTTAATCTGTTTCTTGTTCCAGAACGGCTGCATACTCATCGTGGCTCCTTCTGGAAAATATACCCATATACAATGCCTCTGCATGCATATCACATCTCTGATGTCGGCGGAGTGGAACGTCATCTCATCAAGATCTCGTACGAACCTCTTGCTCCACCTTTCTCTACTGTCGACTGCTTCGGACCTGTCTCATCGTGGCTGCATGGACTGCGCTCCAACGGCTATGCTCGTATCTGGAGTCTCCCAAGCAATGCATCTCCCCACATATTATCCGAATGAAGTCGAACCATTCGATCGATTCGTCAAAACCTCATAATCCCCCAAGAGCTCAACATATTGGGTACGGTTTAATAGTATCGAGTACATACCACGGCATCGGTGGACCAGCCGCAGAAGGGCAAACCCAAGCCTCACTAATGGCACCGCGGAACTGCCGCAAACCCTAAGGTTCAAAGGCTTTCACACGGTCATTATGTCGAGTTAGGGTTTCATTCTTCTAGAGGGTCCATAGAATTGCTTGCATGTCTTTCCGAATACTTTAAACTTGGAATATGGGTTTCTGATATTCGATCGCCTCTATCGACTCTCAACGTACCTGCGTGAAGTCGTTTCTAGCTAGAATCAATCTATCTGATGACCTCGCATCGGGGTGAGCGTGTAGGGTTACTAGGCACATGCACAAGAGTCTAGAAGGTATCAACCATGCCCGATTTAAAATTTAGCCGTGCTGAACAAGCCTAAACCAAGATCTTAGACTAGAGATTAGGCGAAACAAAACATGTTAAACACTTTAACATCTAAGAGTTTGGGATTACAACCTTTGTAGTCCGGTCCTTCACTTCACAAGCTCCGTGTTGTGGTCCCTTCACTACAATCATCAAGTTCCGGACTCTCTAGAGGCTCCACGAAGAGAAAGATGCAAGCTTGCTTCTGATCTTCGATAACAAAGATGATCTACCTTGAAATTTCATTAGCACAAGCTCTCACTCACTAAATGAAGTGAACACCCTCATCTAAATGGAAAGGATAGATGAGGATGATGAAGTAGGATTTTAGCTCTCATTTGTTTTCTTATTCTCACTCACTTTCATCACGCTACAAAATCAAAGTAAGAAAGCTTTGCAAAGGAGGAAGAAGAAGAATGAATAATAATCCTTTTGTGATGAATAACTAATAATAATAACTTATGCAACCATGGTTAAAGATGATAGGCTAACCATTGTAGAGACTTAACTAGGGTTAAATGGTGTGGGTTGGGTTTGGAAATATCTTGCAAAATATCTTTGCAAAAACAAAAAGAAAGCTTCTAGAAGCTTCTAGAAAAGTTTAACCCAAATCAAACCCTAACCTCGTTTAATCTCCACTAATCATGTTGCATTAGTAATTATAACATGTTACAATATTATATATCACATATATAATATATTTTTGTAACAAAAGAAAATAATACAATTACCATATATCGCATATATATCAATGTATTACCCGAGTGAGAAAAAGAATCTTTTAGTTAGCTTATATCAGTTAATGTAATTTAATATATCAAATATATAATTATAAATTAAATTATCGAATCAACACTTGATCCGATAATCCGGCTATTTCATAAATAACCGACTAATATATTCTGTATCAGTTCATCGAATCAACACTTGATCCGATTACCCGGCTATATCACATATACCGGGCTGATATCTCATATCGCGAGAATCTAATACGGTATCACATACACGTATTGTTCTCGGTCCTGCACATATCACATATGTGCCCCTACTCCGTTTTGCCTGAGACAAGAAACCTCTGTTTAGGACTCTAAAGAATCGTCAATACTCCGGCAGTAGGTGATGATCATATCAAACACCCACAAGCTGCAAGCGGTCAGCTAAACATAACAGCCACCCAGGTATTGAGCGATCAGAAGATCAACAAGCAAGCCTGTACTTTCTCCTGCGAATCCAATTAGTAACACTCCCGTACAGTCCGGTCTCGTCGTCTGATATGTCGCATATCTCGCCCAGGGGTGGTATACGTCAGACCCCAGTAGCTTGATAAGTCGTGTCGATATGAGGTCTATAACAGTTCGAGAAACTACTGATAACACTTACCAGTAAATGTCAGCAACCCTGGCCAGGGATTTTTAGTTATAGCGAATCGAACACAGCACAACATCAACTCCCTATACCGGGAGAGACGAATCCCCTCCTATCGCTCATTGCCTCCATGTGATTCGGGACTGTACCCAAAAGCCACCTTTTTGCACGCCCTCTTGGACGTGGTATGATGGAAATCAAAGCATAGTGGGAATCGCATAAGACTCTATGGCGATCTCGGGTCAACAGACTACTCTGTACCAGTGTCACCGGAGAACTGCCATCTGACGTAAGGTATAATACCATCTGGGAGTTCTCGGCGAGTCCGTCCAGTATACCCAGTCTCCACTGAGCACCCGTATACCTTCTCTGATGTCAAACACCAATGGATATGAGATCATCCATCACCCATCATATGGGTCAAGAAGCACATACGCTAGTCTACTCTGGAGTATCGATGCCCTGTCTCGGTACTCCCACGACTAGGAACATTTGAAGGATGTACTTGGCGACTACTCCGTCCTCACTAGTATGATCCGCATCATAGTCCTGGCAGTCAAGTACTCATCCTAAGGGTTTTATCAACATGTAACATTGAGACAATCAGAGTACATGTTAAGATAAAGAGCAACCAGATAGCGTACTATCATGTCGAGCAAGAAAGTCCTCCCTATATGTGTCCAAGCATCCACTACAATATATATCGTATGTACAGTAATGGCCTCTAGGGCACACATATAACTAACAATCTCCCACTTGCACTAGGGCCATCTGTTATGGTAACGCATACCCAACAATTAGCTGTGATTGAAGTATCTCATACTCAACTATCCCATAAAAGTCTCTACTGGGAAAAAGGCCTTTGTGAGTGGATCCGCGCTGTTGTCCTCTGTTACTACTCTCCTAACCTCGATCTACTTGGAGATCAACCATCTCCATGATCAGGTGATACTGCCTAAGAATAATATCTGGATTTCTGATGGGACGGTAGTTCCTTGGCTAAAGCCATAACTCCATTGTCACACAATGTTAGGAACGAAGTTCATCTCATGAACTTGTATCTATATCCAGACTGCTTCTTTGGTAGTATCCTTGGTAACGATGTATCTTGCCTTTAATCGTCTAGTAAGTCACGGTATCTAGCTTGGAACTCTTCCAACATACCGTCCCTCCACTTGAGGGTAAAGACAATGCCTGCGACTGACATTCAGCCGTCTTTATCACCCTGGAACCTTTCCAGTGATTCTCCCCAGGATCGATTGATACCATCTCACTACAACTAGTGAGAATCCTAACATCCAATTAGATCTATCTCATAGATCCAAAACCGAGGATTTAGGAGGCATCACTTTGATCCTATATGGAGAATCCTTGTGATAAGCGGAGATTGACCGAGCGTAGCATAGGAAACTCCTTCCCTATCAAGAGTATGTCATCCACGTACTCTACGAGGATCACCACCATACTCTCTCCTATATTTTTGTATATACAAGGTTCATCTACCATTTTGATGAAGTCAAACTCTTTGACTACCACATCAAAATAGACGTTCCAACTCCGCGATGCCTGCTTTATCGCATAAAACATCTTGCACATGTTTCCGCTGCTCCCACTGTCTACGAAGCCCTCTGGCTGTGTACTTATAGACGCTGTCTTCTAAATCAACATTTAGAAAAGCAGTCATGACACCCAACCGCCAGATATCGTAGTCATGGTATATAGCCGTGGCAAATAGGATCTGGATGGACTTAAGCATAGCTTTGAAAGTCTCAACTTTTCCATGTACACCAAGTAATCTTCTCAAGATATACTTGCTCCTGATGGGGATTTAACGCTTCAGATAAGCAACCAAAGTCCATACTTTGTTGTTGTATAAGGATTCCATCTTAGATCGCTAAGCACCCAGCCATTCTTACAGAGTCCCACTCCTGATGGCCTGCTCGAAACTAGTTGGGTCATCATCTTATGATGCAATCCTCGCTCCCACTGTCATAGAGAAACCGAAGTATCTCTCAGGTGGGTGAGGAATCCTACTAGATCGGCGGAGAGGCTGTGGTTCGTTGGAAACTATTGAATCCTTTGGTTCTACCAAATCATCAGTTGTAGTTTGTATAGCTGGAACTCCTTCCAGTTCTACCTCATGGCCACTAATTTTTCCATAAGAAATTCACTTTCACAAAGGTGGCATGCTGAGAAACAAAACATTTTTGTTCCTCGGTTAGGTAGAAGATATTCCCTTGCGTATGCTTGGGATATCCAACAAACTTCCACAGATTTTACTTTGCCTCGAGCTTGTCTGGATTTTGCTTTTTAGACATAGGCCGGACAACCCCAAATCTTAACAAACTTAAGATATGGGCTCTTCCCTTTCCATATCACATATGAACTGGTAGGCAACTGATTTGATTTGAACCCTATTCAATAGGTATGAAGCTTCTCAAGTGCATAACTCCCAAAAGGAAATAGGCAACGCAGTAGTACTCATCATAGAGCACACCATATCACATAGGGTGCTATTGCTCCTCCCCGATATACCATCGTGGTGTATACGGAGGAGTAATGCTGAGAGAGAATCTCATTCTCCTTTAGAACAGTCTAGGAACCCGTGCTCAAGTATTCTCCTCCTTGATCACATCAAAGGACATAATACTTATACCCATTTTTGGTTCTCTACTTCTAATTTATATTCTGTGATTATCTCAAAAGTTTCGTACTTGTGTTTCAACAGGAACATATGTCTGAATCTTGAGAGATCATCAGTGAATGTAATGAAGTACAAAGAACCGGTCCTGGCATGTGTAGACAGGGGACTTTCATACATCAACATGTATTAATCCCAAGAGTTCACTAACTCTTTCTCTGTTTCCAATAAACGGAGCTGTGGTCAACTTATCTCTGTGACATGACCGGCAAGTTTCACAAGATGTAAATTCAAACTAATTTAAATATGCATCTTTATGTAACTTCAGCTAGTCGGGTCGCATTGATATGACCTAGTCTACAATGCCTCAAGAAGGATTCGTTCATTTCTGAACTCTTCCTCTTGTGTGTGTTCTGTACGTTAAGAACTGTGGTTTGATTTAGAACGTCTATGCTTTTTGATAACGTGCCTGAACCGATCAACTCTTGATATAGAAAATGTTCAAAACATTATCCAACAATACAAAATTATATCCTTCTTTACTAATAAAGAGACTGATATGATGTTGTATATCAGGTTCGGTATCTAATAACATTCGTTCAGAATCAATGTATTCTGGTAATACAAGGTGATAACTACCAACAGACTTGGCTGCAACACTTGCACCGTTTCTATCTCATGAAATTTATCACTCGTTCTCAGTTCTCTACCTATCTGTATCCCATGTAACAAATTACATTTGCGGGATCCTGATCTGGTATCTCATACCCAGGACGTAAATGATACTGAGAAACAGTTCTCTGTAAACACCCGAAGATGATGCATCAACATGCACTTTCTTCGTTTCGGCGACACGGGAAATCTGGTATTCCCTAATTTCCTGCTCTGTCTTATAACAATTATAAGTTGGAGCGGGACCAACGTTCCCCAGCTCAGTATAACAAGCGGGTTCGGTCAATACATCCGTATTATTATCTTGATTAAGGCGTGATATGGTCGCTACCTGGAGAGAGAGAGAAGAAAACACTCAGCGTGCGCTTTTACAAGATTAGATTGGTTATCAATTTATCTAATCAGGATGTCTCCCACTGTTTTTGTCAAATCTTCCTTCAAACCCTAAAAGGAAAGACTAGCCGGGATTAATTACACGCTATAAGTTCGCTAATCTTTTGGCCAGGCCAGTGTCAGTACTTTGAGGGAGGTTCCCCGTGCTTTCGCACGGACCTAATTAAAGTAAACCTCATTTTCCCAGGGGTGTAACCCCGTTAACACCTTTCTAGACACCTACTTGATCGGCTAATTGTAATGTGTAAAACTCTCCCAGGAGTAACTCTTACTCGCAGCGGGTATCGGGATCCAACTATCTCATAGAAGGTATGCAATCTCATTGCAAATTTCAACACTTGAAATTCTCAATAATATTTTACCCCAAGCGTCCTATGACCTTGACAGAGGTCAACAAACCATAGGCTGCTAGTCAAGTTCAACCCGTCATTTCCTGATTGAAGTAAACCCACCCGCACGACCCTTGACAGAGGTCAACAAGGTCGTACGACTATCCTAAATCAATCATATCATATGTTTATACAGATAAGCACTAATCAGCTACCGCACACCACGCCTTGACAGAGGTCAACAAACGCAGCACGAATACTAAATACTACTTATCTGAAATGACGGAGGGTTACGATAGGTTTTTAAGAAAACCCTTTGCGTAATGAACTTGATATCGTTGTAGAATCGAGTGATTTTAAATGGAATGTTTTTGAGGCCTTTTCTAGTTTTGCTAAAGAGGTCACTCCCGGTGAAGGGATCGTCGGCTCTTTCCTCATCGAATAAGGTGCAGGGTATATCATATATACCGCTGTGCAAAGCAAAAACTATAGAGGCAATCAAAAGATAAACCGTGTTTGTAGCATCTGCTAGTTTTACTAAAGAGCTCACTCCCGGTGAAGGGATCTCGGCTCTTTCCTTATCGAATAAGGTGCTTGATTGACACGAAAAGTTGTGTTTGTTTTGTAGTTAACCGCAATCAGAACGGTGTCGCGCGTAGCTAGACCGAGATGAGTACGGGTCGTCCTCTGGGAAACGTGGAACCTTTTATTTTTACTTTAGATGTGTTGAGAAAGAGAGGAGGAATAAAGAATTTTGTGAAAAGATTCTAGATCTACTTTAAACAAGAATGTAAAATATAGATCTAGATTATTTTAGAGATTTAAATAATATAATAATAGGGCTTGTAGGGTTCGTTAGGATTTAGTAGTTATGGGCGATTAATTAAAGTTACCCTTTTTATCCATTAATAGATTTAGAACTAGAACGACGGTGATGCGTGTAGATTAGGGTTTCCGGAGGGAAAAGGAATCCCACTCTTAACCCTTATCTCGACACGGAACTCCGTTCATATCTAGCCTTTACCAAAACAATCATTAATCTAATCTCTAATCGCGGTCGGAACTAGCAAAGAATTGCTAGCGCGCCCGATTAGGATGTTAATGATTCTTTTGATAAAGTTCCTAAACTTTATAGGACTTAAAAAGGGTTTAATTATTTTCATCGTCCATTAGCCTACCCTAATCCTACGAACCCTAACAAGCGGAGAATTACTCGCGCATGTTGGGAGAAGAAGATGAAAAGAAAGAGAGGGAAAACATAATGTAAAAAAAAAAACAAACAATTAAATAAAAACTACCTTTATTAATCAACTCCTTCAAGCTACACTTTTAATCCATAGAAAATGATTTCAAAACTTGATTTGCTTCTCGATCTTTCCTAAGGAGGTAGTCGAACAGTCGATGATCAGCCTGGATGCGTGAGCGTCGGGAGCTTCGTGATCTCTTCGGCTTGATGATTTTTTCCAAGAGGCTCTTGGTGCCTTTTTATAGTGAAAACCCAGAATCTTATTGTTGAAAAGTTGGTAAAATTTAGCAGTAATCAATCTCCCAAAATCTTGCATTCCAACTCCTCATTATTGCGGCGGATCCGCGGCCCAAGGGTGTGTTTGGCCGCGGATCCGCGCTCAAGGGATGTGATCAATTGATTATTTTTCTTGGGCTTTCATCTGGTGACATGTGGCAATCCTAGGCATCTTCATATTTCAGAAATCTTCTCTCGGTTGCTTCCAGACTTGGTCTCCAAGTTTGCTTCTTAATTTGGCAAGTTTTCTTCAACAAATTGATTTGTTTGTTAAATCCTTCATAACAACTTGGAAATATTCTGCACAACAACTCAAATAAGATTTAGTAGCCTTAATTCTACTAGGATTTAGTCAATAGATTTATTTGCATACATTTTCCTACCAAATGATAATTAAAATATATTAACACATGGAAAATAATGTTTTTACACATAAACCCTCATATGTATAATATATTATAATAAAGTCCTTTTTTTAATATAAAAATGGTAGGAAAAATGTATTACAAATGTGCAGTTTTATCGACTGAACAAATACCCCAAAACTTATCTTTGATCGTCCCGAGCAAACTAGTTTATTCAAGAGGAGAAAAAGAAAAGAGAAAACTAAGCACATTTTCGTAGGCAGACACGATTGCACTGTGCACGTGCAACAAGCCGTTAAACCTCTAGGTGTCCCTAGTAGGAGGAGTGTTGTCTCCTGAGGATTTTCAGCGGATTACACCCACAAAATCCTATAACAAAAGAAAGATGGTGAAATTTACATATAAAGATAAGAACCATAAAAGCAATACTTTGAAAATTTAGAGTTTCCAACTATGCTAGCTTTTCAGTTGTCATGAGCCCTATCTTATTAGTCATGAAAAAATGTTAGAAATCACATCATCCCTCAATAAAACATCGTCTTTATTCTTCATTCCTACATTTTATCCAAACATTGATCATATAACCCCACGTGTGTGTAAAGAACATCCCTACACTCGGAGAATTCAATTCAAGCTATCATACTCTTGTCCATCTACCTCAGTACTTTTTTAATTTTATGAATACTTAGGTTTGCTCACGCCTTTTCATGCGACCGTTAATACTTCTTGAGGTACTAACCGACCGATTACTCATGTGCTTGCAGATTCGGTGATAATATTTTCCTCGTCTTGCACCACCTAAGGCTTAGCAGTGACTCCCAGACCAGTTGGCCTTAGGGCACTAGGTGATGAAGCACCCTCGCTATATTTTTTTATTGCTGCCTTGGTGATAACAAAACCAGTGTTCATTTTTTCTTTTCACCATTTTTATATTTTCTTCATTTTTTTCATTTCCCCCAAACTTTGGCTTTTAGACAAGAGCATTTCAAGGTATAATATATTATAATAAAGTCCTTTTTTTAATATAAAAATGGTAGGAAAAATGTATAATATATTATACATATGAGGGTTTATGTGTAAATTTCACCATCTTTCTTTTGTTATAGGATTTTGTGGGTGTAATCCGCTGAAAACCCTCAGGAGACAACACTCCTCCTACTAGGGACACCTAGAGGTTTAACGGCTTGTTGCACGTGCTCAGTGCAATCGTGTCTGCCTACGAAAATGTGCTTAGTTTTCTCTTTTCTTTTTCTCCTCTTGAATAAACTAGTTTGCTCGGGACGATCAAAGATAAGTTTGGGGGTATTTGTTCAGTCGATAAAAATGCACATTTGTAATACATTTTTCCTACCATTTTTATATTAAAAAAAGGACTTTATTATAATATATTATACATATGAGGGTTTATGTGTAAAAACATTCTAATTTTCTTGGTTTTCTTAAACTATTCCTATCTTTTGGATGTAATTTTTCACTTTCTACTCTTTTGTTATCAAAAAAAAAATAAAAAAAATTGTACTTATATATAGTATAATGCAAAGTATGTGTAAATAAGCACAAACCTCCCCCAAACTTATTTTCAACAGTGTCCTCACTGTCGCTGTCTGCTGGATCACAAAAACCTGTAAGTTTGGAAGGACATTATTAATGGGGGCAAGAATATATGAAAGTGAAAATGCTCCCCCAAACTTATTTTAGGCTCACAATTTTGTAAAAATCATTTTCTTTCAAGAGCCAAAATATACCACCCCTCCCCCAAACTTGAGTTAAACAATTTTAATCTTTTAAAATCACATGAGGGGGTCAAGGTTATTGGTCAATACCAAGCTTTGCAAAGACCGAAGGTCAACACCAACCATTCAAAAATTTTATCAATAAAGTACCAAGGTTGGTGGAAGAACATGTCACCTTTTGATGTGAAGAAGTGGGGAGGTGACAAGAGGTGTAATGGAAAAGGATAGCGTCTCAATTTGGAGAGACGACACAGTGATAGTGATGATGGATTACTCGCATTATCATGATTGTCCAAAAAAGGGGGTGGAGGTCCAATTTCTTCATCTTGGAGTTGATTCATCTCAACACCCGTGTCTTGTAAAAATGCGAGTTCATCAGCGAAAATTTCCTCAAAGCTTTCATCGATACCCCGAAGAATAATGTCATCAGAAAAAATGGGGTGATCGTCAGACTCTATAAAAAGTTCCTCATTAGATGTTGACCCGGACAACTCGGTGGAAGAGTAAATGGTTGGGTCAAACAACAACATATGAAAAGAGTCTGTATCATGAGGTTGATCAAATTCGCTGCTGTCGACATCCATTAATTCGACAGAACACACATGAGCATAGGGTTCGGAGGGTTCACTTCCCAACTTGTAAATGTTAAGCTCAATTGACTTCTTCCCAAAGGATAGGGTCATAGAGCCGTTTCTACAATTAATTACTGCGTTGGAAGTGGCCAAAAAGGGTCGACCGAGTATCACCGGGATTTGATTGCGTGGGTTTGCCACAGGTTGTGTATCTATAACAATAAAGTCCACAGGGAATATGAATTCCCCGACTTTGATTAACACATCCTCTAGCTCATCCCTTGGTTGGGTGATAGATCGATCGGCCATCTGAAGAGTGCAATGCGCAGGTTTTAACTCTCCGATCCCTAATTGCTCATAAACAGAATACGGAAGCAAGTTAACACTAGCACCTAGATCGAGTAGAGCACGATTAATATTTTTACCCCCAATAGAAATTGAAATTGTAGGACTTCCGGGGTCCTTTCGTTTCTTGGGAAGTTGTTGTGTAAAAGCAGTGCTCACATTACTCGCAAGGAAAACTTTTTTAGGTACTTGAACTTTTCTCTTCCTAGTGCACAAGTCCTTTAAGATTTTTGCATATGACGGAACTTGTTGAATAGCATCTAGGAGAGGAATGTTTATGTTAACTTGCTTAAAAATTTCCACAATCTTCACCATTTGTGGACTTGGTCTGTTGCCCCTCAACCTGTTTGGATAAGGTGCTTGATCAATAAGTTTTGGGTCCAATGTTTGTGGAGAAGACTGTGGGGACGGATTCGATCCCAAAACTGGAGTGGGAATCGACTTAGATACATTTGGTGAAATGGGCGAAAGGTTCGAGCCTTGGGGAAAACGGAGAATAGGCTCGGGTGAAGGTGGGAGACTAGACGAATTAGGGGAAGAAGAAGAAGAAGGGGTATCAAATGTGTCACTATCATCAACTTGCTCACCCACTTGGTTGTTCAGCACTCTTCCCGATCTCAACGTAGTGACGGCATTCACATTATGACTTTGTGAATGGCCAGGATTCGGTAGGGGTTGAGATGGGAGTTTCCCTTTCTCTCTCGCACTCATTGCGGCGTTTAACTGTGCGATTTGGTTTTCTATTGATTTAATACTCTCACCATGGGAGGAGGAGTTTTTCGTTAGGGTATCAATAGAAGACCTTATCTCAGCCGAATTTTGCATGGATTGTTTCATGAACATCTCCAAAGTTTGTGCAAGTGAGTTGTCAGTACCGGCCACTTGTGGTGTAGAAATGTTGGCCGGATTTTGGAAATTTTGTGACTGAAAGGGGGGCTGATTCTGTGGTTGTGGTTGCTGTGGAGGAGGTCTTTGATAATTACTTTGTTGGTTTTGATTCCAAGCAAAGTTAGGATGATTCCTCCATCCTTGATTGTACGTGGAAGAATAAGGGTCGTTTTTAGGTCGCTGCTGAAAAGCAGCATTAGCTTGAAACGATGCATTCATAGGACATTCTTCCGTTAAGTGTGAAGGATCCGAACAGCAACCACAGACGGTCTTAGGAAGCGTGACCTGATTTAGGGAGACTGATGAAAGTTTGTTCTCAATAGAATCGAGTTTCTTCTGCATCGCTGCCATTTCGGCTTTTACTGCGATGGAAACGTCGAGCTGGTGAATACCTCCCTTAGTTGAAGGTGGTCTTACACTTTCCCACTGCAAAGTGCTTTCTGCGAGATCTTCCAGATATTTCCAAGCTTCACCATCATCTTTAAACATGAAATTGCATTGACACATTGTTTCAAGCATCTGCTTTGTCGCTGGATTAATGCCCTCATATATAATCCGACATAAATCCCATCTTTGTATTCCGTGATGGGGGCATTGGACAAGCAGATCTTTGAAACGTTCAAAGCACTTCCAAAATGGTTCATTGGGAAGCTGGGTGAACTGGTTAATCTCGCTCATAACATGTGCAGTCTTATGATTTGGGTAAAACTTCTTAAGAAATGCTACGACGAATTCATCCCAATTAGTGATAGAGTGTGCGGCAGTATTATAAAGCCATTTTTCTGCCAAGTCGCACAATGTGAATGGGAGAAGACGTAAGCGCATAGCATCTAAAGTCAATTGTGAAGTACCCATCATTGCGCATACATTTTCGAATTTGGTGATGAAAACGTACGCGTCTTCCGACTCAAGCCCGTGAAATTTGGGCAGCAGATTGATGTAGTGGGGTTTAATTTCGAAATTATCCCCATTAGGTGGTGGAAGAGATAGACAAGTAGGAAGGGGACCACGAATAGGATAGCATCTCTCTTGGAGAGAGATGCGCGGTGGATTCTGCTCACCTGCGGGCGGTGGCAGCGTGGTGTTATAATTAGATGGAGTGTCGTCCATCACGGTCGATGTGGTGTGTGGTGGGGGAAAAGAAGATGAAGAAGTACCGACTTCGGTGTCGATAGAAGGAACGCGGACAAGACGGGCACTAGGATCCCGTGTCCAGCCGAGCATGCGCTAAGCGGGTTTAGTGCAAGTGGCAGCGTGTATGTGATTTAAAATTGGCTTGTTTTGAAAAAGTGGGACTCAAGACAAATCTCCCTAAGATGCACAAGCAACCCTAGAACTAAGGTTACCTAGGTCCAGTCTCTAGACCGCTCCTAGACTTCCAAAGGACAAGCCGCAGGATAAATCCTCTACCGCCTCCGTACTACCCTTGTAGCCAGATAAGTGCCAGGTAAGTGGGAAGGAACCACGTCGTGGGCCTAATTAAAAACCACTAGCATTTGTCACACTTGCCTAGGCACTACAAAAGTAATGCGGATAAACGATAGATTACCCACGACCTTCCTCTGTCCTTATTGAGCGCGACAGTCCTTAGAGTCTGGTCTAGATATTTTTTAAATTAATGAAGGGTTGATCTATATGCTCGGTTTGTGATTTGTGGGGCGTAGGAAGGGTGATGAAATCCCCACCTAATCTTGATTTGGTCTTTGCCTCTTAAAGTCCGTATTAAATATGCAAAACAAAACCAATCACAAAACTTTTGCAAAAAGATTTTTGAGCGGCGCTATTTTGCAAAGAATCCTGCAGAAAATAGATTTTATTGGATTTGAGGGGAGAGAGAAGGAGTTGAGAATCTTACCAGAGAATTCCGTAGCCCTAATCCCTCCAAGCCGCCGCGTTTCCGCCGCAGGAAGCACCTTTGTGCCGCGGTTCCGCCGCGAGGTGGATGGAACAGTTGATGAAAATTTTTCTCAAGCCCTCTGTGCTCCTCTGGATCTCGATGAATGCCTCTGTCTTCTGTTTTCCTCAATTCTGTAACTCCAGATCTCCTTGCAAAATTCACGCAATAATCGTTAAATATGCAATTTGCAGTTTTGTGTTAATAATGATATAAATCGTCTAAGAATTCAACACAAATATTAAAAATAAAAAATTACGCACGTATCCCCGGCAACGACGCCATTTGATTGACACGAAAAGGTGTGTTTGTTTTGTAGTTAACCGCAATCAGAACGGTGTCGCGCGTAGCTAGACCGAGATGAGTACGGGTCGTCCTCTGGGAAACGTGGAACCTTTTATTTTTACTTTAGATGTGTTGAGAAAGAGAGGAGGAATAAAGAATTTTGTGAAAAGATTCTAGATCTACTTTAAACAAGAATGTAAAATATAGATCTAGATTATTTTAGAGATTTAAATAATATAATAATAGGGCTTGTAGGGTTCGTTAGGATTTAGTAGTTATGGGCGATTAATTAAAGTTACCCTTTTTATCCATTAATAGATTTAGAACTAGAACGACGGTGATGCGTGTAGATTAGGGTTTCCGGAGGGAAAAGGAATCCCACTCTTAACCCTTATCTCGACACGGAACTCCGTTCATATCTAGCCTTTACCAAAACAATCATTAATCTAATCTCTAATCGCGGTCGGAACTAGCAAAGAATTGCTAGCGCGCCCGATTAGGATGTTAATGATTCTTTTGATAAAGTTCCTAAACTTTATAGGACTTAAAAAGGGTTTAATTATTTTCATCGTCCATTAGCCTACCCTAATCCTACGAACCTTAACAAGCGGAGAATTACTCGCGCATGTTGGGAGAAGAAGATGAAAAGAAAGAGAGGGAAAACATAATGTAAAAAAAAAACAAACAATTAAATAAAAACTACCTTTATTAATCAACTCCTTCAAGCTACACTTTTAATCCATAGAAAATGATTACAAAACTTGATTTGCTTCTCGATCTTTCCTAAGGAGGTAGTCGAACAGTCGATGATCAGCCTGGATGCGTGAGCGTCGGGAGCTTCGTGATCTCTTCGGCTTGATGATTTTTTCCAAGAGGCTCTCGGTGCCTTTTTATAGTGAAAACCCAGAATCTTATTGTTGAAAAGTTGGTAAAATTTAGCAGTAATCAATCTCCCAAAATCTTGCATTCCAACTCCTCATTATTGCGGCGGATCCGCGGCCCAAGGGTGTGTTTGGCCGCGGATCCGCGCTCAAGGGATGTGATCAATTGATTATTTTTCTTGGGCTTTCATCTGGTGACATGTGGCAATCCTAGGCATCTTCATATTTCAGAAATCTTCTCTCGGTTGCTTCCAGACTTGGTCTCCAAGTTTGCTTCTTAATTTGGCAAGTTTTCTTCAACAAATTGATTTGTTTGTTAAATCCTTCATAACAACTTGGAAATATTCTGCACAACAACTCAAATAAGATTTAGTAGCCTTAATTCTACTAGGATTTAGTCAATAGATTTATTTGCATACATTTTCCTACCAAATGATAATTAAAATATATTAACACATGGAAAATAATGTTTTTACACATAAACCCTCATATGTATAATATATTATAATAAAGTCCTTTTTTTAATATAAAAATGGTAGGAAAAATATATTAACCCACGGCTATTCAGAACGCGATGATCCAATATAACATATCACAGCAACACATAATATCTCATATCATCAACATAAGCAAGTATGTGTATCCCGATTGTAGTTGATGTATAGCAATGAAGCTGGCGATACACCACATACTACGCTTACGGTCACAGAAAAGAAAGTGTAAAACCACAACAGTTGGAATCCGCAACCTCCTTAGACATCGCATGCCTAACCAAATGAATTCCTTAGAAATCGCATGCCTAACAATTATAAACCCCGCATTTTAGTCTCGATCTCGAAAACACTTTTCAATATCAAGTCAGGCAATTCAACAAGATTCCCGACATTCTGATCGAATGCTCGTCGCAAACTTTAGTCGACGGCCGCACCCATGGATGCCGTCGACGAAGTGAACTAAGGCGGAACACCGCTGCCGCGAGCACCCAAACGGATGCTTTTGGCGACGGGGTTCTCCTATAGTCACTTGGTTGGGGCTTTGGGGCGTGTCTGTCTATTAAGTTTACCCGGCGAGTATCCGCGTACGCTACGTGATTGCGACGGACTTTTGATCACATCAAAATTTCGTGGCAACCGATCATCTGAGACTGAACTGCAAGTTTTATAACATTCAAATTAGTTATCTCATAACTACTTGTGCATTCCAAATATTGTATCACATTCTAGATAAAAAGACAGTGTTAAACTTTCCGATCGAATAATTAAACACCCAAAATTTCCCAAATAGTTCTCAACACTTGAAATTAGTTTAAAAACATCCATCACATGCCACAGTACCAATGGTCCAGCCGTAGAAGGGTTAAGCCAACGCCTCATATGTGGCACGCTGTACTTGTTAGTTGTATGTATGCCCTAGAGGCCAGTATTGTACAGATGATGTATATTATATTGGATGCTTGGACATATATAGAGATGACTTTCTTGCTCGATATGATAGTATGCTATCTGGTTGCTCTTTATCTTAACATGTACACTTGTCTCTTTATACTGTCTTATAGTTACATGTTGGTAAAGCCCTTAGGATATGTACTTGACTACCTGGACTATGATGCAGATCATACTAGTGGGGACATGGTAGTCCATAAGTACATCCTTCAAGGTCCCTAGTCGTGGGTGTATCGAGACGGGGCATCGATATACCAGTGTAGACTAGCGTATACGCTTCTCGACCCATGAGATGGGCGATGGATGATCCCATATCCATTGGTGTTTGACATCAGAGATGGTGTACGGGTGCTCAGTGGAGACTGGGTACACTGGACGGACTCGCCGAGAACTCCCAGATGGTATTATACCTCACGTCAGATGGCAGTTCTCAGGTGACACTTGTACAGGTTAGTCTGGAGACCCGAGATCGTCATAGAGTCTTGTGTGATTCCCACTGTGCTTTGATCTCCACCTTACCACGTCCATGAGGGTGTGCAAAACGGTGGTCTTTGGGTACAGTCCCGAGTCACATGGAGGCAATGAGCGATAGGAGGGGTTTCGTCTCTCCCGGTATTGGGAGTTGATGTTGCGCCGTGCTCGATTGGCCGTAGCAGGGAAGTCCCTGGCCAGGGCTGATCAGAGATTTGCTGGTAAGTGTTACCAGTAGTTTCTCGACCCGTTATGAGCCTCACATCGGCATGACTTATCGGGTTATTGGGGTCTGACGTTTACCACCCCTAGACTTGATATGCGACATATCAGACGAAGAGACCGGACTGTACGGTAAGTGTTACTGGTCGGATTCGCAGGAGTGTGAGCGGGCTAGCTCGTCGATCTTCTGATCGCTCAATACCCGGGTGGCCGTTACGTTTAGCAGACCGTTTGCGGCTTGTGGGTGCTTGATATGATCATCATCTGCTACCGGCGTATTGACGAGTCTTTAGAGTCCTACACAGAGGTTTCCTGGTTCAAGCGAAACGAAATAGGAGCGCATATGAGATATGTGCAGGACCGAGAATAATGCGTGTATGTGATACCGCATTTCATTCTCGCGATATATGTTTCGATTGGTTATATTCGATATGACCTAGTTATCGAATCATTGATTCGATAAATCGATACATTGGATTCTAGTCGGTTATGTGCGACATGACCGGATCATTGAATCAAATGTTGATTTAATGATTTAATGCATAATTATATATTTGATATATTGCATTGCATTAACTAGTATTGGTTCACTTTAAATGGATTTTCTCACTTGATGTACATGTTGTATATGTGATATACTTTTGTGCACATCTTTGTATCATGTTTGATGATGCTTGCTCATTAGGTTAAGTGTGAAGTATTAAACCATGGTTAAGAGATGATTAGGGTTTTGCCTTTTTATTTATTTATTTGTTTATTTATTTGAAAAAGGTTATGATAAGAATGGTGGCTTTTTTTGTTTTAAGTTGAAGCTTCATGAAGCTTTGACTTTTGTAACCATCCTTATCTTCATGCTTAACCCTAACCCTCTCAAGTGACCATGGTTTATTCTCTACACTTAACCTAGGTTAGAACATGATAAGTATTTGATTTTATTATTCTTTTTCACACTACTTATCATATTCTTTCTTCTTCATCTCCTTCTTCTTCAAGAGAGAAAACAAGATGCCATCAATGGCAACTTGAGCATAAGTGAGTGAAATCCAATTCTAAAGTGAACCCATCTCCTATTTCTTCACCCTCTACCTCTTGCCAAGTTGTTTTGGGTGTTTTCTTCACAAGTTTCACAACTTTGTGAAGTCGGAGCTTGAGCTTGTGCAACCTCGACGTAGATCGTCTTTGACACGAAGCCGACGACCTGTTCCGCTCGTTTTCCTGATGAAGCCGATGAACGAGTCTAGGATTCGAAAAGGACAGCGAGAGGATGCCTACGTGGAGCCAAGGAAGAGGATTACCGGATCTACAAAGGTTGTAGCATCTAACCTATAGTTAATTTGTTAACTAGTTTTGTATTTCGCCTAGACATCTAGCAACGATCCGTTAACTAGGGTTTCTCGGCACCATATTTTTTAAATTTGGCATGTTCGATGCCTTGTGAGACCTCTATAGGGTGCCTAGGAACCTTTCAGTGGTATTAGAGCCTAGCTAGAGCCTTAGGCGAAATCTAGACGCAATTTGAAGCCCGAACGAACCCGAAACCCTAAACCATATATGCTCTCTGTACATTTTCTAAATTCTGGGATTTTTCAATATTGAAAATGCTTAAAAAATTCAGCAGGGAAATCTAAGAATTACGGTGCAAAAATTTTCCAATGAACAGTGAAATGCGCGGCGGAACCGCGGCCTAAGCCAGCTTAGGCGGCGGTTCCGCGGCGGCTTGATGACGTCATACCTCCTCCTCTGCACAGTAATTCATATTTTCTGTAGCTGAGCTTTATGGGTATTTTTAATAATTATTCCAGAGTTTAATTTTCTGGGGTGTTTTAGAGCTTCGGTGTTTCGACCGGATTATCAAATTTCGTCTTTGTGTACTTCCGGATAATTTTTAGAATATGTTAAAAAGTTCGACCGGATATAAATACCCAACTTTTCCCCTGTCGGGAAATTTCCAAGTGTTGGATTTTTCTGTAGTTTAACGACGTTCCAAGTAGTGCAAGTAACGCGATGGACCCTCTAGAAGACAACAAACCTTAACTCGATTATGTGACCGTCTTGAACTGCCCTTTGAACCTTCGGGTTTGGGGCAGTACAGCGTGCCACATGTGAGGCGTTGGCTTGACCCTTCTACGGCTGGACCGTTGGTACTGAGGCACGAACTGAATGTTGTTAGACTTATTTCATGTGTTGGACTGTATCGGGAAAACTTGGGTATTCGACTGTTCGATCGGAAAGTTTAACATTTTCTGTTTATCTGGAATGTGATACAATAATTGGAATTCACAAGTAGTTATGAGATAACTGAATGAATGTTATAAATCTAGCAATTTAGTCCCATATGAAATTGAAAAGAGTTTTCGATAATGAGACTAAAATGCGGGATTTATATCTGTTAGGCATGCGATGTCTAAAGAGGTTGCGGATTCCAATTGTTGTAGTTTTACACTTTCTTTTCTGTGACCGTAAGTGTAGTATGTTCATATCGCCGGTTTCGTTGCTATACGTCAACGACAATTGGGGTATGCATACTTACTTACGTTGATGACATGTGATGTTATGTGTTGCTGGATATGTTATATTGGATCGTCGTGTTTGAATAGCCGGGGTTTTTTATGTGAGATGAGTGTTTTTCATTTTCATTCATGTAAAAACTTGTATGTAATATTCTTTTATTTGGGGCACTTCCAGGTAGCGGAAGTTGTCACCTTTTGTATATTATTTACTTTTCCGCATTAGGATAGACCCAAGGAGGGGAGCACAAGTAACCGGGTTCTGGGGTCCAGTGGGAGACCAACTCGAGGAGTCGAGTCCGGGTCTCCTAACCCTAGAATTGGCAGGGTTGCTTGCCGCTCTCGTAGGGGTCTAGGGGTGTGGGATTGGCTATTCATCACGACCGTGGAATCCGTGTTTTATACTGGCTCGTATTGAAAACACGGACGTCCTAGTATATCCAATGTTTCATATGTTTCTTCTGCTGCGATATCTGTGATGTGATCATGTGATGTTCTGTGATGGATATAGTATATAGTATATATGATATATTATATAGACGTTACTTATGTTTTACACCCGCGCTAGCCCTGCCCTGCTCTGTCGTTAGTTACCTAACCTAACGGTGCACGAGGGGACATCGAGGCGAATGCGGATGGCATAAGTGTACGTCATATCTATCTGTGATGTTTAGGTATTTAAATGATGGGACTTCATTAATGTGATTAATGAAAGAAAAGAAACCTAAGATGTTGTGGAATCAGATTTTAAACAAAACAGGTAGCTACAGTTCTTGCTTTGCATAGCGGTATATATGATATACCCTGCACCTTATTCGATGAGGAAAGGACCGAGATCCCTTCACCGGGAGTGACTCCTTTAGCAATAACTGGCAGATGCTACACACTCGGTTTGGCTTTGATTGCTTTTAAGAGTTTTTGCTTTGCACAGTGATATATATGATATATCCCGCACCTCATTCGACGAGGAAAGGGCCGACGATCCCTTCACCGGGAGTGACCCCTTTAGCGAAACTGGAAAAGCCTCAAAATCACTCCATTTCAAAACTTCATTTGATTCTACAACGATATCAAGTTCATTACGCAATAGGTTTTCAGAAAAACCTGTCGTAGCCCTCCGTCATTTCAGATAAAGACTATTTAGTATTCGTGCTGCGTTTGTTGACCTCTATCAAGGCGTAGTGTGCGGTAGCTAACTAGTAATTATCTGCAAAATATGTGATGTGATTGGATTAGGGTAGTCGTACGACCTTGTTGACCTCTGTCAAGGGTCGTGCGAGTGGGTTTGATTCAATCAAGAAATGACGGGTTGAACTTGACTAGTGCACTATGATTTGTTGACCTCTGTCAAGGTCATGGCACACTAGGGGCAAAATATTATCGGGAATTTCAAGTGTTGAAATTTGCAATGAGATTGCATACCTTCTATGAGATAGTTGGATCCCGATACCCGCTGCGAGTAAGAGTTACTCCTGGGAGAGTTTTACACATTACAATTAGCCGATCAAGTAGCTTTCTAGAAAGGTGTTAACGAGGTTACGCCTCTGGGAAAATGAGGTTTACATTAATTAGGTTCGTGCGAAAGCACGGGGGACCTCCCTCAAAGTACCGACACTGGCCTGGCTGAAAGATTGGCGAACTTGTAGTATGTAATTAATCCCGGCTAGTCTTTCCTTTTAGGGTTTGAAGGAAGATTTGATAAAAAGCAGTGGGAGCCATCCTGATTAGATAAGATAATAACCAATCTGATCTTGCACGAGCATACGCTAAAGTGTTTTCTTCTCTCTCTCTCCAGGTAGCGACCATTTCATGCCCTAATAAAGATAATAATATGGATGTATTGACCGAACCCGTATGTTATACTGTGCTGGGGAACGTTGGTTCCGTTCATTCTTATAAGAGTTATAGGAATGAACAGGATATAGGGGAATACCAGGATTCCCATGCCACCCGAATGAAGAAAGTACATGTTGATGCATTTTCTTCGGGTGTGTTCGTTACTGAGAACTGTTTCTCCATTTGCTCTACGTCCTGGGTATTGGATACCGGGTCAGGATCCCATATATGTAATCAGTTACATGGGCTTAAGAAAGGTAGAGAACTTGGAGAAGGTGATAAAGACATTTGAGTTGGAAATGGTGCAATTGTTGCAGCTAAGACTGTCGGGGAATATCACCTTGTATTACCAACTGGTAATACATTGGTTCTGAACGAATGCTATTACATGCCGAACCTGATATGCAACATTATATCGGTTTCTTTATTAAGTAAAGAGGGATATAATTTTGTATTACAGGACAATGTTATGAACATTTTCCATAACTAAAAGTTGGTTGGATCAGGCACGTTATGCAATGGCATTTATGTTCTAAATCAATCAACAGTTCTGAGCATAACAAACACACACAAGAGGAAGAGTTCTGAACTCAACGAATCCTTCTTGTGGCATTGTAGACTGGGTCACATCAATGCGACACGACTGGCTAAGTTGCATAAGGATGGGTATTTGAAACCATTCGAATTTTCATCTTATGACACTTGCCAGTCATGTCTCAAAGGCAAGATGACCAAAACTCCGTTTACGGGACACGGAGAAAGAGTTACCGAACTATTGGGACTAATACATAGTGATGTATGCGGTCCAATGTCTACACATGCCAGGGATGGTTCTTCGTACTTCATTACATTCACTGACAATCTCTCAAGATACGGACATGTGTACTTGATAAGACACAAGTCTGAAGCTTTTGAGAAATTTAGAGAATATAAACAAAAAGTCGAGAAACAAACCGGAAAAAGTATTAAAATCCTTCGATCTGATCGAGGAGGTGAATACTTGAGCAATGAATTCCTGGACTTCCTAAAAGAGAATGGGATTCTCTCTCAACTTACTCCTCCTTATACACCACAGCACGACGGTGTATCGGAGCGGAGGAATCGCACCCTATTAGATATGGTGCGCTCTATGATGAGTACAGCTGAGTTACCTATTTCCTTCTGGGGGTATGCGCATAAGATAGCGGCATACCTATTGAATCAAGTTCCAACTAAATCTGTACCTACCACACCATATGAGATATGGAGTGGGAAGAGACCATGTCTTAAACGAGTTAAGATATGGGGTTGTCTGGCCTATGTCAAAAGGCAAAATCCAGACAAACTCGAGGCACGGTCAGTTCTATGTAAGTTTGTAAGATATCCTAAACATTCAAATGGATATCACTTCTACCACAGTGAACAACAAAAAGTGTTTATTGCTCAACATGCCACCTTTTTAGAAAAGGAATTTCTTACAAAAGAGATTAGTGGCTCTGAGGTAGAACTGGAAGAAGTTCCAGAAACACAAACTATAACTGAAGATTTAGTGGAACCAGAAGATTCGGTAGTACCCGACGAACCTCAGCCTCTCCGCCGATCTGGTAGGGTTTCTCGTCCACCTGAGAGATACTACGGTTTTCTCATTGATGGTGGAAGCGAGGATTGCATCATGGAGGATGATGACCCAACTAGCTTCGAGCAGGCCATCACGAGTGGGGACTCAGTAAAATGGCTGGATGCTATGCGGTCCGAGATGGAATCCATGTACACCAACAAAGTATGGACTTTGGAAGTTGCTCCTGAAGGGGTAAAACCCATTAGGAGCAAGTGGATCTTCAAGAAGAAACTTGGTGTAGATGGGAAAGTGGAGACTTTCAAAGCTAGACTTGTAGCAAAGGGTTTTCGTCAAAGACCAGGTGTGGACTACGACGAAACCTTTTCTCCAGTGGCTATGCTTAAATCCATCCGGATCATGCTTGCCATCGCTGCATATCACGACTACGAAATCTGGCAAATGGATGTTAAGACCGCCTTTCTAAATGGTGATTTAGAAGAGTGCGTGTACATGACTCAGCCAGAGGGCTTTGTAGACAGTGGGAGCAGCGGCAAGGTGTGCAAGCTGCTTAAATCCATTTATGGATTAAAGCAAGCATCGCGGAGTTGGAACATCTGCTTTGACGTCGTTATCAAAGAGTTTGATTTCGTCAAAAACCCAGATGAACCTTGTATTTACAAGAAGATGGCAGAGAGTAAGGTTGTCTTCCTCGTATTGTACGTGGACGACATACTCTTGATAGGAAATGATATTCCTATGCTGCAATCGGTCAAGCTCTTCTTATCTCAAAGATTCTCAATGAAAGATCTTGGTGATGCCTCCTGCATATTGGGAATTCGGATCTATAGAGATAGATCCAAACAGATTTTGGGATTGTCCCAATCCAGGTACATTGACACCATACTAAAGAGGTTTAGTATGGAAGAGTCCAAGCGTGGGAACTTGCCCACGATCTCTGGAGTCACTCTCTCCAAAGAGATGTCTCCCAAGACTGATTTGGAGAGAGCTCGCATGCAAGGGATACCCTATGCTTCGGCAGTAGGCTCTATCATGTATGCGATGCTATGTACCAGACCCGATGTAGCATACTCACTAAGTATAGTGAGCAGGTATCAAGATGATCCTGGAGAGAGTCACTGGACAGCTGTGAAGAGCATTCTCAAGTACTTGCGAAGGACTAGAGATATGTTCTTGGTGTATGGTAACGGAGATCTCCAAGTGGAGTCCTTTACCGATTCGAGCTTCCAGAGTGATAAGGACGACTCTAAGTCGCAGTCGGGCTTTGTCTTTACCCTTTACGGAGGGGCGGTTAGCTGGAAGAGTTCCAAGCAGGAAACCGTGGCAGACTCAACGATGGAGGCTGAATACATCGCTGCCAACGATGCTGCTAAAGAAGCTGTCTGGATCAAGAAGTTCATTACTGAACTTGGAGTGGTTCCATCCATTGAGCATCCAATACCTTTGTATTGCGATAACAATGGAGCGGTGGCTTTGGCCAAGGAACCCAGGTCCCATCAGCGGTCCAGGCATATTCTGAGGCGGTATCACTTGATCCGGGAGATAGTTGATCGCCGGGAGATCGAGGTCAGGAGAGTTGACACGAAGGACAACACGGCGGATCCACTCACGAAGGCCATTCCCCAGATACAGTTTGAGAGACTCTTCGGGATGCTCGGTATGCGATACGACAGCAGCTGGCCCTAGTGCAAGTGGGAGATTGTTAGTTGTATGTATGCCCTAGAGGCCAGTATTGTACAGATGATGTATATTATATTGGATGCTTGGACATATATAGAGATGACTTTCTTGCTCGATATGATAGTATGCTATCTGGTTGCTCTTTATCTTAACATGTACACTTGTCTCTTTATACTGTCTTATAGTTACATGTTGGTAAAGCCCTTAGGATATGTACTTGACTACCTGGACTATGATGCAGATCATACTAGTGGGGACATGGTAGTCCATAAGTACATCCTTCAAGGTCCCTAGTCGTGGGTGTATCGAGACGGGGCATCGATATACCAGTGTAGACTAGCGTATACGCTTCTCGACCCATGAGATGGGCGATGGATGATCCCATATCCATTGGTGTTTGACATCAGAGATGGTGTACGGGTGCTCAATGGAGATTGGGTACACTGGACGGACTCGCCGAGAACTCCCTGATGGTATTATACCTCACGTCAGATGGCAGTTCTCAGGTGACACTTGTACAGGTTAGTCTGGAGACCCGGGATCGTCATAGAGTCTTGTGTGATTCCCACTGTGCTTTGATCTCCACCTTACCACGTCCATGAGGGCATGCAAAACGGTGGTCTTTGGGTACAGTCCCGAGTCACATGGAGGCAATGAGCGATAGGAGGGGTTTCGTCTCTCCCGGTATTGGGAGTTGATGTTGCGCCGTGCTCGATTGGCCGTAGCAGGGAAGTCCCTGGTCAGGGCTGATCAGAGATTTGCTGGTAAGTGTTACCAGTAGTTTCTCGACCCGTTATGAGCCTCACATCGGCACGACTTATCGGGTTATTGGGGTCTGACGTTTACCACCCCTAGACTTGATATGCGACATATCAGACGAAGAGACCGGACTGTACGGTAAGTGTTACTGGTCGGATTCGCAGGAGTGTGAGCGGGCTAGCTCGTCGATCTTCTGATCGCTCAATACCCGGGTGGCCGTTACGTTTAGCAGACCGCTTGCGGCTTGTGGGTGCTTGATATGATCATCATCTGCTACCGGCGTATTGACGAGTCTTTAGAGTCCTACACAGTGGTTTCCTGGTTTAAGCGAAACGAAATAGGAGCGCATATGAGATATGTGCAGGACCGAGAATAATGCGTGTATGTGATACCGCATTTCATTCTCGCGATATATGTTTCGATTTGTTATATTCGATATGACCTAGTTATCGAATCATTGATTCGATAAATCGATACATTGGATTCTAGTCGGTTATGTGCGATATGACCGGATCATTGAATCAAATGTTGATTTAATGATTTAATGCATAATTATATATTTGATATATTGCATTGCATTAACTAGTATTGGTTCACTTTAAATGGATTTTCTCACTTGATGTACATGTTGTATATGTGATATACTTTTGTGCACATCTTTGTATCATGTTTGATGATGCTTGCTCATTAGGTTAAGTGTAAAGTATTAAACCATGGTTAAGAGATGATTAGGGTTTTGCCTTTTTATTTATTTATTTGTTTATTTATTTGAAAAAGGTTATGATAAGAATGGTGGCTTTTTTGGTTTTAAGTTGAAGCTTCATGAAGCTTTGACTTTTGTAACCATCCTTATCTTCATGCTTAACCCTAACCCTCTCAAGTGACCATGGTTTATTCTCTACACTTAACCTAGGTTAGAACATGATAAGTATTTGATTTTATTATTCTTTTTCACACTACTTATCATATTCTTTCTTCTTCATCTCCTTCTTCTTCAAGAGAGAAAACAAGATGCCATCAATAGCAACTTGAGCATAAGTGAGTGAAATCCAATTCTAAAGTGAACCCATCTCCTATTTCTTCACCCTCTACCTCTTGCCAAGTTGTTTTGGGTGTTTTCTTCACAAGTTTCACAACTTTGTGAAGTCGGAGCTTGAGCTTGTGCAACCTCGACGTAGATCGTCTTTGACACGAAGCCGACGACCTATTCCGCTCGTTTTCCCGATGAAGCCGATGAACGAGTCTAGGATTCGAAAAGGACAGCGAGAGGATGCCTACGTGGAGCCAAGGAAGAGGATTACCGGATCTACAAAGGTTGTAGCATCTAACCTATAGTTAATTTGTTAACTAGTTTTGTATTTCGCCTAGACATCTAGCAACGATCCGTTAACTAGGGTTTCTCGGCACCATATTTTTTAAATTTGGCATGTTCGATGCCTTGTGAGACCTCTATAGGGTGCCTAGGAACCTTTCAGTACTGCCCCAAACCCTAAGGTTTAGAGGCGGTTCAGACGGTCACATAATCGAGTTAAGGTTTGTTGTCTTCTAGAGGGTCCACCGTGTTACTTGCACGACTTAGAACGTTCTTAAACTACAGAAAAATCCAACGCTTGGAAATTTTTCCAGCAGGGGAAAAAGTGAGTTATTGATATTCATTCGAACTTTTTAACACGTTCTAAAAATTACCCGGACAAACTAAACGAAGTTATACTTTCTGATCGAATTAACGAGCTCCTAATACAACCCAGAAAACTCAACACTTGAGTATAATTAAAAATTCCCAGAAGCATCAGGAAATTAGTACGGAAGTTACTGTGGAAAAAGAACACAATAATCATATTGTAGCGCCGCGGAACCGCCGCGGAAGGCATGGTCCTGCCGCGGTTCCGCGGTGCTTTAAGCGTATTAGTGGATCGTTTTTCACATAAATCCTTAGAATTCCCTGCTGATTTTTTTGAGCATTTTTACTATGAAAAAATTCAACTTTTTGAAAAATTTCCAGAAACTAGGGTTTTACGGGTATTCGGAGTTCGATCGGACTTTAAACTTCGCCTAAAACTCTAGCTTGGCTCTGATACCACTGTAGGGTTACTAGGCATAAGCACAAGGGTCTAGAAGGCATCAACCATGCCCGATTTAATATTTAGCCGTGCCGAACAACCCTAAACCAAGATCTTAGACTAGAGATTAGGCGAAACAAAACATGTTAAACACTTTAACATCTAAGAGTTTGGGATTACAACCTTTGTAGTCCGGTCCTTCACTTCACAAGCTCCGTGTTGTAGTCCCTTCGCTGCGATCATCAAGTTCCGGACTCTCGAGAGGCTCCACGAAGAGAAAGATGCAAGCGTGCTTCCGATCTTCGATAACAAAGATGATCTACTTTGAAGTTTCATTAACACAAGCTCTCACTCACTAAATGAAGTGAACACCCTCATCTAAATGGCAAGGATAGATGAGGATGATGAAGTATGATTTTAGCTCTCATTTGTTTTCTTATTCTCACTCACTTTCATCACGCTACAAAATCAAAGCAAGAAAGCTTTGCAAAGGAGGAAGAAGAAGAATGAATAATATTCCTTTTGTGATGAATAACTAATAATAATAACTTATGCAACCATGGTTAAAGATGATAGGCTAACCATTGTAGAGACTTAACTAGGGTTAAAGGGTGTGGGTTGGGTTTGGAAATATCTTGCAAAATATCTTTGCAAAAACAAAAAGAAAGCTTCTAGAAAAGTTTAACCCAAATCAAACCCTAATCTCGTTTAATCTCCACTAATCATGTTGCATTAGTAATTATAACATGTTACAATATTATATATCACATATATAATATATTTTTGTAACAAAAGAAAATAATACAATTAACATATATCGCATATATATCAATGTATTACCCGAGTGAGAAAAAGAATCTTTTAGTGAGCTTATATCAGTTAATGTAATTTAATATATCAAATATATAATTATAAATTAAATTATCGAATGAACACTTGATCCGATAATCCGGCTATTTCACAAATAACCGACTAATATAATCTGTATCAGTTCATCGAATCAACACTTGATCCGATGACCCGGCTATATCACATATACCCGGCCGATATCTCATATCGCGAGAATCTAATACGGTATCATATACACGTATTGTTCTCGGTCCTGCACATATCATATATGTGCCCTTACTCCGTTTTGCCTGAGTCAAGAAACCTCTGTGTAGGACACTAAAGAATCGTCAATACTCCGGCAGTAGGTGATGATCATATCAAACACCCACAAGCTGCAAGCGGTCAGCTAAACGTAACAGCCACCCAGGTATTGAGCGATCAGAAGATCAACAAGCAAGCCTGTACTTTCTCCTGCGAATCCAATCAGTAACACTCCCGTAAAGTCCGGTCTCGTCGTCTGATATGTCGCATATATCGCCTAGGGGTGGTATACGTCAGACCCCAGTAGCTTGATAAGTCATGTCGATATGAGGTCTATAACAGTTCGAGAAACTATTGATAACACTTACCAGTAAATCTCAGCAACCCTGGCCAGGGATTTCCAGTTATAGCCAATCGAACACAGCACAACATCAACTCCCTATACCGGGAGAGACGAATCCCCTCCTATCGCTCATTGCCTCCATGTGATTCGGGGCTGTACCCAAAAGCCACCTTTTTGCACGCCCTCTTGGACGTGGTATGATGGAAATCAAAGCACAGTGGGAATCATACAAGACTCTATGATGATCTCGGGTCAACAGACTACTCTGTACCAATGTCACCGGATAACTGCCATCTGACGTGAGGTATAATACCATCTGGGAGTTCTCGGCGAGTCCGTCCAGTGTACCCAGTCTCCACTGAGCACCCGTATACCTTCTCTGATGTCAAACACCAATGGATATGAGATCATCCATCGCTCATCATATGGGTCAAGAAGTACATACGCTAGTCTACTCTGGAGTATCGATGCCCTGTCTCGGTACTCCCATGACTAGGAACATTTGAAGGATGTACTTGGCGACTACTCTGTCCTCACTAGTATGATCCGCATCATATTCCTGGTAGTCAAGTACTTATCCTAAGGGCTTTATCAACATGTAACATAGAGACAATCAGAGTACATGTTAAGATAAAGAGCAACCAGATAGCGTACTATCATATCGAGCAAGAAAGTCCTCCTTATATGTGTCCAAGCATCCACTACAATATACATCGTATGTACAGTAATGGCCTCTAGGGCACACATATAACTAACAGAGCGAACGAACCACATGTCCTAGTCATTCATCTTCGGGTGACTAGCGACCTTCTATCATATCTCTTAGTACCACTCGTACTGCAATAGCTCCAACATCTTTGGCAATATCTGGTCGTTCGCAGCAACAACTGGCTCATTCATCTGCAAGCTGAACAGTTCCTCAATCATCATGAAGAAGCGATACATTAATGGTCATCACATTCTGGCTGGCCTCTATCAGTGGCTCAAACCTCTGGTGCAAATTTGTACGCCCGAGAAATCTCATAACAACGATCCATCAAACGCTCATGGCGTGAAAACACAATAACATGGCGCATCTATGCAAATCGTATCTCCCTAGAATCACGCCCTGGTCAATCCTCGTTCGTGACGAGCTCGTGCTGACTGCAACTCTAGACGTAGTTCTCTGTGCCCGTACAACCGTGGTAACAAAACCATAACTGGTATCGATGAGGCTAGATCATAGGAAGGAATATAATACTGTGCAAGGAAATGTACATCCTAAGGCTTCTTAAGCGGAGAAGCGTATCGTAAATATGCCGCGGAACATATGTACGGTACGTCACTCTACTCGAGCCACCTACTCCATCTACCAAGGGTCATCCTACACTCCGAAGGTAAAACCTAACGCTCTGATCCAACTTTGTCACGACCCAAAATGTACAGAACATGATCGGCACTTAAACTACGAAACGTCTCGAGGCGTACGTAATCTAAGTAAGCCAAAACCCAGAAATCCAAACCAAGTAAAGCAGTAGAGTGAAAGAAAAACCAATTTAAATCAAGCAGTTTAGCAACATGAGCCGAAATATGCATTTTTGAAATCACAAGTTTTTTCTAAAAATTTCGGCATTGTTTCCTTTGTAAATACTGGCCCCGAACGGGGTATAACATGATAAATATATACATAATGATAAAAGGCATTCCCAAGCGGGAGCTGGCTTTTCGTCAATTGACGGCCATAACTGTTAGTGTATATGCCCTAGAGGCCATTACTGTATCATACTAGTTTGTATATTACTTAATGGAAGCTTGGGATATTCACCTTGTATAAACAATCTTGCTCAATATAGTAGTATGCTACTTGGTTTGTTTCCACTTCAATGTGTACTTGTGTTTATTTCAGTATATCACTTATACGCATTAGTGGAGCCCTTAGGATCTTTGCTTGATTACCAGCGTTGTGATGGCAGTCACACTAGTGGGGGCTGGGTAATCTATAAGCACATCCTTATACAGGTCCCTAGTCGCAGGACTATCGAGACAGGGCATCGATACTCCGGAGTAGACTAGCGTATGCGCTTCTCATCCCAGTATGGGAGATGGTCTGTCCCACAGCCATCAGTACGTCGTACTGGAGATAGTATACGGGTGCTCGTTGGGTTACGAGTACACTGGACAGGACTCGTCGGGAACTGACAGGTTGGTATTATACCTATCGTCAGTTATCAGTTCCCAGGTGACATGAGTACAGCTTAGTCCGCTGACTTGACACTGGCACTTCGCCTCAAGTGTGTTCCCACTGCATTTTGATCACTACCCTACCACGGCTCAAAGGAGTCGTGCAAACAGGTGGTGGTTGGGTGCAGTCCCGAAGCACTTGGAGGCAGTGACGGTTAGACAGGATTCGTCTCTCCCGGTATTGGGGGTTGACATCGCGCTGTGTCTAGGAGAGCCATTACACGAGTAGTCCCTGGCCAGGGCAAACGAGATATACTGGTAGGTTTCCAGTGTTATCTCAGGGTGTTTTGGGCTTCGCTCCGGCACGACTTGTACCGCTATTGGGGGACTGACGTTTACCGCCCCCTAGGCCCGCCATGCGATGTATCAGACGAACAGACCGGACTGTACGGAGACTGTCACATTCAGACTCAGTAGGAGTACAGATGGGGTTTCACCTCGTCAGCCTTCTTGTCGACATCTACCTGGGGACCGTTACGCACAGCTAGTGCCTCTTGCGGTCTGTGGTTAAACCCACTGCCAGCGTAGTGTCGAGTCTTTAGAGTCCCACACAGAGGGTATTCGCCTCTGGGCAAAACAGAGTAGAGGTCGCATGGTTTTGCGACAGGGTTCGTTCTCATCCGCGCACTTGTGCACGTTTGGAGTCCGGACGGATTATACTGGCAGGCTCTGGTTTGAGCCAGATACTGGTATATGTTTTGGGGGTTGCTTTTATCTCTTGGTATTCTTGTTCCTCGGAACGAGAATGCAGGTGTGTATGCACAGTTGCTTGAGGCGGAGGATGAGGTTTTTCATTAGGGTTTCGGAACGGGTGCGTATGCACAGTTGACAGTCTTCATTTTCCAAACCCTAATGGATTTATAAATTATCTATTAATAATAGTAATTAAATGAGAATTTTGTTATGGTTGATTTTGTTGACTTGTTGACCATGGTTGACTTATTGACCATGGTTGGATGTTGACCACCATCATGCTTTAAAAAGTCTTCCTTGATTTATGCTTACATGAAGCATGGTAGTGGTCATTCCAAATTACCATCAACTATTCTCATTTTCAATTATTATTATTAGATAATTCTTTTCTTTTGGCATTATGGTTGCAAGAAAGAAAAGATTGCTCATTATCTCATTTAGCTTCTCTCTCCTCTCTTCATCTTCTTCTTCCTCTAGCAAAAGAGAAACCTTCTCATGTGTTGAGAATCCTTCTCTTTATAAAGAAAAGCAAACCCTAGTCTCTCTCTACTCATTCTAGGTTCATGGTGTAGCAAGCCGGAAGCCCTAGTTCACTCAAAGATCGAGGAAGAGCCCAAAGGTCGAACCTTCGAGGTGGATCCATCTTCGACGGAAGAAGGCGAAGAAAAGAGAACCATCAACCCCTACAAGTTTTGAAGAAGAAGGAGTTCAAGTTTAGGTATAACCTTCATCCGAGTAGCTAACTCCCTTTAGCGTATTTGCTAGTTTAGTTTAGACACGATCCCGACCTTGTTTAGTCCATGTTGCCTCTTGCGATAAAAATTTGTTTTTTATACCGTTTCCGCCTCCCCGTAAGCACCGGGGGTCGCAATATGGACTTACAGTGGTATCAGAGCCTAACTAAACTTAAACTAGCTTGGTAGTGAAGTGTAACGAAGTTCGGAAACGAAAAATCACAAAACCGGAAAAATTACAAAACCTGAGTTTCTGTTGAAATTTTTTTGGCTCAAAATGAAAAAATTTATACTTGTAAAATCGTCTCAGGGTTTTGTGAGTTCACCCATGAAAAACGATGACCTAATTCCCTCAAACCGCCGCCCTTCCGCCGCACGAGGTAGGTATGTGCGGCGGAAGCGCCGCGTTTTGTCGCCTTCTGTCCATCGATTTTCGTGCAGAGTGTTTGTGTGTTGGTTTTGGGATTTTTAAAATATATTATATGTGCCCAGATTTTCCAGAACTGAAATTTCTTTTTGAGGTCCTATAATTCCGTATTTTTTCCGAACTTCACTGCACTTTGACTATGATGGTTATATCTGTGATGTTTGCATGTATTGAACGTCGGCTAATCGCTATAAGTCGATTAGTCGGGGTTATACATGATCTGTAATGTGCTGGAATGTGTATATGAATGTGTTGGACTGTCGCGGGTGAATAGCCGGGGTGGATGTGAGATGAGCTTTTGTTTTTCTTTCATTCATTGTAAATGTAAATTGATGTAATAATTATTATTTGTTTGACCGCACAACCGGGTCGGGGTTGTAGCCGTCATTGTATAATTCTTTTTACTGTTTTTGCTCCTAGGATAGACCCATGGAGGGGTGCACAAACTACCGAGGACTTGGCGGGTAGTTTGCCGCACCCGTAGGGGTCTTGGGTGGGGTATTTGGCTATTCACCGCGACCGTGTTATCCGCTTTTCGTTCCAGGCTCGAAAGGATTGCGGATTGCTAGTATATCCAATGTATTCATCTGTGATCTGTAATGTCTATCATTGCTTTCTATTTAGGCGTTGCTTATGTTTTACAGCCGCGCTAGCCCAGCCCCCGCTCTGTCGTTAGTTAAGTAACCTAACGGGTAATGACGGGGCCCCGTGGCGAATGCGAATGGCATAAGCGTACGTCATATTTTGGTTGTTTTCTGCAATGGTAGGATTAAATGATGGGACGCATTAAAAGTACTAATGCAAGAATATCACGCATTAAAAGAACTAATGCAAGATAATAAACCAAGTTAAAGTCGTTGGAACACTTTCGAAAAACCACTCGGTTCTTTTCAAAACTAACTTTTAAATGCGGAGATTGAGCCACTCCTTCTAAAAGCTATCTCGTTCCATCGACTAAATCAAGTTCACTACGTTCACGGTTTTGCCAAAACCATCCGTAGCCCTCCATCATTTCAGTTAAATATTCGGTAGTATTCAAGCTATGTATTTTGACCTCACGCCAAGGCATAGTGATTGGTAGCTGCCGGATATTTATCTGTTGCATAGATAGAATGCGTTGGTTTGAGACAGTCGTACTGCCATTTTGGCCTACGTCAAGGGTATGTACGGGTGGATTCAAATTAACCTGGATAATGATGGGACGAACTTGACATGTGACTTATGACATTTTGACCTCACGCCAAGGTCATAAGAGCATGGGGCAAAAAAATCCACATCGGGAGTTTCATAAGTACTGAAACTTGCTAGATTTGCATACCATTTGGAGTGTGATGATTCTGGTAGGATTCCTTCAGTTTCGTCACGCGATGATATTTGGATCCCGATCCTACTGTGAGTATATGCTACTCCTCGGGAAATTTCTCACTAAACGATCAATGCTATAAACCTAGTAGGTGCCTAGAAAGGTGTTAGCGGGGTTACGCCCCCAGGGAAAAGAGGTTATTTAATTAAGGAACTTCGCGAAAGCGTTGGAAAACCTCCCTCGAAGTACCGACACTGGCCTGGCTGAACGGTTAAGCAAGTATTGTACGGTGGGATTGATCCTGACTAATTCTTCCTTTATGGTTTGAGGAGGGATTCGAGAAACAGTGGGAGCCATCCTGTTTAGACAAACTAAAAACCACTCTAAACTTGCAAGAGCATCATGCTGAGTGTTTCTTCTTCTCTCTCCTAATTGCAGCGACCAATCAACATGACTGGACTTAAGTTACTCCTAGATAAAAACAAACTGACAGGGCCAAACTACAAAGATTGGCTCAGGAATGTCAAGATAGCAATCACTTATGACAAGCTGGGGTATCTTCTTACCACCAAAGCTCCCCCTGTCCCTGGTCCAACTTCCAGTGTCGCGGATAAGGAAATCCGCAAGACTTGGGAGATTGATAGCGCGAAGGCCAAGTGCCTCCTGCTTGCCTCGATGGACAACGAACATCAGAGGAGGCATGAGAATATGGACATGGAGTCCATATTGCTCCATACAAAAGAACTGTATGGAGAGCAATCACGTATCGCAAGATACGAAGCGTCGAAAAGGTTATTTTCGACAAGAATGGCCGTCGGATCATCAGTAGCCGAGCACGTGCTAAAGATGATCGGCTACATTGAGGAGCTCGCTGACCTAGGGATCACATTAGAGAGTGAGCTATATACGGATATAGTTCTCCAGTCCCTTCCTTCCACTTACGCCCAGTTCATACTGAACTTCAACCTACAAGAAAAAGAGGCTGAACTTTCAGAGCTCCTCAACATGCTAAGGAGCGCAGAGGGCACCCTACAGAAAGGTAGGGAAACATCCACTTTGTTTGTAGGAGGATCATCTTCTTCTAGGTCCAAGGCGAAAGCCAAGGGAAAGAAGAAGAAGGCCCCCGCCAAACCAAGGGGCGGTGTTAGTAAAGTGGATACGAAGGGAAAAGGTAAAGCAACAAAGATAGCGGGGAAGCTTGTGGATAAGGAAGAATGCTTCTTTTGTCATAAGAAAGGACACTGGAAGAATGATTGCAGGGCCTGGAAGGCCAGAACACAGGAATTGAAGCAGGTTGCAGCTTCAGCTTCAGGTGTGTATGTTATTGAAAACTGTCTTTCAATAAACTCTACTTCCTGGGTATTGGATACCGGATCAGGATCTCATATCTGTAATTCTTTGCAGGCGTTGAGAAACCGTAGGGTTTTGAAGGCAGGTGACATGACCCTCAGAGTTGCGAACGGAGCTAGCATGGATGCTAAAGCCGTGGGGGACTATCACCTGGGAATGTCAGATGGACATGTTTTGGTTTTGCGTAATTGCTTTTTTGTACCCAACGCAACTTGTAATATCATTTCTGTATCTTTAGTTTCTAAAGAAGGTTGTGAATTTGCGTTTGTAAGTAATGTTGTAAACATTCACCTTAATCAAGTTTTGATTGGGTCAGGTACATTGAGTAATGGTATATACGTGTTAAACCAACCACAGATTTTCAACGTCCAGAATACACACAAAAGAAAGTCTCCGGAAATAAATCAGACTTTCTTATGGCATTGTAGATTGGGTCACATCAATGAGAGAAGGTTGACTAAGTTACATACAGAAGGATATTTGAATGCGTTCGAATATCAATCGTATGCCACTTGTCAATCTTGTCTCAAAGGAAAGATGACAAAAACTCCGTTTACTGGACAAGGAGTAAGAGCGAGCGAGCTCTTGGGACTCGTACACAGTGACGTGTGCGGTCCAATGTCTACACATGCCCGAAGCGGACATTCTTACTTCATTACTTTTACGGATGACTTCTCAAGGTACGGTTATGTCTTCTTGATGAAACATAAGTCCGAGGCCTTTGGAAAATTCCAGGAGTATAAGAATGAAGTAGAGAAACAGACCGGCAAAAGTATTAAGATTCTAAGATCGGATCGAGGTGGAGAATACTTAAGTGCCGATTTCCTGGACTATTTAAAAGAGAACGGAATTCTCTCTCAGCTTACTCCTCCATACACCCCGCAACATAACGGTGTATCGGAGAGAAGGAACCGCACCCTATTGGATATGGTGCGGTCCATGATGAGTAACGCTGAGTTACCGCGATCATTCTGGGGGTATGCGCTAGAATCAGCTGCGTACCTTTTGAACCGAGTTCCGACTAAAACTGTGCCTTCCACACCATATGAAATGTGGAGTGGGAAGAAACCCTATCTTCAATATCTGAAGATCTGGGGATGTCCGGCTTTTGTCAAAAAGCAGCATGCGGACAAGCTCGAGGCACGCTCAGTACTGTGCAAGTTTGTGGGATACCCAAAGAACACCAGGGGGTATCTTTTCTACTACGCAGAGGAACAAAAAGTCCTTGTTTCTCGTAATGCCCACTTTCTAGAACACCAGTTCTTGGAAAAGGAGATTAGTGGGAGCACAGTAGAACTGGAAGAAATTCCAGAACCACAGACTATTACTGAAAGGTTAGTGGAACCAGAGGGTTCAACAGAACAGGACATTCCTACGCCGCTCCGCAGGAGTAGTAGGCAGTCTCATCCGCCCGAGAGATACTGCGGTTTTCTCATAGACGGGGATAGAGAGGATTGCATCATAGATTATGATGAGCCTACTAGCTTCCAGCAGGCCGTTCAGAGCGTTGACTCAGTGAAATGGCTGGATGCAATGCGGACCGAAATGGAGTCCATGTACACCAACAAGGTATGGACGTTGGACATTGCTCCAGACGGGGTAAAACCCGTAGGATGCAAGTGGATCTTCAAAAGGAAGATTGGTGTAGATGGACAGGTTGAGACCTATAAAGCTAGGCTGGTAGCAAAGGGTTTTCGTCAAAGACCTGGCTTGGACTACGACGAAACCTTTTCTCCAGTAGCCATGCTGAAATCCATTCGGATCCTTCTTGCCATTGCTGCCTTCCACGATTATGAGATCTGGCAAATGGACGTAAAGACAGCTTTTCTAAATGGAAATTTAGAGGAGTGTGTCTATATGGACCAACCAGAGGGTTTCATTCAGAGTGGGAGCAGCGGAAAGGTGTGCAAGTTGCTTAAGTCCATCTATGGGCTAAAGCAGGCATCGCGGAGTTGGAACATCTGCTTTGATGAGACGGTCAAAGAATTTGGCTTTATCAAAAATCCAGATGAACCATGCATCTATAGTAGATTTGTAGCGAGAACTGTAGTATTCCTCGTTTTGTACGTGGATGACATTCTCTTAATAGGAAATGACATTCCTATGCTACAATCTGTCAAGGGGTTCTTGTCACACAGGTTCTCCATGAAAGACCTGGGTGATGCCTCATACATTCTGGGTATCCGGATCTACCGTGACAGATCCAAGAGGATATTAGGACTTTCACAGTCCAGGTACATCGACACCATACTGAAGAGATTCAGTATGGAAGATTCCAAGCGCGGTAACCTACCGGCTTGTCACGGGATCACCCTCTCTAAAGAGATGTCTCCCAAGACTGATTTGGAGAGGGATCGCATGTCTATTATACCCTACGCTTCTGCGGTAGGCTCTATAATGTATGCGATGTTGTGTACCAGACCGGATGTAGCTTATGCACTGAGTGTGGTAAGCCGGTATCAGTCTAACCCTGGGGAGAAACACTGGATAGCAGTAAAGAACATTCTCAAGTACCTGAGAAGGACTAAGGAGATGTTCTTGGTGTATGGCGGAAAAGACCTCCAGATCGAGGCCTTTGCTGACTCCAGCTTCCAGAGTGACAAGGATGATTCCAAGTCCATGTCGGGTTTTGTCTTCACCCTCAATGGAGGGGCGGTGTGTTGGAAGAGTTCCAAACAGGAAACCGTTGCAGACTCGACGATGGAAGCGGAATACATCGCTGCATCTGATGCCGCAAAAGAAGCTGTCTGGATGAGGAAGTTCTTGAAAGAACTTCAGGTGGTTCCGTCCATTGTTGACCCAATACCTCTGTATTGCGACAACAACGGGGCTATAGCTTTAGCGAAGGAACCCAGGTCCCATCAGAGATCCAGGCACATCTTGAGGCGGTATCACCTGATCAGGGAGATCGTGGATCGCAAGGAGATCGAGGTTCGGAGGGTTGCTTCAGAAGAGAACACTGCAGATCCATTCACCAAGGCCCTACCCCAGACTCAGTTCGAGCGGCTGATCGAGATGATAGGTCTTCGATACGCCAGTACATGGCCTTAGTGCAAGTGGGAGATTGTTAGTGTATATGCCCTAGAGGCCATTACTGTATCATACTAGTTTGTATATTACTTAATGGAAGCTTGGGATATTCACCTTGTATAAACAATCTTGCTCAATATAGTAGTATGCTACTTGGTTTGTTTCCACTTCAATGTGTACTTGTGTTTATTTCAGTATATCACTTATACGCATTAGTGGAGCCCTTAGGATCTTTGCTTGATTACCAGCGTTGTGATGGCAGTCACACTAGTGGGGGCTGGGTAATCTATAAGCACATCCTTATACAGGTCCCTAGTCGCAGGACTATCGAGACAGGGCATCGATACTCCGGAGTAGACTAGCGTATGCGCTTCTCATCCCAGTGTGGGAGATGGTCTGTCCCACAGCCATCAGTACGTCGTACTGGAGATAGTATACGGGTGCTCGTTGGGTTACGAGTACACTGGACAGGACTCGTCGGGAACTGACAGGTTGGTATTATCCCTATCGTCAGTTATCAGTTCCCAGGTGACATGAGTACAGCTTAGTCCGCTGACTTGACACTGGCACTTCGCCTCAAGTGTGTTCCCACTGCATTTTGATCACTACCCTACCACGGCTCAAAGGAGTCGTGCAAACAGGTGGTGGTTGGGTGCAGTCCCGAAGCACTTGGAGGCAGTGACGGTTAGACAGGATTCGTCTCTCCCGGTATTGGGGGTTGACATCGCGCTGTGTCTAGGAGAGCCATTACACGAGTAGTCCCTGGCCAGGGCAAACGAGATATACTGGTAGGTTTCCAGTGTTATCTCAGGGTGTTTTGGGCTTCGCTCCGGCACGACTTGTACCGCTATTGGGGGACTGACGTTTACCGCCCCCTAGGCCCGCCATGTGATGTATCAGACGAACAGACCGGACTGTACGGAGACTGTCACATTCAGACTCAGTAGGAGTACAGATGGGGTTTCACCTCGTCAGCCTTCTTGTCGACATCTACCTGGGGACCGTTACGCACAGCTAGTGCCGCTTGCGGTCTGTGGTTAAACCCACTGCCAGCGTAGTGTCGAGTCTTTAGAGTCCCACACAGAGGGTATTCGCCTCTGGGCAAAACAGAGTAGAGGTCGCATGGTTTTGCGACAGGGTTCGTTCTCATCCGCGCACTTGTGCACGTTTGGAGTCCGGACGGATTATACTGGCAGGCTCTGGTTTGAGCCAGATACTGGTATATATTTTGGGGGTTGCTGTTATCTCTTGGTATTCTTGTTCCTCGGAACGAGAATGCAGGTGTGTATGCACAGTTGCTTGAGGCGGAGGATGAGGTTTTTCATTAGGGTTTCGGAACGGGTGCGTATGCACAGTTGACAGTCTTCATTTTCCAAACCCTAATGGATTTATAAATTATCTATTAATAATAGTAATTAAATGAGAATTTTGTTATGGTTGATTTTGTTGACTTGTTGACCATGGTTGACTTGTTGACCATGGTTGGATGTTGACCACCATCATGCTTTAAAAAGTCTTCCTTGATTTATGCTTACATGAAGCATGGTAGTGGTCATTCCAAATTACCATCAACTATTCTCATTTTCAATTATTATTATTAGATAATTCTTTTCTTTTGGCATTATGGTTGCAAGAAAGAAAAGATTGCTCATTATCTCATTTAGCTTCTCTCTCCTCTCTTCATCTTCTTCTTCCTCTAGCAAAAGAGAAACCTTCTCATGTGTTGAGAATCCTTCTCTTTATAAAGAAAAGCAAACCCTAGTCTCTCTCTACTCATTCTAGGTTCATGGTGTAGCAAGCCGGAAGCCCTAGTTCACTCAAAGATCGAGGAAGAGCCCAAAGGTCGAACCTTCGAGGTGGATCCATCTTCGACGGAAGAAGGCGACGAAAAGAGAACCATCAACCCCTACAAGTTTTGAAGAAGAAGGAGTTCAAGTTTAGGTATAACCTTCATCCGAGTAGCTAACTCCCTTTAGCGTATTTGCTAGTTTAGTTTAGACACGATCCCGACCTTGTTTAGTCCATGTTGCCTCTTGCGATAAAAATTTGTTTTTTATACCGTTTCCGCCTCCCCGTAAGCACCGGGGGTCGCAATATGGACTTACAATAACCACGCAAGCAAAATAGTATACAACGCCGAAGGGCAAGGATCAAAACTCAAAAGGAAACTCAAAACAACATGAAATCCATAATAATACAACGCGTGACTCTAGGTCGAAAGAATATACATCACTGGTCTGCTAAGTCAATAAAATATACATGTCTGGTTGGTGGAGTTTACTAGATACAACTGAATGTAATAAAATACAATGGCGGTCATGATACAAGTGAACCCACCTACCAAAGCAATCACTCGGAAAGGGAGCAATATGCCAGCAAAGCCGTACCGAAACCTGTACTGCAAAACCTGCAAGAAAACTGTGGCACAACGAGGGTAAGTTGCCAACTCGTGAGTAGAAAACATCAACGAGTAGAAATCGCATGCATGACGCTATCCTAGGTCATATCAAGTAATATCCTCAAATAAACATCCTGGTCCATCTATGTATAAGTGTAATACTACATGCTCGTATCAGCAACTCAGCTAGCAACATATCAGATATATGATGTATGAATGCATGACGAATGGAAACAAAATACATCAAGAAATCAACAGAGAAGTCAGTGTCAAGCATCGACACAAAACATAAATCTGTGCCCAGCATCGGCATGTAAATCCTCATATATCTCAGGCTCCGTATCATCTGCGGGATCGGCCCGCGGGCTCCGGCAGTATGGATCGGCCTATATCCATCTCATGACTCCGGTCAGTATTCTCCGGATAACCGCCAGGTCCAAATGCTATCACCGGTAGGCAGTCTGCCCCTGCCAGGCTCATCATCTACCATGAAAATCAATCTCACCCCGGGGTACCATACCGGGTCCACCATGTACCCGAGACGGTTCCTACGTCTCCTCGAATCGGGTCTCGAAATCCATTTCATAACCGAGAAAACATCATAGTGGACAATACTCATCATATCAAGAAAACTGCATTTTTCTCTTTAAAATAACACATCAGTTTTATAAAACTCTCACATGCGGTTTCCAAATCTAGAAAATCTCATGAAAATCCAAAATCCAATCATCAATAGCAAGTAAACAGTGAATATTAATATTCATGGATTTGCAAGTAATAAGTGCAATGTCTAAACTGGCATATAAAGTAAGTACACTAATACCATGTCGAAACTATCAGCTAACAAGCTATGTCGATGAAATAATATTCTCTAAAGTGTACGTGACATGGCAAATACCGATAATGATGTGTGTGAGCCGGCAAGCAAGTGTACGTGGAACATACGCATCATCGGTAATGGTGCTGGTGTCCTGACAGCAGGGTTTCATGATAATTACAGATAACATATGTACAAGCATGCCATGCGATGAAACATCATGAATATACAGAAAGTGATATGGTAACAGCAACACTGAAAATATACCTACCCAATATCCAAGTCATACAGTTTGGTATATAAACATACTCACGACTCCCCACTTTTGAAAATGAGTATGACTCGAGCCCAGTCAAAAGTGTAAGTGAATCCGCCTAAGTCTGAATCGATATATATATATATATATATATATATATATATATATATATATATTCCTAGTAGTCGGTGATCTCGCCCCAACGGTATCACGTACTATACAATAAATAATATGACATACTCGAGTCAAAAGTGCGGATCTATCCTCATAACTGGCATATCTATCGTACGGCATCCCAAATCTGGGTACGGGTCAAATATAACATTTATCTCATTATTCATCTGATATCCTTATCATCACATATCGTGAACAGGGGTACTGATCTAAGTCTAGTACAATACTAATATCATCAACATAATCATGATCTGGCTACTGATCTACAGCCTCGTACAATCCGATGTCATCAACACTTATCATCATATAGGAGTATACATCACCCAAGCGATCCATTATAAACATCTTAACATATCTTATCTCATATCTCGATCACATGTCAACTATCATAAATATATCATCAACATAGTATCGTCGTCCAACGACCCGCTATAACATCATGACGTATCTCGGTCGCGCATTAAATATCTCACGGCATCATGCCCGATTAGATCGACTCATTCCCAAGTATCATATAACATTCTCGTCATCCAAGCATATGAATAGACAAATATAAATATGTCCCCGATACGCACAAGGATATCAATGTATGCGAGTATGTGTATGTGCGTGTATGCAATCCTTACTCTAGGGTTTCGGGACTAAGAAATCGACCAGAGTCCTTCCTTCAATTCTCGCTAACCCTAACCCCCAATCTCCTCAAGCTTTTCTTGCTAAGCTTCATATCACCCACTAACATGTAAAAGTATATATATCACATCCCATCCTTTCTCACAACTTTGCGGGGGTACTATACGCCATTCACCCGACTTCCCTCGTAGATATAAATCTACTCACCTTGCTTCTTGTGTGCCTGTGCCGATGTCGCCATCTTCATCTTCAACGTCTCGACATCACGTGGGGTACCTACACATATAATCCAATCGCAAATGCGTATTAAAATCACATCGGAAAACCAAAACGACACGCTAAAGGCCTATAGGTTAGAACCAATGGACCACGCCTTCAAAACCACCTAAAACCCTCGATATCGTCGTACAACGTCAAGTGATCAAGGTAAAACACTGATACAATAATCCAGAATTCAAAATACGAGAAACGAAACCCCGAATCAAAACAGCAACTCTTGAAAATGGTCCCAGATTTTATCCTAGGTCAAATCGGCCAATTTTGCATATGCCAAGGGTCTAGTTTACTGGTCTAGTTTACTGGTATAGGAGACACAGAGCAAGCACGAAGCCCAAACTCTATGCTCTGGCCGAAAATTGTAGGGTTCCTAGGCACTCTCAAGAGGTCTCACAAGGCATCAACCATGCCAATTTCAAATTTTACGGGTGCCGAGAAACCCTAATACGGATCGTTAACTAGAAATTTAGACGAAAAACTAAACTAGTTAACAACTTAACTAAAGGAGAGAGGCTACAACCTTTGTAGATCCGGTTCTCCACTTCCTTAGCTCCACGTAGGCGTCCTCTCGCTGTCCATCTCGAATCCAAGACTCGATTGTCGGCTTCATCGGAAAAACGAGCGGGCAAGGTCGTCGGCTTCGTGCCGAAGATGATCTACATCGAGGCGTCACAAGTTCAAGCTCCGACTTCACAAATTTGTGAAGCTTGTGAAGAAAACACCCAAAACAACTTGGCAAGAGGTATAGGGTGAAGAAATAGGAGGTGGGTTCACTTTAGAATTGGATTTCTCACTTTAGAACTCAAGTTGCCATTGATGGCATCAAGCTTTCTCTCTTGAAGATGAAGAAGAAGATGAAGCTAGAATTATGATAAGTGTTGTTAAAAGAATAATAAAAATCAATACTTATCATCTTCTAACCTTGGTTAAGTGTAGAGAATAGACCATGGTCAAGTGAGAATGGTTAGGGTTAAGGATGATGACAAAATGGTCACTTTAGTCAAAGCTTCATGAAGCTTCATCAAGCTTCATGAAAGAAACCATTTTGTTATCTTTTATTTATTTATCAAAAAAGAATAGATAAATAAATAAGTAAATAAATCAAAACCCTAACTATTATCATAACCATGGTTTAAGTCTTAACACAAAACCAATTTACATGCATCATCAAACATGACACATTGTAGTGCACAAAAGTATATCACATATACAACTTGTGAACTACAAGTGAGAAAATCCTATTAAAGTGAACCAATACTAGTTAATGCAAAGTAATATATCAAATATATAATTATACATTAAATCACTAAATCAACACTTGATTCAATGATCCGGTCATGTCGCACATAACCGACTAGTATCCAATGTATCGACTTATCGAATCAATCTACGATTCGATAACTAGGTTATATCGCATATAACCAATCGAAACATTCATCGCGAGAATGAAATACGGTATCACATACACGCATCATTCTCGGTCCTGCACATATCTCATATGCACTCCTATTTCGTTTTGCTTGAGCCAGGAAACCTCTGTGTAGGACTCTAAAGACTCGTCAATACGCCGGTAGCAGATGATGATCATATCAAGCACCCACAAGACGCAAGCGATCTGCTAAACGTAACGGCCATCCGGGTATTGAGCGATCAGAAGATCAACGAGCTAGCCCGCTCACACTCCTGTGAATCCAACCAGTAACACCTACCGTACAGTCCGGTCTTTTCGTCTGATATGTTGCATATCAAGTCTAGGGGTGGTATACGTCAGACCCCAATAACCGATAAGTCATGCCGATGTGAGGCTCATAACGGGTCGAGAAACTACTGGTAACACTTACCAGCAAATCTCTGATCAGCCCTGGCCAGGGACTTCCCTGTTACGGCCAATCAAGCACAGCGCAACATCAACCCCCAATACCGGGAGAGACGAAACCCCTCCTATCGCTCATTGCCTCCATGTGACTCGGGACTGTACCCAAAGACCACCGTTTTGCATGCCCTCATGGACGTGGTAAGGTGGAGATCAAAGCACAGTGGGAATCACACAAGACTCTATGACGATCTCGGGTCTACAGACTAACCTGTACAAGTGTCATCTGAGAACTGCCATCTGACGTGAGGTATAATACCATCTGGGAGTTCTCGGCGAGTCCGTCCAGTGTACCCAGTCTCCACTGAGCACCCGTATACCATCTCTGATGTCAAACACCAATGGATATGGGATCATCAATCGCCCATCTCATGGGTCGAGAAGCGTATACGCTAGTCTACACTGGTATATCGATGCCCCGTCTCGATACACCCACGACTAGGGACCTTGAAGGATGTACTTATGGACTACCATGTCCCCACTAGTATGATCTGCATCATAGTCCAGGTAGTCAAGTACACATCCTAAGGGCTTTATCAATATGTAACTATAAGACAGTTTAAAGAGACAAGTGTACATGTTAAGATAAAGAGTAACCAGATAGCATACTATCATATCGAGCAAGAAAGTCATCTCTATATATGTCCAAGCATCCAATATAATATACATCATCTGTACAATACTGGCCTCTAGGGCATACATACAACTAACAATCTCCCACTTGCACTAGGGCCAGCTGCTGTAGTATCGCATACCGAGCATCCCGAAGAGTCTCTCAAACTGTATCTGGGGAATGGCCTTCATGAGTGGATCCTCCGTGTTGTTCTTCGTGTCAACTCTCCTGACCTCGATCTCCCGGTGATCAACTATCTCCCGGATCAGGTGATACCGCCTCAGGATATGCCTGGATCGCTGATGGGACCTGGGTTCCTTGGCCAAAGCCACCGCTCCATTGTTATCGCAATACAAAGGTATTGGATGCTCAATGGATGGAACCACTCCAAGTTCAGTAATGAACTTCTTGATCCAGACAGCTTCTTTAGCAGCATCGTTGGCAGCGATGTATTCAGCCTCCATCGTCGAGTCTGCCACGGTTTCCTGCTTGGAACTCTTCCAGCTAACCGCCCCTCCGTAAAGGGTAAAGACAAAGCCCGACTGCGACTTAGAGTCGTCCTTATCACTCTGGAAGCTCGAATCGGTAAAGGACTCCACTTGGAGTTCTCCGTTACCATACACCAAGAGCATCTCTTTAGTCCTTCGCAAGTACTTGAGAATGCTCTTCACAGCTGTCCAGTGATTCTCTCCAAGATCAGCTTGATACCTGCTCACTACACTTAGTGAGTATGTGTTAGTTGTATGTATGCCCTAGAGGCCAGTATTGTACAGATGTTGTATATTATATTGGATGCTTGGACATATATAGAGATGACTTTCTTGCTCGATATGATAGTATGCTATCTGGTTACTCTTTATCTTAACATGTACACTAGTCTCTTTATACTGTCTTATAGTTACATGTTGGTAAAGCCCTTAGGATGTGTACTTGACTACCTGAACTATGATGCGGATCATACTAGTGGGGACATGGTAGTCCATAAGTACATCCTTCAAGGTCCCTAGTCGTGGGTGTATCGAGACGGGGCATCGATATACCAGTGTAGACTAGCGTATACGCTTCTCGACCCATGTGATGGGCGATGGATGATCCCATATCCATTGGTGTACATCAGAGATGGTATACGGGTGCTCAGTGGAGACTGGGTACACTGGACGGACTCGCCGAGAACTCCCAGATGGTATTATACCTCACGTCAGATGGCAGTTCTCAGGTGACACTTGTACAGGTTAGTCTGTAGACCCGAGATCGTCATAGAGTCTTGTGTGATTCCCACTGTGCTTTGATCTCCACCTTACCACGTCCATGAGGGCGTGCAAAACGATGGTATTTGGGTACAGTCCCGAGTCACATGGAGGCAATGAGCGATATGAGGGGTTTCGTCTCTCCCGGTATTGGGGGTTGATGTTGCGCTGTGCTCGATTGGCCGTAACAGGGAAGTCCCTGGCCAGGGCTGATCAGAGATTTGCTGGTAAGTGTTACCAGTAGTTTCTCGACCCGTTATGAGCCTTACATCGGCACGACTTATCGGTTATTGGGGTCTGACGTATACCACCCCTAGACTTGATATGCGACATATCAGACGAAGAGACCGGACTGTATGGTAAGTGTTACTGGTCGGATTCGCAGGAGTGTGAGCGGGCTAGCTCGTCGATCTTCTGATCGCTCAATACCCGGGTGGCCGTTACGTTTAGCAGACCGCTTGCGGCTTTTGGGTGCTTGATATGATCATCATCTGCTACCGGCGTATTGACGAGTCTTTAGAGTCCTACACAGAGGTTTCCTGGCTCAAGCGAAACGAAATAGGAGCGCATATGAGATATGTGCGGAAGCGAGAATAATGCGTGTATGTGATACCGCATTCATTCTCGTGATAAATGTTTCGATTGGTTATATTCGATATGACCTAGTTATCGAATCATAGATTCGATAAGCCGATACATAGAATACTAGTCGGTCATGTGCGACATGACCGGATCATTGAATCAAGTGTTGATTTAATGATTTAATGTAAGATTATATATTTGATATATTACTTTGCATTAACTAGTATTGGTTCACTTTAAACGGATTTTTCTCACTTGATGTGCACATTGTATATGTGATATGTTTTGTGTACACTTGAATGTATCATGTTTGATGATGCATGTTGTTTTGGCTTTGTGTAAAGAATGCAACCATGGTTATGCAAGTGGTTAGGGTTTATATTTTATTCACTTATTATTTTATCCATTTATTATTTATTTAAATGGATTTATGAAAACAAATTGGTTTCATTTTATCATGAAGAATGGTGAAGCTTCATGAAGCTTTGACTAATGATGCCATTTTGTCTTCATGCTTAACCCTAACCACTCCCACTAACCATGGTCCATTCTCTACACTTGACCATGGTTAGGATATGATAAATATTGTTTTCTTTTCTATTTTGAATAACACTTTTATCATATTCTAACTTCATCTTCTCCTTCTTCTTCAAGATAAGAACCTTGATGCCATCAATGGCAACTTGAGTTCTAGTGAGAGAAATCCAAATCTAAAGTGAACCCACCTCCTATTTCTTCACCCTCTACCTCTTGCCAAGTTGTTTTGGGTGTTTTCTTCACAAGTTTCACAACTTTGTGAAGTCGGAGCTTGAGCTTGTGCAACCTCGACGTAGATCGTCTTTGACACGAAGCCGACGACCTATTCCGCACGTTTCTCCGATGAAGCCGTCACGAGAGTCCAAGGTTCAAGATGGACAGCGAGAGGATGCCCTCGTGGAGCTAAGGAAGTGGGTATCCGGATCTACAAAGGTTGTAGCATCCTAACTTTTAGTTAATTTGTTAACTAGATTATCATTTCGCCTAAACATCTAGTCTAAGATCCGTAGTCTAGGGTTTCTCGGCACCATTTTTTTTAAAATTGGCATGTTCGATGCCTTGTGAGACCTTACTAGAGTGCCTAGGAACCTTTCAGTATGCAACATCGGGTCTGGTACATAGCATCGCATACATGATAGAGTCTACAGCTGAAGCATAGGGTATCCCTTGCATGCGAGCTCTCTCCAAATCAGTCTTGGGAGACATCTCTTTGGAGAGAGTGACTCCAGAGATCGTGGGCAAGTTCCCACGCTTGGATTCTTCCATACTAAACCTCTTTAGTATGGTGTCAATGTACCTGGATTGGGACAATCCCAAAATCCGTTTGGATCTATCTCTATAGATCCTAATTCCCAATATGCATGAGGCATCACCAAGATCTTTCATTGAGAATCTTTGTGATAAGAAGAGCTTGACCGATTGCAGCATAGGAATATCATTTCCTATCAAGAGTATGTCATCCACGTATAATACGAGGAAGACAACCTTACTCTCTGCCACCTTCTTGTAGATACAAGGTTCATCTGGATTTTTGACGAAATCAAACTCTTTGATAACGACGTCAAAGCAGATGTTCCAACTCCGCGATGCTTGCTTTAATCCATAAATGGATTTAAGCAGCTTGCACACCTTCCCGCTGCTCCCACTGTCTACGAAGCCCTCTGGCTGAGTCATGTACACACACTCTTCTAAATCACCATTTAGAAAGGCGGTCTTAACATCCATTTGCCAGATTTCGTAGTCGTGATATGCAGCGATGGCAAGCATGATCTGGATGGATTTAAGCATAGCCACTGGAGAAAAGGTTTCGTCATAGTCCACATCTGGTCTTTGACGAAAACCCTTTGCTACAAGTCTAGCTTTGAAAGTCTCCACTTTCCCATCTACACCAAGTTTCTTCTTGAAGATCCATTTGCTCCCAATGGGTTTTACCCCTTCAGGAGCAACTTCCAAAGTCCATACTTTGTTGGTGTACATGGATTCCATCTCGGACCGCATAGCATCCAGCCATTTCACTGAGTCCCTACTCGTGATGGCCTGCTCGAAGCTGGTTGGGTCATCATCCTCCATGATGCAATCCTCGCTTCCACCGTCAATGAGAAAACCGTAGTATCTCTCAGGTGGACGAGAAACCCTACTAGATCGGCGGAGAGGCTGGGATTCGTCGAGTTCCACTGAATCCTCTGGTTCTACCAAGTCTTCTGTTATAGTTTGTATTGCTGGAACCTCTTCCAGTTCTACCTCAATGCTACTTGTCTGTTTCATAAGAAAACTTTTTTCTAGGAAAGTGGCATGTCGAGAAACAAACACATTTTGTTCCTCGGAGTGGTAGAAGATATACCCTCGTGAATGTTTGGGATATCCAACAAACTTACATAGAACAGACTTTGCCTCGAGCTTGTCCGGATTTTGTGTTTTAACATAGGCCGGACAACCCCATATCTGAATAAAATTAAGACATGGTCTCTTACCATTCCATATCTCATATGGAGTGGTAGGCACAGATTTGGTTGGAACTCTATTCAATAGATATGCAGCAGTCTCCAGTGCATATCCCCAGAAGGAAATAGGTAACTCAGCTGCACTCATCATAGAGCGCACCATATCTAATAGGGTGCGATTTCTCCGTTCCGATACACCGTTGTGCTGTGGTGTATAAGGAGGAGTAAGCTGAGAGAGAATCCCATTCTCTTTTAGATAATCTCTGAATTCGTTACTTAAGTATTCTCCTCCTCGATCAGATCGAAGGATCTTAATACTTTTGCCCGTTTGGTTCTCTACTTCTTGTTTATATTCTCTAAATTTCTCAAAAGTTTCTGATTTGTGTTTCATCAGGAACACATATCCGAATCTAGAGAGATCGTTAGTGAATGTAATGAAGTACAAAGAACCATCCCTGGCATGTGTAGACATGGGACAGCATACATCACTATTTATTAGTCCTAAGAGTTCGGTAACTCTTTCTCCGTGTCCTGTAAACAGAGTTTTGGTCAGCTTGCCTTTGAGACATGACTGGCAAGTGTCATAAGATGAAAATTCAAACGGATTTAAATATCCATCCTTATGCAACTTAGCTAGTCGTGTCGCATTGATGTGACCCAGTCTACAATGCCACAAGAAGGATTCGTTCAGTTCAGAACTCTTCCTCTTGTGTGTGTTTTGTAAATTGAGGACTGTATTTTGATTTAGAATGAATATGCCATTATGTAACGAGCCTGATGCAATCAACTTTTGATCTAGGAATATGTTTATAACATTATCCTTTACTACAAAATTATATCCTTCTTTACTTAATAAAGAAACTGATATAATGTTGCACATCATTTTCGGTATATAATAGCATTCATTTAGAATCAGTGTATCACCACTTGGTAATACTAGGTGATATTCGCCAACTGCTTTGGCTGCAACATTTGCCCCATTCCCTACTTGAACGGAATGATCATCTTTTCCCAGTTCTCTACCTTTCCTCAGCCCATGTAACATCTTACATATGTGGGATCCTGATCCGGTATCTAATACCCAGGACGTAGGGTGAACTGAGAAACAGTTCTCAATGACAAACACACCCGAAGATGATGCATCAACATGCATGTTCTCCTTTTGGGTGGTGTGAGAATCCAGATATTCTCCTGTTTCCTGTTCATTCTTATAACACTTATAAGATAGAACGGGTTCAACGTTCCCCTGCACAGTATAACATGCGGGTTCGGTCAATACATCCATATTATTATCTTGTTTAGGGCATGACATGGTCGCTACCTGGAGAGAGAGAGAAGAAAACACTTTAGCGTAAGCTCGTGCAAGATCAGATTGGTTATTATCTTATCTAATCAGGATGGCTCCCACTGGTTTTTATCAAATCTTCCTTCAAACCCTAAAAGGAAAGACTAGCCGGGATTAATTACACACTACAAGTTCGCCAATCTTTCAGCCAGGCCAGTGTCGGTACTTTGAGGGAGGTCCCCCGTGCTTTCGCACGAACCTAATTAATGTAAACCTCGTTTTCCCAGAGGCGTAACCTCGTTAACACCTTTCTAGACGCCTACTTGATCGGCTAATTGTAATGTGTAAAACTCTCCCAGGAGTAACTCTTACTCGCAGTGGGTATCGGGATCCAACTATCTCATAGAAGGTATGCAATCTCATTGCAAATTTCAACACTTGAAATTCCCGATAATATTTTGCCCCTAGCGTCCTATGACCTTGACGGAGGCCAAACAACCCATAGTCCGCTAGTCAAGTTCAACCCGTCATTTCCCGATTGAATTAAACCCACCCGCACGACCCTTGACGGAGGCCAAACAACGCCGTACGAATGCCCTAATCCAATCGCATCATATGCTAGCAGATAAGCACTAGTTAGCTACCGTACACTACGCCTTGACGGAGGCCAAACTACCGTAGCACGAATACTAACTAGTACTTATCTGAAATGACGGAGGGCTACGACAGGTTTTTCTGAAAACCTATTGCGTAATGAACTTGATATCATCGTAGAATCAAATGAAGTTTTGAAATGGAGTGATTTTGAGGCTTTTCTGGTTTTGCTAAAGGGGTCACTCCCGGTGAAGGGATCGTCGGCCCTTTCCTCGTCGAATGAGGTGCGGGATATATCATATATATCACTGTGCAAAGCAAAACTCAAAAACAATCAAAAGCAAACCGAGTGTGTAGCAGCTGCCAGTTATTGCTAAAGGAGTCACTCCCGGTGAAGGGATCTCGGTCCTTTCCTCATCGAATAAGGTGCAGGGTATATCATATATACCGCTATGCAAAGCAAGAACTGTAGCTACCTGTTTTGTTTAAAATTTGATTCTACAACATCTTAGGTTTCTTTTCTTTCATTAATCACATTAATGAAGTCCCATCATTTAAATACCTAAACATCACAGATAAATACGACGTACACTTATGCCATCCGCATTCGCCTCGATGTCCCTTCGTGCACCGTTAGGTTAGGTAACTAACGACAGAGCAGGGCAGGGCTAGTGCGGGTGCAAAACATAAGTAACGTCTATATAATATATCATATATACTATATACTGTATCTATCACAGAACATCACATGATCACATCACAGATATCGCAGCAGAAGAAACATATGAAATATTGGATATTCTAGGACGTCCGTGTTTTCAATACGAGCCAGTATAAAACACGGATTCCACGGTCGTGATGAATAGCCAATCCCACACCCCTAGACCCCTACGAGAGCGGCAAGCAACCCTACCAATTCTAGGGTTAGGAGACCCGGACTCGACTCCTCGAGATGGTCTCCCACTGGACCCTAGAACCCGGTTACTTGTGCTCCCCTCCTTGGGTATATCCTAGTGCAGAAAAGTAAATAATATACAAAGGGTGACAACTTCCGCAACCTGGAAGTGCCCCAATAAAAGAATATTACTTACAAGTTTTTACATAAATGAAAATGGAAAACACTCATCTCACATAAAAAAAACCCCCGGCTATTCAAACACGACGATCCAATATAACATATCCAGCAACACATAACATCACATGTCATCAACGTAAGTAAATATGCGCATCCCAATTCCAAGGTGCTCTCGGGAAATTTTCTGAAATTTTGGATTTTTGTAAATTAAAAATATGCAGAAAATCAAGCAGGGTCTTATATGAAATACTGTGAAATACGAGGGCCTGATTCAACTTTTCCACCGCGGAACCGCGGCATGAGCTATGCACGTGCGGCGGTTCCGCGGCCGTACTGTCCCCTTGTCTGGTTATTTTTTCACAGTAATTCATGAATTCAGATATTATATTTTCTGGGTATTTTTATTGTGACTCTACAGAAGAGTATTTTGGGGTTGCTTTGGGGATTCAATAGTTCGATCGGATTATCAAATATCGTCTATGTGTATTTCCGGATATTTTTTAGAATATGTTAAAAAGTTCGACCGGATATAAATACCCAATTTTTCCCCTGTCGGGAAATTTCCAAGTGTTGGATTTTTCCGTAGTTTAACGACGTTCTAAGTAGTGCAAGTAACGCGATGGACCCTCTAGAAGACAACAAACCTTAACTCGATTATGTGACCGTCTTGAACTGCCCTTTGAACCTTCGGGTTTGGGGCAGTACGGCGTGCCACATGTGAGGCGTTGGCTTTACCCTTCTACGGCTGGACCGTCGGTACTGAGGCACGAACTGAATGTTGTTAGACTTATTTCATGTGTTGAGCTGTATCGGGAAAACTTGGGTATTCGACTGTTCGATCGGAAAGTTTAACATTTTCTGTTTATCTGGAATGTGATACAATAATTGGAATTCACAATCAGTTATGTGATAACTGAATGAATGTTGTAAATTTAGCAGTTTAGTCCCATATGATATTGAAAAGAGTTTTCGATAATGAGACTAAATTGCGGGATTTATATCTGTTAGGCATGTGATGTCTAAGTATTTCATTTAATTAGGCATGCGATGTCTAAAGAAGTTGCGGATTCCAATTGTTGTAGTTTTACACTTTCTTTTCTGTGACCGTAAGTGTAGTATGCAGATATCGCCGGTTTCGTTGCTATACGTCAACGACAATTGGGGTATGCATACTTACTTACGTTGATGACATGTGATGTTATGTGTTGCTGGATATGTTATATTGGATCGTCGTATTCGAATAGCCGGGGGTTTTTATATGAGATGAGTGTTTTTCATTTTCATTCATGTAAAAACTTGTATGTAATATTCTTTTATTTGGGGCACTTCCAGGTAGCGGAAGATGTCACCTTTTGTATATTATTTACTTTTCCGCATTAGGATAGACCCAAGGAGGGGAGCATAAGTAACCGGGTTCTGGGGTCCAGTGGGAGACCAACTCGAGGAGTCGAGTCCGGGTCTCCTAACCCTAGAATTGGCAGGGTTTCTTGCTGCTCTCGTAGGGGTCTAGGGGTGTGGGATTGGCTATTCATCACGACCGTGGAATCCGTGTTTTATACTGGCTCGTATTGAAAACACGGACGTCCTAGTATATCCAATATTTCATATGTTTATTCTGCTGCGATATCTGTGATGTGTTTCTGTGATGGATATAATATATAGTATATATGATATATTATATAGACGTTACTTATGTTTTACACCCGTGCTAGCCCTGCCCTGCTCTGTCGTTAGTTACCTAACCTAACGGTGCACGAGGGGACATCGAGGCGAATGCTGATGGCATAAGTGTACGTCATATCTATCTGTGATGTTTAGGTATTTAAATGATGGGACTTCATTAATGTGATTAATGAAAGATAAGAAACCTAAGATGTTGTGGAATCGAATTTTAAAATAAAAAGGTAGCTACAGTTCTTGCTTTGCACAGCGGTATATATGATATACCCTGCACCTTATTCGATGAGGAAAGGACCGAGATCCCTTCACCGGGAGTGACTCCTTTAGCAATAACTGGCAGATTCTACACACTCGGTTTGGCTTTGATTGCTTTTAAGAGTTTTTGCTTTGCACAGTGATATATATGATATATCCCGCACCTCATTCGACGACGAAAGGGCCGACGATCCCTTCACCGGGAGTGACCCCTTTAGCAAAACTAGAAAAGCCTCAAAATCATTCCATTTTAAAACTTCATTTGATTCTACAACGATATCAAGTTCATTTTGCAATAGGTTTTCAGAAAAACCTGACGTAGCCCTCCGTCATTTCAGATAAGTACTAGTTAGTATTCGTGCTACGTTTGTTGACTATGTTAAGGCGTAGTGTGCGGTAGCTAATTAGTGCTTATCTGTATAAGCATATGATGCGATTGGATTAGGGTAGTCGTGCGACTTTGTTGACTATGTTAAGGGTCGTGCGGGTGGGTTTAATTCAATCGGGAAATGACGGGTTGAACTTGACTAGCACTTATGATTTGTTGACTATGTTAAGGTCATATAGCTGCTAGGGGCAAAAGATTATCGGGAATTTCAAGTGTTGAAATTTGCAATGAGGTTGCATACCTTCTATGAGATAGTTGGATCCCGATACCCACTGCGAGTAAGAGTTATTCCTGGGAGAGTTTTACACATTGCAATTAGCTGATCAAGTAGGTGTCTAGAAAGGTGTCAACGGGGTTACGCCTCTGGGAAAACGAGGTTTACATTAATTAGGTTCGTGCGAAAGCACCGGGGACCTCCCTCAAAGTACCGACACTGGCCTGGCTGAAAGATTGGCGAACTTGTAGTGTGTAATTAATCCCGGCTAGTCTTTCCTTTTAGGGTTTGAAGGAAGATTTGATAAAAACAGTGGGAGCCATCCTGATTAGATAAGATAATAACCAATCTGATCTTGCACGAGCATACGCTAAAGTGTTTTCTTCTCTCTCTCTCCAGGTAGCGACCATTTCATGCCCTAATGAAGATAATAATATGGATGTATTGACCGAACCCGCATGTTATACTGTGCTGGGGAACGTTGGTTCCGTTCTTTCTTATAAGAGTTATAGGAATGAACAGGATATAGCGGAATACCAGGATTCCCATGCCACCCGAATGAAGAAAGTACATGTTAATGCATTTTCTTCGGGTGTGTTCGTTACAGAGAACTGTTTCTCCATTTGCTCTACGTCCTGGGTATTGGATACCGGGTCAGGATCCCATATATGTAATCAGTTACATGGGCTTAGGAAAGGTAGAGAACTTGGAGAAGGTGATAAAGACATTAGAGTTGGGAATGGTGCAATTTTTGCAGCTAAGACTGTCGGGGAATATCACCTTGTATTACCAACTGGTAACACATTAGTTCTGAACGAATGCTATTACATGCCGAACCTGATATGCAACATTATATCGGTTTCTTTGCTAAGTAAAGAAGGATATAATTTTGTATTACAGGACAATGTTATGAACATTTTCCATAACCAAAAGTTGGTTGGATCAGGCACGTTGTGCAATGGCATTTATGTTCTAAACCAATCAACAGTTCTGAGTATAACAAACACACACAAGAGGAAGAGTTCAGAACTGAACGATTCTTTCTTGTGGCATTGTAGACTAGGTCACATCAATGCGACACGACTGGCTAAGTTGCATAAAGATGGATATTTGAAACCTTTCGAATTTTCATCTTATGACACTTGCCAGTCATGTCTCAAAGGCAAGATGACCAAAACTCCGTTTACGGGACACGGAGAAAGAGTTACCGAACTCTTAGGACTGATACATAGTGATGTATGTGGTCCCATGTCTACACATGCCAGGGATGGTTCTTCATACTTCATTACATTCACTGACGATCTCTCTAGATTCGGATATGTGTTCCTGATGAAACACAAATCAGAAGCTTTTGAGAAATTTAGAGAATATAAACAAGAAGTTGAGAACCAAACCGGAAAAAGTATTAAAATCCTACGATCTGATCGAGGAGGAGAATACTTAAGCGGAGAATTCCTGGACTTCCTAAAAGAGAATGGGATTCTCTCTCAGCTGACTCCTCCATATACACCACAGCACAACGGTGTATCAGAACGGAGGAACCGCACCCTATTAGATATGGTGCGCTCTATGATGAGCACAACTGAGTTACCTATTTCCTTCTGGGGATATGCGCTGGAGACAGCAGCATACCTATTGAATCAAGTTCCATCTAAATCTGTACCTACCACACCATATGAGATATGGAGTGGGAAGAGACCATATTTTAAACGAGTTAAAATATGGGGTTGTCCGGCCTATGTCAAAAGACAAAATCCAGACAAACTCGAGGCACGGTCAGTTCTTTGCAAGTTTGTGGGATATCCTAAGAATTCCCAAGGATATTTTTTCTACCATGCTGAAGAACAAAAAGTGTTTGTTTCTCAATATGCCACCTTTTTAGAAAAGGAATTTCTTGAAAAAGAAATTAGTGGCAAAGTGGTAGAGCTGGAAGAGGTTCCAGATACACAAACAGTAACTGAAGATTTAATGGAACCAGAGGATTCAGTAGCTCCCAATGAACCTCAGCCTCTCCGCCGTTCTAGTAGGGTTCCTCGCCAACCTGAGAGATACTACGGTTTTCTCATGGATGGTGGAAGCGAGGATTGCATCATGGAGGATGATGACCCAACTAGCTTCGAGCAGGCCATCACGAGTGGGGACTCAATGAAATGGCTGGATGCTATGCGGTCTGAGATGGAATCCATGTACACCAACAAAGTATGGACTTTGGAAGTTGCTCCTGAAGGGGTAAAACCCATTGGGAGCAAGTGGATCTTTAAGAAGAAACTTGGTGTAGATGGGAAAGTGGAGACTTTCAAAGCTAGACTTGTAGCAAAGGGTTTTCGTCAAAGACCAGGTGTGGACTATGACGAAACCTTTTCTCCAGTGGCTATGCTTAAATCCATCCGAATCATGCTTGCCATTGCTGCCTTTCATGACTACGAAATCTGGCAAATGGATGTTAAGACCGCCTTTCTAAATGGTGATTTAGAAGAGTGCGTGTACATGACTCAGCCAGAGGGCTTCGTAGATAGTGGGAGCAGCGGGAAGGTGTGCAAGCTGCTTAAATCCATTTATAGATTAAAGCAAGCATCGCGGAGTTGGAACATCTGCTTTGACGTCGTTATCAAAGAGTTTGATTTCGTCAAAAATCCAGATGAACCTTGTATCTACAAGAAGGTGGCAGAGAGTAAGGTTGTCTTCCTCGTATTGTACGTGGACGACATACTCTTGATAGGAAATGATATTCCTATGCTGCAATCGGTCAAGCTCTTCTTATCACAAAGATTCTCAATGAAAGATCTTGGTGATGCCTCCTGCATATTGGGGATTAGGATCTATAGAGATAGATCCAAAAGGATTTTGGGATTGTCCCAATCCAGGTACATTGACACCATACTAAAGAGGTTTAGTATGGAAGAGTCCAAGCGTGGGAACTTACCCACGATCTCTGGAGTCACTCTCTCCAAAGAGATGTCTCCCAAGACTGATTTGGAGAAAGCTCGCATGGAAGGGATACCCTATGCTTCGGCAGTAGGCTTTATCATGTATGCGATGCTATGTACCAGACCCGATGTAGCATACTCACTAAGTGTAGTGAGCAGGTATCAAGCTGATCCTGGAGAGAGTCACTGGACAGCTGTGAAGAGCATTCTCAAGTACTTGCGAAGGACTAGAGATATGTTCTTGGTGTATGGTAACGGAGAGCTCCAAGTGGAGTCCTTTACCGATTCGAGCTTCCAAAGTGATAAGGACGACTCTAAGTCGCAGTCGGGCTTTGTCTTTACCCTTTACGGAGGGGCGGTTAGCTGGAAGAGTTCCAAGCAGGAAACCGTGGCAGACTCGACGATGGAGGTTGAATACATCGCTGCCAACGATGCTGCCAAAGAGGCTGTCTGGATCAAGAAGTTCATTACTGAACTTGGAGTGGTTCCATCCATTGAGCGTCCAATACCTTTGTATTGCGATAACAATGGAGCGGTGGCTTTGGCCAAGGAACCCAGGTCCCATCAGCGGTCCAGGCATATTCTGAGGCGGTATCACCTGATCCGGGAGATAGTTGATTGCCGGGAGATCGAGGTCAGGAGAGTTGACACGAAGAACAACACGGCGGATCCACTCACGAAGGCCATTCCCCAGACACAGTTTGAGAGACTCTTCGGTATGCTCGGTATGCGATACTACAGCAGCTGGCCCTAGTGCAAGTGGGAGATTGTTAGTTGTATGTATGCCTTAGAGGCCAGTATTGTACAGATGTTGTATATTATATTGGATGCTTGGACATATATAGAGATGACTTTCTTGCTCGATATGATAGTATGCTATCTGGTTACTCTTTATCTTAACATGTACACTAGTCTCTTTATACTGTCTTATAGTTACATGTTGGTAAAGCCCTTAGGATGTGTACTTGACTACCTGGACTATGATGCGGATCATACTAGTGGGGACATGGTAGTCCATAAGTACATCCTTCAAGGTCCCTAGTCGTGGGTGTATCGAGACGGGGCATCGATATACCAGTGTAGACTAGCGTATACGCTTCTCGACCCATGTGATGGGCGATGGATGATCCCATATCCATTGGTGTTTGACATCAGAGATGGTATACGGGTGCTCAGTGGAGACTGGGTACACTGGACGGACTCGCTGAGAACTCCCAGATGGTATTATACCTCACGTCAGATGGCAGTTCTCAGGTGACACTTGTACAGGTTAGTCTGTAGACCCGAGATCGTCATAGAGTCTTGTGTGATTCCCACTGTGCTTTGATCTCCACCTTACCACGTCCATGAGGGCGTGCAAAACGGTGGTCTTTGGGTACAGTCCCGAGTCACATGGAGGCAATGAGCGATAGGAGGGGTTTCGTCTCTCCCGGTATTGGGGGTTGATGTTGCGCTGTGCTCGATTGGCCGAACAGGGAAGTCCCTGGCCAGGGCTGATCAGAGAATTGCTGGTAAGTGTTACCAGTAGTTTCTCGACCCGTTATGAGCCTTACATCGGCACGACTTATCGGTTATTGGGGTCTGACGTATACCACCCCTAGACTTGATATGCGACATATCAGACGAAGAGACCGGACTGTATGGTAAGTGTTACTGGTCGGATTCGCAGGAGTGTGAGCGGGCTAGCTCGTCGATCTTCTGATCGCTCAATACCCGGGTGGCCGTTACGTTTAGCAGACCGCTTGCGGCTTGTGGGTGCTTGATATGATCATCATCTGCTACCGGCGTATTGACGAGTCTTTAGAGTCCTACACAGAGGTTTCCTGGCTCAAGCGAAACGAAATAGGAGCGCATATGAGATATGTGCGGAAGCGAGAATAATGTGTGTATGTGATACCGCATTTCATTCTCGCGATAAATGTTTCGATTGGTTATATTCGATATGACCTAGTTATCGAATCATAGATTCGATAAGCCGATACATAGAATACTAGTCGGTCATGTGCGACATGACCGGATCATTGAATCAAGTGTTGATTTAATGATTTAATGTAAGATTATATATTTGATATATTACTTTGCATTAACTAGTATTGGTTCACTTTAAACGGATTTTTCTCACTTGATGTGCACATTGTATATGTGATATGTTTTGTGTACACTTGAATGTATCATGTTTGATGATGCATGTTGTTTTGGCTTTGTGTAAAGAATGCAACCATGGTTATGCAAGTGGTTAGGGTTTATATTTTATTCACTTATTATTTTATCCATTTATTATTTATTTAAATGGATTTATGAAAACAAATTGGTTTCATTTTATCATGAAGAATGGTGAAGCTTCATGAAGCTTTGACTAATGATGCCATTTTGTCTTCATGCTTAACCCTAACCACTCCCACTAACCATGGTCCATTCTCTACACTTGACCATGGTTAGGATATGATAAATATTGTTTTCTTTTCTATTTTGAATAACACTTTTATCATATTCTAACTTCATCTTCTCCTTCTTCTTCAAGATAAGAACCTTGATGCCATCAATGGCAACTTGAGTTCTAGTGAGAGAAATCCAAATCTAAAGTGAACCCACCTCCTATTTCTTCACCCTCTACCTCTTGCCAAGTTGTTTTGGGTGTTTTCTTCACAAGTTTCACAACTTTGTGAAGTCGGAGCTTGAGCTTGTGCAACCTCGACGTAGATCGTCTTTGACACGAAGCCGACGACCTATTCTGCACGTTTCTCCGATGAAGCCGTCACGAGAGTCCAAGGTTCAAGATGGACAGCGAGAGGACGCCCTCGTGGAGCTAAGGAAGTGGGTATCCGGATCTACAAAGGTTGTAGCATCCTAACTTTTAGTTAATTTGTTAACTAGATTATCATTTCGCCTAAACATCTAGTCTAAGATCCGTAGTCTAGGGTTTCTCGGCACCATTTTTTTTAAAATTGGCATGTTCGATGCCTTGTGAGACCTTACTAGAGTGCCTAGGAACCTTTCAGTATGCAACATCGGGTCTGGTACATAGCATCGCATACATGATAGAGCCTACAGCTGAAGCATAGGGTATCCCTTGCATGCGAGCTCTCTCCAAATCAGTCTTGGGAGACATCTCTTTGGAGAGAGTGACTCCAGAGATCGTGGGCAAGTTCCCACGCTTGGATTCTTCCATACTAAACCTCTTTAGTATGGTGTCAATGTACCTGGATTGGGACAATCCCAAAATCCGTTTGGATCTATCTCTATAGATCCTAATTCCCAATATGCATGAGGCATCACCAAGATCTTTCATTGAGAATCTTTGTGATAAGAAGAGCTTGACCGATTGCAGCATAGGAATATCATTTCCTATCAAGAGTATGTCGTCCACGTATAATACGAGGAAGACAACCTTACTCTCTGCCACCTTCTTGTAGATACAAGGTTCATCTGGATTTTTGACGAAATCAAACTCTTTGATAACGACGTCAAAGCAGATGTTCCAACTCCGCGATGCTTGCTTTAATCCATAAATGGATTTAAGCAGCTTGCACACCTTCCCGCTGCTCCCACTGTCTACGAAGCCCTATGGCTGAGTCATGTACACACACTCTTCTAAATCACCATTTAGAAAGGCGGTCTTAACATCCATTTGCCAGATTTCGTAGTCGTGATATGCAGCGATGGCAAGCATGATCTGGATGGATTTAAGAATTGCCACTGGAGAAAAGGTTTCGTCATAGTCCACACCTGGTCTTTGACGAAAACCCTTTGCTACAAGTCTAGCTTTGAAAGTCTCCACTTTCCCATCTACACCAAGTTTCTTCTTGAAGATCCATTTGCTCCCAATGGGTTTTACCCCTTCAGGAGCAACTTCCAAAGTCCATACTTTGTTGGTGTACATGGATTCCATCTCGGACCGCATAGCATCTAGCCATTTCACTGAGTCCCTACTCGTGATGGCCTGCTCGAAGCTAGTTGGGTCATCATCCTCCATGATGCAATCCTCGCTTCCACCGTCAATGAGAAAACCGTAGTATCTCTCAGGTGGACGAGAAACCCTACTAGATCGGCGGAGAGGCTGGGGTTCGTCGAGTTCCACTGAATCCTCTGGTTCTACCAAGTCTTCTGTTATAGTTTGTATTGCTGGAACCTCTTCCAGTTCTACCTCAATGCTACTTGTCTGTTTCATAAGAAAACTTTTTTCTAAGAAAGTGGCATGTCGAGAAACAAACACTTTTTGTTCCTCGGAGTGGTAGACGATATACCCTCGTGAATGTTTGGGATATCCAACAAACTTACATAGAACAGACTTTGCCTCGAGCTTGTCCGGATTTTGTGTTTTAACATAGGCCGGACAACCCCATATCTGAATAAAATTAAGACATGGTCTCTTACCATTCCATATCTCATATGGAGTGGTAGGCACAGATTTGGTTGGAACTCTATTCAATAGATATGCAGCAGTCTCCAGTGCATATCCCCAGAAGGAAATAGGTAACTCAGCTGCACTCATCATAGAGCGCACCATATCTAATAGGGTGCGATTTCTCCGTTCCGATACACCGTTGTGCTGTGGTGTATAAGGAGGAGTAAGCTAAGAGAGAATCCCATTCTCTTTTAGATAATCTCTGAATTCGTTACTTAAGTATTCTCCTCCTCGATCAGATCGAAGGATCTTAATACTTTTGCCCGTTTGGTTCTCTACTACTTGTTTATATTCTCTAAATTTCTCAAAAGTTTTTGATTTGTGTTTCATCAGGAACACATATCCGAATCTAGAGAGATCGTTAGTGAATGTAATGAAGTACAAAGAACCATCCCTGGCATGTGTAGACATGGGACAGCATACATCACTATGTATTAGTCCTAAGAGTTCGGTAACTCTTTCTCCGTGTCCTGTAAACAGAGTTTTGGTCATCTTGCCTTTGAGACATGACTGGCAAGTGTCATAAGATGAAAATTCAAACGGATTTAAATATCCATCCTTATGCAACTTAGCTAGTCGTGTCGCATTGATGTGACCCAGTCTACAATGCCACAAGAAGGATTCGTTCAGTTCAGAACTCTTCCTCTTGTGTGTGTTTTGTAAATTGAGGACTGTATTTTGATTTAGAATGAATATGCCATTATGTAACGAGCCTGATGCAATCAACTTTTGATCTAGGAATATGTTCATAACATTATCCTTTACTACAAAATTATATCCTTCTTTACTTAATAAAGAAACTGATATAATGTTGCACATCATGTTCGGTATATAATAGCATTCATTTAGAATCAGTGTATCACCACTTGGTAATACTAGGTGATATTCGCCAACTGCTTTGGCTGCAACATTTGCCCCATTCCCTACTTGAACGGAATGATCATCTTTTCCCAGTTCTCTACCTTTCCTCAGCCCATGTAACATCTTACATATGTGGGATCCTGATCCGGTATCTAATACCCAGGACGTAGGGTGAACTGAGAAACAGTTCTCAATGACAAACACACCCGAAGATGATGCATCAACATGCATGTTCTCCTTTTGGGTGGTGTGAGAATCCAGATATTCTCCTGTTTCCTGTTCATTCTTATAACACTTATAAGATAGAACGGGTTCAACGTTCCCCTGCACAGTATAACATGCGGGTTCGGTCAATACATCCATATTATTATCTTGTTTAGGGCATGACATGGTCGCTACCTGGAGAGAGAGAGAAGAAAACACTTTAGCGTAAGCTCGTGCAAGATCAGATTGGTTATTATCTTATCTAATCAGGATGGCTCCCACTGGTTTTTATTAAATCTTCCTTCAAACCCTAAAAGGAAAGACTAGCCGGGATTAATTACACACTACAAGTTCGCCAATCTTTCAGCCAGGCCAGTGTCGGTACTTTGAGGGAGGTCCCCCGTGCTTTCGCACGAACCTAATTAATGTAAACCTCGTTTTCCCAGAGGCGTAACCTCGTTAACACCTTTCTAGACGCCTACTTGATCGGCTAATTGTAATGTGTAAAACTCTCCCAGGAGTAACTCTTACTCGCAGTGGGTATCGGGATCCAACTATCTCATAGAAGGTATGCAATCTCATTGCAAATTTCAACACTTGAAATTCCCGATAATATTTTGCCCCTAGCGTCCTATGACCTTGACGGAGGCCAAACAACCCATAGTCCGCTAGTCAAGTTCAACCCGTCATTTCCCGATTGAATTAAACCCACCCGCACGACCCTTGACGGAGGCCAAACAACGCCGTACGAATGCCCTAATCCAATCGCATCATATGCTAGCAGATAAGCACTAGTTAGCTACCGTACACTACGCCTTGACGGAGGCCAAACTACCGTAGCACGAATACTAACTAGTACTTATCTGAAATGACGGAGGGCTACGACAGGTTTTTCTGAAAACCTATTGCGTAATGAACTTGATATCGTCGTAGAATCAAATGAAGTTTTGAAATGGAGTGATTTTGAGGCTTTTCTGGTTTTGCTAAAGGGGTCACTCCCGGTGAAGGGATCGTCGGCCCTTTCCTCGTCGAATGAGGTGCGGGATATATCATATATATCACTGTGCAAAGCAAAACTCAAAAACAATCAAAAGCAAACCGAGTGTGTAGCAGCTGCCAGTTATTGCTAAAGGAGTCACTCCCGGTGAAGGGATCTCGGTCCTTTCCTCATCGAATAAGGTGCAGGGTATATCATATATACCGCTATGCAAAGCAAGAACTGTAGCTACCTGTTTTGTTTAAAATTTGATTCTACAACATCTTAGGTTTCTTTTCTTTCATTAATCACATTAATGAAGTCCCATCATTTAAATACCTAAACATCACAGATAAATACGACGTACACTTATGCCATCCGCATTCGCCTCGATGTCCCCTCGTGCACCGTTAGGTTAGGTAACTAACGACAGAGCAGGGCAGGGCTAGTGCGGGTGCAAAACATAAGTAACGTCTATATAATATATCATATATACTATATACTGTATCTATCACAGAACATCACATGATCACATCACAGATATCGCAGCAGAAGAAATATATGAAATATTGGATATACTAGGACGTCCGTGTTTTCAATACGAGCCAGTATAAAACACGGATTCCACGGTCATGATGAATAGCCAATCCCACACCCCTAGACCCCTACGAGAGCGGCAAGCAACCCTACCAATTCTAGGGTTAGGAGACCCGGACTCGACTCCTCGAGATGGTCTCCCACTGGACCCTAGAACCCGGTTACTTGTGCTCCCCTCCTTGGGTATATCCTAGTGCAGAAAAGTAAATAATATACAAAGGGTGACAACTTCCGCAACCTGGAAGTGCCCCAATAAAAGAATATTACTTATAAGTTTTTACATAAATGAAAATGAAAAACACTCATCTCACATAAAAAAAACCCCCGGCTATTCAAACACGACGATCCAATATAACATATCCAGCAACACATAACATCACATGTCATCAACGTAAGTAAATATGCGCATCCCAATTGTCGTTGACATATAGCAACGAAACCGGCGATATCACATATTACACTTACGGTCACAGAAAAGAAAGTGTAAAACTACAACAGTTGGAATCCGCAACCTCTTTAGACATCACATGCCTAATCAAATGAAATACTTAGACATCACATGCCTAACAGTTATAAACCCCGCATTTTAGTCCCATTATCGAAAACTCTTTTCAATATCAAATGAGACTAAACCGCTAGATTTATAACATTCATTCAGTTATCTCATAACTGTTTGTGAATTCCAATTATTGTATCACATTCCGGATAAATAGAATATATTAAACTTTCCGATCGAACATTCGAACACCCAAGTTTTCCCGAAACCGTTCAACACATGAAATAGGTTCAAAGACATTCACTTCATGCCTCAGTACCAACGGTCCAGCCGTAGAAGGGTCAAGCCAACGCCTCACATGTGGCACGCCGTACTGCCCCAAACCCGAAGGTTCAAAGGGCAGTTCAAGACGGTCACATAATCGAGTTAAGGTTTGTTGTCTTCTAGAGTGACCATCGCATTACTTGCACTACTTAGAACGTCCTTAAACCACACAAAAATCCAACACTTGGATATTTTCCGGCAGGGGAAAAGTTGGGTATTTATATCCGGTCGAACTTTTTAACATATTCTAAAGTCATCCGGAAATACACAAAGACGAAATTTGATAATCCGATCGAAACATCGAAGCTCTAAAACACCCCAGAAAATTCAACTCTTGAATAAATATTAAAAATACCCATAAAACTCAGCTGCTGAAATGATGAATTACTGTGCAAAGGAGGAGGGCTGACGTCATCAGTAGGCCGCGGAACCGCCGCAGAAGCCATACTTCTGCCGCGGTTCCGCCGCACAATATACTGTTCATTGGAAAAAATTTGCACCGTAATTCTTAGAATTCCCTGCTGAATTTTTTATGCATTTTTAATCTTGAAAAATCCCAGTTTTTAGAAAAATTCCAGAGAGCATGATGTGTTAGGGTTTCGATGTGTATTCGGGTTTAAAACGTCGTCTAGACTTCGCCTAAGGCTCTAGCTAGGCTCTAATACCACTGTAGGGTTCCTAGACACTCTCAAGAGGTCTCACAAGGCATCAACCATGCCAATTTCAAATTTTACGGGTGCCGAGAAACCCTAATACGGATCGTAACTAGAAATTTAGACGAAAAACTAAACTAGTTAACAACTTAACTAAAGGAGAGAGGCTACAACCTTTGTAGATCCGGTTCTCCACTTCCTTAGCTCCACGTAGGCGTCCTCTCACTGTCCATCTCGAATCCTAGACTCAATTGTCGGCTTCATCGGAAAAACGAGCGGGCAAGGTCGTCGGCTTCGTGCCGAAGATGATCTACGTCGAGGCGTCACAAGTTCAAGCTCCGACTTCACAAATTTGTGAAACTTATGAAGAAAACACCCAAAACAACTTGGCAAGAGGTACAGGGTGAAGAAATAGGAGGTGGGTTCACTTTAGAATTGGATTTCTTACTTTAGAACTCAAGTTGCCATTGATGGCATCAAGCTTTCTCTCTTGAAGATGAAGAAGAAGATGAAGCTAGAATTATGATAAGTGTTGTTAAAAGAATAATAAAAATCAATACTTATCATCTTCTAACCTTGGTTAAGTGTAGAGAATAGACCATGGTCAAGTGAGAATGGTTAGGGTTAAGGATGATGACAAAATGGTCACTTTAGTCAAAACTTCATGAAGCTTCATCAAGCTTCATGAAAGAAACCATTTTGTTATCTTTTATTTATTTATCAAAAAAGAATAGATAAATAAATAAGTAAATAAATCAAAACCCTAACTATTATCATAACCATGGTTTAAGTCGTAACACAAAACCAATTTACATGCATCATCAAACATGACACATTGTAGTGCACAAAAGTATATCACATATACAACTTGTGAACTACAAGTGAGAAAATCCTATTAAAGTGAACCAATACTAGTTAATGCAAAGTAATATATCAAATATATAATTATACATTAAATCATTAAATCAACACTTGATTCAATGATCCGGTCATGTCGCACATAACCGACTAGTATCCAATGTATCGACTTATCGAATCAATCTATGATTCGATAACTAGGTTATATCGCATATAACCAATCGAAACATTCATCGCGAGAATGAAATACGGTATCACATATACACATCATTCTCGGTCCTGCACATATCTCATATGCACTCCTATTTCGTTTTGCTTGAGCCAGGAAACCTCTGTGTAGGACTCTAAAGACTCGTCAATACGCCGGTAGCAGATGATGATCATATCAAGCACCCACAAGCCGCAAGCGGTCTGCTAAACGTAACGGCCATCCGGGTATTGAGCGATCAGAAGATCGACGAGCTAGCCCGCTCACACTCCTGTGAATCCAACCAGTAACACCTACCGTACAGTCCGGTCTGTTCGTCTGATATGTCGCATATCAAGTCTAGGGGTGGTATACGTCAGACCCCAATAACCGATAAGTCGTGCCGATGTGAGGCTCATAACGGGTCGAGAAACTACTGGTAACACTTACCAGCAAATCTCTGATCAGCCCTGGCCAGGGACTTCCCTGTTACGGCCAATCAAGCACAACGCAACATCAACCCCCAATACCGGGAGAGACGAAACCCCTCCTATCGCTCATTGCCTCCATGTGACTCGGGACTGTACCCAAAGACCACCATTTTGCACGCCCTCATGGACGTGGTAAGGTGGAGATCAAAGCACAGTGGGAATCACACAAGACTCTATGACGATCTCGGGTCTACAGACTAACCTGTACAAGTGTCACCTGAGAACTGCCATCTGACGTGAGGTATAATACCATCTGGGAGTTCTCGGCGAGTCCGTCCAGTGTACCCAGTCTCCACTGAGCACCCGTATACCATCTCTGATGTCAAACACCAATGGATATGGGATCATCCATCGCCCATCTCATGGGTCGAGAAGCGTATACGCTAGTCTACACTGGTATATCGATGCCCCGTCTCGATACACCCACGACTAGGGACCTTGAAGGATGTACTTATGGACTACCATGTCCCCACTAGTATGATCTGCATCATAGTCCAGGTAGTTAAGTACACATCCTAAGGGCTTTATCAACATGTAACTATAAGACAGTTTAAAGAGACAAGTGTACATGTTAAGATAAAGAGTAACCAGATAGCATACTATCATATCGAGCAAGAAAGTCATCTCTATATATGTCCAAGCATCCAATATAATATATATCATCTGTACAATACTGGCCTCTAGGGCATACATACAACTAACAAAAATTACGGCCATAATGGTTTTATTTGCGGCCCAAGTGAGGGGGTAGGGGCTAGGGTCTTAGGTGATGCTTCCTAGGTGCCTGCATGTATCACTGTCTTTGCTAATTAATTTTTCAGGTCCCCGAGTGTTAGCAGATTTCCAATTACCATCAAAATTTCACAGTTTTTCCGATATTGGGTTTCTAAATTCGTATTCCGGGTTTATTCTGTGGTTTCAGTCTAAGATACAATCTCTACAGGGGTCATAAGGTCTCTACTAACCTCAATTACACTTCACAATTCAAATTTCTCAAAATCCTCACTAGGAATTTTCAAAGTTCACTAAACCACTCGATATCGATACTAAACATATATGGATGCCTAAGGAATTTAAATACTATATGCCTAAGGAATTTAAATACTATTTCTAAGGGTGCAGAAATTACCTCAACTGGCAACTCAAGAAAATTCTTGAGCTGCCCAAAGTCCTCAAAATTTGATTTTTCTTGGTCCAATGTGCTTCCCTTGAGCTTGTGCATGCTTTTTGTGAAATGGAGATGGGGTTTTGGGTTTGTTTTAATGGTGTTTTGTGAGTTTGAAGAGGAGGGAGGAGAGAGTGCTGCCATGGATGATGAGAGAGTGAGAAAGATGAAGGAAAATGAAGAGAGAAGCAATGAGCCTTGACTATAGTTGACCCCTCACCCTCTCTCTCTCATGACAATACCCCTTGCCATCATGATACCTCATTGACTTCTCTTTTTCTTGTTTTCTTTATCTTTTTTCCTTTCTTTTCTTTTCTTCTCTCAAAATAAAACCCAAACCTTGCATGATAAAAGAGAAAGCATGAAAGAAAAAATGTGACAAGTGCTAAAAATGACTTAGTGCATATCATGTGCACAAATCCGGTTTAAAGCGTGATTAGCGATTTTTAATCGCGATTAGCACTAAAATGGTGTATAATAAATCATAAAATTTCATAATTTGCATAAATCACATAAAACACCCTCTTTTCCGTAATTTCCATAATTTTCCCAATTTTCCCTAAATTTATCGGTATTTAATTTTACTGCATTATTAAAATATTCAATATAATATTATTTAATTATAAAAATTCCCAAAAATAATATTTATTTTCCTGAAATGTTACAGTTAATCTTGTTTAGAGACCATGACACCTTAAGCAATCCATGCCTTGATTAACCTTGCCTAAACCTTGAGCTAGATATTTGGTGAGAGATATTTTCCTTGTTTTGGATAGAGAGAGAGGTGGCTAGGTGAGTCATGGACGTATTAATGGTTGCATTAATGGAGGTGAGGGAGAGAGTAAGCATAAGTGTCACGATCCAAAGTTCGGCCCGTGACCGGCACTTAACCACGTAACGTCTACAGGCGTAACGCGACTAAGTAAGCCGAAACCCAGAAATCAAAACCATTTAAAATATAGAGTGTTAAAACATTTTAGTAGAAACATTTGTATAATATTTAGAAAACCTTAAGTAATTTAGTAGAAATCCTTTTTAGTTCAAGAGTTATTTTAAATAATTTTGGCAACATTTCTTTTATAAAAATTTGTCCCAAAATCGGTAAAAGGCAAGATATAAGTAAAATGTCATGTGAAATGAATAGAGCATCTCAAATGGGAAAATCACGCCCAACGGCAGAATAATCACCACAATAATATACGACGCCGTAGCGAAGAATGAGCAGTAAAAATGAAAACAAATATCATAAAAGGATAAGACTGCATAAATAAAGTCGGCTCACAACGAGCTTAACACCAGAGTACAAAATAATAAATATCGTGCTCACAACTGGTCTCTAAGTCAATATATGAAAGTAGATGGAGAATACTAGATACAACAATGTACAACTGAAAAGTAACAGATACCGCACAAAACCCACCTAATAGCAAAAGGGCTAGCACGCCTCAGCAGTGGTATCTGTGTCAAAAGATGCGATAAACAGCCAGCCGCGACTACTCCAAAGGGCAACCGGCAAGCACTGTGGCACAACGGGTGTGAGTTGCCAACTCGTGAATAGTAGATAACATATAAAGATAATCGCGAGTATGCACGTGCCGCGATACTCTAACCTATGCCAACAGATAACATCTATATGATGAACTGGATGCTCAAATCATGCAACAAGTGCAACCTAATAGTCTCTCCATATGATGAGCGAGGTATACGATAATCATGTCTGGCAATGAAATCTAACAACCCTATATAGAATGAGCAGGGTATGCAATGATCGTGCAAGCATATGTACTCTATCAGGTAAAATAAGTATAGGATGAGATGTAAAATAGTGAATGCTGAGTATAGGAATAAAAAATATCTACACGGAATGTCAACGTGGAAAATAACCGGTGTCCATCAATACATCCAAATCCCAGTAAAACTCAGGCGCCGTCATCCTCATCGGCCCTCAAATCCTGTAAATCTCATAAAATCGTGAGTGCCCAACATCGACACTCGAAATATCATAAAATCAGCCGTGTCCAGCATCGACACGCAAATCCTCCAGTATGGGGCGTCCGTCCATCGGATCTGCCCACGGGCCCCGTCTGCGGAATTGGCCCTCGGCCGCGGCAGTACGCGTCGTCCCGTATCCATCTATCGATACTGGTCGGTATCCTCCGGATAATCGCCAGGTCTAACTAATCACCGGTAGGTAGTAGTCCCTCAGCCGGGCTCACCGTCTAACAACACAAGTCATCTTGCCCCGGGGTACCATACCGGGTCCACCATGTACCCGCAATCGGTGCCTACCACTCCTCGAATCGGGTATACTCACACAAGCTCTCTGGAACCGAGAAAACTCATGGTGGACACACTGAAATATCATATCAAGAGAAACCGGGTTTTTAAAATAGTGCGTATTTTCTAAAAATCATTCCACGGTTCTCAAATCCAGAAATTATATGAATCAAATCTAATGCGTAAATCCATGACATGTGTCGTATGACACTAAGAGTAAAAGAAAGGGAAAACCGCTCTTTTAAAAGATCCAGTTTTGAAATATCACATGCGGTCCCTTAGTTTTTAAATCATGTCACTATCATCCATGTATGTAACATATGTATATGCGTATAGGTATGGATGTGCGAAAGGATAAGTACGCAATGTGAATGTAGCAATGTACATGTGCACTATTGTGGACATATGATGTATATGTGCCCAAGTATGGATATATGAAGTATAGGGGCACAAGTATGGATATGTGATGCATATGTGCCCAAGTATGAATATATGATGTATATGGCACAAGTATGGATATGTGATGTATATGTGCCCAAGTATGAATATATGATGTATATGGCCCAAGTATGGATATGTGAGGTATATGTGCCCAAGTATGAATATATGATGTATATGGGCACAAGGGTAAACATATCAAGATAGGTATGCACAAAAGTGAGTATACAGTGTGCATGGTATGAATATAACATATGCTAATATGCGGCAAATCATGACAAATATCAATAAAGCGGAATCAACATGATATATGATTTAAAGCAATCCTATAATGTGAGTGTCATGGTAATCACTAACGGTGTGAGTGTAGCATATAAATCGTGCTCGTGCAACTTGAACCGTTAGTGACAGTGCAGTGTTCTATACTACCAGTTCTATATGTAACAGAAGGTATGCTACTAGTATATCCAAATGAACACACATGGCTAAATATCCTAATACGCCTTGACGCTTAACGCCATACGGGCGATTTCCCCGTAGATGTTAAATCTACTCACCTGGTCGCGTGCTAAGTATAGCCAACCACCTGCTTCCCTTTTCTGGCGGCGTCTGACGTACCCGCCTGCGAACCTGGAATTTACACAATGAACCCCTATATAAGCAAATATCTCGCAAATACGCGATATCAAAATCAAATGCGAATCCCGCGTCGCGAACTAAACGCGTGCGTATACGTAACGTGTGTGCATACGCCAAAACCCAACACGACACGCGGTGGCACACAACGACACGCTGCGACGCACAGCAAACCAACTCGACACGTATCGTACGTGTCGCGCAAGTCCCGCTACGCTAAAAAAAATAGGTAAACGTTCCCAGATTTAATCTGGAGCAAAAACAAGCAAATCAAACAGGACCAAATACATCACTAAACCTACAGACACTTACCTACCCCAAAACCCACACAGACACCCACTTTTGGGCCGGCGGCATAGGGGTGGGCCGGCCAAATTCCGGTGGTATGGGTCCAGGTTGCTACACTAGGGTCCTAACACAGTTTATATCCTAATGTATATGTTTGCTTACTAAAAAAGTTACTCTAATAACAGCAGATTTCAAATATCAATAAGGGTTTAGTTTAAGCACCAAGTGTGCAACACTAGGGAATTTTAAGGATCTGGGTCAATTAACAGGAAACAAGTGATACCAACAGTATAAATTAGGGTAAATCTAACTACAAACACCCTGAAACTCCCTGTTCTCCAACAAAATTACCCAAGTCAACATCAAAGTCCACCAAATCACAATAATATGGCTACACAAACCCAGATTTTGTCTCAGGTAAAAACTCAAAAAGTAAACAATACTAATCACAGAAAAATCTCCACATACACCCACATACACAAGACACACACACTCATCTCAACAGGGGGCCGGCGTCGCCGGTCAGGCAAGAGGAGGCCGCCGGTCTACCTCCGGTGGGAGGGGCTCGAACTCCAACACAACACCCTAAAAACCCTGCGCACTATTCTAAAACTGTTTTCTAATCTAGGAAAGGGTCAGAAATGTAGCAGATACTAATATCCTATGATATGTGTCAAAAACCGTATTTTAACGTTTCAAGTTTAGCGATTTAAGGTTATCTAGCTGATTCTAGCGACACCACTAAGCTAAAACAGAATAACTAACACCTAATAGGGTTGATTTAGCTATAAACACTCTAACTTAACTAGATCTAACATCAAAGCACAAATCTAGCACTAAAACTCCATTTAGTCACTAAATAAGCTAAACTAACACACAATCTAGCGAACATGGAAACGGAGCCCAGAAGTTATACCTTACTCGACCCTACAATGCCGGGTCAGGAGAAGAAGGGGAAGGGAAGAAGCTGCTACTGCTTGCTTCTCCTGCTGTTGCTGTTGCTGCTCCTGATGCTGTTGCTGTTGATGTTGTTGTTGTTGATGTTGCTGTTGTTGATGTTGTTGTTGTTGTGCTGGGGCTGCTGGTGCTGGGGCTGCTTGTGCTGATGCTGCTGTGCTGGGGCTGGTGCTACATGTGCTGTTGCTGTTGCAAGGAGCTGCTGCTGCTGCTTGGTGTTGCTGATGCTTGCAACTGCTGCTGGGGCTGAAGCTGCTGCTGATGTAGCTGCTGTTGCTGAAGCTGATGCTGTTGCTTCAGTTGAGGCTGTGTGTGTGTGTGAGAGAGAGAGAGTGAGAGTGTGAGAAATATGAGAGTGTGCAACAAAAGAAAATGATACAACAAGAGAGTCAACCCCCATCTCTCTCTTGTCTCATTAAATGCAAGCATGGGCTTGCCATGATGCACTCCCTCTCTCTCTTATTTAATGCAAGCATGGCATTGCCATGATGCATTCTCTCTCTCTCATTCTCTCAAATCAACACAAGAAATAACTTAAATCCCATTTCATTTTCAAAATAAAAAAATACCCTTAATTAAAATTATTTTAACTTAATAAGGAGGGGTTAATCTACCATGGTTATTAAACATGGTTTAACCCAAATTCTAACCCTAGTTTACATGCATATGTTTGTGCAAGCTTAGGAAAATTCTAGAAAAATATTTATAAATTTTGAAAAAATATTTGAAAATTAATTTGGTAAACTTTTTATTAAAATCACATATTAAATATAATTAGTCACTAAACACATTCTAAAGTGTTCCAATCTTCCCCCTTAAAGAAATTCGTCCCCGAATTTAAAATATAAAGCTATGCATACCTTCAAAAAGATGAGGGAATTTCTTCCGCATCTCGCCCTCGGCCTCCCAAATGATCTCTTCACCATTCGGGCTGCGCCAAAGCACCTTCACTGATGGCAAGACCTTCGATCTAAGTTTCTTCACCTGCCGGTCCAAAATCACGACTGGCTGCTCGGTGAACGAAAGATCGCGCTCGAGCTGAACGGTCTGATGCTGAATCATGTACGAAGGGTCATGTAGGTATCTGCGAAGCATCGATACGTGGAATACGGGGTGAACATATGGGAAGTCGGGTGGAAGAGCTAAACGGTATGCTACTGCACCCACACGCTCGAGGATCTCGAAAGGACCTATGAATCTGGGGCTAAGCTTCCCCTTCCGTCCAAACCTCATCACTCCCTTCATTGGAGAGACCCTCAGAAAAACGTGATCGCCAACTGCGAACTCTAATATGCGGCGGCGCCTGTCAGCATACGATTTCTGCCTGCTCTGAGCTGTCCTCATCCTGTCTCGAATTAGCTGTATCTTCTCTGTCGTCTCCTGTACGATCTGTGGCCCTAAAATACTGCTCTCACTGAGCTCTGTCCAACAGACGGGCGATCTACATCTCCTCCCATACAAAGCCTCGAAAGGTGCCATGTGAATAGTATCCTGGAAACTATTGTTGTAGGAGAACTCCACCAAGGGTAAATGATGATCCCAGCTACCACCAAAGTCTAAAATGCACGCTCGGAGCATGTCCTCGAGAGTCTTAATAGTCCGCTCTGACTGACCGTCGGTCTGCGGATGAAATGTCGTGCTGAAACTCAAGCGGTGCCCAAAGCCTCCTGAAGCCTCTGCCATAGTCGGCTGGTAAACTGGGTGCCTCGGTCGGACACAATACATGTCGGGACTCCATGCAGTCATACAATCTCGTCGATGTAAATCTGGGCGTACTGAGCAAATCCGAAAGTCATCTTCACTGGCAGGAAGTGAGCCACTTTCGTCAAACGATCCATGATCACCCAAATGGAGTCAAACCCTCGCCTAGTCCTGGGTAAACCCACAACGAAATCCATCGAAATCTGTTCCCATTTCCACTCCGGAATGGGTAACGGCTGTAACTCTCCTGCGGTCCTCTGGTGCTCGGCCTTGACTTGCTGACAAGTCAGGCATCTCGATACGAAGTCTGTGATGTTCCTCTTCATTCCGTCCCACCAGTAGACCTCTCTCATATCATGGTACATCTTGGTGGAACCGGGATGGACACTGTATACCGATCGATGTGCCTCCTCAAGAATATCACGCCGCAGTCCCTCAGCATCTGGTATGCACAGTCTAGATCCAAATCGTAATATCCCCTGATCATCGATCACGAACTCGGAGAATCTGCCCTGTCCAATCTGTGCCATGATCTCTGAACAACGGTCATCGCTGTACTGTGCCTCATGTATACGGTCAAGCAACTGTGGGCGTGCACGAACATGCACAAGCTGTCCCCTGATCTACGTGAACTAGAATTGTACTCGGCTGTCGCATAAAATCTGCCAATCTGCCGACGACTGCCTCTGTACTGTGCTCAAATAAGATAGACTACCCTCGGGCCTCCTGCTCAAAGCATCTGCTACCACATTAGCCTTGCTCGGGTGATATAAGATCTCGCAATCGTAGTCCTTTACTAGCTCCATCCAACGGCGCTGTCGGAGATTGAGGTCCCGCTGCTGAAATATATACTTTAAGCTCTTGTGATCAGTGAATATCTGGCACGACTCGTCGTAGAGGTAATTTCGCCAGATCTTAAGTGCAAAGACCACTGCAGCCATCTCCAAATCGTGAGTGGGGTAGTTCTATTCATATTTCTTCAATTGCCGTGAAGCATATGCGATCACCCTGTCATGCTGCATCAATACGCACCCTAGCCCCACTCGAGAAGCGTCACAATAGACCACAAAACCGCCTGATCCTGAAGGCAATGATAACACCGGCGCCGTAGTCAATCAAGTCCGTAGCTGCTGAAAACTGTGCTCGCACTCCTCCGTCCAATTGAACGGAACTCCCTTCCGGGTCAATCCGGTCAAGGGTACAGCAATACGTGTCACGATCCGAAAGTATGGAACATGACCGGCACTTAAACTACGAACGTCTCGAGGCGTACGTAATCCAAGTAAACCGAAAACCCAGAAATCCAAACCAAAAAAAGTAGTAGAGTGCAGGAAAAACCAGCTTAAAGCAAGTAGTTTCAATAGCATAAGCCGAATTATGCGGTTTTTAAAAACATCAAAAATTTACTGAAAATTTCGGCAGAGTCTCCTTTGTAAATACTGGCCCCCAAACGGGATACAACATGAATAGTATATGAAATCAAGAAAAAGGCATCCCCAAGCGGGAGCTAGCTCTTCGTCAATCGACGGTCACAACCACACAAGCAATATAATATACAACGCCAACGGCGAGGATCAAAACTCAAAAGGAAACTCAAAACCACCAAATATATAACGAGCGACTCTAAGGTCGAAAGAATAAACAACACTGGTCTCTATCTCAATAAATACATGTTTGGTTGATGGAATTTACTAGATACAACTGAATAATATTATACAAGGTAATATGATGGGTACGATACAAGAAAAACCCACCTACTAGCAAGTCACCCGAATGAAACTGAGCCCGCAAAGCCGTAATGAAACCTGTACTGCAAAACCTGCAAGAAACTAGGGCACAACGGGGGTGAGTTGCCAACTCGTGAATAGAAAAACATCTACGCACAGAAATCGCATAAATAACGCAATCCTAGGTCAATGATCATAATATGTCCTCAAATATAGGAATAACACGTAGCCTATAACAAGGCTAGGGTAAATATCTAACCCGAGTGTAATCTCATGTGCCCGTGTCAGTGCCTCAGGTAGCAATATATCATATGAATGAGGTATGAATGCATGAAAACAGAATACATGTAAATGAAGAACTGTTTTCATAAATTAGTGAGATTTCCTTTGTATTTTTAAACTGAGGTATCATAAATGAAATCAGTATCAACAGTGTCTAGCATCGACACAAAACATAAATCTCAATGTCTCGAAATATCAATGTCTCAATCTCAATATCTAGGGCGCCGTCAGTCCAGACCGGTCCCTACCATCCATCTCAAGACCACGACGGTATCCTCCGGATATCCGACGTGTCGGGTAATATCACCGGTAGGTAGTGCTCCCCAGCCAGGCTCAACGTCAACACCACATTCCTCTTGCCCCGGGGTACCATACCGGGCCCACCATGTACCCGAAACGGTTCCTCCACTCCTCGAATCGGGTCTCGAAATCCATCAGCAAACTCATGGTGGACGACTCATACATCATGGGAAAACCGCACTTTTTATTTTAAAAGGGAGAAAAGGTTTATTTATGTTTTTGCGGTTTTCCTCCAAATCCAAGAAATCTCATGAAATCCGAATCCAAGTCATCAATAGCATGTAAACAGTGAATATAGGCATGAGAATCCATGAATGCGACACAACAGTGAATAATAACATGCATGAAGTAGTAGGCAATAACTACAATGTCTAACTAGCATATAAGGCAAGTACACTAATATCATGTCTAAACTATTAGCTAACAACCTATGTCAAATGAAATAGTATTTTCTAAAGTGTTCGTGACATGTCAATTACCGATGAAGATGTGTGTGAGCCGGCAAGTAAGTGTACGTGGTATATACGCGTCATCGGTAATGGTGCTGGTGTCCTAACAGCATGATATTAATAATGCAATAAGAAATTATAATATAAGTATGCGATGCGGAGCGAACAGTAAAAATGAGCGGGAGCTGAATACTAGACGCAACTATAACTAATCTGCACTAATCTAATATAAGTCCTACAAATGGTACCTTTTGAAATAACACGAATCATGGGGTTTTGAAAATAGGGGCTACGGTGTTTTTAAGAAAAGATACGTTTTTTGAAATATCCGTAGAATCCCTTGACCTGTCTTTTAAAATACGCATGATTCGTAAGCTTTGAAATAGGTAAGAATCGAATATAATCTAACAACTAAACTAAGCTAAAGGGCTAAGCTAACAAGCTGGACTACAGGTAAGGAAACCGCCTAACGTCTGAGTCGATACATATACATACCTGTATATATATTAGTCGGTGATCCCGCCTCAATAATATCATATCCGATACCATATCTATAATTAGACATCCCAAGTCAAGAGTGCGGATCAATCATCAAGATATAGCTCGTACGTAAATCCGTCGTACGGCATCCTCCAATTCTGGGTACGGGTCAAAATCACATTCATCATACTATTCACCTGGTATCCTCTTTATCAATATTATGATCTGATACCGATCTACATCTAGTACAATACTGATATCGCCTAAGTATGCATGCACGTGTGTAAAAACTACGTCAAGGACCCGCTACAACGTCATGTCGTATCTCAAATACGAACCCCGCTATATCACCGATCTCACGGCCTCAAATCAAATCTCATCGACTCATCATAAATCCCAAGTACTATCCTCAAATCCGCATGTGAACACACAGTCCCATACCTATGTGAACACATAACTATAAATTCCAGAATAAGCACAAAAGAAAGAAGAAAGTATGCAAGTATGGGTGGGTGTGTGCAAGTGTGGTGCGACCGCTACTCTAGGGTTTCGCGACACTCAATCATCCAAGAACACCAAATATCCATATTTATCATCAATAACTCAAACAATATATAACCAATATATATATATATATATATATATATATGTGTGTGTATACGTGTCCGTATACATCACCATGAACTGCGGGGGTGCTATATGCCATCCACCCGACTTCTCCCCGTAGATATAAATCTACTCACCTGGTCCTCGCTCGCCGGTGCCGACGTCGCCACGCGCTTGCTGGTCGTCTTGAAGTCTAAATGGGGTACCTACATATCATAACGCACCGTATCGCATTAAAACTAAATTCGAAATCGAAACGGCATACGAAAATCAAATCGGCACGCGTATCACGCATAGGTCCAAACCTATCGCCTACGCATGCAAGAATAGTCAAACCAACCCTCGATGTCGATGTACAAACGTCAAACCATCGAGAAAAATCCAATCACACTCATTTGCACATTCCCGCACACTAATTTTAATATAAATTAGGTTAAAACTCATAAAAACCCCAAATTCACTTTAAAAGCCGTTTTTCCGAAAAACTAGCAAGCAAAATTACCCGTTTTAGTGCAAAACTCGATGTTTAAACAATTCTAGCGGCCATAATACTTATTAAATAACTTAAATAAGTCATAAAAACCATTTCCATAATTTAATCACATAAATTTGCATAATTTCCAAAATCCTAGATTGCAAAAATATCAATTTTAACACTTTTTATTGTAAAATTCACAATTTTACAATTAAACTTGGTTTTGCATAAATTAAATGGTTAAACCACTCATGGAAACCTTAATGATGTGCTAAAAATCCTAACTAGATTTTAATCCCACGTTTTTATTTATTTTCTAAAACCTAGTTAGCAATTTAGCATAATTATCACCATTTTTAAACTAACAAATTAGCAACTAGTAACCAAATTAGATTTTGCATTCAATTACATGTTAATCCCCTCATTACAATCATAAGCTAATGATAAAAAACCTAATTTAATTCAAACTCTAGCTTCAATTCAAAATTCCCAATTGAATTTCCAAACATTCAATTAAACCCACAATTTAACACCTAATTAGCTTCATTAAGGAATTTAAATCAAAAAAATGAATAATGGGTCAAAAGTTATACCTCACAAACCATGATCAAACTTGAATTCTAGACCTCCATTTTGAAATCCTTGCACCAAGATCCATGCTAAAGGAGATGAGGGAAAATGGGTAGGAGGTGGATTTTGATTTGGATTTTTGCTTGATTTTTTGTGGATTTTTCAAGCATTTTTGAAGAACTTTTTTAAAGAGAAGGAGATGAAGAATGAAGGGCTGTTGGGGTTCAGATTTTGGCCAGAAAATGAGTGGGGGAGGAGAGAGAGGGAGGTGGAGAAAAATGGGGAGAAAGTCAAAGTCAATTCAAGGTCAAAAGTCTAACTAATTTATCCATTTTCTTTTCTTTTCTTTCATTTCTTTTCCTTTGAAATTCAAGTGGGGAAAAAAATGGGGGCTGCTGAATTTAGCTAAGGGGAGAAGTAAGTGGGGGTGTGTGGGTGTGGGCACGGGTGTGGGGTGATGAAAAATGATAAATATAATACCCCAAGCATCCATTTACGCTAAAAAAAAGCCTTTTTTCTTCAATAATTTCTAAACCGTTTTGGCAAATGATTTCGTTCCAAAAACCACATGATAAATTTTTATTTAAAGTTTTATGATGCACAAAATTTGTTTCAACTCATTCCAATTTGTAATTTTCCCTAATTAAATGTATTAGTGACGGCTTAAAATAATAATAAAATAATATTTTTTCAGAAAATTTAAAATTTCACCAGCGGCTCAATAAACACCAAATAATAGCAATTACATAGCTAGAATATGTATATTTAATTTTTATAATAAGATATTTGTATTTTGACTTTTTACAGAAAACCCCTTTATTTTACCGATTTTTCGAAATTTCACCGAAACGATTTTCAAAACGCTATAATACGGGAGAAATCCTGTACAAATCGCCTGTAGTAGCCTGCCAGCCCTAGAAAGCTGCGAATCTCCGTAACGGATGTAGGTCTGGGACAACTCTGAACGGCCTCAATCTTCCTCGGGTCCATACATATATCATCCCGTGTAATCACGTGACCCAAGAAGTCTACGCTGTCCAGCCAGAACGTGCACTTGGAGAATTTTGCAAAAAGCTGGTGTTCCTTCAAAGTCTGCAGTGTGATCCGCAGGTGCTGCTCGTGCTCCTCTCTACTCCGGGAATACACCAAGATATCGTCAATGAATACGATGATGAACAAGTCAAGGTACGGCCTGAATATACGGTTCATCAAGTCCATGAATGCTGCTGGCGCATTGGTGAGTCCGAACGACATCACCAAAAACTCATAATGGCCGTAGCGCATGCGGAAAGCTGTCCTCGGTATGTCCTCCTGTCGAACCCGCAGCTGATGGTATCCTGATCGCAAGTCGATCCTCGAAAAATATCCTGCTCCCTAAAGCTGGTCGAACAAATCATCGATGCGTAGCAACGGATATCTGTTCCGCACGGTCACCTTGTTCAGCTGGCGGTAGTCGACACACAAGCGTAAACTTCCGTCCTTCTTCTTGACAAACAGGACCAGAGCACCCCAAGAAGAAACACTGGGTCGAATAAGTCCCTTATCCAACAAATCCAGCAACTGACTCTTCAACCCACAAAGCTCCGCCGGGGCTATCCGATAAGGCGGTATAGAAATAGGCCCCGTGCCGGGAATCAAATCAATACAGAAGGCAATGTCGCGCTAAGGCGGTAGCCCAGGAAGCTCGTCAGGGAAAACATCAGGGAACTCGCGAACAATCGGAACCTGGTCCAACGGAACATCTGTAGCTCTAGTATCGCAAACATAGGCTAGAAATCCCTGACATCCCTTCCTCAAAAGCTGTCCAGCGCGAAGAGAAGAAATCAATCTGTGAGGGGCGGCACCACGGTCCCCCTGCACCACAAAGGCCGACTCGCCGGGAAAACAAAATCTAACTGTCTTCTTGCGGCAGTCCACAGACGCATAGCACGTGGCTAACCAATCCATGCCCAAAATAACGTCGAAGTCCAACATCTCAAGAAGGATCAAGTCGACAGGCAAATCTCTCTCGCCAATACGGACAACACAGGATCGGAACACGTGCCTAGCCACAAACGACTCTCCCACGGTAGTGGTCACAACAAGCGGCTGATCAAGCAACCTAGACTCTCTACCTAAACTCGGCATAAAATGTGTAGAGACATATGAGTGCGTGGATCCGGGATCAAACAACACGTGTGCATCAACAGAATATACTGATAGGGTACCTGAGACCACCACATTGGACGCCTGCGCGTCCTGATGCGTCAACGCGAAAACCCGTGCATGTCCTTCACCTGTGACTGGCGGTCCCCTACTAGCAACTGGCTGCACTCTGCCGGTAGCTGGCTGTCCACTGCCTTGGCCACCTCATCCTCTAGGAACAAACTCTCCGTGACCACGGCCTCTCTGTGCATGGGTCTGACGCGGAGCAACTGTGGGTACAATAGGCAACGCCCTGTGGGATGGGGAAGGTGGAAGTGTGATATGCGGTACTGCTGGCTCCCTTCGGCGTGTCTCGGTACAATCTCTGACGCGGTGATGGAGACTACCAAATCCAAAGCATCCACGGGATGACTGCTGACCCTTCTGGGGATAAGAGCTAAACATCTGACCTCGCCCCGAGTCTCTGCCACCTGTACGATGTCTATCACGGCGTCTAAATGGATGTCTCTGTGCTGCTGTATCAGTATGAACCCTCTTCGGCCCTGAAACTACCGAAATCTCTGCAAGGCGCTCCTTGATCAGTCGAAAATAATGTATTTTTAACACGTTAATTTCCCTATCATTTGCACTCATCTAGAAGTGTTCAGTTTGCATATTGCACATATTAGCAAAACAGTCGTAAAATACCAGATTACCTGTGTTGTATACTAAAACTGGCATTTTAAGGGAAATTGAGTATTTATCATGGCATCGCATCATCCTTGTATAGCGCAACACTTGTTCCGAAGTCTGTGCAGGAAATTTCAGGAACCGAGCCAAATCAGTGGAAAGTGCTGTTAAAATTACGCCAACTCAAGGACTTGAGATCTGGTAGTTATCTAGAAGGAATTGTGAGATTCAATATATTAGAAAAATACCAAGAAGATATCAGAAAGAAGTACAAGAAATTGTGCACATTAAAGCAGCTAAAGAGCCGCGGATCCACGGCCTAAGCAGGCATGTGCCGCGGATTCACGGTCACGTGACAGCCACGTCATCCAATTTTTACTGCAGAATCATTCTCTCAAGTTGTACACTTCATTAAGCCTATGCAATTTCCAGATAACCCTAGAAGCTTCTGTCAGATCAGAAAAGGCTCCTTGTGCAAGCTAATGATGTCCAAGCTTCCAAAGCAAGCTTCCCCTTAACTACCTTAAAGCCTAGAACCTTCTCCCTAATCTCCTAGCTTAAGGTGGAAGCTACATCCTAACTAACTACTTCTAGAGGCTTCTACCTTACTAACTAGCTTACAAGGGAAGCTAACCTAATCCAAGCTTCTTAAGGAAGCTAATCATTCTTAAGCCCATAAAAAAAGACCCTAGGCTTCACTCAAAAAGAAAAGTTGTTGAAAGTTCTTCGTCTTCCACCTACAAGTTGAGTGACACAACTTGTGCCTCAAAACCCTAACCCTAATCCAAATTCCAAAGCCAAATTCAAGATCCCGAGTACCATTCAAGCGAGAAGCCTTCAACCTTTTAGGAGCGGAGCCGATCTTCAATCGAGCAAGTGATTCAAGCCGATCCGCGACTCAAGGAGATGAGCGAAGCCAAATCGACGATCGAGTTCATTCCTCATTGTAGTTCTTGAGAGAATTGTAACGGAATGGTTGATAAATAAAAGGTGAAATTCGTTAATCTGGCTTTCTTTAAATTCTTGCATCATGATTCGATCTCAATTTATGATTGTGGTTCTTGTTGTGATGTTTGAATAAAACTCTGCTCGTAAACGAGTCGAGACAATCAATAGAATGATGATGTAACAAATCTTAAAATGATTCTTAAGTCCTACGAGTTTTGTAAACCTTAGCAAATTGAAGAATCGACGACCTAGTCTCGTTGCGATACTTTCTTGATTGCGATCGCTCTAAATTAGGGATCCACGATCGATTCTTAAATTTACTAGAGGCTAGAATGTGAGTGATATCAACGAAGGAACAAGGGATAGATGATGAAACCCTAGTTTCACAATAAATCCCTAATTCTCGTTGATCATCATCGATCTAGTATCAATTCATCGATGGATAAGAATACGTAATCGCTAGATTTCATCACATCTATAGATCCGATCGATTCCTATGAGCCTCACTTCGATTCTTGATATTTGATTTGGAAATCATCACAAATTCTCAATTCTTGATTTTAATGTTTTCTTGTTATTAGATCTAGATTTTTCTAATTCTTGAACTTCAATTTTATAAATCATGAATTGTTTCTTTTCTTTTCTTTAAATTTTCAATTCATCCAATTCGAAATACGAACGATTACACTTTCCCTGTGGACGATCCGCACTTACTAACGCGCTACAATCGACACCGTTATTGATTGCGGTCAAATAATTCTTTGATTGTGATTTCTATACATTTTCTAAACATACACAACGAGGAATTCGTATCAATCAAATGTCGCCGTTGCCGGGGATAGTGCGCTAATTGTTCGTTTTTTGAAATTTGAGTTGAAAAGTTTATTCCATCTATATTTTTAGATCAAAATTCGCACAAACTCTAAACGTGTTGTTGTGATTTGTTGCGAGGAAATCTGGAATCATTGGAGCTGTGGAAAAAATTTTCTGAATATTCCAGAGAGCTAAGGGGAGCAACAGAAGCAGTCTCCTAAAATTTTGTGCAGGGATCCTTTCATTAGACCGCGTTTCCGCAGCATTAGCGTGCATATGCCGCGGATCCGCGGCGGTCTTGCTTCCTCTTTGTGCCAAAATTCTCAGGTGACTCCTATACTTTCTTATCTTCTCCTCTGTCTACTCCAATTAACAATTTGCTGTAGGTTTCTTTGCAAAAAATCGCAGCGCCACAAAAATAAAAATTGTGTGTGTTTTGATTCTTGGTTGTTTGCATTTTAATACGGAAATTAAGGGGCACGGCCAAATCCAGATTAGGTGGGGAGTTCATTACCCTTCCTAAGCCCCAAAAATCACAAACTTGCATCCGCATTTACCCTCATTAACTAAAAATTATCTAGAAATGACTCTAAGGACCGTCGCGCTCACTTAGGACAGAAGAAGGCCGTGGGTAATTCATTGCTTATCCGCGTTTCTTTTATGGTGTCTAAGGCAAGTGTGTCTAAAGCTAGTAGTTATTAATTAGGCCCACTACTTACGTAGTGGAGTACCTTCCCACTTACCTGGCACTTACCTGGCTACAGGGGAGACAAAGAGGAAGTGGAGGATTGATCCCGCGACTTGTCTTTTAGCAGTTAGGAGTGGTCTAGAGCTTTGACCTAGGTGATCACTAGAATTAGGGTTTTGCTTGTTGTATTTGTTGTGATCGCATCATTTTTTTCAAAAATCCGTCTATTTTTCAAAACAAACACCGCATTCATCATTTCCCCTAATTATAAGTCACGCTGCCACTTGTACTAACCCTTTTTAGTGCAAGATAGGCTGGACACGGGATTCTAGTGCCCGTTTAGTCTGCGTTCCCCCGATCGACTCTGAAGTCAGTATTTCTACATTTACCTCTTCTTTACCCACCACCACACCCACATCGATGGATCCTTCTCCATCGAACTTCTTTACCACTACTCTGCCACCGTCCGTTGGTGCGCAGAATCGACCCTGCATCTCTCTCCAAGAGAGGTGCTATCCTATACGAGGTCCCCTTTCCCCCTGTCTTTCCATTCCACCAGCCAACAGGGAAAATTTTGAAATTAAACCCCAATACATCAACCTTCTACCAAAATATCACGGTCTCGAGTCTGAAGACGCATATGCCTTTATCACCAAATTTGAAAATGTATGCGCAATGATGGGTACCTCACAGCTTTCTGTGGATGCTATGCGTCTTCGTCTTCTCCCATTTACCTTGTGCGATATAGCCGAGTAGTGGCTGTTTAACACTACCGCACATTCCATCTCAAATTGGGAAGAATTCGTTGCGGCATTCCTTAAGAAATTCTACCCTATGCAAAAGACAGCTCGAGTCCGTAGCGAAATAAATCAATTCACCCAGCTTCCAAATGAACCATTTTCAAAATGTCTTGAACGCTTCAAGGATCTGTTAGTCCAATGTTCACATCACGGAATCCCTAGATGGGAACTATGCAGAATCATATATGAGGGCATTAATCCTAACACAAGACAGACCCTTGAATCCATGTGTCAAGGCAACTTCATGGCCAAAGATGATGGGAAGCCTGGAAATTTCTAGAAGATTTCGCTGAAAAATCTTTACAGTGGGAGTGTGTGAGTCAATCGTCTAGGGCTGGCAATAACCAATCGGATGTTTCCATAAGAGTTAGAGCTGAAATGTCAGCAATACAAAAGAAACTCGAGACTATGGAAAACAAATTTTTAGCTGCCGCCCTAAATCAAATGTCACTCTCCAAAACTGTATGTGGATGCTGTTCTGATCCATCACATCTCACTGAAGAATGTCCACTAAATTCTCGGTTTCAAGGTCACGAGCATACCAATGCTGCTTTCCAACAAAGACCTAGAAACGATCCATTTTCTTACACATATAATCAGGGTTGGAGGAATCACCCTAATTTTTCTTGGAACCAATCACAATTTCAAAACACGGTTCCAACCCAAAACAATTTCCAAAGGGTCACTCCACCATAACAGCAACCACTTCCATTGAGTCAGCACCCCTTCCAAGTACAAAACTTCTAAAATCCGGTCAACACACCTGCACCGTCTAGTCCGTTACAGTTGACCGGGATGATGAATCCTCTTCATTTGCACAATACATGAATTTGGTCCTAACAATATCATGCAAGTTTCGGCTGAGATGAAGTCTTCCGTCGATAAAATTGAGAAAAACTCTGCGTCCCAAAGCGAGACTATTAAATCGATGGAAGCATAAATTGCACAATTAAAAGCCGAAATGAGTGCAAGAGAGAAAGGGAAACTTCCAGCTCAACCTTTACCGAATCCTGGCTATTCACATCATGTGAATGAAATCACGTTGAGATCTGGAAGAGTGCTTGACAATCACGTTGGGGAAGAGATTGATGACACTGAAAAATCTGTCAATGATACCCCGGCTGAGACCTTTCCTTCCACTTCTACTTCTAATTCTGACCCCAGTTCTTCTACCCCACCGCCTTCTCACGAGCCTATTCTCCACTTCCCACAAGGCTCGCCACCTTAGCAAACCTCTTCTACTCCTCCACAGACGATCCCCACTCCTATTCTGGGATCACGTCTACACACACCACCTTCTCCTATGATGGATCCAGCGCTTATTGCTAAAACACCTTATCCTAATCGGTTAAGGGCTAATAAATCGAGTCCACATATGGAGAAGATTATGGACATGTTTAAGCAAGTTAACATCAACATCCCTCTCCTAGATGCTATCCAACAAGTTCCGTCCTATGCGAAAACTCCTAAGAACTTGTGCACTAGGAAGAGGAAGACTCAAGTGCCCAAGAAGATATTCATGGCAAAGACTGTAGACACAGCCTTTCCCCAGCAATTACCGAGGAAACGTAAGGACCCTGGCTGTCCTACTATTTCTATTTCTATTGGGGAAAAACACATCAACCGTGCTCTACTAGACCTTGGCGCTAGTGTTAACTTGCTTCCATACTCGGTTTACGAACAGTTAAGGATCAGAGTGTTAAAGCCCTCGAGCATAACTTTCCAGATGGCTGACCAATCAATCACCAAACCTAGGGGTGAACTGGAGGATGTGTTAATAAAAATCGGGGAATTTGTATTCCCTGTGTACTTTATTGTACTTGAAACACAGCCTGTAGCGAACCCACGGAATCAAATTCCGGTGATTTTAGGTCGCCCCTTTTTGGCCACTTCCAATGCTATCATCAACTGTCGTAATGGCTCTATGACCCTATCCTTCGGGAATAGGTCAATTGAGCTGAACATTTACAAGTTGGGAAGTGTACCCTCCAAACCTACTGCTCAGGTCTATTCTGTCGACTTAATGGATGTCGACAGCAGCGAATTTAATCAGCCTCATGATACCGATCTTGACTCTTTTCATATGTTGTTGTTTGACCCAACTATATATCATACACATACGGACTCTCCCACCGGGTTATCCGAGTCAATAACTAACACCGATTATGAACTGCTTTTAGAGTCTGAAGATCACCCCGCACTTTGTGATGACATTATTCTTCGGGGTATTGATGAACTTTTGAGGAAATTTTCGCTGATGAACTCGCATTTTTGAATGACACGGGTGTTGAGATGAATCATCTCCCAATCAATGAAATTGAACCTCCACCCCTTCTTCTGAACTGTAAAAAGGATGCGAGCAATCCATCACATTCACTACATCGTCTCTCCAAAATGAGACACACACACATTCTATTCCACCACTTACCCTTTCCCCACTTTTTCTTCCACCAACCAGAGCACTGTATGGATAAAATTTTCGAATGGTTGGTGTTAACGTTCGGTCTTTGCAAAGCTTGGCATCGCCCAATGATTTTTGACCCCCTCATGTGATTTTCAAAGATTAACATTGCTTAACTCAAGTTTGGGGGGGGTACAATCTGGCTCTTGAAAAGAAACTTTTTACACAAAAAAATGATGAGCAAAAAAAAATTAGTTTGGGGGAGGATCTTCACTTAAATATTTTGCCCCCATTAATAAATTTCCTCCCAAGCTTACAGGTTTTTGAGATTTAGCGGATGACAACAGTGAGGACACTGTTGAAAACAACTTTGGGGGAGGTTTGTGCTTATTTTCGCATCATTTGCATATCACTTTGCATAAGCACAAAACATTTTTGAAAAAAAAAACCTATAAAAATTTAAAAATTTTCAATAAAAAAATATAAATTTTTTTGTCATAAATAAGATAATAAAAGATTAGATAGTGAAAAATTACATCCACGAGATTGGAAAAATTTAAGGAAACCAAGAAAATTAGAAGTTTTCTTATACGAACTAGTAATAAGTAGTTATGAGCCGTTGTCCCAAGGGTTAGTAAGATGAAGGAAGTCACTAATCTGAGGATAAAAATAAGTCTGAAAAATAGTTCCTATTCTGGAAGCCAAACATTTTGAACGTTGATACCCTGCTATTCGCACTTACACACGTCTTGAAACTCGGGATAGTAGAGGATACCTTGAAATGCTCTTGTCTAAAAGCCAAAAGTATGAAGGAAATAAAAAAAAATTTAATAAAATATAAAAATGGTGAGAAAAATGAACACTGGTTTTGTTATCGCCAAGGCAGCAATAAAAAAAATATAGAGAGGGTGCCTCTTCACCTAGTGCCCTAAGGCCAACTGGTCTGGGAGTCACTGCTAAGCCTTATGTGGTGCAAGACAAGGAAATACACCAAATAAGCAAGCACATGAGTAATCGGTCGGTTAGTATCTCAAGAAGTATTAACGGTCGCATGAAAGTGTGTGAGCAAATTCATCTAAATATTCATTAATTAAAAAGTACTGAGGCAGATGGACAAGAGTATGATAGCTTGAATTGAATTCTCCGGGTGTAGGGATGTTCTTTACACACACGTAGGGTTATATGATCGATGTTTGGAAGAAAGATAGGAATGAAGAATAAGACGATATTTTATTGAGGGGTTATGTGATTTCTAACATTTTTTCATGACTATTAAGATAGGGCTCATAACAACCGAAAAGCTAGCTTAGTTGAAAACCCTAATTTTCAAAGTCTTTCTTTTACGATTCTTATCTTTAAATGTAATATTCATGGTCTTCCTTTTATTATCGGATTTTATGGGTGCAATCCGCTGAAAACCCTCAGGAGACAACACTCCTCCTACTAGGGACACCTAGAGGTTTAAAGGCTTGTTGCACGTGCTCAGTGCAATCGTGTTGCCTACGAAAGTGTGCTAGTTAGTTTTTCTCTTTCTTTATTTTCTCCTTCTCTTTTTAATAAAACAATTTGCTTGAGACGATCAAAAATAAGTTTTGGGGAATTTGATCAGTCGAAAATAATGTATTTTTAACACGTCAATTTCCCTATCATTTGCACTCATCTAGAAGTGTTCGGTTTGCATATTGCACATATTAGCAAAACAGTCGTAAAATACCAGATTACCTGTGTTGTATACTAAAACCGGCATTTTAAGGGAAATTGAGTGTTTATCATGGCATCGCATCATCCTTGTATAGCGCAACACTTGTTCCGATGTCTGTGCAGGAAATTTCAGGAACCGAGCCAAATCAGTGGAAAGTGCTGTTAAAATTACGCCAACTCAAGGACATGAGATATGGTAGTTATCTAGAAGGAATTGTGAGATTCAATATATCAGAAAAATACTAGGAAGATATCAGAAAGAAGTACAAGAAATTGTGAACATTAAAGCAGCTAAAGAGCCGCGGATCCGCGGCCTAAGCAGGCATGTGCCACGGATCCGGAAATCGAATCACGAGAATATATATATAATCAAGAAGGAATTTCAATCAATAAGTCCTAAGGTCGCTTAGGCGGAGTACCGCGTCGTGAGTATGCCGTGGAACATACACACGCTACGCCACTCTGCTTCAGCTACCTACTCCATCATACCAGGGTCATCCTACACTCCGAAGGTAAAACCTACGCTCTGATACCAACTTTGTCACGACCCAAAGTTCGGCCCGTGACCGGCACTTAACCACGTAACGTCTACAGGCGTAACGCGACTAAGTAAGCCGAAACCCAGAAATCAAAACCATTTAAAATATAGAGTGTTAAAACATTTTAGTAGAAACATTTGTATAATGTTTAGAAAACCTTAAGTAATTTAGTAGAAATCATTTTTAGTTCAAGAGTTATTTTTAATAATTTTGGCAACATTTCCTTTATAAAAATTTTTCCCAAAATCGGGTAAAAGGCAGGATATAAGTAAAATGTCATATGAAATGAATAGAGCATCTCAAATGGGAGAATCGCGCCCAACGGCGGAACAATCACCACAATAATATACGACGCCGTAGCGAAGAATGAGCAGTAAAAATAAAAACAAATATCATAAAAGGATAAGACTACGTAAATAAAGTCGGCTCACAACGAGCTCGACACCAGAGTACAAAATAATATACATCGTCCTCACAACTGGTCTCTAAGTCAATACATGAAAGTAGATGGAGAATACTAGATACAACAATGTACAACTGAAAAGTAACAGATACCGCACAAAACCCACCTAATAGCAAAAGGGCTAGCACGCCTCAGCAGTGGTATCTGTGTCAAAAGATGCAATAAACAGCCAGCCGCGACTACTCCAAAGGGCAACCTGCAAGCACTGTGGCACAACGGGGGTGAGTTGCCAACTCGTGAATAGTAGATAACATATAAAGGTAATTCCGAGTATGCACGTGCTGTGATACTACCTATGCCAACAGATAACATCTATATGATGAACTGGATGCTCAAATCATGCAACAAGTGCAACCTAATAGTCTCTCCATATGATGAGCAAGGTATACGATAATCATGTCTGGCAATGAAATCTAACAACCCTATATAGAATGAGCAGGGTATGCAATGATCGTGCAAGCATGTGTACTCTATCAGGTACAATAGGTATAGGATGAGATGTAAAATAGTGAATGCTGAGCATGGGAATAAATAATATCTACACGGAATGTCAATGTGGAAAATAACCGGTGTCCATCAATACACCCAAATCCCAGTAAAACTCAGGCGCCGTCATCCTCATCGGCCCTCAAATCCTGTAAATCTCATAAAATCGTGAGTGCCCAACATCGGCACTCGAAATATCATAAAATAACCGGTGGCACACGGCGACACGCTGCGACATACAGCAAACCAACTCGACACGTATCGTACGTGTCGCGCAAGTTCCGCTACACTAAAAAAATAGGTAAACGGTCCCAGATTTAATCTGGAGCAAAAACAAGCAAATCAAACAGGACCAAATACATCACTAAACCTACAGACACTTACCTACCCAAAAACCCACACAGACACCCACTTTTGGGCCGGCGGCATAGGGGAGTGGGCCGGCCAAATTCCGGTGGCATGGGTCCAGGTTGCTACACTAGATCCTAACACAGTTTATATTCTAATGTATATGTTTGCTTAATAAAAAGGTTACCCTAATAACAGCAGATTTCAAATATCAATAAGGGTTTAGTTTAAGCACCAAGTGTGCAACACTAGGGTATTTTAAGGATCTGGGTCAATTAACAGGAAACAAGTGATACCAACAGTATAAATTAGGGTAAATCTAACTACAAACACCCTGAAACTCCCTGTTCTCCAACAAAATTTCCCAAGTCAAAATCAAAGTCCACCAAAACACAATAATATGGCTACACAAACCCAGATTTTGTCTCAGGTAAAAACTCAAAAAGTAAACAATACTAATCACAGCAAAATCTCCACATACACCCACATACACAAGACACACACACTCATCTCAACAGGGGGCCGGCGTCGCCGGTCCGGCAAGAGGAGGCCGCCTGTCTACCTCCGGTGGAAGGGGCTCGAACTCCAACACAACACCCTAAAAACCCTGCACACTATTCTAAAACTGTTTGCTAATCTAGGAAAGGGCCAGAAATGTAGCAGATACTAATATCCTATGATATGTGTCAAAAACCGTATTTTAACGTTTCAAGTTTAGCGATTTAAGGTTATCTAGCTGATTCTAGCGACACCACTAAGCTAAAACAGAATAACTAACACCTAATAGGGTTGATTTAGCTATAAACACTCTAACTTAATTAGATCTAAAATCAAAGCACAAATCTAGCACTAAAGCTCCATTTAATCACTAAATAAGCTAAACTAACACACAATCTAGCGAACATGGAAACGGAGCCCAGAAGTTATACCTTACTCAACCCTACAATGCCGGGTCAGGAGAAGAAGGGGAAGGGAAGAAGCTACTACTGCTTGCTTCTCCTGCTGTTGCTGTTGCTGCTCCTGATGCTGTTGCTGCTGCTGTTGTTGTTGTTGATGTTGCTATTGTTGATGTTGTTGTTGTTGTGCTGGGGCTGCTGGTGCTGATGCTGCTGTGCTGGGGCTGCTGCTACATGTGTTGTTGCTGTTGCAAGGAGCTGCTGCTGCTGATTGGTGTTGCTGATGCTTGCAACTGCTGCTGGGGCTGAAGCTGCTGCTGATGTAGCTGCTGTTGCTGAAGCTGATGATGTTGCTTCAGCTGAGGCTGTGTGTGTGTGTGAGAGAGAGTGAGAGTGTGAGAAATATGAGAGTGTGCAACAAATGAAAATGATACTACAAGAGAGTCAACCCCCATCTCTCTCTTGCCTCATTAAATGCAAGCATGGGCTTGCCATGATGCACTCCTTCTCTCTCTCATTTAATGCAAGCATGGCATTGCCATAATGCATTCTCTCTCTCTCATTCTCTCAAGTCAACATAAGAAATAACTTAAATCTCATTTCATTTTCAAAATAAAAAAATACCCTTAATTAAAATTATTTTAACTTAATAAGGAGGGGTTAATCTACCATGGTTGTTAAACATGGTTTAACCCAAATTCTAACCCTAGTTTACATGCACATGTTTGTGCAAGCTTAGGAAAATTCTAGAAAAATATTTATAAATTTTGAAAAAATATTTGAAAATCAATTTGGTAAACTTTTTATTAAAATCACATATTAAATATAATTAGTCACTAAACACATTCTAAAGTGTTACAATAAGGAATTAGTTCACCCTCCACTCACCCTCTCACCCTTTACTCTCTCACACCCTCTCATTCTCTCTCACTCTATCTCTCTCAATTATTTCTCATTCCCTTTTTCTCTCAACTGACACCTTAACCATTCATCACAAAACCTTCACAAAACTTGATCAAATCTCACCAAAACACTTCAAAAGTCTTGTTTTTGCCTCTAAGATTACTTGGAGCTTGGAAAGCTAGGATCTTGTGAGCAAGTGTGGATAGCTATAATCTCTAAACTGTTAAATAAGAGTTATAATGTTGTGTAGCTTGTTGGTTGCTGTTTAGAACACTTAAAGTATCGTTTCGTGCAAATATCGTATTTTTAGTGTCAACTTGATATCTCTGTGATCTGCTGTAGAACCAGGTGTTTGTTGGTAAAGTTCTTATCACAGTGACCTAGTGTTGTGAGTTAGAACCCACCATAAAAACGTGAGACCCATTCCTTCCAACCAGGCCGCAGTTTTATTGGTCTTGGCCGCAAATTGCGGCCAGAGTGGGGGCTGGGGTGTTGATTCTTGGTCCTGGGGTCTCTAGGGTTGTGTATGGTCACTTGGCACTTGCAACTTTCACTAATTATATGTATATCAAAATTTGGGATCACTTTGGTATAATCTAGTGTTTTGAGTGCGTGTGTTACGTTATCCGACACGGTTCGTGATCTTGTGTAGCTACTGCACTTGGGTTGGTTTCATAGTGTCGCCACGCACGTTAGCCACTAGAAGGACACTATTGAGTTGGTTTGGAGTTGGTGCGTCGATCAAAACGTAGTTGTACGTGGTATTGGTCGATTTCTGATATTTTGCACTGGCTATGTTTTGTGTTAATAGGATTGCAGTCGGGGACTTCGGACGCTGCGAAGAAAGGGAAGCAGGTGTTTGGATCTACCTAGCTGGTGATTATCGATGAGTAGATTTAACATCTACGGGGAGATCGCCCATAAGGCGTTATGCGTCAGGGCTGAATATGATATGATATTAGCTGCATGTTTATATGCACATATAGAGTTTGTGCATGAGCATCATTGCATATTATCACTTGTTGTGCCTGGACTTATACCTTTTGGACACTACACTATTATTGATGGTTCATGTTGCACGAGCACTAATTGTATGCTACACACACACCGTCAGTAATTGCCATGATATGCACAACACATATACATAGGTGATATTGTATTGGTTAGGGACATTGAGATATGATCCTTATTTCCATTGTGCATATGAGATATAGTTGACATATACATACGTGATATTGTATTGGTTAGGGATATTGAGACATGATCCTTATTTCTATTGTGCATATGAGAAGTAGTATACTTGCATACCTACCTGCTACACATATACCTTGTCATAGCTACATATTCACCTGTATATGATGTTACATTTGATTTCGGAGAAATTTGGAACCGTATGATATATATAATAACTTGTTGCAGTTAAATAGCGATTTTTCCTTGACATGCTCATATTACTGTTTTATGTTGCATATAGCATATTTACATGGATTTACGCATTGAGATATAGATTTCATGTGATTTCTGGATTTGAGAACCGTGGGGATATTTCAAGAAATGTGTATTTGTATTAAAAACCCGGTTTCTCTTGATATGATATTTCAGTGCGTCCACCATGTGATTCTCGGTTCTGAGATTTGGCATGTGATACCCGATTCGAGGAGTGGGAGGCACCGTCTGCGGGTACATGGTGGACCTGGTATGGTACCCCGGGGCGAGAGGTGATTTCATGGTGTAAACGATGAGCCTGGCAGAGAGACTACTACCTACCGGTGATATTATTTGGACTGGGCGAATATCTGGGGGATACCGACCGAGTCATGTTCAGACATGCTACGTAGATTTCGGGTGTCGATGTGGACACTCAGGTTTCATGAGATGTACTGACATCAGGGCCAGTCATGGTGATGGCGCCTGAAAGATGAGTATTTACGTATCGATGCTGAACACTAATTTTTATGATATTTTCTGGTGTCGATGTTGGACACTTAGGTTCCATGAGACTTACAGGATATGAGGGCCGATCGGAGGATGCAGTGCCTTTGGTATTGGGATTGGAGTGTCATTGATGGACACTGGTCTTCTCACGATGAGGGTTCCGTGAGGATGACATGTTTTATCCCATACTCAGCATTTATTTGATATGCATTGTTTCATGTAGTTGTAGTACCCTGATGATGTACCTTTACATGATTGTTCCATATCCATATTGCCATACTTATGCTATCAGAGTTCATAATAGATCATCGCTGTTCGTGCATATTTGCGATTACTGTATGATGTTATTTACTATTCACGAGTTGGCAACTCACCCCTGTTGTGCCACAGCGTTTTGCAGGTCTGACCCTCAGGGTAGTCGCGGCAGGGCGGCTTTTTACCTTTACTTTTGCGAATACCGCTACGGTTGGCTGTGAGGCCTTTTTGCGGTTATCCGATGATCTCGTTCTATATCCTTTGTATTTAGTACACTCCATCTACTATCTTCATGTATTGACTTAGAGACGAGTTGTGAGGATCGCTGTTGTATATTCTTATGACTCTGGTTGTCGTGCTCGTGTGAGCCGGCCTTTAATTATGTTGATTATTGTCTTTTCCTTCGCTTCGGCGTCGTATATCTGCTGTGGTGGTTGTTTCCACCTTTGGGCGAGATTTGCTCCCGATTGGGGATGCTTTACTTATATCTTATGTTTGTACCTGTTTCAGGGATAGTTTTTTTTCAAAGGAGGTGCTGCCGAAATTTTCATGAAAACAAACTTAAGTTTTAAGTTTTACTTGAGATTTAAAATGGGGTTTCTATCTTTTCCTTCTTGTGATGGTTTAGATTGCTGGGTTTCGGCTTACTTATTTGCGTTACGCCTGTTGATATTATGTAGTCTAAGTGCCGGTCATGTGCCTAACTTGGGTCGTGATAGAATCCTATTTCCATTTATAGCCTTTTGCCGTCGATGACTATGAGGGCTCAGAGAGAGGCAGCGAGAGCCGAGGTCAGAGTTGACTCGTTTGGTATGAGGGCTAAACAGGATGGTACGCTCGTTGCACAGGAGCAGATTGATCCGCCTTCGATAGATCGTATCGCTAGGCTTGAGGCAGATATGCAGGACTTGCGCCAGATGATGAGGTCGTTGGTTGAGGCCAGTCGAGCGCAGCGACAGGAGGTTTCCACCCCTGTTACCCAGTTATTCCTTGCTATCAGCACACAGCATTGTGTCACGTATACAACAGCTGTGGATGCAGCCCGTTTAGCTAAGGAGCGTCTTCCCGAGACCTTGGGAGTTCTGAGACCGAAGAGGGCTCGTACAGGTGTATCAGCCCAGATACAGAGGTTCAGTCGCCATGACAGGTTTGGTGAGCGTCGCGGGAGTAGCAGAGGCTTGGGACGAGATCAGTTGTTTAGCTCATATCCCCAGGAGGATCAGCAACCATCGTATGGATGTTTTCAATGCGGGAGCCTTCAACACTTCGTCAGACATTGTTCCTTGGCACCGCGTCAGACTTATGTTCAGAGAGGTCGTGGTCGCGGAGGGTTCGTTCAGATGGGACAGGATAGTAGAGGAGGAAGACAGCCAGTTGCGGGTAGAGGGCAAGCATGAGAGTTTGCTTCTACTCATCGGGACGCGCGGGCGTCCAATACAGAGTTTTCAGGTATTCTTAATTCGTATGTCTTTTGTTGCACTTGTTTGTTTAATTCGGGATCTATGCGCTCGTTTGTTCTACACACTTCGTGCCGTGGTTAGGCCGAGAGTCGCGTATGCTAGATCAGCCGTTTGTTGTGTTAACTTCAGTCAGAGATTTTTTTGTTGCGCGACATGTGTTTCGGTCGTGTGCCAATAAGATAGAAGATAGAGATTCGTCCGTCGATTTGATCCTTCTAGAGATGTTGGACTTGACGTTCTCCTGGGCACGGACTGTTTAGGTACATGCTATGCGTATGTGGACTGCCGCAAGAAAACAGTCAGGTTTTGTCTTCCCGGCGAGTCAATTCTGGTTGTGCATGGGGACATTGGTGCCGCCCCTCACAGCTTGATTTCAGTCTTTTTCGCTAGTCGGCTTTTGAGGAGAGGATGTCAAGGATTCTTGGCTTTCATTCGTGATACCGGAGCCACAGTGGATTCGTTGGACCGGGTTTCTTTTGTGTAAGAGTGTTCCGACGTTGTTCCAGATGAGCCAGCGGAGGTTAGGGAGCTTAAGGATCAGCTGCAGAGTTGCTAGATAGGGGGACTTGTACGTCCAAGTGTTTCGCTTTGGGAAGCTCCTATTCTGTTTGTCAAAAAAAAGGATGGCAGTTTGAGATTGTGTATTGGTTGATCGTCAATTGAACCGAGTTATGGTGCAGATAGGTATCATTTACCTCGCATTGAAAATTTCTTCGATTAGCTCCAGGATGCGGGACATTTTTTTTCTAAGTTGTTTTGGGATCAGGTCATCTTTAGTTGCGGGTTCAGAGTGATGACATTCTGAAGACTGCTTTTTGTGCGCGCTACGGGTTTTATGAGTATTTGGTGGTGTCGTTGGACTCACTAGTGCCTTAGCAGCATTCATGGAAGTGATGAACCAGATTCTTCAGGCCATTCCTCGACCAGTGTATTATTGTGTTATAGATGACATTCTAGTCTTTTCTAAGAGTCGTGAGGAACATGAGTAGCACTTGAGGAGTTCCTTGCAGACGTTGAAAGAGCACTAGCTGTTTGCTAAATTCTTGAAGTGTTCCTTCAGGCTTGTTTGTGTTGACTTCCTAGGTCGTGTGGTTACGGGAGATGGTATTCGTATGGACCCGAGGAAGATCGAGGCCGTACAGCTTTTGCCCAGACTTGTATCAGGGACTGAGGTCAGTAGATTTTTGGGCTTAGCCGGTTTTTACCGCTGTTTCGTGCAGGATTTCTTGAGTATCGCTGCACCGTAGACTGTATTGACAAGGAAGGGGTTCCTTTTCTTTAGACTGTGGCATGCGTGCGGAGTTTTCAGCAGTTGAAGACTCGGTTAACGACTGCACCAGTTCTATCTTTGCTTTTTAGATCGGGCGACTTTGTTGTTTACTGTGATGTTTCGCGAGTGGGGCTCGATTGTGTACTGATGTAGCATGATGGAGTTATTGCTTATGCTTCCGGACAGTTGGAGGAAGTACGAGCATGATTATCCCACTCATGATCTGGAGATGGCCACGGTGGTCTTGCGCTGGAGATTTGGGGACACTACTTGTACGGAGAGTCGTGTCAGATTTTCACGGACCACCAGAGCTTAATCTTCCTGCAGCAGGATCTAAAGTTGAGACAGCGCCGTTGGATGGAGCTTGTGAAGGATTGTGATTGTGAGATCCTTTATTACCCATGGCAAGACGATTGTGGTAGCTGATGCTTGAGTCGTAGGCCCTGGTTGAATTATCCATGGTTAATATTTTGATGGAAGCTTGTAGGCTTCTTTGACTTTGTCCACCATTTTCTTATTTGTATTTCGTTAATAATAATTATAAACCCTAATCTAACCCTAGCATGGTTCAAGTCTCATAAACCCTAGTTGCAATTTTAACCTAGCATGTTACAATATTATATATCACATATATAATATATAATATAACAAAAGCAAATAATACAATTAACATATATCGCATATACATCAATGTATTATCCAAGTGAGAAAAAGAATCAATAAAGCGATCTTATATTAGTTAATATAACGTAATATATCTCATATATAATTATACATTAAATTATTGAATCAACACTTGATCCGATAACCCGGCTATATTACATACAACCGGCTAATATAACAAGTACCATTTCATCGAATCAACACTTGATCCGATGACCCGGCTATATCACATATACCCGGACGATATCACATATCGTGAGAATAGAATACGGTATCTCATATCGTATTAGTCTCGGTCCCGCACATATCGCATATGTGCCCCTACTCCGTTTTGCCTGAGCCAGGAAACCTCTATGTAGGACTCTAAAGAATCGTCAATACGCCGGCAGTAGGTGATGATCATATCAAATACCCACAAGCTGCAAGCGGTCAGCTAAACGTAACAGCCACCCGTGTATTGAGCGATCAGAAGATCAACAAGCAAGCCTATACATTCTCCTGTGAATCCAATCAGTAACATTACTCGTACAGTTCGATCTCTTCGTCTGATATGTCGCATATCTAGTCTAGGGGTGGTAAACATCAGACCCCAGTAACCGATAAATCTTGTCAATGTAAGGCTCATAACACGTCGAGAAACTACTGATAACACTTACCTGAAGCACTCCATATCAGCCCTGGCCAGGGACTTCCAGTTATAGCCAATCGAACACAGCACAACATCAACTCTCTATACCGGGAGAGACGAAACCCCTCCTATCGCTCATTGCCTCCATTTGATTCGGGACTGTACCCAAAAACCACCGTTTTTCACGCCCTCTTGGATGTGGTAAGGTGGAAATCAAAGCACAGTGGGAATCATACAAGACTCTATGACGATCTCGGGTGTACAGACTAATCTGTACCAGTGTCACCAGAGAACTACTATCTGACGATAGGTATAAATCCATCTAGGAGTGCTCGGCGAGTCCGTTCAGTGTACCCAGTCTCCACTGAGCACCCGTACACCATCTTTGATGTCAAACACCAATGGATATGGGATCATCCATCGCCCATTATATGGGTCAAGATGCGTATACTCTAATCTAATCTGGTGTATCGATGCCCTATCTCGATACACCCTTGACTAGGAACAGTTATAGGATGTACTCGTTGACTACCCTGGCCCCACTAGTATGATCTCATCATAGTCCTAGTAGTCAAGTACATATCCTAAAGGGCTTTATCAACATATGAGAGCAAGACAGTAAACCAATACAAGTCAACATGTTAAGACAAAGTGCAACCAGATAGCATACTATCATATCGAGCAAGAAAGTACTCTCTATATATATCCAAGCATCCACTATAATATACATCATATGTACAATAATGGCCTCTAGGGTATATACATAACTAACAATCTCCCACTTGCACTAAGGCCAGCTGTTGTAGTATCTCATACCCAACATCCTGAAGAGTCTTTCAAATTGTATCTGGGGTATAGCCTTCGTGAGTGGATCCACAGTGTTGTCCTTCATATCGACTCTCCTGACCTCGATCTCTCGGCGATCAACTATCTCCCGGATCAGGTGATACCGCCTCAGAATATGTCTGGACTTCTGATGGGACCTGGGTTCCTCGGCCAAAGCCACAGCTCCATTGTTATCACAATACAAAGGTATTGGATGCTCAATGCTGTAGGGTTTCTAGGCACACTAATGAAGTCTCACAAGTGATCAAACATGCCCAATTGAAAAATTTCATGTGCCTACAAACCCTAATACGGATCGTTAACTAGATAATGAGGCGATGCAATGCGAGTAAACGAATTTAACGCTAAAGGAAAGGGGCTACAACCTTTGTAGATCTGGTCCTCCACCTCCTAGGCTTCGTGATGATGTCCCTCCGCTGTCCATATCGGATTCCGGACTCTAGCATCGGTTTCATCGGAGAATGGGCGGGCTAGGTCGTCGACTTCGATGCCGAAGATGATCTACGTCGAGGCATCACAAGATCAAGCTCCCACTTCACCAAGTCATGAAACTTGTGAAGAAAACACCCTATACTACTTGGCAAGAGGTAGAGGATGAAGAAATAGGAAGTGGGTTCACTTTAGAATTGGATTTCTCACTCTTTTTCACTAGTTGCCATTGATGGAGGCAATCTTTCTTCATGTTGAAGAAGGAGAAGAAGAAGAAGATAATATTATAAGTATATTTCAAATAGAAAATAAAATGAATACTTATCATATGGCAACCATGGTCAAGTGTAGAGAATGAACTATGGTTAGTTTGAATGGTTAGGGTTAAGCATGAAGACAAAATGGTCACTTAGTCAAAGCTTCATGAAGCTTCAATAACAAACAAAGAAAGTCACCATTTCTCTTCATCTTTCAAAAAGGAATAATAAATAAATAAATAGTTAATAAAATCAAAACCCTAAACGTTACATAACCATGGTTTAATCATACACTTAACCAAGTTTGCATGTATCATCAAACATGATACAAACAAGTGCACAAAAGTATATCACATATACAACTTGTGTATTTCAAGTGAGAAAATCCATTTAAAGTGAACTAATATTAGTTAATGTAAAGTAATATATCAAATATATAATTATACATTAAATCATTAAACCAACACTTGATTTAACGATCCGGTCATATCGCATATAACCGACTAATATCCAATGTATCGGCTTATCGAATCAATCTTTGATTCGATAACTAGGTTATATCGCATACAACCAATCGATACATTCATCGCGAGAATGGAATACGGTATCACATACACGCATTATTCTCGGTCCTTCACATATCTCATATGCGCTCCTATTTCGTTTCGCTTGAGCCAGGAAACCTCTGTGTAGGACTCTAAAGACCCGTCAATACGCCGGCAGCAGATGATGATCATATCAAACACCCACAAGCCGCAAGCGGTCTGCTAAACGTAACGGCCACCCGGGTATTGAGCGATCAGAAGATCGACGAGCAAGCCCGCTCACACTCCTGTGAATCCAACCAGTAACACTTACCATACAGTCCGGTCCTGTTCGTCTGATATGTCGCATATCTCGCCTAGGGGTGGTAAACTTCAGACCCCAGTAGCTTGATAAGTCATGCCGACGTAAGGTCCATAACATTCGTGAAACTACTGATAACTCTTACCAGTATATCACTGCAACCCTGTCCAGGGATTTCCTGTTATGGCCAGTCGTGCATAGCGCAACATCAACCCCCAATACCGGGAGAGACGAATCCTCTCCTATCGCTCATTGCCTCCATGTGAATCGGGACTGTACCCAAAAACCACCTGTTTGCACGACTCAGTAGAGCCGTGGTAGGATGGAAATCAAAGCACAGTAGGAGACACACAAGACTCTATGACGATCTCGGGTCAACAGACTAAGCTGTACCAGTGTCACCAGAGAACTGCCATCTGACGTGAGGTATAATACCATCTGGGAGTTCTCGGCGAGTCCGTTCAGTGTACCCAGTCTCCACTGAGCACCCGCATACCATCTCTGATGTCAAACACCAATGGATATGGGATCATCCATTGCCCATCACATGGGTCGAGAAGATAAACGCTAGTCTACTCTGGAATATCGATGCCCCGTCTCGATATTCCCACGACTAGGAACATTGAAGGATGTACTCTTGGACTACCCAGGCCCCACTAGTATGATCTGCATCATAGTCCTGGAAGTCGAGTACACATCCTAAGGGCTTTATCAACATGTAACAGAGAGATAGAAAGTATACATGTTAAGATAAAGAGCAACCAGATAGCGTACTATCATGTCGAGCAAGAAAGTCCTACCTATATATGTCCCAGTATCCACTACAATATACATCCAATGTACAGTAATGGCCTCTAGGGCATACATAAAACTAACAATCTCCCACTTGCACTAGGGCCATCTGTAGTAGTGGTTGCAGTATCAAATACTCAACCATCCCATATAAGTCTCTCTCGGGGAAAAAGCCTTCGTGAGTGGATCCGCCGTGTTGTCCTCTGAGTCTACTTTCCTAACCTCGATCTCCTTGGAGATCTACCATCTCCATGATCAGGTTGTTGGATATATGTATGCCCTAGAGGCCATTATGTGATAGTGGATGTATCTATACATGTATATATATTCAGTTTGCATTCTTGCTCGACATGATAGTATGCTATCTGGTTCTTCTTTATCTGACATGTTTATTTGATCATGCTTCTATTCATTCATACATGCTGATAAAGCCCTAAGGATATCGGCTTGACTACTCTGATTATGATGGAGATCATACTAGTGGGACATCTGTAGTCTATAAGCATATCCTGGAAAGTCCCTAGTCGTAGGTATATCGAGACGGGGCATCGATATACCAGAGTAGACTAGCGTATATGATACTAGACCCATACGATGGGCGATGGATGTTCCCACATTCATCGATGTTTGACATCAAGATCATATACGGGTGCTCAGTGGTGACTGGGTACACTGGACGGACTCACCGAGAACTCCTATATGGAATTATATCTATCGTCGGATAGCAGTTCTCAGGTGACACTGGTACAGGTTAGTCTGTAGACCCGAGATCGTCATGGAGTCTTGTGTGTTCTCCCACTGTACTTTGATTGCCATCCTACCACGGCTCTACTGAGTCGTGCAAACAGGTGGCCGTTGGGTACAGTCCCGAGACACACGAAGACGATGAGCGATAGGAGGGGTTTCATCTCTCCCGGTATTGGGAGTTGATGCTGTGCTGTGCCCGACTGGTTATAACAGCAAGTCCCTGGCCAGGGCTGCTGAGATTTGCTGATAAGTGTTATCAGTAGTTTCTCGATCTGTTATAGACCATTCACCGGCACGACTTATTGAGTTATTGGGGTCGACGTGACCATCCCTAGGCTCGATATGCAGCATATCTGACGAAGAGACCGGACTGTACGGTAGTGTTGCCGGATGGCTCGACGGGAGTTGTAGCAGGTTCGCTTGTTGTCTTCTGATCGCTCAATACCCGGGTGGCCGTTACGTTTAGCTGACCGCTTGCGGCTTGAGGGTACCTGATATGATCATCACCCTCTGCCGGCGTATTGACGAGTCTTAGAGTCCCACAAAGGAGTTACCCAGTCCAGGCGAAACGTTGTGGTGCGCGTATGCGATATGCGCATGCACCCGATTGAAATGTGCGTATATGATACCGAACATTGATCGGGTGAACTACTTTTGGTGGGGTCATATGAGATATGACCGGATTGATAAATCAAGTGTTGATTTATCATTTAAACATTAGTTTTCTCACTTAAAACCTTTTCTTGGATGATGGATGTGTGCATGCATGTGTGCTTTTCTTTCTTTCTTTCATGCTAGTTTCATGCACATGTGGATGTGCATACATGCACACATACATACACTCATCCATCATGGTTGTTAGCATATGGAAATGGTGGCAATGCAAGACTCACACCATGGATTAAATAATGGATAATAATTTAATTTTGGTTTTAAAGTTAAATGAAAAAGGAAAGGATAATCATGTTAGTTTCCACACTCTTCTTCTAACCTAACCTAGCTCAACTACCACTAACCTATGGTTATCCTTCTCTTTATCATTCTAAACCCAAGTTAAATTAACTATCTATCATTTAATCATGGTTGAAGTCAAGAAGGAATTAAATATATATAGTGATATATATTTCTTTCTCTTGTTTTTTAACAAAAGGTTATCTTTTTACCTCTTAAAAAAAAAAGGCCACCATCTTCATCTTCCTTCATCTTTTCCTCTCTAGGTTTTTCTAGTGAGTTAAATACAATCAAAGAAAGGTTTTTGAAGTGAGATCCAAAGCCACAACACCATTCTACTCAAGTCTAGCCAACTTGATTAGAGTGTTTCCTTTGATTTTACAATGTAGCGAGCTTGGACGGAGATCTCCGCGGTGGATCGTCGTGGACACAAGGGGAGTTCAAGAGGACCTCGATTCAACACCCAAGACACCAAGGAGTCTTGCAAAGGGGAGCTACAAAGGTTGTAGCCTTCAAACCCTAGTCTTTACTAGCTTAAAGTTTTGATAACCCTAATTTTCTAGGATCTATCCTTTGCATGTTAGCTTAGCACCTTAAAAATACAAACTTTGAGACATGTGATGCTTCAAAACTCTTCATAGGGTGCTAGACTAACCTTACACAGGTGATACTGCCTTAGAATATGTCTGGATCACTGATGGGACGGGCGTTCCCTGGCATAAGCCACAACTCCATTGTCACACAATGGGAGGAACTAAGTTCATCTCATGAACTGATATACACCCAGACAGCCTCTTTGGTAGCATCTTAAGTAGCGATGTATCCAGCCTTTATTGTCTAGTATGCCACGGTATGTAGCTTGGACCTCTTCCAACATACCATCCTTTTACTAAGGGTAAAGACAATGCCTGTGACTGACATTCAGTCGTCTTTATCACCCTGGAACCCTTCCAGTGATTCTCCCCAGGATCGATTGATACCATCTCACTACAACTAGTGAGTATCCTAATATCCAATTAGATCTATCTCATAGATTCAAAACCCAGGATTTAGTAGGTATCACTTTGATCCTATATGGAGAATCATTGTGATAAGCGGAGATTGACCGAGCGTAGTATAGGAAACTCCTTCCCTATCAAGAGTATGTCATCCACGTACTCTACGAGGATCACCACCATACTTCCTACTACCCTTTTTATATATACAAGGTTCATCTACCATTTTGATGAAGTCAGACTCTTTGACTACCACATCAAAACAGACGTTCCAACTTCGCGATACCTGCTTTATCCCATAAAGCATCTTGTGCACGTTTCCGCTGCTCCCACTGTCTACGAAGCCCTCTGGCTGTGTACTTATAGACGCAATCTTCTAAAACATCATTTAGAAAAGCTGTCATGACACCCAACCACCAGATATCGTAGTCATGGTATGTAGCCGTGGCAAGTAGGATTTGGATGGACTTAAGCATAGCTACTTAGAAAAGGTTTCAACAAAATCCATACCTGGAAAATGATGCAAACCTTTAACAAGTCTAGCTTCGAAAGTCTCAACCTTTCCATGTACACCAAGTAATCTTCTCAAGATATACTTGCTCCCGATGGGGATTTAACTCTTCAGATAAAGCAACTAAAGTCCATACTTTGTTGGTGTATAAGGATTCCATCTCAGATCGCTAAGCATCCAGCCATTCTTACAGAGTCCCACTCCTGATGGCCAGTTCGAAACTAGTTGGGTCATCATCTCATGATGTAATCCTCGCTCCCACTGTCATCGAGAAACCAAGGTATCTCTCAGGCGGATGAGGAACCCTACCAGATCGGCGGAGAGGCTGAGGTTCGTCGGAAACTATTGAATCCTTTGGTTCTGTCAAATCATCAGCTGCAGTTTTGTATAGCTGGAACCTTTCCAGTTCTACAGACTGACCTTGCCTCGATCTTGTCCCGATTTTGCTTTAGACATAGGCCGGACAATCCTAAACCTTAACTTACTTAAGAGATAGGCTCTTCCCATACCATATCTTATATGGAGTGGTAGGCACTGATTTGAATCGAACCCTATTCAATAGGTATGCAACTTCATAAGTGCATAACTCCCAAAAAGGAAATAGGAAACTCAGTAGTACTCATTATAGAGCGCACCATATCATATAGGGTGTGATTGCTCCGTCCCGATATACCATCGTGCTATGGTGTATACGGAGGAGTAATGCTGAGAGAGAATCTCATTCTCCTTTAGAATAATCCAGGAATTCTATGCACAAGTATTCTCCTCCCTGATCACATCAAAGGACATAATGCTTATACCCGTATTGGTTCCCTACTTCTAGCTTATATTCTATGAATATCTCAAAAGCTTCGGGCCTATGTTTCAACAGGAACATATGTCTGAATCTTGAGAGATTTTCAGAGAACGTAATGAAGTACAAAGAACCGGTCCTGGCATGTGTAGACAGGAGACCTTACATACATCATCATGTATTAATCCCAAGAGTTTACTAACTCTTTCCCTGTTTCCAATAAACAAAGCTATGGTCATCTAATCTTTGTGACATGACTAGCAAGTTTCACAAGATGTAAATTCAAACTGATTTAAATATGCATCTAAGATGTAACATCAGCCAGTCGGGTCGCATTGATATGACCTAGTCTACAATGCCTCAAGAAGGAATCGTTCATTTCTGAACTCTTCCTCTTGTGTGTTTTCTGTATACTAGGAATTGTAGTTTGATTTAGAACATCAATGCTTTTAGATAACGTGCCTGAACCAATCAACTTTTGATATAGGAAATGTTCAAAACATTATCCATCAATACAAAATTTTATCATTTCTTTACTAATAAATGTTAGTTATATGTATGCCCTAGAGGCCATTACTGTACATATGATGTATATTGTAGTGGATGCTAGGACGTATATAGGGATGAATTTCTTGCTCGACATGATAGTATGCTATCTGGTTGAACTTTACCTTAACGTGTATACTGATTGTCTCCCTGTTACATGTTGGTAAAGCCCTTAGGATCTGTACTTGACTACCTGGACTATGATGCGGATCATACTAGTGGGGACATGGTAGTCCATAAGTACATCCTTCAAAGTCCCTAGTCGTGGGTGTATCGAGACAGGGCATCGATATACCACAGTAGACTAGCGTATACCTTCTCGACCCATTCAGATGGGCGATGGATGATCCCATATCCATTGGTGTTTGACATCAGAGATGATATACGGGTGCTCAGTGGAGACTGGGTACACTGGACGGACTCGCCGAGAACTCCCAGATGGTATTATACCTCACGTCAGATGGCAGTTCTCTGGTGACACTGGTACAGAGTAGTCTGTTGACCCGAGATCGTCATAGAGTCTTGTGTGGTTCCCACTGTGCTTTGATTTCCATCTTACCACGTCCAAGAGGGCATGCAAAACGGTTGTTTTTGGGTACAGTCCCGAGTCACATGGAGGCAATGAGCGATAGGAGGGGATTCGTCTCTCCCGGTATAGGGAGTTGATGTTGCGCTGTGTTCGATTGGCTATAACAGGAAATCCCTGGCCAGGGTTGCTGAGATTTACTGGTAAGTGTTACCAGTAGTTTCTCGAATTGTTATAGACCTCATATCGACACGACTTATCGAGCTATTGGGGTCTGACGTTTACCATCCCTAGGCGAGATATGCGACATATCAGACGATCAGACCGGACTGTACGGTAGTGTTACTGGTTGGATTCGCTGGAGTGTGAGCGGGCTTGCTCGTCGATCTTCAGATCGCTCAATACCCGGGTGGCCGTTACGTTTAGCAGACCGCTTGCGGCTTGTGGGTGTTTGATATGATCATCGCCTGCTGCCGGCGTATTGACGAGTCTTTAGAGTCCTACACAGAGGTTTCCTGGCTCAAGCGAAACGAAATAGGAGCGCATATGATATATGTACGGGACCGAGAATAATGCGTGTATGTGATACCGTATTCTATTCTCGCGATGAATGTGTCGAATGGTTGTATGCGATATAACCTAGTTATCGAATCAAGGATTGATTCGATAAATCGATACATTGGATATTAGTCGGTTATATGCGATATGACCGGATCGTTAAATCAAGTGTTGATTTAATGATTTAATGTATAATTATATATTTGATATATCACTTTACATTAACTAGTATTGGTTTACTTTAAATGGATTTTCTCACTTGGATTGTGCACATTGTATATGTGATATATTTTTGTGCACTTGTATGTATTATGTTTGATGATGCATGCTAACTTGTGTTTTGTGTAAAGTTTAAACCATGGTTATGTAATGGTTAGGGTTTTCATTTTCATATCTATTTATTCATTTATTTATTTATTTTCTTTTTGGAAAATGAAAAGAAAAATGGTGGCTTTATTTGGATATATGTTGAAGCTTCATGAAGCTTTGACTTAGTCACCATTTTTGTCTTCATACCTAACCTAACCATTCACTTAACCTTAGTTTAGTCTCTACACTTTACCATGGTTGCATTATGATAAGTATTCAATTTATTTTCTATTTTGAATTAACTTATCATAATTCTTTCTTCATCTTCTTTTTCTTCTTCACATGAAGAAGCTTGACTTCATCAATGGTGGATTGATGAAACAAGTGAGAAATCCAATTCTAAAGTCTACCCACTTCCTATTTCTTCATCCTCTACATCTTGCCAAGTAGTAGAGTATGTTTTCTTCACAAGTTTTCTAGACTTGGTGAAGTTGGAGCTTGATCTAGCGATGCCTCGACGTAGATCATCTTCGGCACGTTGTCGATGACCTAGCCCGCTCTTCCTCCGATGAAGCCGACGCTAGAGCCCGGGACTTGCATTTGGACAGCGGAGAGGACTTCATCACGGAGCCGAGGAGGTGGAGGAACGGATCTACAAAGGTTGTATTTCCGTACTCTTAGTTAAGTGTTAACTAGTTTGCTTTTCGCCTAGACATTTAGCCAACGATCCGTATTCTAGGGTTTCTCGGCACCGTAATTTTTGAAATTGGCATGGTTGATGCCTTGTGAGACCTCTTGAGAGTGCCTAGGAACCCTATAGTGGTATCAGAGCCTAGCTAGAGCCTTAGGCGAAGTCTAGACGCAATTTGAAGTCCGAACGAACCAAAAACCCAACCCTAAATTGCTCTCTGGACAATTTCTGAAATCTGGTCTTTTTCAAAATTAAAAATATGCAGAGAACTCATCACAAACATCTAAGAGTTACTGTGAAATTCGACAGTCAAATTCCACTAAGGCGCCGCGGATCCGCGGCATGAGCAAAGCTCATGCGGCGGTTCCGCGGCTGTACGGCCACATTATTTAAAGTTGTTTGCACAGTAATTCTTAGTTTCCGGTGGTTCTTTTCCTGGGAATTTTTAATATTTTTTCTACAGTTGTGTTTTCTGGGGTTGTTTTGGGAGTTCGTATATTCGATCGGATTATCAAAATGTGTCTATGTGTTTTCCGGATAAATTTTAGAATATGTTAAAAAGTTCGACCGGATATAAATACCCAATTTTTCCCCTGCCGGGAAATTTCCAAGTGTTGGATTTTTCCGTAGTTTAAAGACGTTCTAAGTAGTGCAAGTAACTCGATGGACCCTCTAGAAGACAACAAACCTTAACTCGATTATGTGACCGTCTTGAACTGCCCTTTGAACCTTCGGGTTTGGGGCAGTACGGCGTGCCACATGTGAGGCGTTGGCTTGACCCTTCTACGGCTGGACCGTTGGTACTGAGGCACGAACTGAATGTTTTTAGACTTGTTTCATGTGTTGATCTGTATCGGGAAAACTTGGGTGTTTGACTGTTCGATCGAAAAGTTTAACATTTTCTATTTATCTGGAATGGGATACAATAATTGGAATTCACAAAAAGTTATGAGATAACTGAATGAATGTTATAAACATAGCACTTTAGTCTCACTTGATCGGTTGCCACGGAATTTTGATGTGATCAAAAGTCCGTCGCAATCACGTAGCGTACGCGGATACTCGCCGGGTAAACTTAATAGACAGCCTCACTCCATAGCCCCGACCAAGTGACTGTAGGAGAACCCCGTCGCCGAAAGCATCCGTTCGGGTGCTCGCGGTGGCGGTGTTCCGCCTTGGTGCACTTCGCCGACGGCGTCGGGGGTGCGGCCGTCTACTAAAGTTTGCGACGAGCATGCGATCAGGATGTCGGGAATCTTGTTGAATTGCCCGACTTGATATTGAAAAGTGTTTTCGATAATGAGACTAAAATGCGGGGTTTATAATTGTTAGGCATGCGATGTCTAAGTAATTCATTTGGTCAGGCATGCGATGTCTGAGGAGATTGCGGATTCCAACTGTTGTAGTTTTACACTTTCTTTTCTGTGACCGTAAGTGTAATATGTGATATCGCCGGTTTTGTTGCTATATGTCAACGACAATTGGGATGCGCATATTTACTTACGATGATGACATGTGATGTTATGTGTTGCTGGATATGTTATATTGGATCGTCGTGTTTGAATAGCCGGGGTTTTTTTATGTGAGATGAGTGTTTTTCATTTTCATTCATGTAAAAACTTGTATGTAATATTCTTTTATTGGGGCGCTTCCAGGTTGCGGGAGTTGTCACCTGTTGTATATTATTTACTTTTCCGCACTAGGATAGACCCAAGGAGGGGAGCACAAGTAACCGGGTTCTGGAGTCCAGTGGGAGACCAACTCGAGGAGTCGAGTCCGGGTCTCCTAACTCTAGAATTGGTAGGGTTTCTTGCCGCTCTCGTAGGGGTCTAGGGGTGTGGGTTTGGCTATTCATCACGACCGTGGAATCCGTGTTTTATACTGGCTCGTATTGAAAACACGGATGTCCTAGTATATCCAATATTTCATATGATTCTTCTGCTGCGATATCTGTGATGTTCTGTGATAGATACAGTATATAGTATATATAATATATTATATAGATGTTACTTATGTTTTACACCCGCACTAGCCCTGCCCCGCTCTGCCGTTAGTTACCTAACCTAACGGTGCACGAGGGGACATCGAGGCGAATGCGGATGGCATAAGTGTACGTCGTATTTATCTGTGATGTTTAGGTACTTAAATGATGGGACTTCATTAATGTGATTAATGAAATAAAAGAAACCTAAGATGTTGTAGAATCGAATTTCAAAATAAAACAGGTAGCTACAGTTCTTGCTTTGCACAGCGGTATATGTGATATATCCTGCACCTTATTTGATGAGGAAAGGACCGAGATCCCTTCACCGGGAGTGACTCCTTTAGCAATAACTGGCAGATGCTACACACTCGGTTTGTCTTTTGATTGCTTTTAAGTGTTTCTACTTTGCACAGTGATATATATGATATATCCAGCACCTCATTCGACGAGGAAAGGACCGACGATCCCTTCACCGGGAGTGACTCCTTTAGCAAAACTAGAAAAGACTCAAAAACACTCCATTTCAAAATTCATTTGATTCTATAACGATATCAAGTTCATTACGCAATAGGTTTTCAGAAAAACCTGTCGTAGCCCTCCGTCATTTCAGATAAGTACTAGTTAGTATTCGTGCTGCGGTTGTTTGGCATGCGTCAAGGCGTAGTGTACGGTAGCTAACTAGTGCTTATCTGCTAGCATATGATGCGATTGGATTAGGGTATTCGTACGGCGTTGTTTGGCATGCGTCAAGGGTCGTACGGGTGGGTTTAATTCAATCAAGAAATGTACGGGTTGAACTTGACTAGCAGACTATGGGTTGTTTGGCATGCGTCAAGGTCATAGCGAGCTAGGGGCAAAATATTATCGGGAATTTCAAGTGTTGAAATTTGCAATGAGATTGCATACCTTCTATGAGATAGTTGGATCCCGATACCCGCTGCGAGTAAGAGTTACTCCTGGGAGAGTTTTACATATTACAATTAGCCGATCAAGTAGGTGTCTAGAAAGGTGTCAACGGGGTTACGCCTCTGGGAAAACGAGGTTTACATTAATTAGGTTCGTGCGAAAGCACGGGGGACCTCCCTCAAAGTACCGACACTGGCCTGGCTGAAAGATTGGCGAACTTGTGGTGTGTAATTAATCCCGGCTAGTCTTTCCTTTTAGGGTTTGAAGGAAGATTTGATAAAAAGCAGTGGGAGCCATCCTGATTAGATAAAATAATAACCAATCTATTCTTGACAGAGCGCACGCTGAGTGTTTTCTTCTCTCTCTCTCCAGGTAGCGACCATATCACGCCTTAATCAAGATAATAATACGGAATATTGACCGAACCCGCTTGTTATACTGAGCTGGGGAACGTTGGTCCCGCTCCAACTTATAATTGTTATAAGACAGAGCAGGAAATTGGGGAATACCAGATTTCCCGTGCCGCCCAAACGAAGAAAGTGCATATGATGCATCATCTTCGGGTGTGTTCGTTACACAGAACTGTTTCTCTGTATCCTCTACGTCCTGGGTATGTGATACCAGATCAGGATCCCAGATATGTAATCTGTTACATAGGGCTACAGAAAGGTAGAGAACTGAGAACGGGTGATAAGTTTCATGAGGCAGAAAATGGGGCAAGAGTTGCAGCCAAGTCTGTTGGTCACTGTCACCCTGTATTACCAATACATTGATTCTGAACGAATGTTATTAGATACCGAACCTGATATACAAAATCATATCAGTCTCTTTATTAGTAAAGAAATGATAAAATTTTGTATTGTTGGATAATGTTTTGAACATTTCCTATATCAAAAGTTGATCGGTTCAGGCACGTTATCTGAAAGCATTGATGTTCTAAATCAAACTACAGTTCTTAGTATATGGAACACACACAAGAGGAAGAGTTCAGAAATGAACGAATCCTTCTTGAGGTATTGTAGACTAGGTCAGATCAATGCGACCCGACTGGCTAGAGTTACATAAAGATGCATATTTAAATTAGTTTGAACTTACATCTTGTGAAACTCGCCAGTCATGTCACAAAGATAAGATGACCATAGCTCCGTTTAATAGAAACAGAGAAAGAGTTAGTAAACTCTTGGGACTGATACATGATGATGGATATAAGGTCTCCTGTCTACACATGCCAGGACTAGTTCTTTATACTTCATTACGGTCTCTGATGATCTTTCGAGTTTCAGACCTATGTTCCTGTTGAAACACAAGTCCGAACCTTTTGAGATATTCACAGAATATAAGTTAGAAGTAGAGAACCAAAACACGGGTATAAGTATTATGTCCTTTGATGTGATCAAGAAGGAGAATACTTGAGCACGAAAATCCTGGACTTTTCTAAAGGAGAATGAGATTCTCTCTCAGCATTACTCCTCCGTATACACCATAGCACGATGGTATATCGGGGCGGAGCAGATACACCCTATTTGATATGGTGTGCTCTATGATGAGTACTGCTGAGTTACCTTTTTCCTTTTGGGAGTTATGCACTTATGAAGTTGCATACCTATTGAATAGGGTTCCAATCAAATCAGTTGCCTACCATTTCATATGTGATATGGAAAGGGAAGCGCCCATATCTTAAGTCAGTTAAGATTTAGGGTTGTCCGGCCTATGTCTAAAAGCGAAATCCGGACAAGCTCAAGGCAAGATCTGTTATGTAGAACTGGAAATGTTCCAGCTACACAAACAACAGCAGATGATTTGGTAGAACCAAAGGATTCAATAGATACCAACGAACCTCAGCCTCTCCGCCGATCTAGTAGGGTTTTCTCACCCACCTGAGAGATACATCGGTTTCTCAATGACAGTGGGAGCGAGGATTGCATCATAAGATGATGACCCAACTAGTTTCGAGCTGGCCATCAGGAGTGGGACTCTGTAAGAATGGCTGGATGTTTAGCGATCTGAGATGGAATCCTTATACACCAACAAAGTATGGACTTTGGTTTCTATATCTGAAGGGTTAAATCCCCATCAGGAGCAAGTATATCTTGAGAAGATTACTTGGTGTAGATGGAAAAGTTGAGACTTTCAAAGCTAGACTTGTTAAAGCTTTTCGTCATCGACCAGGCATGGAAAATGATGAAACCTTTTTAAGTGGCTAAGCTTAAGTCCATCTAGATCCTACTTGCCACGGCTACATACCATGACTACGATATCTGGGGGTTGGGTGCCATGACTGCTTTTCTAAATGATGTTTTAGAAGAGTGCGTCTATAAGTACACAGCCAGAGGGCCTCGTAGACAGTGGGAGCGGCGGAAACGTGTGCAAGATGCTTTATAGGATAAAGCAGGCATCGCGGAGTTGGAACATCTGTTTTGATGAAGCGGTCAAAAAGTTTGACATCATCAAAATGGTAGATGAACCTTGTATATACAAAAAGGTAGTAGGGAGTATGGTGACGATCCTCGTAGAGTACGTGGATGACATACTCTTGATAGGGAAGGAGTTTCCTATGCTATGCTCGATCAATCTCCGCTTATCACCATGATTCTCCATATAGGATCAAAGTGATGCCTCCTAAATCCTGGGTTTTGGATCTATGAGATAGATCTAAATAGATGTTAGGATACTCACTAGTTGTAGTGACATGGTATCAGTTGATCCTGGGGAAAATCACTGGAAGTGTTCCAGGGTGATAAAGACGACTGAATGTCAGTCACAGGCATTGTCTTTACCCTTGGTAAAGGGACGGTATGTTGGAAAAGTTCCAAGCAAAATACCGTGGCATACTAGACGATAAAGGCAGGATACATCGCTACTAAAGATGCTACCAAAGAGGCTGTTTGGGTGTATATTGGTTCATGAGATGAACTACGTTCCTACCATTGTGAGACAATGGAGTTGTGGCTTCTGCCAAGGAACGCAGGTCCCATCAGTGATGCAGACATATTCTAAGGCAGTATCACCTGAACATGGAGATGGTTGATCTCCAGGGGATCGAGGTTTGGAGAGTAGACTCAGAGGACAACACAGCGGATCCACTCACAAAGGCCTATTCCCAGAGAGAGACTTTTATGGGATGGTTGAGTATGAGATACTACAACCACTGCTACAGATGGCCCTAGTGCAAGTGGGAGATTGTTAGTTATATGTATGCCCTAGAGGCCATTACTGTACATATGATGTATATTGTAGTGGATGCTAGGACGTATATAGGGAGGACTTTCTTGCTCGACATGATAGTATGCTATCTGGTTGAACTTTACCTTAACGTGTATACTGATTGTCTCCCTGTTACATGTTGGTAAAGCCCTTAGGATCTGTACTTGACTACCTGGACTATGATGCGGATCATACTAGTGGGGACATGGTAGTCCATAAGTACATCCTTCAAAGTCCCTAGTCGTGGGTGTATCGAGACAGGGCATCGATATACCAGAGTAGACTAGCGTATACCTTCTCGACCCATTCAGATGGGCGATGGATGATCCCATATCCATTGGTGTTTGACATCAGAGATGATATACGGGTGCTCAGTGGAGACTGGGTACACTGGACGGACTCGCCGAGAACTCCCAGATGGTATTATACCTCACGTCAGATGGCAGTTCTCTGGTGACACTGGTACAGAGTAGTCTGTTGACCCGAGATCGTCATAGAGTCTTGTGTGGTTCCTACTGTGCTTTGATTTCCATCTTACCACGTCCAAGAGGGCGTGCAAAACGGTGGTTTTTGGGTCCAGTCCCGAGTCACATGGAGGCAATGAGCGATAAGAGGGGATTCGTCTCTCCCGGTATAGGGAGTTGATGTTGCGCTGTGTTCGATTGGCTATAACAGGAAATCCCTGGCCAGGGTTGCTGAGATTTACTGGTAAGTGTTACCAGTAGTTTCTCGAATTGTTATAGACCTCATATCGACACGACTTATCGAGCTATTGGGGTCTGACGTATACCACCCCTAGGCGAGATATGCGACAAATCAGACGATCAGACCGGACTGTACGGTAGTTTTACTGGTTGGATTCGCTGGAGTGTGAGCGGGCTTGCTCGTCGATCTTCAGATCGCTCAATACCCGGGTGGCCGTTACGTTTAGCAGACCGCTTGCGGCTTGTGGGTGTTTGATATGATCATCGCCTGCTGCCGGCGTATTGACGAGTCTTTAGAGTCCTACACAGAGGTTTCCTGGCTCAAGCGAAACGAAATAGGAGCGCATATGAGATATGTGCGGGACCGAGAATAATGCGTGTATGTGATACCGTATTCTATTCTCGCGATGAATGTGTCGAATGGTTGTATGCGATATAACCTAGTTATCGAATCAAGGATTGATTCGATAAATCGATACATTGGATATTAGTCGGTTATATGCGATATGACCAGATCGTTAAATCAAGTGTTGATTTAATGATTTAATGTATAATTATATATTTGATATATCACTTTACATTAACTAGTATTGGTTTACTTTAAATGGATTTTCTCACTTGGATTGTGCACATTGTATATGTGATATATTTTTGTGCACTTGTATGTATTATGTTTGATGATGCATGCTAACTTGTGTTTTGTGTAAAGTTTAAACCATGGTTATGTAATGGTTAGGGTTTTCATTTTCATATCTATTTATTCATTTATTTATTTATTTTCTTTTTGGAAAATGAAAAGAAAAATGGTGGCTTTATTTGGATATATGTTGAAGCTTCATGAAGCTTTGACTTAGTCACCATTTTTGTCTTCATACCTAACCTAACCATTCACTTAACCTTAGTTTAGTCTCTACACTTTACCATGGTTGCATTATGATAAGTATTCAATTTATTTTCTATTTTGAATTAACTTATCATAATTCTTTCTCCATCTTCTTTTTCTTCTTCACATGAAGAAGCTTGACTTCATCAATGGTGGATTGATGAAACAAGTGAGAAATCCAATTCTAAAGTCTACCCACTTCCTATTTCTTCATCCTCTACCTCTTGCCAAGTAGTAGAGTGTGTTTTCTTCACAAGTTTTCTAGACTTGGTGAAGTTGGAGCTTGATCTAGCGATGCCTCGACGTAGATCATCTTCGGCACGTTGTCGATGACCTAGCCCGCTCTTCCTCCGATGAAGCCGACGCTAGAGCCCGGGACTTGCATTTGGACAGCGGAGATGACTTCATCACGGAGCCGAGGAGGTGGAGGAACGGATCTACAAAGGTTGTATTTCCGTACTCTTAGTTAAGTGTTAACTAGTTTGCTTTTCGCCTAGACATCTAGCCAACGATCCGTATTCTAGGGTTTCTCGGCACCGTAATTTTTGAAATTGGCATGGTTGATGCCTTGTGAGACCTCTTGAGAGTGCCTAGGAACCCTACAATAAAGAGACTGATATGATTTTGTATATCAGGTTCGGTATCTAATAGTATTTGTTCAGAATCAATGTATTGGTAATACAGGGTGACAGTGACCAACAGACTTGGCTGCAACGCTTGCCCCGTTTTCTGTCTCATGAAACTTATCACCCGTTCTCAGTTTTCTACCCTTTTGTAGCCCTATGTAACAGATTACATATCTGGGATCCTGATCCTGTATCAAATACCCAGGATTCAGAGGATACTGAGAAACAGCTCTTTGTAATGAACACACCCGAAGGAGATGCATCATATGCACTTTCTTCGTTTGGGCGGCATAGGAATTCTGGTATTCCCCTATTTCCTGCTCGGTCTTATAACAATTATAAGTTGGAGCGGGACCAACGTTCCCCAGCTCAGTATAACAAGCGGGTTCGGTCAATACATCCATATTATTATCTTGATTAAGGCGTGATATGGTCGCTACCTGGAGAGAGAGAGAAGAAAACACTCTGCGTGCGCTCTTGCAAGATCAGATTGGTTATATATTTTATCTAATCAGGATGGCTCCCACTGTTTTTATCAAATCTTCCTTCAAATCTTAAAAGGAAAGACTAGCCGGGATTAATTACACTTTACAAGTTCGTCAATCTTTCAGCCAGGCCAGTGTCGGTACTTTGAGGGAGGTTCCCCGTGCTTTCGCACGGACCTAATTACAGTAAACCTCGTTTTCCCAGAGGCCTAACCCCGTTGACACCTTTCTAGACACCTACTTGATCGGCTAATTGCAAAGTGCAAAACTCTCCCAGGAGTAACAATTACTTGCAGTGGGTATCAGGATCCAACTATCACATAGAAGGTATGCAATCTCATTGCAAATTTCAACACTTGAAACTCCCGATAAAGGTTTTTACCCCTAGCACTTATGACCTTAACTATGGTCAACAAATCATAAGCACTAGTCAAGTTCTACCCGTCATTTCGTGATTAATTAGACCCACCCACATGACCCTTAACTAAGGTCAACAAAGTCACGCGACTGTCCTAACTAATCGCATCATATGCGGTGTAGGAAGACATCACTTAGCTACCGTACACTGTGCCTTAACTAAGGTCAACAAACGCAGCACGAATACTAAGTACTCTACTTCCTAAAATGACGGAGGGTTGCGAATGGTTTTTATGAAAACCTTTAACGCTTTGAACTTGATCTCGTTGCGGAATCAAATGGTTTTTAAATGGAATATTTTTTAGGCTTTTCTAGTTTTGCTAAAGGGGTCACTCCCGGTGAAGGGATCGTCGGCCCTTTCCTCGTCGAATGAGGCGCGGGATATATCATATATATCACTGTGCAAAGCAGAAACTATAGAAGCGATCAAAAGACAAACCGAGGATTGTAGCATCTGCCAGTTATTGCTAAAGGAGTCACTCCCGGTGAAAGGATCTCGGTCCTTTCTCATCGAATAAGGTGCAGGATGTTCTATAATGAACACCGCGATGCAAAGCAAGAACTGTAGCTACCTGTTTTATTTTGAAATTCGATTCCACAACATCAATTAGGTTTATTTTCTTTCATTAATCTCACTAATGAATATCCCATCATTTAAGTCCACCTAAACATCACAGATAAATATAACGTACGCTTATGCCATCCTCATTCGCCTCGATGTCCCGTCTGCACCGTTAGGTTAGGTAACTAACGCCAGAGCGAGGCAGGGCTAGCGCGGGTGTAAAACATAAGCAACGTCTATATAATATATCATATATACTATATACTATATCTATCTGAACAAATCACATGATCACATCACAGATAACGCAACAGAAAATATCATATGAAATATTGGATATATTAGGACGTCCGTGTTTTTTAATACGAGCCAGTATAAAACACGGATTCCACGGTCGTGATGAATATCCAATCCCACACCCCTAGACCCCTACGAGAGCGGCAAGCAACCCTACCAATTCTAGGGTTAGGAGACCCGGACTCGACTCCTCGAGATGGTCTCCCACTGGACCCTAGAACCCGGTTACTTGTGCTCCCCTCCTTGGGTCTATCCTAATGCAGAAAAGTAAATAATATACTAATGGTGACATCATCCGCAACCTGTAAGTGTCCCAATAAAAGAATAATACATACAAGTTTTTTACATGAATGAAAATGAAAAACACTCATCTCACATAAAAAACCCCCGGCTATTCGAACACGACGATCCAATATAACATATCCAGCAACACATAACATCACATGTCATCAACGTAGGTAAATATGCGCATCCCAATTGTCGTTGACATATAGCAACGAAACCGGCGATATCATATATTACACTTACGGTCACAGAAAAGAAAGTGTAAAACTACAACAGTTGGAATCCGCAACCTCCTTAGACATCGCATACCTAAACCAATGAATTCCTTAGACATCACATGCCTACCAATTATAAACCCCGCATTTTAGTCTCATTATCAAAAACACTTTTCAATATCATGTCGGGCAATTCAACAAGATTCCCGAAAAACTGATCGAATGCTCGTCGCAAACTTTAGTAGACGGCCGCACCCCCGATACCGTCGACGAAGTGCACTAAGGCGGAACACCACTGCCGCGAGCACCCGAACGGATGCTTTCGGCGACAGGGTTCTCCTACAGTCACTTGGTCGGGGCTATGGGGCATGACTATCTATTAAGTTTACCGGCGAGTATCCGCGTACGCTACGTGATTGCGACGGACTTTTGATCGCATCAAAATTCCGGGGCAACCGATCAAGTGAGACTAAACTGCTATGTTTATAACATTCATTTAGTTATCTCATAACTACTTGTGAATTCCAAATGTTGTATCACATTCCGGGTAAATAGAAAATGTTAAACTTTCCGATCGAACAATCGAACACCCAAGTTTTCCCGAAACAGCTCAACACATGAAATAAGTTTAAAAACATTCACTTCGTGCCTCAGTACCAACGGTCCAGCCGTAGAAGGGTCAAGCCAACGCCTCACATGTGGCACGCCGTACTGCCCCAAACTCTAAGGTTCAAAGGGCAGTTCAAGACGGTCACATAATCGAGTTAAGGTTTGTTGTCTTTTAGAGGGACCATCGCGTTACTTGCACTACTTAGAACGTCGTTAAACTACGGAAAGATCCAACACTTGGAAATTTCCCGGCAGGGGAAAAAGTGGGTATTTATATCCGGTCGAACTATTTAACAGTTTCTAAAATATCCGGAAAAACTTAAACGAAGTTAAATTATCCGATCAAATTAACGAGTCCCCAATAAAACCCTAGAATACTCAACATTTGAGTGGAATTAAAAACTTCCCATAAAAAATTGCCAAGAAATGACCTAAGAATAAATATATGAAATTTCAGGGACTAAGTCCAAATTTTGGCCGCGGAACCACCGCAAAACCCATGGTTTCGCTGCGGTTCCACGGTCAAATTGTTGACTTAGGGGACCGTACTTCACACTAATTCTTAGTTTTTCCTGCTTAATTTTTTGAGAATTTTTAATTCACAAAAATCCACTGTTTGAAAAATTGTACAGAGAGGGTTGAAATCGGGGAATATCGGGTTCGATCGGACTTCTAGCTTCGTCTACACATTGCCTAAAGCTCTAGCTAGGCTCTGATACCACTGTAGGGTTCCTGGGCACACTAATGAAGTCTCACAAGTGATCAAACATGCCCAATTGAAAAATTTCATGTGCCTACAAACCCTAATACGGATCGTTAACTGGATAATGAGGCGATGCAATGCGAGTAAACGAATTTAACGCTAAAGGAAAGGGGCTACAACCTTTGTAGATCTGGTCCTCCACCTCATAGGCTTCGTGATGATGTCCCTCCGCTGTCCATATCGGATTTCGGACTCTAGCATCGGTTTCATCGGAGAATGGGCGGGCTAGGTCGTCGACTTCGATGCCGAAGATGATCTACGTCGAGGCATCACAAGATCAAGCTCCCACTTCACCAAGTCATGAAACTTGTGAAGAAAACACCCTATATTACTTGGCAAGAGGTAGAGGATGAAGAAATAGGAAGTGGGTTCACTTTAGAATTGGATTTCTCACTCTTTTTCACTAGTTGCCATTGATGGAGGCAAGCTTTCTTCATGTTGAAGAAGGAGAAGAAGAAGAAGATAATATTATAAGTATATTTCAAATAGAAAATAAAATGAATACTTATCATATGGCAACCATGGTCAAGTGTAGAGAATGAACTATGGTTAGTTTGAATGGTTAGGGTTAAGCATGAAGACAAAATGGTCACTTAGTCAAAGCTTCATGAAGCTTCAATAACAAACAAAGAAAGCCACCATTTCTCTTCATCTTTCATAAAGGAATAATAAATAAATAAATAGTTAATAAAATCAAAACCTTAAACATTACATAACCATGGTTTAATCATACACTTAACCAAGTTTGCATGTATCATCAAACATGATACAAACAAGTGCACAAAAGTATATCACATATACAACTTGTGTATTTCAAGTGAGAAAATCCATTTAAAGTGAACTAATATTAGTTAATGTAAAGTAATATATCAAATATATAATTATACATTAAATCATTAAATCAACACTTGATTTAACGATCCGGTCATATCGCATATAACCGACTAATATCCAATGTATCGGCTTATCGAATCAATCTTTGATTCGATAACTAGGTTATATCGCATACAACCAATCGATACATTCATCGCGAGAATAGAATACGGTATCACATACACGCATTATTCTCGGTCCTGCACATATCTCATATGCGCTCCTATTTCGTTTTGCTTGAGCCAGGAAACCTCTGTGTAGGACTCTAAAGACTCGTCAATACGCCGGCAGTAGATGATGATCATATCAAACACCCACAAGCCGCAAGCGGTCTGCTAAACGTAACGGCCACCCGGGTATTGAACGATCAGAAGATCGACGAGCAAGCCCGCTCACACTCCTGTGAATCCAACCAGTAACACTTACCGTACAGTCCGGTCCTGTTCGTCTGATATATCGCATATCTCGCCTAGGGGTGGTAAACGTCAGACCCCAGTAGCTTGATAAGTCATGCCGACGTAAGGTCCATAACATTCGTGAAACTACTGATAACTCTTACCAGTATATCACTGCAACCCTGGCCAGGGATTTCCTGTTATGGCCAGTCGTGCATAGCGCAACATCAACCCCTAATACCGGGAGAGACGAATCCCCTCCTATCGCTCATTGCCTCCATGTGAATCGGGACTGTACTCAAAAACCACCTGTTTGCACGACTCAGTAGAGCCGTGGTAGGATGGAAATCAAAGCACAGTGGGAGACACACAAGACTCTATGACGATCTCGGGTCAACAGACTAAGCTGTACCAGTGTCACCAGAGAACTGCCATCTGACGTGAGGTATATTACCATCTGGGAGTTCTCGGCGAGTCCGTTCAGTGTACCCAGTCTCCACTGAGCACCCGCATACCATCTCTGATGTCAAACACCAATGGATATGGGATCATCCATCGCCCATCACATGGTTCGAGAAGATATACGCTAGTCTACTCTGGAATATCGATGCCCCGTCTCGATATTCCCACGACTAGGAACATTGAAGGATGTACTCTTGGACTACCCAGGCCCCACTAGTATGATCTGCATCATAGTCCTGGAAGTCGAGTACACATCCTAAGGGCTTTATCAACATGTAACAGAGAGATATAAAGTATACTTGTTAAGATAAAGAGCAACCAGATAGCGTACTATCATGTCGAGCAAGAAAGTCCTACCTATATATGTCCCAGCATCCACTACAATATACATCCAATGTACAGTAATGGCCTCTAGGGCATACATATAACTAACACAATGGACGGAACCACACCAAGTTCAGTGATGAACTTCTTCATCCAGACAGCCTCTTTGGCAGCATCGTTGGCAGCGATGTATTCAGCCTCCATTGTCGAGTCTGCAACGGTTTCCTGTTTGGAACTCTTCCAACACACCGCCCCTCCATTGAGGGTAAAAACAAAACCCGAGTGCGACTTAGAGTCGTCCTTATCACTCTGGAAGCTCGAATCGGTAAAGGACTCCACCTGGAGTTCTCTGTTACCATACACCAAGAACATCTCTTTAGTCCTTCTCAAGTACTTGAGAATGTTCTTCACAGCTGTCCAGTGATTCTCTCCAGGATCTGCTTGATACCGACTCACTACACTTAGTGAGTATGCTACATCGGGTCTGGTACATAGCATCGCATACATGATAGAGCCTATGGTGTCAATGTACCTGGATTGGGACAATCCCAATATCCGTTTAGATTTATCTCTATAGATCTTAATCCCCAAAATGCAGGAGGCATCACCTAGATATTTCATTGAGAATCTATGTGATAAGAAGAGCTTGACAGAGTGCAGCATAGGAACATCATTTCCTATCAAGAGTATGTCATCCACGTACAATACGAGGAAGACAACCTTACTCTCTGCAACCTTCTTGTAGATACAAGGTTCATCTATATTTTTGATAAAGTCAAACTCTTTGACTACCGCATCAAAACAGATGTTCCAACTCCGCGATGCTTGCTTTAACCCGTAGATAGATTTAAGCAGCTTGCACACTTTTCCGCTGCTCCCACTGTCTACGAAGCCCTCTGGCTGAGTCATGTACACTCACTCCTCTAAATCACAATTTATAAAGGCGGTCTTAATATCTATCTGCCAGATTTCGTAGTCATGGTATGCAGCAATGGCAAGTAGGATCCGGATGGACTTAAGCATAGCCACTGGAGAAAAGGTTTCATCATAATCCACACCTGGTCGTTGACGAAAACCCTATGCAACAAGTCTAGTTTTGAAAGTCTAAACTTTTCCATCTACACCAATTTTCTTCTTAAAGATCCATTTGCTCCCAATGGGTTTTACCCCTTCAGGAGCAACTTCCAAAGTCCATACTTTGTTGGTGTACATGGATTCCATCTCAGATCGCATTGCATCCAGCCATTTCACAGAGTCACCACTCGTGATGGCCTGCTCGAAGCTAGTCGGGTCATCATCTTCCATGATGCAATCCTCGCTCTCACCATCAACGAGAAAACCGTAGTATCTCTCAGGTGGATGAGAAACCCTACTAGATCCGTGGAGAGGCTGGGGTTCGTTGGGTACTAGTGAATCCTCTGGTTCAACCAAATCTTCTATCATAGTTTGTATAGCTGGAACCTCTTCCAGTTCTACCTCCTTGCCACTAATTTCTTTTTCAAGAAATTCCTTTTCTAAAAAGGTGGCATGTCGAGAAACAAACACCTTTTGTTCCTCGGTGTGGTAGAAGATATACCCACGCGAATGTTTGGGATATCCAATAAACTTACACAGAAAAGACCTTGCACCTAGCTTGTCCGGATTCTGTGTTTTCACATATGCCGGACAACCCCATATCTTAATATAATTAAGATATGGTCTCTTTCCTTTCCATATCTCATATGGAGTGGATGACACAGAATTAGGAGGAACCATATTCAATAGATCTGCAGCTGTCTCCAGTGCATATCCCCAAAAGGAAATAGGCAACTCAGCGGTGCTCATCATAGAGCGCACCATATCTAATAAGGTGCGATTCCTCTGCTCCGATACACCCTTGTATTGTGGTGTATAAGGAGGAGTTAGTTGAGAGAGAATCCCATTCTCTTTTAGATAGTCCAGAAACTCAATGCTCAAGTATTCTCCTCCTCGATCAGATCGAAGGATCTTAATACTTTTACCTATTTAGTTCTCGACTTCGTGTTTATATTCTCTGAATTTCTCAAAAGCTTCAGACTTGTGTTTCAACAGGAACACATGTCCGTATCTTGAGAGATCGTCAGTGAATGTAATAAAGTACAAGGAACCATTCCTGGCATGTGTAGACATGGGACCACATACATCACTATGTACCAGTTCTAAGAGTTCCTTAACTCTTTCTCTGTATCCACTAAACGGAGTTTTGGTCATTTTGCCTTTGAGACATGAATGACAAGTTTCATAAGATGATAAATCGAACGTATTCAGATATCCATCCTTATGTAACTTAGGTAGTCGTTGTAGGGTTCCTAGGCACACTATAGAGGTCTCACAAGGCATCGAACATGCCAATTTAAAATTTTATGGGTGCCGAGAAACCCTAATACGTATCGTCGGCTAGAAATCTAGGCGAAACTAAAAACTAGTTAACACTTTAACTAAAAGTTAGATGCTACAACCTTTGTAGATCCGGATTTCCACTTCCTTAGCTCCACGTAGTCGTCCTCTCGCTGTCCTTTTCGAATCCTAGACTCATTCGTCGGCTTCATCGGAGAAGTGAGCGGAATAGGTCGTCGGCTTCGTGCCGAAGATGATCTACGTCGAGGTTGCACAAGTTCAAGCTCCAACTTCACCAAGTTGTGAAACATGTGAAGAAAACACCCAAAACAACTTGGCAAGAGGTAGAGGGTGAAGAAATAGGAGGTGGGTTCACTTTAGAATTGGATTTCACCCACTTTTGCTCAAGTTGCCATTGATGGCATCAAGCTTTTCTCTTGAAGAAGAAGGAGAAGCTCAAGCTAGTTTATGATAAGTTGTTTTAAAATGAAAAGAAAAATTCATACTTATCATAATCTAACTAGGGTTAAGTGTAGAGAATAAACCATGGTCACTTGAGAGGGTTAGGGTTAAGCATGATGACAAGAATGGTTGCATAAGTCAAAGCTTCATGAAGCTTCAACTAGAAACAAAAGAAGCCACCATACTTATCTAAATCATTTCCAAATAAATAAACAAATAAATAAATGAAAAAGCAAAACCCTAATCATCTCTTAACCATGGTTTAATCCTTTACACTTAACCACAAGATCAAGTATCATCAAACATGATACAAAAATGTGCACAAAAGCATACCACATATACAATGTGTATCAAGTGAGAAAAATCCGTTTAAAGTTAACCAATACTAGTTAATGCAATGTAATATATCAAATATATAATTATACATTAAATCATTAAATCAACATTTGATTCAATGATCCGGTCATGTCTCACATAACCGACTAGAATCCAATGTATCGATTTATCGAATCAATGATTCGATAACTAGGTCATATCGAATATAACCAATCGAAACATATATCGCGAGAATGAAATGGGTATCACATACACGCATTATTCTTGGTCCTGCACATATCTCATATGCGCTCCTATTTCGTTTCGCTTGAGCCAGGAAACCTCTGTGTAGGACTCTAAAGACTCGTCAATACGCCGGTAGCAGATGATGATCATATCAAGCACCCACAAGCCGCAAGCGGTCTGCTAAACGTAACGGCCATCCGAGTATTGAGCGATCAGAAGATCGACGAGCTAGCTCGCTCACACTCCTGTGAATCCAACCAGTAACACTTACCGTACAGTCCGGTCTGTTCGTCTGATATGTCGCATATCAAGTCTAGGGGTGGTATACGTCAGACCCCAATAACTGATAAGTCGTGCCTATGTGAGGCTCATAACGGGTCGAGAAACTACTGGTAACACTTACCAGCAAATCTCTGATCAGCCTTGGCCAGGGACTTCCCTGTTACGGCCAATCGAGCACAGCGAAACATCAACCCCCAATACCGGGAGAGACGAAACCCCTCCTATCGCTCATTGCCTCCATGTGACTCGGGACTGTACCCAAAGACCACCATTTTGCACGCCCTCATGGATGTGGTAATGTGGAGATCAAAGCACAGTGGGAATCACACAAGACTCTATGACGATCTCGGGTCTACATACTAACCTGTACAAGTGTCACCTGAGAACTGCCATCTGACGTGAGGTATAATACCATCTGGGAGTTCTTGGCGAGTCCGTCCAGTGTACCCAGTCTCCACTGAGCACCCGTACACCATCTCTGATGTCAAACACCAATGGATATGGGATCATCCATCGCCCATCTCATGGGTCGAGAAGCGTATACGCTAGTCTACTCTGGTATATCGATGCCCCGTCTCGATACACCCACGACTAGGGACCTTGAAGGATGTACTTATGGACTACCATGTCCCCACTAGTATGATCTGCATCATAGTCCAGGTAGAAAAGTACACATCCTAAGGGCTTTACCAACATGTAACTATAAGACAGTATAAAGAGACAAGTGTACATGTTAAGATAAAGAGTAACCAGTTAGCATACTATCATGTCGAGCAAGAAAGTCATCTCTATATATGTCCAAGCATCCAATATAATATACATCATCTGTACAATACTGGCCTCTAGGGCATACATACAACTAACAATCTCCCACTTGCACTAGGGCCAGCTGCTGTAGTATCGCATACCGAGCATCCCGAAGAGTCTCTCAAACTGTATCTGGGGAATGGCCTTCGTGATTGGATCCGCCGTGTTGTTCTTCGTGTCAACCCTCCTGATCTCGATTTCCCGGCGATCAACTATCTCCCGGATCAGGTGATACCGCCTCAGAATATGCCTAGATCGCTGATGGGACCTGGGTTCCTTGGCCAAAGCCACCGCTCCATTGTTATCGCAATACAAAGGTATTGGACGCTCAATGGATGGAACCACTCCAAGTTCAGTAATGAACTTCTTGATCCAGACAGCCTCTTTGGCAGCATCGTTGGCAGCGATGTATTCAGCCTCCATCGTCGAGTCTGCCACGGTTTCCTGCTTGGAACTCTTCCAGCTAACCGCCCCTCCGTAAAGGGTAAAGACAAAGCCCGACTGCGACTTAGAGTCGTCCTTATCACTCTGGAAGCTCGAATCGGTAAAGGACTCCACTTGGAGCTCTCCGTTACCATACACCAAGAACATATCTCTAGTCCTTCGCAAGTACTTGAGAATGCTCTTCACAGCTGTCCAGTGACTCTCTCCAGGATCAGCTTGATACCTGCTCACTACACTTAGTGAGTATGCTACATCGGGTCTGGTACATAGCATCGCATACATGATAGAGCCTACTGCCGAAGCATAGGGTATCCCTTGCACGCGAGCTCTCTCCAAATCAGTCTTGGGAGACATCTCTTTGGAGAGAGTGACTCCAGAGATCGTGGGCAAGTTCCCACGCTTGGACTCTTCCATACTAAACCTCTTTAGTATGGTGTCAATGTACCTGGATTGGGACAATCCCAAAATCCGTTTGGATCTATCTCTATAGATCCTAATTCCCAATATGCAGGAGGCATCACCAAGATCTTTCATTGAGAATCTTTGTGATAAGAAGAGCTTGACCGCTTGCAGCATAGGAATATCATTTCCTATCAAGAGTATGTCGTCCACGTACAATACGAGGAAGACAACCTTACTCTCTGCCACCTTCTTGTAGATACAAGGTTCATCTGGATTTTTGACGAAATCAAACTCTTTGATAACGACATCAAAGCAGATGTTCCAACTCCGCGATGCTTGCTTTAATCCATAAATGGATTTAAGAAGCTTGCACACCTTCCCGCTGCTCCCACTGTCTACGAAGCCCTCTGGCTGAGTCATGTACACGCACTCTTCTAAATCACCATTTAGAAAGGCGGTCTTAACATCCATTTGCCAGATTTCGTAGTCATGAAAGGCAGCAATGGCAAGCATGATCCGGATGGATTTAAGCATAGCCACTGGAGAAAAGGTTTCGTCATAGTCCACACCTGGTCTTTGATGAAAACCCTTTGCTACAATTCTAGCTTTGAAAGTCTCCACTTTCCCATCTACACCAAGTTTCTTCTTGAAGATCCACTTGCTCCCAATGGGTTTTACCCCTTCAGGAGCAACTTCCAAAGTCCATACTTTGTTGGTGTACATGGATTCCATCTCGGACCGCATAGCATCCAGCCATTTCACTGAGTCCCTACTCGTGATGGCCTGCTCGAAGCTAGTTGGGTCATCATCCTCCATGATGCAATCCTCGCTCCCTCCATCCATGAGAAAACCATAGTATCTCTCAGGTTGGCGAGGAACCCTACTAGATCGGCGGAGTGGCTGGGGTTCATCGGGAACTACGGAATCCTCTGGTTCAACCAAATCTTCTGTTGTAGTCTGTGTCGCTGGAACCTCTTCCAGTTCTACCTCAATGCCACTTATCTGTTTCATAAGAAAACTTTTTTCTAAGAAAGTGGCATGTCGAGAAACAAACACCTTTTGTTCCTCGGGGTGGTAGAAGATATACCCTTATGAATTTTTGGGATATCCTACAAACTTACATAAGACAGATCTTGCCTCGAGTTTGTCCGGATTTTGTCTTTTGACATAGGCTAGACAACCCCATATCTTAATATAATTAAGATGTGGTCTCTTCCCTTTCCATATCTCATATGGAGTGGTAGGCACTGATTTGGTAGGAACTCTATTCAATAGGTCCATGGCTGTCTCAAGCGCATATCCCCAGAAGGAAATAGGTAACTCAGCTGTACTCATCATTGAGTGCACCATATCTAATAGGGTGCGGTTTCTCCGTTCAGATACACCATTGTGCTGTGGTGTATATGGAGGAGTCAGCTGAGAGAGAATCCCATTCTCTTTTAGGAAGTCCAGGAATTCATTGCTCAAGTATTCCCCTCCTCGATCAGATCGTAGGATTTTAATACTTTTTCCGGTTTGGTTCTCGACTTCTTGTTTATATTCTCTAAATTTCTCAAAAGCTTCTGATTTGTGTTTCATTAGGAACACATATCCGAATCTAGAGAGATCGTCAGTGAATGTAATGAAGTACGAAGAACCATCCCTGGCATGTGTAGACATGGGACCGCATACATCACTATGTATCAGTCCCAAGAGTTCGGTAACTCTTTCTCCGTGTCCCGTAAACGGAGCTTTGGTCATCTTGCCTTTGAGACATGACTGACAAGTGTCATAGGATGAAAATTCAAACGGATTTAAATATCCATCCTTATGCAACTTAGCCAGTCGTGTCGCATTAATATGACCCAGTCTACAATGCCACAAGAAGGATTCGTTCAGTTCAGAACTCTTCCTCTTATGTGTGTTTGTTATGCTCAGAACTGTTGATTGGTTTAGAACATAAATGCCATTGCACAACGTGCCTGATCCAACCAACTTTTGGTTACGGAAAATGTTCATAACATTATCCTGTAATACAAAATTATATCCCTCTTTACTCAATAAAGAAACCGATATAATGTTGCATATCAGGTTCGGCATGTAATAGCATTCGTTCAGAACCAATGTATTACCAGTTGGTAATGCAAGGTGATATTCCCCGACAGTCTTAGCTGCAACAATTGCACCATTTACAACTCTAATGTCTTTATCACCTTCTCCAAGTTCTCTACCTTTCCTAAGCCCATGTAACTGATTACATATGTGGGATCCTGACCCGGTATCTAATACCCAGGACGTGGAGCAAATAGAGAAACAGTTCTCTGTAACGAACACACCCGAAGAAAATGCATCAATATGTACTTTCTTCATTCGGGTGGCATGGGAATCCTGGTATTCCCCTATTTCCTGTTCATTCCTATAACTCTTATAAGAAGGAACGGAACCAACGTTCCCCGGCACAGTATAACATGCGGGTTCGGTCAATACATCCATATTATTATCTTGATTAAGGCATGAAATGGTCGCTACTTGGAGAGAGAGAGAAGAAAACACTCTAGCGTAAGCTCGTGCAAGATCAGATTGGTTATTATCTTATCTAATCAGGATGGCTCCCACTGCTTTTTATCAAATCTTCCTTCAAACCCTAAAAGGAAAGACTAGCCGGGATTAATTACACACTACAAGTTCGCCAATCTTTCAGCCAGGCCAGTGTCGGTACTTTGAGGAGGTCCCCTGTGCTTTCGCACGAACCTAATTAATGTAAACCTCATTTTCCCAGAGGCGTAACCTCGTTAACACCTTTCTAGACACCTACTTGATCGGCTAATTGTAATGTGTAAAACTCTCCCAGGAGTAACTCTTACTCGCAGTGGGTATCGGGATCCAACTATCTCATAGAAGGTATGCAATCTCATTGCAAATTTCAACACTTGAAATTCCCGATAATATTTTGCCCCTAGCGTGCTATGACCTTGACGCATGCCAAACAACCCATAGTCCGCTAGTCAAGTTCAACCCGTACATTTCTTGATTGAATTAAACCCACCCGCACGACCCTTGACGCATGCCAAACAACGCCGTGCGAATGCCCTAATCCAATCGCATCGTATGCTAGCAGATAAGCACTAGTTAGCTACCGTACACTACGCCTTGACGCATGCCAAACAACCGCAGCACGAATACTAACTAGTACTTATCTGAAATGACGGAGGGCTACGACAGGTTTTTCTGAAAACCTATTGCGTAATGAACTTGATATCGTTGTAGAATGAAATGAAGTTTTGAAATGGAGTGATTTTGAGGCTTTTCTAGTTTTGCTAAAGGAGTCACTCCCGGTGAAGGGATCTCGGTCCTTTCCTCGTCGAATGAGGTGCGGGATATATCATATATATCACTGTGCAAAGCAAAAACTCTTAAAAGCAATCAAAACCAAACCGAGTGTGTAGCACCTGCCAGTTACTGCTAAAGGAGTCACTCCCGGTGAAGGGATCTCGGTCCTTTCCTCATCGAATAAGGTGCAGGGTATATCATATATACCGCTATGCAAAGCTAGAACTGTAGCTACCTGTTTTATTTTAAAATTCGATTCCACAACATCTTAGGTTTCTTATCTTTCATTAATCACATTAATGAAGTCCCATCATTTAAATACCTAAACATCACAGATAGATATGACGTACACTTATGCCATCCGCATTCGCCTCGATGTCCCCTCGTGCACCGTTAGGTTAGGTAACTAACGACAGAGCAGGGCAGGGCTAGCGCGGGTGTAAAACCTAAGTAACGTCTATATAATATATCATATATACTATATATAGTATCTATCACAGAACATCACATGATCACATCACAGATATCGCAGCAGAAGAAATATATGAAATATTGGATATACTAGGACGTCCGTGTTTTCAATACACGGATTCCACGGTCGTGATGAATAGCCAATCCCACACCCCTAGACCCCTACGAGAGCGGCAAGCAACCTTGCCAATTCTAGGGTTAGGAGACCCGGACTCGACTCCTCGAGTTGGTCTCCCTCTGGACCCCAGAACCCGGTTACTTGTGCTCCCCTCCTTGGGTCTATCCTAATGCGGAAAAGTAAATAATATACAAAGGGTGATAACTTCCGCTACCTGGAAGTGCCCCAAATAAAAGAATATTACATACAAGTTTTTACATGAATGAAAATGAAAAACACTCATCTCACATAAAAACCCCCGGCTATTCAAACACGACGATCCAATATAACATATCCAGCAACACATAACATCACATGTCATCAACGTAAGTAAGTATGCATACCCCAATTGTCGTTGACGTATAGCAACGAAACCGGCGATATGAACATACTACACTTACGGTCACAGAAAAGAAAGTGTAAAACTACAACAATTGGAATCCGCAACTTCTTTAGACATCATATGCCTAACAGTTATAAACCCCGCATTTTAGTCTCATTATCGAAAACTCTTTTCAATATCAAGTGAAACTAAACCGCTAGATTTATAACATTCATTCAGTTATCTCATAACTGTTTGTGAATTCCAATTATTGTATCACATTCCAGATAAACAGAAAATGTTAAATTTTTCGATCGAACAGTCGAATACCCAAGTTTTCCCGATACAGCTCAACACATGAAATAAGTCTAACAACATTCAGTTCGTGCCTCAGTACCAACGGTCCAGCCGTAGAAGGGTCAAGCCAACGCCTCACATGTGGCACGCCGTACTCCCCCAAACCCGAAGGTTCAAAGGGCAGTTCTAGACGGTCACATAATCGAGTTAAGGTTTGTTGTCTTCTGGAGGGTCCATCGCGTTACTTGCACTACTTAGAACGTCGTTAAACTACGGAAAAATCCAACACTTGGAAATTTCCCGACAGGGGAAAAATTGGGTATTTATATCCGGTCGAACTTTTTAACATATTCAAAAAATTATCCGGAAATTACACAAAGACGAAATTTGATACCCCGATCGAAACACCGAATCCCCAAAGCAACCCCAGAAAATTCAACTCTTGAATAATTATTAAAAATACCCAGGAAAATCACCACTGGAAACTAAGAATTACTGTGTAAAATTCTTTAAATATTGAGGCCGTACGACCGCGGATCCGCCGCATGATCCATGCTCATGCCGCGGATCCGCGCTGGCTTAGTGGAATTACGCTCACGAATTTCACAGTAAACCTTATAATTTCCTGCTGATTTTTCTGCATATTTTTAATATCGAAAAACTCCAGATTTTGGAAAAAGTCCAGAGAGCATGTTTGGTTTAGGGTTTCGGGTTCGTTCGGGCTTCAAATTGCGTCTAGACTTCGCCTAAGGCTCTAGCTAGGCTCTGATACCACTGTAGGGTTCCTAGGCACACTATAGAGGTCTCACAAGGCATCGAACATGCCAATTTAAAATTTTATGGGTGCCGAGAAACCCTAATACGGATCGTCGGCTAGATTTCTAGGCGAAACTAAAAACTAGTCAACACTTTAACTAAAAGTTAGGTGCTACAACCTTTGTAGATCCGGATTTCCACTTCCTTAGCTCCACGTAGTCATCCTCTTGCTGTCCTTTTCGAATCCTAGACTCATTCGTCGGCTTCATCGGAGAAGTGAGCGGAATAGGTCGTCGGCTTCGTGCTGAAGATGATCTACGTCGAGGTTGCACAAGTTCAAGCTCCAACTTCACCAAGTTGTGAAACTTGTGAAGAAAACACCCAAAACAACTTGGCAAGAGGTAGAGGGTGAAGAAATAGGAGGTGGGTTCACTTTAGAATTGGATTTCACTCACTTTTGCTCAAGTTGCCATTGATGGCATCAAGCTTTTCTCTTGAAGAAGAAGGAGAAGCTCAAGCTAGTTTATGATAAGTTGTTTTAAAATGAAAAGAAAAATTCATACTTATCATAATCTAACTAGGGTTAAGTGTAGAGAATAAACCATGGTCACTTGAGAGGGTTAGGGTTAAGCATGATGACAAGAATGGTTGCATAAGTCAAAGCTTCATGAAGCTTCAACTAGAAACAAAAGAAGCCACCATACTTATCTAAATCATTTCCAAATAAATAAACAAATAAATAAATGAAAAAGCAAAACCCTAATCATCTCTTAACCATGGTTTAATCCTTTACACTTAACCACAAGATCAAGTATCATCAAACATGATGCAAAAATGTGCACAAAAGCATACCACATATACAATGTGCATCAAGTGAGAAAAATCCGTTTAAAGTGAACCAATACTAGTTAATGCAATGTAATATATCAAATATATAATTATACATTAAATCATTAAATCAACATTTGATTCAATGATCCGGTCATGTCTCACATAACCGACTAGAATCCAATGTATCGATTTATCGAATCAATGATTCGATAACTAGGTCATATCGAATATAACCAATCGAAACATATATCGCGAGAATGAAATGCGGTATCACATACACGCATTATTCTCGGTCCTGCACATATCTCATATGCGCTCCTATTTCGTTTCGCTTGAGCCAAGAAACCTCTGTGTAGGACTCTAAAGACTCGTCAATACGCCGGTAGCAGATGATGATCATATCAAGCAGCCACAAGCCGCAAGCGGTCTGCTAAACGTAACGGCCATCCGGGTATTGAGCGATCAGAAGATCGACGAGCTAGCCCGCTCACACTCCTATGAATCCAACCAGTAACACTTACCGTACAGTCCGGTCTGTTCGTCTGATATGTCGCATATCAAGTCTAGGGGTGGTATACGTCAGACCCCAATAACCGATAAGTCGTGCTGATGTGAGGCTCATAACAGGTCGAGAAACTACTGGTAACACTTACCAGCAAATCTCTGATCAGCCCTGGCCAGGGACTTTCCTGTTACGGCCAATCGAGCACAGCGCAACATCAACCCCCAATACCGGGAGAGACGAAACCCCTCCTATCGCTCATTGCCTCCATGTGACTCGGGACTGTACCCAAAGACCACCGTTTTGCACGCCCTCATGGACATGGTAAGATGGAGATCAAAGCACAGTGGGAATCACACAAGACTCTATGACGATCTCGGGTCTACAGACTAACCTGTATAAGTGTCACCTGAGAACTGCCATCTGACGTGAGGTATAATACCATCTGGGAGTTCTCGGTGAGTCCGTCCAGTGTACCCAGTCTCCACTGAGCACCCGTACACCATCTCTGATGTCAAACACCAATGGATATGGGATCATCCATCGCCCATCTCATGGGTCAAGAAGCGTATACGCTAGTCTACTCTGGTATATCGATGCCCCGTCTCGATACACCCACGACTAGGGACCTTGATGGATGTACTTATGGACTACCATATCCCCACTAGTATGATCTGCATCATAGTCCAGGTAGTCAAGTACACATCCTAAGGGCTTTACCAACATGTAACTATAAGACAGTATAAAGAGACAAGTGTACATGTTAAGATAAAGAGTAACCAGATAGCATACTATCATGTCGAGCAAGAAAGTCATCTCTATATATATCCAAGCATCCAATATAATATACATCATCTGTACAATACTGGCCTCTAGGGCATACATACAACTAACAGTCGTGTCGCATTGATATGACCTAGTCTACAATGCCACAAGAAGGATTCGTTCATTTCTGAAATTTTCCTCTTGTGTGCGTTCTGTACATTAAGAACTATAGTTTGATTTAGAACGTATATGTCATTGTTTAACGAGCCTGATCCAATCAACTTTTGATCTAGGAAGATGTTCATAACATAATCATGTACTACAAAACTATATCCTTCTTTACTTAATAAAGAAACTGATATAAGATTACATAGCAGGGTCGGAATGTAATAGCATTCGTTCAGAATCAATGTATTACCATTTAGTAATACAAGGTGATATTCGCCAACTGCTTTGGCTGTAACATCTCCACCATTCACTACTCTTACAGAATGATCACCCTCTCCCAGTTCCCTACCTTTCCTCAGCCTATGTAACATATTACATATGTGGGATCCTGATCCGGTATCTAATACCCAGGACGTAGAGTGAACTGAGAAACAGTTCTCGATAACAAACGCACCCGAAGAAGATGCATCAGCATACTTATTCTTCGTTTGGGCGGCATGAGAATCCAGATATTCTCCTATTCCCTACTCGGACTTATAACAATTATAAGTTGGAGCGGGGCCAACGTTCCCCTGCTCAGTATAATAAGCGGGTTCAGTCAATACATCCATATTATTATGTTGATTAAGGCCTGACATGGTCGCTACCTGGAGAGAGAGAGAAGAAAAACACTTTAACGTATGCTCTTACAAGATTTGATTGGTTATTATCTTATCTAATCAGGATGTCTCCCACTGTTTTTATCAAGTCTTCCTTCAAACCCTAAAAGGAAAGACTAGCCGGGATTAATTACACCTTACAAGTTCACCAATCTTTCAGCCAGGTCAGTGTTGGTACTTTGAGGGAGGTTCCCCGTGCTTTCGCATGGACCTAATTAAAATAAACCTCGTTTTCCCATAGGCATAACCACATTAACACTTTCCTAGACACCTACTTGATCGGATAATTGTCCTGTGTAAAACTCTCCCAGGAGTAAGTCTTACTTGCAGTAGGTATCAGGATCCAACTATCTCATAGGAGGTATGCAATCTCATTCCAAATTTCAATACTTGAAATTCCCGATAATGCTTTTACCCCTAGCGTGCCGTGACCTTGACACAGGCCAACAAACTACAGTCCGCTAGTCAAGTTCAACCCATACATTTCTTGATTGAATTAAACCCACCCGCACGATCCTTGACGCAGGCCAACAAAGTCGTACGACTACCCTAATCTAATCACATCTCATGTTACAGATAAGCACTAGTTAGCTACCGCACACTACACCTTGACGCAGGCCAGCAAACGTAGCATGAATACTGAGTAGTATCTATCTGAAATGACGAAGAGCTACGCAGGTTTTTCAGAAAACCATGAGCGTAATGAACTTGATATCGTTGTAGAAACAAGTGATTTTGAAAAGGAATGTTTTTGAGGCTTTTCTAGTTTCGCTAAAGAGGTCACTCCCGGTGAAGGGATCTCAGCTCTTTCCTCATCGAATAAGGTGCGGGATATTTCATAAATACCGTTGTGCAAAGCAAGAACTATATAAGCAATCAAAAACTAAACTATGAGTTTATAGCATCTGCTAGTTTTGCTAAAGAGGTCACTCCCGGTGAAGGGATCTCGGCTCTTTCCTTATCGAATAAGGTGCAGGATATTTCATAAATACCGCTATGCAAAGCAAGAACTATAGCTACCCTTTTTATAAAATTTGATTCTACAACATATTTTAGGTTTCTTGTCACGACCTAAAAGTACGGAACATGACCGGCCGTTAAACTACGAACGTCTCGAGGCGTACGTAATCTAAGTAAGCCGAAAACCCAGAAATCCAAACCAAGGAAAGTAGTAGAGTGAAGGAAAAACCATTTTCAAATCAAGTAGTTTGCAACATACGCAAATTTCGGCGTATGTTGCAAACTACTTGATTTGAAAATGGTTTTTCCTTCACTCTACTACTTTCCTTGGTTTGAATTTCTGGGTTTTCGGCTTACTTAGATTACGTACGCCTCAAGACGTTCGTAGTTTAACGGCCGGTCATGTTCCGTACTTTCGGGTCGTGACAAAGTTGGTATCAAAGCGTTAGGTTTTACCTTCGGAGCGTAGGATGACCCTTGGTTGATGGAATAGGTGACTAAAGTAAAGTGACGTACCGTGGGTATGTTCCGCGGCATACTTACGATACGCTACTCCACTTAAGAAGCCTTAGGATGTATATTTCTTTACTCAGTATTATATTCATTCATGATCTAGCCTCATCGGTACCAGTTATGGTTTTGCTGCCATGATTACGGGCAGGGAGAGCTACGGCTAGAGTTGCGGTCAGCACGAGCTCGTCACGAACGAGGACTGACCAGGGCGTAATTCCGGCGACACAAGCTTGCAGAGATGTGCCTTTTGATTGTGTTTTTGCGCTACGAGCGTTTGATGGATCGCTGGATGAGATTACTCGGACGTGCAGATCAGCACTGGAGGATTGGGCCACTGACAGAGGCCAACCAGATTTTGATGACCGTTGATGTATTTCTTATTCATGATGATTGAGGAACTGTTCAGCGTGCAGAAGAGTGAGCCAGTTGTTGCTGCGAACGACGCGATATCGCCCTAAATGTTGGAGCTATTGCAGTACGAGTTGTACTAAGAGATGATAGAAGGTCGCTAGTCACCGAGGAAGAATGACTAGGACATGTGGATCGTTCGCCTACCCCGATGCGAGGTCGTCAGATAGATTGATTCCAGCTAGAAACGACTTCACGCAGCGACGTTGAGAGTCGACAGAGACGATCGAATGTCAGAAACCTATTATTCCAAGTTTAAAGTATTCGGAAAGACATGCAGGCAATTCTATGGACCCTCTAGAAGAATGAAACCCGAACTCGACATAATGACCGTATGAAAGCCTTTGAACCTTAGGGTTTGCAGCAGTTCCGCGGCACCATTAGTGAGGCTTGGGTTTGCCCTTCTACGGCTGGACCATCGATACTGTGGTATGTACTCGATACTATTAAACTGTACCCAAGATGTTGAGCTCTTGGGGGATTATGAGGTTTTGACGAATCGATCAAATGGTTCGACTTCCTTCAGATGCTATGCGGTGAGATGCACTTCTTGGGAGACTCCAGATATGAGGATAGCCATGGGAGCTCAGTCCATGCAGCCACGACGAGACGAGTCCGAAGCAGTCGACATTAGAGAAAAGTGGAGTAAGAAGTTCGTACGAGATCCTGATGAGATGACGTTCCACTCCGCCGACATCAGTGATGCGATACGCATGCCGAGGCATTGTGCTTGGATATACCTTCCAGAAGGAGTCGCGATGAGTATGCAGCCGTTCCGGAATAAGAAACAGATATATTAAAGGACGATGACTTTTGGACAGTTCGGCAGAGACGAGATTTGGGAGAGACCTCGACAGGACCTTTCTGGAATAAATTACGAGAAGACTTGGACCCAGAAGTGGTCATGTTATGCACACCAGTAGGCCAGAGTTCAGGATCGTCGACGAGACATGCTAAGAGTGACCACGACAGTTGGCCAGAGATTCTTGGAGGATGTGCTTGAGCGGGACTATTCCTCCATACTTGATTTCGGTATTTTGGGCGATCTATTCGCATGATTGATTTTGATGATTGAGTTTCATGATATTTATTTTCATGCACTTACTGAGTATTTATGAATTTTGCATAGTTGTTGCACTTGATATCGTTTTCGTGCCTTAGTTTCTCATGTTTATGATTTTATGGGCTTCATACAGTTGAGCTGATTTTGTGCACTTAGATGCATTGGACTTCGATTTCGATGGTGATACTCGATATTTGTTTTGTGCACCTGATTGCATTTTGCGCATGTTCGGCGCTTGATATTGGATTCATGATTTCGTGCATGATGGATGCACCTGATTTGGGTTTTCGTGCATGTTGGGCGCATATTATGTGATACGATTTTGGTGCACACCAGATGCACTAAATCGAGATTCTTCGTGCATGTCAGATGCACCTGATTGTGCTGTCAGGCACACACTTTGCCTATGACAGATGTTTCGTGCATACCCGATGCACTTAGATGTTGTTTCTGTGTGCATGTATGACACATTTATGGATTTTGATTTCCGTGCGCACCAGACGCACGTAGTATTCATGTGCATATCTTAGGATTGATTTCTTATGGAGTAGTACGTTTTTATGATGTTTACTATTGTTTTCGTACTGAGCAGGACTAGTCAGAGAACAGTACCTGAATATATTTTGCATGCATTGAAAATTATCGAAGGGATTTCCAAAAGCGAGCTATAGTCTCGATATTTACCTACGTGTCTGACATGACACGAAATGTTTTAAAACTAGGAAACCCTTCTAAATTGTTTCCAAAACGGCGGAACGCGCATATTAAACAAAAGGTATATACGTATATGGTTATTTTCTTATGATATTAAACAAAAGGGTATCATAAGAAAATAACCATATACGTATATACCTTTTGTTTAATATGCACGTTCCGCCGTTTTGGAAACAATTTAGAAGGGTTTCCATGTTTTAAAACGTTTCGTGTCATGTCAGACACGTAGGTAAATACCGAAACTATAGCTCGCTTTTGGAAATCCCTTCGATAACTCTCAATGCATGCAAAATATATTCAGGTACTGTTCTCTGACTAGTCTTGCTCAGTACGAAAACAATAGTAAACATCATAAAAACGTACTGCTTCATAAGAAATCAACTCAAGATATGCACATGAATACTACGTGCGTCTGGTGCGCACGGAAATCAAAATCCATAAATGTGCCATACATGCGCACAGAAACAACATCTAAGTGCATCGGGTGTACACGAAACATCTGTCATAGGCAAAGTGTGTGCCTGACAGCACAATCAGGTGCATCTGACATGTACGAAGAATCTCGATTTAGTACATCTGGTGTGCACCAAAATCGTATCACATAATATGCGCCCAACATGCGCGAAAACCCAAATCAGGTGCATCCATCATGCACGAAATCATGAATCCAATATCAAGCGCCGAACATGCGCAAAATCCAATCAGGTGCACAAGGTGCACAAAACAAATATCGAGTATCACCATAGAAATCGAAGTCCAGTGCATCTAAGTGCACAAAATCAGCTCAACTGTATGAAGCCCATAAAATCATAAACATGAGAAACCAATACACGAAAATGATATCAAGTGCAACAACTGTGCAAAAATCGTAAATACTCAGTAAGTGCAACCGTAGTGCATGAAAATAAATATCATGAAACTCAATCATCAAAATCAATCATGCGAATAGATCGCCCAAAATACCGAAATCAAGTATGGAGGAATAGTCCCGCTCAAGCACATCCTCCAAGAATCTCTGGCCAACTGTCGTGGTCACTCTTAGCATGTCTCATCGACGATCCTGAACTCTGGCCTGCTGGTGTGCGTAACATGACCACTCCTGGGTCCAAGTCTTCTCGTAATTTATTCCAGAAAGGTCCTGTCGAGGTCCCTCCCAAATCTCATCTCTGCCGAACTGTCCGGAAGTCATCGACCTTTACTATATCTGTTTCTTGTTCCGGAACGGCTGCATACTCATCGCGACTCCTTCTGGAAGGTATATCCAAGCGCAATGCCTCGGCATGCGTATCGCATCACTGATGTCGGCAGAGTGGAACGTCATCTCATCAGGATCTCGTACGAACCTCTTACTCCACTTTTCTCTAATGTCGACTGCTTCGGACTCGTCTCGTCGTGGTTGTATGGACTGACCTCCCATGGCTATCCTCGTATCTGGAGTCTCCCAAGAAGTGCATCTCACCGCATAGCATCCGAAGGAAGTCGAACCATTTGATCGATTCGTCAAAACCTCATAATCCCCAAAGAGCTCAACATCTTGGGCACAGTTTAATAGTATCGAGTACATATCACAGCATCGATTGTCCAGCCGTAGAAGGGCAAACCCAAGCCACACTAATAGCGCCGCGGAACTGCCGCAAACCCTAAGGTTCAAAGGCTTTCACACGGTCATTATGTCGAGTTAGGGTTTCATTCTTCTAGAGGGTCCATAGAATTGCCTGTTAGTTATGTATATGCCCTAGAGGCCATTGTTGTACATATGATGTATATTATAATGGATGCTTGGATATATATAGAGAGGACTTTCTTGCTCGTCATGATACTATGCTATTTGGTTTTCCTTTATCTTAACATGTTGACTTGTATTGGTTTATTGTCTTTCTCTCACATATTGATAAAGCCCTTAGGATCTGTACTCGACTACTGGGACTATGATGAGATCATACTAGTGGGGCCATGTTAGTCGATGAGTACATCCTATAACTGTTCCTAGTCTAGGGTATATCGAGACAGGGCATCGATACACCAGAGTAGACTAGCGTATACGCATCTTGACCCATATGATGGGCGATGGATGATCCAATATCCATCGGTGTTTGACATCAAGGATGGTGTACGGGTGCTCAGTGGAGACTGGGTACACTGGACGGACTCGCTGAGAACTCTCAGATGGTGATATACAACACGTCAGATGGCAGTTCTCTGGTGACACTGGTACAGGGTAGTCTATAGACCCGAGATCATCATAGAGTCTTGTGTGATTCCCACTGTGCTTTGATTTCCACCTTACCACGTCCAAGAGGGCATGCAAAACGGTGGCTTTTGGGTACAGTCCCGAATCACATGGAGGCAATGAGCGATAGGAGGGGATTCGTCTCTCCGGTATAGGGAGTTGATGTTGTGCTGTGTTCGATTGGCTATAACTGGAAGTCCCTGGCCAGGGCTGATATAGAGATTTACTGGTAAGTGTTACTAGTAGTTTCTCGACCCATTATGAGCCTCACATCGACACGACTTATTGGTTACTGGGGTCTGACGTATACCACCCCTAGACTTGATATGCGACATATCAGACGAACAGACCGGACTGTACGGGAGTGTTACAAATTGGATTCACAGGAGAACGCACAGGCTAGCTTGTTGATCTTCTGATCGCTCAATACCTGGGTGGCTGTTACGTTTAGCTGACCGCTTGCAGCTTGTGGGTGTTTGATATGATCATCACCTGCTACCGGCATATTGACGATTCTTTAGAGTCCTACACAGAGGTTTCTTGACTCAGGCAAAACGGAGTAGAGGCACATATGTGATATCCGCAGGACCGAGGATAATGCGATATGAGATACCGTATTATATTCTCGCGATATTTAGATATGAACCGGGACATCGGATCAAGTGTTGATTCGATGAATCGGTACATGATATATTAGTCGGTTATATTCGATATAGCCGGATTGTCGGATCAAGTGTTGATTCGATGATTTAATGTATAATAATATATATGATATATTGTATTACATTATCTAATATTGGCTCGCTTTATTATTTCATTTTCTCACCGGATAATACATTGATATGTATGCGATATATGTTAATTGTATTATTTTCTTTTGTTGCAAATATATAATATATATATGATATATATTATTGTGACATGATATGATTAATAATGGAACATGTTTAGTGAAGATTAAACAAGGTTAGGGTTTGATTAGGGTTAGCTTCTTTTTGCACCATCTAGAAGCTTTCTCTTTTGTCTTGGTTAAGATATTATGGTTGATATTTATCCATGACTCATTTTTAACCTAACCAAACCCTAGCTCTAGTTTATTCTCTACAAGGGTTATCCTTGTCATACTAAACTATGGTTACATTATTAATTCATATATACATTTCGTTATTCATGACAAAAGGAATGATCTCATTATTCATTTTCTTCTTCTCTCTTTAGCTTTGAGAAAGCTTACTAGAAATTCCTTTTGTGATGATTTCATGTGAGATTATGATATAAAAAGAAAGCATAAATACTACTCCATCATCCTCATCTAATCTAGCCCATTATATTAGGGTGTTCACCTCATTAGAGCGAGAGAGCTTGAGTTATTGCAATTTCGACGTAGATCATCTGAGAAAAGGAATACGACAAGCTATTATGGATCGTTCGAGTCGTGGAGCCTCTCTTGAGTCCGGGAGATCATAGATCGCGGCGAAGAGACTTCTACTCGGAGCTTATGAAGCGAAGGAGCGGATTACAAAGGTTGTAATCCCTCACACTTAGTAGTAAAGATGTTTACTTGCATGTTAAACCCTAATAATCTAGCAAAGATCCCGGCTTTGGGTTGTTCGGCACGTCTAAATTTTTATTCGGGCATGTTTGATGCCTTATGAACCTTCATAAGAGTGCCTAGGAACCCTACAGTGGTATCAGAGCCTAATTAGAGCATTGGGCGACATGTATACGAAGTTAAAACTCCGAACGAACCCCGAAACTACGAAATAAACCCCTCTCTGGACTTTTTTCAAAAACTGTGATTTTTCAGAATTAAAAATATCTAAAAAATTCAGCAGGTTAATATAAATATCACTGTGAAAAATGACGCAGCAATCCATACATACCACCGCGGATCCACGGCCGTACCTCGCTTGGGCCGCGGATCCGCGGTGGAAATGTTGAATTGGGCATTCATTTTTCTACAGTAATATCAGTATCTGTATTTTATATTTTTTGGGTATTTTTAAACTGACTCAAATCTTGAGTGTTCTGGGGTTTACTTTGTAATCGTTGATTCGATCGGAAAATTTAATTTTGTGATGTTTTCCGGATATTTAGAAACTGTTAAAAAGTTCGAGCGGATATCATTAACTCACTTTTTTCCGGCACGAAAAACTTTCAAGTGTTGAATTTTTATCGGGTTTAAATCTTTCGGAAAAATGTGCAAGTAACACGGTGGACCCTCTAGAAGACAACAAACCTTAACTCAATTATGTGACCGTCTTGAACTGCCTCTAAACCTTAGGGTTTGGGGCAGTATGGCGTGCCACATGTAAGGCGTTGGCTTGACCCTTCTACGGCTGGATCATCGGTACTGTGACATATTCTGGGATTATTTAAACTCCGCTCAAGTGTTGAGCTATTTAGGAAATCTTGGGTGTTTGATTATCCGGTCGAAAAGTTTAATACTGTCTATTTATCTGGAATGTGATACAATATGTGGAATTCATATAGTTAGGCATGAAATGCGAAGTATGTGATATTTCGGATTTACGATGTCTAAAGTGATTGTGGATTCCAAATGTTGTAGTTTTACAATTTCTTTTCTGTGACCGTAAGTGTAGTATGTAGTTGTATTGCCGGTCTTCGTTGCTATACATCAACGACGATCGGTGTATGCATACTTACTTACGTTGATGATATGTGATATTATGTGTTGCTGTGATATGTTATATTGGATCGTCGTGTTCTGAATAACCGGGGGTTTTATGTGAGATGAGGTTTTTTTTATTTTCATTCATGTAAAATTCATTTGTATGTAATATTCTTTTATTAGGGCACTTCCGGGATGAGGTTGATGTCACCAGTGTATATTATTTACTTTTCCGCATTAGGTAGACCCAAGGAGGGGAGCACAAGTAACCGGGTTCTAGGGTCCAGTGGGAGACCATCTCGAGGCGTCGAGACCGGGTCTCCTAACCCTAGAATTGGCAGTGTTACTTGCCGCTCTCGTAGGGGTCTTAGGATGTGGGTTTGGCTATTCGTCGCGACCGTGGAATCCGTGTTTTATACAGGCTCATATTGAAAACATGGACGTCCTAGTATATCCAGGATTTCATATATGTTCTTCTGCTGCAATGTTCTGTGATGAGATCATATTACTGCCTGAGACGAATGCTTATACTATATATATGCTGATATATAAATATTACTGCTTTCGTTTCTTCTGTGATGCTTAGGAAGCATAAGCTGATGGGATTTTATTAATGAGATTAATAAAAAGAAAAGAAACCTAAAAGATGTTGTAGAATCAAAACTTTATAAAAAGAGTAGCTACAGATTTGCTTTGCACAGCGGTATATATGATATACCCTGCACCTTATTCGATGAGGAGAGAGCCGAGATCCCTTCACCGGGAGTGACCTCTTTAGCGAAACTGGAAGATGCTACAAACTCGCGGTTTAGTTTTTGACAGCTTCTATAGTTTTTTCTTTGCACAGCGGTATATATGATATACCCTGCACCTTATTCGATGGGGAAAGTGCCGAGATCCCTTCACCGGGAGTTACCTCTTTAGCGGAACTACAAAAGCTTCAAAAACACTCCTTTTCAAAAACTACTAGATTCTACGACGATATCAAGTTCATTACGCTCATGGTTTTCTGAAAAACCTGCGTAGCCCTCCGACATTTCAGATAGATATTACTTAGTATTCGTGCTACGGTAGTTTGGCATTCGTTAAGGCGTATGTATGGTAGCTATTTACTATTTATCTGTAGCATATGATGCGATTGGATTAGGGTATTCGTACAGCGTTGTTTGGCATTCGTCAAGGGTCGTACAGGTGGGTTTAATTCAATCAAGAAATGTACGGGTTGAACTTGACTAGCGGACTATGGGTTGTTTGGCATTCGTCAAGGTCATAGCACCTTAGGGGCAAAAGCATTATCGGGAATTTCAAGTGTTGAAATTTGTAATGAGATTGCATACCTCCTATGAGATAGTTGGATCCCGATACCTACTGCGAGTAAGAGTTACTCCTGGGAGAGTTTTACACAGGACAATTAGCCGATCAAGTAGGTGTCTAGAAAAGTGTTAACAAGGTTACGTCTCTGGGAAAGCGAGGTTTACTTTAATTAGGTCCGTGCGAAAGCACGGGGAACCTCCCTCAAGCACCGACACTGATCTGGCTGAAAGATTGACGAAATTGTAGGGTGTAATTAATACCGGCTAATCTTACCTTTTAGGGTTTGAAGGAAGATTTGATAAAAACAGTGGGAGACATCCTGATTAGATAAGATAATAACCAATCTAATCTGGAAAGAGCATATGCTAAAGTGTTTTCTTCTCTCCCTCTCCAGGTAGCGACCATGTCAGGCCATAATCAAGATAATAATATGGATGTATTGACTGAACCGGATTATTATACTGAGCAGGGGAACGTTGGTCCCGTTCTTTCTTATAAGAGTTATAAGACTGAACAGGAAACAGGAGAATATCTGGATTTTCACGCCGCCCAAAAGAACATGCATGCTGATGCATCTTCTTCAGGTGTGTTAGTTATTGAGAACTGTTTCTCAGTTCACCCTACGTCTTGGGTATTAGATACCGGATCAGGATCCCACATATGTAAATTGTTACATGGGCTACGTAAAGGTAGAGAACTGGGAAAAGGTGATCATTCCGTTCAAGTAGGGAATGGTGCAAGTATTGTAGCCAAAGCAGTTGGCGAATATCACCTTGTATTACCAAGTCGTAATACACTGATTCTGAATGAGTGCTATTATATACCGAACATGATGTGCAACATTATATCAGTTTCTTTATTAAGTAAAGAAGGATATAATTTTGTAGTACAGGATTATGTTATGAACATATTCCTAGATCAAAAGTTGATTGCTTCAGGCTCGTTACATAATGGCATATTCATTCTCAATCAAAATACTGTTAGTTATATGTATGCCCTAGAGGCCATTACTGTACATTGGATGTATATTGTAGTGGATGCTGGGACATATATAGGGAGGACTTTCTTGCTCGACATGATAGTATTCTATCTGGTTGCTCTTTACCTTAACGTGTACACTGATTGTCTCTCTGTTACATGTTGGTAAAGCCCTTAGGATATGTGCTTGACTACCTGGACTATGATGCGGATCATACTAGTGGGGACATGGTAGTCCATAAGTACATCCTTGAAAGTCCCTAGTCGTGGGTGTATCGAGATGGGGCATCGATATACCAGAGTAGACTAGCGTATACCTTCTCGACCCATACAGATGGGCGATGGATGATCCCATATCCATTGGTGTTTGACATCGGAGATGATATACGGGTGCTCAGTAGAGACTGGGTACACTGGACGGACTCGCCGAGAACTCCCAGATGGTATTATACCTCACGTCAGATGGCAGTTCTCTGGTGACACTGGTACAGAGTAGTCTGTTGACCCGAGATCGTCATAGAGTCTTGTGTGGTTCCCACTGTGCTTTGATTTCCATCTTACCACGTCCAAGAGGGCGTGCAAAACGGTGGTTTTTGGGTACAGTCCCGAGTCACATAGAGGCAATGAGCGATAGGAGGGGATTCGTCTCTCCCAGTATAGGGAGTTGATGTTGCGCTGTGTTCGATTGGCTATAACAGGAAATCCCTGGCCAGGGTTGCTGAGATTTACTGGTAAGTGTTACCAGTAGTTTCTCGAACAGTTATAGACCTCATATCGACACGACTTATCGAGCTATTGGGGTCTGACGTTTACCACCCCTAGGCGAGATATGCGACATATCAGACGATCAGACCGGACTGTACGGTAGTGTTACTGGTTGGATTCACTGGAGTGTGAGCGGGCTTGCTCGTCGATCTTCTGATCGCTCAATACCCGGGTGGCCGTTACGTTTAGCAGACCGCTTGCGGCTTGTGGATGTTTGATATGATCATCATCCGCTGCCGGCGTATTGACGAGTCTTTAGAGTCCTACACAGAGGTTTCCTGGCTCAAGCGAAACGAAATAGGAGCGCATATGAGATATGTGCAGGACCGAGAATAATGCGTGTATGTGATACCGTATTTCATTCTCGCGATGAATGTATCGAATGGTTGTATGCTATATAACCTAGTTATCGATTCAAGCGTTGATTCGATAAGCCGATACATTGTATACTAGTCGGTTGTGTGCGACATGACCGGATCATTGAATCAAGTGTTGATTTAATGATTTAATGATTTAATGTATAATTATATATTTGATATATTACTTTGCACTAACTAGTATTGGTTCACTTTAAACGGATTTTCTCACTTGGTTTGTGCACATTGTATATGTGATATACTTTTGTACACTTGTATGTATCATGTTTGATGATGCATGCTAACTTGTGTTTTGTGTAAATTTTAAACCATGGTTATGTAATGGTTAGGGTTTTCATTTTCATATCTATTTATTTATTTGTTTATTCATTTTGGAAAATGATAAGCATAATGCAAAATGGTGGCTTTATTTGGAAGCTTGTTGAAGCTTCATGAAGACTTTGACCATTTTGTATTTTAGCTTAACCCTAACCATTGCATTGAACCATGATTAATTCTCTACACATAACCATAGTTAGGATTATGATAAGTTTGGAGATTCTTTTCATTTTTAAATAACTTATCATAACTTATCATCTTCTTCCTCTTCTTCTTCTTCATGAAGAAACCTTACTTCATCAATGGTGGATTGATGAAACAAGTGAGAAATCCAATTCTAAAGTCTACCCACTTCCTATTTCTTCATCCTCTACCTCTTGCCAAGTAGTAGAGTGTGTTCTCTTCACAAGTTTTTGGACTTGGTGAAGTCGGAGCTTGATTTAGCGATGCCTCGACGTAGATCATCTTCGGCACGTCGTCGATGACCTAGCCCGCTTCTTCTCCGATGAAGCCGACGCAAGAGCCCGGATTTCGGATTTGTACAGCGGAGAGGACTTCATTGCGGAGCTATGGAGGTGGAGCACCGGATCTACAAAGGTTGTATTTCCGTATAAACCTTAGTTAAGTTGTTAACTTGTTTTGTTTCGCCTAGATTTCTAGCCAACGATCCGTAGTTTAGAGTTTCTCGGCACCGTTAAATTTGAAATTGGCATGGTTGATGACTTGTGAGATCTCATTAGGGTGCCTAGGAACCCTACAAATACAGTCCTCAATATACAAAACACACACAAGAGGAAAAGTTCAGAAATGAACGAATCCTACTTGTGGCATTGTAGACTTGGTCATATCAATGCGACACGGCTAGCTAAGTTACATAAGGATGGATATTTGAATCCGTTCGAATTATCATCTTATGATACTTGCCATTCATGTCTCAAAGGAAAAATGACCAAAGCTCCGTTTAGTGGACACGGAGAAAGAGTTACGGAACTCTTAGGACCGGTACATAGTGATGTATGCGGTCCTATGTCTACACATACCAGGAACGGTTCTTCTTACTTCATTACATTCACTGACGATCTCTCAAGATACGGACATGTGTTCCTAATAAGACACAAGTCTGAAGCTTTTGAGAAATTCAGAGAATATAAGCACGAAGTAGAGAACAAAACGGGCAAAAGTATTAAGATCCTTCGATCTGATCGAGGAGGAGAATACTTAAGCAATGAGTTCCTAGAATATCTAAAAGAGAATGGGATTCTCTTTCAGCTTACTCTTCCTTATACACCACAGCACAACGGTGTATCGGAATGGAGAAATCGCACCCTATTAGATATGGTGCGCTCTATGATGAGCACTGCTGAGTTACCTATTTCCTTCTGGGGGTATGCGCTTGAGACAGCCATACACCTATTGAATATGGTTCCTACCAAATCAGTGCCTACCACTCCATATGAGATATGGAAAGGGAAGAGACCATCTCTTAAGTATGTTAAGATATGGGGTTGTCCAGCCTATGTCAAAAGACAAAATCCGGACAAACTCGAGGCAAGATCTGTCTTATGTAAGTTTGTAGGATATCCCAAAAATTTACAAGGGTATATCTTCTACCACCCCGAGGAACAAAAGGTGTTTGTTTCTCGACATGCCACTTTCTTAGAAAAAGGTTTTCTTATGAAACAGATTAGTGGCATTGAGGTAGAACTGGAAGAGGTTCCAGCGACACAAACTATAACAGAAGACTTGGTAGAACCAGAGGATTTAGTAGAACCCGACGAACCCCAGCCTCTCCGCCGATTTAGCAGGGTTTCTCGTCCACCTGAGAGATACAACGGTTTTCTCATTAATGGTGGAAGCGAGGATTGCATCATGGAAAATGATGACCTGACTAGTTTCGAGCAGGCCATCACGAGTAGTGACTCTGTGAAATGGCCGGATGCAATGCGATCTGAGATGGAATCCATGTACACCAACAAAGTATGGACTTTGGAAAATGCGCCTGAAGGGGTAAAACCCATTGGGAGCAAGTGGATCTTTAAAAAGAAATTTGGTGTAGATGGAAAAGTTGAGACTTTCAAAGCTAGACTTGTTGCAAAGGGTTTTCGTCAAAGACCAGGTGTGGATTATGACGAAACCTTTTCTCCAGTGGCTATGCTTAAGTCCATCCAGATCTTACTTGCCATTGCTGCATACCATGACTACGAAATCTGGCAAATGGATGTTAAGACCACCTTTCTAAACGGTGATTTAGAAGAGTGCGTGTACATGACTCAGCCAGAGGGCTTCGTAGATAGTGGGAGCAGCGGAAAGGTGTGCAAGCTGCTTAAATCCATTAATAGGTTAAAGCAAGCATCGCGTAGTTGGAACATCTGTTTTGATGTTGTAGTCAAAGAGTTTGACTTCATCAAAAATATAGATGAACCTTGTATCTATAAGAAGGTAGCAGAGGGTAAGGTTGTCTTCCTATGCTGCAATCAGTCAAGCTCTTCTTATCACAGAGATTCTCAATGAAAGATCTAGGTGATGCCTCCTGCATATTGGGAATCATGATCTATAGAGATAGATCTAAACGGATATTGGGATTGTCCCAATCCAGGTACATTGACACCATATTAAAGAGATTTAGTATGGAAGAATCCAAGCGTGGGAACCAACCCATGATCTCTGGACTCACTCTCTCCAAAGAGATGTCTCCCAAGACTGATTTGGAGAGAGCTCGCATGCAAGGGATACCCTATGCTTCGGCAGTAGGCTCTATCATGTATGCGATGCTATGTACCAGACTCGATGTAGCATACTCACTAAGTGTAGTGAGTCGGTATCAAGCAGATCCTGGAGAGAGTCACTGGACAGATGTGAAGAACATTCTCAAGTACTTACGAAGGACTAAGGAGATGTTCTTGGTGTATGGTAACAGAGAACTCCAGGTGGAGTCCTTTACCGATTCCAACTTCCAAAGTGATAAGGACGACTTTAAGTCGCACTCGGGTTTTGTCTTTACCCTCAATGGAGAGGCGGTATGTTGGAAGAGTTCCAAACAGGATACCGTTGCAGACTCGACGATGGAGGCTGAATACATCGCTGCCAACGATGCTGCCAAAGAGGCTGTCTGGATAAAGAAGTTCATTAGTGAACTTGGTGTGGTTCCATCCATTGAGCATCCAATACCTCTGTATTGCGATAACAATGGAGCTGTGGCTTTGGCCAAGGAACCCAGGTCCCATCAGAAGTCCAGACATATTCTGAAGCGGTATCACCTGATCAGGGAGATAGTTGATCGCCGGGAGATCGAGGTCAGGAGAGTAGATACGAAAGACAACACTGCGAATCCACTCACGAAGGCTATTCCCCAGATACAGTTTGAGAGATTATTCGGGATGCTAGGTATGAGTTACTACAGCAGCTGGCCTTAGTGCAAGTGGGAGATTGTTAGTTTTGTATATGCCCTAGAGGCCATTGTTGTACATATGATGTATATTATAATGGATGCTTGGATATATATAGAGAGGACTTTCTTGCTCGTCATGATAGTATGCTATTTGGTTTTCTTTTATCCTAACATGTTGACTTGTATTGGTTTATTGTCTTTCTCTCACATGTTGATAAAGCCCTTAGGATCTGTACTCGACTACTGGGACTATGATGAGATCATACTAGTGGGGCCATGTTAGTCGATGAGTACATCCTATAACTGTTCCTAGTCGAAGGTATATCGAGACAGGGCATCGATACACCAGAGTAGACTAGCGTATACGCATCTTGACCCATATGATGGGCGAAGGATGATCCCATATCCATCGGTGTTTGACATCAAGGATGGTGTGCGGGTGCTCAGTGGAGACTGGGTACACTGGACGGACTCGCCGAGAACTCCCAGATGGTGATATACCACACGTCAGATGGCAGTTCTCCCGTAACACTGGTACAGGGTAGTCTGTAGACCCGAGATCGTCATAGAGTCTTGTGTGATTCCCACTGTACTTTGATTTCCACCTTACCACATCCAAGAGAGCGTGCAAAACGGTGGCTTTTGGGTACAGTCCCGAATCACATGGAGGCAATGAGCGATAGGAGGGGATTCGTCTCTCCCGGTATAGGGAGTTGATGTTGTGCTGTGTTCGATTGGCTATAACTGGAAGTCCCTGGCCAGGGCTGATATAGAGATTTACTGGTAAGTATTACTAGTAGTTTCTCGACCCGTTATGAGCCTCACATCGACACGACTTATTGGTTACTGGGGTCTGACGTATACCACCCCTAGACTTGATATGCGACATATCAGACGAACAGACCGGACTGTACGGGAGTGTTACTAATTGGATTCATAGGAGAACGCACAGGCTAGCTTGTTGATCTTCTGATCGCTCAATACCTGGGTGGCTGTTACGTTTAGCTGACCGCTTGCAGCTTGTGGGTGTTTGATATGATCATCACCTGCTACCGGCGTATTGACGATTCTTTAGAGTCCTACACAGAAGTTTCTTGACTCAGGCAAAACGGAGTAGAGGCACATATGTGATATGCGCAGGACCGAGGATAATGCGATATAAGATACCGTATTATATTCTCGCGATATTTAGATATGAACCGGGACATCGAATCAAGTGTTGATTCGATGAATCGGTGTAAGTGCACGGCGGCGCCCCGGCCGTCAAACCGACGGCCAAATGCGGAAGCGGTGATAAACTTTAATTTTGCGAACTTGGCAAACCGGCACCACCGCGCACTAAACCCCGGATCAGGCCATTAAACTTGTCCTAGCTAACTAACAAGATAGGGAAGAGAGATATACCGAGTGATCCGAGTCCTCCGGTCTTCTCGTCGTCGTCCCGATCTCCCGCGGAAACTCCGGTCGTCGCATCCTTGCCGGAAGGGCACCACATCGTCTGCATCTTTTACGGGCTCCCACCTCAATACCGAGGCAACTCGGGCGCGAAGTTGGCTGGCCGACGCGTCCAAGATTTGCTGTAGAAGTAGTGTAGAATCACTTTGCCTCATGGGGTTTGTGAAGTTGCCTTGATGGAGGAATCAAGATAAGAAAAATGGTGCTTGCATTTTTCTAGCATGAAATGAGATCAAGAATGCCACAAGCTCAAAAATGAAACTCTCTCATTCTCTCTCAAAGAAGTGGGCGGCCCTTAACATATAAGAATGGTGGAGGAAAGAATGTGTAGCATGAAGGGAGGTGATGGTAGGAGAAGAGAAGAGGTGACCATATCCAAACATCATCATTACAAATTCACATCAAACCCATATCCTTTCAAATCTCATTAATGCAAAAACCCATCATGAAAAAGCAAAGATGCTTATCCTATCATAATGAATACAAGTGCAAGAAACCCCTCCACAATGTGTTATCTGCAAACTTGCAAATAACACCCTCCATCGGAAAAGTCCGGCCGGGAAAGAACAAAGGAAAACCGGCCGGAACGGAATGCAAACTGGCAACTCCAGAAAACTGGTCCCGTAATAAATTACAGGAAAACCCTGATACTGTGCATACACACCCGCATCTGTATTCCGACCGGATACAAATGCAATGAGACAAAACTACACTGTACTATACTAGGATCCGGCTTAAACCAAAACCGGCTAGTATTATCCGTTCGATCATGATCCGTGCAATACCGCACGTATCTGATCGAACCCAGCCATATAACCATACGGCCTCCAGTACAAACCGTCCGATCCTGATCCGTGCAACACCGCACGTATCTGATCGGACCCTGCCATATCTCCATACGGCCTCTACAGCTTTTCGCCCGAAAGCTTGAGTAACTGAAAGTGTGGTGGACTCTAAAGACTCGTCAATACTATGGCTGTGGATTTAACCACTAGCACGTCAGAGGTATTAAGCCAATACGTAACGGGCCACCAGCTATTGACCAAAAGGGACGTCGATGAGCGAACTCATCCTGACACCCTACTGAGCCTGTCAGTGACAATATCCGTACAGTCCGGTCCGTTCGTCTATGAGCATCGCATGTCGGGCCTAGGAGGTGGGTAAAAGTCAGACCCCCAAAAGCGGTACAAGTCGTGTCGGAGTGTAGCCCAGAACACCCTGAGATACTACTGGAATACCTACTAGTAAATCTCCTGCCTTGGCCAAGGACTTCGTGTAATGGCTCTCCTAGACACAGCGCGACCTCACCCCCAATACCGGGAGAGACGAACCCCTGAAGATCCGCTCACTGCCTCCATGTGGCTCGGGACTGTACCCAACTAAAACCTGTTTGCACGACTCCTTTGAGCCGTGGTAGGGTAGTAATCAAAGCACAGTGGGATCTCACACGAGACAAATGACGATCCCCAGGTCGATGAACTAACCTGTACACATGTCACCTGGGAACTGCTATCTGACATGAGGTATAAGACCAACTAGCATGTTCCCGGCGAGTCCTGTCCGGTGTACTCATAACCCAATGAGCACCTGTATACATCTTAGGTGAACCAACTGACACCAGTGGCTTGTGAGACCGGCCACCGCCCCTCGTCGGGGTCTCGACTGTATACACTAGTCTACTCTGGAGAATCGATGCCCTGTCTCGAAACTCCTACGACTAGGGACCATTTAAGGATATGCTTATAGACTACCAGCTCCCACGTATATGATCGCCCTCATACTGCTGGCAGTCAAGCAAGAATCCTAGGGGCTCTATCAACGTGCAATAGTGACATGTCAGGTCACCTAAAGCAGTACACGATGATAAAGGTAAACCAGATAGCATACTATCATCTCGAGTAAGACTGTCATACCGGGATAGGTCCTCCCTCAATCATTGCAATCACGTGCCTGTGATCCAATAATTGACTCTGAGGGCACTATCTCCAACAATCTCCCACTTGCACTCAAGGCTAATTATTGCGATGTCGCATACTCACAGCCCGTGTGATACCGAACACCCAACTCCTCTACTAGTCAGTCTCACGAAGCTCGTTTACGAAACTATTGCGTTCGAGGAATAGCCTCAGTGAGTGGATCCGCTGTGATGTTTCTTTCTATGTCTCTCTATATCTCAAGTTCGCAGAGAAAACCATCTCCCGAAATGAGCAATACCTGTCTTAGAGTATGTCTAGATATCTGATAGGACCTAGCTCATAAATGAACTCCAAATCCAAACTTCTTAAACTGTATCGATAACTGAACTTAATCAGTACCCAGCGCCATGCCTCCCACAGTATTGCCTTGGACCACCTGTCCAAAATACTGCCCCTCGTCAGAAGGAGAAAATATAACTCTGACAGCCACTCTACCATCCATGTCACCTTGGTAGCCTGGAGTGACAACCGTTTCCTAAAAGAGGCTGTCGTTATCACATCCCTAGAACATCAACTTATGTTCTAAAACTGCTTCCGACTGTTTCTCCAGGATTGGATTAATATCAGCTTATTGCAGCTACTGCAAGAACAACATCTGGTGTGGTACTTGACATATCATGATTGACTCAATTGCCTAAGCAAGTGATCTGTCAATCATGCGTATCCCTCTCCCCTTTAGTCTGTAAGACACCTTTAGAGAGGGTGACTCCATTACCTGCAGGTGTACTACCGTGCCAGGAGTCGTCCATTCTAAATACTCATAGAATGCTGTCAAGGTACCCAGATTAGGAAACCACCCAAATCTAGATCTAAAACCATAGATCTAGTAACCAGAATGTCTGATATAATATCCAAGTCCTGTGTGGAGAAACCACTGTGTGACAACCAAAGTATAACCGATCGTAATATAGGAGTTTCCTTTCCTACTCTGTGTATGTCATCCAAAACCAGGACATCACACCCTACTACCTTCTTAACAGATCCATCCCCTATTCTGATGACGTCAAACCTATGACTGTCACATCAGAAATAGATGATCTATCTCCGCTATATCTGCTTTAGTCTATAAATAGACATAAGCCTGATGTCCACCAATGCTTCCGCTGCTCCCACTGACTACGACAACCCTCTGGCAGAGTCATATAGACGTGCACTTCTAAAGCTAGTTTAGAACGACGCTATACTCATCCTCCTGCCGGGTCTCGCAGCCTGGAACAACAACAATGGCAAGTGTGGGTAAACAAGAACTTCCCTGTCACCGTCCTTGAGGCTACCGGAGTACCTCTCGGGTGCCTGAAGTTACCCACCTTATCTGCGGAGTGGCCAATGGAATGTCAAATCAGATTGAATCTTTAGGTTCCTTATCAAATCTTCAGTAATCGTTTGCGGTTCTGGAATCGCTTCCAGTTCTACCATACTCCCACTACTGTTTTCTGAAAAATAACCATTTCTTTTTAAAATGTGGCGAGTTAAGAACAATATCACTATTGATCTTCCAGATGGTAGAAAGTCAACCCTCGTCATAGCATGGGTCAACCCACAAACAGCCATTACAGAAACGTGCCTTGAGTTGTCCAGTGTCTGGTTTTAATCATAAGCCGGACAACTCCCCGTACCTTAACATCGTTAAGATATGAACTGTTCTATATCCAATATAGAACCGGAGGCACTGATTTAATTGAACCGGATTCAAATCATGCAGCTATCTCCAGTGCATGTCAACTAAATGGAAGGAGGCCGATCAGCGTTACTCAACTTAGGAATGCTTCCAATTATGAGTAACCTGAAAGAGAAGCAATTTCTCTTTATCATTACTATCAACTGAATACCATACACAAGTATCTACATCTTCGATCACTTTGAAGAATCCCGATACTTGCTACACCTGGTACTCTACTCTATTCAAATACCTATAACTCCTCAAAACTTAGACCCTGTGTTTCTACGAAACACATGTCTAAGAACTAGAGAAGTTAAAAGTAAACAGAATATAGTATGAGGACTAACCCCTCTGTCCTAATGGACACTGGACAACATACAATACTCTGTATAAGTCCGCTGAGTCTAACAACTCTTTCACTGTGCGTCGTAGGTTGAAAACTGTACTTATGGTTAAGAAGAATTACACCGCTGTTTGATGCTCCTTACCTAACCATCCACTGATATAGGTAAATGTCATCGACATAATATCAAAAGGTATATCTCACTCTATGAAAATAGACGTACAGATATATCAATTTGAAATTGGTGCACAACAGCGGATATTCAAAACCAAATATTTGCCGACCGGCAAACAGCCCAGGTGATCTCCTCAAATATCACCGATTACAACGAATCCCGATATAATGAGGATGATCACCCTATTCCCAATAACTTACTCCCACTCATCATCTGTAAAACCATACAGATGTGAGAATCAAACCTGGTAAATACATACACTGGAGCAAGTGTCTAATCAGGAAATCAGTTTTCTTTTAACAGTACACAGTTGAACTGAAACATTGAAATGTTTCGATAGGGTATCCTGGTATTCCTAGTAATGCCTCTACCATTATCCAGATTCACAACTGTAACTGTATATCTCTTTGCCATCTGTCCAAATCCCTTTATATGTCTTTAGTCATTACCGTCTGCACACCCCTTTAGGCCAAATGGTTTTCTTCCTTCCCTACCGTTCGGCACCAGCCTATGGTTTGGAAGAAGACTATCCAATAAGAATAAAAGGTGTACTGTCCTAATCCTAGGAGCACTCGCAAAGCGAGAGAAGGTGAAGATAAAAGAAAACCGAATAAACCTTATTCCTATTTCTCCTGAACCAGAATCCATCCCCGAACTGGAACAAGTTCCTTTCGAGTTCGTATATAACCATACGATGGATTATCCAATAAACTTGGGATCTTCGTAGTGATACGGAGTGTCCTGGAGAAATACAAAGGTGATTTAGGATTGGCGAAGAAATACTTGGTTCGGTCGTGAATAGCAGTCGCAATTTACTTTGCCCTCTTACTAATCCCTTGCTTTGTCTTAACTTAATACCTTCTGTACACCATCGTTATGCTAATTGGTTTTCTTCATTCCCCACCGTTCGGCACCTGCCTAAGGTTTGGAAGAAGACTATCCAATTTGCGTAATAAGTGTACTATCTCCTAAACCAAGGAGTACTCGCAATGAGAGAAGGTGAAAAGAAAAGACAACTGAATAATCCTATTCGTTTTCTCCAGAACCAGAAACCATCCTCGAAGTCCTTCGAGTTCGTATATAACCATACGATGGTTTTGTCCAATGGAAGTGGACGTTCGTAGTAATACGGGGTGTCCTGGAGAAAAGGGTAAAAGTAGGAGTGGCAATGAGGTTTGCAACTCTGACAATCCAAAAGCCAGTGTTAAGAAGGTTCGGTCAACTTGGTCACTGAGTCATAGTCCAGGGTCGGGTCAATGGTCGCTGCCAAAGAGAGAGAGAAAAGAAACACTCAGCGTGCACTCTAACCTAGATCAGAATGGTTATCACTTTATCTAATCTGGAAACCTCCCACTGTAACCTCAAATTCTTCCCCAAACCTGAAAGAAGAATTAGTCGGGGTCACCCGAGGAGTAAACCAACTCATCAGTGGGAATCGGGATCCAACTATCATCGCATGATAACATGACGGAATCCACTCACGTCACCACACTCCAGAAGGTATGTGCATGTCTGGCAAGTTTCAGTTCTTTTGAAACTCCCGATGTGATTTTTACCCCTAGGACCCAAGTGACCTTGACGAATAATCAACAAATCAAAAGGTCCTAGTCAAGTTCAACCCGTCATTATCTTGATTGCGTTAAACCCACCCGCACGACCCTTGACGAATAATCAACAAAGTCGTACGACTGTCCTAACCAATCCACATATCCATATGACAGAAAGCATTACAGAGCTACCGCACACTACGCCTCGGCGAATAGCAACGACAAACGTAGCGCGAATACTAAGCAATACTAATCTGAAATGACGGAGGGCTACGGCTGGTTTTTGGCGAAAAACCTTTAACGTAATGAACTTGATATCGTTGGAGGAACCGGATAACTTTTTATAAAAATATAGTGACGAAAACCTTTGCTAAAGAGGTCACTCCCGGTGAAGGGATCTCGGCTCTTTCCCCGTAGAATGAGGTGCAGGATATTCCAACTGAATACCACGATGCAAAGCAAAAGTAATCGGCTATAGTGAAGTTAATGCCCTGACGCAAACTTCTGTCCAAGGGGTCACTCCCGGTGAAGGGATCTCGGCCCTTGCCTCGTCGACTGAGGAGCAGGATATTCCAAATGAATACCACGATGCAAAACAAAAGTGAACGTCCTTGCAATAACAGCTTTTTGAAAAGTGTTCCAACAACATCAGAATAGGTTTGTTTAGCTTGCATTGATCCGAATCAACGCAGTCCCATCAATGGATCACACCACAAAGAACGAAAATATACTAATGTACGTATATGCCATCCGCATTCGCCACTGGTTCCCGTCATTACCTGTTAGGTTAGCTAACTAACGACAGAGCGGGGACTGGACTAGCGCGGATGCAAAACATATACAACATCTACTAATATATATACCAATATATAATTTTCGCTCAAGGCGTGATAAAATGCAACATCACAGAAATGTACAGCATCACAGAACAAAACAGATATCTGGAAGCCCCGGGTTTCACAGAGCCGCTGCTGAAACCCGACGTTCCCCTGGTCGTGTGGATAGCCTGTGCAATGAAATCCTTGACCCCTATGGGCGCGGCAAGTTACCCGCCAAAACCTGAAGCGAGGCAGCCCCTTCAGCACCGTGAATGGACCACCCGGCACTTCACGGAATCCGGTAACTTGGGCACCCCTCCTGGGTCAACCTGTACCTCCTACGAGTGCGGCGAATAGCCCGCCAATTCCAGAGTGAAGCCCCCTCCGTCTCAATGCCATGAGATGCGGGCCCGTTGCCCTCTAGAACCCGGCTATCCGTGCACCCCTCCGCGGGGTAATCCTAGTACAGAAAGTAAAATATACATACAACGGGTACATCGACCGCAACCAGGTCGTGCCCCAAAAGAATAATACAAACAGGCAGTGACGGCAGTCCACATGTCGGACGCTCGCCCCGCAATATCAAATGTACATAATACAACAAAAACTGTACTAGCATTGCATCCAGGCTATCCCCCACGAACGATCCGCAACATCACAGCAAAAACACAGAACAACAACGTGAAAGTCACGTTCGCAAATCCGTCTAACCGGGCTATAGCAGTTAGACAGGATTTACCGATCAAGTGACATTCACGGTCGCAGATATAATGTAAATACTGTGAAATAATGTGTTTAAAATATCCGATCGATCAAAAATTAACAAGTGGGCCCCCAAGCAATACTGTAGCACTCACAGAAATTCTGGGCCCAAGTTTAATATTCCAAAACCCCCAAAATCAGCCCACAAGCCCACTGGAAAATTTCGACCCATTGATCCCTCAAACCTGCGGCGGAACCGCGGCAACAAGGGGGGTTTACCGCGGTTCCGCGCTCTACCTGAGAGATCAATATCTCGAATTTTCCCAGATCTCTTAGGACTGCTCGTACATCAATTTTCTACAACCTGAAAAAATTTTGGACTTCAAAAAATTCGACAGAAAACTGATGTAAAGAAAAACGCGGGTTTTTGGAATTTTGGTCGATCGGAAATGCAAACACATCAAACAAAGCTAGACGAAGTTAATGGCGAGGCTCTGATACCACTGTAAGTGCACGGCGGCGCCCCGGCCGTCAAACCGACGGCCAAATGCGGAAGCGGTGATAAACTTTAATTTTGCGAACTTAGCAAACCGGCACCACCGCGCACTAAACCCCGGATCGGGCTATTAAACTTGTCCTAGCTAACTAACAAGATAGGGAAGAGAGATATACCGAGTGATCCGAGTCCTCCGGTCTTCTCGTCGTCGTCCCGATCTCCCGCGGAAACTCTGGTCGTCGCATCCTTACCGGAAGGGCACCACATCGTCTGCATCTTTTACGGGCTCCCACCTCAATACCGAGGCAACTCGGACGCGAAGTTGGCTGGCCGACGCGTCCCAAGATTTGCTGTAGAAGTAGTGTAGAATCACTTTGCCTCATGGGGTTTGTGAAGTTGCCTTGATGGAGGAATCAAGATAAGAAAAATGGTGCTTTCATTTTTCTAGCATGAAATGAGATCAAGAATGCCACAAGCTCAAAAATGAAACTCTCTCATTCTCTCTCAAAGAAGTGGGCGGCCCTTAACATATAAGAATGGTGGAGGAAAGAATGTGTAGCATGAAGGGAGGTGATGGTAGGAGAAGAGAAGAGGTGACCATATCCAAACATCATCATTACAAATTCACATCAAACCCATATCCTTTCAAATCTCATTAATGCAAAAACCCATCATGAAAAAGCAAAGATGCTTATCCTATCATAATGAATACAAGTGCAAGAAACCCCTCCACAATGTGTTATCTGCAAACTTGCAATAACACCCTCCATCGGAAAAGTCCGGCCGGAAAGAACAAAGGAAAAACCGCCGGAACGGAATGCAAACTGGCAACTCCAGAAAACTGGTCCCGTAATAAATTACAGAGAAACCCTGATACTGTGCATACACACACGCATCTGTATTCCGACCGGATACAAATGCAATGAGACAAAACTACACTGTACTATACTAGGATCCGGCTTAAACCAAAACCGGCTAGTATTATCCGTTCGATCATGATCCGTGCAATACCGCACGTATCTGATCGAAACCCAGCCATATAACCATACGGCCTCCAGTACAAACCGTCCGATCCTGATCCGTGCAACACCGCACGTATCTGATCGGACCCTGCCATATCTCCATACGGCCTCTACAAGCTTTTCGCCCGAAAGCTTGAGTAACTGAAAGTGTGGTGGACTCTAAAGACTCGTCAATACTATGGATGTGGATTTAACCACTAGCACGTCAGAGGTATTAAGCCAATACGTAACGGGCCACCAGCTATTGACCAAAAAGGGACGTCGATGAGCGAACTCATCCTGACACCCTACTGAGCCTGTCAGTGACAATATCCGTACAGTCCGGTTCGTTCGTCTATGAGAATCGCATGTCGGGCCTAGGGGTGGGTAAAAGTCAGACCCCCAAAAGCGGTACAAGTCGTGTCGGAGTGTAGCCCAGAACACCCTGAGATACTACTGGAATACCTACCAGTAAATCTCCTGCCTTGGCCAAGGACTTCATGTAATGGCTCCTCCTAGACACAGCGCGACCTCACCCCCAATACCGGGAGAGATGAACCCACGAAGATCCGCTCACTGCCTCCATGTGGCTCGGGACTGTACCAAACTAAAACCTGTTTGCACGACTCCTTTGAGCCGTGGTAGGGTAGTAATCAAAGCATATTGGATCTCACACGAGACAAATGACGATCCCCAGGTCGATGAACTAACCTGTACACATGTCACCTGGGAACTGCTATCTGACATGAGGTATAAAACCAACTAGCATGTTCCCGGCGAGTCCTGTCCGGTGTACTCATAACCCAATGAGCACCTGTATACATCTTAGGTGAACCAACTGACACCAGTGGCCTGTGAGACCGGCCACCGCCCCTCGTCGGGGTCTCGACTGTATACACTAGTCTATTCTGGAGAATTGATGCCCTGTCTCGAAACTCCCACGACTAGGGACCATTTAAGGATGTGCTTATAGACTACCAGCTCCACGTATATGATCGCCCTCATACTGCTGGCAGTCAAGCAAGAATCCTAGGGGCTCTATCAACGTGCAATAGTGACATGTCAGGTCACCTAAAGCAGTACACGATGATAAAGGTAAACAGATAGCATACTATCATCTCGAGTAAGACTGTCGTACCGGATAGGTCCTCCCTCAATCATTGCAATCACGTGCCTTTGATCCAATAATTGACTCTGAGGGCACTATCTCCAACAATCTCCACTTGCACTCAAGGCTAATTATTGCGATGTCGCATACTCACAGCCCGTGTGATACCGAACACCCAACTCCTCTACTAGTCAGTCTCACAAAGCTCGTTTGTGAAACTATTGCGTTCGAGGAATAGCCACAGTGAGTGGATCCGCTGTGATGTTTCTTTCTATGTCTCTCTATATCTCAAGTTCGCAGAGAAAATCATCTCCCGAAATGAGCAATACCTGTCTTAGAGTATGTCTGGATATCTGATGGGACCTAGCTCATAAATGAACTCCAAATCCAAACTTCTTAGACTGTATCGATAACTGAACTTAATCAGTACCCAGCGCCATGCCTCCCTCAGTATTGCCTTGGACCACCTGTCCAAAATACTGCCCCACATCAGAAGGAGAAAATATAACTCTGACAGCCACTCTGCCATCCATGTCACCTTGGAAGCCTGGAGTGACAACCGTCTCCTAAAAGAGGCTGTCGTTATCACATCCGTAGAACATCAACTTATGTTCTAAAACTGCTTCCGACTGTTTCTCCAGGATTGGATTAATATCAGCTTATTGCAGCTACTGCAAGAACAACATCTGGTGTGGTACTTGACATCTCATGATTGACTCAATTGCCTAAGCAAGTGATCTGTCAATCATGCGTATCCCTCTCCCCTTTAGTCTGTAAGACACCTTTAGAGAGGGTGACTCCATTACCTGCAGGTGTACTACCGTGCCAGGAGTCATCCATTCTAAATACTCATAGAATGCTGTCAAGGTACCCAGATTAGGAAACCACCCAAATCTAGATCTAAAACCATAGATCTAGTAACCAGAATGTCTGATATAATATCTAAGTCCTGTGTGGAGAAACCACTGTGTGACAACCAAAGTATAACCGATCGTAATATAGGAGTTTCCTTTCCTACTCTGTGTATGTCATCCAAAACCAGGACATCACACCCTACTACCTTCTTAACAGATCCATCCCCTATTCTGATGACGTCAAACCTATGACTGTCACATCAGAAATAGATGATCTATCTCCGCTATATCTGCTTTAGTCTATAAATAGACATAAGCCTGATGTCCACCAATGCTTCCGCTGCTCCCACTGACTACGACAACCCTCTGGCAGAGTCATATAGACGTGCACTTCTAAAGCTAGTTTAGAACGACGCTATACTCATCCTCCTGCCGGGTCTCGCAGCCTGGAACAACAACAATGGCAAGTGTGGGTAAACAAGAACTTCCCTGTCACCGTCCTTGAGGCTACCGGAGTACCTCTCGGGTGCCTGAAGTTACCCACCTTATCTGCGGAGTGGCCAATGGAATGTCAAATCAGATTGAATCTTTAGGTTCCTTATCAAATCTTCAGTAATCGTTTGCGGTTCTGGAATCGCTTCCAGTTCTACCATACTCCCACTACTGTTTTCTGAAAATAACCATTTCTTTTTAAAATGTGGCGAGTTAAGAACAATATCACTATTGATCTTCCAGATGGTAGAAAGTCAACCCTCGTCATAGCCTGGGTCAACCCACAAACAGCCATTACAGAAACGTGCCTTGAGTTGTCCAGTGTCTGGTTTTAATCATAAGCCGGACAACTCCCCGTACCTTAACATCGTTAAGATATGAACTGTTCTATATCCAATATAGAACCGGAGGCACTGATTTAATTGAACCAGATTCAAATCATGCAGCTATCTCCAGTGCATGTCAACTAAATGGAAGGAGGCCGATCAGCGTTACTCAACTTAGGAATGCTTCCAATTATGAGTAACCTGAAAGAGAAGCAATTTCTCTTTATCATTACTATCAACTGAATACCATACACAAGTATCTACATCTTCGATCACGTTGAAGAATCCCGATACTTGCTACACCTGGTACTCTACTCTATTCAAATACCTATAACTCCTCAAAACTTAGACCCTGTGTTTCTACGAAACACATGTCTAAGAACTAGAGAAGTTAAAAGTAAACAGAATATAGTATGAGGACCAACCCCTCTGTCCTAATGGACACTGGACAACATACAATACTCTGTATAAGTTCGCTGAGTCTAACAACTCTTTCACTGTGCGTCGTAGGTTGAAAACTGTACTTATGGTTAAGAAGAATTACACCGCTGTTTGATGCTCCTTACCTAACCATCCACTGATATAGGTAAATGTCATCGACATAATATCAAAAGGTATATCTCACTCTATGAAAATAGACGTACAGATATATCAATTTGAAATTGGTGCACAACAGCGGATATTCAAAACCAAATATTTGCCGACCGGCAAACAGCCCAGGTGATCTCCTCAAATATCACCGATTACAACGAATCCCGATATAATGAGGATGATCACCCTATTCCCAATAACTTACTCCCACTCATCATCTGTAAAACCATACAGATGTGAGAATCAAACCTGGTAAATACATACACTGGAGCAAGTGTCTAATCAGGAAATCAGTTTTCTTTTAACAGTACACAGTTGAACTGAAACATTGAAATGTTTCGATAGGGTATCCTGGTATTCCTAGTAATGCCTCTACCATTATCCAGATTCACAACTGTAACCGTATATCTCTTTGCCATCTGTCCAAATCCCTTTATATGTCTTTAGTCATTACCGTCTGCACACCCCTTTAGGCCAAATGGTTTTCTTCCTTCCCTACCGTTCGGCACCAGCCTATGGTTTGGGAGAAGACTATCCAATAAGCATAAAAGGTGTACTGTCCTAATCCTAGGAGCACTCGCAAAGCGAGAGAAGGTGAAGATAAAAGACAACCGAATAAACCTTATTCCTATTTCTCCTGAACCAGAATCCATCCCCGAACTGGAACAAGTTCCTTTCGAGTTCGTATATAACCATACGATGGATTATCCAATAAACTTGGGATCTTCGTAGTGATACGGAGTGTCCTGGAGAAATACAAAGGTGATTTAGGATTGGCGAAGAAATACTTGGTTCGGTCGTGAATAGCAGTCGCAATTTACTTTGCCCTCTTACTAATCCCTTGCTTTGTCTTAACTTAATACCTTCTGTACACCATCGTTATGCTAATTGGTTTTCTTCATTCCCCACCGTTCGGCACCTGCCTAAGGTTTGGAAGAAGACTATCCAATTTGCGTAATAGGTGTACTATCTCCTAAACCTAGGAGTACTCACAATGAGAGAAGGTGAAAAGAAAAGACAACTGAATAATCCTATTCGTTTTCTCCAGAACCAGAAACCATCCTCGAAGTCCTTCGAGTTCGTATATAACCATACGATGGTTTTGTCCAATGGAAGTGGACGTTCGTAGTAATACGGGGTGTCCTGGAGAAAAGGGTAAAAGTAGGAGTGGCAATGAGGTTTGCAACTCTGACAATCCAAAAGCCAGTGTTAAGAAGGTTCGGTCAACTTGGTCACTGAGTCATAGTCCAGGGTCGGGTCAATGGTCGCTGCCAAAGAGAGAGAGAAAAGAAACACTCAGCGTGCACTCTAACCTAGATCAGAATGGTTATCACTTTATCTAATCTGGAAACCTCCCACTGTAACCTCAAATTCTTCCCCAAACCTGAAAGAAGAATTAGTCGGGGTCACCCGAGGAGTAAACCAACTCATCAGTGGGAATCGGGATCCAACTATCATCGCATGATAACATGACGGAATCCACTCACGTCACCACACTCCAGAAGGTATGTGCATGTCTGGCAAGTTTCAGTTCTTTTGAAACTCCCGATGTGATTTTTACCCCTAGGACCCAAGTGACCTTGACGAATAATCAACAAATCAAAAGGTCCTAGTCAAGTTCAACCCGTCATTATCTTGATTGCGTTAAACCCACCCGCACGACCCTTGACGAATAATCAACAAAGTCGTACGACTGTCCTAACCAATCCACATATCCATATGACAGAAAGCATTACAGAGCTACCGCACACTACGCCTCGGCGAATAGCAACGACAAACGTAGCGCGAATACTAAGCAATACTAATCTGAAATGACGGAGGGCTACGGCTGGTTTTTGGCGAAAAACCTTTAACGTAATGAACTTGATATCGTTGGAGGAACCGGATAACTTTTTATAAAAATATAGTGACGAAAACCTTTGCTAAAGAGGTCACTCCCGGTGAAGGGATCTCGGCTCTTTCCCCGTAGAATGAGGTGCAGGATATTCCAACTGAATACCATGATGCAAAGTAAAAGTAATCGGCTATAGTGAAGTTAATGCCCTGACGCAAACTTCTGTCCAAGGGGTCACTCCCGGTGAAGGGATCTCGGCCCTTGCCTCGTCGACTGAGGAGCAGGATATTCCAAATGAATACCACGATGCAAAACAAAAGTGAACGTCCTTGCAATAACAGCTTTTTTAAAAGTGTTCCAACAACATCAGAATAGGTTTGTTTAGCTTGCATTGATCCGAATCAACGCAGTCCCATCAATGGATCACACCACAAAGAACGAAAATATACTGATGTACGTATATGCCATCCGCATTCGCCACTGGGTCCCGTCATTACCCGTTAGGTTAGCTAACTAACGACAGAGCGGGGACTGGACTAGCGCGGATGCAAAACATATACAACATCTACTAATATATATACCAATATATAATTTTCGCTCAAGGCGTGATAAAATGCAACATCACAGAAATGTACAGCATCACAGAACAAAACAGATATCTGGAAGCCCCGGGTTTCACAGAGCCGCTGCTGAAACCCGACGTTCCCCTGGTCGTGTGGATAGCCTGTGCAATGAAATCCTAGACCCCTATGGGCGCGGCAAGTTACCCGCCAAAACCTGAAGCGAGGCAGCCCCTTCAGCACCGTGAATGGACCACCCGGCACTTCACGGAATCCGGTAACTTGGGCACCCCTCCTGGGTCAACCTGTACCTCCTACGAGTGCGGCGAATAGCCCGCCAATTACAGAGTGAAGCCCCCTCCGTCTCAATGCCATGAGATGCGGGCCCGTTGCCCTTTAGAACCCGGCTATCCGTGCACCCCTCCGCGGGGTAATCCTAGTACAGAAAGTAAAATATACATACAACGGGTACATCGACCGCAACCAGGTCGTGCCCCAAAAGAATAATACAAACAGGCAGTGACGGCAGTCCACATGTCGGACGCTCGCCCCGCAATATCAAATGTACATAATACAACAAAAACTGTACTAGCATTGCATCCAGGCTATCCCCCACGACCGATCCGCAACATCACAGCAAAAACACAGAACATCAACGTGAAAGTCACGTTCGCAAATCCGTCTAACCGGGCTATAGCAGTTAGACAGGATTTACCGATCAAGTGACATTCACGGTCGCAGATATAATGTAAATACTGTGAAATAATGTGTTTAAAATATCCGATCGATCAAAAATTAACAAGTGGGCCCCCAAGCAATACTGTAGCACTCACAGAAATTCTGGGCCCAAGTTTAATATTCCAAAACCCCCAAAATCAGCCCACAAGCCCACTGGAAAATTTCAACCCATTGATCCCTCAAACCTGCGGCGGAACCGCGGCAACAAGGGGGGTTTTACCGCGGTTCCGCGCTCTACCTGAGAGATCAATGTCTCGAATTTTCCCAGATCTCTTAGGACTGCTAGTACATCAATTTTCTACAACCTGAAAAATTTTTGGACTTCAAAAAAATTCGACAGAAAACTGATGTAAAGAAAAACGCGGGTTTTTGGAATTTTGGTCGATCGGAAATGCAAACACATCAAACAAAGCTAGACGAAGTTAATGGCGAGGCTCTGATACCACTGTAAGTGCACGGCGGCGCCCCGGCCGTCAAACCGACGGCCAAATGCGGAAGCGGTGATAAACTTTAATTTTGCGAACTTAGCAAACCGGCACCACCGCGCACTAAACCCCAGATCGGGCCATTAAACTTGTCCTAGCTAACTAACAAGATAGGGAAGAGAGATATACCGAGTGATCCGAGTCCTCCGGTCTTCTCGTCGTCGTCTCGATCTCCCGCGGAAACTCCGGTCGTCGCATCCTTGCCGGAAGGGCACCACATCGTCTGCATCTTTTACGGGCTCCCACCTCAATACCGAGGCAACTCGGGCGCGAAGTTGGCTGGCCGACGCGTCCAAGATTTGCTGTAGAAGTAGTGTAGAATCACTTTGCCTCATGGGGTTTGTGAAGTTGCCTTGATGGAGGAATCAAGATAAGAAAAATGGTGCTTGCATTTTTCTAGCATGAAATGAGATCAAGAATGCCAGAAGCTCAAAAATGAAACTCTCTCATTCTCTCTCAAAGAAGTGGGCGGCCCTTAACATATAAGAATGGTGGAGGAAAGAATGTGTAGCATGAAGGGAGGTGATGGTAGGAGAAGAGAAGAGGTGACCATATCCAAACATCATCATTACAAATTCACATCAAACCCATATCTTTTCAAATCTCATTAATGCAAAAACCCATCATGAAAAAGCAAAGATGCTTATCCTATCATAATGAATACAAGTGCAAGAAACCCCTCCACAATGTGTTATCTGCAAACTTGCAAATAACACCCTCCATCGGAAAAGTCCGGCCGGGAAAGAACAAAGGAAAACCGGCCGGAACGGAATGCAAACTGGCAACTCCAGAAAACTGGTCCCGTAATAAATTACAGGAAAACCCCGATACTGTGCATACACACCCGCATCTGTATTCCGACCGGATACAAATGCAATGAGACAAAACTACACTGTACTATACTAGGATCCGGCTTAAACCAAAACCGGCTAGTATTATCCGTTCGATCATGATCCGTGCAATACCGCACGTATCTGATCGAACCCAGCCATATAACCATACGGCCTCCAGTACAAACCGTCCGATCCTGATCCGTGCAACACCGCACGTATCTGATCGGACCCTGCCATATCTCCATACGGCCTCTACAGCTTTTCGCCCGAAAGCTTGAGTAACTGAAAGTGTGGTGGACTCTAAATACTCGTCAATACTATGGCTGTGGATTTAACCACTAGCACGTCAGAGGTATAAGCCAATACGTAACGGGCCACCAGCTATTGACCAAAAGGGATGTCGATGAGCGAACTCATCCTGACACCCTACTGAGCCTGTCAGTGACAATATCCGTACAGTCCGGTCCGTTCGTCTATGAGCATCGCATGTCGGGCCTAGGGGGTGGGTAAAAGTCAGACCCCCAAAAGCGGTACAAGTCGTGTCGGAGTGTAGCCCAGAACACCCTGAGATACTACTGGAATACCTACCAGTAAATCTCCTGCCTTGGCCAAGGACTTCGTGTAATGGCTCTCCTAGACACAGCGCGACCTCACCCCCAATACCGGGAGAGACGAACCCCCGAAGATCCGCTCACTGCCTCCATGTGGCTCGGGACTGTACCCAACTAAAACCTGTTTGCACGACTCCTTTGAGCCGTGGTAGGGTTGTAATCAAAGCACAGTGGGATCTCACACAAGACAAATGACGATCCCCAGGTCGATGAACTAACCTGTACACATGTCACCTGGGAATTGCTATCTGACATGAGGTATAAGACCAACTAGCATGTTCCCGGCGAGTCCTGTCCGGTGTACTCATAACCCAATGAGCACCTGTATACATCTTAGGTGAACCAACTGACACCAGTGGCCTGTGAGACCGGCCACCGCCCCTCGTCGGGGTCTCGACTGTATACACTAGTCTACTCTGGAGAATCGATGCCCTGTCTCGAAACTCCTACGACTAGGGACCATTTAAGGATGTGCTTATAGACTACCAGCTCCCACGTATATGATCGCCCTCATACTGCTGGCAGTCAAGCAAGAATCCTAGGGGCTCTATCAACGTGCAATAGTGACATGTCAGGTCACCTAAAGCAGTACACGATGATAAAGGTAAACCAGATAGCATACTATCATCTCGAGTAAGACTGTCGTACCGGGATAGGTCCTCCCTCAATCATTGCAATCACGTGCCTGTGATCCAATAATTGACTCTGAGGGCACTATCTCCAACAATCGGTACATGATATATTAGTCGGTTATATTCGATATAGCCGGATTGTCGGATCAAGTGTTGATTCGATGATTTAATGTATAATAATATATATGATTTATTGTATTACATTATCTAATGTTGGCTCGCTTTATTATTTCATTTTCTCACTGGATAATACATTGATATGTATGCGATATATGTTAATTGTATTATTTTCTTTTGTTGCAAATATATAATATATATGTGATATATATTATTGTGACATGATATGATTAATAATGGAACATGTTTAGTGAAGATTAAACAAGGTTAAGGTTTGATTAGGGTTAGCTTCTTCTTGCACCATCTAGAAGCTTTCTCTTTTGTCTTGGTTAAGATATTATGGTTGATATTTATCCATGACTCATTTTTAACCTAACCAAACCCTAGCTCTAGTTTATTCTCTACAAGGGTTATTCTTGTCATACTAAACTATTGTTACATTATTAATTCATATATACATTTCATTATTAATGACAAAAGGAATGATCTCATTATTCATCTTCTTCTTCTCTCTTTAGCTTTGAGAAAGCTTACTAGAAATTCCTTTTGTGATGATTTCATGTGAGATTATGATATAAAAAGAATGCATAAATACTACTCCATCATCCTCATCTAATTTAGCCCATTAGATTAGGGTGTTCACCTCATTAGAGTGAGAGAGCTTGAGTTATTGCAACTTCGATGTAGATCATCGGAGAAAAGGAATACGACAAGCTATCATTGATCATTCGAGTCGTGGAGCCTCTCTTGAGTCCGGGAGATCGTGATCGTGGCGAAGGGACTTCTACTCGGAGCTTATGAAGCGAAGGAGCAGATTACAAAGGTTGTAATCCCTCACACTTAGTAGTAAAGATGTTTACTTGCATGTTAAACCCTAATAATCTAGCAAAGATCCCGGCTTTAGGTTGTTCGGCACGTCTAAATTTTTATTCGGGCATGTTTGATGCCTTATGAACCTTCACAAGAGTGCCTAGGAACCCTACATTGCCTGCATGTCTTTCCGAATACTTTAAACTTGGAATAATAGGTTTCTGACAGTCGATTGTCTCTATCGACTCTCAACGTCTCCGCGTGAAGTCGTCTCTAGCTGGAATCAATCTATCTGATGACCTCGCATCGGGGTAGGCGAACGATCCACATGTCTTAGTCATTCTTCCTCGGTGACTAGCGACCTTCTATCATCTCTTAGTACAACTTGTACTGCAATAGCTCCAACATCTAGGGCGATATCGCGTCGTTCGCAGCAGCAACTGGCTCACTCGTCTGCACGCTGAACAGTGCCCCAATCATCATGAATAAGCAATATATCAACGGTCATCAAAATCTAGTTGGCCTCTGTCAGTGGCCCAATCCTCTAGTACTGATCTGCATGTCCGAGTAATCTCATCCAGCGATCCATCAAACGCTCGTAGCGCAAAAACACAATCAAAAGGCACATCTCTGCAATCGTGTGTCGCCGGAATTACGCCCTGGTCAGTCCTCGTTCGTGACGAGCTCGTGCTGACCGCAACTCTAGTCGTAGCTCTCCCTGCCCGTAATCGTGGCAGCAAAACCATAACCGGTACCGATGAGGCTAGATCATGAATGAATATAATACTGAGCAAAGAAATGTACATCCTAAGGCTTCTTAAGTGGAGTAGCGTATCGTAAATATGCCGCGGAACATATCCACGGTACGTCATTCTACTTTAGTCACCTATTCCATCAACCAAGGGTCATCCTACGCTCCAAAGGTAACACCTAACGCTTTGATACCAACTTTGTCACGACCCGAAAGTACGGAACATGACCGGCCCTTAAACTACGAACGTCTCGAGGCGTACGTAATCTAAGGAAGCCGAAAACCCAGAAATCCAAACCAAGGAAAGTAGTAGAGTGATGGAAAAACCATTTTCAAATCAAGTAGTTTGCCACATACGCCGAAATGTGCATTTTAAAATCACAAGTCTTTTCTAAAAATTTCGGCAGAGTTTCCTTTGTAAAAACTGACCCTAAACGGGTACAAAACCTGATAAAGCATATATAATGAAAAATGCATCCCCAAGCGGGAGCTAGCTCTTCGTCAATCGACGGTCACAACCACGCAAGCAATATAACATACAACACCAAAAGGCGAGGATCACAATAGAAAAGGAAACTCAAAACAGCATGAAATCCATAGAAATACAACGCGCGACTTTAAGGTCGAAAGAATAAACATCACTGGTCTCTATATGAAATAAATACATGTTTGGTTGATGGAACTTCTAGATACAACTGAATAATAATATACAAAATATACTGATGGTCATGATACAAGTGAACCCACCTACTAGCAAATCACCCGGAAATGGAAATAGTGCCAGCAAAGCCATAATGAAACCTGTACGGCAAACCTGCAAGAAACTATGGCACAACGGGGGTGAGTTGCCAACTTGTGGGTAGAAAAACATCTACGATCAGAAATCGCATGAACAACGCAATCCTAGGTCATATGATCATAATATATCCTCAAATATATAACCTGCAGCCTATAACAATGGCTAGGGTATACCTCTAAACAACTGTAATACCAAGTGCTCGTGTCAGTGCCTCAGGTAGAAATATATCATATGGATGAGGTATGAATGCATGAACACAGAATACATATAAACGAAGAAACTGCTTTCATAACTTAGTGAGATTTCTGTATTTTCAAAACGAGGTATCATAAATGAAATCAGCATAAACAGTGTCTAGCATCGACACAAAACATAAATCCCAATATCTCAAGATCCCAGGCTCCGGCTATCCGGACTGGCCTGTATCATCAAATCTCAGTACCTCAATATCTCAAAATCTCTATATCAATCTCACTATCTAGGGCGCCGTCAGTCCAGACCGGCCCCTACCATCAATCTCAAGACCACGACGGTATCCTCCGGATATCCGACGAGTCGGGTAAAATCACCGGCCAGTAGTGCTCCCCTGCCAGACTCATCGTCTACTACTCGAGCTTCTTGCCTCGGGGTACTTTACCGGGCCCACCATGTACTCGAAACGGTTCATCTAACTCCTCGAACCGGGTCTCGAAATCCATCAGCAAACTCATGGTGGACGACTCATACATCATGGGAAAACCGCACTTTTCATTTAAAAAAGAGAGAAAAGAAGTTTATAAATGTTTTTGTGGTTTTCCCCCAAATCCAGGAAATCTCATGAAAATCCGAATCCAAATCATCAATAGCATGTAAACAGTGAATATAGGCATAAAAATCCATGAATGCGGCATAACAGTGAATAATAACATGCACGAAGTAGCAAGTAATAACTACAATGTCTAAACTAGCATATAAGGAAAGTATACCAATATCATGTCTAAACTATTAGCTAACAACTATGTCCATGAACTAGTATTTTCTAAGTGTTCGTAACATGGCAATTACCGATGAAGATGTGTGTGAGTCGGCAAGTAAGTGTACGTGGTACATACGCATCATCGGTAATGGTGCTGGTGTCCTAACAGCATGATATCAATAACGGTATATGAATCACAAAATAAGTATGCGATGTGGAGCGAACAGTAATAATGTGCGGGAGCTGAATACTAGACACAACGATAACTAATATGCATTTAATAAAATATGAGTTCTACAGTGGTGCCATTTGAAATAACACGAATCGCGGTGTTTTGAAAATAAGGGCTACGGTGTTTTTAAGAAAAGATAAGTCCTTTGAAATATCCATAGAATCCCTTGACCTGTCTTTTAAAATACTCGCGATCCGTTAGTTTTTGAAATAGGTAGGAATCTAATCTAGTCTGAAAACTACACTAAACTATACGGCTGAGCTAACAAGCTGAACTAAAGGTAAGAAAACCGCCTAACATCTGAGTCGATACATACATATATATATATATAGTCGGTGATCCCGCCTCGATAATATCACAGCCGATACCATATCTATAATCAGATATTCCCAAGTCAAGAGTGCGGATCTATCATCAATATATAGCTCGTACATAAATCCGTCGTACGGCATCCTAAATCTGGGTATGAGTAAATATCACATTCATCACACTATTCGTCCGGTATCCTCTTTATTGAAGATCATACTCCGGGTACTGATCTATGTCTAGTACAATACTGATACCACCTACGTGTGCATGCACGTATGTAAAACACTACGTCAAAGGACCCGCTACAACGTCATGTAGTAAATCAAATACGAACCCTGCCATATCACCGATCTCATGGCCTCAAATCAAATCTCATCGACTTATCTCAATCCCAAGTACTATCCTCAAATCTAGTATATAATCACATAGTCCCATACCCATGTGAACAAATAAATATATATTCCCATATAAGCATATGAGAGAAGAATGTATCCAAGTATGGGTGTGTGTGTGTATGTGTGGTGCAACCACTACTCTAGGGTTTCGCAACACTAAACCAATCCAATCACACCAAATATCCATCTTTACCATCAATAATCTCAAACAATATATAATCAAATATATGTGTGTATACGTATTCGTATACATCACCACGAACTGCGGGGGTGCTATACGCCATCCACCCGACTTCTCCCCGTAGATATAAATCTACTCACCTTGCTTCTTGTGTGCCGATGCCGATGTCGCCATCTTTATCTTCAACGCCTCGACGTCACGTGGGGTACCTACAAGGATATCACAATGCTAAAGCACATGAAAATCACATCGGAAACCAAAACGGCACACGCTACTCGCATAGGTAAAAACCTATAGCCTCGCATGCAAACACGACCAATAACCCTTTGCCGTTGACGTTCAAACGCCACCCGACAGAAACGAATCACCAAATACCAAAATCCATGCTAAAACAAGTCGTAAATCACGCGCCAACACAAGAAAATCATCCCAGATTCTATCCTAAATGGAATCAGTCAAAGTTGCACATACCAAAGGTCAAGTTTATAGGGTAAAAGGCTACAGAACAAAAACGAGGCCAAACCCTCCTGCTCTGGCCGCAATTTGCGGCCAGAAGGGATTTATCTACGGCCTGAACAAGGAGGTAGGGGCTAGGGTTTTGTGTGATAGTTCCTAGGTGCCTGCACATCTCACTGTCAACCCAGAATTATTTTCAGGTGGCTCGGGTAATAGCAGATTCCCAAAAACACTCCCAGATTTACAGTTTTCCCCGATATCGATTCACTAAATCCGTATTCTGGGTTTTACTCTCTGGTTTGGTCCAATATAACTTCACAACAGGGGTTGTAGCCTCTAATTACACCTCAATTCATCTTTGATTTCAGATCAAACCCTAAACCCTAACTTGAATTTTCCAAAGTCCATCAAAACACACAATATCGACATGAAACAAGTATAGATGCATAATGAAACGACATACTACTCTAAGCGTGTAGAAATTACCTCCTTTGGCAACTCAAGAATTTTCTTGAGTTGCTCAAAGTCCTCCAAATCCATTCTTTCTAGGTCCAATGTGTAGCTAGTGAGCTTGGGAACAGTTTTTGTGAAATGGGAATAGGGTTTTGGGGTTGCATTCATGATGGATCTAGGCTTGAAGAGGGGGGAGGAGGGAGAGGGAGGAGCTGCAGCAGCAAGGGGAAGGAGAGGAGAGAGAATGAGAAGAGGAAATGATGGGGGGAGATGGTTCAAAAAGAAAAAGTTGACTTACCCTTTCTCTCTCTTCATCACACCATACCTTTTTCTTTTCTTTTCCTTTTTCCTTTATTCCTTCTCACCCAATGGTAAACCCTAATCAACCATACACCCACAACATGTAAGAAAATGTAACAAGTGTGGAAAAATGATATGTGCATGTTTTGCACCAAAAATGCTAAAAACCCGATTAGCGATTTTTAATCGCGATTAGCACTAAATTAGCATATAAGTAATCATAAAAACTTTAAAATGGCATAATTCCATAAAATACCCTATTTTAGAATTTTCCATAATTTTTCCAAAATTTTCCCCATTTATCGGTATTTAATTATACCAAAATATTAAAATATTCATTAAAAATTAATATTAAATTATAAAAATTCCCAAAAATAATATTTTATTTTTTTGAAATGTTACATTTCTTTTCTTTCATTAATCTCATTAATGAATCCCATCATTTATACTTCCTAAGCATCACAGAAGAAACGAAAGCAGTGGTATTTATATATCATCATATATATATAGTATAAGCATTCGTCTCGGGCAGTAATATGATCTCATCACAGAACATTGCAGCAGAAGAAACATATGAAATATTGGATATGCTAGGAGGTTCGTGTTTTATTTTGAACCTGTATAAAATACGGATTCCACGGTCGTGATGAATAGCGAAACCTACATCCCCAGTGTAAGTCCACGGTAGCGCCCCGGCCGTCTAACAGACGCCAAATGCGGAACAGAAACTTTTACAACTGGCGCTATCGCGTATTATAACCCGGATCTTCCATTAAAGCTAAACTAACAAACTACAAAGTGGGAAGAAATGTAATACCGAACGATCCGAGTCCTTCGGTCTTCAACCATCATCCCACGCTTTGTTGCGGTTGCTTCGATCTCCTGAATCTTCAGTCTTCTCGTCCAGGTGGCACCACGTCGACGGATCTTTAAATGGGCTCCCGCCTCTGAACCGAGGCAACTCGATCATCAAGTTTGCTAAAAGAGATGACCAAGATTGATGTAAAGAATGAGTAGAACACTTTGTCTCGTTACGTCCAAGGCTATGGACGAACGGTTAATGAAGTTGCCTTTTGGATCGGGTGAATGAGAAATGGGCATATGAAATTTCCATGAATCAAACTCCTAATCTTTTTAATCAACCCACACCTTTCACTCTAAAAAGTGGCCGGCCAATATATGGTGGAGGGGGTGAGTGTAGGAGCAAGGAATGAGGGTGACCATAAGATAAATATCAAGAGAAAAATCAAAGGTATAACAAAACACATTAATGTAAAGAATGACTCATTAACCTTAGTCACCCTTTCATTAAATGCTACCAATGAACAAAGAACTCCTCACAAACTCTAGAAGCTTCCACACACATCACCCTCATGACTCACCCAAGAGAAGAAAAGATAAATCCGCATTTAACCGAATGTTAAATACGGCTGATAGAAAACTGGAAAATGGCAACTTCCAAAAGTGATCCTGAAACGAATTTCAGGATAACCCCGTAACAGTATAAACATACCCGTATTTGTATTACGACCGAATACAAATGCAACTGAGACAAAGATATTATATCTACACAGTATAATACTCAGATCCGGCTTAAACCAAAGCCGACCAGTATTATCTGCCCGAAAAATGACACGTGCGAAAACGCACGTGCATTTTCTGAACCCTGCTATAAAACCATACGGCCTCTACAACGTTTCGCCCGAACTTGGTAAACGATCTGTGGGGGACTCTAATGACTCACCAACACATTGGCACTGGGTATAACCACTAGCACGTCAGAGGTACAAACTGTACGTAACGGTTGCCTATGTATTGATTGGAAGGAAAGCTGACGAGCGAACTCATCCATAAACCCTACTGAGCCTAACAGTGACAATATACATACAGTCCGGTCCGTTCGTCTAAAAAGTATCATATATCGAGTCTAGGGGGCGGATCAAGTCAGACCCCTAATAACGTGATAATTCGTGTCGGTATGAAGCCCATCACCACCTGAGAAACTACTGATCCAAATCAGTAATTCTCCACTATCTCGGCCGAGGATTTCTAATGATGGCCACCCGTGCACTGTGCGACATCAACCCCCAATACCGGGAGAGATGAATCCACGACGATCTGCTCACTGCCTCCATGTGGCTCGGGACTGTACCCAAAAATTACCTGTTTGCACGTCTCCTTTGAGTGTGGTAGGGTAGGAATTAAAGCACAGTGGGAACTCACACGAGACAAATGACGATCTCAGGTCGACAAACTAACCTGTACAGATGTCACCAGGGAACTGCTATCTGACGATATGTATAATACCAACTAGCATGTTCCCGGCGAGTCCTGTCCGGTGTACTCATAACCCAATGAGCACCTGTATACATCTTAGGTGAACCAACTGACACCAATGGCTTATGTGACCGGCCACTGCCCCTTGTCGGGGTCTCGACTGTATACACTAGTCTACTCTGGAGTATCGATGCCCTGTCTCGAAACTCCCACGACTAGGGACACTTTAAGGATGTGCTTACAGACCCCAGCTCCCACGTATATGATCGCCATCATACTGCTGGCAGTCAAGAAAGAATCCTATGGGCTCTATCATCATGCAATAGTGAACTAAAGAAAATATACGATGATAAAGACAAACCATATAGCATACTATCATCTCGAGCAAGACTGTCATATCGGTATAGTTCCTCCCTCAATCATTGCAATCACGTATCTGCGATCCAATAATTGACTTAGAGGGCACTATATCCAACACCTAGACCCCTACGAGAGCGGCAAACAACCCTACCAATTCTAGAGTTAAGAGACCCGGTCTCGACTTCTCGAGATGGCCTCCCACTGGACCCTAGAACCCGGCTGCTTGTGCTCTCCGCCTTGGGTCTTTCCTAATGCGGAAAAGTAAATACTATACAATGGTGACATCATCCTCAACCCGGAAGTGCTCCAATAAAAGAATATTAATTACAATTCAATTTTATATGAATGAAAATAAAAACTCTCATCTCACATAAAACCCCCGGCTATTCAGAACACGACGATCCAATATAACATATCACAGCAACACATAACATCACATGTCATTAACATAAGTAAATATGCGTATCCCAATTGTCGTTGATGTATAGCAACGAAACTGGCGATACACCACATATTACACTTACGGTCGCAGAAAAGAAAATGTAAAACTACAACATTTGGAATCCACAATCTCCTTAGACATCATAAATCCGAAATATAACATACTTCGCATTTCATGCCTAACTGTATGAATTCCATATATTGTATCACATTACAGAAAAAGCTAGACGATATTAAACATTCCGATCGGATCAACAAACACCCGAAGTTTCCCAAATGCTCAATACTTGAGCGTAGTTTAGAAGTATCCATCACATGCCACAGTAGTAGTGAACCAGCCGTAGAAGGGTCAACCAACGCCTTACTTGTGGCACCGCTAAACCATCACAAACCCTAAAGTTCAGTGACGGTTTTGACGGTCACAAAACGGAGTTAAGGTTTTGTTCTTCTAGAGGGTTCACCGCATCACTTGCACGATGTTTGAATGTTCTATAACTTTAAAAAGATCCAACTCTTGAAAATTTTCAGCAAGGGAAAAAGTCGGTATTTGATATCCAATCGAACTTTTCAATACCGTCTAAATAATCCGAAACAAAGCTAGAATTGCGAATACAAAATACTCTGAATTACCTTTTTATTAAATAAACATCTCATGCAAATTTAGCAAAAATAAACAACACCACAATTACCAAAACCCCAGAGTGTAGAACACCAACCAAAACCCAAGCCCAAACTCTATGGGAAATCCGGCAACGCCGGAATTGTTGCTCTGGTCGCTGGCCGTACTCTGAGCACAGGGGTTGGGTTTTGCACAGTGTTCTATATGTATCTCATATATCATTCTGCAACTGTTAGAATAATTTTTTGACCCCTAAAAAATTTCGTCAGAAACTAGGGTTTTTCGTCGGGTGTTTCGGAGTTGTTTCGGTTTCGTAATCCTAGACTTATCCGTTTAATTCTCTAGCTAGGCTCTGATACCACTGCTGGGATACCTACAATGGCAGCAAGGTTTCGGGAGGCATCACACATGCCAAGTTTAAATTTTTGCCATTCTAGATAACCCAAACACAAGATCTTTAACTAGAGAATCAAACAAAACAACGAAGCAAACAACTTTACTTGTAAGAGTTTAGGATTACAACCTTTGTAGTCCGTTCCTTCGCTTCATAAGCTCCGTGTTGAGGTCCCTTCGCTGCGATCATCATGAACCCGGACTCTAGAGAGGCTCCATGAGCTGAATGAGGCATCTTGCTTAAAGTCTTCCTTTTCGAAGATGATCTACCTTGAAGAATCTCAAACTCAAGCTCTCACTTCTATAATGAAGTATTAGTGAAGTGAACACCCTAATCTAAGTGGCTAGAATAGATGAGGATGATGAAGTAGGAATTTCTCTCTCTTTTGTTTTCAATTTCTCACTTTTAAATCACCAAAAAACAAAAAGCTAGAAAGCTTTTTCAAGAAGGAAGAAAAAGAAGAAAGCTTTTGTGATGAATAATGAATTGTTGTGAGGTTAGAATTGCAACCATGGGTTAAATATGATATCCTTAACCCTTGTAGAGACTTAACCATTTGCTATAGTTAGAGTTAGGTCAACAAATATCTTAAGGAAGACAAAAATGGTGGACAAAGTCAAAGAAGCCCACAAGCTTTCATCAAAATATCAACCATGGATAATTCCACCATTATTCGTATTTCCTTAATAATAATTATAAACCCTAATCTAACCCCAGCATGGTTCAAGTCTCATAAACCCTAGTTGCAATTTTAACCTAGCATGTTACAATATTATATATCACATATATAATATATAATGTAACAAAAGCAAATAATACAATTAACATATATCGCATATACATCAATGTATTATCCAAGTGAGAAAAATAATCAATAAAGTGAGCTTATATTAGTTAATGTAACGTAATATATCTCATATATAATTATATATTAAATTATCGAATCAACACTTGATCCGATAACCCGGCTATATTACATACAACCGGCTAATATAACAAGTACCATTTCATCAAATCAACATTTGATCTGATGACCTGGCTATATCACATATACCCGGCCGATATCACATATCGTGAGAAGAGAATACGGTATCTCATATCGTATCAGTCTCAGTCTCGTACATATCGCATATGTGCCCCTGCTCCATTTTTTTTGAGCCAAGAAACCTCTGTGTAGGACTCTAAAGAATCGTCAATACGCCGACAGTAGGTGATGATCATATCAAACACCCACAAGCTGCAAGCCGTTAGCTAAACGTAACATCCACCCGTGTATTGAGCGATCAGAAGATCAACAAGCAAGCCTGTATATTTTCCTGTGAATCCAATCAGTAGCACTACCCGTACAATCCGATCTCTTTGTCTGATATGTCGCATATCTAGTCTAAGGGTGGTAAACGTCAGACCCCAGTAACCGATAAGTCATGTCGATGTAAGGCTCATAACAGGTCGAGAAACTACTGATAACACTTACCAGTAGCACTTCATATCAGCCCTGGTCAGGGACTTCCAGTTATAGCCAATCGAACACAGTACAACATCAACTCCCTATACCGGGAGAGACGAAACCCCTCCTATCGCTCATTGCCTCCATGTGATTCGGGACTGTACCCAAAAGCCATCGTTTTGCACGCCCTCTTGGACGTGGTAAGGTGGAAATCAAAGCACAGTGGGAATCATACAAGACTTTATGACGATCTCGGGTCTACAGACTAACCTGTACTAGTGTCATCAGAGAACTGCTATCTGACAACAACAACAACAACAACTGAGCCTTTTATCCCAAGCATATGGGGTAGGCTACATGAACCAACATGAGAATGGTGCCGGGTCCAGCACATGAATCCTCTGCCTCCACTCACTCCTATCGAACAATATACTTTCATTGAGTCCTTTGGCAACCATATCGTTTCGTATCACCTCCATCCATGTTTTCTTCGGTCTCCCTTTTGCCCTTTTGCCATTTTCCATATCGAGAGTATCTATTCGTCGGACCGGTGCTTCCATAGGCCTGCATCGCATATGACCAAACCATCTTAGCCGGTTTTCCCGCATCTTCTCCTCCACAGGGGCGACACCAACTTTTGCACGGATATCCTCATTTCACACCTTATCTTTTCTAGTGTTACCGTACATCCAACGAAGCATGCGCATCTCCGCTACATGCATCTTCTGTGTATGATGCTTCTTAGGAGCCCAGCATTCTGTACCATATAATAAGGCAGGCCGAATAGCGCTCCGATAAAACATCCCTTTCAATTTTAACGGAAAGTTACGATCACACAAAATTCCTGTTGCATTCCTCCATTTCAACCAACCAGCTTGGATCCTTTGATTAACATCACTATCGATTCCCCATTCTTTTGGATGATGGAACCTAGATATCTAAACTGATCGCTCGGTGATATCTCTTGCCCTTCCAATGTTATACCAATATGGTTTTGACTTCTCTGGTTACTAAATTTGCAATGCATATATGCTGTCTTAGACCCGCTCAATCTGAATCCCCGAGATTCCAATGTTTGCCTCCATAATTCCAATTTGGTATTAACCCCTGCTTTCGTCTCATTTACTAGAACAATATCATCAGCGAATAGCATACACCAAGGTACCTCATCTTGGATAGTTCTAGTAAGCTCATCCATCACAATGGTAAACAGGAATGGACTTAATGCAGATCCTTGATGTAAACCAATAGTAATCGGAAAATCACTCGTTAAGCCGCCGCAAGTTCTGACATTTTCCACTACTCCATCGTACATATCCTTGATTATGTCAATATACTTGACGGGGACCCCCTTCTTCATCATTGTCCCCCATAATACCTCTCTAGGTACCTTGTCGTACGCTTTTTCTAAATCAATAAATATCATATGCAAATCTCTTCTCTTCTCTGGAAAACGCTCGACAAGTTGACGAAGCAAATGAATAGCCTCTGTCGTTGATCGTCCAGGCATGAACCCAAACTGGTTTTCTGTTATCTTAATATCCTTCCTTAGCCTGCTATCTGACGATAGGTATAAATACCTCTCTCGAGAACTGCTATCGACGATAGGTATAAATCCATCTAGGAGTTCTCGGTGAGTCCGTTCAGTGTACCCAGTCTCCACTGAGCACCCGTACACCATCTTTGATCTCAAACACCAATGGATATGGGATCATCCATCGCCCATCATATGGGTCAAGATGCGTATACACTAGTCTACTCTGGTGTATCGATGCCCTGTCTCGATACACCCTCGACTAGGAACAGTTATAGGATGTACTCGTTGACTACCATGGCCCCACTAGTATGATCTTATCATAGTCCTAGTAGTCAAGTACATATCCCAAAGGGCTTTATCAACATGTGAGAGCAAGACAGTAAACCAATACAAGTCAACATGTTAAGATAAAGTGCAACCAGATAGCATACTATCATATCGAGGAAGAAAGTCCTCTCTCTATATATCCAAGCATCCACTATAATATACATCATATGTACAATAATGGCCTCTAGGGCATATACATAACTAACAGGCCCGGGGGTAGCTTGTTCCAGTTATGCGCAGTTCAGAGACAGTCTTATGCAGATTTACAGTTCTTGTGCGACCGTTGAGTACAGCTTAAGTTCGCCTCTACTGAGGGGACTGCTTGCTCATGTCCGCGCCCGTCCACTTTTACTAAATCGTTTTTGTGTGGCACAGCCCGCCGATGCTCGTTTGTTTGAGATTCTGAGCATGTTCGGCAGGGTAAGGATTCGGAGTTCTTGATTTATGACCAGGGTGTGCTATGTTAGGGACTCATTGGCGTATACTTGATACTGATGGGTAGAGACGAGAGGTCCTAAGCAGACACATCAGTCAGCTTTCTGTGTTCACCTTAAGAGCCACCAAGATATAACATGACTTGAGAGTTGGTTACGGGTGGGCAGGGATGAAGATCGAAGTTTCAGATTTCGTTTCGAAGTGCTTGGCTTGTCAGCGAGCTAAGGTTGAGCATTTGAGACCGGCTGGAGAATTGCAACCTTTTTACCGTTCCAGAGTGGGAATGGGAGCAGATCTCCATGAATTTTCGTTGTAGTGTCTACCCAGATCTAGTCGAGGGTATGACTCCATTTGGGTGATTGTTGTCTGGTTATGCTCAGTTTGCTCAGTTGTTCTTCGGTAAGTTTGTGCGTTTGTACGGAGTTCCTTCATGCATTGTATCCAATAGAGATACCCAGTTCGCTAGCCGTCTTTGGCAGAAGCTTCAGGAAGCCTTGGGTACTGGTTGATCTTTAGCTCCGCTTTCCATCCGTAGGCCGATGGTCAGATAGAGCGGACTATACAGACTCTGGAGGATATGCTTGTGCGTACGTACTAATTGTTTGTTGGCAGTTGGGATCGTCACTTGCCATTGAGGGGGTTATCCTATGATAACGGTTATCAGGAGGCGTTTCAAATGGCAACTTTTAGGCCTTGTGTGTAGGTGGTGTCGATCGCCAGTCTGTTTTACTGACTCCGCGATAGTAGGATTTTTGAACCCCAGCTAGTCCAGACACTTTGGAGAAAATCCAGTTGATTCGGGTCAGGATGAGAGCAGCCCAGTGCAGACAGAAGTCTTATGCCGACAGTCGTTGTCGCAAACTTGAGTTCGCAGTGGAAGATCATGTATTCCTACGGATTTTTCCGATGAATGGCGTGTTGAGTTTTGGGAAGCTTAGTCCCAGAATTGTAAGTCCTTTTGAGATCCTTGAAGCGAGTTAGTACCGTTGCCTATAATTTGGCACTTCCGCCCAGATTTTTGAGTATTCACCCCGTTTTCCTTGTGTTGATACTTCGCAATTACCTTCATGACCTTTTCACATGATTTAGCACCAAACCATTTAATTGGGACGTGATCTTTCGTTCACCAGCAGCCGATGGTTATAGTGGATCGGCAGGTGGAGAAATTTCGGTCAAGGGTCTTGCCATCTGTGGAGGTTTTTCTTTAGCGTAGCCGTCTAGTGAGGAGATCACTTGGGAGGATGCGAGCGAGATGTGGAAGTTTGCGCTCATCTCTTTGAAGGTACGCATAGTAAGAATTTTAATTCGAGGATGAATTTTCTTTAAGGGGGGAGATTGTAACGCCTTGGAATTTGCGATTGGTGTTAATTAGATGATAATGCGGGTTTTCTATAAAAAGTTTACCAATTTGGTTTCCTCACATTTTATAACATTTAATTAATAATTTATTATTATTTTTTATGGTTAATGTAAGGGTGTGTTTGTGTTAATCTAGTTTAGTGACCATGACAACTTAACCTAATCCTAATCCTTGCTTTGCTTTAACCCTAAACACTAGATATTTGTTTGTGAGAGTAGATATTTCCTTTGTGTTTTGGATTAGAGAGGAGGTGGCATGGTGACTCATGAGAGAGTCATGCTTGCTTTAATGATGAGTTAATGCATGGTGCACTCACCCTTATTCTCACTTCTCTCTCTCCTTAACCCTCACCCTCTCATTCTCTCTCACTCTCTCTCTTTCTCATCATTTCCTTCATCTCCTCTAAGCCTCAACTGAACCCTTCACTACCCCTTCACTAAACCTTGCTAAACTTCATCAAAACTCACAAAAATCACATCTTAAGTCTTGTTTTGTCTCTAAAATGCCTTGGAGCTTGGAAAGCTAGGATCTTTGAGCTTGTGGGAGTAGGTAATGATTTCTATCTGTTAAGTAGGTCTTTTTAATGTTATGTAGCTTTTAAGTTTTAGTTTAGAACGCGTAAAGTTAAGTTTCGGGCAAATATCGTATTTTTAGTGTAGATTTGGGTCTCGGATGATCTGCTATCAAACCAGGCATTTGTTGGAAAAGTTTCCATCACAGTGACCTAGTGTAGTGACCTAGAAGCTACCCTCAAAACCCGAGCCCAATCCCTTTCTAGATGGCCGCAAATAAATTGCTTCTGGCCGCAAATTGGGGCCAGACTGGTGAGTTGGGTGTTGTATTTTAGGGTAGGGGTCTCTGGGGTTGTGTGTGGTCTCATGGTACTTGCAACTTTTACAAATTGATTGTGTAGCAAAATCTGTGATCACTTTGCTTGTTTTCTAATGTTTTGATTACGCGCGTTACATTATCCAACACGGTTCGTGTCTTTGTGTTGCTGCTGCTCTTGAGTGGGTTTCGTAGTGTCACTACGCACGTTAGCCACTAAACGAACACTTGAGAGTATGTTTGGAGTTGGTGCGTCGATCAAACGTAGTTTGTACGTATTATTGGTCGATTGCTAATATAAACTTGTTATATTATTGTTTTATGACCTTAGGGACACATGCGAGGACTTCGGACACTGCGAAGAAGGGAAAGCGAGTGGTTGACTTTACTTAGCCCAAGATCATCAGTGAGTAGATTTAACATCTACAGGGGAATCGTCCGTATGGCGTTATGCGTCTGGGCTAGATTAAATGATATGACTCTTGATATTAAGTATATGGACATTGATTGTGCATGTGTACATTTGTTGCATACCTCATTTTCCTATTTGCATATGGACATAGTATTAATGAGACACAACACCATTATTGACGGTTCATGTTACACGAGCACTGATTGTATGCTACACACACTCCGTCGATAATTGCCATAACACACACAACCCATATACATACGAGATACAGTTGACACCTATACATATGTGATATTGTATTGGTTAGGGACATTGAGACATTGATTCATATTTCTTTGTACATATGACATATAGCATACATGTATAGCTACATGCTTACATATATGCCTTGCCATGCCTACATGCTAGCTCCCCATATACCAATATGGTATTGTACTATTAGTGACAGGTATATACACATATGAGATATAGATACATGTACATCTTGCATACATACTTATACATACACCCGTATGGTATTACATCATTTTTGACAGGTATAGACACATACCTGGCTACAGCTACATGTACATCTTGCACACATACTTACATGTACACCCATTTACCTGACTAGAGCTACATATACCCCTATGTGGTATTGTTTTGTCACCGGCATGGAGACATTGATTCTTATGCTATTGCGCATATGAGATGCATCATACATACATGCTTACATATAGATACACACATCTTGCTATACCGACATGGTTATGCATACCTGGTTATAGCTACATGTTCACCTTTATATGATGTTGTATTGATTTTGGAGAAACTAGGAACCGCATGATATATTTAATAACTTGTTGCGGTTCAATAGCGGTTTTTCTTTTATATGCTCATATTACTGTTTCATGTTGCATATATTATATTTCATGGATTTCACATTGATATATGGATTTCATATGATGTTTTCTGGATGTTTTATTCCTGCGTATATATATCAGTGGTATGGGACGCTGATATATATATGTATGTATATGGTATATATATATCAGTGGTATGGGACGCTGTTATATATGTACACCTACCTGATATATCATCATAATGATCTATGCAAATATACTTATTCATTACTTGGGATTTTCTGGATTTGAGGACCGTGGTAGTTTCATGAAATTATGCATTGTTTGAAAAACCCGATTTCTCTTGATATGATATTTCGATGCTTCCACCATGAGATTTCTCGGTTCTGAGTTTTGTATACCCCATGCGAGGAGTGGAGTGGGCCGTGTACGGGTACATGGTGGGGCCCGGAAGTACCCCGGAGCAAGAAGATCGCAAATGATGGCGATGAGCTCGAGGCAGGGGAGTACTACTTTACCGGTGACATTATTTGACTTCGGCGGTTATCGTGGGGATACCGACCAGGGTCGTGGATGTATGGATACGTGGAATTCGAGTGTCGAAGCTGGGCACTCGGGTTTCTGATAGAGCGTATGATACGTGCATATCAGGGTCGATCCGGACTGACGGAGCCTTAGATATGGGGCCGATCCGGACTGATGGAACCCAGGGACCGATCCGGACTGACGGAGCCCTATATATATAGAGAGGAGTATTTATGTGTCGATACTAGACACTAGTTTTCAAGATGTTTTTCAGGTGTCGATGTTAGACACTCAGGTTCCATGAGACTTACAGGATGTGTTTTATTCCGTACTCCGCATTTATTTGATATGCATTGCTTCATGTATTAGTAGTACCTGATAGAGTACCTTTCATGACTATTGCATTTACATATTGTCATTTATTGCTATCAGCTTGCATGTGATAGACCATCGCAGTACGTGCATACTTGAGATTACCTGCATATGTTATTTACTATTCACGAGTTGGCAACTCACCCCCGTTGTGCCACAGGGTTTGCAGGTTGTCCCTTAGAGCAGTTGTTGGCAGGGCTACTTCTTCCTATTGTATCATCTTTTACCGTGGATACCTCTACGGCTGACTGTTTGCAGTTTTGCTATAGGTGGTTTTGTGGTTATCCGAAGTTGCTCATTATATATTCGTTGTATCTAGTACTCTCCATCTACTACTTCATGTATTGACTTAGAGATGAGTTGTGAGGACAATATTGTATATTATTTTATGACTCTGGATATCATTTATGCTGTTTTATTTATATCGTCTTTTTCTTCGCTACGGCGTCGTATATTTACTTGTGGTGGTTGTTTTCCGCCTTTGGACATGGATTTTCTCCCATTGGGGATGCTTTTACTTATATTTATGTTGTACCCTTCTTGGGGGCTTGTTTTACAAAGGAGGTGCTGCAAAATTTTAAAGGAAGTAAATTTGGACTTTAAAGATATTACTTGAGATTTCAAAAGTTTTAAAAATGTTATTATCACTTACTACTTTTGATAGTTTAGATTTCTGGGTTTTCAGATTACTTGAATTACGTTACTCCTGGAGACGTTACTTGAATTTCGGGTCGTGACATTCACCAACCTGCACATTATAGCGATAGAATTTTTGAATGGTTGGTGCTCACTTTTGGCCTATGTAAGGCCTTGTATAGATTGATACTGTTATCTCCCCCCTAATCCTGAACTTCGCCGCTTAAATAGTGGGAAAACTGTTTTACTTAAGTTTGGGGGATCTTTTTGTGTATATATTTTTGTTTTGCTTTTTGTTTTGTATAAAAAAAAGTTTGGGGAGCGCCGACAATTTTGACCCTCTTGGTGTAGCCTGACAGTGAGGGCACAGTCAAGTTTAAGTTTAGGGGTGTGCCCGGTAAGCTTTCTACCTTCGCATTCATTTGTATATTCTGCATTTGCATACTTATTTAAAAACCCATAAAAATCAAAAAATTTACAAAAATATAAAAAATTTGTCGTCAAGTTAGCTAATAGGGTAACTTAGATTTTTATTCCGAAAGTTTAGTTGATACGTTAAATAACTAAATCCTAGGCTTAGGAATTGAAAACCCTAAAAATAACCCTCCTTCTGTTTAAACTTGGTAATTATACATTCTTACATTTTTTTTTATAGAAGTACGTAATCTTGAGTTCAGTTCTTGAGTTAAGTCGAGATGAAAGGAAAGTATTGAAAGCTTTACTGAAGGATAAATCTGAAAAATAGTTCATATTCTTGAGTCCAAATTTAGAAAGTATATACCGTACAAACTGCACATACACGCACCTTGAAACTTGGGATAGTAAAGGATACCTAGAAATACTCTTGCCTGAAAACCTAGTATGAAAGAAAAAACGGTATTTAAAGCTAACCTCCAAAAGAGCATCATTGAAAAATATAGCCGGTCTTGAAAAAGAAAAATAAAGAAAAGAAAAGAAAAATAAATAAAGTCAAGACCTGGAAACTGCTATTTACACTTTAAGCTTACACATTCAGTAATCGGCTGTTAGTGCCTCAAGAACCATTAATAGTCGCATGAAAGGTGTATGAGCAAAACGGTCCATCATTAAACGAAAAAAAGTAGTATTAGGCATTAGGGCAAGGGTACTATAGCTTGAATTGAATTCTTAAAGTGTAAGGGTGAAATTTTACACACACGTAGGGATATACAATCGATGTTTAGAGGAAAGATAGGAATAAAGAATAAGACTTATGTTTTCGGTAAAGATGATAAAAATCCCTGATTGGAGACCGCACTTTAGAAGGAAAACTCAAGAGAAACCGAGATATTTTTTAATTGTAAAACGTATAGGATCTAAGGTTGAATGAATAGGAGGCGTGAAACATAAGGGTTGAATATTTCTAACTTAGGATGATAGAATTTCTAACCAAGATACTAAACTGTAGGAGTAAAGTCAACGTTAACATATGAAACTAGCTTGACGGGATTTTTGTTAGTTATGTATATGCCCTAGAGGCCATTGTTGTACATATGATGTATATTATAATGGATGCTTGGATATATTTAGAGAGGACTTTCTTGCTCGTCATGATAGTATGTTATTTGGTTTCCCTTTATCTTAACATGTTGACTTATATTAGTTTACTGTCTTACTCTCACATGTTGATAAAGCCCTTAGGATTTGTACTCGACTACTGGGACTATGATGAGATCATACTAGTGGGGCCATGGTAGTCGATGAGTACATCCTATAACTATCCCTAGTCTAGGGTATATCGAGACAGGGCATCGATACACCAGAGTACACTAGCGTATACGCATCTTGACCCATATGATGGGTGATGGATGATCCCATATCCATCGGTGTTTTGACATCAGAGATGGTGTACGGGTGCTCAGTGGAGACTGGGTACACTGGACGGACTCGCAGAGAACTCCCAGATAGTGATATACCACACGTCAGATGGCAGTTCTCCGGTGACACTGGTACAGGGTAGTCTGTAGACCCGAGATCGTCATAGAGTCTTGTGTGATTCCCACTGTGCTTTGATTTCCACCTTACCACGTCCAAGAGGGCATGCAAAACAGTGGCTTTTGGGTGCAGTCCCGAATCACATGGAGGCAATGAGCGATAGGAGGGGATTCGTCTCTCTCCCGGTATAGGGAGTTGATGTTGTGCTGTGTTCGATTGGCTATAACTGGAAGTCCCTGACCAGGGCTGATATAGAGATTTACCGGTAAGTGTTACCAGTAGTTTCTCAACCCATTATGAGCCTCACATTGACTTGACTTATCGGTTACTGGGGTCTGACGTATAACACCCCTAGACTAGAAATGCAACATATCAGACGAAGAGACCGGACTGTACGGGAGTGTTACTGATTGGATTCACAGAAGAATGTATAGGCTTGCTTGTTGATCTTCTGATCGCTCAATACCTGGGTGGCTGTTACGTTTAGCTGACCGCTTGCAGCTTGCGGGTGTTTGATATGATCATCACCTGCTACCGGCGTATTGACGATTCTTTAGAGTCCTACACAGAGGTTTCTTGACTCAGGCAAAACGGAGTAGGGGCACATATGTGATATGTGCGGGACCGAGCATAATGCGATATGAGATACCGTATTCTATTCTCACGATATTTTGATATGAGCCGGGTCATCGGATCAAGTGTTGATGCGATGAATCGGTACATGATATATTAGTCGGTCATATTCGATATAGCCGGATTGTCGGATCAAGTGTTGATTCGATAATTTAATGTATAATAATATATATGATATATTGCATTACATTATCTAATATTGGCTCGCTTTATTATTTCATTTTCTCACCGGTTAATACATTGATATATATGTGATATATATTAATTGTATTATTTTCTTTTGTTACAAATATATATTATATATGTGATATATAATATAGTAACATGATATGATTACTAATGCAACATGTTTAGTGGAGATTAAATAAGGTTAGGGTTTGAATTGGGTTAGTTCTTTCATGAAGCTTCTAGAAGGTTTTCTTTTGTCATGAGTTAAGATATTATGGTTGATATTTTCTAGTGACTCATTATTTAACCCAACCCAAATCCTAGCCCTAGTTAATTCTCTACATGGGTTAGCCTTGTCATAATTGACCATGGTTACATTATTAATCATATATCATTTCATTATTCATAACAAAAGGATTTATCCATTATTTCTTCTTCTTCTTCAATCTTGAGCTTTGAGAAAGCTTTTTATGTTTTCTTTATGTGATGATTTTGTGTGAGAATTTGATATAAAAAGAAAGCATAAATACTACTCCATCATCCTCATCTAATCTAGCCAATTAGATTAGGGTGTTCACCTCATTAGAGAGAGAGCTTGAGTTATAGAAATTTCGAGGTAGATCATCGGAGAAAAGGAAGACTACAAGATAGCATGGATCGTTCGAGTTGTGGAGCCTCTCTTGAGTCCGGGAGATCATGGATCGCAGCGAAAGGACTTCTACTTGGAGCTTATGAAGCGAAGGAGCGGACTACAAAGGTTGTAATCCCTCACTCTTAGTTGTAAAGATGTTTACTTGCATGTTAAACCCTAATAATCTAGCAAAGAACCCGGCTTTGGGTTGTTTCGGCACGTCTAAATTTTAAATCGGGCATGGTTGATGCCTTATAGACCCTTGTATGACTGCCTAGGAATCCTGCAGTGGTATCAGAGCCAAGCTAGAGCATTAGGCGACGTGTATACGAAGTTAAAACTCCGATCGAACCCCGAAACATCGAAAAAGACCCCCTCTCTGGAAATTTTTTTAAAATGTGATTTTTTCTGCATTAAAAATACTTTAAAAAAATCAGCAGGGAATTCTAAGAATTACCATGAAAAAAGAGCCCAAAATACCATGAAGTCACCGCGGAACCGCGGCAGGAACCTGGTTCCCGCGGTGGTACTTTGGAATTATTGGCACGTGACTTCAGGGTACATCCGTAGGTGTTTCTGCATTGATCTGGGTATTTTTAATCTGACTCAAGTGTTGAGTGTTCTGGGGATTATTTTGAATTCGTTGATTCGATCGGAAAATTTAATTTCGTTCTGTTTTTCGGATAATTTAGAAACTGTTAAAATGTTCGAACGGATATCATTAACTCATTTTTTCCCGGCACGAAAAACTTTCAAGTGTTGAATTTTTCTTGAGTTTAAATCTTTCGGAAAAACGTGTAAGTAACGCGGTGGACCCTCTAGAAGAACACAAACCTTAACTCGATTATGTGACCGTCTGAACCGCCTCTAAACCTTAGGGTTTAGGGCTGTACGGCGTGCCACATGTGAGGCGTTGGCTTGACCCTTATACGGCTGGACCATTGGTACTGTGACGTATTCTGGGATTTTTGAACTCCACTCAAGTGTTGAGCTATTTAGGAAATCTTAGGTATTTGATTATTCGATCGGAAAGTTTAATACTGTCTATTTATCTGGAATGTGATACAATATGTGGAATTCATATAGTTAGGCATGAAATGCGAAGTATGTGATATTTCTGATTTACGATGTCTAAAGAGATTGTGGATTCCAAATGTTGTAGTTTTACACTTTCTTTTCTGTGACCGTAAGTGTAGTATGTAGTTGTATTGCCAGTTTTCGTTGCTATACATCAACGACGATCGGTGTATACATACTTACTTACGTTGATGATATGAGATATTATGTGTTGCTGTGATATGTTATATTGGATCGTCGTGTTTTGAATAGCCGGGGGTTTTATGTGAGATGAGGGTTTTTATTTTCATTCATGTAAAATTCATTTGTATGTAATATTTTTTTATTGGGGCACTTCCGGGATGAGGATGATGTCACCATTGTATATTATTTGCTTTTCCGCATTAGGTAGACCCAAGGAGGGGAGCACAAGTAATCGGGTTCTAGGGTCCAGTGGGGGGCTATCTCGAGGAGTCGAGACCGGGTCTCCTAACCCTAGAATTGACAGTGTTACTTGCCGCTCTCGTAGGGGTCTAGGGATGTGGGTTTGGCTATTTATCGCGACCGTGGAATCCGTGTTTTATACAGGCTCGTATCAAAAACACGGACATCCTAGTATATCCAATATTTCATATATGTTCTTCTGCTGCAATGTTCTGTGATGAGATCATATTACTGCCTGAGATGAATGCTTATACTATATATATGCTGATATATAAATATTACTGCTTTCGTTTCTTCTGTGATGCTTAGGAAGCATTAATTGATGGGATTTTTATTAATGAGATTAATAAAAGAAAAGAAACCTAAAAGATGTTGTAGAATCAAAACTTTATAAAAAGGTAGCTACGGTCTTGCTTTGCACAGCGGTATATATGATAAACCCTGCACCTTATTCGATGGGGAAAGAGCCGAGATCCCTTCACCGGGAGTGACCTCTTTAGCAAAACTGGCAGATGCTACAAACTCGCGATTTAGTTTTTGACAGCTTATATATTTCTTGCTTTGCACAGTGGTATATATGATATACCCTGCACCTTATTCGATGGGGAAAGAGCCGAGATCCCTTCACCGGGAGTGACCTCTTTAGCGAAACTAGAAAAGCCTCAAAAACACTCCTTTTCAAAATCACTTGTTTCTACAACGATATCAAGTTCATTACGCAATAGGTTTTCTGAAAAACCAGCGTAGCCCTCCGACATTTCAGATAGGTAATACTTAGTATTCGTGCCGCGTTTGTTAGCTTTCGTCAAGGCATAGTGTGCGGTAGCTAACTATTGCTTATCTGTAACATATGATGAGATTGGGTTAGGGTAGTCGTGCGGCTTTGTTGGCTTTCGTCAAGGGACGTACGGCTGGGTTTAATTCAATCAAGAAATGTACTGGTTGAACTTGACTAGCGGATTATGGTTTGTTGGCATTCGTCAAGATCATAGCACGTTAGGGGCAAAATATTATCGGGAATTTCAAGTATTGAAATTTGCAATGAGATTGCATACCTTCTATGAGATAGATGGATTCTGATACCCACTACGAGTAAGAGTTACTCCTGGGAGAGTTTTACACAGGACAATTAGCCGATCAAGTAGGTGTCTAGAAAGGTGTTAACGGGGTTATGCCTCTGGGAAGATGAGGTTTATTTTAATTAGGTCCGTGCGAAAGCACGAGGAACCTCCCTCAAGTACCAATACTGATCTGGCTAAAAGATTGACGAAATTGTAGGGTGTGATTAATCCCGGCTAATCTTACCTTTTAGGGTTTGAAGGAAGATTCGATAAAATCAGTAGGAGATATCCTGATTAGATAAGATAATAACCAATCTAATCTTGCAAGAGCATACGCTAAAGTGTTTCCTTCTCTCTCTCTCTCCAGGTAGCGACCGTGTCAGGACTTAATCAAGATAATAATATGGATGTATTGACAGAACCTGCTTATTATACTGAGCAGGGGATCGTTGGTCCCGTTCTTTCTTATATGAGTTATAAGACCGAGCAGGAAACAGGAGAAAATCTGGATTCTCACGCCACCCAAACGAAGAACAGGCATGCTGATGCATTTTCTTCGGGTGTGTTAGTTATTGAGAATTGTTTCTCAGTTCACCCTACGTCCTGGGTATTAGATACCGGATCGGGATCCCACATATGTAAATTGTTACGTGGGCTACGTAAAGGTAGAGAACTGGGAAGGGGTGATCATTCCGTACAAGTAGGGAATGGTGCAAGTATTGCAGCCAAAGCAGTTGGCGAATATCAGCTTGTATTACCAAGTAGTAATACACTGATTCTGAATGAGTGCTATTATATACCGAACATGATGTGCAACATTATATCAGTTTCTTTATTAAGTAAAGAATGATATAATTTTGTAGTACAGGATAATGTTATGAACATATTCCTAAATCAAAAGTTGATTGGATCAGGCTCGTTACATAATGGCATATTCATTCTCAATCAAAATACAGTCCTTAATATACAAAACACACACAAGAGGAAGAGTTCAGAAATGAACGAATCCTTCTTGTGGCATTGTAGACTTGGTCATATCAATGCGACACGGCTAGTTAAGTTACATAAGGATGGATATTTGAATCTGTTCGAATTATCATCTTATGATACTTTCCATTCATGTCTCAAAGGTAAAATGACCAAAACTCCGTTTAGTGGACACGGAGAAAGAGTTAAGGAACTCTTAGGGCTGGTACATAGTGATGTATGCGATCCTATATCTACACATGCCAGGAACGGTTCTTCCTACTTTATTACATTCACTGATGATCTCTCTAGATACGGATATGTGTTCCTGATGAAACACAAGTCTGAAGCTTTTGAGAAATTCAGAGAATATAAGAACGAAGTAGATAACCAAACGGGCAAAAGTATTAAAATCCTTCGATCTGATCGAGGAGGAGAATACTTAAGCAATGATTTTCTGGATTATCTAAAAGAGAATGGGATTCTCTCTCAGCTTACTCCTCCTTATACACCACAGCACAACGGTGTATCGGAGCGGAGGAATCGCACCCTATTAGATATGGTGCGCTCTATGATGAGCGATACTGAGTTGCCTATTTCCTTCTAGGGGTATGCGCTTGAGATAGCCATACACCTATTGAATATGGTTCCTACCAAATCAGTGCCTACTAATCCATATGAGATATGGAAAGGGAAGAAACCATCTCTTAAGTATGTTAAGATATGGGGTTGTCCGGCCTATGTCAAAAGGCTAAATCCGGACAAACTCGAGGCAAGGTCTATCCTATGCAAGTTTGTAGGATATCCCAAGAACTCACAAGGGTATATCTTCTACCACACTGAGGAACAAAAGGTGTTTGTTTCTCGACATGCCACCTTTTTAGAAAACGAATTTCTTGCAAAAGAAATTTGTGGCGAGGAGGTAGAACTGGAAGAGGTTCCAGTGACATAAACTATAACAAATGACTTGGTAGAACCAGAGGATTCAGTAGTTCCCGACGAACCTCAGCCTCTCCGCCAATCTAGTAGGGTTTCTCACCCACCTGAGAGATACTACGGTTTTCTCATTGATGGTGGGAGCGAGGATTGCATCATGGAAGATGATGACCCGACTAGTTTCGAGCAGGCCATCACGTGGTGACTCTGTGAAATGGCTGGATGCAATGCGATCTGAGATAGAATCCATGTACACCAACAAAGTATGGACTTTAGAAGTTGCTCCTGAAGGGGTAAAACCCATTGGGAGCAAGTGGATCTTTAAAAAGAAAATTGGTGTAGATGGAAAAGTTGAGACTTTCAAAGCTGGACTTGTTGCAAAGGGTTTTCGTCAATGACCAAGTGTGGATTATGACGAAACCTTTTCCCCAGTGGCTATGCTTAAGTCCATCCGAATCTTATTTGCCATTGCTGCATACCATGATTATGAAATCTGGCAAATGGATGTTAAGACCGCCTTTCTAAATGGTGATTTAGAAGAGTGCGTGTACTTGACTCAGCCAGAGGGCTTCGTAGACAGTGGGAGCAGCGGAAAGGTGTTCAAGCTGCTTAAATCCATTTATGGGTTAAAGCAAGCATCGCGGAGTTGGAATATCTGCTTTGATGTTGTAGTCAAAGAGTTTGACTTCATCAAAAACATAGATGAACTTTGTATTTATCAGAAGGTTGCAGAGAGTAAGATTGTCTTCCTCGTATTGTACGTCGATGACATACTCTTGATAGGAAATGATGTTCCTATGCTGCAATCAGTCAAGATCTTCTTATCACAAAGATTCTCAATGAAAGATCTAGGTGATGCCTCCTGCATACTGGGAATTATGATCTATAGAGATAGATCTAAATGGATATTGGGATTGTCCCAATCCAGGTACATTGACACTATACTAAAGAGGTTTAGTATGGAAGAATCCAAGCGTGGGAACCTACCCACGATCTCTGGACTCACTATCTCCAAAGAGATGTCTCCTAAGACTAATTTGGAGAGAACTCGCATGCAAGGGATACCCTATGCTTCGGCAGTAGGCTCTATCATGTATGCGATGCTATGTACCAGACCCGATGTAGCATACTCACTAAGTGTAGTGAGTCGGTATCAAGCAGATCCTGGAGAGAGTCACTGGACAGCTGTGAAGAACATTCTCAAGTACTTACGAAGGACTAAGGAGATGTTCTTGGTGTATGGTAACGGAGAACTCCAGGTGGAGTCCTTTACCGATTTGAGCTTCCAAAGTGATAAGGACGACTCTAAGTCGCACTCGGGATTTGTCTTTACCCTCAATGGAGGGGCGGTGTGTTGGAAGAGTTCCAAATAGGATACCGTTGCAGACTCGACGATGGAGGCTGAATACATCGCTGCCAACGATGCTGCCAAAGAGGCTGTCTGCATAAAGAAGTTCATTAGTGAACTTGGTATGGTTCCATCCATTGAGCATCCAATACCTCTGTATTGTGATAACAATGGAGCTGTGGCTTTGGCCAAGGAACCCAGGTCCCATCAGAAGTCCAGACATATTCTGAGGCGGTATCACCTGATCAGGGAGATAGTTGACCGCCAGGAGTGTAAGTCCATGCTACCTCTCCCGGTACTTTCGGGCTTGCGGAATTTGGTAAAAACAATTTTTCTAGAGGCGGTAACATGGACTCAAAACCCGGATCTTTGTTAAACATCTAACTAACAACCTAACTAGGAGTTGTTAACTACTCGGTTAGGGGGTTATACCTTTCTTTCTTGAACTCCTTCGTCTTCAAACCTCGATGGTGTACGGATCGGCTTCACCCCATCGTCTCCTTGCGCCGAAGATCGATCCACCTGAAAGCTTCTACCTTTGGCTTCTTCTTCGAACTTTGAAGAAACTAGTTCACTCGGTTTGCTAAACCTTATAAACTAGAGTGAGTAGAGGAGAGTGTGTTGGGATTTTCTCTATGGTTCTTGGTTCTCAACACATGAGACAAGTGAACCATAAACTAAAGAGAGGGAGAGCAAGAGGAAGAAGATGAGAGTTCAAGAACACAAGAGAGAGAAAGGAAATGAAAGAATAAGCAAGACTTTTCTCTCTTGGCTCTCATAATCCAAAACCATCATAACCAATAATATCAATCAAGTATTAGTGATGGTTTAAGCTACAATAGCCATATCATTTCATGCACTCATTTTGCACAAGAGAACAAGCAAGCAAAAGTCTTTGCCATGAAATAATAGCCATTGTCATCATGATGGTCAACTAGTCCAACCTAGTCAACCGGTCAACAAAGTCAACAAGTCAACAAAGTCAACCCCTCAACAACCATGTCACTATAATACTTAATTAATATTATTGTTAATTACATATCATATTCTCATTAGGGTTGAGCAAAAAGTCAATAGTCAACAGTCAACGGTCAACAACCCTAATGAGAATCCTCTGCCTCTGTCTCTCCGTCAATTGTGCATACACACCCACATCCGCGTTTCGAGGAACACGAATACATACTGGATAAAACCAATCCCAAAACGTACACTAGGATCTGGCTTAAACCAAAGCCCGCTATTGTTAACTGTCCGGACACTAAACGTGCACAAGTGCACGGATGTGACCGAACCCTGTCGCAAAACCATGCGACCTGTCGCAAAACCATACGACCTCTACTCTTTTGCCTAAAGGCGAATAGCTTTCTGTGTGGGACTCTAAAGACTCGACACTACGCTGGCAGTGGGTTTAACCACAGACCGCAAGCGGCACTAGCTGTGCGTAACGGTCCCCAGGTAGATGCCGACAAGAAGACTGATGAGGTGAAACCCATCTGAACTCCTACTGAGCCTGAATGTGACAGTCTCCGTACAGTCCGGTCTGTTCGTCTGATACATCGCATGGCGGACCTAGGGGATGGTAAACGTCAGTCCCCTAATAGCGGTACAAGTCGTGTCGGAGTGAAGCCCAATACACCCTGAGATAACACTGGAAGCCTACCAGTATATCTCGCTTGCCCTGGCCAGGGACTACTCGTGTAATGGCTCTTCTAGACATAGCGCGATGTCAACCCCCAATACCGGGAGTGACGAATCCTGTCTAACCGTCACTGCCTCCAAGTGCTTCGGGACTGCACCCAACTACTACCTGTTTGCACGACTCCTTTGAGCCGTGGTAGGGTAGTAATCAAAATACAGTGGGAACACACTCGAGGCGAAGTGACAGTGTCAAGTCAGCGGACTAAGCTGTACTCATGTCACCTGGAAACTGATAACTGACGATAGGTATAATACCAACCGGTTAGTTCCCGACGAGTCCTGTCCAGTGTACTCGTAACCTAACGAGCAGTACGACGTACTAACGGCTGTGGGACAGACCGTCTCCCACACTGGGATGAGAAGCGCATGCGCTAGTCTACTCCGGAGTATCGATGCCCTGTCTCGATAGTCCTGCGACTAGGGACCTGCATAAGGATGTGCTTATAGATTACCCAGCCCCCACTAGTGTGACTGCCATCACAACGCTGGTAATCAAGCAAAGATCCTAAGGGCTCCACTAATGCGTATAGGTGATATAATAAAATAAACACATGTACACATTGAAGTAGAAACAAACCAAGTAGCATACTACTATTTTGAGCAAGATTATATATACAAGGTGAATATCCCAAGCTTCCATTAAGTAATATACAAACTAGTATGATACAGTAATGGCCTCTAGGGCATATACACTAACAATCTCCCACTTGCACTAAGGCCATGTACTGGCGTATCGAAGACCTATCATCTCGATCAGCCGCTCGAACTGAGTCTGGGGCAAGGCCTTGGTGAATGGATCTGCAGTGTTATCTTCTGAAGCAACCCTCCGAACGTCGATCTCCTGGCGATCCACGATCTCCCTGATCAGGTGATACCGCCTCAAGATGTGTCTGGATCTCTGATGGGACCTGGGTTCCTTCGCTAAAGCTATAGCCCCGTTGTCGCAATACAGAGGTATTGGATCAACAATGGACGGAACCACCTGAAGTTCTTTCAAGAACTTCCTCATCCAGACATCTTCTTTTGCGGCATCAGATGCAGCGATGTATTCCGCTTCCATAGTCGAGTCAGCAACGGTTTCCTGTTTAGAACTCTTCCAACACACCGCCCCTCCATTGAGGGTAAAGACAAAACCCAACATGGACTTGGAATCATCCTTGTCACTCTGGAAGCTGGAGTCAGCAAAAGCCTCGATCTGGAGGTCTTTTCCGCCATACACCAAGAACATCTCCTTAGTCCTTCTCAGGTACTTGAGAATGTTCTTTACCGCTATCCAGTGTTTCTCCCCAGGGTTTGACTGATACCGGCTTACCACACTCAGTGCATAAGCTACATCCGGTCTGGTACACAATATCGCATACATTATAGAGCCTACCGCAGAAGCGTAGGGTATAGTAGACATGCGATCCCTCTCCAAATCAGTCTTGGGAGACATCTCTTTAGAGAGGGTGATCCCGTGACAAGCCGGTAGGTTACCGCGCTTGGAATCTTCCATACTGAATCTTTTCAGTATGGTGTCGATGTACCTGGACTGTGAAAGTCCTAATATCCCCTTGGATCTATCACGATGGATCCGGATCCCCAGGATGTATGAGGCATCACCCAGGTCTTTCATGGAGAACCTGTGTGACAAGAACCCCTTGACAGATTGTAGCATAGGAATGTCATTTCCTATTAAGAGAATGTCATCCACGTATAAAACGAGGAATACTACAGTTCTCGCTACAAATCTACTATAGATGCATGGTTCATCTGGATTTTTGATAAAGTCAAATTCCTTGACCGTCTCATCAAAACAGATGTTCCAACTCCGCGATGCCTGCTTTAGTCCATAGATGGACTTAAGCAACTTGCACACATTTCCGCTGCTCCCACTCTGAATGAAACCCTCTGGTTGGTCCATATAGACACACTCCTCTAAATTTCCATTTAGAAAAGCGGTCTTTACGTCCATTTGCCAGATCTCATAATCGTGGAAGGCGGCAATGGCAAGAAGGATCCGAATGGATTTCAGCATAGCCACTGGAGAAAAGGTTTCGTCATAGTCCAAGCCAGGTCTTTGACGGAAACCCTTTGCAACAAGTCTAGCTTTATAGGTCTCAACCTGTCCATCTACACCAATCTTCCTTTTGAAGATCCACTTGCATCCTACGGGTTTTACCCCGTCTGGAGCAATGTCCAACGTCCATACTTTGTTGGTGTACATGGACTCCATTTCGGTCCGCATTGCATCCAGCCATTTTACTGAGTCAACGCTCTGAATGGCCTGCTGGAAGCTAGTAGGCTCATCATAATCTATGATGCAATCCTCTCTATCCCCGTCTATGAGAAAACCGTAGTATCTCTTGGGCGGATGAGACTGCCTACTACTCCTGCGGAGCGGCGTAGGAATGTCCTGTTCTTTTGAACCCTCTGGTTCCACTAAGCTTTCAGTAATAGCTCGTGGTTCTGGAATTTCTTCCAGTTCTACTGCGCTCCCACTAATTTCCTTTTCTAAGAACTGGTGTTCTAGAAAGTGGGCATGACGAGAAACAAAAACCTTTTGTTCCTCTTCGCAATAGAAGAAATATCCCTTGGAGTTCTTTGGATATCCCACGAACTTGCACTGTACTGAGCGTGCCTCGAGCTTGTCCGCATGCTGCTTTTTGACAAAAGCTGGACTTCCCCATGTCTTAATGTGATTAAGATAGAGTCTCTTCCCACACCACATCTCATATGGTGTAGTAGGCACAGTCTTAGTGGGAACTCGGTTCAAAAGGCATGCAGCTGATTCTAGCGCATACCCCTAGAATGATCGCGGTAACTCAGCGTTACTCATCATGGACCGTACCATATCCAATAGGGTTCGGTTCCATCTCTCCGATACACCGTTATGTTGCGGAGTGTATGGAGGAGTAAGCTGAGAGAGAATTCCGTTCTCTTTTAAATAGTCCAGGAACTCGGCACTTAAGTATTCACCACCTCGATCCGATCTTAGAATCTTGATACTTTTGCCGATTTGTTTTTCTACTTCATTTTATATTCCTAGAACTTTCCAAAGGCTTCGGACTTATGTTTCATTAAGAAGACATAACCGTACCTTGAAAAGTCATCCGTAAAAGTAATGAAGTATGAAAAACCGCTTCGCGCATGTGTAGACATTGGACCGCACACGTCGCTGTGTACGAGTCCCAAGAGCTCGCTCGCTCTTACTCCATGTCTAGTGAACGGAGTCTTTGTCATCTTTCCTTTGAAACAGGATTGACAAGTGGCATACGATTGATATTCGAACGGATTCAAATATCCTTCTGTATGTAACTTCGTCAACCTTCTCTCATTGATGTTGTTAGTGTATATGCCCTAGAGGCCATTACTGTATCATACTAGTTTGTATATTACTTAATGGATGCTTGGGATATTCACCTTGTATATACAATCTTGCTCAAAATAGTAGTATGCTACTTGGTTTGTTTCTACTTCAATGTGTACATGTGTTTATATTTTGTATATCGCCTATACACATTAGTGGAGCCCTTAGGATCTTTGCTTGATTACCAGCGATGTGATGGCCGTCACACTAGTGGGGCTGAGTAATCTATAAGCACATCCTTATGCAGGTCCCTGGTCGCAGGACTATCGAGACAGGGCATCGATACTCCGGAGTAGACCAGTGCATGCTCTTCTCATCCCAGTGTGGGAGACGGTCTGTCCCACAGCCGTCAGTACGTCGTACTTGAGATAGTATGCGGGTGCTCGTTAGGTTACGGGTACACTGGACAGGACTCGTCGGGAACTGACTAGTTGGTATTATACCTATCGTCAGTTATCAGTTCCCAGGTGACATGAGTACAGCTTAGTCTGCTGACTTGATACTGTCACTCCGCCTCGAGTGTGTTCCCACTGTACTTTGATCACTACCCTACCACGGCTCAAAGGAGTCGTGCAAACAGGTAGTGGTTGGGTGCAGTCCCGAAGCACTTGGAGGCAGTGACGGTTAGACAGGATTCGTCTCTCCCGGTATTGGGGGTTGACATCGCGCTGTGTCTAGGAGAGCCATTACACGAGTAGTCCCTGGCCAGGGCAATCGAGATATACTGGTAGGTTTCCAGTGTTATCTCAGGGTGTTTTGGGCTTCGCTCCGGCACGACTTGTACCGCTATTGGGGGACTGACGTTTACCGCCCCCTAGGCCCGCCATGCGATGTATCATACAAACAGACCGGACTGTACGGAGAATGTCACACTCAGGCTCAGTAGGAGTTCAGATGGGTTTCGCCTCGTCGGTCTTCTTGTCGGCATTACCTGGGGACCGTTACGCACAGCTAGTGCCGCTTGCGGTCTGTGGTTAAACCCACTGCCAGCGTAGTGTCGAGTCTTTAGAGTCCTACACAGAAAGCTTTTCTCCTTTAGGCAAAAGAGTAGAGGTCGCATGGTATTGCGACGGGTCGCATGGTTTTGCGACAGGGTTCGGTCACATCCGTGCACTTGTGCGCGTACAGTGTCCGGACAGTTTACACTAGCGGGCTTTGGTTTAAGCCAGATCCTAGTGTACCTTATGGGATTGGATTTATCCAGTTTGCATTCGTGTTCCTCGGAACGCGGATGCGGGTGTGTATGCACAGTTGACAGGGAGACAGAGGCAGTGGATTCTTATTAGGGTTGTTGACAGTTGACCGTTGACTATTTGACTTTTTGCTTAACCCTAATGAGAATATGATATGTGATTAACTATTATATTAATTAAGTATTATGGTGATATGGTTGTTGACTTTGTTGACTTGTTGACTTTTGTTGACTTGTTGACTTTGTTGACTTGTTGACTTTTGTTGACTTGTTGACCGGTTGACTAGGCTTGACTAGTTGACCATCATGATAACCATAGCCATCATTTCATGGCAAAGACTTTTGTTTACTTGCTCATTTGTGTAAAATGAGTGCATGAAATGATATGGTTATGGTTGCTTCAAACCATCACATAAGACTTTTTTTTTGATATGATGAGTTATGATCACTTTGGATTATGAGAGGGTGAAAGAAAAAAGAGAGCCTCATTCTTTCTTGCTCATTCTCTTTCTTGTTCTTGAGCTCTCCTCTTGCTCTCACCCTCAACCTCTTCCTCCCTCTCTTGATTCTATGGTTCTCTTGTCTCATGAGTTGAGAATCAAGAACCATAGATAAAATCCCATTCTATTTCTTCTCTACTCATTCTAGTTCACTAGGTTTAGCAAACCGAGTGAACTAGTTTCTTCAAAGAACGAAGAAGGAGCTAAAGGTTGGAGCTTTCAAGTGGATCTATCTTCGGCGTACGGAGACGACGAGAAGGAGCCATCGGACCACCATCGGAGCTTGAAGAGAAGGAGTTCAAGACAAGCTAGGTATAACCCCCTAACCGAGTAGCTAGAATCTCTTAGTTAGGATGTTAGATAGATGTTTAACCAAGATCCGGGTTATAGGTCCATGTTACCATCTTTAAGAAAATCGTTTTTTACCAAATTCCGCATTCCCGAAAGTACCGGGAGAGGTAGCATGGACTTACAGTGGTATCAGAGCCTAGTTAAACTCTATTTAACTTGTTAGCAAGTAACTAGAAGATCGATCAACGAAAAAGTCCCGAAACAAACCCCAAAAATTTTGCAGTTTCTGTCGATTTTTCCACTGTTCAAAAGTTGATTATTTTAACACCTAAAATCGGCTCAGGCTTTTCTGTGAACACCCACCAAAATTGGTCGCACGATCGAGTCAAAACGCCGCGGATCCGCGGCGGGAGCACGCTCCCGCCGCGGATCCGCGGCCGAGTTGACTCGGCCGTGGTCCCTTTTTGGTGCAGTGTTCTTCTGGGGGTATTTTGGGATTTTTGGTATATATATTTTCTGCCCAGATTTTCCAGAACGAAAATTTTATTTTGGGGTCCCGAAAATCCGTATTTTTGATCGAACTTCTAAAAGACTTAAGCTAACGGGTTTTCTGTAATGTGATATTTGTATTGAACGTCTACTAATCGCTATATGTCGATTAGTAGGGGTTATACAAATCTGTGATCTGTAATGTTGCTGGAATGTGGATATGAATATGTTGGATTGTAACGGGTGAATAGCCGGGGGTTGTGAGACGAGAGTTTTCTTTTCTTTCAATTTATGTAAATTTGTAAATTGATGTAATAATTATTTGTATGGCCGTACAACCGGGTCGGGGTTGTAGCCGTCATTGTATAATTTCTTTTTACTGTTTTTGCTCCTAGGATAGACCCATGGAGGGGGTGCACAAACTACCGGGTATGCCGAAGTGTCGAGTCGCCTACTCATGGAGATGAGGGAGGTTACTACGCTTCGGGTACTTGGCGGGTAGTTTGCCGCACCCGTAGGGGTCTTGGGTGGGGTATTTGGCTATTCACCGCGACCGTGTAATCTGTTTTTTTCTTACAGGCTCGTACAAATTACAGATTCCTAGTATATCCAATGTATTCATCTGTGATCTGAAATGTTTATCATTGCAGTATATCTATATATGATATTATTTAGGCGTTGCTTATGTTTTACAGACGCGCTAGCCCAGCCCCCGCTCTGTCGTTAGTTAAGTAACCTAACGGGTAATGACGGGGCCCCGTGGCGAATGCGAATGGCATAAGCGTACGTCATATTTTGGTTGTTTTATGCAATGGTAGGATTAAATGATGGGACGCATTAAAAGAACTAATGCAAGAATATCACGCATTAAAAGAACTAATGCAAGATAATAAACCAAGTTAAAGTCGTTGGAACACTTTCGAAAAACCACTCGGTTCTTTTCAAAACCAACTTTTAAATACGGAGCTTGAGCCACTCCTTTTAAAAGCTATCTCGTTCCATCGACTATATCAAGTTCACTACGTTCACGGTTTTGCCAAAACCATCCGTAGCCCTCCGTCGTTTCACATGAATAGTCAATAGTATTCAAGCTGTGTATGTTGGCCAAAGTCAAGGCACAGTGATTGGTAGCTATTGGGTATTCATGTGTAGCATAGATAGATGCGTTGGTTTGGGACAGTCGTACTGCCATTTTGGCCAAAGTCAAGGGTAGGTACGGATGGATCCAAATTAACCTGGATAATGACGGGTAGAACTTGACATGTGACTTATGATATTTTGGCCAAAGTCAAGGTCATAAGAGCATGGGGCAAAAATCCACATCGGGAGTTTCATAAGTACTGAAACTTGCTAGATTTGCATACCATTTGGAGTGTGATGATTCTGGTAGGATTCCTTCAGTTTCGTCACGCGATGATATTTGGATCCCGATCCTACTGTGAGTATATGCTACTCCTCGGGAAATTTCTCACTTAACGATCAATGCTATAAACCTAGTAGGTGCCTAGAAAGGTGTTAGCGGGGCTACGCCCCCAGGGAAAAGAGGTTCTTTAATTAAGGAATTTCGCGAAAGCGTTGGAAAACCTCCCTCGAAGTACCGACACCGTCCTGGCTGAACGGTTAAGCAAGTATTGTACGGTGGGATTGATCCTGACTAATTCTTCCTTTATGGTTTGAGGAGGGATTCGAGAAACAGTGGGAGCCATCCTGTTTAGACAAACTAAAAACCACTCTAAACTTGCAAGAGCATCATGCTGAGTGTTTCTTCTTCTCTCTCCTAATTGCAGCGACCAATCAACATGACTGGACTTAAGTTACTCCTAGATAAAAACAAACTGACAGGGCTAAACTACAAAGATTGGCTCAGGAATGTCAAGATAGCAATCACTTACGACAAGCTGGGGTATCTTCTTACTACCAAAGCTCCCCCTGTCCCTGGTCCAACTTCCAGCGTCGCGGATAAGGAAATCCGCAAGACTTGGGAGATTGATAGCGCGAAGGCCAAATGCCTCCTGCTTGCCTCGATGGACAACGAACATCAGAGGAGGCACGAGAATATGGACATGGAATCCATATTGCTTCATACAAAAGAATTGTATGGAGAGCAATCTCGTATCGCAAGATACGAAGCGTCGAAAAAGTTATTTTCGACAAGAATGGCCATCGGATCATCAGTGGCCGAGCACGTGCTAAAGATGATCAGCTTCATTGAGGAGCTCGCTGACCTAGGGATCACATTGGAGAGTGAGCTATATACGGATATAGTTCTCCAGTCCCTTCCTTCCACTTACGCCCAGTTTATACTGAACTTCAACTTACAAGAAAAAGAGGTTGAACTTTCAGAGCTCCTCAACATGCTGAGGAGCGCAGAGGGCACCCTACAGAAAGGTAGGGATACATCCACTTTGTTTGTAGGAGGATCATCTTCTTCTAGGTCCAAGGCGAAAGCCAAGGGAAAGAAGAAGAAGGCCCCAGCCAAACCAAGGGGCGGTGTTAGTAAAGTGGATACGAAGGGAAAAAGTAAAGCAACAAAGATAGCGGGGAAGCTTGTGGATAAGGAAGAATGCTTCTATTGTCATAAGAAAGGACACTGGAAGAATGATTGCAGGGCCTGGAAGGCCAGAACACGGGAATTGAAGCAGGTTGCAGCTTCAGCTTCAGGTGTGTATGTTATTGAAAACTGTCTTTCAATAAACTCTACTTCCTGGGTATTGGATACCGGATCAGGATCTCATATCTGTAATTCTTTGCAGGCGTTGAGAAACCGTAGGGTTTTGAAGGCAGGTGACATGACCCTCAGAGTTGTGAACGGAGCTAGCATGGATGCTAAAGCCGTGGGGGACTATCACCTGGGAATGTCAGATGGACATGTTTTGGTTTTGCGTAATTGCTTTTTTGTACCCAACGCAACTTGTAATATCATTTCTGTATCTTTAGTTTCTAAAGAAGGTTATGAATTTGCGTTTGTAAGTAATGTTGTAAACATTCACCTTAATCAAGTTTTGATTGGGTCAGGTACATTGAGTAATGGTATATACGTGTTAAATCAACCGCAGATTTTTAATGTCCAGAATACACACAAAAGAAAGTCTCCAGAAATAAATCAGACTTTCTTATGGCATTGTAGATTGGGTCACATCAATGAGAGAAGGTTGACTAAGTTACATACAGAAGGATATTTGAATGCGTTCGAATATCAATCGTATGCCACTTGTCAATCTTGTCTCAAAGGAAAGATGACAAAGACTCCGTTTACTGGACATGGAGTAAGAGCGAGCGAGCTCTTGGGACTCGTACACAGTGACGTGTGCGGTCCAATGTCTACACATGCCCGAAGCGGACATTCTTACTTCATTACTTTTACGGATGACTTCTCAAGGTACGGTTATGTCTTCTTGATGAAACATAAGTCCGAGGCCTTTGGAAAATTCCAGGAGTATAAGAATGAAGTAGAGAAACAGACCGGCAAAAGTATTAAGATTCTAAGATCGGATCGAGGTGGAGAATACTTAAGTGCCGAGTTCCTGAACTATTTAAAAGAGAACGGAATTCTCTCTCAGCTTACTCCTCCATACACCCCGCAACATAACGGTGTATCGGAGAGACGGAACCGCACCCTATTGGATATGGTACGGTCCATGATGAGTAACGCTGAGTTGCCGCGATCATTCTGGGGATATGCGCTAGAATCAGCCGCATACCTTTTGAACCGAGTTCCCACTAAGACTGTGCCTACTACGCCATTTGAGATGTGGTGTGGGAAGAGACCCCATCTTAATCATATTAAGATATGGGGAAGTCCAGCTTTTGTCAAAAAGCAGCATGCGGACAAGCTCGAGGCACGCTCAGTACTGTGCAAGTTTGTGGGATATCCAAAGAATTCCAAGGAATATTTCTTCTACTGTGAAGAGGAACAAAAAGTTCTTATTTCTCGTCATGCCCACTTTCTAGAACACCAGTTCATAGAAAAAGAAATAAGTGGGAGCGCAGTAGAACTGGAAGAAATTCCAGAACCACGGACTATTACTGAAAGTTTAGTGGAACCAGAGGGTTCAACAGAACAGGACATTCCTGCGCCGCTCCGCAGAAGTAGTAGGCAGACTCATCCGCCCGAGAGATACTACGGTTTTCTCATTGACGGGGATAGAGAGGATTGCATCATAGATTATGATGAGCCTACTAGCTTCCAGCAGGCCGTTCAGAGCGTTGACTCAGTGAAATGACTGGATGCAATGCGGACCGAAATGGAGTCCATGTACACCAACAAGGTATGGACGTTGGACATTGCTCCAGACGGGGTAAAACCCGTAGGATGCAAGTGGATCTTCAAAAGGAAGATTGGTGTGGATGGACAGGTTGAGACCTATAAAGCTAGGCTGGTAGCAAAGGGTTTTCGTCAAAGACCTGGCTTGGACTATGACGAAACCTTTTCTCCAGTAGCCATGCTGAAATCCATTCGGATCCTTCTTGCCATTGCTGCCTTCCACGATTATGAGATCTGGCAAATGGACGTAAAGACAGCTTTTCTAAATGGAAATTTAGAGGAGTGTGTCTATATGGACCAGCCAGAGGGTTTCATTCAGAGTGGGAGCAGCGGAAAGGTGTGCAAGTTGCTTAAGTCCATCTATGGACTAAAGCAGGCGTCGCGGAGTTGGAACATCTGCTTTGATGAGACGGTCAAAGAATTTGGCTTTATCAAAAATCCAGATGAACCATGCATCTATAGTAGATTTGTAGCGAGAACTGTAGTATTCCTTGTTTTATACGTGGATGACATTCTCTTAATAGGAAATGACATTCCTATGCTACAATCTGTCAAGGGGTTCTTGTCACACAGGTTCTCCATGAAAGACCTGGGTGATGCCTCATACATTCTGGGTATCCGGATCTACCGTGACAGATCCAAGAGGATATTAGGACTATCACAGTCCAGGTACATCGACACCATACTGAAGAGATTCAGTATGGAAGATTCCAAGCGCGGTAACCTACCGGCTAGTCACGGGATCACCCTCTCTAAAGAGATGTCTCCCATGACTGATTTGGAGAGGGATCGCATGTCTATTATACCCTACGCTTCTGCGGTAGGCTCTATAATGTATGCGATGTTGTGTACCAGACCGGATGTAGCTTATGCACTGAGTGTGGTAAGCCGGTATCAGTCAAACCCTGGGGAGAAACACTGGATAGCGGTAAAGAACATTCTCAAGTACCTAAGAAGGACTAAGGAGATGTTCTTGGTGTATGGCGGAAAAGACCTCCAGATCGAGGCCTTTGCTGACTCAAGCTTCCAGAGTGACAAGGATGATTCCAAGTCCATGTCGGGTTTTGTCTTTACCCTCAATGGAGGGGCGGTGTGTTGGAAGAGTTCCAAACAGGAAACCGTTGCAGACTCGACGATGGAAGCGGAATACATCGCTGCATCTGATGCCGCAAAAGAAGCTGTCTGGATGAGGAAGTTCTTGAAAGAACTTCAGGTGGTTCCGTCCATTGTTGATCCAATACCTCTGTATTGCGACAACAACGGGGCTATAGCTTTAGCGAACGAACCCAGGTCCCATCAGAGATCCAGGCACATCTTGAGGCGGTATCACCTGATCAAGGAGATCGTGGATCGCCAGGAGATCGAGGTTCGGAGAGTCGCTTCAGAAGATAACACTGCAGATCCATTCACCAAGGCCCTGCCCCAGACTCAGTTCGAGCGGCTGATCGAGATGATAGGTCTTCGATACGCCAGTACATGACCTTAGTGCAAGTGGGAGATTGTTAGTGTATATGCCCTAGAGGCCATTACTGTATCATACTAGTTTGTATATTACTTAATGGATGCTTGGGATATTCACCTTGTATATACAATCTTGCTCAAAATAGTAGTATGCTACTTGGTTTGTTTCTACTTCAATGTGTACATGTGTTTATATTTTGTATATCGCCTATACACATTAGTGGAGCCCTTAGGATCTTTGCTTGATTACCAGCGATGTGATGGCCGTCACACTAGTGGGGCTGGGTAATCTATAAGCACATCCTTATGCAGGTCCCTGGTCGCAGGACTATCGAGACAGGGCATCGATACTCCGGAGTAGACCAGCGCATGCGCTTCTCATCCCAGTGTGGGAGACGGTCTGTCCCACAGCTGTCAGTATGTCGTACTTGAGATAGTATGCGGGTGCTCGTTAGGTTACGGGTACACTGGACAGGACTCGTCGGGAACTGACTAGTTGGTATTATACCTATCGTCAGTTATCAGTTCCCAGGTGACATGAGTACAGCTTAGTCTGCTGACTTGACACTGTCACTCCGCCTCGAGTGTGTTCCCACTGTACTTTGATCACTACCCTACCACGGCTCAAAGGAGTCGTGCAAACAGGTAGTGGTTGGGTGCAGTCCCGAAGCACTTGGAGGAAGTGACGGTTAGACAGGATTCGTCTCTCCCGGTATTGGGGGTTGACATCGCGCTGTGTCTAGGAGAGCCATTACACGAGTAGTCCCTGGCCAGGGCAATCGAGATATACTGGTAGGTTTCCAGTGTTATCTCAGGGTGTTTTGGGCTTCGCTCCGGCACGACTTGTACCGCTATTGGGGGACTGACGTTTACCGCCCCCTAGGCCCGCCATGCGATGTATCAGACGAACAGACCGGACTGTATGGAGAATGTCACACTCAGGCTCAGTAAGAGTTCAGATGGGTTTCGCCTCGTCGGTCTTCTTGTCGGCATTACCTGGGGACCGTTACGCACAGCTAGTGCCGCTTGCGGTCTGTGGTTAAACCCACTGCCAGCGTAGTGTCGAGTCTTTAGAGTCCCACACAGAAAGCTTTTCGCCTTTAGGCAAAAGAGTAGAGGTCGCATGGTATTGCGACAGGTCGCATGGTTTTGCGACAGGGTTCGGTCACATCCGTGCACTTGTGCGCGTACAGTGTCCGGACAGTTTACACTAGCGGGCTTTGGTTTAAGCCAGATCCTAGTGTACCTTATGGGATTGGATTTATCCAGTTTGCATTCGTGTTCCTCGGAACGCGGATGCGGGTGTGTATGCACAGTTGACAGGGAGACAGAGGCAGTGGATTCTCATTAGGGTTGTTGACAGTTGACCGTTGACTATTTGACTTTTTGCTCAACCCTAATGAGAATATGATATGTGATTAACTATTATATTAATTAAGTATTATGGTGATATGGTTGTTGACTTTGTTGACTTGTTGACTTTTGTTGACTTGTTGACTTTGTTGACTTGTTGACTTTTGTTGACTTGTTGACCGGTTGACTAGGCTTGACTAGTTGACCATCATGATAACCATAGCCATCATTTCATGGCATAGACTTTTGTTTACTTGCTCATTTGTGTAAAATGAGTGCATGAAATGATATGGTTATGGTTGCTTCAAACCATCACATAAGACTTTTTTTTTGATATGATGAGTTATGATCACTTTGGATTATGAGAGGGTGAAAGACAAAAGAGAGCCTCATTCTTTCTTGCTCATTCTCTCTCTTGTTCTTGAGCTCTCCTCTTGCTCTCACCCTCAACCTCTTCCTCCCTCTCTTGATTCTATGGTTCTCTTATCTCATGAGTTGAGAATCAAGAACCATAGATAAAATCCCATTCTATTTCTTCTCTACTCATTCTAGTTCACTAGGTTTAGCAAACCGAGTGAACTAGTTTCTTCAAAGAACGAAGAAGAAGCTAAAGGTTGGAGCTTTCAAGTGGATCTATCTTCGGCATACGGAGACGACGAGAAGGAGCCATCGGACCACCATCGGAGCTTGAAGAGAAGGAGTTCAAGACAAGCTAGGTATAACCCCCTAACCGAGTAGCTAGAATCTCTTAGTTAGGATATTAGATAGATGTTTAACCAAGATCCGGGTTATAGGTCCATGTTACCATCTTTAAGAAAATCGTTTTTTACCAAATTCCGTATTCCCGAAAGTACCGGGAGAGGTAGCATGGACTTACAGATGTGACCCAGTCTACAATGCCATAAGAAAGTCTGATTGATTTCCGGAGACTTTCTTTTGTGTGTATTCTGGACATTGAAAATCTGTGGTTGGTTTAATACGTATATACCATTGCTCAATGTACCTGACCCAATCAAGACTTGATTAAGGTGAATGTTTACAACATTACTTACAAACACAAATTCATAACCTTCTTTAGAAACCAAAGATACAGAAATGATATTACAAGTTGCATTGGGTACAAAAAAGCAATTACGTAAAACCAAAACATGTCCATCTGACATTCCCAGGTGATAGTCCCCCACGGCCTTAGAATCCATGCTAGCTCCGTTTGCAACTTTGAGGGTCATGTCACCTGCCTTCAAAAACCTACGGTTTCTCAACGCCTGCAAAGAATTACAGATATGAGATCCTGATCCGGTATCCAATACCCAGGAAGTAGAGTTTATTGAAAGACAGTTATCAATAACATACACACCTGAAGCTGAAGCCGCAACTTGCTTCAGTTCCTGTGTTCTGGCTTTCCAAACCCTGCAATCATTTTTCCAGTGTCCCTTCTTATGACAATAGAAACATTCTTCCTTATCCACAAGCTTCCCCACTTTCTTAGTTGCTTTTGCCTTTCCCTTCGTATCCACTTTACTAACACCGCCCCTTGGTTTGGCGGGGGCTTTCTTCTTCTTTCCCTTGGCTTTCGCCTTGGACCTAGAAGAAGAAGATCCTCCCACAAACAAAGTGGATGTTTCCCTATCTTTCTGTAGGGTGCCCTCTGCGCTCCTCAGCATGTTGAGGAGTTCTGAAAGTTCAACTTCCTTTTCTTGTAAGTTGAAGTTCAGTATAAACTGGGCGTAAGTAGAAGGAAGGGACTGGAGAATCAAGTTCGTATAGAGCTCATTCTCCAACATGGTCCCAAGGTCCGCGAGCTCCTCAATGTAGCCAATCATCTTAAGCACGTGTTCCGCTACCGATGATCCGACGGCCAATCTTGCCGAAAATAACTTCTTCGACACTTCGTATCTTGCGATACGAGATTGCTCTCCTTACAGTTCTTTTGTATGAAGAAATATGGATTCGAGGTCCATATTCTCGTGCCTCCTCTGATGTTCGTTGTCCATAGAGGCAAGCACGAGGCACTTGGCCTTCGCGCAGTCAAGTTCCCAGGTCTTACGGATTTCCTTATCCGCGACGCTGGTTTTGGGACCTGGGACAGGGGGAGCTTTGGTGGTAAGAAGATACCCCAGCTTGTCGTAAGTGATTGCCATCTTGACATTCCTGAGCCAATCTTTGTAGTTTGGCCCTGTCAGTATGTTTTTATCTAGAAGTAACTTAAGTCCAGTCATGTCGATTGGTCGCTGCAATTAGGAGAGAGAAGAAACACTCAGCATGATGCTCTTGCAAGTTTAGAGTGGTTTTTAGTTTATCTAAACAAGATGGATCCCACTGTTTCTCGAATCCCTCCTCAAACCAAAATGGAAGAATTAGTCAGGATCAATCTCACCGTACAATTCTTGCTTAACCGTTCAGCCAGGCCAGTGTCGGTACTTTGAGGGAGGTTTTCCAACGCTTTTGCAAAGTTCCTTAATTAAATAACCTCTTTTCCCTGGGGGCGTAGCCTCGCTAACACCTTTCTAGACACCTACTTGGTTTATAGCATTGATCGTTAAGTGAGAAATTCCCGAGGAGTAGCATATACTCACAGTAGGATCGGGATCCAAATATCATCGTGTGACGAAACTGAAAGAATCCTACCAGAATCATCACACTCCAAATGGTATGCAACACTAGCAAGTTTCAGTTCTTTTGAAACTCCCGATGTGGATTTTTGCCCCATGCTCTTATGACCTTGACTTTGGCCAAAATATCATAAGTCACATGTCAAGTTCTACCCGTCATTCTCCAGGTTAATTTGGATCCACCCGTACCTAGCCTTGACTTTGGCCAAAATGGCAGTACGACTGTCCCAAACCAACGCATCTATCTATGCTACACATGAATACCCAATAGCTACCAATCACTATACCTTGACTTTGGCCAACATACATAGCTTGAATACTATTGACTATTCATGTGAAACGACGGAGGGCTACGAATGGTTTTGGCGAAACCTTGAACGTAGTGAACTTGATATAATCGATGGAACGAGATAGCTTTTAAAAGGAGTGGCTCAAGCTCCGCATTTAAAAGTTGGTTTTGAAAAGAACCGAGTGGTTTTTCGAAAGTGTTCCAACGACTTTTACTTGGTTTATTTTTCTTGCATTAGTTCTTTTAATGCGTGATATTCTTGCATTAGTTCTTTTAATGCGTCCCATCATTTAATCCTACCATTGCAGAAAACAACCAAAATATGACGTACGCTTATGCCATTCGCATTCGCCACGGGGCCCCGTCATTACCCGTTAGGTTACTTAACTAACGACAGAGCGGGGGCTGGGCTAGCGCGGCTGTAAAACATAAGCAACGCCTAAATAATATCATATATAGATATATTGCAATGATAGCCATTTCAGATCACAGATGAACACATCGGATATAGTAGGAACCCGGAATTCGTACGAGCCTGTAACGAAAAGCAGATTACACGGCCGCGGTGAATAGCCAATACCCCACCCAAGACCCCTACGGGTGCGGCAAACTATCTGCCAAGTACCCGAAGCGAAGCAACCTCCCTCAACTCCGTGAGTAGGCCACTCGGCACTTCGGCATACCCGGTAGTTTGTGCACCCCCTCCATGGGTCTATCCTAGGAGCAAAAACAGTAAAAAGAAATTATACAATGACGGCTACAACCCCGACCCAGTTGTGCGGCCATACAAATAATTATTACATCAATTTACGAATTTACATGAATTGAAAGAAAAGAAAACTCTCGTCTCACAACCCCCGGCTATTAACCCGCGACAATCCAATGAATTCATATACACATTCCAAAGACATTACAGATCACAGATTTGTATAACCCCCACTAATCGACATATAGCGATTAGCAGACGTTCATTACAAATATCACATCACAGATAAAAACCCGTCAGCTTAAGTCTTTAGAAGTTCGATCAAAAATACGGATTTTTAGGCCCCAAGCACAAAATTTTCGTTCTGGAAAATCTGGGCTGAAAAGACATATTTCAAAAGTCCCAAAACAACCCCAGAAATACACTGCACAAAGTTTGGACCTCGACCGAGTCAACTCGGCCGCGGAACCGCGGCGGGAGCGTGCTCCCGCCGCGTTTCCGCGGCGCTTTGATCGGTTCGTGGGTCCAAATTTTGTGGTTATTCAATAAAAAGCCTGAGCCGATTTTTAAAATGAAATTTATCAATTTTTGAACAGAAAAAAAATCGGCAGAAACTTGACATATCGGGTTCGTTTCGTGACTTTTTCTTTGATCGATCTTCTAGTTACTTTGCTAACATGTTAGATAGAGTTTAACTAAGTTCTGATACCACTGTAAGTCCATGCTACCTCTCCCGGTACTTTCGGGCTTGCGGAATTTGGTAAAAACAATTTTTCTAGAGGCGGTAACATGGACTCAAAACCCGGATCTTTGTTAAACATCTAACTAACAACCTAATTAAGAGTTGTTAACTACTCGGTTAGGGGGTTATACCTTTCTTTCTTGAACTCCTTCGTCTTCAAACCTCGATGGTGTACGGATCGGCTTCACCCCGTCGTCTCCTTGCGCCGAAGATCGATCCACCTGAAAGCTTCTACCTTTGGCTTCTTCTTCGAACTTTGAAGAAACTAGTTCATTCGGTTTGCTAAACCTTATGAACTAGAGTGAGTAGAGGAGAGTGTGTTGGGATTTTCTCTATGGTTCTTGGTTCTCAACACATGAGACAAGTGAACCATAAACTAAAGAGAGGGAGAGCAAGAGGAAGAAGATGAGAGCTCAAGAACACAAGAGAGAGAAATGAAATGAAAGAATAAGCAAGACTTTTCTCTCTTGGCTCTCATAATCCAAAACCATCATAACCAATAATATCAATCAAGTATTAGTGATGGTTTAAGCTACAATAGCCATATCATTTCATGCACTCATTTTGCACAAGAGAACAAGCAAGCAAAAGTCTTTGCCATGAAATGATAGCCATTGTCATCATGATGGTCAACTAGTCCAACCTAGTCAACCGGTCAACAAAGTCAACAAGTCAACAAAGTCAACCCCTCAACAACCATGTCACTATAATACTTAATTAATATTATTGTTAATTACATATCATATTCTCATTAGGGTTAAGCAAAAAGTCAATAGTCAACAGTCAACGGTCAACAACCCTAATGAGAATCCTCTGCCTCTATCTCTTCGTCAACTGTGCATACACACCCACATCCCCGTTACGAGGAACACGAATACATACTGGATAAAACCAATCCCAAAACGTACACTAGGATCTGGCTTAAACCAAAGCCCGCTAGTGTTAACTGTCCGGACACTAAACGTGCACAAGTGCACGGATGTGACCGAACCCTGTCGCAAAACCATGCGACCTGTCGCAAAACCATGCGACTTCTACCCTTTTGCCTAAAGGCGAATAGCTTTCTGTGTGGGACTCTAAAGACTCGACACTACGCTGGCAGTAGGTTTAACCACAGACCGCAAGCGGCACTAGCTATGCGTAACGGTCCCTAGGTAGATGCCGACAAGAAGACTGACGAGGTGAAACCCATCTGAACTCCTACTGAGCCTGAATGTGACAGTCTCCGTACAGTCCGGTCTGTTTGTCTGATACATGTTCATACCATAATATTGCATTATTATATTCCCCATTCTTATTCTTTTTATAAATAAACAGGTGCTTTTGACGCATGTCTGCTACATATTACAGGTTACAGGTTCTTGGAGCGAAAACAGTGAAAACGATGAAAAGACGATGCAAAAGTGGACTTTGACCAACAAACAGAAGACTCTTGATCAAGCCTACATCAAAGATAAAATTCATAAAGTACAAGGCAATGCAAGGCCCAAGATTATAAAGCAAACGGTTAAAAGTCCACTGCAATTGTTCACTAGAGATCTGGAAGAAATAGAGAAGCCAAATTGAATAAAGATCCAAAGAAATAAAAAGCCCAAGAAGCCCAGAATTAGTTCCAAAATTTTCAGACATAAAATTTTACCAAAGCTTGAAGTCTACTTTGACTAGGTCTTCCTAAGGATATTTTGGTAAATGCAGACGTGCGAATCAATTGTAATCTAGGGTTTCCTATCCTCTATAAATAGGAACTCTAAATCATTGTAAAGACTATGCCTCCCTTCATTAATAAATTTCAGCATTCTTTTGGAGAGCATCATTTTTTGTAAGTTCTTTATTTTCTGCCTTAGGTTAATTTTCTATTCTTGCCCTAGATAAATTTAATTCCTTGCCCTAGTTAATCTTTTATTCTCTGCCCTAAATAAATGTTTTTAAATTCCCTAATGAGTGAGTAGTCTCCTCGCTTGCTAGGGTTAGATCTGGGAAAGGTTTGAGAAACGAAAATCTCCCATCCCCTTTCTTGCCCGTCATATATTTTCATAGAACTCCATGTATACCTTCTTATTCCGCTCCCTACGGCACTCTACCCACGAGGTAGCGGTGATACCGTAGTCTAAAGGCCCGGATTTTAAGGTTTTCCATGGAGGTTAGGGTAAAGATTAAGAAAGGAAGGACAAGGATCTAGAGGAAGAACAATCTTCCCTATCATCCTAATCCCTTTTATTAATATTTACCATAACACCTAATTAGATCTTCATATGGGTATAGAAAGCGGTGAGATTTATTGACTTTCCAAACTTAACCTAGACCTAACCCTAGCAAGATTTAGATATAGATTAATTCAGTTTTTAGATTTAATAATCAATCCGGCTCCCATCGGAATTAACTCGTTAGCGCGACTAGGAGATTCACTACATCCCTGTGGACCGACCCGTATTCACCGGCTAGCTACATGCGACACCGTTCTTGATTGCGGTTTAGAAATAGTTTTTGAGACGAATCAAATGGCGCCGTTGCCGGGGATGACGTAGTAATTTCCTTTTTGCAATTTCGGGTTAATCAAAATTAAAAAAATCAAAAAAATCTGAAAAATCACAAAAATATAAAAATATATCATCTGTTATTTTTTGGAAGGGTATTTTTTGTGTGAATTTTGCAGGATCTACGAACAAATTCGGATCTGGAAATCTACAGAGATCAAAACAGCAAATAGACAATCCTATCAACAGAAGATTGCAACAACAGAGGAACAGAAAAAATTTGGAGGACCGAGTCAACAAGAAGAACAGCAGCGATCTGGTGAGCGCAAAAAAAAAAAACCGCCGAAGGCACCAACCCGCGGCAGATCCGCGGTCGGAGGCGGCACTTCGCAGCGGTTCCGCGGTGGTGGCGACAGATCGATTGCCAGAAAAAAGGCAGAAGCGCGGTATAAAAAAAAACAGTTCTGTCACTGCAAATTTCTGTGAGTTTTCTCTCTCCTCCTCTGCAAATCTTGATATATCTTCTGTAAATTTGCCTGCAGGATTTCTTTAGCTCAAAAAATTTTTCCCTTCCAAATAACGATTTTGTGCAGAATTTTTGTGCCTTGCTTGAAATGAAATTAGATTGCAAGTAATATTTTGCTGTTGCATATCTTTTCTATAAAATATTTTGCTGTTGCATATCTTTTCTCTAAAATCTTTTTGCAACAAAATTTTTCCAAATAAAGAGAAAAAGAATGAAAAAAAAGGACAAATATTTTATAGAAACTTGCAAAATTTTTAGCCGCAAATAAATCCTTGCACACAATAAACTTTTCTTCTTTCCCCTTTTCTTACAACATGGGTACCCCACATAATAAATCATTAGCCGAACTTTGGTATCCCGAACCTAATTTTGCGTCATATGTCAATTTGTTCGATCAATTTAAAAACGATCCCTCCATGCCTAAAACATCTTTGAAAGATCACATAGAGGCGTCTAGGAGAAACAGTTTGACTTTTCAACCCATTTTGTGTCAACCAAGTCAACCTTCACCACCTTCGTATGTTGACACCACTTTTTCAAGTTCAGCTGTAACTCCTAAGCCGATGTCCATTGCTGAGCATATTGCTCAATCTCGCAGTCGATCTTTCACCCTCTCCACTCATCTAGTTCTAGGGATCCGCACGACTATTCACCTTTTTATCCATATGTTGACCCTACCCCTATCCAATCACCCACTTCCTACCAGTCCTACCCGACTTTCCCACCTTCACTAGACACTGTTTCTACACAGTCATTAGGGAGTTTCACATATCCATACCATTTTGAATCCTTTACCGAAACCCCCTCACCACCTAAGTCTAGTTTGGAAGAGTCGTTGGAGGCTTATATTGCTGCAACAAATAAAATGACTAGGAATGTGGAAGCGTCCGTGGCCGCCCTTATGCAACCTAGTGAACCGGTAGCTAGTTCCCCGCTAGCTCAAAATTTTTCAATGTATAAGGAGGCGGTTGGACAGAGTGAGAATGAGAGAGGATTTCCAAATCAAACCTACCCATACCCAATTGAATCCAACAACTCCAATTTTCAAACATGTGTCCAAAATGATGAATTGAGCGAATTTATAGTGTTTGATTTGCCAGATTATGAGGAACCCCTTTCGAGTGAAACCGCACCTAATCTGTTTGACCTTTACACCTCCACTCTAGAACCTAAATTGATAAACATCCATGCTTTTGAGGAGGTGTCTAAACAAATTGATTTTCACTTAATTGAGGATATAGACACCGGGAATATTTCGGATGATGAACCTGTCGATTTAATTGAAATGTTATGTTCAAATCATCATCCTGAGTTATTAAATGTTTCTCCTGAATCTCACATGCGTCTTGATTTTGATGATAATGGCATGGATGAGTTAAATATTGAGGATAGTATTGAGGAGAGTCTTGAGGATAATATTGAGGTTGAATCATTTTTGTTTGATGTGTCTGATTTTCCAATTCATCCTCCTGAACATTTGACTGTTATATCACCCTCCCTCCTTCCCATCGTTCCGACCCCTCTTGAAGACTGTGAGCTTGAAACCTTTTCCTTTGAATCTGACACAATTCTCACAGACGATAACACCTACGAGTGTTTCACTTTTTCGGACGATGTTGATGACTCACCGCCCGAGTTTGAGTCCTTTACATTTTCAGATGAGCTATAAGACTTGGTTGATTATAGTAGTTTCGAACCATTAATGGAATCTTTCAAGTTCGAAACAGTTTATTACGGTGAGAATGAGACTATCCCTAATTTACTCCCTTTCGTCTTTCCCATTGTTCCGACCGTACAAGAGACAGTTACGCTTTCATCTCCTATACCAAGTTCGGCGTACCCTTGTTTTGTTGTGAATCTTGAGGGATTTGACCCCATTTCACGACGGGTTGATAGGTTAGCGCAATCGCTTTTAACACATCGGTCATCACAAATTGCGCTAATTTATTCACTCGATTTACACCCTCAAGATCGCGCGACTCTTCTTTCTCCTTTCCGCCCTTCTTCTTCCCCACCGAGACCACATTCTGCCATTCTTCTTTCCACACGGTCTCGTGTGTTTCTCATTTCTTTCATCCACACCCCATTCTTGCACCAACTATACCACTACCACGATAAGATCTTTGAATGGTTGGTGCTAACCTTTGGCTTGTGTAAGGCCAAGCTTAAGTTTGGGGGGGACCTTTTTGTATATATGTATATATATTTTTTGTTTTCTTTTTCTATTAAAAAATTAAAAAAAATTCAAAACAATAAAATAAAAAAAATTGTAAATAAATAAACAGGGGAGTATCGGTATTTTGACCCTCTTGGTTTAGCATGACAGTGAGGACACTGTCAAGTTCAAGTTTGGGGGTATGCTCGGTACGTCTTCTTCCTTCGCATTCATGTGTACATATTTTTGCATTTGCATATTTATTGGAAAACCCTTAAAAATTGAAAATTTTCAAAAATTATAAAAATTATTGTATTCAATTTTGGCTAATTGACTTGAGTTTGACAAATAGATTAACTGGTTAGGAACAACTAGATCTTAGACTTAGTGAATTAAAAATCCTAAAAATAACATTCCTTAAAGTTTAGCGGTAGAAAGTATATGTCTTTATAGTTTATTTAGAAAAAGGCAAATTTTGAGTTCACTTTTTAGGCTAAGTCGAAACAAAGAAAAAGTATTGATGTTCTTATTAGAGTATAAGTTTGAAAAATAGTTCCTAACTTAAGTCTAGATTCTGAAAACGTATACCTTACAATTTGCATAATCACGCACCTTGAAACTTGGAATAGTAGAAAAGACCTTGAAATGCTCTTGTCTAAAGTCCTTAGTACAAAGAAAAAAATATATATAAGTGTGAATAAAGAATAAAAAAAATGGACACTGGTTTTTGCGATTACTTAAGACTGCAAAAAAATAGAAAAATATTTAGCGAGGGTGCTTCATCACCTAGTGCCTTAGACCAACTGGTTTGGGAGTCACTGCTAAAAGCCTTGGGTGTTGCAAGATTAGGAATTACGCTTAAATGTGCAAACACATTTTGTAATCGGTCATTGGTACCTCAAGAAGTATTAACGGTCGCATGAAGGATGTGTAAGCAAAATTCAATTAAAAATTCACCAATTAAGAAGTGCTTTGGACAACGGACGAGAGTATGATTGCTTGATTTGAATTTCCAAGTGTAGGGGTGATCTATACACACACGTAGGGGTATGTGATTGGAATTAAGATAAGAGAGAGGAATGAAGAATAGAACTTGTATCTTTAGTAGAGTTGATAAAAATTCCTAAGTGGAGATGGAACTTTAGAAGGAAAACTTAAGAGATGCCGAAAGCTAAGTAGGTCTACATAACATATATAATCTTAAGTTAGATGATAGGGAAGTGTGAAGAATATGGGTGGATAATTTACGGGTTGATGATAATAGAATTCTTAGTTAGAAAACCTAATTGGAGAACAAAAGTCAATGGGCCGAATTGATAGGATTTTGTGGGTGTAATCCGCTGAAAACCCTCAGGAGACAACACTCCTCCTACTAGGGACACCTAGAGGTTTAACGGCTTGTTGCACGTGCTCAGTGCAATCGCGTTTCCCTGCGAAAGTGCGGTTAGGATTTTAGTGAATAAAAAATAAGTTTGCTCGAGGACGAGCAAAAGATAAGTTTGGGGGTATTTGTTCATACCATAATATTGCATTATTATATTCCCCATTCTTATTCTTTTTATAAATAAACAGGTGCTTTTGACGCATGTCTGCTACATATTACAGGTTACAGGTTCTTGGAGCGAAAACAGTGAAAACGATGAAAAGACGATGCAAAAGTGGACTTTGACCAACAAACAGAAGACTCTTGATCAAGCCTACATCAAAGATAAAATTCACAAAGTACAAGACAATGCAAGGCCCAAGATTATAAAGCAAACGGTTAAAAGTCCACTACAATTGTTCACTGGAGATCTGGAAGAAATAGAGAAGCCAAATTGAATAAAGATCCAAAGAAATAAAAAGCCCAAGAAGCCCAGAATTAGTTCCAAAATTTCCAGACATAAAATTTTACCAAAGCTTGAAGTCTACTTTGACTAGGTCTTCCTAAGGATATTTTGGTAAATGCAGACGTGCGAATCAATTGTAATCTAGGGTTTCCTATCCTCTATAAATAGGAACTCTAAATCATTGTAAAGACTATGCCTCCCTTCATTAATAAATTTCAGCATTCTTTTGGAGAGCATCATTTTTTGTAAGTTCTTTATTTTCTGCCTTAGGTTAATTTTCTATTCTTGCCCTAGATAAATTTAATTACTTGCCCTAGTTAATCTTTTATTCTCTGCCCTAGATAAATGTTTTTAAATTCCCTAATGAGTGAGTAGTCTCCTCGCTTGCTAGGGTTAGATCTGGGAAAGGTTTGAGAGACGAAAATCTCTCATCCCCTTTCTTGCCCGTCATATATTTTCATAGAACTCCATGTATACCTTCTTATTCCGCTCCCTACGGCACTCTACCCACGAGGTAGCGGTGATACCGTAGTCTAAAGGCCCGGATTTTAAGGTTTTCCATGGAGGTTAGGGTAAAGATTAAGAAAGGAAGGACAAGGATCTAGAGGAAGAACAATCTTCCCAATCATCCTAATCCCTTTTATTAATATTTACCATAACACCTAATTAGATCTTCATATGGGTATAGAAAGCGGTGAGATTTATTGACTTTCCAAACTTAACCTAGACCTAACCCTAGCAAGATTTAGATATAGATTAATTCAGTTTTTAGATTTAATAATCAATCCGGCTCCCATCGGAATTAACTCGTTAGCGTGACTAGGAGATTCACAACATCCCTGTGGACCGACCCGTATTCACCGGCTAGCTACATGCGACGCCGCTCTTGATTGCGGTTTAGAAATAGTTTTTGAGACGAATCAATACATCGCATGGCGGGCCTAGGGGGCGGTAAACATCAGTCCCCTAATAGCGGTACAAGTCGTGTCGGAGTGAAGCCCAATACACCCTGAGATAACACTGGAAGCCTACCAGCATATCTCGCTTGCCCTGGCCAGGGACTACTCGTGTAATGGCTCTCCTAGACACAGCGCGATGTCAACCCCTAATACCGGGAGAGACGAATCTTGTCTAACCGTCACTGCCTCCAAGTGCTTCGGGACTGCACCCAACTACTACCTGTTTGCACGACTCCTTTGAGCCGTGGTAGGGTAGTAATCAAAGTACAGTGGGAACACACTCGAGGCGAAGTTACAGTGTCAAGTCAGCGGACTAAGCTGTACTTATGTCACCTGGGAACTGATAACTGACGATAGGTATAATACCAACCGGTCAGTTCCCGACGAGTCCTGTCCAGTGTACTCATAACCTAACGAGCACCCGCATACTATCTCCAGTACGACGTACTAACGGCTGTGGGACAGACCGTCTCCCACACTGGGATGAGAAGCGCATGCACGAGTCTACTCCGGAGTATCGATGCCCTGTCTCGATAGTCCTGCGACTAGGGACCTGCATAAGGATGTGCTTATAGATTACCCAGCCCCCACTAGTGTGACTGCCATCACAACGCTGGTAATCAAGCAAAGATCCTAAGGGCTCCACTAATGCGTATAGGTGATATAATAAAATAAACACATGTACACATTGAAGTAGAAACAAACCAAGTAGCATACTACTATTTTGAGCAAGATTGTATATACAAGGTGAATATCCCAAGCTTCCATTAAGTAATATACAAACTAGTATGATACAGTAATGGCCTCTAGGGCATATACACTAACAAGGAGATCGAGGTCAAGAGAGTAGATACGAAGGACAACACTGCGGATCCACTCACAAAGGCCATTCCCCAGATACAGTTTGAGAGATTATTCGGGATGCTAGGTATGAGATACTATAACAGCTGGCCTTAGTGCAAGTGGGAGATTGTTAGTTATGTATATGCCCTAGAGGCCATTGTTGTACATATGATGTATATTATAATGGATGCTAAGATATATATAGAGAGGACTTTCTTGCTCGTCATGATAGTATGTTATTTGGTTTCCCTTTATCTTAACATGTTGACTTATATTAGTTTACTGTCTTACTCTCACATGTTGATAAAGCCCTTAGGATCTGTACTCGACTACTGGGACTATGATGAGATCATACTGGTGAGGCCATGGTAGTCGATGAGTACATCCTATACTGTTCCTAGTTGAGGGTATATCGAGACAGGGCATCGATACACTAGAGTAGACTAGCGTATACGCATCTTGACCCATATGATGGGAGATGGATGATCCCATATCCATCGGTGTTTTGACATCAGAGATGGTGTATGGGTGCTCAGTGGAGACTGGGTACAGCGGACGGACTCGCAGAGAACTCCCAGATGGTGATATACCACACGTCAGATGGCAGTTCTCCTGTGACACTGGTACAGGGTAGTCTGTAGACCCGAGATCGTCATAGAGTCTTGTGTGATTCCCACTGTGCTTTGATTTCCACCTTACCGCGTCCAAGAGGGCATGCAAAACGGTGGCTTTTGGGTGCAGTCCCGAATCACATGTAGGCAATAAACGATAGGAGGGGATTCGTCTCTCCCAGTATATGGAGTTGATGTTGTGCTGTGTTCGATTGGCTATAACTGGAAGTCCCTTGCCAGGGCTGATATAGAGATTTACTGGTAAGTGTTACCAGTAGTTTCTCAACCCGTTATGAGCCTCACATCGACACGACTTATCGGTTACTGGGGTCTGACGTATACCACCCCTAGACTAGATATGCAACATATCAGACGAAGAGACCGGACTGTACGGGAGTGTTACTGATTGGATTCACAGGAGAATGTACAGGCTTGCTTGTTGATCTTCTGATCGCTCAATACCTGGGTGGCTGTTACGTTTAGCTGACCGCTTGCAGCTTGCGGGTGTTTGATATGATCATCATCTGCTACCGGCGTATTGACGATTCTTTAGAGTCCTACACAGAGGTTTCTTGACTCAGGCAAAACGGAGTAAGGGCACATATGTGATATGTGCGGGACCGAGGATAATGCGATATGAGATACCGTATTCGATTCTCGCGATGATATGAGCCGGGTCATCGGATCAAGTGTTTATTCGATGAATCGGTACATGATATATTAGTCGGTTATATTCGATATAGCCGGATTGTCGGATCAAGTGTTGATTCGATAATTTAATGTATAATAATATATATGATATATTGCATTACATTATCTAATATTGGCTCGCTTTATTATTTCATTTTCTCACCGGTTAATACATTGATATATATGTGATATATATTAATTGTATTATTTTCTTTTGTTACAAATATATATTATATATGTGATATATAATATAGTAGCATGATATGATTACTAATGCAACATGTTTAGTAGAGATTAAACAAGGTTAGGGTTTGAATTGGGTTAGCTCTTTCATGAACTTCTAGAAGGTTTTCTTTTGTCATGAGTTAAGATATTATGGTTGATATTTTCTAGTGACTCATTGTTTAACCCAACCCAAACCCTAGCCCTAGTTAATTCTCTACATGGGTTAGCCTTGTCATAGTTGACCATGGTTACATTATTAATCATATATCATTTCATTATTCATCACAAAAGGATTTATCCATTATTTCTTCTTCTTCTTCAACCTTGAGCTTTGAGAAAGATTTCTAGGTTTTCTTTATGTGATGATTTTGTGTGAGAATTTGATATAAAAAGAAAGCATAAATACCACTCCATCATCCTCATCTAATCTAGCCAATTAGATTAGGGTGTTCACCTCATTAGAGAGAGAGCTTGAGTTATAGAAATTTCGAGGTAGATCATCGGAGAAAAGGAAGACTACAAGCTAGCATGGATCGTTCGAGTTGTGGAGCCTCTCTTGAGTCCGGGAGATCATGGATCACGGCGAAGGGACTTCTACTCGGAGCTTATGAAGCGAAGGAGCGGACTACAAAAGTTGTAATCCCTCACTCTTAGTTGTAAAGATGTTTACTTGCATGTTAAACCCTAATAATCTAGCAAAGATCCCGGCTTTGGGTTGTTTCGGCACGTCTAAATTTTAAATCGGGCATGGTTGATGCCTTATAGACCCTTGTATGGCTACCTAGGAACCCTACAATTTTGTGGGTAATCCGCTGAAAACCCTCAGGAGACAACACTCCTCCTACTAAGGACACCTAGAGGTTTAACGGCTTGTTGCACGAGCTCAGTGCAATCGCGTTCTCTGCGAAAGTGAGGCTAGGATTTTGTTTTGCTCTGGACGAGCAAAAGATAAGTCTTGGTGAGGGCTTCGATCCTTAGCGCAGGTGGGTAGGAAGTTACCCGCTAAGGATTGACCGAGAAGGAAAGCTGCTCGGTGGCCTCATGAGGAGGGCTTTAAATACTCGGAAAAGATGGGTAGGAATCTACCTACCAGGGATTGACCGAGCAGGGAAGCTGCTCGGTGGCATCTTTATGAGGGATTTGATCCTTAGCGAAGGAGGGTAGGAAGTTACCCGATAAAGATTGACCAAGCAAGGAAGCTACTCGGTGGCCTCATAAGGAGAGCTTTAGATCCTTGGCGAAGATGGGTAGGAATCTACCCGCCAGGGATTGACCGAGCAGGGAAGCTGCTCGGTGGCCTTTTGGTGAGGGCTTCGATCCTTAGCGCAGGTGGGTAGGAAGTTACCCGCCAGGGATTGATCGAGCAGGAAAGCTTCTCGATGACCTCTTGGTGAGGACTTCGATCCTTAACACAGGTGGGTAGGAAGTTACCCGCGAAGGATTGACCGAGAAGGGAAGCTGCTCGGTGGCCTCGTGAGGAGGGCTTTAGATCCTTGGCGAAGATGGGTTGGAATCTACCCGCCAGGGATTTGAAAGTCGACCCTAGCACCACCAAGTGGTTTTAGTAGCATCAAGCATGCTAAATTTTAATTTTTATTAGGTGCTAAGTTAGACTATACAAGATCGTTGCTAGAATATTATGGTTTGCTATGATGATGTGAAAAACTAGAGAAAGTGAAAGATGGCTATACCCTCGTAGATCGAGTCCTTCACTTCACATGCTCCATATAGTAGTCCCACGACTCCACTAGGCTCCACTTGAGGCTTTGGACGAGTTTCCTCCGATGACCTTCGTGCCGAAGATGATCCACGCGAAGTCCCTCCACCTCAAGCTACCTTTACACTAAACTCTTTAGTGTAGTAAACACGCTACACTCGATCGCTAGTCAAGTGTCGAATGGTGAAGTAGGGATGTAAAAAGCTCACAAGTTTGTGTTCAGGCTTCATGGTTCACATCACATGTAAGGGTTGAAGCTTGAACTATAGCAATTGAGGAAGAAGAAAAAGCTAGAGAGCAACCATGGGAGCAACTCATGAAAATGGCTAAGTGTTGAGAATGAGACTAGAACGAATGGCAACACTTGACCCCCAATCATTCAAGCATAGAATTTTGTAATATAAAATTGCAACCATACTTGAATAGTGAGTCAAGATGAATAAACAAATATAAATCCCATGCTTGCAACCATGCTCTCATTTTCCACCTCATTTCTATTTTCACAAAATAGAATTTTATGCCATGCTTCATTATTATATATATATATATTAATATATATTATGAAGAATAATTAGTGAGCTAATGATATTAGTTAAGATATAATTATATCATATATAATGTATATCACATTATTAAATCAACACTTGATTTAATAATCCGGTTATATCACATATGACTTACTAATATCATTTATCTGTATATCACATTATCAAATCAGCACTTGATTCGACAATCTGGTTATATCACATATAACCAGACAGATAACAGATAACTGCCAGATTACAATACGGTATCACATACACGAATTTTATCAGGCCGATACATATATCACATATGTGTCCTACTTCGTTTCGCTTGAACCAGGGAACTTCTGTGTGGGACTCTAAAGACTCGTCAATACGCCAGCAGTAGGTGATGATCACATCAGTCACCTACAAGCCGTCAGCGGTACTAGCTGGACGTAACGGCTACCTGGGTATTGAGCGATATGAAGATCAACAAGCAAGCTTGTCCACAGTCTCCATGAAGTCTATCAGTAACACTACCATACAGTCCGGTCTCTTCGTCTGATATGTCGCATATCATGTCTAGGGGTGGTAAACGTCAGACCCCAGTAACGTTATAAGTCATGCCGATGTCTGGCCTATAACGGTTCGAGAAACTACTGATAACACTTATCAGTAAATCTCGGCAGCAGTCCTGGCCAGGGACTTCCAGTTATAGCCAATCGAGCATAGCGCAACATCAACCCCCAATACCGGGAGAGACGAAACCCCTCCTATCACTCATTGCATCCATGCGACTCGGGACTGTACCCAAAATCCACCTGTTTGCACGTCTCCTTTAAGCGTGATAGGGAGTAAATTAAAGCACAGTTGGAGCCGCACAAGACTCTATGACGATCTCGGGTCTACAGACTAACCTGTACCAGTGTCACCAGAGGACTGCTATCTGACGATAGGTATACTACCACATAGGAGTCCTCGGCGAGTCCTGTTCAGTGTACGCATTATCCAATGAGCATCTGTGTACAATCTTTGATGTCACACACCAATGGTTGTAGGATCAACCATCTCCCTCTAAGGGACAAGAAACGTATACACTAGTCTACTCTGGAATATCGATGCACTATTCTCGATATTCCCTCGACTAGGAACTGATTAAAGGATGTACTTTTGGACCACCCTGGCCCCACTAGTATGATCTCATCATAATCCTGGTAGTTAAGTACATATCCTAAGGGCTTTATCAACATGTAAGAGACAGACAGTATAAATACCAGTCTACAAGTTAAGATAAAGGTATCCTGATAGCATACTATCATATCGAGCAAGAAAGTCCTCTTTATATATGTCCAAGCATCCACTATATCACTAATAATGGCCTCTAGGGTATACATATTCCTAACAATCTCCCACTTGTACTAAGGCCAATTGTTGTAGTATCTCATACCCAACGTCCCAAAAGTCTCTTGAATAGCATCTGGGGGAGGGCCTCAGTGAGTGGATCCGCTTTGTTATCCTCTGTGTTAACTCTCCTGACCACGATCTGCCTGAGATCAACTATCTCCCTGATCAGGTGATACTTTCTAAGAATATGTCTGGATCACTGACGGGATCGGGGTTCCTAGGCCAAAGCCATAGCTCTATTATCATCACAATACACAGGTATTGGATGCTCAATGGTAGGAACCAAGTTCATCATATGAACTTTTTTTCATCCAGACAACCTCTTTGGCAGCATCGTTGGTAGCGATGTAATTAGCCTCTATCAACGAGTCTGCTACGGTATATAGCTTGGAACCCTTCCAACATACCGTCCCTCCACTGAGGGTGAAGACAAAACCCGAGACTGACTTTCAGTCGTCCTTATCACTCTGGAAGGTCGAATCGGTAAAGGACTCCTTTTGGAGTTCACCGTTACCATACACCAAGAACATCTTTTTAGTCCTTCTCAAGCACTTACGAATGTTCTTCAGTTGTCATGTGGTTTTCCCAAAGATCTTTTCGATACTTATTCACTACACTTAGTGAGTAAGCTACATCTGGTCTGATACATAACATCGCATACATGATTGACCCATCTGGTAAAGCACATGGTATCTCTTGTATGCGAGCCCTCTCCAAATCAGTCTCAAGAGACATCTCTTTGGAGAGAGTGATTTTTGAACAAGCGAGTACATTACCACGCTTAGAATCATCCATCCTAAACTCCTTTAGCATGGTGTCTATGTACCTGGATCGAGACAATCCCAAATCCGTTTATATCTATTTCTATAGATCTATATCCTCAGGATGTAGGAGACATCAATTAGATCTTTCATGGAGAACCTGTGTGATAAGAGGTGCTTGACCGAGTGTAGCATAGGAACAGCGTTTCCTATCAAGAGTGTGTGATTCACGTACAATACGAGGAGGACAACCATACTCTCTACAACCATCTTATTTATACATGGTTCATCTATCTTTTTTATGAAGTCAAACTTTTTGACAGCTTCATTAAAACAGATGTTCCATCTCCGCGATGCCCGTTTTAACCCGTAGATGGATTTAAGCAGCTTACACATGCTTCCGCTGCTCCCACTGTCTACGAAGCCCTCTGGCAGTGTCGTATACATGCTCTCTTCTAAATCAACATTTAGAAAAGCGGTTTTGACATGCAAGCTGCCAGATTTCGTAGTCATGGTATGCAACAATGGCAAGTAGGATCCTGATGCACTTAAGCATAGCTTTGAAAGTCTCAACTTTTCCATCTACACCGAATTATCTTTCTCAAAGATCCTCTTGCTCCCGATGGGTTTTACCCCTTCAAGAGCAACATCCAAGGTCAATACTTTGTAGGTGTACATGGATTCCATCTCAGATCGTATAGCATCCAGCCATTTCACATAGTCTCCACTTATGATGGTCTGCTCGAAACTAGTTGGGTCATCATCTCTATGATGCAATACTTGCTCCCACCGTCTACAAGAAAACCATAGTATCTCTCAGGTGTATGAGGAACCCAACTAGATCTGTGGAGTGGCTGCGGTTCGTCGGGGATTATTGAATCCTCCGGTTCCACCAAATCGTCAGCTATAGTTTGCTTTGCTGGAACTTCTTCCAGTTCTACCTCATCGCCACTAATTTCTTCCACAAGAAATTCCTTTTCTAAAAAGGTGGTATGTCGAGAAACAAACATCTTTTGTTCCTTGGTGTGGTAGAAGATATACCCTCGCGAATGGTTAGGATATCCTACAAATTTGCACAGAACTGACCTTGCCTTAAGCTTGTCCGGATTTTGCTTTTCAACATAAGCCGAATAACCCTATATCATAACTCGTTTAAGAGATGGTCTATTCCCCTTCCATATCTCATATAGAGTGGTAGGCAATGGATTTGATCGGAACTCTATTGAATAGGTATGCATCTTCTCACGTGCATGTCCCTGAAAGGAAATAGGCAACTCAGCAGTACTCATCATAGAGCGCACCATATCTCATAGGGTGCGATTCCTCCATCCCGATATACCGTTGTGCTGTAGTATATACGAAGGAGTAAACTGAGAGAGAATCTCATTCTCTTTTGAATAGTTTCGAAATTCCGTGCTCCAGTATTCTTCTCCCCGATCACATCGAAGGATTTGAATACCTTTACCCATTTGGTTCTCAACTTCGTACTTATATTTATTGAAACTCTTAAAAGATTCAGTTTTGTGTTTCAACAAGAACACATGTCCGTATCTTGAGAGAACATCGGTGAATGTAATAAAGTACGCGGAACCATCCCTGGCATGTGTAGACATAGGACTGCATACATCACTATGTATCTGTCCAAGAGTTCAGTGGCTCTTTCTCCGTTTCCAGTAAACGGAGATTTGGTCACCTAGCCTTTGAGACATGACTGGCAAGTTTCATAAGATGTAAATTCGAACGGATTCAAATATGCATCTTTATGGAACTTCAGCTAGTCTTGTTTCATCGATATGACCCAGTCTACAATGCTACAAGAAGACTTCGTTCCTTTCTGAACTGTTCCTCTTGTGTGTGTTCTGTACTTTAGAACTGTGTTTTGATTCAGAACGTGTATACTATTATACAACGTATCCTACCCAATCAACACTTGATCTAGGAAAATATTCATAATATTTTTGGTACGGAATAACAGTTGCTCAGAATCAATATATTACCTCTTGGTAACACTAGGTGATATTTGCCAACTGATTTGGCTGCAACAATTGCACCATCTCTACTACTTAGAGATTTATCACCCTATCCCAGTTGTCTACCTGTCTTTAGCCCATGTAACAAATTATATTTATGGGATCCTGATCCAGTATCTTATAACGAAGACGTAGAGTAAACTGAGAAACGGTTCTTGGTAACGAACAACCCGAAGACAATGCATCAACATGCTTTTTCTTCGTTTGGGTGATGTGGGAATCCGAATATTCCCCTATTCCTTGCTCAGACTTATGACAATCATTAGGTAGAGCGGAACCTAGCCCAGCATAATAAGTAGGTTCGGTCAATACGTCCATATTATTATCTTGATTAAGGCATTTCATTGGTCGCTACCAGGAGAGAGATAAGGGTAATCACATTGCGTGCGCTCTTTGCAAGATTAGATTGGTTATTATCTTATCTAATCAGGATGGCTCCCACTGTTTTTATCAAATCTTTCTTTAAACCCTAAAAGGTAAGATTAGCCGGGATTATTTACACCCTACAGGTTCTCCAATCGTTCGGCCAGGCAGGTATCGGTACTCCGAGGGAGGTTCCCCGTGGTTTCACACAGACCTAATAAAAATAAACCTCGTTTCCCTAGAGGCATAACCCCGTTGACACTTTTCTAGACACCTACTTGATTAGCTAATTGTAAAGTGCAAAACTCTCCCAGGAGTAACTCTTACTCGCAGTGGGTATCGGGATCCAACTATCATATAGAAGGTATGCAATCTCATTGCAAATTTCAACACTTGAAATTCCCGATAATGTTTTTACCCCTAGCCACTTTTTCCGACACAAAAGAGAAAAAGCTCGGGCTGGCTGGTTAACCTTGACAAGGTCAACAAACCATAAGCGCTAGTCAAGTTCTACCCGTCGTTTCTTGATTGAATTGAACCCACCCGCACGACCCTTGACAAGGTCAACAAGGCCGCACGACTACCCTAACCCAATCGCATCTCATGCTGGCAGATAAGCACTAATCAGCTACCGCACACAATGCCTTGACAAGGTCAACAAATGCAGCACGAATACTAAATAGTACTTAAAGGGCTACGCAGATTTTTAAGAAAACCATGAGCGTAATGAACTTGATATTGTTGTAGAATCTAGTGATTTTATAAAGGAGTGTTTTTGAGGATTTTCTAGCTTCCCTAAAAAGGTCACTCCCGGTGAAGGGATCTCGGCTCTTTCCTCATCGAATGAGGTGCTGGATATTCATGAATACCACTATGCAAAGCAAGAACTAGAAAAGCAGTTAAAAGACAAAACCGAGTGGGTTGTAGCATTTGTTAGTTTTGCTAAAGAGGTCACTCCCGGTGAAGGGATCTCGGCTCTTTCCTCATCGAATGAGGTGCTGGATATTCATCAAGGAATACCACTATGCAAAGCAAAACTAGAGTTATCCTTTTTGAAAATTTGATTCTACAACATCTTTTGGTTTCTTTCTTTTCATTAATCTCATTAATGAAGTCCCATCAATTAATGTTTCCTAAACAATACAGAAAAATGAAACGAAAATAGAACGTACGCGTATGCCATCCGCATTCGCCACGGGGCCTCGTCATGCACCGTTAGGTTACTTAACTACCGGCAGAGCGGGGGCTGGACTAGCGCGGGTGCAAAACATAAGCAACGTTTATTATATATCATATATATAATATTACATTCGTCTCACGCGGTTATATGATCAACATCACAGAATCAAGCAGCAGAAGCAATATATGATATACTAGGACATCCGTGTTTTAAATTTAGCCAGTAGTGTAAAACACAGATTCCACAGTCATGATGAATAGCCAAACCCACATCCCATAGACCCATATGAGAGCGGCAAGTAACCCTTCCAATTATAGAGTTAGGAGACCCGGTCTCAACTCCTTGAGATGGTCTCCCACTGGACTCTAGAACCCGGTTACTTGTCCTCCCCGCCTTGGGTCTATCCTAATGCGGAAAAATAAATAATATACATCAATGGTGACATCATCCTCAACCCGGAAGTGCCCCAATAAAATAATATTATATACAAATTTTACATAAATGAAAATTGAAAAACTCTCATCTCACATAAAACCCCGGGCTATTCTTTCACGACAATCCAATAAATCATATCAACGGCAACACATGATATCACATATTATCAACGTAAGCAAATATGTGTATCCCTAAAACTTGTTGACATATAGCAACGAGATTGGGATACCTCACATATTACACTTACGGTCGCAGAAAAGAAAACAGAAAACTACAAAAATTAGAATCCGCAATATCCTTAGACATCATAAACCCGGAATATCTTATATTCCGAATTTCATGCCTAACTTATAAAACATGCATTTTAGTCTAATATTGAAAACACTTTTCAATTTTTTGTCGGATAATTCAACAAGATTCCTGACTTAGTGATCGCGTACAATACGCAATTGCGACGGAGTTTTGATCCGAATCAAAACTTCGTGGCAATCGATCAATTGAGACTAAACGGCTAGGTTTACAATATACTAACTAGTTTTCATAAAACTAATTAATACGGATTCTAATAATTGTATCACACATCACAAAGCTGGTAAAGTAACCGCGACATTAGAATTCCGCACGCAATTAGCAAACTTAACCAATTTTTCCAAGATATGAAAAATCCAGTGAGCTAAAATTCCAAAACCGATCGTTTTAAGCCAATCCGGGAGTCGAAACGAACTCGAAACCCGTCTGAATCTTCGCGAAGGCGAAGATCCCAAAATTAACTATCGAAAGGGGGGCCTCGGGGAGGTACCCACCCTCGGGGGCCACCTCTAAGTGGCCCCTAGGGGAAGGTAGACCCAAGAGCACCCAGTTGGGGTGCTCTCGGGTCACCCACCCCCAAGGCCACCTTATGGTGGTCTTGGGGTGTGGGTCTGGCCTCTGCTCCACTCCCGGGGTGTCCCCGAGGTGCGCACGCTCCACCCCGCGGATTCTCGGTTCAAACCGTGAGCCCGCGGGGTATGCAAACAACTCAAAATATCATTTTGGAAACAATTTTTATCGGCAGTTTTTGCGCGACCAAAACGGCGGATTTCAAACGTAGCTACAAGCTACCCTAATGTTCTAGCTTAGCTTTGATACCATGAAAGTCAACGCTATCACCACCAAGAGGTTTTAGTAGCATCAAACATGCTAAATTTTAATTTTTATTAGGTGCTATGTTAGACTATACAAGATCGTTGCTAGAATATTATGGTTTGCTTTGATGATGTGAAAAACTAGAGAAAGTGAAAGATGGCTATACCCTCGTAGATCGAGTCCTTCACTTCACATGCTCCATGTAGTAGTCCCGTGACTCCACTGGGCACCACTTGAGGCTTAAGACGAGCTTCCTCAGATGACCTTCGTGCCGAAGATGATCCACACGAAGTCCATCTAACTCAAGCTACCTCTACACTAAACTCTTTAGCGTAGTAAACACGCTACACTCGATCCCTAGTCAAGTGTAGGATGGTGAAGTAGGGGATGTAAAAAGCTCACAAGTTTGTGTTCAAGCTTCATGGTTCACATCACATGTGAGGGTTGAACCTTGAACTATAGCAATTGAGGAAGAAGAAGAAGCAAGAGAGCAACCATGGGAGCAACTCATGAAAATAGCTAAGTGTTGAGACTAGAATGAATGGCAACTCTTGACCCCCACACATTCAAGCATGGAATTTTGCAATATAAAATTGCAACCATGCTTGAATAGTGAGTCAAGATGAATAAACAAATATAAATCCCATACTTGCAACCATGCTCTCATTTTCCACCTCATTTCTATTTTCACAAAATATAATTTTATCCCATGCTTCATTATTATATATATATATATATATATATATATTATGAAGAATAATTAGTGAGCTAATGATATTAGTTAAGATATAATTATATCACATATAATGTATATCACATTATTAAATCAACACTTGATTTAATAATCCGGTTATATCACATATGACCGACTAATATCATTTATCTATATATCACATTATCAAATCAACACTTGATTCGACAATCTGGTTATATCACATATAACCGAACCAATAACAGATAACTTCCAGATTACAATACGGTATCACATACGCGTATTTAATCAAGCCGACACACATATCACATATGTGTCCTACTTCATTTCGCTTGAACCAGGGAACTTCTGTGTGGGGCTCTAAAGACTCGTCAATACGCCAGCAGTGGGTGATGATCATATCAGTCACCAAGAAACCGTCAGCGGTACTATCTGGACGTAACGGCTACCTGGGTATTGAGCGATATGAAGATCAACAAGCAAGCTTGTCCATGGTCTCCATGAAGCCTATTAGTAACACTACCGTACAGTCCGGTCTCTTCGTCTGATATGTCGCATATCATGTCTAGGGATGGTAAATGTCAGACCCCAGTAACATGATAAATCGTGCCGATGTCTAGCCTATAACGGTTCGAGAAACTACTGATAACACTTATCAGTAAATCTCGGCAGCAACCCTGGCTACGGACTTCTAGTTATAGCAAATCGAGCATAGCGCAACATCAACCTCCAATACCGGGAGAGACGAAACCTCTCCTACCGCTCATTGCCTCCATGGGACTCGGGACTGTACCCAAAATCCACCTGTTTGCATATCTCCTTTGAGCATGGTAGGGAGGAAATCAAAGCACGGTGGGAGCCGCACAAGACTCTATGACGATCTCGGGTCTACAGACTAACATATACCAGTATCACCAGAGGACTGCTATCTGACGATAGGTATACTACCACATAGGAGTCCTTGGTGAGTTCTGTTCGATGTACCCATTCTCCAATGAGCACCTGTGTACAATCTTTAATGTCACACACCAATGGTTGTGGGATCAACCATCGCCCTCTAAGGGACAAGAAACGTACATACTAGTCTATTATGGAATATCGACGCCTTAGTCTCGATATTCCCTCAACTAGGAACTGATTAAAGGATGTACTTTTGGACCACCCTGGCCCCACTAGTATGATCTCATTATAATCCTGGTAGTCAAGTACATATCCTAAGGGATTTATCAATATGTAAGAGACAGACAGTATAAATACCAGTCTACATGCTAAGATAAAGGTAACCTAATAGCACACTATCATGTCGAGCAAGAAAGTCCTCTATATATATGTCCAAGCATCGACTATATCACCAATAATGGCCTCTAGGGCATACATATTCCTAACAGGATTGACCGAGCATGGAAGATGCTCGGTGGCCTCGTGAGGAGGGCTTTAAATTCTTGGCGAAGATGGGTAGAAATCTACCCACCAGGGATTGACCGAGCAGGGAAGCTGTTCAGTGGCCTCTTGGTGAGGGCTTCGGTCCTTAGCGTAGGTAGGTAGGAAGTTACCCGCTAAGGATTGACCGAGCAGGGAAGCTGCTCGGTGGCCTCGTGAGGAAGGCTTTAGATCCTTGGCGAAGATGGGTAGGAATCTACCCGTGAAGGATTGACCGAGCAGGGAAGCTGCTAGGTGGCCACTTGGTGAGGACTTCGATCGTTAGCGTAGGTGGGTAGGAAGTTACCTGCTAAGAATTGACCGAGCAGGCAAGCTGCTTGGTGGCCTCGTGAGGAGGGTTTTAGATCCTTAGCAATGATGGGTAGGAATCTACCCGCCAGGGATTGACCGAGCAAGGAAGCTGCTCGGTGGCCTCGTGAGGAGGGCTTTAGATCCTTGGCGAGGATGGGTAGGAATCTACCTGCCAGGGATTGACTGAGCAGGGAAGCTGTTCGATAGCCTCTTGGTGAGGGCTTCGATCCTTAGCACAGGTGGGTAGGAAGTTACCCGCTAAGGATTGACTGAGCAGGGAAGCTGCTCGGTGACCTCTTGGTGAGGGCTTTAGATCCTTAGCGAAGATGGGTAGGAATCTACCCGCCAGGGATTGACCAAGTAGGGAAGTTGCTCGGTGGCCTCTTGGTGAGGGCTTTAGATCCTTGGCAAGGATGGATAGGAATCTACCCGCCAAGGATTGACCGAGCAGGGAAGATTCTCGGTGGCCTCTTGAGGAGGGTTTTAGATCCTAGATGAAGATGGATAGGAATCTACCCGCCAGGGATTGACCGAGCAGGGAAGCTGCTCGGTGGACTCTTGGTAAGGGCTTCGATCCTTAGCGCAGGTGGGTAGGAAGTTACCCGCCAGGGATTGACAAAGCAGGGAAGCTGCTCGGTGGCTTCTTGGTGAGGACTTCAATCCTTAGCGCAGGTGGGTAGGAAGTTACCCGCTAAGGATTGACCGAGCAGAGAAGCTGCTCGGTGGCCTCGTGAGGATGGCTTTAGATCCTTGGCGAAGATGGGTAGGAATCTACCCGCCAGGGATTGACCGAGTAGGGAAGCTACTCGATGGCCTCGTAAGGAGGGCTTTAGATCCTTGGAGAGGATGGGTAGGAATTTACCTGCCAGGGATTGACCGTGTAGGGAAGCTGCTCGGTGGCCTCTTGGTGAGGGCTTCGATCCTTAGCGCAGGTGGGTAAGAAGTTACCCGCTAAGGATTGACCGAGCAAGAAAGCTGCTCGGTGGCCTCTTGGTGAGGACTTTAGATCCTTGGCGAAGATGGGTAAGAATCTACCCACCAGGCATTGACCGAGCAGGGAAGCTGCCCGGTGGCCACTTGGTGAGGGCTTTAGATCCTTGGCAAGGATGGGTAGGAATCTACCCGCCCAGGATTGACCGAGCAGGGACGCTTCTCTGTGGCCTCTTGAGGAGGGCTTTAGATCCTTGGCAAAGATGAGTAGGAATCTACCCGCCTGGGATTGACCGAGCAGGGAAGCTGCTCGGTGGCCTCTTGGTGAGGGCTTCGATCCTTCGCGCAGGTGGGTAGGAAGTTACCCGCTAAGGATTTACTGAGCAAGGAAGCTGCTCGGTGGCTTCTTGGTGAGGGCTTTAGATTCTTGGCGAAGATGGGTAGTAATCTACCCTCCAGGGATTGACCGAGCAAGGAAGCTGCTCGGTAGCCTCTTTTCGCCTTTATAGGATGTTGGTCAGTCTCCCTTGACCCGTAAAATTTGGAAGAGAGGCCGTCGCAGACAACACGTGGCAGAAACGCATGGGCAAGGCGTGATGATCCGTAGTGCGCGTCGTTCCAACTTCCATTGAGCGCTTGAGGGCATGGTCGCCACGTGGCAGCTCTGTATTAGGAATTTTGAAAAGATCCCGTGATTCGCGCTGCTGCGCACGCAAACTTCGGCCTTTAGGGATTCTGTTATGGCTATAAATAGCGAAGGCATGTTGGTTTCTTTTAGCCTTGCATTTCTGAAAATGGCCGGGTTTATTTACAGCATCAAGGAGATCATTTCCATCGACGACGTGCATCTTTATGACCCGAAGTGCTCCGAGGAGACTGTTAGGATATGCCCTAGAGGCCATTATTGTACATGTAATGTATATTATAGTGGATGCTTGGACATATATATAGAGGACTTTCTTTCTCGACATGATAATATGCTATTTGGTTACTCTTTATCTTAACAAGTTGACTGGTATTCTTAACTGTCTTGCTCTCACATGTTGATAAAGCCCTTAGGATATGTACTTGACTGCCAGGTTATGATGAGATCATACCAGTAGGGCCAGGGTGGTCCAAAAGTACATTGTTTAATCAGTTCCTACTCGTGGGAATATCAAGAACAGGGCATCGATATTCTAGTGTAGACTAGTGTGTACATTTCTTGTCCCTTAGAGGGCGATGGTTGATCCAACAACCATTGGTGTGTGACATCAAAGATTGTACACAGGTGCTCATTGGAGAATGGGTACACCGAACAGGACTCGCTGAAGACTCCTAGTTGGTAGTATACCTATCGTCAGATAGAAGTCCTCTGGTGACACTGGTACAGGTTAGTTTGTAGACCCGAGATCGTCAAAGAGTCTTGTGTGGCTCCCACTGTGCTTTGATTTCCTCCCTACCACGACTCAAAGGATTCGTGCAAACAGGTGGATTTTGGGTACAGTCCCGAATCACATGGAGGCAATGAGCGATAGGAGGGGTTTCGTCTCTCCCGATATTAGGGGTTGATGTTGCGCTATACTCGATTGGCTATAACTGGAAGTCCCTGGTCAGGGCTGCTGCCGAGATTTACAGATAAGTTTTATCAGTAGTTTCTCTAACCGTTATAGGCCAGACATCGGCATGACTTATCACGTTACTGGGGTCTGACGTTTACCATCCCTAGACATGAGATACGACATATTAGACGAAGAGACCGGACTGTACAGTAGGGTAACTGATAGGCTTCATCGAGAGTATGGACGAGCTTGCTTGTTGATCTTCATATCGCTCAATACCTGGGTAGCCGTTATGTCCAGCTAGTACCGCTGACGGCTTGTAGGTGATTGATGTGATCATCACCTACTGTTGGCGTATTGACGAGTCTTTAGAGTCCCACACAGAAGTTTCCTGGTTCGAGCGAAATGAAGTAGGGCACATATGTTGATATGTGCGTGGGCCTGATTAAATATGAGTATGTGATACCGTATTATAATCTGGCAGTTATCTGATGTCGGTCGGGTTATATGTGATATAACCGGATTATCGAATCAAGTGTTGGTTTGATAATGTGATATTCAGATTAATGATATTAGTCGGTTATGTGAGATGTAACCGGATTATTAAATCAAGTGTTGATTTAATAATATGATATATATTATATATGATATAATTATATCTTGACTAATATCATTAGCTCACTTATTATGTTTCTTAATATATATATATTTGATATATGTATTTATATATATATATATATATATATATATATATATATATATATATTATGAAGCATGGCATCTATTTTCTATTTTTAGAAAATACAAAATGAGGTGTAAATTGTGGAGATATTTGTGGAATGGGCAAGGCATGGGTTTTTATCATATTATATTGGTCTTGACTCACTATTCAAGAATGGTTGCAATTTAGAATTGCAATTTATTCCATGCTTGAATAAGTGAGGAAAGAGAGAGCCATTTTGAGTTTACTCTCATTGATTTTTCATTCTATGCTTCCTCTTAGCTTGAGTTCATGCCTTAGCCAATTCCATGAGCCCTTGCTCTCTCTTGCTCTCTACAATTTTCTTCACCTCACTTCTAACTTCAAACCCTCACATGTGATGTGAATCATTGAACTTGTGAAAACCCTACTGAGTAAAATAAACCCCTGCTTCACCATCTCATATTAGATTAGCAATTTGATGTGGTGTGTTGCCTTCACTAATGAGAATAGTGAAGGGTTAGCTTGAGCTAGTGGACTTCGAGTGTATCGTCTTTGGCGCGAAGAATACAAAGGAGGTTCTTTCATCTTGAAGAGGAGCCTAATGGAGTCGCGTGGACCACAACCCGGAGCTAGAGAAGAGAAGGACTTGATCTTCAAGGGTATAACCTTCTTTCCCTTCTATTAGTTTTGTGATGATACCAATCTAAACCCTAATATTCTAGCAAAGATGTTGGTTTGTCTAGCTTGGCACTAATAAAAATTTTAATTTGGCATACTTGATGCCACTTGGAACCCATGGTGGTGCTAGGATATACGTTCATGGTATCAGAGCCAAGCTAGAACATTAGGGTAGACTATCATAGCTTGTAGCGACGTTAGAAATCCGCCGTTTTTGTCGCGCAAAAATTGCCGATAAAAAAAGTTTCCAAATGATGTTTTAAGTTGTTTGCACACCCTGCGGGCTCACGATTTGAATCGAGAAGCCGCGGGGTGAAGTGTGCGCACCTCGGGGACATCCGGGAGGGACCAGAGGCCGGACCCACACCCCAAGACCATCACAAGGTAGCCTTGGGGTGGGTGACCCGAAAGCACCCCAACTGGGTGCTCTCGGGTCTGCCTTCCCCTAGGGGCCACTTTGAGGTGGCCCTCAGGGGTAGGTACCCCCCCCGAGGCCCCCATTCGATAGTTAATTTTGGGATCTTCACCTCCGTGAAGATTCGGGCGGGTTTCGAGTTTGTTTCGACTCTCAGATTGGCTTAAAACAACCGGTTTTGAAACTTTAACTCACTGGATTTTTCAAGTGTTGGAAAAATTGGTTTAGTTTGCTAATTGCATACGGAATTATAATGTCGCGGTTACTTTACAAGCTTTGTGATATGTGTGATACAATTATTAGAATCCAGATTAATTAATTTTATGAAAACTAGTTAGTATATTGTAAAACTAGCCGTTTAGTCTCAATTGATCGATTGCTACGAAGTTTTGATTCGGATCAAAACTCCGTCGCAATTGCGTGTTGTACGCGATCACCAAGTCAGGAATCTTGTTGAATTATCTGACAACCAATTGAAAAGAGTTTTCAATTTTAGACTAAAATGCAAGTTTTATAAGTCAGGCTGAAATCCGGAATATGAGATATTCCGGATTTATGATGTGTAAGGATATTGCGGATTCTAATTATTGTAGTTTTCTGTTTTCTTTTCTGCCACCGTAAGTGTAATATGTGGGGTATCCCAATCTCGTTGCTATATGTCAACAAGTTTTAGGGATACGCATATTTCCTTACGTTGATGATATGTGATATCATGTGTTGTTGTTGATATGATTTATTGGATCGTCGTGAAAGAATAGCCGGGGGGTTCTATGTGAGATGAGAGTTTTTATTTTCATTCATGTAAAATCTGTATATAATATTCTTTTATTGGGGCACTTCGGGGTTGAAGATGATGTCACCATTGTTGTATATTATTTACTTTTCCGCATTAGGATAGACCTAAGGCGGGGAGCACAACTAACCGGGTTCTAGAGTCTAGTGGGAGACCATCTCAAGGAGTTGAGACCGGGTCTCCTAACTTTAGAATTGGTAGGGTTACTTGTCACTCTCATAGGGGTCTCGGGATATGGGTTTGGCTATTCATCATGACTGTGGAATCCGTGTTTTATATTACTGGCTAAATTTAAAACACGGACGTCTTAGTATATCCAATATTTCATATATTGCTTCTACTGCTTGATTCTGTGATGTTGATCATATAACTGCGTGAGATGAATATAATATTATTGTCACGACCCGGAAATAGCACGTGACTGGCACCTGAATCATGTGAAGTCTATAGGACCCCACCTAATTCAAGTAATCCAAAAACCCAGAAATCTAATCCATTTAAAAGAGAAGTGAAAGAAAACTTGTTTAAAAGTTTACATATAAATCCATTTGAAAGTTGTAGTAAGCATTTAAAAACATCAAGTCCTTTCCAAAATTTTCGGCAGAGTTTCCTTTGTAAATACTGGCCCCAAACGGGTACAAACATGCATAATATAAAGGCATCCCCAAGCGGGAGCTAGCTCTTCGCCAATTGGCGGACACAACCACGCAATGCAATATAATATACAATGCCGAAGGGCGAGGATCAAAACACAGATGAAAACCTATATCCTCCAGAAAACCATAATAATACAAGCGCGACTCTAAGGTCGAAAGAATATACATTGGTCTTCTAAGTCTGTCAATAATACAAGTTTGGCTGATGGAGTTTACTAGATACAACAGAATGTAAATAAAGTACAATAGTTGTCACGATGCAAGTGAACCCACCTACCAAGCAATCACCCAGAAGGAAGCAGTGTGCCAGCAAGCCACAATGAAACTTATACGGCAAAACCTGCAAGAAACTTTGGCACAACGAGAGTGAGTTGCCAACTCGTGAGTAGAAAATATCACCGAGCAGAAATCGCATATATGACTCTATCCTAGGTCATGCATTAGTAATATCCTCAAAATAATATAGCCTGAAGCATATAATAATGGCAAGGGTAAACAACATCTATACATAAGTGAATACCAAGTGCTCGTGTCAGTGCCTCAGGTAGCAACATATCACATATATGATGTATGAATGCAATAATAATGAAAACAGAATACATTTTGAATGAGAAAACTGTTTTCATATCTCAGTGAGATTTGAGTAATAAAACCGAAGTATTATCAATGAAATCGACAGAGAAGCCGTGTCCAGCATCGACACAAAACATATATCTGAATATCTCACTGTCTCAATATCTCAATATTTCGGGCTCCGGCAATCCGGACTGGCCCATATCATCAAATCTCAATATCTCAGGCTCCGGCAATCCAGACCGGCCCCTATCATCAAATCTCACGACTACGTCGGTATCCTCCGGATATCCGCCGCGTCATAAATAACCGGTCGGTAGTGCTCCCCTGCTGGGCTCAACGCCATCATCTGCGACCATCTTGCCCCGGGGTACCGCACCGAGTCCACCATGCACCCACAGACGGTTCATCCTCCTCCTCGAATCGGGTGTATGATATCGCTCAAGAGCCGAGGAAACTCATGGTGGACATATCTCATATCATATCACGAGAAAACCGCATTTTCTATTTTTAGAAATGATAATCAGTTTATGAAATCTTTGCGGTTTCTCCAAATCCAGAAATCTCATGGAAAATCCAAATCCCAAACTCTAAAGTAAATAGCAGTGAAATACCGGCATAAAGCCCATAATATTTCATAACAATGAATATACATATGCATGCACGAAGTGTCTAAGTAAGAAATGCGATGTCAAATTTGCATATGAAAGCAATGTACTAATACTATATTGCAACTACCAGTTAGCAATTTATACTTACGAAATAATGTTTTCTAAGGTGTACGTGACATGAAAATTACCGATAATGATATGTGTGAGCCGGCAAATAAGTGTACGTGGGGCATACGCATCATCGGTAATGGTGCTGGTGTCCTGACAACAGGTTTCATAATAACTAACAAAAACACATATAAGCATGCAATGCGATACGAACTGCAGGAATATATGGCAAATGAATAGTAAATGCAATAATAAAGAAATATACATTCCTATATACGAGTCATACAGTTTTTGGTATCTGAAATCACACGAATCATGGTTTTAGTAAATATAAGGCTACGTGGTCTTTGAGAAAAGATGCATCCTTTTGAAAAATCCGTAGTATCTCTAGGCCTGTCTTTAAAATACTCACGATTCGTTAATTTTGAAAATAAGTATGACTCGAGCCCAATCTAACATCTACCTGATAACTACAGGACTAACTAAGAGACTAAATCAAAAGGGTAAGGAAATCCAGCTAAGTCTGAATCGATATATCTAGTAGTCGGTGATCCCGCCTCAATAGCGTCACGTACGATAAAATATATTACACAACATCCTCGAGTCAAGAGTGCGGATCAATCCCGCCTCAATAGCGTCATAAATTTCCAAATATTTCCCAAATTTATCGGTATATAATTATACCATATCATTAAAACTAACCTCCACACATTAAAATATCCATAATATTTATTATTTTAATTATATAAATTCCAAAAATAATATTTTATTTTTCTGAAATGTTACAGTCATCCCCCTTAAATAAATTCGGTTCCCAAATTTAAATTTAAACCCCTCAAATACTAAAATATTTCAGTAAAATGATCAAATGTCTGGGCTCCGAGATCATACATGCATAAAACCTATCGTAGCGCAATACATGCGCATGGAAAGCGAGTACATAACTCAAAAATCAAAACTCCGTCAAGCATTACAGAATCATCGGAGTTATGGGGAAGATACCGATATCAAAGTCTAATACGAAAACCAACATGATATACTCAAAACAATAACATGTACATAGTACGCATCGTTGTAAACTCATCAAAACATCTGAAAAAAATGCATGCCAAACCTTTTTCAAATCGCTGTGCGATGCGCTCATCACGGCACAAGTAGAAGACGTTGATTGTAAGAGAATAACTATATATATATATATATATATATATATATATATATATATATATATATATATATATATATATATTCTTTGTTTAACATACACGTCCCGCCGTTTTGAAATTAATTTAGAACGGTTCTCCTTAAGAAATGTTTCGTGTCATCTCGGACACATAGGAAAAATATTGAGACTATAGCTTCTCTTTGGAAATCCCTTCGGTAACTATCAATGCATGCAAAAACATATTCAGGTACTGTTCTCTGACTAGTCCTACTCAGACACTAAACGAAATAGTGAGTATCATAAAACATACTGCTCCAAAAGAAATCAATCCCAAAATGTGTATAAGAATGCCATGTGCGTCTGGTGCGCACAGAAATCGAAATCAATGAATGTGCCATATATGTGCACAGAAACAAAATCTAAGTGCAACGGGTGTGCATGAAAATGTTAGTGTATATGCCCTAGAGGCCATTACTGTATCATACTAGTATGTATATTACTTAATGGAAGCTTGGGATATTCACCTTGTATTGACAATCTTGCTCAAAATAGTAGTATGCTACTTGGTTTGTTTCTACTTCAATGTGTACATGTGTTTATTTTATCACCTATACGCATTAGTGGAGCCCTTAGGATCTTTGCTTGATTACCAGCGTTGTGATGGCAGTCACACTAGTGGGGGCTGGGTAATCTATAAGCACATCCTTATGCAGGTCCCTAGTCGCAGGACTATCGAGACAGGGCATCAATACTCCGGAGTAGACTAGCGTATGCGCTTCTCATCCCAGTGTGGGAGATGGTCTGTCCCACAGCCATCAGTACGTCGTACAGGAGATAGTATGCGGGTGCTCGTTGGGTTACGAGTACACTGGACAGGACTCGTCGGGAACTGTTGGTTGGTACTATACCTATCGTCAGTTATCAGTTCCCAGGTGATATGAGTACAGCTTAGTCCGCTGACTTGACACTGTCACTTCGCCTCGAGTGTGTTCCCACTGTACTTTGATTACTACCCTACCACGGCTCAAAGGAGTCGTGCAAACAAGTAGTAGTTGTGTGCAGTCCCGAAGCACTTGGAGCCAGTGACGGTTAGACAGGATTCGTCTCTCCCGGTATTGGGGGTTGACATCGCGCTGTGTCTAGGAGAGACATTACACGAGTAGTCCCTGGCAAGGGCAAGCGAGATATACTGGTAGGCTTCCAGTGTTATCTCAGGGTGTTTTGGGCATCACTTCGACACGACTTGTACCGCTATTAGGGGACTGACGTTTACCGCCCCCTAGGCCCGCCATGCGATGTATCAGACGGACAGACCGGACTGTACGGAGACTGTCACAGTCAGACTCAGTAGGAGTTCAGATGGGTTTCACCTCGTCAGTCTTCTTGTCGGCATCTACCTGGGGACCGTTACGCACAGCTAGTGCCGCTTGCGGTCTGTGGTTAAACCCACTGCCAGCGTAGTGTCGAGTCTTTAGAGTCCCACACAGAAAGCTATTCGCCTTTAGGCAAAAGAGTAGAGGTCGCATGGTTTTGCGACAGGTCGCATAGTTTTGCGACAGGGTCCGGTCACATTCGTGCACTTGTGCATGTACAGTGTCCGGACAGTTATCACTAGCGGGCTTTGGTTTAAGCCAGATCCTAGTGTACGTTTTGGGATTGGTTTTATCCAGTATGTATTCGTGTTTATCGGAACGCGGATGCGGGTGTGTATGCACAGTTGACGGAGAGATAGAGGCAGAGGATTCTCATTAGGGTTGTTGACCGTTGACTGTTGACTATTGACTTTTTGCTCAACCCTAATGAGAATATGATATGTAATTAACAATAATATTAATTAAGTATTATAGTGACATGGTTGTTGAGGGGTTGACTTTGTTGACTTGTTGACTTTGTTGACCGGTTGACTAGGTTGGACTAGTTGACCATCATGATGACAATGGCTATCATTTCATGGCAAAGACTTTTGCTTGCTTGTTCTCTTGTGCAAAATGAGTGCATGAAATGATATGGCTATTGTAGCTTAAACCATCACTAATACTTGATTGATATTATGGGTTATGATGGTTTTGGATTATGTGAGCCAAGAGAGAAAAAGTCTTGCTCATTCTTTCATTTCTTTTCTCTCTCTTGTGTTCTTGAGCTCTCATCTTCTTCCTCTTGCTCTCCCTCTCTTTAGTTTATGGTTCACTTGTCTCATGTGTTGAGAACCAAGAACCATAGAAAAAAATCCCAACACACTCTCCTCTACTCACTCTAGTCCACAAGCTTTAGCAAACCGAGTGAACTAGTTTCTTCAAAGTTCGAAGAAGAAGCCAAAGGTAGAGGCTTTCGGGTGGATCGATCTTCGGCGCAAGAAGACGACGGGGTGAAGCCGATCCGGACAACCATCAAGTGTAGAAGACGAAGGAGTTCAAGAAAGAAAGGTATAACCCCCTAACCGAGTAGTTAACAACTCTTAGTTAGGTTGTTAGGTAGTTAAGTTTAACAAAGATCCGTTTGAGTCCATGTTACCGCCTCTAGAAAATCGTTTTTCACCAAATTCCGCAAGCCCGTAAGTACCGGGAGAGGTAGCATGGACTTACAGTGGTATCAGAGCCTAGTTAAACACTACCTAACATGTTAGCATAGTAACTAGAAATTCGATCGGAGAAAAAGTCACGAAATACACCCAAAAATCTAACTTGCTGTCGATTTTCAAAGTTCTGTAAAAGTAATAAATCATGCTTTAAAAATCGACTCAGGGTTTTTAGAGTATACTGTAGAAATACGGTCCTATGATCTCATCAAAGCGCCGCGGAAACGCGGCAATAGCTGCTATTGCCGCGGTTCCACGGCCGTACTGGCTCCTCTCTGGATCTTCTTTGCTACAGTATATTCAGTGGGGTATTTTGGGAATTTTGGTATATGTTTTTCAGCCCAGATTTTCCAGAAAGAAAATTTTGTTTTTGGGGCTTTAAAAACCGTATTTTGATCGAGTTTCTTATGACTTAAGCTGACGGGTTTATTTCTGTGATGTGATATTTGTATTGAACGTCTGCTAATCGCTATATGTCGATTAGTGGGAGTTATACAAATCTGTGATCTGTAATGATGTTGGTATGTGTATATGAATTCATTGGATTGTCGCGGGTGAATAGCCGGGGGTTGTGAGATGAGAGTTTTCTTTTCTTTCAATTCATGTAAATTTGTAAATTGATGTAATAATTATTTGTATGGCCGCACAACCGGGTCGGGGTTGTAGCCGTCATTGTATAATTTCTTTTTACTGTTTTTGCTCCTAGGATAGACCCATGGAGGGGGTGCACAAACTACCGGGTATCTCGAAGTGCCGAGTGGCCTACTCACGGAGTTGAAGGAGGTTGCTTCGCTTCGGGTACTTGGCGGGTAGTTTGCCGCACCCGTAGGGGTCTTGGGTGGGGTATTGGCTATTCACCGCGACCGTGTAATCTGCTTTTCGTTACAGGCTCGTACGAATTGTGGGTTCCTAGTATATCCAATGTGTTCATCTGTGATCTGAAATGGCTATCATTGCAATATATCTATATATGATATTATTTAGGCGTTGCTTATGTTTTACAGCCGCGCTAGCCCAGCCCCCGCTCTGTCGTTAGTTAAGTAACCTAACGGGTAATGATGGGGCCCCGTGGCGAATGCGAATGGCATAAGCGTACGTCATATTTTGGTTGTTTTCTGCAATGGTAGGTTTAAATGATGGGACGCATTAAAAGAACTAATGCAAGAATAACACGCATTAAAAGAACTAATGCAAGAAAATAAACCAAGTAAAAGTCGTTGGAACACTTTCGAAAAACCACTCGGTTCTTTTCAAAACCAACTTTTAAATGCGGAGCTTGAGCCACTCCTTTTAAAAGCTATCTCGTTCCATCGATTATATCAAGTTCACTACGTTCACGGTTTCGCCAAAACCATTCGTAGCCCTCCGTCGTTTCGTATGAATATTCAATAGTATTCAAGCTATGTTTGTTGACCTTCGTCAAGGCATAGTGATTGGTAGCTGTTGGGTGTTCATATGTAGCATAGATAGATGCGTTGGTTTGGGACAGTCGTATTACCTTGTTAACCTTCGTCAAGGGTATATACGGGTGGGTTCAAATTAACCTGGACAATGATGGGTAGAACTTGACATGTGACTTATGATTTGTTGACCTTCGTCAAGGTCATAAGAGCATGGGGCAAAAATCCACATCGGGAGTTTCAAAAGAACTGAAACTTGCTAGTGTTGCATACCATTTGGAGTGTGATGATTCTGGTAGGATTCCTTCAGTTTTGTCACGCGATGATATTTGGATCCCGATCCTACTGTGAGTATATGCTACTCCTCGGGAAATTTCTTACTTAACGATCAATGCTATAAACCTAGTAGGTGTCTAGAAAGGTGTTAGCGGGGCTACGCCCATAGGGAAAAGAGGTTATTTAATTAAGGAACTTCACGAAAGCGTTGGAAAACCTCCCTCGAAGTACGGACACCAGCCTGGCCGAACGGTTAAGCAAGTATTGTACGGTGAGATTGATCCCGACTAATTCTTCCTTTATGGTTTGAGGAGGGATTCAAGAGACAGTGGGAGCCATCCTGTTTAGATAAATTAAAAACCAATCTAAACTTGCAAGAGCATCATGCTGAGTGTTTTCTTCTCTCTCTCTTATTTGCAGCGACCCAGTGACCACACCTAGGTTACATCTAGATAATAACATAACTGAACCTGACTGTTATGACTGGCAAAGGTCTGTCCAGATGTCCATTGCCCATAACAAGCTGGGACACCTCTTAACTGATCATACCCCTACCGTCTCAGGTCCAGTTTTCCCTGTCACAGATATTTACATCCGTAGGACATCGGAAAAGGATTGTGCGAAAGCCAAGTGCCTCGTGTTAGCCTCAGTTAATGGTACAAACCAGAGGAAGCACGAGAAGATGGACTCAGTTTCTATCTTCCTCCATAATAAAGATTTATATGGAGAGCAATCTCGTATCGCAAGATATGAGACCTCGAACGAATTGCTTCAAGCGAGGTTGGCTGTCGGGTCATCTGTAGGGGACAACGTCCTTACAGAGGCCAGCTATTTTGAGCTCACGGACCTGGAGACTACGTTGGAGAATGGGTCAAGTACTGACTTAATTCTACAGTCCCTGCCCTCTGCTTATACCCTGAAGGAAACCAGGGAAGAAGAAGGAAAAGCAAGGGCAAAAGTTTCAGGACTGGATGTAGTAAAAGAGGGACGTTTCTATTGTAACGGGAATGAACATTGGCAGAAGGATTGCAGGGCTTGCAAAGCCAGTAGCCAGAATTCGAAGCATGTTGTGGCTTCGGCTTCGGGTGTGTTTGTAATAGAGAACTGTATGTCAGTTAATCCTACTTCCTGGGTATTGGATACCGGATCAGGATCTCACGTCTGTAATTCATTACAGGCTCTGAGAAACCGTAGGGTTATCAGGAAAGGTGATATGACTCTCAGGGTTGCTAACGAAATGAGCATGGATGCTGAATCGTAGGGGAATATCATCTTGGACTGACAACTGGGCAGATATTGATTTTGCGTAACTGTTTGTATGTACCAGGTGCGACTTGTAATATCATATCTGTATCCTTACTTTCTAAGAAAGGATATGAATTTACTTTTGTAAGCGATGTAGTAAACATCCACCTAAATCAAGTTCTGATTGGGTCAGGTACATTAAATAACGGGATATACGTATTAAATCAAGATCAGATATTCAGTGTCCAGAACACACTTAAAAGAAAGTCTCCGGATACAAATCAGGCTTTCTTATGGCATTATAGACTGGGTCACATTAATGAGACACGATAAACTAAGTTACATAAAGAAGGGTACTTGAATCCGTTCGAGTATCAGTCTTATGCCACTTGTGAATCTTGTCTCATGGGAAAGATGACAAAGACTCCGTTCACTGGACACGGAGTAAGAGCGAGCGAGCTCTTGGGACTCATACACGGTGATGTGTGTGGTCCAATGTCTACACATGCGCGAAGTGGTTATTCATACTTCATTACTTTCACAAATGATTTCTCTAGGTATGGACATGTCTTCTTAATGAAGCACAAATCCGAGGCCTTTGGGAAATTTCGGGAATACAAGAATGAAGTTGAAAAACAAACCGGCAAAAGTATCAAGATTCTAAGATCGGATCGAGGTGGAGAATACTTGAGTGCCGAGTTTCTGGACTACTTAAAAGAGAATGGAATTCTCTCTCAACTTACTCCTCCATACACACCACAACACAACGGTGTATCGGAAAGACGGAATCGGACCCTATTGGATATGGTTCGTTCCATGATGAGTAAGGCTGAGTTACCGCGATCTTTCTGGGGTTATGCACTAGAAGCAGCTGCATATCTCTTGAACAAGGCTCCAACCAAGACTGTGCCTACCACCCCATATCAGATGCGGAGTGGGAAGAAACCCTGTCTTAAGTATCTTAAGGTATGGGGATGTCCAGCTTTTGTAAAAAAGCAGCATGCGGACAAGCTCGAGGCACGCTCAGTACTGTGTAAGTTTGTAGGATACCCAAAGAACTCCAGAGGGTATCTTTTCTATTCCGCAGAAGAACAAAAAGTTTTTGTTTCTCCGCATGCCCACTTCTTGGAAGCTGAATTTTTGGAAAATCAGATAAGTGGGAGAGCAATAGAACTGGAAGAAATTCCACAACCACAAGCTATTACTGAAAGCTTGGAAGAGCCAGTAGTTTCAGGAGAACCGGACATTCCTGCGCCACTCCACAGGAGTAGTAGGCAGTCTCATCCGCCCAAGAGATACTATGGTTTTCTCATAGACGGGGATAGAGAGGATTGCACCATGGATTATGGTGAGCCTACTAGCTTCCAGCAAGCCATTCAGAGCGGTGACTTGGTAAAATGGCTGGATGCAATGCGGACCGAGATGGAGTCCATGTACACCAACAAAGTTTGGACTTTGGACTTTGCTCCAGAAGGGGTAAAACCCGTAGGCTGCAAATGGATCTTCAGAAAGAAGATTGGTGTAGATGGGCAGGTTGAAACCTATAAAGCTAGGCTCGTTGCAAAGGGTTTTCGTCAAAGACCTGGTTTGGACTATAACGAGACTTTTTCTCCGGTAGCTATGCTGAAATCCATTCGGATCCTTCTTGCCATTGCTGCCTTCCACGATTATGAAATCTGGCAGATGGACGTAAAGACGGCTTTTCTAAATGGAAATTTGGAATAGTGCATCTATATGGATCAGCCAGAGGGATTCATTCAGAGTGGGAGCAGCGGTAAAGTGTGCATGTTGCTCAAGTCCATCTATGGACTCAAGCAAGCATCGCGGAGTTGGAACATCTGCTTTGATGATACTGTCAAAGAATTCGACTTTGTCAAAAACCCAGATGAACCATGCATTTACAGTAAGATTGTAGGGAGAAATGTCGTATTTCTCGTCTTGTACGTCGATGACATTCTCCTAATAGGAAATGATATTCCTATGCTACAGTCAGTCAAAGGATTCTTGTCACAGAGGTTCTCCATGAAGGACCCGGGCGATGCCAACTACATTCTGGGGATCCAGATCTATCGTGATAGATCTAAGAGGATGTTGGGACTTTCACAGTCAAGGTACATCGACACCATACTGAAACGATTCAGTATGGAAGATTCCAAGCGCGGTAATCTACCGGCTTGTCACGAAATCACCCTCTCTAAATAGATGTCTCCCAAGACTGATTTGGAAAGGGCTCGCATGTCATCAATACCCTACGCATCTGCGGTAGGCTCTATTATGTATGCGATGTTGTGTACCAGACCAGATGTAGCATACGCATTGAACGTTGTAAGCCGGTATCAGTCGAACCCAGGGGAGAAACACTGGATAGCAGTAAAGAACATTCTCAAGTACCTGAGAAGGACTAAGGAGATGTTCTTGGTGTATGACGGAAAAGACCTCCAGATTGAGGCCTTTGCTGACTCCAGCTTCCAGAGTGACAAGGATGACTCCAAGTCCATGTCGGGTTATGTCTTTACCCTCAATGGAGGGGCGGTTTGCTGGAAGAGTTCCAAGAAGGAAACCGTTGCTGACTCAACTATGGAAGCGGAGTACATAGCTGCTTGCGATGCCGCAAAGGAAGCTGTCTGGATGAAGAAGTTCCTCACGGAACTTCAGGTGGTTCCTACCAGTGTTGATCCAATACCGCTGTATTGTGACAACAACGGCGCTATAGCTTTAGTGAAGGAACCCAGGTCCCATCAGAAGTCCAGGCATATTTTGAGGCGGTACCACCTGATCAGGGAGATCGTTGATCGCCGGGAGATCGAGGTGAAGAGAGTAAATACGGAAGATAACACTGCTGATCCACTCACGAAGGCCTTACCCCAGACTCAGTTCGAGCGGCTGATCGAGATGATAGGTCTTCGATACGCCAGTACATGGCCTTAGTGCAAGTGGGAGATTGTTAGTGTATATGCCCTAGAGGCCATTACTGTATCATACTAGTATGTATATTACTTAATGGAAGCTTGGGATATTCACCTTGTATTGACAATCTTGCTCAAAATAGTAGTATGCTACTTGGTTTGTTTCTACTTCAATGTGTACATATGTTTATTTTATCACCTATACGCATTAGTGGAGCCCTTAGGATCTTTGCTTGATTACCAGCGTTGTGATGGCAGTCACACTAGTGGGGGCTGGGTAATCTATAAGCACATCCTTATGCAAGTTCCTAGTCATAGGACTATCAAGACAGGGCATCGATACTCCGGAGTAGACTAGCGTATGCACTTCTCATCCCAGTGTGGGAGATGGTCTGTCCCACAGCCATCAGTACGTCGTACTGGAGATAGTATGCGGGTGCTCGTTGGGTTACGAGTACACTGGACAGGACTCGTCGGGAACTGTTGGTTGGTACTATACCTATCGTCAGTTATCAGTTCCCAGGTGACATGAGTACAGCTTAGTCCGCTGACTTGACACTGTCACTTCGCCTCGAGTGTGTTCCCACTGTACTTTGATTACTACCCTACCACGGCTCAAAGGAGTCGTGCAAACAGGTAGTAGTTGGGTGCAGTCCCGAAGCACTTGGAGGCAGTGACGGTTAGACAGGATTCGTCTCTCCCAGTATTGGGGGTTGACATCGCGCTGTGCCTAGGAAAGCCATTACACGAGTAGTCCCTGGCCAGGGCAAGCGAGATATACTGGTAGGCTTCCAGTGTTATCTCAGGGTGTTTTGGGCTTCACTCCGACACGACTTGTACCGCTATTAGGGGACTGACGTTTACCGCCCCTAGGCCCGCCATGTGATGTATCAGACGAACAGACCGTACTGTACGGAGACTGTCACAGTCAGACTCAGTAGGAGTTCAGATGGGTTTCACCTCGTCAGTCTTCTTGTCGGCATCTACCTGGGGACCGTTACGCACAGCTAGTACCGCTTGCGGTCTGTGGTTAAACCCACTGCCAGCGTAGTATCGAGTCTTTAGAGTCCCACACAGAAAGCTATTCTCCTTTAGGCAAAAGAGTAGAGGTCGCATGGTTTTGCGACAGGTCGCATAGTTTTGCGACAGGGTCCGGTCACATTCGTGCACTTGTGCATGTACAGTGTCCGGACAGTTATCACTAGCGGGCTTTGGTTTAAGCCAGATCCTAGTGTACGTTTTAGGATTGGTTTTATCCAGTATGTATTCGTGTTCATCGGAACGCGGATGCGGGTGTGTATGCACAGTTGACGGAGAGACAGAGGCAGAGGATTCTCATTAGGGTTGTTGACCGTTGACTGTTGACTATTGACTTTTTGCTCAACCCTAATGAGAATATGATATGTAATTAACAATAATATTAATTAAGTATTATAGTGACATGGTTGTTGAGGGGTTGACTTTGTTGACTTGTTGACTTTGTTGACCGGTTGACTAGGTTGGACTAGTTGACCATCATGATGACAATGGCTATCATTTCATGGCAAAGACTTTTGCTTGCTTGTTCTCTTGTGCAAAATGAGTGCATGAAATGATATGGCTATTGTAGCTTAAACCATCACTAATACTTGATTGATATTATGGGTTATGATGGTTTTGGATTATGTGAGCCAAGAGAGAAAAAGTCTTGCTCATTCTTTCATTTCTTTTCTCTCTCTTGTGTTCTTGAGCTCTCATCTTCGTCCTCTTGCTCTCCCTCTCTTTAGTTTATGGTTCACTTGTCTCATGTGTTGAGAACCAAGAATCATAAAAAAAATCCCAACACACTCTCCTCTACTCACTCTAGTCCACAAGGTTTAGCAAATCGAGTGAACTAGTTTCTTCAAAGTTCGAAGAAGAAGCCAAAGGTAGAAGCTTTCGGGTGGATCGATCTTCGGCGCAAGGAGACGACGGGGTGAAGCCGATCCGGACAACCATCAAGTGTAGAAGACGAAGGAGTTCAAGAAAGAAAGGTATAACCCCCTAACCGAGTAGTTAACAACTCTTAGTTAGGTTGTTAGGTAGTTAAGTTTAACAAAGATCCGTTTGAGTCCATGTTACCGCCTCTAGAAAATCGTTTTTCACCAAATTCCGCAAGCCCGTAAGTACCGGGAGAGGTAGCATGGACTTACAGAAAACACCTATCAAGGGCAACGAGTATGCCTGATAACAATATCAGGTGCATCTTATATGCACGAAGAGTCCCGAATTAGTGCATCTTGTTGGAGATAGTGCCCCCAGAGTCAATTATTAGGTCACAGGCACGTGATTGCAATGATTGATGGAGGACCTATCCCGGTAGGACAATCTTACTCGAGATGATAGTATGCTATCTGGTTTACCTTTATCATCGTGTACTGTTTTAGGTGACCTGACAAGTTGCTATTACACGTTGATAGAGCCCCTAGGATTCTTGCTTGACCACCAGCAGTATGAGGGCGATCATATAAGTGGGAGCTGGGGTCTATAAGCATATCCTTAAATGGTCCCTAGTCGTGTGAGTTTCGAGACAGGGCATCGATACTCTAGAGTAGACTAGTGTATACAGTCGAGACCCCGACGAGGGGCGGTGGCCGGTCTCACAAGCCACTGGTGTCAGTTGGATCACCTAAGATGTATACAGGTGCTCATTGGGTTATGAGTACACCGGACAGGACTCGCCGGGAACATGCTAGTTGGTCATATACCAGACGTCAGATGGCAGTTCCCTGGTGACATGTGTGCAGGTTAGTTCATCGACCTGGGGATCGTCATTTGTCTCGTGTGAGTTCCCACTGTACTTTGATTACTACCCTACCACGGCTCAAAGGAGTCGTGCAAACAGGTTTTAGTTGGGTACAGTCCCTGTAGGGTTCCTAGGCACTCCCAAGAGGTCTCACAAGGCATCAACCATGCCAATTTCAAAAAATCTAGGTGCCGAGAAACCCGACTACGGATCGTTTGCTAGAATTCTAGGCGAATAAGCTAACTAGTTAACACTTAACTACAAGATACGGAAATACAACCTTTGTAGATCCGGTGCTCCACCTCCATAGCTCCGCAACGAGGTCCTCTCCGCTGTCCAATTCAAATCCGGGCTCAAGCGTCGGCTTCGTCGGAGAATGGGCAAGCTAGGTCGTCGATGTCCATGCCGAAGATGATCTACGTCGAGGCATCGAAAGATCAAGCTCCACCTTCACCAAGTCATGAAAACTTGTGAAGGAAACACACTCTACTACTTGGCAAGAGGTAGAGGATGAAGAAATAGGAAGTGGGTAGACTTTAGAATTGGATTTCTCACTCTTAATCATCAATCACCATTGATGGACTTAGGTTTTCTTCACTTGAAAAATGAAGAAGAAGAAGAATGTTATTATCATAAGAATAATAAAAATGAGAAAAGAAATTCATTCTTATCATAATGAAACCATAGTTAGGTGTAGAGAATCAATCATGGTTTAGTGGAATGGTTAGGTTAAGCATGAGACAAAAATGGTTGCAAAGTCAAAGACTTCATGAAGCTTCATGAAGCATTTAAAGAAAGCCACCATTTTCTCATGCTCATTTTCTTTTCCAAAAAGAATAAACAAATGAATAAAAAGAATAATCAAATAGTAAACCCTAACCATTCCATTAACCAAGGTTTAATTCTATACACTTAACAAAAAGGGCATGCACCATCAAACATGATACAAGCAAGTGCACAAATCATATCGCATATGAAATGTGCACACCCGAGTGAGAAAATCCATTTAAAGTGAACCGATACTAGTTAATGCAAAGCAATATATCAAATATATAATTATGCATTAAATCATTAAATCAACACTTGATTTAACGATCCGGTCATGACGCACATAACCGACTGGTATCATTAGTAACATCTTATCGAATCAACACTTGATCCGATAACCCGGCTATATCGCATATAACCGATCAATGTCACATCGCGAGAATCAAATACAGTATCACATACTCGTATTATTCTCGGTCCCGCACATATCTCATATGCGCTCCTATTTCGTTTCGCTTGAGCCAGGAAACCTCTGTGTAGGACTCTAAAGACTCGTCAATACGCCGGCAGCAGATGATGATCATATCAAGCATCCACAAGCCGTAAGCGGTCTGCTAAACGTAACGGCCACCCGGGTATTGAGCGATCTGAAGATCGACGAGCAAGCCCGCTCACACTCCAGTGAATCCGATCAGTAACACTACCGTACAGTCCGGTCTGATCGTCTGATATGTCGCATATCTCGCCTAGGGGTGGTAAACGTCAGACCCCAATAGCTCGATAAGTCGTGTTGATATGAGGTCTATAACAATTCGAGAAACTACTGGTAACACTTACCAGTAAATCTCAGCAACCCTGGCCAGGGATTTCCTGTTATAGCCAATCGAACACAGCGCAACATCAACCCCCTATACCGGGAGAGACGAATCCCCTCCTATCGCTCATTGCCTCCATATGAATCGGGACTGTACCCAAAAACCACCGTTTTGCACGCCCTCTTGGACGTGGTAAGATGGAAATCAAAGCACAGTGGGAACCACACAAGACTCTATGACGATCTCGGGTCAACAGACTACTCTGTACCAGTGTCACCAGAGAACTGCCATCTGACGTGAGGTATAATACCATCTGGGAGTTCCCGGCGAGTCCGTCCAGTGTACCCAGTCTCTACTGAGCACCCGTATATCATCTCTGATGTCAAACACCAATGGATATGGGATCATCCATCGCCCATCTGTATGGGTCGAGAAGGTATACGCTAGTCTACTCTGGTATATCGATGCCCCGTCTCGATACACCCACGACTAGGGACTTTGAAGGATGTACTTATGGACTACCATGTCCCCACTAGTATGATCCGCATCATAGTCCAGGTAGTCAAGCACACATCCTAAGGGCTTTACCAACATGTAACAGGGAGACAATCAGTGTACACGTTAAGGTAAAGATCAACCAGATAGCATACTATCATGTCGAGCAAGAAAGTCCTCCCTATATATGTCCCAGCATCCACTACAATATACATCCTATGTATAGTAATGGCTTCTAGGGCATACATATAACTAACAATCTCCCACTTGCACTATGGCCATCTGATAGCAGTGGTTGCAGTATCTCATACTGAACCATCCCATAAAAGTCTCTCTCTGGGAACAGGCCTTTGTGAGTGGATCCGCTGTGTTGTCCTCTAAGTCTACTCTCCTAACCTCGATCACCCTGGAAATCAACTATCTCCATGATCAGGCGATACTGCCTTAGAATAAGTCGGATCACTGATGGGACCCGGCGTTCCTTGGCATAAGCCACAACTCCATTGTCACACAATGGGAGGAACATAGTTCATCTCATAAACCAATATACACCCAAACAGCCTCTTTGGTAGCATCTTAAGTAGCGATGTATCGAGCCTTTATCGTCTAGTATGTCACGGTATCCTGCTTGGAACTCTTCCAACATACCGTCCCTTCACTGACGGTAAAGACAATGCCTGTGACTGACATTCAGTCGTCTTTATCACCCTGGAACACTTCCAGTGATTCTCCCCAGGATCGATTGATACCATCTCACTACAACTAGTGAGAATCCTAACATCCAATTAGATCTATCTCATAGATCCAAAACCCAGGATTTAGTAGGTATCACTTTGATCCTATGTGGAGAATCATTGTGATAAGCGGACATTGATCGAGCGTAGCATAGGAAACTCTTTTCCTATCAAGAGTATGTCATCCACGTACTCTACGAGGATCATCACCATACTCCCTACTACCTTTTTGTTTATACAAGGTTCATCTACCATTTTTGATGATGTCAACTTCTTTGACTAATTCATCAAAATAGATGTTCCAACTCCGCGACGCCTGCTTTATCCTATAAAACATCTTGCACACGTTTCCGCTGCTCCCATTGTCTACGAGGCCCTCTGGCTGTGTACTTATAGACGCTCTCTTCTAAATCATCATTTAGAAAAGCAGTCAAGACACCCAACCACCAGATATCGCAGTCATGGTATGTAGCCATGGCAAGTAGGATCTGGATGGACTTAAGCATAGTCACTTGAAAAGGTTTCATCATGATCCACACCTGGTCAATGATGCAAACCCTTAACAAGTCTAGCTTTGAAAGTCTCAACTTTTCCATGTACACCAAGTAATCTTCTCAAGATATACTTGCTCCTGATGGGGATTTAACCCTTTAGATATAGCAACCAAAGTCCATACTTTGTTGGTGTATAAGGATTCCATCTCAGATCACTAAGCATCCAGCCATTCTTACAGAGTCTTACCCCTGATGGCCAGCTCGAAGCTAGTTGGGTCATCATCTCATGATGCAATCCTCGCTCCCACTGTCATAGAGAAACCTATGTATCTCTCAGGTGGGTGAGAAAACCCTACTAGATCGGCGGAGAGGCTGAGGTTCGTTGGTCTCTACTGAATCCTTTGGTTTTATCAAATCATCTGCTGTAGCTTGTATAGCTGGAACTATTCCAGTTCTACATAACAGACCTTGCCTCGAACTTGTCCGGATTATGGTTTTAGACATAGGCCGGACAACCCCAAATCTTAACCAACTTAAGATATGGGCTCTTCCCTTTCCATATCACATATGAAATGGTAGGCAACTGATTTGATTCGAACCTATTCAATAGGTATGCAGCTTCTCAAGCGCATAACTCCCAAAAAGGAAACGGGTAACTCAGTATTACTCATCATAGAGCACACCATATCAAATAGGGTGCGATTGCTCCGCCCCGATATACCATCGTGCTATGGTGTATACGGAGGAGTAATGCTGAGAGAGAATCTCATTTTCCTTTAGAATAGTCCAGGAATTCCGTGCACAAGTATTCTTCTCCTTGATCTCATCAAAGGACATAATACTTATACCCGTATTTTGGTTCTCTACTTCTAACTTATATTCTGTGAATATCTCAAAAGGTTCGGACTTGTGTTTCAACAGGAACATAGGTCTGAAACTCGAAAGATCATCAGAGAACGTAATGAAGTATAAAGAACCAGTCTTGGCATGTGTAGACAGGGGACCTTCATACATCAACATGTATCATCCCAAGAGTTCACTAACTCTTTCTCTGTTTCCAATAAACAGAGCTGGTGTCATTATATCTTTGTGACATGACTGGCAAGTTTCACAAGATGTAGATTTAAACTGATTTAAATATGCATCTACATGTAACTTCAGCTAGTCGGGTCGCATTGATATGACCTAGTCTACAATGCCTCAAGAAGGATTCGTTCATATCTGAACTCTTCTACTTGTGTGTGTTCCGTATACTAAGAACTGTAGTTTGATTTAGAACATTAATGCTTTTAGATAACGTGCCTGATCCGATCAACTTTTGATATAGGAAATGTTCAAAGCATTATCCAACAATACAAAATTTTATCATTTCTTTACTAATAAAGAGACTGATATGATTTTGTATATCAGGTTCGGTATCTAACAACATTCGTTCAGAATCAATGTATTGGTAATACAGGATGACAGTGACCAACAGACTTGGCTGCAACACTTGCCCCGTTTTCTGCCTCATGAAACTTATCACCCGTTCTCAGTTCTCTACCTTTCTGTAGCCCTATGTAACAAATTACATATCTGGGATCCTGATCTGGTATCACATACCCAGGACGTAAAGGATACTGAGAAACAGTTCTCTGTAATGAACACACCCGAAGATGATGCATCAGCATGCACTCTCTTCGTTTGGGCGGCACGGGAATTCTGGTAATCCCCTATTTCCTGCTCTGTCTTATAACAATTATAAGTTGGAGCGGGACCAACGTTCCCCAGCTCAGTATAACAAGCGGGTTCGGTCAATATTCCGTATTATTATCTTGATTAAGGCGTGATATGGTCGCTACCTGGAGAGAGAGAGAAGAAAACACTCAGCGTGCGCTCTTGCAAGAATAGATTGGTTAGTATTTTATCTAATCAGGATGGCTCCCACTGCTTTTTATCAAATCTTCCTTCAAACCCTAAAAGGAAAGACTAGCCGGGATTAATTACACACTACAAGTTCGCCAATCTTTCAGCCAGGCCAGTGTCGGTACTTTGAGGGAGGTCCCCCGTGCTTTCGCACGAACCTAATTAATGTAAACCTCGTTTTCCCAGAGGCGTAACCTCATTAACACCTTTCTAGACACCTACTTCATCGGCCAATTGTAATGTATAAAACTCTCCCAGGAGTAACTCTTACTCGCAGCGGGTATCGGGATCCAACTATCTCATAGAAGGTATGCAATCTCATTGCAAATTTCAACACTTGAAATTCCCGATAATATTTTGCCCCGAACGATCTATGACCTTGACAAGGTCAACAAACCATAGACCGCAAGTCAAGTTCAACCCGTCATTTCTTGATTGAATCAAACCCACCCGCACGACCCTTGACAAGGTCAACAAGGCCGCACGACTACCCTAACCCAATCTGCATCATATGCATAAGCAGATAAATACTGGTTAGCTACCGCACACTGCGCCTTGACAAGGTCAACAAACGCAGCACGAATACTAAACAGGATTTATCTAAAATGACGGAGGGCTACGACAGGTTTTTCTGAAAACCTATTGTGTAATGAACTTGATATCGTTGTAGGATCGAATGAATTTTGAAATGGAGTGTTTTTGAGGCTTTTCTAGTTTTGCTAAAGGAGTCACTCCCGGTGAAGGGATCGTCGGTCCTTTCCTCGTCAAATGAGGTGCGGGATATATCATATATATCACTGTGCAAAGCAAAAACTCTTAAAAGCAATCAAAAGACAAACCGAGTGTGTAGCATCTGCCAGTTATTGCTAAAGGAGTCACTCCCGGTGAAGGGATCTCGGTCCTTTCCTCATCGAATAAGGTGCAGGATATATCTCATATACCACTATGCAAAGCAAGAACTGTAGCTACCTGTTTTATTTTCAAATTCGATTCTACAACATCTTAGGTTTCTTTTATTTCATTAATCATATTAATGAAGTCCCATCATTTAAGTACCTAAACATTACAGATAAATACGACGTACACTTATGCCATCCGCATTCGCCTCGATGTCCCCTCGTGCACCGTTAGGTTAGGTAACTAACGGCAGAGCGGGGCAGGGCTAGCGCGGGTGTAAAACATAAGTAACGTCTATATAATATATCATATATACTATATACTGTATCTATCACAGAACATATCATGATCGCATCACAGATATCGCAGCAGAAGAATCATATGAAATATTGGATATACTAGGACGTCCGTGTTTTCAATACGAGCCAGTATAAAACACGGATTCCACGGTCGTGATGAATAGCCAAACCCACACCCCTAGACCCCTACGAGAGCGGCAAGCAACCCTACCAATTCTGGGGTTAGGAGACCCGGACTCGACTCCTCGAGTTGGTCTCCCACTGGACTCCAGAACCCGGTTACTTGTGCTCCCCTCCTTGGGTCTATCCTAGTGCGGAAAAGTAAATAATATACAAAGGGTGACAACTTCCGCAACCTGGAAGCGCCCCAAAAAAAAAAGAATATTACATACAAGTTTTTACATGAATGAAAATGAAAAACACTCATCTCACATAAAAAACCCCCGGCTATTCAAACACGACGATCCAATATAACATATCCAGCAACACATAACATCACATGTCATCAACGTAAGTAAATATGCGCATCCCGATTGTCGTTGACATATAGCAACGAAACCGGCGATATCACATATTACACTTACGGTCACAGAAAAGAAAGTGTAAAACTACAACAGTTGGAATCCGCAACCATCTCAGACATCGCATGCCTGACCAAATGAATTCCTTAGACATCGCATGCCTAACAATTATAAACCTCGCATTTTAGTCTCATTATCGAAAACACTTTTCAATATCGAGTCGGGCAATTCAACAAGATTCCCGACAGTCTGATCGAATACTCGTCGCAAACTTTAGTAGACGGCTGCACCCCCGATACCGTCGACGAAGTGCACCAAGGCGGAACACCGCTACCGCAAGCACCCGGACGGATGCTTTCGGCGACGGGGTTCTCCTACAGTCACTTGGTCGGGGCTATGGAGTGAGGCTGTCTATTAAGTTTACCCGGCGAGTATCCGCGTACGCTACGTGATTGCGACGGACTTTTGATCACATCAAAATTCCGTGGCAACCGATCAAGTGAGACTAAAGTGCTATATTTATAACATTCATTTAGTTATCTCATAACTTTTGTGAATTCCAATTATTGTATCCCATTCCGGATAAATAGAAAATGTCAAACTTTCCGATCGAACAATCGAACACCCAAGTTTTCCCGATACAGATCAACATATGAAACAAGTCTAACAACATTCCGTTCGTGCCTCAGTACCAACGGTCCAGCCGTAGAAGGGTCAAGCCAACGCCTCACATGTGGCACGCCGTACTGCCCCAAACCCGAAGGTTCAAAGGGCAGTTCAAGACGGTCACATAATCGAGTTAAGGTTTGTTGTCTTCTAGAGGGTCCATCGCGTTACTTGCACTACTTAGAACGTCGTTAAACTACGGAAAAATCCAACACTTGGAAATTTCCCGACAGGGGAAAAAATTGGGTATTTATGTCCGGTCGAACTTTTTAACATATTCTAAAATTTATCCGGAAAGCCACACAGACAAAATTTTATAATCCGATCGAACTCATGAAAACCCAAAACAACCCCTGAAAACTCAACTGTATAACTTATATTAAAATATCCCAGGAAAACCAGCACTGAATACTGAGAATTACTGTGAAAAACTAAATGCATAAAACGACAAAACCGCCGCGGAACCGCCGCGGCATGCATGGCACGTGCCGCGGTTCCGCGGTGGAAAAGTTGACTTAGGCCCACGAAATTTACAGTAATTCTTAGAAAACCCTGCTTGATTTTCTGCATATTTTTAATTTGGAAAAACTCACTGTTTTCAAAAAAGGACAGAGAACATGTTAGAAATGGGTTTTCGGGTTCGTTCGGACTTCAAACTCCGTCTGGACTTCGCCTAAGGCTCTAGCTAGGCTCTGATACCACTGTAGGGTTCCTAGGCACTCCCAAGAGGTCTCACAAGGCATCAACCATGCCAATTTCAAAAAATCTAGGTGCCGAGAAACCCGACTACGGATCGTTTGCTAAAATTCTAGGCGAATAAGCTAACTAGTTAACACTTAACTACAAGATACGGAAATACAACCTTTGTAGATCCGGTGCTCCACCTCCATAGCTCCGCAACGAGGTCCTCTCCGCTGTCCAATTCAAATCCGGGCTCAAGCGTCGGCTTCGTCGGAGAATGGGCAAGCTAGGTCGTCGATGTCCATGCCGAAGATGATCTACGTCGAGGCATCGAAAGATCAAGCTCCACCTTCACCAAGTCATGAAAACTTGTGAAGGAAACACACTCTACTACTTGGCAAGAGGTAGAGGATGAAGAAATAGGAAGTGGGTAGACTTTAGAATTGGATTTCTCACTCTTAATCATCAATCACCATTGATGGACTTAGGTTTTCTTCACTTGAAAAATGAAGAAGAAGAAGAATGTTATTATCATAAGAATAATAAAAATGAGAAAAGAAATTCATTCTTATCATAATGAAACCATAGTTAGGTGTAGAGAATCAATCATGGTTTAGTGGAATGGTTAGGTTAAGCATGAGACAAAAATGGTTGCAAAGTCAAAGACTTCATGAAGCTTCATGAAGCATTTAAAGAAAGCCACCATTTTCTCATGCTCATTTTCTTTTCCAAAAAGAATAAACAAATGAATAAAAAGAATAATCAAATAGTAAACCCTAACCATTCCATTAACCAAGGTTTAATTCTATACACTTAACAAAAAGGGCATGCACCATCAAACATGATACAAGCAAGTGCACAAATCATATCGCATATGAAATGTGCACACCCGAGTGAGAAAATCCATTTAAAGTGAACCGATACTAGTTAATGCAAAGTAATTATCAAATATATAATTATGCATTAAATCATTAAATCAACACTTGATTTAACGATCCGGTCATGACGCACATAACCGACTGGTATCATTAGTAACATCTTATCGAATCAACACTTGATCCGATAACCCGGCTATATCGCATATAACCGATCAATGTCACATCGCGAGAATCGAATACAGTATCACATACTCGTATTATTCTCGGTCCCGCACATATCTCATATGCGCTCCTATTTCGTTTCGCTTGAGCCAGGAAACCTCTGTGTAGGACTCTAAAGACTCGTCAATACGCCGGCAGCAGATGATGATCATATCAAGCATCCACAAGCCGCAAGCGGTCTGCTAAACGTAACGGCCACCCGGGTATTGAGCGATCTGAAGATCGACGAGCAAGCCCGCTCACACTCCAGTGAATCCGATCAGTAACACTACCGTACAGTCCGGTCTGATCGTCTGATATGTCGCATATCTCGCCTAGGGGTGGTAAACGTCAGACCCCAATAGCTCGATAAGTCGTGTCGATATGAGGTCTATAACAATTCGAGAAACTACTGGTAACACTTACCAGTAAATCTCAGCAACCCTGGCCAGGGATTTCCTGTTATAGCCAATCGAACACAGCGCAACATCAACCCCCTATACCGGGAGAGACGAATCCCCTCCTATCGCTCATTGCCTCCATGTGACTCGGGACTGTACCCAAAAACCACCATTTTGCATGCCCTCTTGGACGTGGTAAGATGGAAATCAAAGCACAGTGGGAACCACACAAGACTCTATGACGATCTCGGGTCAACAGACTACTCTGTACCAGTGTCACCAGAGAACTGCCATCTGACGTGAGGTATAATACCATCTGGGAGTTCTCGGCGAGTCCGTCCAGTGTACCCAGTCTCTACTGAGCACCCGTATATCACCGCTGATGTCAAACACCAATGGATATGGGATCATCCATCGCCCATCTGTATGGGTCGAGAAGGTATACGCTAGTCTACTCTGGTATATCGATGCCCCGTCTCGATACACCCACGACTAGGGACTTTGAAGGATGTACTTATGGACTACCATGTCCCCACTAGTATGATCCGCATCATAGTCCAGGTAGTCAAGCACACATCCTAAGGGCTTTACCAACATGTAACAGGGAGACAATCAGTGTACACGTTAAGGTAAAGATCAACCAGATAGCATACTATCATGTCGAGCAAGAAAGTCCTCCCTATATATGTCCCAGCATCCACTACAATATACATCCTATGTATAGTAATGGCCTCTAGGACATACATATAACTAACAGTCCCGAGCCATATGGAGGCAGTGAGCGTATCTTCAGGGGTTCGTCTCTCCCGGTATTGGGGGTGAGGTCGCGCTGTGTCTAGGAGAGCCATTACACGAAGTCCTTGGCCAAGGCAGGAGATTTACTGGTAGGTATTCCAGTAGTATCTCAGGTGTTCTGGGCTACACTCCGACACGACTTGTACCGCTTTTGGGGGTCTGACTTTTACCAACCCCCTAGGCCCGCCATGCGATACTCATAGACGAATGGACCGGACTGTACGAATATTGTCACTGACAGGCTCAGTAGGGTTGTCGGGCTGAGTTCGCTCACAGACGTCCCTTTTAGTCAATACCTGGTAGCCCGTTACGTATTGGCTTATACCTCTGACGTGCTAGTGGTTAAATCCACAACCAAGGTGTTGACGAGTCTTTAGAGTCCCCCACATTCTGTTACTCAGCGTTCGGGCGAAAGGTTGTAGAGACCATATGGAGATATGGCAAGGTCCGATCAGATACGTGCGGTATTGCACGGATCAGGATCGGACAGTTTGTACTATTGGCCGTATGGATATATGGCAGGGTTCGATCAGATACGTGCGGCATTGCACGAATCAGGATCGAACGGATTTTACTAGCCGACTTTGGTATAAGCCGGATGCTAGTATAGTACAGTGTAGATTTTGTCTCTTTGCATTTGTATTTCGGTCGAAATACAAATGCGGGTGTGTATGCACAGTATCGGGGTTTTCCTGTAATTTATTACGGGACCAGTTTTATGGAGTTTCCAGTTTGCTTTCCGTTTCGGCCAATTTCCTTTGTATCGTTCATTGGCCGAAGTTTGGTGGAGGAGGGCTTATTTGCATTGTTGCAAATAAGGATTTGTGGAGGGGGTCTTTGCATTTTGTTGTATCATGATAGCCTTTCCTTGACCTTGACTTCTAGCTTCATCATGCCTTGACTTTTGTAGGACATGATGGTTGATGATGAGTGATGGTTGTTGGATGTGTGTTGGAATTATTTTGTGATCATTGCTTTTTCATGATAACCTTTTCCTTTCTCTCTCTTGGATGTTATGAGAAGGGCTCCCATTATCTTTTGATACACTACACTCTCATTCTCTCCTCTCTTTTGAGCAAGGCCGGCCACTCCCATAGTGGGCTGTCCCAAATTCTTGGTGTGGGATTTTGCTTCATTTCATGTTGCAAAAAAATCCCACAAGATCAATCCAAAAAGCTCCAAGTTCAATCCCTCCACCAAAAGGCAATTCCTACAACCCCAAATGAGACTTCTTCTCTAGATATTCTACAGCAAATCTTGGGCACGTCGACTAGCCAGCTTTGTGCCCGAGTTGCCTCGGCATTGAGGTGGGAGCCCGTAAAAGAAGTAGGCGATGTGGTGCACTTCCGGCGACGAGGAGGAGACGGGACATTCCACAGGAGATCGGGACGACGACGAGAAGACCGGAGGACTCGGATCTGTCGGTATATCTCTCTTCCCCATCTTGTAGATAGCTAAGACTAGTTAGTGGTTCGATCCGGGTATTAGTGCGCGGCGGTTTGCTAGTTCAGTAAAATTTAAAGTTTACCACCGCTTCCGCATTTGGCCGTCGGATTGACGGCCGGGGCGCCGCCGTGCACTTACACATCTGGTATGTACCAAAATCGCATCAAGCGCGTCAAGAATGCGTAAGAATCCAACTCAAGTGCACAACGTGCACGAAAACAATATCGAATATAGCAATCGAAATCGACGGTATACAACACATTTCTATCGAAATCGGTATACCGTGGTATAAAAATCTTACAACTACGTGCATCTACGTGCACAATATCGAATCAAGTATTAAAAGTGCATGAAAACTACACCGAAGGAATAAGTCAAATCACATGCATACCATAGACATGAAATCAAAATCAACATCTCGAATGACATCAAATCGAAGTCGAGTGCAACTGTGGTGCACAAAATCTCAATCATGCAAATAGATCGCCCAAAATACCGAAACCCAAAATAACGGACACGTGATATTTGAATCACCAATTCGCAATTCGTAAATACTATCGTCGATATGTGTAACACCTTAGGATGTGTTTAGTGGCTAATTATATTTTAATATATGGTTTTTAATAAAAAGTTTACCAAAACGATTTTCAAATAATTTATCCAATTTAATGAATATTTTATTAGAATTTTTCTAAGCTTGCACACACATGTGCATGTTAACTAGGGCTTAATTGGGGTTAGACCATGATTAGCAACCATGGTGGGTTAAGCCACTTTGGATTTTAATAAGTGTTTTGGAGGTTAATTGTTTTTTTTATTATTGGAAATGATTTAAACTGTTGGGTGTTGACTTGGGGAGAGAGAGAGAGGGAGTGCATCATGGCATGAGCCATGCTTGCATTAAATGAGAGAGAGAGAGAGAGAGGGGTTGACTAGTGTAGACTCTCATTCTCTTTTGTTTTGCCTCTCATTTTTCCCCACATCTCTCTCACTCTCACTCACTCTCACACACACACAACAATAATAGCAGCAGCAGCAGAAGACACAGCAGCAGCAGCACCAGCTTCAGCCACAGCAGCAGCAGCTCCAGCATCAGCAGCATCAGCATCAGCAGCTGTAGCAGGCAGCAGCAAAACACCCCCATCACTTCTTCTACTCCTTCTCCAGCTTCCTAGGGTCGAGAGTGAGGTATAATCTCAGAGCCTAACTTCCTAGCTTGCTAAACATGTGTAGAAATAGCTTCGATTAGTGTAAAATGTGAGATTTAGTGCTAAAATGGTGTTTAATGTGGACTTTCGGCTAAGTGATGATTTTACTGGTTAGCCTAGCCTAGTTAAGTGTTATTAGGGCCACTTAAACCTAGATAAACCCCAGATTTCACCAAAATACCATAGGGTTTCAATTAGTGCAAATTTAGCGTTTTAAAGTGAAATTTTAGTTTTCTGTAATCTGCTTTAGACCCGGGTATTTTAGATAAAATCTGAGTTAACTGGAGTATATACACTAGGTATAGACCACACACACCAAGCACGAACCCCTACCTCTACTGTTTGGCCGCCAATTTAATCGTTCCGGCCGCAATTTGTGGCCAGATGGGGGAATTGGGTTCTGGGGTTTTGGTTAGGGTAGTCTGCTACATATTATAGTGTTTTGGCATGTGCAATTTTGTAAATTTTTCACCTGGGTAGAATCTAGAACCATATATCGTTTTTCAAGTACGTTTTGTTTGCGCGATATGCGCGATACGTGAGTGGGTTCTGTAATCCAGCGTGTCGCGGCGTGTCGGGGTAGTTTTAGACGCGTATACACACGTTTCAGCGTATCGGACACACACGCGTTTAGTTCGCGACGCGAGTTTCTCGTTTGATTTCGATATCGCATTTTTGCGAGATATTTGCTTGTATATGGATTCTATGTATGAATTCTAGGTTCGTAGGCGGGTACGTCAGACGCCGCAAAAAAGGAAAAGCAGGTAGTCGGCTGTAGGGTTCCTAGGCACTCTAGTGAGGTCTCACAAGGCATCGAACATGCCAATTTAAAATTTTAGGGGTGCCGAGAGACCCGACTACGGATCGTTTGCTAGATTTCTAGGCGAAAAGCATAACTAGTTAACACTTAACTAAGAGATACGGAAATACAACCTTTGTAGATCCGGTCCTCCACCTCCACGGCTCCAAGATGAGGTCCTCTCCGCTGTCCAAATCAAATCCGGGCTCTAGCGTCGGCTTCATCGGAGAATGGACGGGCTAGGTCGTCGACGACGTGCCGAAGATGATCTACGTCGAAGCATCACTAGATCGAGCTCCACCTTCACCAAGTCTAGAAAACTTGTGAAGGAAACACACTCTACTACTTGGCAAGAGGTAGAGGATGAAGAAATAGGAAGTGGGTAGACTTTAGTTTTGGATTTCTCACTCTTTTTCATCACTTGCCATTAATGGAGCAAGCTTTCTTCATGTGAAGAAATGAAGAAGAAGAATAAGCTAATTATGATAAGTTAATTCAAAAAGAAAAAGAATAACAATACTTATCATAATATTAACTCTAGTCAAGTGTAGAGAATGAATCATGGTTAGTGGGAATGGTTAGGGTTAAGGATGAGATAAGAATGGTTGACTTGATTAAAGTTTCATGAAGCTTCAACTAAACTCCAAAATAAGCCACCATTCTTATCTCCTTTCCATTTATTTTCCAAAAGAATAAACAAATAAATGAATAAATAAATAATGGGAGAAGAAACAAAACCCTAACCACTCTCACAACCATGGTTTAATCTTCACACAAATCCAAGTTAACATGTATCATCAAACATGATACAATCATGTGCACAAAACTATATCAAATATACAATGTGCGCATCCGAGTGAGAAAATCCGTTTAAAGTGAACCGATACTAGTTAATGCAAAGTAATATATCAAATATATAATTATGCATTAAATCATTAAATCAACACTTGATTCAATGATCCGGTCATGTCGCACATAACCGACTGGTATCATTAGTAACAACTTATCGAATCAACACTTGATCCGATAACCCGGCTATATCACATATAACCGATCAATGTCACATCGCGAGAATCGAATACAGTATCACATACTGATATTATTCTCGGTCCCGCACATATCTCATATGCGCTCCTATTTCGTTTCGCTTGAGCCAGGAAACCTCTGTGTAGGACTCTAAAGACTCGTCAATACGCCGGCAGCAGATGATGATCATATCAAGCATCCACAAGCCGCAAGCGGTCTGCTAAACGTAACGGCCACCCGGGTATTGAGCGATCTGAAGATCGACAAGCAAGCCCGCTCACACTCCAGTGAATCCGACCAGTAACACTACCGTACAGTCCGGTCTGATCGTCTGATCTGTCGCATATCTCGCCTAGGGGTGGTATACGTCAGACCCCAATAGCTCGATAAGTCGTGTCGATATAAGGTCTATAACTGTTCGAGAAACTACTGGTAACACTTACCAGTAAATCTCAGCAACCCTGGCCAGGGATTTCCTGTTATAGCCAATCGAACACAGCGCAACATCAACTCCCTATACCGGGAGAGACGAATCCCCTCCTATCGCTCATTGCCTCCATGTGACTCGGGACTGTACCCAAAAACCACCGTTTTGCATGCCCTCTTGGACGTGGTAAGATGGAAATCAAAGCACAGTGGGAACCACACAAGACTCTATGACGATCTCGGGTCAACAGACTACTCTGTACCAGTGTCACCAGAGAACTGCCATCTGACGTGAGGTATAATACCATCTGGGAGTTCTCGGCGAGTCCGTCCAGTGTACCCAGTCTCCACTGAGCACCCGTATATTATCTCCGATGTCAAACACCAATGGATATGGGATCATCCACCGCCCATCTGTATGGGTCGAGAAGGTATACGCTAGTCTACTCTGGTATATCGATGCCCCGTCTCGATACACCCACGACTAGGGACTTTGAAGGATGTACTTATGGACTACCATGTCCCCACTAGTATGATCCGCATCATAGTCCAGGTAGTCAAGTACACATCCTAAGGGCTTTACCAACATGTAATAGAGAGACAATCAATATACACGTTAAGGCAAAGAGCAACCAGATAGCATACTATCATGTCGAGCAAGAAAGTCCTCCCTATATATGTCCCAGCATCCACTACAATATACATCCTATGTACAGTAATGGCCTCTAGGGCATACATATAACTAACATCGGCTACGTGTAGCACGCGACCAGGTGAGTAGATTTAACATCTACGAGGAAATCGTCCGTATGGCGTTAAGCGTCAGGGCGTGATAGGATTTTAGTTGTAGATGTTCATTTGGACTATAGTAGCATACCTTCTTGTTGCATATAGAAATGATAGTATAGAACACTGCACTGTCACTAACGGTTCAAGCTGCACGAGCACTATTTGTATATTACACTCACACCGTTAGTGATTGCCATGACACTTGCACTACAGGATTGCTACGCATTATACATATCGTTTTGATTGCCGCATCATTGATGATTGTCATGACTTGTCGCATATACACATATATTGATATCATCATACCTGCGCACATGCACACTGTATATTCATACCAGTGCACATATATTGATATCACCATACTTGCGCACCTGCACACTGTATATTCATACCGGTGTACATATATATTGATATCTTCATACCTGCGCACATGCACACTGTATATTCATATCAGTGCACACATATATTGATATCACCATACTTGTGCACCTGCACACTATATATTCATACCAGTGCACATATATATTGATATCTTCATACCTACGCACATGCACACTGTATATTCATACCAGTGCACACATATATTGATATCATCATATCTGCGAACATGCACACTGTATATACATATTAGTACACACATATATTGATATCTTCATACCTGCGCACATGCACACTGTATATTCATACCAGTGCACATATATATTGATATCTTCATACCTGCGCACATGCACACTGCATATTCATACCAGTGCACACATATATTGATATCTTCATACCTGCGCACATGCACACTATATATTCATACCAGTGCACACATATATTAATATCTTCATACCTGCACACATGCACACTGTATATTCATACCAGTGCACACATATATTGATATCTTCATATTTGCGCACATGCACACTGTATTTTCATAGTAGTGCTACACTCATATTCGCGTACATATCCTTTTGCACATCCATACCTACATACATACATATGTTACATACATGGATGATATTGATTTGATTTCATGAGAATAGGGACCACATGAGATATTTTCAAAACTGGATCCTTTTCAAAAGAGCAGTTTCCCTTTTTACTCTTAGTTTCATACGACATATTGCATGGATTTACGCATTGAGTTTTGGATTCATATGATTCCTGGATTTGAGGACCGAGGTACTATTTTAAGAAAATACGCACTGTTTTAAAAACCCGGTTCCTCTTGATATGATATTTCAGTGCATCCACCATGAGTTTTCTCGGTTCCAGGGAGCTTGTGTGAGTATACCCGATTCGAGGAGCGGTAGGCACCGATTGCGGGTATATGGTGGACCCGGTATGGTATCCCGGGGCAAGAAGACTCGTATTGTTAGACGGTGAGCCCAGCGGAGGGACTACTACCTACCGGTGATTGGTTAGACCTGGCGATTATCCGGAGGATACCGACCAGAGTCGATAGATGGATACGGGACGACGCGTACTGCCGCGGCCGAGGGCCGATTCCGCAGACGGAGCCCGTGGGCCGATCCAACTGACGGAGCCCGATACTTGAGGATTTGCGTGTCGATGCTAGACACGGCTATTTTATGATATTTCGAGTGCCGATGTTGGGCACTCATGATTCTATGAGATTTACAGGATTTGAGGGCCGATGAGGATGACGGCGCCTGAGTTTTACTGGGATTTGGGTGTATTGATGGACACCGATTATTTTCCACGTTGACATTCCGCATAGATGTTATTTATTCCCATGCTCAGTATTCAGTATTATACATCTCATCCTGTACCTGTAGTACCTGATAGAGTACACATGCTATGCACGATTATTGCATACCCCGCTCATCCTATATAGATGTCATTAGATTGCATTTGCTATGCACGATTATTGCATACCCTGCTCATCCTATATAGATGTTATTAGATTGCATTTGCTATGCACGATTATTGCATACCCTGCTTATCATATAGAGATGTTATTAGATCGCATTTGTTGCCTGGTTATTGCTCATCTAGCTCATCATATAGATGTTATCTGTTGGCATAGGTTAGAGTATCGCAGCACGTGCATACTCGTGATTACCTTTATATATTATCTACTATTCACAAGTTGGCAACTCACCCCCGTTAAGCCACAGTGTTTGCAGGTTGCCCCTCGGAGTAGTCGCGGTAGGCTGTTTTATTGCATCATTTTGATACAGATACTATTGCAGTTGGTGTGCGAGCCCTTTGCTGATAGGTGGGTTTTTGTGCGGTATCTGTTTAAATTTCCAGTTGTATACACCATTGTATCTAGTATTCTCCATCTACTACTTATGTATTGACTTAGAGACCAGTTGTGAGGACGATGTATATTATTTTGTACTCTGGTGTCGAGCTCGTTGTGAGCCGACTTTATTTATACAGCTTTATCTTTCATGATATTTGTTTTCACTTATACTGCTCATTTCTTCGCTACTGCGTCGTACATTATCATTGTGGTGATTGTTTCCGCCGTTGGGCGTGATTGCTCCCGTTTGGGATGCTTATTTCTTATTGTACATCATTTTACTCATATATTGTTTTGTACCCGATTTCGGGGCTAGATTTTACAAAGGAAATGCTGCCAAAATTTTTAAGATAATAACTTGCACTCTAAAGAATTTTACTAAATTACTTAGGGTTTTCTAAACGTTTTAACAAATGTTTCTATTAAATGTTTAAACACTCAATACTTTTAATGGTTTTGATTTCTGGGTTTCGGCTTACTTAGTCGTGTTACGCCTGTAGACGTTACGTGGTTAAGTGCCTGTCACGGGCCGAACTTTGGGTCGTGACAAAGTTTGTATCAGAGCGTAGCTTTTACCTTCGGAGTGTAGGATGACCCTGGTATGATGGAGTAGGTAGCTGAAGCAGAGTGGCGTACCGTGTGTATGTTCCACGGCATACTCACGACACGGTACTCTGCCTAAGCGACCTTAGGATTTATTGATTGAAGTTCCTTCATGATTGTATACATTCTTGTGATTCGATTTTCGCATCCTTATCGAATCCTACTTTCTTTTCAGCCATTATGCCGCCAAAGACTACGAGACGCAGAGAGCGGCCGCAAGAGCCGAGATTAGAGTTGATTCGTCTGAGACGAGAACAGACCCGTGCAGTACACCCGTTGCACCAGAGCAGACTGTTCCTCCTTCGACAGACCAGATGATGGGATCCGGTATGCAGGAGATGCGCCAGATGATGGGATCCGATATGTAGGAGATGCACCAGATGATAAGGTCGCTAGTCGAGACACTTCGAGCACAGCGACCAGAGGTAGCTCCACCCGTCACGGGGACCGTGATGGTACCTACTGTACAGACAGTTGCCCCTGCAGCCACGGAGGTTGTTACGGTATCGCCATCAAAGTTCATGAAGCTGAATCCTCCGGTCTTCAAAGGCACCGATGCAGCCGAGGACCCACAGTCATTCATTGATAGGATGGCCCAGATATGTCGTTCCCTCAGATGCTCAGATGTGAGATGGGTAGAGTTCGCGAGCTTTCGTCTGGAAGGTCTTGCGCAGAAATGGTGTGAATCGGTCGAGAAGGGCAGAGCAGTAGCTCTTCCTCCTATGACCTGGACCGAGTTTGTGACGGTATTTCTAGCCCGTTTCCTTCCCCAGAGTGTCAGGGATGTCCAAGCGCGCAGATTTGAGTCCTTACGCCAGACGCCAGAGATGACAGTGGCAGAGTACGATGTACTATTCACCGAGCTATCTGTTTATGCTCCATATCTAGTGGCTACTGAGGTGATGCGAGTCAAGAGATTTGTTCGAGGCTTGCTTATGTTGGATATAATGCCCTCAAAGTCAATTATTGGATCGCAGGTAGGTGATTGCAATGATTGAGGAGGACCTATACCGGTAGCACAGTCTTACTCGAGATGATAGTATGCTATCTGGTTTGCCTTTATCAGTCATGTATAGGTTCAGATGACTGATCATTATTACACGTTGATAGAGCCCTTAGGATCTTGCTTGACTACCAACAGTATGATGGCGATCATATACGTGAGAGTTGGGTAGTCTATAAGCACATTCTTAATAGTGGTCTCTAGTCGTGGGAGTTTCGAGACAGGACATCAATACTCCGGAGTAGACTAGTGTATACAGTCGAGACCCCGACGAGGGGCGGTGGCCGGTCTCACAAGCCACTGGTGTCAGTTGGATCACCTAAGATGTATACAGGTGCTCATTGGGTTATGAGTACACCGGACAGGACTCGCCGGGAACCTGCTAGTTGGTATTATACCTAGCGTCAGATAGCAGTTCCCTGGTGACATGTGTACAGGTTAGTTCATCGACCTAAGGTCGTCATTTGTCTCGTGTGAGTTTCCACTGTGCTTTGATTTCTACCCTACCACGGCTCAAAGGAATCGTGCAAACAGGTCTTTTTTGGGTACAGTCCCGAGCCATATGGAGGCAAGTGAGCGGATCGGCAGGGGATTTGTCTCTCCCGGTATTTGGGGTGAGATCGCGCTGTGTCTAGGAAAGCCATTACACCAAGTCCTTGGCTAAGGCAGGTGAGAATTACTGGTAAGTATTCCAGTAGTTTCTCAGGGTGTTTAGGGCTTGCCTCCGACACGACTTATACCGCTATTGGGGGTCTGACGTTACCAGCCCCTAGGCCCGATATGTGATACTCATAGACGAGCGGACCGGACTGTATGTATATTGTCACTGTTAGGCTCAGTAGGGTTCCAGGATGAGTTCGCTCATCGGCTTCCCTTGAGGTCAGTACATGGGCAGCCGTTACGCACTGCTAATGCCGCTGACGTGCTTGTGGTTAAACCCACTGCCAGGGTACTGATGAGTCATTAGAGTCCCCCACAGATAGTTTCCCAAGTTCGGGCGAAACGTTGTAGAGGCCGTATGGTTTTATGGCAGGGTTCGGAAAATGCACGTGCATTTACGCACGTGTCATATTTCGGGCAGATAATACTGGTGGGCTTTGGTTTAAGCCGGATCCATGTATTATACTGTGTAGATATAATATTTTTGTCTCAGTTGCATTTGTATTCGGTCATAATACAAATACGGGTATATATGTACAGTTACGGGGTTATCCTGAAATTCATTTCGGGATCGCTTTTCGAAGTTGCCAGTTTTCTATCACCCGTCTTAAACATTCGGTTTAATGCGGAATTATCTCTTCTTCATTGGGTGAGTCATGAGGGTGAGTCATGAGGAAGCTTCTAGAATTGATGAGTAGGTTGATGAGGTGTTTATGTGAGTCATTCATTGCATTAATGTCTTTTGTATTTGCTTAAGATATTAGTGAAGATGTTTGTTGATATTTTCTTCTAAGCTTCACCCCTTGATTTCTTGTGCTCACCCCCCCACCTCATCATTGGCCGGCCCCTCCTCTCCTATATATAGCCGAGCCCTATTTTGGGGTGGAAAGAGAATGGAATTTGATTCATGGAAATTTCATAGCTCATTTCTCATTACTCCATTAAAAGGCAACTTCATTAACCGTTCATCCATGATTTTGGATGAAATGTGACAAAGTATTCTACACTATCTCTACATCAATCTTGGACATGTCGGCTAGCAAACTTCATGTGCGAGTTGCCTCGGTTCAGAGGCGGGAGCCCGTATAAAGATCCGTTGACGTGGTGCCATCTGGACGAGGAGACCGGAGATCGAGCGAGATCGCAGATGCCGCAAAGGAGCGTGGGATGATGGCTAAAGACCGAAGGACTCGGATCGTTCGGTATAGCCTTTCTACCTCTTTACAGTTTGTTAGTTTAGCGTTAATGGCAAGATCCGGGTTATAGCATGCGATAGCGCCAGTTATAAAAGTTTTTGTTCCATGTTTGGCGTCAGAATGACGGCCGGGGCGCTACCGTAGACTTACATGGTATCATAGCCACGCTATTAATCTTTACTAACTTGTTCTAACGCGTTTAAAACATCTATCGAACGAAATTTCGAAAACCGCAATTTTCAGTGTAAAGTTTTTGTCGATTTTAAAACTTGGTCTAAAAATCATTTTAAGCATCTCAGAAAATCGAGCAGGCTTTTTTAAGAATTCTGGTGAAATTTGGTTCAGTGAATCCACAGTACTGCCGCGGAACCGCCGCACAAACCATGGTTTGGCCGCGGTTCCGCTGCAGGTTTGGAGCCAAAGAGTACAATTTTTCTACAGTAACCTCCTACATAGAAAATTGTGGTTTCTGGAATATTTTGTTTGGGTCCAGATTTTGTTTATGTACTGCAGATGTACGTGGGGCCCACTTCAGGAAGTTTTGTCGATCGGAATTTTAAACTTGTTAGTTTACAGTACTTACATTATATCTCCGACCGTGAATGTCATTCGAGCGGTAAATTACGTCTAATTGCTATAGCTCTTTTAGACGGATTTGCGAACGTGGCATTCGCGTTGATGTTCTGTGTTGTGCTGTGATGTTGCAGATTTGTCGTGGTGGATAGCAATGTGCAATGGTAGTGCGGTTTGGATTTATTTGTACATTTGATATTGCGGGGCGAGCGTCCAACATGTGGACTGCCGTCACTGCCTGTTTGTATAATATTCTTTTGGGGCACGACCGGGCTGAGGTCAATATACCTGTTGTACATATTTTTCATTTCTGTACTTGGTTTTACCCCGCGACGGAGTGCACGGATAGCCGGGTTCTGGAGGGCAACGGGTCCGCATTTCATGGCTTTGAGTGGCAGAGGGGCCTCACTCTAGAATTGGCAGACTATTCGCCGCACTCGTAGGGGGTACAGGTTGACCCAAGGAGGGGTTCTCAAGTTACCGGATTCTGTGAAGTGCAGGGTGGTCCATTCACTATGCTGTAAGGGGCTGCCTCGCTTCAGGTTTTGGCGGGTAATTTGCCGCACCCGTAGGGGTCTAGGTTTCATTGCACAGGCTATCCACATGACCAGGGGAACGTCGGGTTTCAGCAGCGGCTCTGTGAAACCCGGGGATCCCAGATTATCTGTATTGTTCTGTGATGCTTATTACTTTTCTGTAATGTTGCATATTATCACGCCTGGAGCGATTATTATATATTGGTATATATACTAGTAGATGTTGTATATGTTTTGCACCCGCGCTAGTCCAGTCCCCGCTCTGTCGTTAGTTAAGTAACCTAACGGGCAATGACGGGACCCAGTGGCAAATGCGGATGGCATATACGTACATTTTATTTTCGTTCTTTTCTGGTGTGATTAATTGATGGGACTGCGTTGATTCTGATCAATGCAAAGGAAAAAAACCTGTTTGGAAGTTGTTGGAACAATTTTAAAAAGTGTTATTACAAAGACGTTTTCTTTTGTTTTGCATAGTGGTATTCAGTTGGAATATCCTGCACCTCATTCGACGAGGCAAGGGCCGAGATCCCTTCACCGGGAGTGACCCCTAGGCAGAAGTTTGCATCAGGATAATAACTTCACTATAGTCAATTACATGTTGCTTTGCATCGCGGTATTCAGTTGGAATATCCTGCACCTCATTCTACGAGGAAAGAGCCGAGATCCCTTCACCGGGAGTGACCTCTTTAGCAAAGGTTTTCGCCACTATATTTTTCTAAAAAGCTATCAGGTTCCTTCAGCGATATCAAGTTCGTTACGTTAAAGGTTTTTCGCCAAAAACCAGTCGTAGCCCTCCGTCATTTCAGTTGGGTATTCAGTAGTATTCAAGCTATGTATTTTGACCAACGCCAAGGCATGGTGTTTGGTAGTTGCTGGGTATTCTTCTGTTGCATAGATAGATGAGTTAGTTTGGGGCAGTCGTTCTGCCATTTGGCCAACGTCAGAGGCATGTGCGGATGGGTTCAAATTGACCAGATAATGATGAGTAGAACTTGGCATGTGACTTATGGCATTTTAGCCAACGTCAAGGTCATAAGAGCATGGGGAAAAAAATCATATCGGGAGTTTCTAAAGAAACTGAAACTTGCCAAGTATGCGCATACCTTCTGCAGTGTGATAACATGAGTGGATTCCTTCACGTTATCATGCGATAAGAGTTGGATCCCGATTCCCACTGATGAGTTGGTTTACTCTTCGGGTGATCCCGATTGATTCTTCTTTCAGGTTTGGAGGAGAATTTGACAGTACAGTGGGAGGTTTCCTGATTAGATAAAGTGATAACCATTCTGATCTAGGTTAGAGTGCACGCAGAGTGTTTCTTTTCTCTCTCTCTTTGGCAGCGACCTTTGACCGACCCTAGACTATGACTCAGTGACCAAGTTGACCGAACCTTCTTAAAATACTGGCTTTTGGATTGTCTGAGTTGCATAAGTCATTGCCGCTCCTTCTTTTACCCTTTGAATTTCTCAGAACACCTTGTATCACTACGAACATCCACTTCCATTGGATAGATCCATCATATGGTTATATACGAACTCGAAGGGACTTCTTCGAGGATGGATCCAGGTTCAGGAGAAATAGAATTGGTTTATTCAGTTGCCTTTTATTATCACCTTCTCTCAGGTTGCGAGGGCTCCTTAGTTTAGGAGAGTACACCTATTACGCTTATTGGATAGTCTTCTTCCAAACCATAGGCAGGTGCCGAAAGGTAGGGAATGAAGAAAACCATTTAGCCTAAGTAGGGTGTGCAGAAGATAATAAGTAAAGACAAAAATAAAAGAATTAGAAAGAGGGCAAAGTAAATTGCAACTGCTATCATTCATGACCAAACCGAGTACTTCATTGCCACTCCTACTTCACCTTTTCTTTTTTCCCCAGTTCGGGAGAAATAGAATAAGGTATTATTCAGTTGTCTTTTATCATCACCTTCTCTCAGGTTATGAGTACTCCTTGGTTTAGGAGAGTACACCTATTATGCTTACTGGATAGTCTTCTTCCAAACCATAGGCTGGTACTGAACGGTAGGGAAGGAAGAAAACCACTTAGCCTAAAAGGGTGTACAGAAGGTAATGACTAAAGACAAATAAAGGGATTTGGAGAGATGGCAAAGAGATATACGGTTACAGTCATGAATTGGATTATGGAAGAGGCATTACTAGGAATACCAGGATACTCCTACGAAACATTTTCATGTTTCAGTTTCACTATGCATTGTTAAAGGAAAACCGATTTCCCGATTAGATACTTGTTCCAGGGTATGTATTTACCAGGTATGATTCTCACATCTGTATGGTTTTACAGATATTGAGTGGGAGTAAGTTATTAGGAATAAGGTGATCATCCTCATTATATCGGAATTCGTTGTAATTGGTGATATTTGAGGAAATCGCCTGAGTTTTTGCCGGACGGCATGTATTTGGTTTTGAGTATCCGTTGTTGTGCACCAATTTCAAAATGATATATCTGTATGTTTATTTTTATAAAGTGAGATATAACTTTTTGAAATTATGTCCGTGACATTTACCTATATCAGTTGGCGATTGGATAAGGAGCATTGAACAGCAGAGTAGTTCTTAACCATAAGTACGGTTTTCGACCTACGGTGCACAGGTTTTGAGTTATTCAACTCAAGGGACTCATACAGAGTATTGTATGTTGTCCAGTGTCCATTAGGACAAAGGGGTTGGTCCTCGTACTATGTTCTGTTTACTTATGACTTCTCTAGTTTTTAGACAAGTGTTTCGTAGAAATACAAGGTCTAAGTTTTGAGAAGTTGTGGGTATAGGAATAAAGTAGAGAACCAGATGTCGTAAGTATCGGGATTCTTTAAAGAGATCGAAGATGTAGATACTTGTGATTGGTATTCAGTTGATAGTTTTGAGAAACTTATTTCTCTTTCAGGTTACTCATAATTGGATGGATTCCTAAGTTGAGTAATACTGATTAGCCTCTCTCCATTAAGATGATATGCACTGGAGACAGCTGCATGATTAGAATCTGGTTCCAATTAAATAAGTGCCAAAGTTTCTATATTGGATATAGAATGGTTCGTATCTTAACGATGTTAAGGTATGGGGAGTTGTCCGGCTTATGCTTAAAACCAAACTCTGGATAACTCAAGGCACGTTTCTGTAATGGCAGTTTGTGGGTTGGCCCAGGCTATGACGAGGGTTGATTTTCTACCATCTGGAAGATCAATAGTGATATTGTTCTTGACTCGCCACAGTTTTAGTAAAATGGATTTTTTCAGAAAACAGTAGTGGGAGTATGGTAGAACAGGAAGTGATTCCAGAACCGCAAACAATTACGGAAAATTTAATAGGACCTAAAGATTCAATCAGGTTTGACAATCCATTAGCCACTCTGCAGATATAGTGGGTAACCCCAGACACCCGAGAGGTACTCCGGTAGCCTCAAGGACAGTGACAGGGAGATTCTTGTTTACCCAGACTTGACACTACTGTTGTTCCAGACTATGAGACCCGGCAGGAGGTTAAGTATAGCGTCATTCTAAACTAGCTTTAGAAGTGCACGTATATATTATTCTGCCAGAGGGTTGTTGTGGTCAGTGGGAGCAGCGGAAGCATAGTGGACATGTAGCTTATGTCTATTTATAGACTTAAGCAGTTATAGCGGAGATAGATCATCTATTTTTGATATGACAGTCATGGGTTTGACTTCATCAGAATAGGGGATGGATCTGTTAAGAAGGTAGTAGGGTGTGATGTCCTGGTATTCGGATGACATACACAGAGTAGGAAGTAAAATTCCCATACTACGATCGGTTGTACTGTGGTCGTCACACAGTTGTTTCTCCACAAAGGATATGGATATAATATCTGACATTCTGGTTACTAGATCTATGATTTTAGATCTAGAATTGGGTAGTTTCCCAATCTGGGTACTTTGACAGTATTCTAATGGTATTTAGAATAGATGACTCCTGGCATGGTGGTGTACCTGCAGATGATGGAGTCACCCTCTCTAAAGGTGTCTTACAAACTAAAGGGGAGAGGGATGTGCATGATTGGCAAATCACTTGCTTAGACAATTGAGTCAATCGTGAGATGTCAAGTACCACAGTAGATGTTGTTTTTGCACTAGATGTGATAAGTTTATATTAATCCAATCCTGAAGAAACATAAGGAAGCAGTTTTAGAACATAAGTGGATGTTCTACGGATTTGATAAAGGCAGCCTCCTTCGAGAGACGGTTATCATTCCAGGCTTCAATGGTGACATGGATAACAGAGTGATTGTCAGAGTTATAGTTTTCCCTCTGATGAGAGACAGTATTATGGACAGGTGGTCCAAGAGGATACTGATTAGGTTCAGTTGACGATACAGTCTAAGAAGTTTGGATTTGAAGTTCATTTATTAACTAGGTCCCATCAGATATCCAGACATATTCTAAGACAGGTATTACTCAATTCGGGAGATGGTTTTCTCCGCGAACTTGAGATTAAGAGAGACATAGAAAGAAACATCAGGGCGGATCGACTCATTGAGGCTATTTCTCGAACACAAGAGTTTTACAAACAAGCTTTGTGAAACTGATTAGTAGAGGAGTTGGTTGTTCGGTATCACACGGGCTGTGAGTATGCGACATCGCAATAATTAGCCTTAAGTTCAAGTGGGAGATTGTTGGATATAGTGCCCTCAAAGTCAATTTTTAGATCGCAGGTACGTGATTGCAACGATTGAGGAGGACCTATACTGGTAGCACAGTCTTACTCGAGATGATAGGATGCTATCTAGTTTGCCTTTATCAGTCATGTATAGGTTCAGGTGACTGATCACTATTACACGTTGATAGAGCCCTCAGGATCTTGCTTGACTACCAACAGTATGATGGCGATCATATACGTGAGAGTTGGGTAGTCTATAAGCACATCCTTAATAGTGGTCTCTAGTCGTGGGAGTTTCGAGACAGGGCATCAATACTCCGGAGTAGACTAGTGTATACAGTCGAGACCCCGACGAGGGGCAGTGGCTGGTCTCACAAGCTACTGGTGTCAGTTGGATCACCTAAGATGTATACATGTGCTCATTGGGTTATGAGTACACCAGACAGGACTCGCCGGGAACCTGCTAGTTGGTATTATACCTAGCGTCAAATAGCAGTTCCCTGGTGACATGTGTACAGGTTAGTTCATCGACCTGAGGTCGTCATTTGTCTCGTGTGAGTTCCCACTGTGCTTTGATTTCTACCCTGCCACGGCTCAAAGGAGTCGTGCAAACAGGTCTTTTTTAGATACAGTCCCGAGCCACATGGAGGCAAGTGAGCGGATCGACAGGGGATTCGTCTCTCCCGGTATTGGGGGTGAGATCGCGCTGTGTCTAGGAAAGCTATTACACCAAGTCCTTGGCCAAGGCAGGTGAGAATTACTGGTAAGTATTCCAGTAGTTTCTCAGGGTGTTCAAGGCTTGTCTCCGACACGACTTATACCGCTATTGGGGGTCTGACGTTACCAGCCCCCTAGGCCCGATATGCGATACTCATATACGAACGGACCGGACTGTATGTATATTGTCACTGTTAGGCTCAGTAGGGTTCCAGGATGAGTTCGCTCATCGGCTTCCCTTGAGGTCAGTACATGGGCAGCCGTTACGCACTGCTAGTGCCGCTGACGTGCTTGTGGTTAAACCCACTGCCAGGGTACTGATGAGTGATTAGAGTCCCCCACAGATAGTTTCCCAAGTTCGGGCGAAACATATAGAGGCCGTATGGTTTTATGGCAGGGTTCGGAAAATGCACGTGCATTTACGCACGTGTCATATTTCGGGCAGATAATACTGGTGGGCTTTGGTTTAAGCTAGATCAATGTATTATACTGTGTAGATATAATATATTTGTCTCAGTTGCATTTGTATTCGGTCGTAATACAAATGCGGGTATATATGTAGAGTTATGGGGTTATCCTGAAATTCGTTTCGGGATCGCTTTTCGAAGTTGCCAGTTTTCTATCACCCGTCTTAAATATTCGGTTTAATGCGGAATTATCTTTTCTTCATTGGGTGAGTCATGAGGGTGAGTCATGAGGAAGCTTCTAGAATTGATGAGTAGGTTGATGAGGTGTTTATGTGAGTGATTCATTGCATTAATGTCTTTTGTATTTGCTTAAGATATTAGTGAAGATGTTTGTTGATATTTTCTTCTAAGCTTCACCCCTTGATTTCTTGTGCTCACCCCCCCCCCACCTCATCATTGGCCGGCCCCTCCTCTCCTATATATGGCCGAGCCCTATTTTGGCGGTGGAAAGAGAATGGAATTTGATTCATGGAAATTTCATAGCTCATTTCTCATTACTCCATTAAAAGGCAACTTCATTAACCGTTCATCCATGGTTTTGGATGAAACGAGACAAAGTATTCTACACTATCTCTACATCAATCTTGGACATGTCGGCTAGCAAACTTCATGTCCGAGTTGCCTCGGTTCAGAGGCGGGAGCCCGTATAAAGATCCGTTGACGTGGTGCCACCTGGACGAGGAGACCGGAGATCGAGCAAGATCGCAGATGCCGCAAAGGAGCGTAGGATGATGGCTAAAGACCGAAGGACTCGGATCGTTCGGTATAGCCTTTCTACCTCTTTACAGTTTGTTAGTTTAGCATTAATGGCAAGATCCGGGTTATAGTATGCGATAGCGCCAGTTATAAAAGTTTTTGTTCTGTGTTTGGTGTCAGATTGACGCCCGGGGCGCTACCGTAGACTTACAGCTTACACCCTTGTTCCTTGCGATCAGCGCACAGCATTGCGAGACATATGCAGCAGCTATAGACGCAACCCTATTAGTCGAGGAGCGCCTTGCAAAGACTTCGGTAGTTCCAGGGCTGAAATGGGTTCGTACTGATACAGCAGCACAGGGACTTCCATTCAGACGCCGTGATAGACGTCGTACAGGTGGCAGAGACTCGGAGAGAGGTCAGATGTTTAGCTCTTATCCCAAGGAGGGCCAGCAGTCGTCACGTGGTTGCTTTGGATGTGGTAGTCCTCATCACTGCATCAGAGATTGTACCGAGATATGCCGGAGGGAGGCAGCAGTACCGCATGTCACACTTCCACCTTCTCCACCCCAGAGGGCATTGCCTATTGTACCTACTGTTGCTCCACGCCAGACTCATGCACAGAAAGGCAGTGGTCGCGGAGGGTTTACTCATAGAGGACGAGGTGGCCGAGGCAGAGGACAGCTAGCTGCCGGCAGAGTACAGCCAGTTGCTAGTAGGGGACCGCCAGTTGCAGGCAGAGGACAGGCACGGGTTTTTGCGTTGACGCATCAGGACGCGCAGGCATCCAATGCGGTGGTCTCAGGTACCCTATCAGTATGTTCTGTTGATACACACGTGTTGTTTGATCTCGGATCCACGCACTCGTACGTTTCCACACACTTCGTGCCGAGTTTGGGTAGAGAGTCCGGTTTGCTTGATCAGCCGCTTGTTGTGACCACTCCTATGGGAGAGTCGTTTGTTGCTAGGCACGTGTTCCGATCCTGTGTTGTCCGTATTGGCGAGAGAGAGTTGCCTGTCGACTTGATCCTTCTTGAGATGTTGGACTTCGACGTTCTTTTGGGCATGGATTGGGTAGCCACGTGCTATGCGTCTGTGGACTTCCGCGAGAAAACAGTTAGATTTTGTTTTCCCGGCGAGTCTGGTTTTGTTGTGCAGGGGGACGGTTGTGCCGCCCCTCACCGTTTGATTTCTTCTCTTCGCGCTGGACAGCTATTGAGGAAGGGATGTCAAGGATTTCTAGCCTATGTTTTCGATACTAGAGCTACAGATGTTCCGTTGGACCATGTTCCGATTGTTTGTGAGTTCCCTGATGTTTTCCCTGATGAGCTTCCTGGACTACCGCCTGAGCGCGATATTGTTTTCTGTATTGATTTGATTCCCGGCACGGGGGCTATTTCTATACCGCCATATCGGATGGCCCCGATAGAGCTTAGTGAGTTGAAGGATCAGCTGCAAGATTTGCTGGATAAGGGGCTTATTCGACCAAGTGTTTCTCCCTGAGTGCACCGGTCCTGTTTGTCAAGAAAAAGGACGGCAGTTTGCGTTTGTGCATCGACTACCGCTAGCTGAACAAGATTACCGTGTAGAACAGATATCCTTTGCCACGCATCGACGACTTGTTCAACCTGTTGGAGATAGTGCCCTCAGAGTCAATTATTGGATCACAGGCACGTGATTGCAATGATTGAGGGAGGACCTGTCCCAGTAGGACAGTCTTACTCAAGATGATAGTATGCTATCTGGTTTATCTTTATCATCGTGTACTGCTTTAGGTGACCTTACTGGTCACTATTGCATGTTGATAGAGCCCCTAGGATTCTTACTTAACTGCCAGCAGTATGAGGGCGATCATATACGTGGGAGCTGGGGTCTATAAGCACATCCTTAAAAGGTCCCTAGTCGAGGGAGTTTCGAGACAGGGCGTCGATACTCCAGAGTAGACTAGTGTATATAGTCGAGACCCCGACGAGGGGCGGTGGCTGGTCTCACAAGCCACTGGTGTCAGTTGGTTCACCTAAGATGTATACAGGTGCTCATTGGGTTATGAGTACACCGGACAGGACTCGCCGGGAACATGCTAGTTGGTCTTATACCTGACGTTAGATAGCAGTTCCCTGGTGACATGTGTACAGGTTAGTTCATCGACCTGAGATCGTCATTTGTCTCGTGTGAGTTCCCACTGTACTTTGATTACTACCCTACCACGCTCAAAGGAGACGTGCAAACAGGTTTTAGTTGGGTACAGTCCCGAGCAACATGGAGGCAATGAGTGGATCTGCAGGGGTTCGTCTCTCTCGGTATTGGGGGTGAGGTCGCGCTGTGTCTAGGAGAGCAATTACACGAAGTCCTTGGCCAAGGCAGGAGATTTACTGGTAAGTATTCCAGTAGTATCTCAGGGTATTCTGGGCTACACTCCGACACGACTTGTACCGCTTTTGGGGGTCTGACTTTTACCAACCCCCTAGGCCCGCCATGCGATGCTCATAGATGAACGGACCGGACTGTATGGATATTGTCACTGACAGGCTCAGTAGGGTGTCAGGATGAGTTCGCTCATCGACGTCCCTTTTGGTGAATACCTGGTAGCCCGTCACGTATGGCTAATACCTCTGACGTGCTAGTGGTTAAATCCACAACCAAAGTATTGACGAGTCTTTAGAGTCCCCCACAGACCGTTTTCTCAAGTTTCGGGCGAAACGCTGTAGAGGCCATATGGAGATATGGCAGGGTTCGATCAGATACGTGCGGTATTGCACGGATCATGATCGGACGGATAATACTAGCGGGCTTTGGTTTAAACCGGATCCTAGTATTGTACAGTGTAGATTTTGTCTCTTTGCATTTGTATTCAGTGGGAATACAAATGCGGGCATGTATATGCAGTCGTGGGGTTTTCCTGTAATTTATTACAGGATCAGTTTTTTTTGAAGTTGCCAGTTTGCATTCCGTTCCGGCCAGTTTTCCTTTGTTCCTTCACGGCCGGATTTTTCTGATGGAGGGGCTAATTTGCAATTGTGCAAATTAGTATTGTGGAAGGGTTTTCTTGCAATTTGGAGATTATGATATGACTAGCATCATTTGATTCTTTTTGAATCAACTCTTTTGCATTAAATGAGATGAGAAATGAAAGGATTTGGTGGTGACTAAATTTCATAGTATTCTTCACCTTTCTCTTATGGTCACCATTTCCTTTCCTACACTCACCTCCCTTGTATATTTTCCTCCTCTTGATTATGGCCGGCCACATCTTGGGAGATGGAGGTAATTCATTTTTGGTGTGGGGAAATTCTTCATATCATTCTTGGTTCACACCAAAAATCCCAAGTTCATTTTAAAGTTCATTCCTCTATCATGGCAACTTCATACCCCATGAGACAAACATTACTACACTTCATCTACAGTATTCTTGGGCACGTCGACTCGCCAACTTCGTGCCCGAGTTGCCTCGGTCCAGAGGTGGGAGCCCGTAAAAGAACCCGGCGATATGGTGCGCGTTCCGATGAGGAGATGATGACCGGAGATTCCGTAAGGAGATCGGAGTGGAGGCCGAAGACCGAAGGACACGGATCGCTCGGTATAGCTTCCTTCCCATTTTCTAGTTTGCTAGAGTTAGGTTAATGGCCCAATCTGGGATTAAAGTGTGCGGTGGTGCCGGTTCACAAGTTTCGTAAAAGTTTCGTTTCCGCATTCCGGTGTCAGATTGACGGCCGGGCCGCCGCCGTGCACTTACACTGGTATCAGAGCCACGCCATTAACCTAGTCTAGCTTGCTCTAATATATTTAGAACTTCGATCGAACAATTTTTCCAAAACCGCGATTTCATGTACATCAGTTTCTGTCGAATTTTTGCAGTGGTCAAAAAATTATTTGGTACATTGTAAAAATATGTGCAGGGTTTTATAAGAACACTGTAAAAATTTGGTGACCTGATCCCACTATAGTGCCGCGGAACTGCTGCCAAAACCCTATTTTGGCCGCGGTTCCGCCGCTGAAATATATCTTCATTTCACCAATTTTCTGCAGTGGCTCTCTGACATGGAATTAGGGTTTTTGGTATATTATTTTTGGGCCCAGATTTTCTTTGAGTGCTACAGTAGTGCTTGGGGCCCACTTCGGTAAATTTGATCAATCGAAAATTTTAAACATGTTAGTTCACAGTATTTACATTATATCTGCGACCTTGAATGTCATTTGATCGGTAAATCCTGTCTAACTGCTATAGCCCTTTTAGACGGATTTGCGAACGTGACATTCACGTTGATGTTTCGTTTTGTGCTGTGATGTTGTGGATTGTCGTGGTGGATAGCCTGGATGCAATATTAGTACAGTTTGGTGTATTATGTACATTTGATATTGCGGGGCGAGCGTCCGACATGTGAACTGCCGTCACTGCCTGTTTGTATATTATTCTTTTGGGGCACTACCGAGCTGAGGTCGATGTACCCGTTGTATGTATATTTTACTTTCTGTACTAGGATTACCCCGCGGAGGGGTGCATGGATAGCCAGGTTCTAGAGGGCAATGAGCCCGCATCTCATGGCGTTGAGACGGAGGGGGCTTCACTCTAGAATTGGCGGGCTATTCGCCGCACTCGTAGGGGGTACAGGTTGACCCAGGAGGGGTGCCCAAGTTACCGGATTCCGTGAAGTGCTGGGTGGTCCATTCACGTTGCTGAAGGGGGATGCCTCGCTTCAGGTTTTGGCGGGTAACTTTCCGCGCCCGTAGGGGTCTAGGATTTCATTGCACAGGCTATCCACACGACCAGGGGACGTCGGGTTTCAGTAGCGGCTCTATGAAACCCGGGGATCCCAGATATCTGTATTGTTCTGTGATGCTTTTTACATTTCTGTGATATTGCATTTTATCACGCCTTGAGAGAATATTATATATTGATATATATACTAGTAGATGTTGTATATGTTTTGCATCCGCGCTAGTCCAGTCCCCGCTCTGTCGTTAGTTAAGTAACCTAACGGGTAACGACGGGACCCAGTGGCGAATGCGGGTGGCATATACGTACATCATTATTTTCGTTCTTTATTGGTGTGATCAATTGATGGGACTGCAATGATTCGGATCAATGCAAGTTAAACAAACCTATTCTGATGTTGTTGGAACATTTTTCAAAAAAAAACTGTTATTGCAAGGACGTTCTCTTTTGTTTTGCACAGTGGTATTCGGTTATGAATATCCAGCACCTCAGTCGACGAGGCAAGGGCTGAGATCCCTTCACCGGGAGTGACCCCTTGGACAGAAGTTTGCGTCAGGGCAATAACTTCACTATAGTCGTTTACTTTTGCTTTGCATCGTGGTATTCAGTTGGAATATCCTGCACCTCATTCTATGGGGAAAGAGCCGAGATCCCTTCACCGGGAATGACCTCTTTAGCAAAGGTTTTTGCCACTATATTTTTATAAAAAGCTATCCGGTTCCTTCAACGATATCAGGTTCATTATGTTAAAGGTTTTTCGCCAAAAACCATTCGTAGCCCTCCTTCATTTCAGAAAGGTAGCACTTAGTATTCATGCTATGTATGTTGGCCTTCGTCAAGGCATAGTGTATGGTAGCTATTTGTTACTTTTCTGCAGCATAGATAGATGCGTTGGTTTGGGACAGTCGTATTACTATTTTGGCCTTCGTCAAGGGTATGTACGGGTGGGTTCAAATTAACCTGGATAATGATGGGTAGAACTTGACATGTGACTTATGATATGTTGGCCTTCGTCAAGGTCATAAGAGCATGGGGCAAAAATCCACATCGGGAGTTTCAAAAGAAACTGAAACTTGCCAGATATGCGCATACCTTCTGGAGTGTGATAACGTGAGCGGATTCCGTCATGTTATCATGCAATGATAGTTGGATCCCGATTCCCACTGATGAGTTGGTTTACTCCTCGGGTGATCCCGACTAATTCTTCTTTCAGGTTTGGAGGAGAATTTGACGTTACAGTGGGAGGTTTACTGATTAGATAAATTGATAACCATTCTGATCTAGGTTAGAGTGCACGCTGGGTGTTTCTTTTCTCTCTCTCTCTTTGGCAGCGACCATGACCCGACCTTAGACTATGACTCAGTGACCAAGTTGACCGAACCTTCTTAAACACTGGCTTTTGGATTGTCTGAGTTGCATACCTCATTGCCACTCCTACTTTTACCCTTTTCTCCAGGACACCCTGTATTACTACGAACGTCCACTTCCATTGGACAAAACCATCGTATGGTTATATACGAACTCGAAGGAATTTATTCGAGGATGGTTTCCGGTTCTGGAGAAAATGAATAGGACTATTCAGTTGTCTTTTCCTTTTACCTTCTCTCAGGTTGCGAGTACTCCTTGGATTAGGACAGTACACCTATTACGCAAATTGAATAGTCTTCTTCCAAACCATAGGCAGGTGCCGACCGGTAGGGAATGAAGAAAACCAATTAACCTAAACGGCGTACAGAAGGTATTAAGTTAAGACAAAGAAAGGGATTAGAAGGAGGGCAAAGTAAATTGCGACTGCTATTCACGACCAAACCAAGTATTTCATTACCACCTCCACTTCACCTTTGTATTTCTCCAGGACACTCCGTATCACTACGAAGATCCACAGTTTATTGGATACTCCATCGTATGGTTATATACGAACTCGAAAGGAACTTGTTCCAGTTCGGGGATGGATTCTGGTTCAGGAGAAATAGGAATAAGGTTTATTCAGTTGTCTTTTATCCTCACCTTCTCTCGCATTGCGTGTGCTCCTAGGATTAGGACAGTACACCCACTATGCTTATTGGATAGTCTTCTTCCAAACCATAGGCTGGTGCCGAACGGTAGGGAAGGAAGAAAACCATTTAGCCTAAGAGGGTGTACAGAAGGTAATGACTAAAGACATATGAAGGGATGTGGAGAGATGACAAAGAAATATACGATTACAGTTGTGAATCTGGATAATAGAAGAGGCATTACTAGGAATACCCGGATACCCCATCGAAACATTTCAATGTTTCAGTTTCACTGTGTACTGTTAAAAGAAAACTGATTTCCCAATTAGACACTTGCTCCAGGGTATGTATTTACCAGGTATGATTCTCACATATGTATAGTTTTACAGATGATGAGTAGGAGTAAGTTATTGGGAATTAGGTGATCATCCTTATTATATTGAAATTCGTTGTAATTGGTGATATTTGAGGAAATCACATGGATTGTTTGCCGGACGGCAAATATTTGGTTTTGAATATCCGTTGTTATGCACCAATTTCAAATTGATATATCTGTACGTCTATTTTTATAGAGTGAGATATACATTTTTGAAATTATGTCGATGACATTTACCTATATCAGTGGATGGTTAGGTGAGGAGTATTGAACAACGGTGTAATTTTTCTTAACCATAAGTACAGTTTTCAACCTACGACACACAGGGAAAGAGTTATTAGACTCAGGGGACTTATACAGAGTATTGTATGTTGTCCAGTGTCCATGAGGATAGAGGGGTTGGTACTCGTACTATATTCTGTTTACTTGTGACTTATCTAGTTCTTAGACATGTGTATCGTAGAAATGCAAGGTCTATGTTTTGAGAAGTTATAGGTATAAGAATAAAGTAGAGAACCAGGTATTGCAAGTATCAGGATTCTTCAAGGTGATCGAAAATGTAGATACTTGTGAATGGTATTCAGTTGATAGTAATGATTAAGAGAACTTGCTTCTCTTTCAGGTTACTCATAATTGGAAGCATTCCTAAGTTGAGTAACGCTGATCGGCCTCTTTCTATTTAGTTGACATGCACTGGAGACAGATGCATGATTTGAATCTGGTTCAATTAAATCAGTGCCTCTGTTTCTGTATTGGATATAGAACAGTTCGTATCTTGACGATGTTAAGGTATGGAGAGTTGTCCGGCTTATGCTTAAAACCAGACTCTGGATAACTAAAGGCACGTTGCTATAATGGCTGTTTGTGGGTTGACCCAGGCTATGACGAGGGTTGACTTTCTACTATCTGGAAGATCAATAGTGATATTGTTCTTGACTCGCCACAATTTTAATAAAAATGGATTTTTCAGAAAACAGTAGTGGGAGTATGGTAGAACTGGAAGTGATTCCAGAACCGCAAACGATTACTGAAAATTTGATAAGAACCTAAAGATTCAATCTGGTTTGACATTCCATTAGCCACTCCGCAGATATGGTGGGTAACCTCAGGCCCCCGAGAGGTACTCCGGTAGCCTCAAGGACGGTGACAGGGAGGTTCTTGTTTACCCAGACTTGCCATTGATGTTGTTCCTGGCTGTGAGACCCGGCAGGAGGATGAGTATAGCGTCATTCTGAACTAGCTTTAGAAGTGTACGTCTATATGACTCTGCCAGAGGGTTTTCGTAGTCAGTGGGAGCAGCGGAAGCATTGGTGGACAAGTGGCTTATGTCTATTTATAGACTAAAGCAGATACAGCGGAGATAGATCATTTATTTCTGATGTAACAGTCATAGGTTTGACTTCATCAAAATAGGGGATGGATCTGTTAAGAAGGTAGTAGGGTGTGATGCCCTGGTATTTGGATGACATACACAGAGTAGGAAGTGAAATTCCTATACTACGATTGGTTATACTTTGGTTGTCACACAGTGGTTTCTCCTCATAGGATATAGATGTTGTTTTTGCACTAGATGCAATAAGGTGATATTGATCCTATCTTGGAGAAACGTTCGGAAGCAGTTTTAGAACATAAGTGGATGTTCTAGGGATATGATAATGACAGCCTCATTCGGGAGACGGTTATCATTCCAGGCTTCTAAGGTGACTTGGATGACAGAGTGGCTGTCAGAGTTATAGTTTTCCCTCTGACGAGGGGCAGTAGTTTGGACAGGTGGTCCAGGCGGTTACTGAGGGAGGCATGGCGCAGGATACTGATTAAGTTCTGTTGATGATACGGTCTGAGAAGTTTGGATTTGGAGTTCATTTATGAACTAGGTCCCATCAGACATCCAAACATACTCTAAGACAGGTATTGCTCATTTCGGGAGATAAGTTTCTCCGCGAACTTGAGATAAAGAGAGACATAGAAAGAAACATCTGAGCGGATCCACTCACTGAGGCTATTCCTCGAACGCAATAGTTTCGCAAACGGGTTTTATGAGACTGATTAGTAGAGGAGTTGGGTGTTCGGTATCACACGGGCTGTGAGTATGCGACATCGCAATAATTAGCCTTGAGTGCAAGTGGGAGATTGTTGGAGATAGTGCCCTCAGAGTCAATTATTGGATCACAGGCACATGATTGCAATGATTGAGGGAGAACCTGTCCCAGTAGGACTGTCTTACTCAAGATGATAGTATGGTATCTGGTTTATCTTTATCATCGTGTACTGCTTTAGGTGACCTTACAGGTCACTATTGCGCGTTGATAGAGCCCCTAGGATTCTTCCTTGACTGCCAGCAGTATGAGGGCGGTCATATACGTGGGAGCTGGGGTCTATAAGCACATCCTTAAAAGGTCCCTAGTCGAGGGAGTTTCGAGATAGGGCATCGATACTCCAGAGTAGACTAGTGTATACAGTCGAGACCCCGATGAGGGGCGGTGGCCGGTCTCATAAGCCACTAGTGTCAGTTGGTTCTCCTAAGATGTATACAGGAGCTCATTGGGTTATGAGTACACCGGACAGGACTCGCCGGGAACATGCTAGTTGGTCTTATACCTGACGTCAGATAACAGTTCCCTGGTGACATGTGTACAGGTTAATTCATCAACCTGAGATCGTCATTTGTCTCGTGTGAGTTCCCAATGTACTTTGATTACTACCCTACCATGCTCAAAGGAGACGTGCAAACAGATTTTAGTTGGGTACAGTCCCGAGCCACATGAAGGCAGTGAGCGGATCTGCAGGGGTTTGTCTCTCCCGGTATTGGGGTTGAGGTCGCGCTGTGTCTAGGAGAGCCATTACACGAAGTTCTTGGCCAAGGCAGGAGATTTACTGATAGGTATTCCAGTAGTATCTCAGGTTGTTCTAGGCTACACTCCGACACGACTTGTACCGCTTTTGGGGGTCTGACTTTTACCAACCCCCTAGGCCCGCCATGCGATGCTCATAGATGAACGGATCGGACTGTACGGATATTGTCACTGACAGGCTCAGTAGGGTGTCAGGATGAGTTCGCTCATCGACGTCCCTTTTGGTGAATACCTGGTAGCCCGTCACGTATGGCTAATACCTCTGACGTGCTAGTGGTTAAATCCATAACCAAAATATTGACGAGTCTTTAGAGTCCCCCACAGACCGTTTTCTCAAGTTTCGGGCGAAACGCTGTAGAGGCCGTATGGAGATATGGCAGGGTTCGATCAAATACGTGCGGTATTGCACGGATCATGATCGGACGGATAATACTAGCGGGCTTTGGTTTAAGCCGGATCCTAGTATTGTACAGTGTAGATTTTGTCTCTTTGCATTTGTATTCAGTGGGAATACAAATGCGGGCATGTATATGCAGTCACGGGGTTTTCCTGTAATTTATTACGGGATCAGTTTTTTTTTAAAGTTGCCAGTTTGCATTCCGTTCCGGCCAGTTTTCCTTTGTTCCTTCACGGCCGGATTTTTCTGATGGAGGGGCTAATTTGCAATTGTGCAAATTAGTATTGTGGAAGGGGTTTCTTGCAATTTGGAGATTATGATATGACTAGCATCATTTGATTCTTTTTGAATCAACTCTTTTGCATTAAATGAGATGAGAAATGAAAGGATTTGGTGGTGACTAAATTTCCTAGTATTCTTCACCTTTCTCTTATGGTCACCATTTCCTTTCCTACACTCACCTCCCTTGTATATTTTCCTCCCCTTGATTATGGCCGGCCACATCTTAGGAGATGGGGGTAATTCATTTTTGGTGTGGGGAAATTCTTCATATCATTCTTGGTTCACACCAAAAATCCCAAGTTCATTTTAAAGTTCATTCCTCCATCATGGCAACTTCATACCCCTTGAGACAAACATTACTACACTTCATCTACAGTATTCTTGGGCACGTCGACTCGCCAACTTCGTGCCCGAGTTGCCTCGGTCCGGAGGTGGGAACCCGTAAAAGAACCCGGCGATGTGGTGCGCGTTCCGACGAGCAGATGAAGACCGGAGATTCCGCAAAGTGATCGGAGTGGAGGCCGAAGACCGAAGGATACGGATCGCTCGGTATAGCTTCCTTCCCATTTTCTAGTTTGCTAGAGTTAGGTTAATGGCCCGATCCGGGATTAAAGTGTGCGGTGGTGCCGGTTTACAAGTTTCGTAAAAGTTTCGTTTCCGTATTCCGGCGTCGGATTGACGGCCGGGGCGCCACCGTGCACTTACACGACCAGCTTCAAGGGGCAGGATATTTTTCGAAGATCGACTTGCGATCAGGATACCATCAGCTGCGGTTTCGACAGGAGAATATACCAAGGACAGCTTTCCGCACGCGCTACGGCCATTATGAGTTTTTGGTGATGTCGTTCGGACTCACCAATTCCCCAGCAGCATTCATAGACTTGATGAACCGTATTTTCCGGCCGTATCTTCATTTGTTCATCATCGTATTCATTGACGATATCTTGGTGTATTCCCGGAGCCGAGAGGAGCACGAGCAGCACCTGCGGATCATACTGCAGACTTTGAGGAAGCACCAGCTTTTCGCAAAATTCTCTAAGTGTGCATTCTGGTTAGACAGCGTAGACTTCTTGGGTCACGTGATTACACGAGATGGTATATGTGTGGACTCGAGGAAGATCGAGGCCGTTCAGAGTTGGACCAGACCCGCATCAGTTACGGAGATCCGCAGCTTTCTAGGATTGGCCGGTTATTACAGGCGATTTGTACAGGACTTCTCCCGCATTGCTGCACCTTTGACCAGGTTGACCCGGAAGGGAGTTCCTTTCGATTGGACGGAGGAGTGCGAGCACAGTTTTCAGCAGCTACGGACTTGTTTGACTACAGCGCCAGTGTTATCCTTGCCTTCAGGATCAGGCGGATTTGTGGTCTTTTGTGATGCTTCTCGAGTGGGTCTAGGGTGCATATTGATGCAGCATGACAGGGTGATCGCGTATGATTCACGGAAGTTGAAGAAACATGAACAGAACTACCCCACTCACGATTTGGAGATGGCTGCAGTGGTCTTTGCACTCAAGATCTGGCGACATTACCTATACGGCGAGTCGTGCCAGATATTCACTGGCCATAAGAGTTTAAAGTATATATTCCAGCAGTGAGACCTGAATCTCAGACAGCACCGTTGGATGGAGCTAGTAAAGGACTACGATTGCGAGATCTTGTATCACCCGGGCAAGGTGAATGTAGTGGCGGATGCTTTGAGCAGGGGGCCCGGGGGTAGTCTATCTTGTTTGAGTGCAGTGCAGAGGCAGTCGTCGGCAGATTGGAAGATTTTATGCGACAGCCGAGTGCAGTTCGAGTTCACGCCGATCGGGGGACAGCTTGCGCATGTTCGTGCACGCCCACAGTTGCTTGACCGTATACATGAGGCACAGCATAGTGATGACCGTTGTTCAGAGATCTTGGTACAGATTGGACAGGGCAGATTTTCCGAGTTCATGATCGATGATCAGGGGATACTGCAATTTGGGACTAGACTGTGCGTACCAGATGCTGAGGGACTGCGGCGTGAGATTCTTGAAAAGGCACATCGATCAGTGTATAGTGTTCATCCGGGTTCCACCAAGATGTACCATGATATGAGAGATGTTTACTGGTAGGACAGAATGAAGAGGGACATCGCAGACTTCGTGTCGAGATGCCTGACTTGTCAGCAAGTCAAGGACGAGCACCAGAGGCCAGCGGGAGAGCTACAGCCGTTGCCCATTCCGGAGTGGAAATGGGAGCAGATTTCTATGGACTTCATTGTGGGTCTACCCAGGACTAGGCAAGGGTATGACTCCATTTGGGTGATCGTGGATCGTTTAACGAAAGCGGCTCACTTCCTGCCGGTGAAGACGACTTTTGGATTTGCTCAGTACGCCTAGATATATATCGAAGAGATTGTACGACTGCATGGAGTCCCGACGTGTATCGTGTCCGACTGAGGCACCCAGTTTACCAGCCGACTATGGCAGAGGCTTCAGGAGGCCTTGGGCACCTGCTTGAGTTTCAGCACAGCATTTCATCCGCAGACTGACGGCCAGTCAGAGCGGACTATTCAAACACTCGAGGACATGCTCCGAGCATGCGTTTTAGACTTTGGAGGTAGCTGGGATCATCATTTACCCTTGGTGGAGTTATCCTACAACAATAGCTTCCAGGATACTATTCAGATGGCACCTTTCGAGGCCTTGTATGGGAGGAGATGTAGATCGCCCGTCTGTTGGACAGAGCTCAGCGAGAGCAGTATTTTGGGGCCACAGATCGTACAGGAGACGACCGAAAAGATACAGCTGATTCGAGATAGGATGAGGACATATCAGAGCAGGCAGAAATCGTATGCTGACAGACGCCGCCGCAGATTAGAGTTCGCAGTTGGCGATCACATTTTTCTGAGGGTCTCTCTGATGAAGGGAGTGATGAGGTTTGGACGGAAGGGGAAGCTTAGCCCCAGATTCATAGGTCCTTTCGAGATTCTCGAGCGTGTGGGCGCAGTAGCATATAGTTTGGCTCTTCCACCCGACTTCCCAGATATTCACCCAGTGTTCCACGTGTCGATGCTTCGCAGATACCTACATGACCTTACGCACATGATTCAGCATCAGACCGTTCAGCTCGAGCGCGATCTTTCGTTCACCGAGCAGCCAGTCGTGATATTGGACCGGCAGGTGAAGAAACTTCGATCGAAGGTCTTGCCATCAGTGAAGGTGCTTTGGCGCAGCCCGAATGGTAAAGAGATCACTTGGGAGGCCGAGGGCGAGATGCGGAAGAAGTTCCCTCATCTCTTTAAAGGTATGCGTAGCTTTATATTTTTAAATTCGGGGACGAATTTCTTTAAGGGGGGAAGATTGTAACACCTTAGGATGTGTTTAGTGGCTAATTATATTTTAATATATGGTTTTTAATAAAAAGTTTACCAAAACGATTTTCAAATAATTTATCCAATTTAATGAATATTTTATTAGAATTTTTCTAAGCTTGCACACACATGTGCATGTTAACTAGGGCTTAATTGGGGTTAGACCATGATTAGCAACCATGGTGGTTAAGCCACTTTCGATTTTATTAAGTGTTTTAGAGGTTAATTGTTTTTTTATTATTGGAAATGGTTTAAATTGTTGGGTGTTGACTTGGGGAGAGAGAGAGGGGGAGTGCATCATGGCATGAGCCATGCTTGCATTAAATGAGAGAGAGAGGGGTTGACTAGTGTAGACTCTCATTCTCTTTTGTTTTGCCTCTCATTTTCCCCACATCTCTCTCACTCTCACTCACTCTCACACACACACAACAATAACAGCAGCAGCAGCAGAAGACACAGCAGCAGCAGAACCAGCTTCAGCCACAGCAACAGAAGCATCAGCAGCAGCTCCAGCATCAGCAGCTATAGCAGGCAGCAGCAGAACACCCCCCATCACTTCTTCTACTCTTTCTCCAGCTTCCTAGGGTCGAGAGTGAGGTATAATCACAGAGCCTAACTTCCTAGCTTGCTAAACTTGTGTAGAAATAGCTTCGATTAGTGTAAAATGTGAGATTTAGTGCTAAAATGGTGTTTAATGTGGACTTTCGGCTAAGTGATGATTTTACTGGTTAGCCTAGCCTAGTTAAGTTTTATTAGGGCCACTTAAACCTAGATAAACCCCAGATTTCACCAAAATACCATAGGGTTTCAATTGGTGCAAATTTAGCGTTTTAAAGTGAAATTTTAGCTTTCGGTAATCTGCTTTAGACTCGGGTATTTCAGATAAAATCTGAGTTAACTGGAGTATATACACTAGGTATAGACCACACACACCAAGCACGAACCCCTACCTCCACTGTTTGGCCGCCAATTTAATCATTCTGGCCGCAATTTGCGGCCAGATGGGGGAATTGGGTTCTGGGGTTTTGGCTAGGGTAGTCTGCTGCATATTATAGTGTTTTGGCATGCGCAATTTTGTAAGTTTTTCACCTGGGTAGAATCTGGAACCATATATCGTTTTTCAAGTATGTTTTGTTTGCGCGATACGCGCGATACGTGAGTGGGTTCTGTGATCCAGCGTGTCGCGGCGTGTCGGGGTAGTTTTAGACGCGTATACACACGTTTTAGCGTATCGGACACACGCGCGTTTAGTTCGCGACGCGAGTTTCTCGTTTGATTTCGATATCGCATTTTTGCGAGATATTTGCTTATATATAGATTCTGTGTATGAATTCTAGGTTCGCAGGCGGGTACGTCAGATGCCGCAAAGAAGGAAAAGCAGGTGGTCGGCTACGTGTAGCACGCGACCAGGTGAGTAGATTTAACATCTATGGGGAAATCGTAGGTATGGCGTTAAGCGTCAGGGCGTGATAGGATTTTAGTCGTAGATGTTCATTTGGACTATAGTAGCATACCTTCTTGTTGCATATAGAAATGGTAGTATAGAACACTGCACTGTTACTAACGGTTCAAGCTGCACGAGCACTATTTGTATATTACACTCACACCGTTAGTGATTGCCATAACACCAGCACTACAAGATTGCTACGCATTATACATATCATTTTGATTGCCGCATCATTGATGATTGTCATTACTTGTCGCATATACACATATATTGATATCATCATCATACCTGCGCACATGCACACTATATATTCATACCAGTGCACACATATATTGATATCACCATACTTGCGCACCTGCACACTGTATATTCATACCAGTGCACATATATATTGATATCTTCATACCTGCGCACATGCACACAGTATTTTCATACCAGTGCACACATATATTGATATCACCATACTTGCGCACCTGCACATTGTATATTCATACCAGTGCACATATATATTGATATCTTCATACCTGCGCACATGCACACTGTATATTCATACCAGTGCACACATATATTGATATCATCATACCTGCGCACATACACACTGTATATGCATACCAGTGCACACATATATTGATATCTTCATACATGCGCACATGCACACTGTATATTCATACTAGTGCATATATATATTGATATCTTCATACCTGCGCACATGCACACTGTATATTCATACCAGTGCACATATATATTGATATCTTCATACCTGCGCACATGTACACTGTATATTCATACCAGTGCACACATATATTGATATCTTCATACCTGCGCACATGCACACTGTATATTCATACCAGTGCACACATATATTGATATCTTCATACCTGCGCACATGCACACTGTATATTCATACCAGTGCACACATATATTGATATCTTCATACCTGCGCACATGCACACTGTATTTTCATAGTAGTGCTATGTTAGTTATATGTATGCCCTAGAAGCCATTACTGTACATACGATGTATATTGTAGTGGATGCTTGAACATATATAGGGAGGACTTTCTTGCTCGACATGATAGTACGCTATCTGATTGTACTTTATCTTAACATGTACTCTGATTGTCTTAATGTTACATGTTGATAAAGCCCTTAGGATATGTACTCGACTACTGGGACTATGATGAGATCATACTAGTAGGGCCACGGTAGTGTACGAGTACATCCTATAACTGTTCCTAGTCGAGGGTGTATCGAGACAGGGCATCGATACACCAGAGTAGACTAGCGTATACGCATCTTGACCCATATGATGGGCGATGGATGATCCCATATCCATCGGTGTTTGACATCAAGGATAGTGTACGGGTGCTCAGTAGAGACTGGGTACACTGGACGGACTCGCCGAGAACTCCCAGATGGTATTATACCTCACGTCAGATGGCAGTTCTCCGGTGACACTGGTACAGAGTAGTCTGTTGACCCGAGATCGTCATAGAGTCTTGTGTGATTCCCACTGTGCTTTGATTTCCATCATACCACGTCCAAGAGGGCATGCAAAAAGGTGGATTTTGGGTACAGTCCCGAATCACATGGAGGCAATGAGCGATAGGAGGGGATTCGTCTCTCCCGGTATAGGGAGTTGATGTTGTGCTGTGCTCGATTGGCTATAACTGGAAATCTCTGGCCAGGGTTGCTGAGATTTATTGGTAAGTGTTATCATTAGTTTCTCGAACTGTTACAGAGCTCAAATCGACACGACTTATCGAGCTTCTGGGGTCTGACGTTTACCACCCCTAGGCGAGATATGCGACATATCAGACGACGAGACCGGACTGTACGGGAGTATTACTGATTGGATTCACAGGAGAATGTACAGGCTTGCTTGTTGATCTTCTGAGCTCTCAATACTTGGGTGGCTGTTATGTTTAGCTGACCGCTTACAGCTTGTGGGTGTTTGATATGATCATCACCTACTGCCGGCGTATTGACGATTCTTTAGAGTCATACACAGAGGTTTCTTGACTCAGGCAAAATGGAGTAGGGGCACATATATGATATGTGCAGGACCGAGGATAATGCGATATGTGATACCGTATTCTATTCTCGTGATATTTGATATCAGCCGGGTCATCGGATCAAGTGTTGATTCGATGAATCGGTAAATGAGATATTAGTCGGTTATATGCGATATAGCCGGATTGTCGGATCAAGTGTTGATTCGATAATTTAATGTATAATAATATATATGATATATTAAATTACATTAACTAATATTAGCTCACTAAAAGATTCTTTTTCTCACTCGGGTAATACATTGATATATATGCGATATATGTTAATTGCATTATTTTATTTTGTTACAATAAATATTATATATGTGATATATAATATTGTAACATGATATGATAACTAATGCAACATGATTAGTGGAGATTAAACAAGATTAGGGTTTGATTTGGGTTAATGCTTTCTAGAAGTTTCTAGAAGGTTTTTATTTTGTCATGAAAAAGATATTTACAAATGACTCATCTTTAACCTAACCCAAACCCTACACCCTTGGTTAATTCTCTACAAAAGTTTAGCAACCATGGTTGCATTATTGATCATTATCCTTTCATTATTCATCACAAAAGGTTTAACAATGATTTTTCATCTTCTTCTTCCTTGACTTCTTCATGGAAAAAGCTTTCTAGCTTTTTTCCAAGTGATGAAAATGAGTGAGAATAAGAAAACAAAAGAGAGCAAAAATCCTACTTCATCATCCTCATCTATCCTTGCCCTTTAGATGAGAGTGTTCACTTCATTTAGTGAGTGTTAGCTTGTGTTAATGAAACTTCAAGGTAGATCATCTTTGTTATCGAAGATCGGAAGAAAGACTGCATCTTTCTCTTCGTGAAGCTCTCGAGAGTCCGGAACACGATGATCGCAGCGAAGGGACCTCAACACGGAGCTTAAGAAGTGAAGGACCGGATCTACAAAGGTTGTAATCCCTCTCACTTAGTGTTAAAGAGTTTAACATGCTTGTTTTCGCCTAATCTCTAGTTTAAAGATCTTGTATCGGGTTGTTCGGCACGGCTAAATTCTAAATCGGGCATGGTTGATGCCTCGTAGACCCTTTTACGTATGCCTAGCAACCCTACATGCTACACTCATATTCGTGTATATATCCTTTTGCACATCCATACCTACATACATACATATGTTACATATATGGATGATATTGATTTGATTTCATGAGAATAGGGACCGCATGAGATATTTTCAAAACCGGATCCTTTTCAAAAGAGCGGTTTCCCTTTTTACTCTTAGTGTCATACGACACATTGCATGGATTTACGCATTGAGTTTTGGATTCATATGATTTCCGGATTTGAGGACCAAAGTACTATTTTAAGAAAATACGCACTGTTTTAAAAACCCGGTTCCTCTTGATATGATATTTCAGTGAGTCCACTATGAGTTTTCTCGGTTCCAGAAAGCTTGTGTGAGTATACCCGATTCGAGAAGCGGTAGACACCGATTGCGGGTACATGGTGGACCCGGTATGGTACCCCGGGGCAAGAAGACTCGTATTGTTAGACGGTGAGCCCGGCGGAGGGACTACTACCTACCGGTGATTGGTTAGACGTGGCGATTATCCGGAGGATACCGACCAGAGTCGATAGATAGATACGGGACGACGCGTACTGCCGGGGCCGAGGGCCGATTCCGTAAACGGAGCCCGTGGGCCGATCCGACTGACGGAGCCCGATACTTGAGGATTTGCGTGTCGATGCTAGACACGGCTATTTTATGATATTTCGAGTGCTGATGTTGGGCACTCACGATTCTATGAGATTTACAGGATTTGAGGGCCGATGAGGATGACGGCGCCTGAGTTTTACTGGGATTTGGGTGTATTGATGGACACCGATTATTTTCTACGTTGACATTCTACGTAGATGTTATTTATTCCCATGCTCAGTATTCAGTATTATACATCTCATCCTGTACCTGTAGTACCTAATAGAGTACACATGCTATGCACGATTATTGCATACCCCGCTCATCCTATATAGATGTCATTAGATTGCATTTGCTATGCACGATTATTGCATACCCTGCTCATCCTATATAGATGTTATTAGATTGCATTTGCTATGCACGATTATTGCATACCCTGCTTATCATATAGAGATGTTATTAGATCGCATTTGTTGCCTGGTTATTGCTCATCTAGCTCATCATATAGATGTTATCTGTTGGCATAGGTTAGAGTATCGAGCACGTGCATACTCGCGATTACCTTTATATGTTATCTACTATTCACGAGTTGGCAACTCACCTCCGTTGTGGCACAGTGTTTGCAGGTTGCCCCTCGGATTAGTCGCGGCAGGCTATTTTATTGCATCATTTTGATACAGATACCATTGCAGTTGGCGTGCGAGCCCTTTGCTGATAGGTGGGTTTTTGTGTGGTATCTATTTAAATTTCCAGTTGTATACACCATTGTATCTAGTATTCTCCATCTACTACTTGTGTATTGATTTAGAGACCAGTTGTGAGGACGATATATATTATTTTGTACTCTGGTGTCGAGCTCGTTGTGAGCCGACTTTATTTATGCAGCTTTATCTTTCATGATATTTGTTTTCACTTATACTGCTCATTTCTTCGCTACTTGCGTTGTACATTATCATTATGGTGATTATTTCCGTCGTTGGGCGTGATTGCTCCCGTTTGGGATGCTTATTTCTTATTGTACATCATTTTCCTCATATATTGTTTTGTACCCGATTTCGGGGCTAGTTTTTACAAAGGAAATGCTGCCAAAATTTTTAAGATAATAACTTGCACTCTAAAGAATTTTACTAAATTACTTAGGGTTTTCCAAACGTTTTAACAAATATTTCTATTAAATGTTTAAACACTCAATACTTTTAATGGTTTTGATTTCTGGATTTCGGCTTACTTAGTCGCGTTACGCCTGTAGACGTTACGTGGTTAAGTGCCGGTCACGGGCCGAACTTTGGGTCGTGACAATATGTCCTTCCATCAAACTCGAGAAGGTGTTGGTGCATCCAAAGCTAGCAGAGCAAGATATCCACTTGCCTCCTGTTCATGGCCTGGCGCCTGGTGCCCTTAGGCTCTCGTCTCTCACTGCAAATTGCTAGTTATATAGCTCCTCGGCTCAATGGCCCAATATAGAAATGATGACGGAAACAGTTCCGCTCTGACACATCTTCTAAAGATCTCTGGCCAACTATCATGGTCACTCATAACATATCTCGTCGACGATGCCGAACTCTGGCCTACTGGATGTGCGTAATATGACCGACCCTGGGTCCAAGTCTTCTCATTTAGTATTTCCAGAAAGATCTTGTCGGGGTCTCTCCCAAATCTCGTTTCTGCTGAACTTCCCGGAAGTTATCACCCTTTACTAAATCTATTTCTTGTTCCGGAACGGCCGCATACTCATCACGACTCTTTCTGGAAGATATATCCACATTTAACGCCTCTGCATGCGTATCATATCTCTGATGTCAATGGAGTGGAACGTCATCTCATCAAAATCAATTATGAACCTCTCACTCCACTTTTCTCTAATATCGACTGATTCGGACTCGTTTCCTCATAGCTGTATGGACTGCGCTACAACGGCTATACTCATATCTGGAGTCTCCCAAGTAATGTATCCCATCATATAATATCCGGACGACGTCGAACTTTTCGATTGATTCGTCAAAGTCCCATAATTCCCCGAGAGCTCAACACTCGTGCACAGTTTAATAATATCCAGTACATGCCACAGTACTTATGGACCAGCCGTAGAAGGGCAAACCCAAACCTCATTAATGGCACCGTGGAACTGCCGCAAACCCTAAGGTTCAAAAGCATTTCCATGGTCATTATGTCAAGTTAGGGTTTCATTCTTCTAGAGGGTCCACAGAATTACTTGCATGTTTTTCTGAATACCTTAAACTTGGAAAAATGGGTTTCTGACATTCGATCGTATTCTATCGACTCTCAACATACCTGTGTGAAGTCTTCTCGAGCTGAAATCAATCAATCTGATGACCTCACATCGGGGTGTGCAAACGAACCACATGTCCTAGTCGTTATCCATGGGTGACTAGCGATCTTCAATCAAATCCCTAAGTACAACTCATGCTGCAATAGCTTCTAACATCTGGGGAGATATCTCATCATTCGCAGTAGCAACTGGCTCAATCGTCCGCACGCTGAACAGTGCCTCAATCCTCAAGAATAGACGATACATTAACGGTCATGACATTCTAGCCGGCCTTTAGTAGTGGCCCAATCCTCTAGTGCTGATCTGCACGTTCGAGAATTTTTTTGTAAAAGCAATCCATCAAACGCTCATGGCGCGATAAACACAATAAAACAACATATCTATGCAATCGTGTGTCACCAGAATTTCGTCCTGGTCAGTCCTCGTCCAAGACGAGCTCATGCTGACCGCAACTCTAGCCGCAGCTCTCACTGCCCGTGCATCCGTGGTAACAGAAACCACAAACCGATATCGATGAGGATAGATCATATGAACGAATAGAATACGGTGCAAAGAAATGTACATCCTAAGGATTCTTAAGTGGAGTAGCGTATCATAAGTATGCCGCGGAACATACACACAGTACGTCACTCTATTTAAGTCACCTACTCCATCAACCAAGGTCAACCTATGCGACGAAAGTTCGGGTCTAATACCCCCTCGACCAAGTCTAAGTTCCATAAGGTCAAGTTTAGGTTCCGAATATAAATATACATCCTAGACTCCGCATAGTCAAACCTAGACTCAAACCAAGGTTAAACCTAGTGCTCTGATACCAACTTTGTCACGACCCGGAAATAGCACGTGACTGGCACCTGAATCATGTGAAGTCTATAGGACCCCACCTAATTCAAGTAAGCCAAAAGCCCAGAAATCTAAACCATTTAAAAGAGAAGTGAAAGAAAACTTGTTTAAAAGTTTACATATAAATCCTTTTGAAAGTCGTAGTAAGCATTTAAAAACATCAAGTCCTTTCCAAAATTTTCGGCAGAGTTTCCTTTGTAAATACTGGCCCCAAACGGGTACAAATATGCATAATATAAAGGAATCCCCAAGCAGGAGCTAGCTTTTCGCCAATTGGCGGACACAACCACGCAATGCAATATAGTATACAACGCCGAAGGGCGAGGATCAAAACTCAGAAGAAAACCAATATCCTCCAGAAAACCATATTAATACAAGCGTGACTCTAAGGTCGAAAGAATATACACTGGTCTTCTATGTCTATCAATAATACAAGTTTGGTTGATGGAGTTTACTAGATACAACAGAATGTAAATAAAGTACAATGGTGGTCACGATGCAAGTGAACATACCTACCAAGCAATCACCCGGAAGGAAGCAGTGTGCCAGCAAGCCGCAATGAAACCTGTATGGCAAAACCTGCAAGAAACTGTGGCACAACGGGGGTGAGTTGCCAACTCTTGAGTAAAAAACATCACTAATCAGAAATCGCATGTATGACTCTATCCTAGGTCATGCGATAGTAATATCCTCAAAATAATATAGCCTGAAGCATATAATAATGGTAAGGGTAAACATCTATACATAAGTGAATACCAAGTGCTCGTGTCAGTGCCTCAGGCAGCAACATATCACATATATGATGTATGAATGCAATAATAATGAAAACAGAATACATTTTAAATGAGAAAACTATTTTCATATTGTTGGGTTACCTTGACGCCCAAGCCTTCGAACGAGGCGGTTTGCGGAACAAAAAATACTAGGGTTTCAAAAAGGGGGCGCTAAGATAACCCAATAACCCGAATCTTGCCAAAAAACTAACTAGCTATACTAGGAGTGCTATCTACTATGATGAAGGATTCTTACAAAACAAACCAACTCCTTCGGTCTTCGTTCTTCGTCCTTAGCTCCTAGTGGCCACCTTGAACTTGCTTGATCTTCTTTTGTTGCTCCGTCGGTTCTCCGGGATCGAGCTTGTTCTCCGATCTTCCTTAGTCCTTGATGATCCACCCGAGGGGTTTGATGCATGGCTCTAGCTCCTTGCTAAGTGTCAAAAGGAGCAACTAGAAAACTTGGGATGCTAGTCCAAGTGATCTAGGTTGTAGTTTAAATATCTAACTGTAAAGTTATCTCTTTCTTGCCTCTTCACTTGATTCTCAACACATGAGAAGGTAGTGAAGAGGAAGAAGATGAAGGTGGAGGAAGCTAGAGAGGAAGGAGGAGATGGAGAGAAAAATGGAGCTCAAAATAATGAAGCAACCATGAGAGAGAAAATCACACACAATGGTTTTGTATATGATTTTCTAGAATAAAAAATCCACAACCATACTTCAATAGTAACCACAAATAAATTATAAATTCATTTGTTAACTATTGAAGCATGGTGAACTCCATTCTTCCCTTACCTCACACTTTACACCTCATTTCCATTTATCAAATAAATGGAAAATACATAATGAGGTGGCCACCTTCTAGAAGGAAATCTGTAATAAATATGGATTTCAGTCTACTGTATATACATACCTGAATTCGGTTAAAAATTTGAAAAGCCCAAAAAGATAGAATAACACGAAGAACGTAATACTAGAATGTATATATCGAAATACATATATGTAAATTATTAAATCAAAACCTGATTTAACAATCCGGCTCAAACCCAAGCCGGCTAGTATTACCAACTGTCCGATCGAAAGTCCGAGTACAAAGTACATCAATCGATCGAACCCTGTACATATCCAATACGGCTACCACATCATTTCGCCTGAATCATGGAAACCCTCTGTGTGGGACTCTAAAGACTCGACAGTACGCCGGCAGTGAGTTACTGGATAAATCCATAACCACAAGCACGTCAACGGCACTAGCTGTACGTAACGGCTACCCGGGTACTTGTCGAAAGGAAGGCCGATGAGCAAACTCATCTGGATCCCTACTGAGCCTATCCGTGACAATATCCATACAGTCTGGTCTCTTCGTCAAAGAGTATCGTATACCGGGTCTAGGGGGTGGTAAATGTTAGACCCTAATAATCCGATAAGTCGTGCTGATGTGGCTCAGGACCAATCCGGAAAACTACTGATCAGCCTATCAGTAAATACCAACTGCCTTGGCCAAGGTCTTATGGTCCTGACCAATCGAACACAGTGCGATATCGACTCCCTATACCGAGAAAGACGAATCCCCGACAATCGCCCATTGCCTCCATGTAGCTCGGGACTGTATCCAACCAAAACCTGTTTGCACGACTCAGCAGAGCCGTGGTAGGGTAGTGATCAAAGCACAGTGGGAACTCACATGAGACAAATGCCGATCTCAGGTCTAAAGACTAACCTGTACTAATGTCACCTGAGAACTTCCACCTGACGATAGGTATAGTACCATCTGGAAGTTCTCGGCGAGTCCGTCTGGTGTATTCACCCCCAGTGAGCACCTATATACGATCTTAGGTCTAAAGACCAATGGTTGTCGGACCAAACCATCGCCCCTTGTCGGGGTCTAGAAAACGTATACACTAGTCTACTCCGGAATATCAATGCTCAGTCTCGATACTCCCACGACTAAGGACTATTTAAGGATGTGCGTACCGACTACCCAGCTCCCACAAGTATTATCGCCATCACAACGCAGGTAGTCTAGCAACGATCCTACGGGCTTTATCAACATGTCTAAAAGATATGTAATATCAAGTAAAAACATACACATGTTAAGATAAAGTCAAACCAAATAGCATACTATCATATCAAGCAAGACTGTCCTGTACATATATATGTCCAAGCATCCATATGTATACATATACTATAATGGCCTCTAGGGCATACATATCCAACAATCTCCCACTAGCACTAAGGCCATATATTGGCGTACCGAGTATCCAATGTCTGCTCTAGGGCCAGCTGTTGGCGTACCGCATACCCAACATCTCAAAAAGTCTCTCGAACTGTGCTTGAGGAAGGGCCTTGGTGAATGGATCCGCAGTGTTGTCTTTTGTATCCATTCTCCAGACCTCGATCTCCTGGCGATCTACGATCTCCTTGATCAGATGATGCCGCCTTAAGATGTGCCTGGATTTCTGATGGGACCGTGGTTCCTTCGCTAAAGCTATAGCCCCATTGTTATCGCAATACACAGGTATTGGGTCAATAATGGACGTAACTACCTGAAGTTCATTAATGAACTTCTTCATCCAGACCGCCTCTTTTGCAGTATCGCTTGCAGCAATGTATTCAGCCTCCATCGTTGAGTCTGCAACGGTATCCTGTTTGGAACTCTTCCAACACATCACCCCTCCGTTGAGGGTAAATACAAAACCCGAAATAGACTTGCTGTCATCCTTGTCACTTTGGAAGCTTGAATCGGTAAAGGACTCGACCTTTAGGTCTCCATTACTGTAAACCAAGAACATCTCCTTTGTCCTTCTCAGGTATTTGAGAATGTTCTTTACTGCTGTCCAGTGGTCCTCACCTGGGTTCGACTGATACCGGCTCACCACGCTTAGCGCATAAGCTACATCTGGCCTTGTACATAGCATCGCATACATTATAGATCCTACCGCCGAAGCGTAGGGTATAGTGCTCATGCGAACCCTTTCCTCGTCAGTCTTGGGAGACATCTCCTTGGAGAGGGCGATTCCGTGCAATGCGGGTATGTTACCGCGCTTGGAATCTTCCGTACTAAATCTTTTTAGTACGATCTCTATGTACCTGGACTGCGAAAGTCCCAATAATCTCTTGGATCTATCTCTGTAGATCTTGATCCCCAGAATGTACGAGGCATCACCTAGGTCATTCATGGAGAACCTTTGTGATAAGAATAGCTTGACCGATTGTAGCATAGGAATGTCATTTCCTATCAAAAGAATGGCATCCACGTACAAGACTAGGAACATGACAGTTCATCCTACAATCTTCTTATAAATACAAGGCTCATCCTCGTTCTTGATGAAGTCAAATTCCTTGACTGTTTCATCAAAATAGATGTTCCAGCTCCGCGATGCCTGCTTTAATCCATAAATGGATTTAAGCAACTTGCACACTTTCCCGCTGCTCCCACTGTCTACAAAACCTTCTGGCTGATCCATATAAACGCACTTTTCCAAACTGCCGTTTAGAAAAGCCGTTTTTATGTCCATCTACCAGATCTCATAGTCATGGAAGGCAACAATGGCAAGTACGATCCGAATGGATTTGAGCATAGCCACTAGAGAAAAGGTTTCGTCATAGTCCATACCTGGTCTTTGATGAAAACCTTTTGCAACGAGTCTAGCCTTATAGGTTTCCACCTGCCCATCTACACCAAGTTTCCTTTTGTAGATCCATTTGCATCCAACGGGTTTTACCCCAGATGGAGCAATATCCAAGGTCCACACTTTATTGGTGTACATGGACTCCATTTCGGATCGCATAGCACCCAGCCATTTATCAGAGTCCCTACTGACAATGGCCTGCCTGAAACTAGTAGAATTATCTTCTTCCAAAATACAATCCTTTCGATCCCCGTCTATGAGAAAACCGTAGTATCTCTCGGGTGGATGAGAAATCCTACCAGATCGGCGGAATGGCTGAGGTTCGTCTGGGACTATTGAATCTTCTGGTTCCACCAAACCTTCAGTTATAGTTTGTCCCTGTGGAATTTCTTCCAGTTCTACTATGCTCCCACTAATTTCTTTTGCAAGAAATTCCTTCTCTAAAAAGACGGCGTAGCGAGCAACAAACACCTTCTGTTTCTCAGTGTGGTAGAACAGATATCCTTGTGAATACTTAGGATATCCTATAAACTTGCATAAAACTGACCGTGCCTCAAGCCTATCCGGATTTTGTTTTTAACATAAGTCGGACATCCCTATATCTTAATGAAATTAAGATATGATCTTTTCCCTTCTTATGTTTCATATAGGGAGGTAGGCACGGATTTGGTCGGAACTCTATTCAATAGATATGCCGCTGTCAAAAGCGTATGTCCCCAAAATGAAAGAGGTAACTTGGCGTTACTCATCATGGAGCAAACCATGTCCGATAGGGTACGGTTCCTCCGCTCTGATACACCATTGTGATGTGGTGTATACGGAGGAGTAAGCTGAGAGAGAATTCCATTCTCTTTTAGGTAATCTAGGAATTCCGTGCTTAAGTACTCCCCTCCTCTGTCAGATCGGATGATCTTAATACTTTTTCCAGTCTAGTTCTCTACTTCGTTTCTGAATTCTTTGAATTTCTCAAAAGCTTCAGATTTGTGTTTCATAAGATATACATATCCGAACCTAGAAAGATCGTCAGTGAATGTGATGAAATACGAGAACCCACCCCTTGCATGTATAGACATTGGACCACATACATCGCTGTGTATGAGTCCCAAGAGCTCTGCTGCTCTTTCTCCATGTCCGGTGAACGGAGATTAGGTCATCTTTCCTTTGAGACAAGATTGACAAGTTTCATAAGATGAAAATTCAAACGTGTTCAAATATCCATCTTTATGTAACTTACTCAGTCTTTTCTCTCCGATATGACCAAGTCTACAATGCCATAAGTAGGATTCGTTCGTATCTGAACTCTTCCTCTTGCGTGTGTTTTGTAAATTGAGAACTGTATTTTGATTTAGAACATAGATACCATTACACATTGTACCTTCTGCAACCAGTACCTTATCAAGGTAAATGTTCATGATATTTCTATCAAGAACAAAGTTATATCCATCTTTATCAAGTAAAGAAACTGATATGATGTTGCAAACCATAGAAGGTACATAGTAGCAATTGTTCAAAATCATAGTATTGCCATTTGGCAACACTAGGTGATATTCACCGACGGCTGCAGCATTAACTTGTGCTCCATTTCCTACCCTGAGAGACATATCACCAGGTCTAACTATCCTACTTTTTCTCAGTCCCTGCAATAAATTACAGATATGAGATCCTGATCCGGTATCTAGTACCCAGGAGGTAGGACTAACCGAAAAGTAGTTCTCAACTACAAGACACCTGAAGGAGATGAAATAATATGCTTCTTCTTCGATGAGGTCATTAAGGAATTCATGCTTTCCTCTTTCCATTGCTCATACTCATGACTGCTGTCATAGTTTAGAGCTGAACCGATGTTCCTGATCCCCAAATAAGAATTCGGATCGGTCAAGCGATACATTTTATTATCTTGATTAGGACGTGAAAAGGTTGCTACCAGGAGAGAGAGAAAAGGAACACTCAGCGTGCGCTCTTGCAAGATTAGATTGGTTATTAGTTTATCTAATCAGGATGGCTCCCACTGTTTCCTCGAACTCCTCTTCAAACCTTAAAAGAAGAATTAGTTAGGATTAATCGCACATAACAATACTTGCTTAACCTTTCGGCCAGGCTGGTGTCGGTACTTCGAGGGAGGTTTTCCAACGCTTTCGCGAAGTTCCTTAATTACATAACCTCTTTTCCGTGGAGGCGTAGCCCTGCTAACACCGTTCTAGTCACCTACTTGGTTTATAGCATTGATTATTAAGTGAGAAAAATCTCCTAAGAGTAATCCTACTCATCAGTGGGATCGGGATCCAACTATTATTGTGTGATGCACTAGATGGAATCCACTCTAGTCACCATCAGAACGTATGCTAAATCTGCAAGTTTCCTGTATGTTTGAAACTCCCGATGTGGTTTTTGCCCCAGGCGTCTTATAACCTTGACGGATGCCAATAAATCATAAAGTGCAGGTCAAGTTCTACCCATCATTATCCAGATTAATTTAGACCCACCCATACACGCCCTTGACGGATGCCAACAAGGTTGTATGACTGTCCTAAACTAATGCATCTCAATGCTACAAATAAGTATTATTCAGCTACCGTACACTATGCCTTGACGGATGCCAACAAATACAGCACGAATACTAAATACTACTTATCTGAAATGACGGAGGGCTACGGGTGGCCTTTTGGCGAAAAAAACCCGTTAACGTAATGAACTTGATATCGTTGAAGGAACCTGAGCAGTTTTTATAAATATATAACGGCGAAAACTTCTGCTAAAGAGGTCACTCCCTGTGAAGGGATCTCGGCTCTTTTCTCGTCAAATGAGGTGTAGGATATTTTAAACTGAATACCATGATGCAAAGCAAAAATAATCGACTATAGTGAAGTTATTACGTTGATGCGGACTTTTACTCAAGGGATCACTCCCGATGAAGGGATCTCGGCCCTTGCCACGTCGAATGAGGTGCTGGATATTCATGACCGAATACCACTGTGCAAAGCAAAAGAGAACGTCTGTAATGTCAGTTTTTCAAAATCTGTTCCAACAACATTTTTAGGTTTATTTTCTTGCATTAATCAAAATCAATGCTGTCCCATCAATTTAACCTATCACACCAGAAAAGAACGAAAATAAAATGTACGTATATGGCATCCGCATTCGCCACGAGCATCCGCATTCGCCACGGGGCCCCGTCATCACCCATTAGGTTACTTAACTAACGACAGAGTGGGGGCTGGACTAGCACGGGTGAAAAATATATACAACATCTACTAGTATATATATAAGTATATACAACATTCGTCCCAGGCATGATAATAATCAACATCATATAATCTCAGCCAACAATACAGAATGGTGGATAATCTTGAAGCCCTGAGTTTCATTTGAGCCGCAAATAAAACCCGACGTTCCTGGTCGTATGGATAACCAGTGCAATGAAAACCTATACCCCCTACGAGTGCGGCGAATAGCCTGCCAATTCTAGAATGAAGCCCCCTCCTTCTCAACGCCATGAGATGCGGGCTTGTTGCCTTCTAGAATCCGGCTATTCGTGCATTCCACCGTGGGGTAATCATAATACAGAAAAAGAAAATAATATATACAAATGATGACATCGGCCTCAACCCGGTCGTGCCCCAAAATAATATACAATCCGGCAAAGACGCCAGTCCACATGTCGGACGCTCACCTCGTAATAACAAATATATAAATGAATATAAACTATACTGCTAACATTGCACCACATGCTATCTACCACGACTATCCAACCACAATATCAGCACAATCACAGAAACATCAACGTGAATGTCACGTTCGCAAATACGTATAAAAGAACATATAGCAGATAGACGGGTTTACCGATCAAATGATATTCACGGTCGCAGATGCTAATCTAAGCACTGATAACAAAATACGTATTTTAAAATTACGATGGACTAAACTTTCCAAGTGAACCCCAAGTATTAAACCAATACTGAAACAAATCTGGGCCCTAAAAATAATTATTCCAGAAGCCACAATTCCATGAAAATGATTCCCAGAAGAAAATTGGACCCCAGAATCCCTAGTACCGCTGCGGAACCGCGGCAAAACAGTGCTTTGAGCGGTGGTTCTGAGAGATCATGGGATCAAATTTCTTGTGGGTTCTTAAAAAAGCCTGCTCAATTTTTTAATATACAGAAAATGATTTTTAGACCACTTTTAAAAATCAACAGAAACTATATGAATGGAAATGCGGTTTTTGAAATTTTCGGTCGATCGTTATTCTAAACACGTTAAAACAAGCTAGTTTAGGTTTTATGGGGTGGCTCTGATACCATGTTGGGTTACCTTGATGCCTCAGCCTTCGAACGAGGTAATTTGCGGAAAAAAAATTTCTAGGGTTTCAAAAAGGGGGCGCTAAGATAACCCAATAACCCGGTTCTTGCCATAAAACTAACTAGCTATACTAGGAGTACTATCTACTATGATGTGTTAGTTATATGTATGCCGTAGAGGCCATTACTGTACATAGAATGTATATTGTAGTGGATGTTGGGACATATATAGGTAGGACTTTCTTGCTCGACATGATAGTACGCTATCTGGTTACTCTTTATCTTAACATGTATACTTGCTGTCTCTCTATTACATGTTGATAAAGCCTTTAGGATATGTGCTCGACTTCCAGGACTGTGATGTAGATCATACTAGTGGGGCCTGGGTAGTCCATGAGTACATCCTTCAATGTTCCTAGTCGTAGGAATATCGAGACGGGGCATCGATATTCCAGAGTAGACTAGCGTATATCTTCTCGACCCATGTGATGGGCGATGGATGATCCCATATCCATTGGTGTTTGACATCAGAGATGGTATGCGGGTGCTCAGTGGAGACTGGGTACACTGAATGGACTCGCCGAGAACTCCCAGATGATATTATACCTCACGTCAGATGGCAGTTCTCTGGTGACACTGGTACAGCTTAGTCTGTTGACCCGAGATCGTCATAGAGTCTTGTATGTATCCCACTGTGCTTTGATTTCCACCCTACCATGGTTCTACTGAGTCGTGCAAACAGGTAGTTTTTGGGTACAGTCCCGATTCATATGGAGGCAATGAGCGATAGGAGGGGATTCGTCTCTCCCGGTATTGGGGGTTGATGTTGCGCTATGCTCGACTGGCCATAACTGGAAATCCCTGGCCAGGGTTGCAGTGATTTACTGGTAAGAGTTATCAGTAGTTTCACGGTTGTTATGGACCTTACATCGGCATGACTTATCAAGCTACTGGGGTCTGACGTTTACCACCCCTAGGCGAGATATGCGACGTATCAGACGAACAGACCGGACTGTGCGATAAGTGTTACTGGTTGGATTCGCAGGAGTGTGAGCAGGCTTACTCGTTGATCTTCTGATCGCTCAATACCCGGGTGGTCGTTACGTTTGGCAGACCGCTTGCGGCTTGTGGGTGTTTGATATGATCATCACCTACTGTCGGCGTATTGACGAGTCTTTAGAGTCCTACACAGAGGTTTCCTGGCTCAAGCGAAACGAAATAGGAGCGCATATGAGATATGTGCGGGACCGAGAATAATACCAGTATGTGATACTGTATTCTATTCTCGCGATTTGTATCATCGGACGGTTATATGAGATATAGCCGGGTTACCGAATCAAATGTTGATTCGATATATTGATACACTTGATATTAGTCGGTTGTATTTATTATGACCAGATTGTTAAGTCAAGTGTTGATTTAATGATTTAATGTATAATTATATATTTGATATATTACTTTACATTGACTAGTATTGGTTCACTTAAGATTGATTTTCTCACTTGATGTGCACAAGTTGTATATATGATATATGTTTGTGCACTAGTTTGTATCATGATTGATGATACATGCAAACTTGGGTGTGTGTATGACTTACACTATATTTAGGTTAATGGTAAAGGTTATTTATTTATTTAGTAATTCAAAAATGGTGGTTATTTTTGAATTAGCTTGAAGCTTTCAAGCATCTTTGACAAAGTCCACCATTTTTGTTTTGCATGAGATTTTTACTAACCTAACCATTAACTTAAACTCTAGTTTAGTCTCTACATTGGTTAGCTCACTCATGGTTGCATCATGAAAGACTTCACTTGATTATTCATTTTCAATAATTCATTCTATTCTTTTCTTTCTTCTTCATCTTCTTCAAGTGAAGAAAGCTTGCTAGAAAATTTTCAAGTGAAGAAAAAGAGTGAGAAATCCAAATCTAAAGTGAACCCACTTCCTATTTCTTCATCCTCTACCGCTTGCCATGTAGTATAGGGTGTTCTCTTCACAAAGTCCATGACCAAGTGAAGATGGAGCTTGAGCTTGAGTCTCCTCGACGTAGATCATCTTCGGCCTCGAAGTCAACGACCTAGCCCGCTCATTTCTCCGAAGAAACCATCGCTAGAGTCCGGGATCCCGATGATCGCAGCGAAGGGACGTCAACACGGAGCTTTAGAAGTGAAGGACCGGATCTACAAAGGTTGTAATCCCTTTCACTTGTAGTTAAAATGTTTAACTTGCTTTTAGTTTCGCCTAATCTCTAGTAACGATCTTGCATAAGGTTGTTCGGCACATTAAAAAATTTGATTTTGGCATGGTAGATCCCTTGTAGAACCTTGTTAGTGTGTCTAGGAACCCTACAGTGGTATCAGAGCCTAGCTAGAGGTTTAGGCGATGTGTAGACGAAGTTAGAAACCCGATCGAACCCCGAAACCCTAATCAAAACCCTTCTCTGTATATTTTTTGAAACTGTGGATTTTTGTGAATTAAAAATGCTCAAAAAAATCAGCAGGGATTTCTAGGAATTACTGTGCAGCACGTGTCCCTAACCCCACCAAGGCGTCGTGGAAACGCGGCCGTACCCTAGATCGTGCGGCGGTTCCGCGGCCAAGATGTAACCTCTTGCTTCACAGTTTGCACAGTAATGTCCCTATGTGATTCCTGTGTTTTCTAGGTATTTTTATTTTATACTCAAGAGTTGAGTTTTCTGGGTTGTATTGGAGACTCGATGATTCGATCGGATTATTTAACTTTGTTTATTTTGTTTTTTCCGGATAATTTAGAACGTGTTAAAAAGTTCGACCGGGTATCAATATCTCACTTTTTTCCGACCCGAAAAATTTCCAAGTGTTGGATTTTTCCGTAGTTTAAGAAAGTTCAAAGTATTGCAAGTAACGCGATGGACCCTCTAGAAGACAACAAACCTTAACTCGATTATGTGACCGTCTTGAACTGCCTTTTGAACCTTAGGGTTTGGGGCAGTACGGCGTGCCACATGTGAGGCGTTGGCTTGACCCCTTCTACGGCTGGACCGTTGGTACTGTGGCATGAAATGGATGTTTTTTAAACTCCCCTCAAGTGTTGAGCTATCGGGAAAACTTGGGTGTCTTGATTATTCGATCAGAAAGTTTAACATTGTCTATTTATCTGGAATGTGATACAATATTTGGAATCCACAAATAGTTATGAGATAATTAATCTGAATGTTATAAATCTAGCAGTTTAGTCTCACTTGATCGGTTGCCACGGAATTTTGATGTGATTAAAAGTCCGTGGCAATCACGTAGTGTATGCGGATACTCGCCGGGTAAACTTAACAGACAGCCACGCCCCATAGCCCCGACCAAGTGATTGTAGGAGAACCCCGTCGCCAAAAGCATCCGTTCGGGTGCTCGCGGCAGCGGTGTTCCGCCTTAGTGCACTTTGTCGACGGCATTCGGGGGTGCGGCCGTCTGCTAATGTTTGCGACGAGCATTCGTTCAGGATGTTGGGAATCTTGTTGAATTGCCCGACTTGATATTGAAAAGTATTTTCGATAATGAGACTAAAATGCGGGGTTTATAATCGTTAGACATGCGATGTCTAAGAAGGTTGCGGATTCCAACTGTTGTAGTTTTACACTTTCTTTTCTGCGACCGTAAGTGTAATATGTCATATCGCCGGTTTCGTTGCTATATGTCAACGACAATTGGGATGGGCATATTTACTTACGTTGATGACATGTGATGTTATGTGTTGCTGGATATGTTATATTGGATCGTCGTGTTTGAATAGCCGGGGGTTTTATGTGAGATGAGTGTTTTTCATTTTCATTCATGTAAAAAACTTGTATGTAATATTCTTTTATTGGGGCACTTCCGGGTTGAGGATGATGTCACCATTGTATATTATTTACTTTTCCGCATTAGGATAGACCCAAGGAGGGGAGCACAAGTAACCGGGTTCTAGGGTCCAGTGGGAGACCATCTCGAGGAGTCGAGTCCGGGTCTCCTAACTCTAGAATTGGTAGGGTTGCTTGCCGCTCACGTAGGGGTCTATGGGTGTGGAATTGGCTATTCATCACGACCGTGGAATCCGTGTTTTATACAGGCTCAAAATAAAACACGGACGTCCTAGTATATCCAATATTTCATATGATATTTTCTGCTGCGTTATCTGTGATGTGATCTGTAGGGTTCCTAGGCGCACTAATGAGGTCTCACAAGGCATCAACCATGCCAATTTCAAATTTTACATGTGCCTACAAACCCTAATACGGATCGTTAACTAGAGTTTAGGCGAAACAAATGCGAATAAACGACTTTACTCTAAAAGTGAACGGAAATACAACCTTTGTAGATCCGGTCCTCCATCTCCATAGCTCCGTGATGAAGTCCCCTCGCTGCGATCATCGGATCCCGGGCACTAGCGTCGGCTTCATCGGAGAAATGGGTGGGCTAGGTCGTCGACTTCGATGCCGAAGATGATCTACGTCGAGGCAACACAAGATCAAGCTCCAACTTCACCAAGCCATGAAACTTGTGAAGAAAACACCCTATACTACTTGGCAAGTGGTAGAGGATGAAAAAATAGGAAGTGGGTTCACTTTAGAATTGGATTTCTCACTCTTTTTCTCAAGACACCATTGAAGCTAGCAAGCTTCTTTCTTCTTGAAGAAGAAGAAGATAATATGATAAGTATTAATCAATAATAGAAAATAAATGATTCTTATCATATTAGCAACCATGGTTATGTGTAGAGAGTAAACTAAGGTTAGGTGAATGGTTAGGTTAGGCATGAAACAAAAATGGTAGACTTTTTCAAAGCTTCATGAAGCTTCAATGAAAAACAAAGCAAGCCACCATTTCTCTTTTTGCCAAAAGAAATAAATAAATAAATGAATAAATAAATTAAAACCCTAACCATTTACTTAACCAAGGTTTAAACTAAACATACACCCAAACATGCATGTATCATCAAACATGATACAATCAAGTGCACAAAAATATATCACATATACAATGTGCACATCAAGTGAGAAAATCCATTTTAAGTGAACCAATACTAGTTAATGCAAAGTAATATATTAAATATATAATTATACATTAAATCATTAAATCAACACTTGATTTAACGATCCGGTCATATCGCATATGACCGACCAGTATCCAATGTATCGACTTATCGAATCAATCCTTGATTCGATAACTAGGTTATATCGCATACAACCAATCGATACATTCATCACGAGAATAGAATACGGTATCACATACACGCATTATTCTCGGTCCCGTACATATCTCATATGCGCTCCTATTTCGTTTCGCTTGAGCCAGGAAACCTCTGTGTAGGACTCTAAAGACTCGTCAATGCGCCGGCAGCAGGTGATGATCATATCAAACACCGACAAGCCGCAAGCGGTCTGCTAAACGTAACGGCCACCCGGGTATTGAGCGATCAGAAGATCGACGAGCAAGCCCGCTCACACTCCTGTGAATCCAACCAGTAACACTTACCGTACAGTCCGGTCTGATCGTCTGATATGTCGCATATCTCTCCTAGGGGTGGTAAACGTCAGACCCCAATAACTCGATAAGTCATGTCGATATGAGGCCTATAATAGTTTGAGAAACTACTGGTAACACTTACCAGTAAATCTCAGCAACCCTGGCCAGGGATTTCCGGTTATAGCCAATCGAACACAGCGCAACATCAACTCCCTATACCGGGAGAGAAGAATCCCCTCCTATCGCTCATTGCCTCCATGTGATTCGGGACTGTACCCAAAAACCACCGTTTTGCATGCCCTCTTGGACGTGGTAAGGTGGAAATCAAAGCACAGTGGGAATCACACAAGACTCTATGACGATCTCGGGTCAACAGACCACTCTGTACCAGTGTCACCAGAGAACTGCCATCTGACGTAAGGTATAATACCATCTGGGAGTTCTCGGGGAGTCCGTCCAGTGTACCCAGTCTCCACTGAGCACCCGTATATCATCTCTGATGTCAAACACCAATGGATATGGGATCATCCATCGCCCATCTGTATGGGTCGAGAAGGTATACGCTAGTCTACACTGGTATATCGATGCCCTGTCTCGATACACCCACGACTTAGGGACCTTGAAGGATGTACTTATGGACTACCATGTCCCTACTAGTATGATCCGCATCATAGTCCAGGTAGTCAAGTACACATCCTAAGGGCTTTACCAACATGTAACAGAGAGACAATCAGTGTACACGTTAAGGTAAAGAGCAACCAGATAGCATACTATCATGTCGAGCAAGAAAATCCTCCCTATATATGTCCAAGCATCCACTACAATATACATCTTATGTATAGTAATGGCCTCTAGGGCATACATATAACAAACAATCTCCCACTTGCACTAAGGCCATCTGATAGCAGTGGTTGTAATATCTCATACTCAACCATCCCATAAAAGTCTCTCTCTGGGAAAAGGCCTTCGTGAGTGGATCCGCCGTGTTGTCCTCTGAGTCAACTCTCCTTACCTCGATCCCCTGGAGATCAACCATCTCCATGATCAGGTGACACTTGCCTTAGAATATGTCTGGATCACTGATGGGACGGACGTTCCTTGGCATAAGCCACAACTCCATTGTCACACAATGGGAGGAACTAAGTTCATCTCATGAACAAATATACATCCAGATTGCCTCTTTGGTAGTATCTTAAGTAGCGATGTATCCTGCCTTTATCGTCTAGTAAGCCACGGTATTTTGCTTGGAACTCTTCCAACATACCGTCCCTCAACCTTGGGTAAAGACAATGCCTGTGACTGACATTCAGTCGTCCTTATCACCCTGGAACCTTTCCAGTGATTCTCCCCAGGATCGATTGATACCATCTCACTACAACTAGTGAGTATCCTAACATCCAATTAGGTCTATCTCATAGATCAAAACTCAGGATTTAGGAGGTATCACTTTGATCCTATATGGAGAATCATTGTGATAAGCGGAGATTGACCGAGCGTAGCATAGGAAACTCCTTTCTTATCAAGAGTATGTCATCCACGTACTCTACGAGGATCACCACCATACTCCCTACTACCTTTTTGTATATACAAGGTTCATCTACCATTTTGATGAAGTCAAACTATTTGACTACTATATCAAAACAGATGTTCCAACTCCGCGATGCCTGCTTTATCCTATAAAGCATCTTGCACACGTTTCCGCTGCTCCCACTGTTTACGAAGCCCTCTGGCTGTGTACTTATAGACGCCCTCTTCTAAAACATCATTTAGAAAAGCTGTCATGACACCCAACCACCAGATATCGTAGTCATGGTATGTAGCCATGGCAAGTAGGATCTGGATGGACTTAAGCATAGCTACTTGAAAAGGTTTCATCATTATCCACGCCTGGTCGATGAAAAAAAACTTTTAACATGACTAGCTTTGAAAGTCTTAACTTTTTCAAGTACACCAAGTAATCTTCTCAAGATATACTTGCTCCTGATGGGGATTTAACCCTTCAGATATAGCAACCAAAGTCCATACTTTGTTGGTGTATAAGGATTCCATCTCAGATCACTAAGCATCCAGCCATTCTTACAGAGTCTTACTCCTGATGGCCAGCTCGAAACTAGTTGGGTCACCATCTCATGATGCAATCCTCGCTCCCACTGTTATAGAGAAACCGAAGTATCTCTCAGGTGGGTGAGGAACCCTACTAGATCGGCGGAGAGGCTGAGGTTCGTTAGTAACTATTGAATCCTTTGGTTCTACCAAGTCATCAGCTGCAATTTGTATAGCTGAAACATTTCCAGTTCTACATAACAGATCTTGCCTCGAGCTTGTCCAGATTTTGCTTTTATACATAGGCCGGTCAACCCCAAATCTTAACTAACTTAAGAGATGGGCTCTTCCCTTACCATATCTTATATGGAGTGGTAGGCTGTGATCTGATTCGAACCTAATTCAATAGGTATGCAGCTTCTCAAGTGCATAACCCCCAAAAGGAAACAGGTAACTCAGTAGTACTCATCATAGAGCACACCTTATCATATAGGGTGTAATTGCTACGCCCCGATATACCATCGTGCTATGGTGTATACGGAGGAGTAATGCGGAGAGAGAATCTCATTCTCCTTTAGAATAGTTCAGGAATTCCATGCACAAGTATTCTCCTCCCTGATCGCATCAAAGGACATAATACTTATACCCTCATTTTGGTTCTCTACTTCTAACTTATATTCCGTGAATATCTCAAAAGGTTCGGACTTGTGTTTCAACAGGAGCATATGTTTGAATCTTGAGAGATCATCAGAGAATGTAATGAAGTACAAAGAACCGGTCTTGGCATGTGTAGACTGGGGACCTTTATACATCAACATGTATCATCCCAAGAGTTCACTAACTCTTTCTCTGTTTCCAGTAAACGGAGCTATGGTCATCTTATCTTTGTGACATGACTGGCAAGTTTCACAAGATGTAAATTCAAACTGATTTAAATATGCATCTACATGTAACTTCAGCTAGTCGGGTCGCATTGATATGACCTAGTCTACAATGCCTCAAGAAGTATCTGTTCATTTCTGAACTCTTCCTCTTGTGTGTGTTCTGTATACTTAAGAACTGTAGTTTGATTTAGAACATCAATGCTTTTAGATAACGTGCCTGAACTGATCAACTTTTGATATAAGAAATGTTCAAAACATTATCCAACAATACAAAATTTTATCATTTCTTTACTAATAAAGAGAGTGATATGATTTTGTATATCAGGTTCGGTATCTAATAACATTCGTTCAGAATCAATGTATTGGTAATACAGGGTGACAGTGACCAACAGACTTGGCTGCAACACTTGCCCCGTTTTCTGTCTCATGAAACTTATCACCCATTCTCAGTTTTCTACCTTTCTGTAGCCCATGTAACGGATTACATTTGCGGGATCCTGATCCGTTATCTAATACCCAGGACGTAGAGGATACTAAGAAACGGTTCTTTGTAATGAACACACCCGAAGATGATGCATCAGCATGCACTCTCTTCGTTTGGGCGGCACGGGAATTCTGGTAATCCCCTATTTCCTGCTCGGTCTTATAACAATTATAAGTTGGAGCGGGACCAACGTTCCCCAGCTCAGTATAACAAGCGGGTTCGGTCAATATTCCGTATTATTATCTTGATTAAGGCGTGATATGGTCGCTACCAGGAGAGAGAGAGAAGAAAACACTCAGCGTATGCTCTTGCAAGATCAGATTGGTTATTTATTTTATCTAATCAGGATGGCTCCCACTGTTTTTTATCAAATCTTCCTTCAAACCCTAAAAGGAAAGACTAGCCGGGATTAATTACACACTACAAGTTCGCCAATCTTTCAGCCAGGCCAGTGTCGGTACTTTGAGGGAGGTCCCCCATGCTTTCGCACGAACCTAATTAATGTAAACCTCGTTTTCCCAGAGGCGTAATCTCGTTAACACCTTTCTAGACACCTACTTGATCGGCTAATTGTAATGTGTAAAACTCTCCCAGGAGTAACTCTTACTCGCAGCGGGTATCAGGATCCAACTATCTCATAGAAGGTATGCAATCTCATTGCAAATTTCAACACTTGAAATTCCCGATAATATTTTGCCCCTAGCGTGCTATAACCTTGACGCATGCCAAACAACCCATAGTCCGCTAGTCAAGTTCAACCCGTACATTTCTTGATTGAATTAAACCCACCCGCACGACCCTTGACGCATGCCAAACAACGCCGTACGAATACCCTAATCCAATCGCATCATATGCTAGCAGATAAGCACTAGTTAGCTACCGTACACTACGCCTTGACGCATGCCAAACTCCCGCAGCACGAATACTAACTAGTACTTATCTGAAATGACGGAAGGCTACAACAGGTTTTTCTGAAAACCTATTGCATAATGAACTTGATATCGTTGTAGAATCAAATGATTTTAAAATGGAGTGTTTTTTAAGCTTTTCTAGTTTTGCTAAAGGGGTCACTCCCGGTGAAGGGATCGTCGGCCCTTTCCTCGTCGAATGAGGTGCAGGATATATCATATATATCACTGTGCAAAGCAGAAACTATAGAAGCAATCAAAAGACAAACCGAAGGGTGTAGCATCTGCCAGTTATTGCTAAAGGAGTCACTCCCGGTGAAGAGATCTCGGTCCTTTCCTTATCGAATAAGGTGCAGGATATATCTCATATACCGCTATGCAAAGCAAGAACTGTAGCTACCTGTTTTATTTAGAAATTCGATTCCACAACATCTTAGGTTTCTTTTTCTTTCATTAATCATATTAATGAAGTCCCATCATTTAAGTCCACCTAAACATCACAGATAAATACGACGTACACTTATGCCATCCGCATTCTCCTCGATGTCCCCTCGTGCACCGTTAGGTTAGGTAACTAACGACAGAGCGGGGCAGGGCTAGCGCGGGTGTAAAACATAAGTAACGTCTATATAATATATCATATATACTATATACTGTATCTATCACAGAACATCACATGATCACATCACAGATATCGCAGCAGAAGAAACATATGAAATATTGGATATACTAGGACGTCCGTGTTTTCAATACGAGCCAGTATAAAACACGGATTCCACGGTCGCGATGAATAGCCAAACCCACACCCCTAGACCCCTATGAGAGCGGCAAGCAACCCTACCAATTCTAGAGTTAGGAGACCCGGACTCGACTCCTCGAGTTGGTCTCCCACTGGACTCCAGAACCCGGTTACTTGTGCCCTCCTCCTTGAGTCTATCCTAGTGCGGAAAAGTAAATAATATACAAATGGTGACAGCTTCCGCAACCTGGAAGTGCCCCAATAAAAGAATATTACATACAAGTTTTTACATGAATGAAAATGAAAAACACTCATCTCACATAAAAAAAAACCCGGCTATTCAAACATGACGATCCAATATAACATATCCAGCAACACATAACATCACATGTCATCAACGTAAGTAAATATGCGCATCCCAATTGTCGTTGACATATAGCAACGAAACCGGCGATATCACATATTACACTTACGGTCACAGAAAAGAAAGTGTAAAACTACAACAGTTGGAATCCGCAACCTCTTTAGACATCGCATGCCTAATCAAATGAATTCCTTAGACATCGCATGCCTAACAATTATAAACCCCGCATTTTAGTCTCATTATCGAAAACTCTTTTCAATGTCAAGTCGGGCAATTCAACAAGATTCCCGGCATTCAGATCGAATGCTCGTCGCAAACTTTAGTAGGCGGCCGCACCCCCAACGCCGTCGACGAAGTGCACCAAGGTGGAACACCGCTGCCGCGAGCACCCGAACGGATGCTTTCGGCGACGGGGTTCTCCTACAGTCACTTGGTCGGGAATATAGGGTGTAGCTGTCTATTAAGTTTACCCGGCGAGTATCCGCGTACGCTACGTAATTGCGACGGACTTTTGATCGCATCAAAATTCCGTGGCAACCGATCAAGTGAGACTAAAGTGCTATGTTTATAACATTCAAATCAGTTATCTCATAACTGCTTGTGGATTCCAAATATTGTATCCCATTCCAGATAAATAGAAAATGTTAAACTTTCCGATCGAACATTCAAACACCCAAGTTTTCCCGAAACAAATCAACACATGAAATAGGTTTAAAAAACATCCAGTTCATGCCTCAGTACCAACGGTCCAGCCGTAGAAGGGTCAAGCCAACACCTCACATGTGGCACCCCGTACTGCCCCAAACCCGAAGGTTCAAAGGGCAGTTCAAGACGGTCACATAATCGAGTTAAGGTTTGTTGTCTTCTAGAGGGACCATCGCGTTACTTGCACTACTTAGAACGTTATTAAACCACGGAAAGATCCAACACTTGAAAATTTCCCGACAGGGAAAAAAGTGGGTATTTATATCCGGTCGAACTTTTTAACATATTCTAAAATTATCCGGAAAAGATTACGAATTTAAAAATTCCGATCGAAACAACGACTACAAAATAAACCACAAAATACTCAACACTTGAGTCAGTATTAAAAATACCCAAAAAACTGCAGGAATAACTATTGATATTACTGTACAGAAACCCGTCCCTAATTCCCTATTATTGCCGCGGAACCGCCGCAAATGGGGGGTTATTGCCGCGGTTCCGCGGCCATTTAGAGGATTTAGGGGCACGTTTTTTTATGGTAATTCATATAAAACCCTGCTGAATTTTTTAAGCATTTTTCATATGGAAAAATCCCAGATTTTGAAAAATGTATAGAGAGCGATTTATTTTGTCGATACCGGGTTCGATCGGGGTTTTAACTTCGTAAACATATCGCCTAATGCTCTAGCTAGGCTCTGATACCACTGCAGGGTTCCTAGGCACACTAATGAGGTCTCACAAGGCATCAACCATGCCAATTTCAAATTTTACATGTGCCTACAAACCCTAATACGGATCGTTAACTAGAGTTTAGGCGAAACAAATGCGAATAAACGACTTTACTCTAAAAGTGAACGGAAATACAACCTTTGTAGATCCGGTCCTCCATCTCCATAGCTCCGTGATGAAGTCCCCTCGCTGCGATCATCGGATCCCGGGCTCTAGCGTCGGCTTCATCGGAGAAATGGGCGGGCTAGGCCGTCGACTTCGATACCGAAGATGATCTACGTCGAGGCAACACAAGATCAAGCTCCAACTTCACCAAGCTATGAAACTTGTGAAGAAAACACCCTATACTACTTGGCAAGTGGTAGAGGATGAAAAAATAGGAAGTGGGTTCACTTTAGAATTGGATTTCTCACTCTTTTTCTCAAGACACCATTGAAGCTAGCAAGCTTCTTTCTTCTTGTAGAAGAAGAAGAAGAAGATAATATGATAAATATTAATCAATAATAGAAAATAAGCGATTCTTATGATATTAGCAACCATGGTTATGTATAGAGAGTAAACTAAGGTTAGGTGAATGGTTAGGTTAGGCATGAAACAAAAATGGTAGACTTTTTCAAAGCTTCATGAAGCTTCAATGTAAAACAAAGCAAGCCACCATTTCTCTTTTTGCCAAAAGAAATAAATAAATAAATGAATAAATAAATTAAAACCCTAACCATTTACTTAACCAAGGTTTAAACTAAACATACACCCAAACATGCATGTATCATCAAACATGATACAATCAAGTGCACAAAAATATATCACATATACAATATGCACATCAAGTGAGAAAATCCATTTTAAGTGAACCAATACTAGTTAATGCAAAGTAATATATCAAATATATAATTATACATTAAATCATTAAATCAACACTTGATTTAACGATCCGGTCATATCGCATATGACCGACCAGTATCCAATGTATCGACTTATCGAATCAATCCTCGATTCGATAACTAGCTTATATCGCATACAACCAATCGATACATTCATCGCGAGAATAGAATACGGTATCACATACACGCATTATTCTCGGTCCCGCACATATCTTATATGCGCTCCTATTTCGTTTCGCTTGAGCCAGGAAAGCTCTGTGTAGGATTCTTAAGACTCGTCAATACGCCGGCAGCAGGTGATGATCATATCAAACACCCACAAGCCGCAAGCGGTCTGCTAAACGTAACGGCCACCCGGGTATTGAGCGATCAGAAGATCGACGAGCAAGCCCGCTCACACTCCTGTGAATCCAACCAGTAACACTTACCGTACAGTCCGATTTGATCATCTGATATGTCGCATATCTCGCCTAGGGGTGGTAAACGTCAGACCCCAATAACTCGATAAGTCGTGTCGATATGAGGCCTATAACAGTTTGAGAAACTACTGGTAACACTTACCAGTAAATCTCAGCAACCCTGGCCAGGGATTTCCGGTTATAGCCAATCGAACACAGCGCAACATCAACTCCCTATACCGGGAGAGACGAATCCCCTCCTATCGCTCATTGCCTCCATGTGATTCGGGACTGTACCCAAAAACCACCGTTTTGCATGCCCTCTTGGACGTGGTAAGGTGGAAATCAAAGCACAGTGGGAATCACACAAGACTCTATGACGATCTCGGGTCAACAGACTACTCTGTACCAGTGTCACCAGAGAACTGCCATCTGACGTAAGGTATAATACCATCTGGGAGTTCTCGGCGAGTCCGTCCAGTGTACCCAGTCTCCACTGAGCACCCGTATATCATCTCTGATGTCAAACACCAATGGATATGGGATCATCCATCGCCCATCTGTATGGGTCGAGAAGGTATACGCTAGTCTACACTGGTATATCGATGCCCTGTCTCGATACACCCACGACTAGGGACCTTGAAGGATGTACTTATGGACTACCATGTCCTCACTAGTATGATCCGCATCATAGTCCAGGTAGTCAAGTACACATCCTAAGGGCTTTACCAACATGTAACAGAGAGACAATCAGCGTACACGTTAAGGTAAAGAGCAACCAGATAGCATACTATCATGTCGAGCAAGAAAGTCCTCCCTATATATGTCCAAGCATCCACTACAATATACATCCTATGTATAGTAATGGCCTCTAGGGCATACATATAACAAACATGATCATGTGATTTGTTCAGATAGATATTGTATATAGTATATATGATATATTATATAAATGTTGCTTATGTTTTACACCCGCGCTAGCCCTGCCCCGCTCTGCCGTTAGTTACCTAACCTAACGGTGCAGACGGGACATCGAGGCGAATGCGGATGGCATAAGTGTACGTTGTATTTATCTGTGATGTTTAGGTGGACTTAAATGATGGGACATTCATTAATGAGATTAATGAAAGAAAATAAACCTAAAATATGTTGTGGAATCGAATTTCAAAAAAATCAGGTAGCTCTAGTTGTTGCTTTGCATAGCGGTGTTCCTTGTAGAACATCCAGCACCTTATTCTATAAGGAAAGAGCCGACGATCCCTTCACCGGGAGTGACCTCTTTAGCAATAACTAGCAGATACTGCAACCTTCGGTTTGTCTTTTGATTGCTTTTTCTAGTTCTTGCTTTGCATAGTGGTATTGTGAATATCCTGCACCTCATTCGACGAGGAAAGAGCCGAGATCCCTTCACCGGGAGTGACCTCTTTAGCGAAACTAGTAAAAGCCTCAAAAGCACCCTATTTTAAAACCATTTGATTCCGCAATGAGATCAAGTTCAAAGCGTTAAAGGTTTTCTTAAAAACCATCCGCAACCCTCCGTCATTTTAGGAAGTAGAGTACTTAGTATTCGTGCTGTGTTTGTTAACCATAGTCAAGGCACAATGTACGGTAGCTAAGTGATGTCTTTCTACACCGCATATGATGCGATTAGTTAGGACAGTCACGTGACTTTGTTGACCATAGTTAAGGGTCATGTGGGTGGGTCTAATTAATCACGAAATGACGGGTAGAGCTTGACTAGTGCATATGATTTTTTGACCATAGTTAAGGTCATAAGTGCTAGGGGTAAAAACCTTTATCGGGAGTTTCAAGTGTTGAAATTTGCAATGAGAATGCATACCTTCTATATGATAGTTGGATCCTGATACCCACTGCGAGTAATTGTTACTCCTGGGAGAGTTTTGCACTTTACAATTAGCCGATCAAGTAGGTGTCTAGAAAGGTGTCAACGGGGTTACGCTCCTGGGAAAACGAGGTTTATTTTAATTTGGTCCGTGCGAAAGCACGGGGAACCTCCCTCAAAGTACCGGCACTGGCCTGGCTGAAAGATTGGCGAACTTGTAGAGTGTAATTAATCCCGGCTAGTCTTTCCTTTTAAGGTTTGAAGGAAGATTTGATAAAAACAGTGGGAGCCATCCTGATTAGATAAAATATATAACCAATCTAATCTTGCAAGAGTGCACGCAGAGTGTTTTCTTCTCTCTCTCTCCAGGTAGCGACCATGTCACGCCTTAATCAAGATAATAATATGGATCTATTAACCGAACCCGCTTGTTATACTGAGCTGGGGAACGTTGGTCCCGCTCCAACTTATAATTGTTATAAGACAGAGCAGGAAATTGGGGATTACCAGGATTTGCCGCCCAAACGAAGAAAGTGCATGAGATGCATCTCCTTCGGGTGCGTTCATTACAAAGAACTGTTTCTCTGTATCCTCTACGTCCTGGGTATTAGATACCGAATCAGGATCCCACAAATGAATCCGTTACATGGGCTACAAATAGGTAGAGAACTGAGAACGGGTGAAAAGTTTCATGAGACAGAAAACGGTGCAAGTGTTGCAGCCAAGTCTATTGGTCACTATCACCCTGTATTACCGGAATACATTGATTCTGAACGAATGTTATTAGATACCGAACCTGATATACAACATCATATCAGTCTCTTTATTAGTAAAGAAAGGATATAATTTTGTATTGTTGGATAATGTTTTGAACATTTCCTATATCAAGAGTTGATCGGTTCAGGCACGTTATCTAAAAGCATTAACGTTCTAAATCAAACTACAGTTCTTAGTATACAGAACACACACGAGAAGAAGAGTTCAGAAATGAACGAATTCTTCTTGAGGCATTATAGACTAGGTCATATCAATGTGACCCGACTAGCTGAAGTTACATATTAGATGCATATTTAAATCAGTTTGAATTTACATCTTGTGAAACTTGCCAATCATGTCACAAAGATAAGATGACTATAGCTCCGTTTACTGGAAACAGAGAAAGAGTTAGTGAACTCTTGGGGCTGATACATAGTGATGTATAAAGGTCCCCAGTCTACATATGCCAGGACTGGTCCTTTGTACTTCCTTACATTCACTGATGATCTCTCAAGATTCGGACACATGTTCCTGTTGAAACATATGTCTGAAGCTTTTAAGAAATTCAAAGAATATAAGTCAGAAGTAGAGAATCAATACAGGTATAAGTATTATGTCCTATGATGAGATCAGGGGGAGAATACTTGTGCATGGAATTCTTGGACTATTCTAAAGGAGAATGAGATTCTTTCTCAGTTTTACTCCTCTGAATACACCATAGCACAACGGTGTATCGGGGTGGAGCAATTGCACCCTATGAGATATGGTGCGCTCTTTGATGAGTACTACTGAGTTACCTATTTCCTTTTGGGGGTTGTGCACTTGAGAAGCTGCATACTTATTGAATTAGGTTCCAATCAAATCAGTGCCTGCCACTCCATATGAGATATGGTATGGGAAGAGCCCATCTCTTAAGTAAATTAAGATTTGGGATTGTCCGGCCTATGTCAAAAGAAAAATCCGAACAAGATCAAGGCAAGGTCAGTTCTGTAGAACTGGAAGGAGTTCCAGCTATACAAACTACAGCAGATGATTTGGTAGAACCAAAGGATTCAATAGATTCCGACGAATCTCAGCCTCTCCGCCGATCTAGCAGGGTTCCTCACCTGCCTGAGAGATACTTCGGTTTCTCGGTGACAGTGGGAGCGAGGAATGCATCATGAGATGATGACCCAACTAGTTTCGAGCAGGCCATCAAGAGTGGGGACTCTGTAAGAATGGCTGGATGCTTAGCGATCTGAGATGGAATCCATGTACACCAACAAAGTATGGACTTTGGATGCTATATCTGAAGGGTTAAATCCCCATCAGGAGCAAGTATATCTTGAGAAGATTACTTGGTGTAGATGGAAAAGTTGAGACTTTCAAAACTAGACTCGTTAATGGTTTTCATCATCGACCAGGCATGGATAATGATGAAACTTTTTCCAGTAGCTATGCTTAAGTCCATCCGGATCCTACTTAACATTGCTACATACCATGACTACGATATCTGGTGGTTGGGTGTCATGACTATTTTTCTAAATACTGATTTAGAAGAGAACGTCTATAAGTACACAGCCAGAGGGCTTCGTAAACAGTGGGAGCAGCGGAAACGTGTGCAAGTTGCTTTACATGATAAAGCAGGCATCGCAGAGTTGGAACGTCTGTTTTGATGTGGTAGTCAAAGAGTTTGACTTCATCAAAATGGTAGATGAACCTTGTACATACAAAAAGGTAGTAGAGAGTAAGGTGGTCATCCTCGTATTGTACGTGGACAACATACTTTTGATAGGAAAAGAGTTTCCTATACTACGCACGGTCAATCTCCTCTTATCACATGGATTCTCCATATAGGATCAGAGTGATACCTCCTAAATCCAGGTTTTTGGATCTATGAGATAGATCTAAATGGATGTTAGGATTCTCACTAGGTGTAGTAAGATGGTATCAATGGATCCTGGGGAGAATCACTGGAAAGGTTCCAGGGTGATAAGGACGACTGAATGTCAGTCGCAGGCATTGTCTTTACCCTCGGTAGAGCGACGGTATGTTGGAAGAGTTCCAAGCCGAGATACCGTGGCAGACTAGACGATAAAGGCTGGTGACATCGCTATCAAAGATACTACCAAAGAGGCAGTTTGAGTGTATATTGGTTCATGAGATGAACTGGGTTCCTACCATTGTGTGACAATGGAAGTATGGTTTTGGCCCAAGAACCCCGGTCCCATCAGTGACCCAGACATATTCTGAGGCAGTATCACCTGATCATGGAGATAGTTGATCTCCAGGGTGATCTAGGTTAGGAGAGTAGACTCAGAGGACAACACGGCGGATCCACTCACAAAGGCCTTTTCCCAAAGAGAGACTTTTATGGGATGGTTGAGTATTAGATACTGCAACCACTGCTACAGATGGACCTAGTGCAAGTGGGAGATTGTTAGTTATATGTATGCCCTAGAGGCCATTACTGTACATAGGATATATATTGTAGTGGATGTTGGGACATATATAGGTAGGACTTTCTTGCTCGACATGATAGTACGCTATCTGGTTACTCTTTATCTTAACATGTATACTTGCTGTCTCTCTATTACATGTTGATAAAGCCCTTAGGATATGTGCTCGACTTCCAGGACTGTGATGTAGATCATACTAGTGGGGCCTGGGTAGTCCATGAGTACATCCTTCAATGTTCCTAGTCGTGGGAATATCGAGACGGGGCATCGATATTCCAGAGTAGACTAGCGTATATCTTCTCGACCCATGTGATGGGCAATGGATGATCTCATATCCATTGGTGTTTGACATCAGAGATGGTATGCGGGTGCTCAGTAGAGACTGGATACACTGAACGGACTCGCCGAGAACTCCCAGATGGTATTATACCTCACGTCAGATGGCAGTTCTCCGGTGACACTGGTACAGCTTAGTCTGTTGACCCGAGATCGTAATAGAGTCTTGTGTATATCCCACTGTGCTTTGATTTCCACCCTACCACGGCTCTACTGAGTCATACAAACAGGTAGTTTTTGGGTACAGTCCCGATTCACATGGAGGCAATGAGCAATAGGAGGGGATTCGTCTCTCCCGGTATTGGGGGTTGATGGTGCGCTATGCTCGACTGGCCATAACTGGAAATCCCTGGCCAGGGTTGCAGTGATTTACTGGTAAGAGTTATCAGTAGTTTCACGTTTGTTATGGACCTTACATCGGCATGATTTATCAAGCTACTGGGGTCTGACGTTTACCACCCTTAGGCGAGATATGCGACGTATCAGACGAACATACCGGACTGTGCGATAAGTGTTACTGGTTGGATTCGCAGGAGTGTGAGCAGGCTTGCTCGTTGATCTTCTGATCGCTCAATACCCGGGTGGCCGTTACGTTTGGCAGACCGCTTGAGGCTTGTGAGTGTTTAATATGACCATCACCTACTGCCGACGTATTGACGAGTCTTTAGAGTCCTACACAGAGGTTTCCTGGGTCAAGCGAAACGAAATAGGAGCGCATATGAGATATGTGCGGGACCGAGAATAATACCAGTATGTGATACTGTATTCTATTCTCGCGATTTGTATCATTAGACGGTTATATGAGATATAGCCGGGTTACCGAATCAAATGTTGATTCGATATATTGATACACTTGATATTAGTCGGTTGTATTTATTATGACCGGATCGTTAAGTCAAGTGTTGATTTAATGATTTAATGTATAATTATATATTTAATATATTATTTTACATTGACTAGTATTGGTTCACTTAAGATTGATTTTCTCACTTGATGTGCACAAGTTGTATATATGATATATGTTTGTGCACTAGTTTGTATCATGATTGATGATACATGCAAACTTGGGTGTGTGTATGACTTACACTATATTTAGGTTAATGGTAAAGGTTATTTATTTATTTAGTAATTCAAAAATGGTGGTTATTTTTGAATTAGCTTGAAACTTCATGAAGCTTTCAAGCATCTTTGACAAAGTCCACCATTTTTGTTTTGCATGAGATTTTTACTAACCTAACCATTAACTTAAACTCTAGTTTAGTCTTTATATTGGTTAGCTCACCCATGGTTGCATCATGAAAGACTTCACTTGATTATTCATTTTCAATAATTCATTCTATTCTTTTCTTTCTTCTTCATCTTCTTCAAGTGAAGAAAGCTTGCTAGAAAATTTTCAAGTGAAGAAAAAGAGTGAGAAATCCAAATCTAAAGTGAACCCACTTCCTATTTCTTCATCCTCTATCGCTTGCCATGTAGTATAGGGTGTTCTCTTCACAAAGTCCATGACCAAGTGAAGATGGAGCTTGAGCTTGAGTCTCCTCGACGTAGATCATCTTCGGCCTCGAAGTCAACAGCCTAGCCCGCTCATTTCTCCGAAGAAACCATCGCTAGAGTCCGGGATCCCGATGATCGCAGCGAAGGGACGTCAACACGGAGCTTTAGAAGTGAAGGACTGAATCTACAAAGGTTGTAATCTCTTTCACTTGTAGTTAAAATGTTTAACTTGCTTTTAGTTTCGCCTAATCTCTAGTAACGATCTTGCATAGGGTTGTTCGGCACATTAAAAAATTTGATTTTGGCATGGTAGATCCCTTATAGAACCTTGTTAGTATGCCTAGGAACCTTACATGATGAACTATTCTTACCAAACGAACCATGTCCTTCGGTCTTCGTTCTTCATCCTTAGCTCCTAGTGGCCACCTTGAACTTGCTTGATCTTCTTTTGTTGCTCCGTCGGTTCTCCGGGATCGAGCTTGTTCTCCGGTCTTCCTAAGTCCTTGATGATCAACCCGAGGGGTTTGATTAATGGCTCTAGCTCCTTGCTAAGTGTCAAAAGGAGCAACTAGAAAACTTGGGATGCTAGTCCAAGTGATCTAGGATGTAGTTTAAATATCTAAGTGTAAAACTATCTCTTTCTTGTCTCTTCACTTGATTCTCAACACATGAGAAGGTAGTGAAGAGGAAGAAGATGAAGGTAGAGGAAGCTAAAGAGGAAGGAGGAGATGGTGAGAAAAATGGAGCTCAAAATAATAAAGCAACCATGAGAGAGAAAATCACACACAATGATTATGTATATGATTTTCTAGAATAAAAAATCCACAACCATACTTCAATAGTAACCACAAATGAATTATAAATTCATTTGTTAACTATTGAAGCATGGTCAACTCTATTCCTCCCTTACCTCACACTTTACACCTCATTTCCATTTATCAAATAAATGGAAAATACATAATGAGGTGGCCACCTTCTAGAAGGAAATCTGTAATAAATACGGATTTCAGTCTACTGTATATACATACCTGCATTCGGATAAAAATACGAATGCCTAAAAAGATAGAATAACACGAAGAACGTAATACTAGAATGTATATATCGAAATACATATATGTAAATTATTAAATCAATACCTGATTTAATAATCCGGCTCAAACCCGAGCCGGCTAGTATTACCAACTGTCCGAGTACAAAGTACATCAATCGATCGAACCCTGCACGTATCCAATACGGCTACTACATCATTTCGCCTGAATCATGGAAACGCTCTTGTGGGACTCTGAAGACTCGACAGTACGCCGGCAGTGAGTTACTGGATAAATCCATAACCACAAGCACGTCAGCGGCACTAGCTGTACATAACGGCTACCCGGGTACTTATCGAAAGGAATGCCGATGAGCAAACTCATCCGGATCCCTACTGAGCCTATCCGTGACAATATCTGTACAGTCCGGTCTCTTCGTCGAAGAGTATCGTATACCGGGTCTAGGGGGTGGTAAACATCAGACCCTAATGCCCCGATAAGTCGTGCTGATGTGGCTCAGGACCAATCCGGGAAACTACTGATCGGCCTATCAGTAAATCCATACTGCCTTGGCCATGGTCTTATGGTCCTGACCAATCTAACACAGTGAGATATCGACTCCCTATACCGGGAGAGACGAATCCCCAACAATCGCTCATTGCCTCCATGTGGCTCGGGACTGTACCCAACCAAAACCTGTTTGCACGACTTAGCAGAGCCATGGTAGGGTAGTGATCAAAGCACAGTGGGAACTCACACGAGACAAATGCCGATCTCAGATCTAAAGACTAACCTGTACTAATGTCACCTAAGAACTTCCACCTGACGATAGATATAGTACCATCTGGAAGTTCTCGGTGAGTCCGTCTGGTGTATTCACCCCCAGTGAGCACCTGTATACGATCTTAGGTCTAAAAACTAATGGTTGCGGGACCAAACCATCGCCCCTTGTCGAGGTCTAGAAAACGTATACACTAGTCTACTCCGGAATATCGATACCCAGTCTCGATACTCCCACGACTATGGACTATTTAAGGATGTGCGTATCGACTACCTAGCTCCCACAAGTATGATCGCCATCACAACGCAGGTAGTCTAGCAACGATCCTATGTGCTTTATCAACATGTCTAAAAGATATGTAATATCAAGTAAAAATATACACATGTTAAGATAAAGTCAAACCAAATAGCATACTATCATATCGAGTAAGACTGTCCTGTACATATATATGTCCAATCATCCATATGTATACATATACTATAATGGCCTCTAGGGCATACATATCAAACACATATCTCAGTGAAATTTGAGTAATAAAACTGAAGTATTATCAATGAAATCGATAGAGAAACCGTGTCCAGCATCGATACAAAACATATATCTGAATATCTCAATGTCTCAATGTCTCAATATCTCGGGCTCCGACAATCCGGACTAGCCCATATCATCAAATCTCAATATCTTAGGCTCCGGCAATCCGGACTGGCCCCTATCATCAAATCTCACGACTACGTCGGTATCCTCCGGATATCCGCCGCGTCATAAATAACCGGTTGGTAGTGCTCCCCTGCCGGCTCAACGGCATCATCTGCGACCATCTTGCCCCGGGGTACCGCACCGGGTCCACCATGCACCTGCAGACGGTTCATCCTCCTCCTCGAATCAAGTGTATGATATAGCTCAAGAGCCGAGAAAACTCATGGTGGACATATCTCACATCATATCACGAGAAAACCGCATTTTCTATTTTTAGAAATGATAATCGGTTTATAAAATCTTGCGGTTTCTCCAAATCCAGAAATCTCATGGAAAATCCAAATCCTAAACTCCAAAGTAAATAGCAGTGAAATGCCGGCGTAAAGCCCATAATATTTCATAACAATGAATATACATATGCATGCACGAAGTGTCTAAGTAAGAAATGCGATGTCAAACTAGCATATGAAGGCAATGTACTAGTACTATATTACAACTACCAGCTAGCAATTTATACTTACGAAATAATGTTTTCTAAGGTGTACGTGACATGAAAATTACCGATGATGTGTGTGTGAGCTGGCAAATAAGTGTACGTGGGGCATATACATCATCAGTAATGGTGCTGGTGTCTTGACAACATGTTTCATAATAACTAACAAAAACACATATAAGCATGCAATGCGATACGAACAGCAGGAATATATGGCAAATGAATAGTAAATGCAACAATAAAGAAATATACATTCCTAAATATGAGTCATACAGTTTTTTGTATCTGAAATCGCACGAATCATGGTTTTAGTAAATATAGGGCTACGAGGTCTTCGAGAAAAGATGCATCCTTTTGAAAAATCCATAGTATCCCTACGCCTATTTTTAAAATACTCACGATTCGTTAATTTTGAAAATAAGTATGACTCAAGCCCAATCTAACATCTACCTGATAACTACAGGACTAAACTAAGAGACTAAATCAAAAGGGTAAGGAAATCCAGCTAAGTCTGAGTCGATATATCTAGTAGTCAGTGATCCCGCCTCAATAGTGTCACGTACGATAAAATATATTATACAACATTCTCGAGTCGAGAGTGCGGATCAATCATCATATTTATACATTGTACGATAAAATCCATCGTACGGCATCCCAAAATCGGGGTACGGGTCAATATCACATATACCTCATTATTCAACTGGTATCATTATCATCATATCTTAAACTAAGGGTATTGCTCTAAAGTCTAGTACTTTCCGATACCATCAACAATATCGCGTGTGTATGAAAACACATTGCTTAACGATCCGCTATAATATCATGTCGTGTCTTATGGCACGACCTAAATCACGTCACTGATCTCACGGTATCATGCCCAATCACATCGACTCATCTCCAAGTATCATATACTATCCTCAATATACGTGTATGTGTATATGTATATATATATAGCAACGCATCCACATACATACATATATATATACATATATCATATACACCAAAATATAACACATGTGTGCAAGTATATGTGTGTCAACCTTATTCTAAGGTTCGCGACTAAGAAACTAACTAAAAACGTTTTCTACCAATTACACTAAAACTAACCCATGCTCTCCTAAAATCTTTCTTGATAACTAATAATGTTTCACATAACACATATTCGTATATATACAAGATATATCATAGGCTACACTACGAACTGCGGGGGTGCTATACGCCATCCACCCGACTTCCCCTGAAAATATATATCTACTTACCTTGATCCTTGCTTGCCGAATTCGATGTCACCTTGATCCTCCTTGTCGTACGACGTCTATATGGGTACCTACACATATCACACATAGTATCGTAAACCAAAATCGCGGATGAAAACCACAACGGCACACGAAACACACGTATAGGTTAGAACCTATGGTCTACGCATGCGAGAATAATCAAACAACTCCCGATATCGACGTACAACATCAAGTGACCGAGACAAAACACAATTACCCAAGTTCAAGTTCACAAAATTCATAAAACCGAAATCAGAAACTATGAAAACTTGCCCCAGATTTTACTCCAGGTTAAATTAGCCAATTTTGCATATGTGGAGGGTCTAATTAACTGATATAGGAACCACAGACCAAGCACGAGGCCTAGGGGTCAAGTCCTGGCCGCAATTTGCGGCCAGATAGGTAATTTTGGCGGCCAGGTGAAGGGGTTTGGGTCTCGGGTCTTCAGGGTAGCTTCTAGGTCACCTGCACACATCTCTGTAATTGCTAAATATTTTTCAGGTCCCCCAGGTTATAGCAGATCTCAATACATCACCACAATTTCTAGAAAATCCAATATCGGCAGATTTCAAAGTTCGCATTTGGGGTATCTGGGCTCAGTTTGATCCAGTATTCTAGCACTAGGCGGGTTTGTAGTCACTACTAATCCTTAATTGCACCTTCCCATATCATAGAAACTTCTAACCCTCATCTAGGAATTTTCCATCATCACAAAACCTCAATTTATCAACTCTAAACTACTATGGGTGTTTAAGGAATTCAAATACTACACTAATGGTGAAAGAATTATCTCATTTGGCAACTCAAGAAATTTCTTGAGTTGCCCCGAGTTTTCAAAATCCCAACTTTCTTGGTTCCCCATACTTGTAGTGAGCTTGTGCATACTTTTTGTGAAAGGAAATAGCTGTTTTGAGGTGTTTTTGGGGTTGATATGAGGTGGTGGAGGTGGTGGAGGGAAGAGGGCAGCCATGCATGAAGAAGGAGAAGAAAATGGTGAAGGGAAAATGAAGTGAAAACAAATGGGAGCCTTGGTCAAATGACCCCTCACCTCTCTCTCTCTTCTCTCTCTTGTCCATACCCATTTCTTTAATATTTTCCTTTTTCTTTTCTTATGGTTTTATTTCCTTTGCATTCCCAAATTAAAACAAAGCCATGCTATAATAAAAGGAGAAGGTCATGGTAGAATAAATGTAACAAATGCTAGCAAATATGATATGGTGCATGTCACATGCACAAAACACAATCAATGCATGATTAAATACTAATCGAGTTTAGTAACACTAACTTATATATAAATCATTGTATACTAAATTGTAAAATTCCCAATTTTCATAAATTCTTTTAAAAATCAATAATTGATATAAATTTCCAAATATTTCCCAAATTTATCGGTATATAATTATACCATATCATTAAAACTAACCTCCACACATTAAAATATCCATAATATTTATTATTTTAATTATACAAATTCCAAAAATAATATTTTATTTTTCTGAAATGTTTCAATTATATATATGATATATAATAAACGTTGCTTATGTTTTGCACCCGCGCTATTCCAGCCCCCGCTCTGCCGGTAGTTAAGTAACCTAACGGTGCATGACGGGGACCCGTGGCGAATGCGGATAGCATAAGCGTACGTTCTATTTTCGTTTTATTTTTCTGTATAGGAAACATTAATTGATGGGACTTCATTAATGAGATTAATGAAAAGAAAGAAACCAAAAGATGTTGTGGAATCAAATTTTCAAAAAGGGTAACTCTAGTTTTTGCTTTGCATAGTGGTATTCCTTGATGAATATCCAGCACCTCATTCGATGAGGAAAGAGCCGAGATCCTTTCACCGGGAGTAACCTCTTTAGTGAAACTAGCAAATGCTACAACCAACTGGGTTTTGTTTTTGATAACTTCTCTAGTTCTTGCTTTGCATAGTGGTATTCCTAAATATCCTACACCTCATTCGATGAGGAAAGAGCCGAGATCCCTTCACCGGGAGTGACCTCTTTAGTGAGACTAGCAAAAGCCTCAAAAACATTCCTTTTCAAAATCACTGGATTCTACAACAATATCAAGTTCATTACGTTAAAGTTTTTTCTCAAAACCAGCTGTAGCCCTCCATCATTTCAGATAAGTGCCATTTAGTATTTGTGCTACGTTTGTTGACTATGTTAAGGCGTAGTGTGCGGTAGCTAATTGGTGCTTATCTGTAACCATATGATGTGATTGGATTAGAATAGTCGTACGACTTTGTTGACTATGTTAAGAGTCGTACGGGTGGGTTTAATTCAATCAAGAAATGACGAGTTGAACTTGACTAGCGCTTATGAATTGTTGACTATGTTAAGGTCATAAGTTGCTAGGGGAAAAAATTATTATCGGGAATTTCAAGTGTTGAAATTTGCAATAAGATTACATACTTTCTATGTGATAGTTTGGATGCCGATACCCACTGCGAGTAAAAGTTAATCTTGGGAGAATTTTGCACTTTATAATTAGCTAATCCAGTAGGTGTCTAGAAAGGTGTCAATGGGGTTAGGCATCTAGGAAAACGAGGTTTATTTTAATTAGGTCCGTGCGATAGCACGGGAAACGTCCCTCGGAGTACCGATACCTGCCTGGCCGAACGATTGGTAAACCTGTAGGGTGTAATTAATCCCGGCTAATCTTACCTTTTAGGGTTTGAAGGAAGATTTGATAAAAACCGTGGGAGACATCCTGATTAGATAAGATAATAACCAATCTGATCTTGCAAAGAGCGCATGCTAACGCGTTTCCTTCTCTTTCTCTCCAGGCAGCAACCAATGTCACGCCTTAATCAAGATAATAATATGGATGTATTGACCGAACCCTCCTTTTATACAGGGCTAGGGAACATTGGTCCCGCTTTATCTTATGACTGTCCTAAGTCTGAGTAAGGGATAGGGGAATATCAGGATTCCCGCGCCACCCGTACGAAGAAACAGCATGTTGATATATCTTCTTCGGGTGTATTCGTTACCGAGAACTGTTTCTCAGCTTATTCTGTGTCCTGGGTATTGGATACCGGATCAGGATCCTGCATATATAATTTGTTACATGTGCTAAAGAAAGGTAGAGAACTGGGAATGATTGATAAATCCTTAACAGTAAGGAATGGTGCAATTGTTGCAGCCAAGGCAGTTGGCGATTATCACCTTGTATTACCAACTCCTAATACATTGATTCTGAATGACTGTTACTACGTACCAAAGATGATGTGCAACATTATATCGGTTTCTTTGCTAACTAAAGAAGGATATAATCTCACATTAGAGGATAATGTTATGAACATTTTCCAGAATCAAGTGTTGATTGGATCTGGTACGTTATGTAACGGTATATACGTTCTTAATCAAAGTACAGTTCTTAACATACAGAACACAAACAAGAGGAAAAGTTCAGAAATGAATGAAGTCTTCTTATGGCACTGTAGACTAGGTCATATCAATGCGACAAGACTGGCTAAGTTGCATAAAGATGGATATTTGAATCCGTTCGAATTTTCATCTTATGAAACTTTCTAGTCATGTCTCAAAAGCAAGATGACCAAAACTCCGTTTACTGGACACGGAGAAAGAGCTTCTGAACTCTTAGGACTAATACATAGTGATGTATGCGGTCCTATGTCTACACATGCCAGGAATGGTTATTCGTACTTTATTACATTCACCGATGATCTCTCAAGGTTCGGACATGTGTTCTTCTTGAAACACAAATCTAAAGCTTTTGAGAAATTCAAGGAATATAAGTGCGAAGTAGAAAACCAGACGGGCAAAAGTATTAAAATCCTACGATCTGATCGGGGAGGAGAATACTTGAGCGGGGAATTCCATGATTATCTAAAAGAGAATGGGATTCTCTCTCAGCTTACTCCTCCTTATACGCCATAGCACAACGGTGTATCGGAGCGAGGGAATCGCACCCTATTAGATATGGTGCGCTCTATGATGAGTACTGCTAAGTTGTCTATTTCTTTTGTGGGTTATGCGCTTGAGACAGTTGCATATCTATTGAATCAAGTTCCATCAAAATCTGTGCCTAAAACACCATATGTGATATGGAGTGGAAAGAGGCCGTATCTTAAACGAGTTAAAATATGGGGTTGTCCGGCCTATGTTAAAAGACAAAATCCGGACAAGCTCGAGGCAAGATCAGTTCTATGTAAGTTTATAGGATATCCAAAGAATTCACAAGGATATATCTTCTACCACACAGATGAACAAAAGGTGATTGTTTCTCAATATGCCACCTTTTTAGATAAGGAATTTCTTGTAAAAGAAATTAGTGGTAATGAGGTAGAACTGGAAGAAGTTCCAACAGCACAAAGTGCAACTGACAGTTTGGTGGAACCGGAGGATCCAATAGTACCCAATGAACCCCAGCCACTCCGTAGATCTAGTAGGGTTCCTCACCCACCTGAGAGATACTACGGTTTTCTCATAGACGGTGGGAGCGAGAATTGCATCATGGAAGATGATAACCCTACTAGTTTCGAGCAGGCCATCATGAGTGGAGACTCTGTGTAATGGATGGATGCTATGCGATCCGAGATGGAATCCATGTACACCAACAAAGTATGGACTTTGGATGTTGCTCCTGAAGGGGTAAAACCCATTGAGAGCAAGTGGATCTTCAAAAACAAGATTGGTGTATATGGAAAAGTTGAGACTTTCAAAGCTATACTTGTAGCAAAAGGTTGCGTCGACTATGATGAAACCTTTTCTCCTGTCGCTATGCTTAAGTTCATCAGGATCCTACTTGTCATTGCTGCATACCATGACTATGAAATCTGGCAGATGGACGTCAAGACCGCTTTTCTAAATGGTGATTTAGAAGAAAGCATGTACATAACACAGCCAGAGGGTTTCGTAGACAGTGGGATCGGCGGAAAGGTGTGCAAGCTAATTAAATCCATCTACGGATTAAAACAGGCGTCGCGGAGTTGGAACATCTATTTTGATGAAGCTATCAAAGAGTTTGACTTCATCAAAAATGTAGATGAACCTTGTATATATAAGAAGGCAGTAGAGAGTAAGGTGGTCTTCCTCGTATTGTACATGGATAATATACTCTTGATAGGAAACGATGTTCCTATGCTACACTCGGTCAAGCTCTTCTTATCACTCAAGTTCTCCATGAAAGATCTTGGTGATACCTCCTACATCCTGGGGATAAAGATCTATAGAGATAGATCTAAACGGATTTTGGGATTTGTTCTAATCCAGGTACATTGACACCGTACTAAAGAGCTTTAGTATGGAAGATTCCAAGCGAGGTAATTTACCCGCTTGTTCAGGAATCACTCTCTCCAAAAAGATGTCTCCCAAGACTGATATGGAGAGGGCTCACATGCAAAAGAAACCCTATGCTTCAGCAGTAAGCTCTATCATGTATGCGATATTATATACCAGACCGGATGTAGCTTACTCACTAGGTGTAGTGAGCAGGTATCAATCAGACCTGGGGAAAACCACTGGACAGCTGTGAAGAACATTCTTAAGTTCTTGAGAAAGACTAAAGAAATGTTCTTGGTGTATGCTAACGGTGAACTCCAGGTGGAGTCCTTTACCGATTCGAGCTTCCAGAGTGATAAAGACGACAGTAAGTCGGTCTCGGGTTTTGTCTTTACCCTCAACGGAGGGGCGGTGTGTTGGAAGAGTTCCAAGCAAAACACCATAGCAGAATCGACGATGGAGGCTGAATACATCGCTGCCAACGATGCTGCCAAAAAGGCTGTCTAGATGAAGAAGTTCATTGCTGGGCTTGGTGTGGTTCCATCCATTGAGCATCCAATCCTCTGTATTGTGATAACAATGGAGCTGTGGCTTTGGCCAAGGAACCCAGGTCCCATCAGAGATCCAGACATATTCTGAGGCGGTATCACCTGATCAGGGAGATAGTAAATCGCCGGGTGATCGAGGTCAGGAGAGTTGACACGAAGGACAACGTAGCGGATCCACTCAGAAAGGCCCTCCCCTAGATACAGTTTGAGAGACTTTTTAGGATGTTTGGTATGAGATACTACAACACATGGCATTAGTGCAAGTGGGAGATTGTTAGGAATATGTATGCCCTAGAGGCCATTATTGTACATGTGATGTATATTATAGTGGATGCTTGGACATATATAGAGAGGACTTTCTTGCTCGACATGATAGTATGTTATCTGCTTACTCTTTATCTTAACATGTTGACTGGTATTCTTTACTGTCATTCTCTCACATATTGATAAAGCACTTAGGATATGTACTTGACTGCCAGGTTATGATGAGATCATACCAGTGGGGCCAGGGTGGTCCAAAAGTACATCCTTTAATCAGTTCCTAGTCGTGGGAATATCGAGACCAGGGCATCGATATTCCAGTGTAGACTAGTGTGTACGTTTCTTGTCCCTTAGAGGGCGATGGTTGATCACACAACCATTGGTGTTTGACATCAAAGATTATACACAGGTGCTCATTGGAGAATGGGTACACCGAACATGACTCGCTGAGGACTCCTAGTTGGTAGTATACCTATCGTCAGATAGAAGTCCTTTGGTGACACTGGTACAGGTTAGTCTGTAGACCCGAGATCGCCATAGAGTCTTGTGTGGCTCCCACCGTGCTTTGATTTCCTCCCTACCATAGCTCAAAGGAGTCGTGCAAACAGCTCGATTTTGGGTACAGTCCCGAGTCACATGGAGGCAATGAGCAATAGGAGGGGTTTCGTCTCTCCCGATATTGGGGGTTGATCTTGCGCTATGCTCGATTGGTTATAACTGGAAGTCCCTGACCAGGGCTGCTGCCGAGATTTACTGATAAGTGTTATCAGTAGTTTCTCAAACCGTTATAGGCCAGACATCGGCATGACTTATCACGTTACTGGGGTCTGACGTTTACCACCCATAGACATGATATGCGACATATCAGATGAAAAGACCGGACTGTATAGTAGTGTTACTGATAGGCTTCATGGAGAGTATGGACGAGCTTGCTTGTTGATCTTCATATCGCTCAATACCCTGGTAGCCATTCGTCCAGCTAGTACCGCTGATGGCTTGTAGGTGATTGATGTGATCATCACCTACTGCTGGCGTATTGACGAGTCTTTAGAGTCCCACACAGAAGTTTCCTGGTTCGAGCGAAACGAAGTAGGGCACATATGTTGATATGTGCGTGGACCTGATTAAATATGAGTATGTGATACCGTATTATAATCTGGCAGTTATCTGATGTCGGTCGGGTTATATGTGATATAACCGGATTATCGAATCAAGTGTTGGTTTGATAATGTGATATTCAGATTAATGATATTAGTCGGTTATATGAGATGTAACCGGATTATTAAATCAAGTGTTGATTTAATAATATGATATATATTATATGATATAATTATATCTTGACTAATATCATTAGCTCACTAATTGTGCTTCTTAATATATATTAATATATGTATATTTGATATATGTATTTATATATATATATTATTTGAAGCATGGAATCTATTTTCTATTTTTAGAAAATACAAAATGAGGTGTAAATTGTGGAGATATTTGTGGAATGGGCAAGGCATGGGTTTTTATCGTATTATATTGGTCTTGACTCACTATTCAAGAATGGTTAAAATTTAGAATTGCAATTTATTCCATGCTTGATTAAGTGAGGAATGGGAGAGCCAGTTTGAGTTTACTCTCATTGATTTTTCATTCTATGCTTGCTCTTAGCTTGAGTTCATGCCTTAGTCAATTCCATGAGCCCTTGCTCTCTACAATTTTCTTCACCTCACTTCTAAGTTCAAACCCTCACATGTGATGTGAATCATTGAACTTGTGAAAACCCTAGTGAGCAAAATAAACCCCTACTTCACCATCTCACATTAGATTAGCAATTTGATATGGAGCGTTGCCTTCACTAATGAGAATAGTGAAGGGTTAGCTTGAGCTAGTGGACTTCGGGTGGATCGTCTTTGGTGTGAAGATCACAAAGGAGGTTCTTTCATCTTGAAGAGGAGCCTAGTGGAGTCGCGTGGATCACAACCCGGAGCTAGAGAAGAGAAGGACTTGATCTTCAAGGGTATAACCTTCTTTCCCTTCTACTAGTTTTGTGATCATACCAATCTAAACCCTAATATTCTAGCAAAGATGTTGGTTTGTCTAGCTTAGCACCAATAAAAAATTGAATTTGGCATGCTTGATGCCACTTGGAAACCATGGTGGTGCTAGGGTAGACTTTCAGAGACGTACCAGGGGGCGATAGAGCGCGTGGAGGGCCACTTTGGTTGCCTACTCCCCTGGCGATCGCCTCTCCTCCAATTTCTTATGTACGCAATTTGGAGGATGTTCCCGGGTCTAAACTATGCCTTGTTCGTGTAAGTCCACGTTGCCCACCCCGGTGCTTGCGGGGAGGCGGAAAACGGAATAAAAATCGGATTTTTATCGAACTAGGCAACATGGACTAACTAAAGGAGGATCTTTGCTAAACAAAAACTAACTACAAGCTAACTAGTCTTAGCTACATGGAAGAAAGGTTATACCTAGGGCTTTATGTCCTTCTCTCCTTGCTCCTTGGAGTGAAAGAAAATGTTCACCTTGTCGCCTTCTCTAGTCGAAGAAGGATCCACCCGAGAGCCTCAACCTTTGGCTTCAACTTCAAGCTAGAAGTAACTAAGGTGCTAGAAGTGCTAATCCTAGAACCTTAGATGAGAGTAGAGATTACTTTAGAGAGGTTTATCTCAAGCTCATGTGTTTCTCAACTCATGAGAGGGGAGAGCTTGAGAGAGAAGAAGAGGAGGAGAGAGAATCTATATGATAGAATGAGAGAAATAATGAACCATTCTCTCATATATGTGTGAATTATGTAAATTAGATAATTAGCTAGATAATTGTCATGGTTAATCAAGACTTGACCATTATCATTTCACATTAAATGTAAATTGCAAGGATCAAAGAGCATCTTTTATATGGAATGATGATGGTCAACATGTCAACCTAAGTCAACAAGTCAAGATAGGTCAAATGGTCAACAACCCTAACCATGCACAATTATATTTAACTAATATCAATTAATCATAATACACACATAAGCATTAGGGTTAAGAAAATGACAACGGTCATTAACCCTAATCAAAGTCCTCTCCCTCTGTCTCAGTCAACTGTGCATACGCACCCGCATCCGTGATCCGAGGAACACGAATACAATGAGATAAAACCAATCTCAAATCATATACTAGGATCCGGCTTAAACCAAAGCCCGCTAGTATAAGCTGTCCGGACAGCAAACGTGCACAAGTGCGCGGATGTGAACGAACCCTGTCGCAAAACCATGCGACCTCTACTCATTTTGCCTAAAGGCGAATAACTCTCTGTGTGGGACTCTAAAGACTCGACACTACGCTGGCAGTGGGTTTAGCCACAGACCGCAAGCGGCACTAGCTGTACGTAACGGTCCCCAGGTAGATGCCGATAAGAAGACTGACGAGGTGAACCCATCTGAACTCCTACTGAGCCTGAATGTGACAGTCTTCGTACAGTCCGGTCTGTTCGTCTGATACATCGCATGGCGGGCCTAGGGGCGGTAAACGTCAGTCCCCTAATAGCGGTACAAGTCGTGTCGGAGTGTAGCCCAGAACACCCTGAGATAACACTGGAAACCTACCAGTATATCTCGCTTGCCCTGGCCAGGGACTACTTGTGTAATGGCTCTCCTGGACACAGCGCGATGTCAACCCCCAATACCGGGAGAGACGAATCCTGTCTAACCGTCACTGCCTCCAAGTGCTTCGGGACTGCACCCAAAAACTACCTGTTTGCAAGACTCCTTTGAGCCGTGGTAGGGTAGTAATCAAAGTGCAGTAGGAACACACTCGAGGCGAAGTGACAGTGTCAAGTCAGCGGACTAAGCTGTACTCATGTCACCTGGGAACTGATAACTGACGATATGTATAATACCAACCAACAGTTCCCGACGAGTCCTGTCCAGTGTACTCGTAACCTAACGAGCACCCGCATACTATCTCAAGTATGACGTACTGACGGCTGTGGGACAGACCTTCTCCCACGCTGGGATGAGAAGCGCATACGCTAGTCTACTACGGAGTATCGATGCCTTGTCTCGATAGTCCTACAACTAGGGACCTGTATAAGGAAGTGCTTATGGATTACCCAGCCCCCACGAGTGTGAGCGTCATCACAACGCTGGTAATCAAGCAAAGATCTTAAGGGCTCCACTAATGCGTATAGGTGATATAATAAAAGAAACACATGTACACATTAAAGCAGAGACAAACCAAGTAGCATACTACCATTTCGAGCAAGATTGTATATACAACTGTGAATATCCCAAGCTTCCATCAAGTAATATACATACTAGTATGATACAGTAATGGCCTCTAGCGCATATACACTAACAATCTCCCACTTGCACTAAGGCCATGTACTGGCGTATCGAAGACCTATCATCTCGATCAGCCGCTCGAACTGAGTCTGGGGTAAGGCCTTCTTGAATGGATATGCAGTGATGTCTTCTGAAGCAACCCTCCGAACCTCGATCTCCTAGCGATCCACGATCTCCCTGATCAGGTGATACCGCCTCAAGATGTATCTGGATTTCTGATGGGACCTGGGTTCCTTCGCTAAAGCTATAGCCCCGTTGTTGTCGCAATACAGAGGTATTAGATTAACAATGGACCGAACCACCTGAAGTTCTTTCAAGAACTTCCTCATCCAGACGGCTTCTTTTGCGGCATCAGATGCAGCGATGTATTCCGCTTCCATAATCGAGTCAGCAACGGTTTCCTGTTTGGAGCTCTTCCAACACACCGCCCCTCCATTGAGGGTAAAGACAAAACCCGACATGGACTTGGAATCATCCTTATCATTCTGGAAGCTGGAGTCAGCAAAGGCCTCAATCTGGAGGTCTTTTCCGCCATACACCAAGAACATCTCCTTAGTCCTTCTCAGGTACTTGAGAATGTTCTTTACCGCTATCCAATGTTTCTCCCCAGGGTTTGACTGATACCTGCTTACCACACTCAGTGCATAAGCCACATCTGGTCTGGTACACAACATCGCATACATTATAGAGCCTACCGCAGAAGCGTAGGGTATAATAGACATGCGATCCCTCTCCAAATCAGTCTTGGGAGACATCTCTTTGGAGAGGGTGATCCCGTGACAAGCCGGTAGATTACCGCGCTTGGAATCTTCCATACTGAATCTTTTCAGTATGGTGTCGATGTACCTGGACTGTAAGAGTCCTAAAATCCTCTTGGATCTGTCACGGTAGATCCAGATCCCCAGAATGTATGAGGCATCACCCAGGTCTTTCATGGAGAACCTGTGTGACAAGAACCCTTTGACAGATTGTAGCATAGGAATGTCATTTCCTATTAAGAGAATGTCATCCACGTATAAAACGAGGAATACTATAGTTCTCGCTACAAATCTACAATAGATGCATGGTTCATCTGGATTTTTGATAAAGCCAAATTCCTTGACCATCTCATCAAAACAGATGTTCCAGCTCCGCGATGCCTGCTTTAGTCCATAAATGGACTTAAGAAACTTGCACACCTCTCCGCTGCTCTCACTCTGAATGAAACCTTCTGGCTGGTCCATATAGACACACTCCTCTAAATTTCCATTTAGAAAAGCGGTCTTTACGTCCATCTGCCAAATCTCAAAATCGTGGAAGGGAGCAATGGCAAGAAGGATCCGAATGGATTTCAGCATAGCTACTGGAGAAAAGGTTTCGTCATAGTCCAAACCAGGTCGCTGACGAAAACCCTTTGCAACCAGTCTAGCTTTATAGGTCTCAACATGTCCATCTACACCAATCTTCCTTTTGAAGATCCACTTGCATCCTACGGGTTTTACCCCATCTGGAGCAATGTCCAACGTCCATACTTTGTTGGTGTACATGGACTCCATTTCGGTCCGTATTGCATCCAGCCATTTTACTGAGTCAACGCTCTGAATGGCTTGCTGGAAGCTAGTAGGCTCATCACAATCAATGATGCAATCCTCTCTATCCCCGTCTATGAGAAAACCGTAGTATCTCTCGGGCGGCTGAGACTGCCTACTACTCCTGCGGAGTGGCGTGGGAATGTCCTGATCTTTCGAACCCTCTGGTTCTACTAAGCTTTCAGTAATAGCTCGTGGTTCTGGAATTTCTTCCAGTTCTATTGCGCTCCCACTAATTTCCTTTTCCAAGAACTTGTGTTCTAGAAAGTGGGCATGGCGAGAAACAAAAATCTTTTGTTCCTCTTCGCAATAGAAGAAATATCCCTTGGAGTTCTTTGGATATCCTACAAACTTGCACTGTACTAAGCGTGCCTCGAGCTTATCCGCATGCTGCTTTTTGACAAAAGCTGGACATCCCCATGTCTTAATGTGATTAAGATAGGGTCTCTTCCCACACCACATCTGATATGGCGTAGTAGGCACAGTCTTAGTTGGAACTCGGTTCAAAAGGTATGCAGCTGATTCTAGCGCATATCCCCAGAATGATTGCGGTAACTCAACGTTACTCATCATGGACCGTACCATATCCAATAGGGTTCGGTTCCGTCTCTCCGATACACCGTTATGTTGCGGAGTGTATGGAGGAGTAAGCTGAGAGAGAATTCCATTCTTTTTTAAGTAATCCAGGAACTCGGCACTCAAGTATTCACCACCTCGATCAGATCTCAGTGCCTTGATACTTTTGCCTGTTTGTTTTTCTACTTCATTCTTGTATTCCTGGAATTTTTCAAAGGCCTCGGATTTATGTTTCATTAAGAAGACATAACCGTACCTTGAAAAGCCATCCGTAAAAGTAATGAAGTAAGAATAACTGCTTCGTGCATGTGTAGACATTGGACCGCACACGTCACTGTGTACGAGTCCCAAGAGCTCGCTCGCTCTCACTCCGTGTCCAGTGAACGGAGTTTTTGTCATCTTTCTTTTGAGACAGGATTGACAAGTTGCATACGATTGATATTCGAACGGATCCAAATATCCTTCTGTATGTAACTTAGTCAACCTTCTCTCATTGATATGACCGAGTCTACAATGCCATAAGAAAGTCTGATTGATTTCTGGAGACTTACTTTTGTGTGTATTCTGGACATTGAAAATCTGTGGTTGGTTTAATACGTATATACCATTGCTCAATGTACCTGACCCAATCAGAACTTGATTAAGGTGAATGTTTACAACATTACTTACAAACGCAAATTCATAACCTTCTTTAGAAATCAAAGATACAGAAATGATATTACAAGTTGCATTGGGTACAAAAAAGCAATTACGTAAAACCAAAATATGTCCATCTGACATTCCCAGGTGATAGTCCCCCACGGCCTCAACATCCATGCTAGCTCCGTTCGCAACTTGGAGGGTCATGTCACCTGCCTTCAAAAACCTACGCTTTCTCAACCCCTGCAAAGAATTACAGATATGAGATCCTGATCCGGTATCCAATACCCAGGAAGTAAAGTTTATTGATAGACAGTTTTCAATAACATACACACCAGAAGCTGAAGCCGCAACTTGCTTCAGATCCTGTGTTCTGGCCTTCCAAGCCCTGCAATCTTTCTTCCAGTGTCCACTCTTGTGACAGTAGAAGCATTCTTCTTTCCCCACAAGCTTCCCTGCTACCTTTGTTGCTTTTGCCTTTCCCTTCGTATCCACTTTACTAATACCGCTCCTTGGTTTGGCGGGGGCTTTCTTCTTCTTTCCCTTGGCTTTCGCCCAGGGCTTAGAAGAGGAAGATCCTCCTACAAACAAAGTGGATATTTCCCTACCTTTCAGTAGGGTGACCTCTGCACTCCTCAGCATGTTGAGGAGCTCTGAAATTTCAACTTCCTTTTCCTGTAAGTTGAAGTTCAGGATGAACTGGGCGTAAGTGGAAGGAAGGGACTGGAGAATCAAGTCCGTATAGAGCTCATTCTCCAACGTGGTCCCAAGTTCCGCGAGCTCCTCTATGTAGCCAATCATCTTAAGCACGTGTTCCGCTACCGATGATCCGACGGCCAATCTTGCCGAAAACAGCTTCTTCTGTTAATTATATGTATGCCCTAGAGGCCATTACTGTACATAGGATGTATATTGTAGTGGATGCTGGGACATATATAGGGAGGACTTTCTTGCTCGACATGATAGTATGCTATCTGGTTGCTCTTTACCTTAACGTGTACACTGATTGTCTCTCTGTTACATGTTGGTAAAGCCCTTAGGATGTGTACTTGACTACCTGGACTATGATGCGGATCATACTAGTGGGGACATGGTAGTCTATAAGTACATCCTTCAAGGTCCCTAGTCGTGGGTGTATCGAGACAGGGCATCGATATACCAGTGTAGACTAGCGTATACCTTCTCGACCCATACAGATGGGTGATGGATGATCCCATATCCATTGGTGTTTGACATCAGAGATGATATACGGGTGCTCAGTGGAGACTGGGTACACTGGACGGACTCGCCGAGAACTCGCAGATGGTATTATACCTTACGTCAGATGGCAGTTCTCTGGTGACACTGGTACAGGTTAGTCTGTAGACCCGAGATTGTCATAGAGTCTTGTGTGATTCCCACTGTTCTTTGATTTCCACCTTACCACGTCCAAGAGGGCGTGCAAAATGGTGGTTTTTAGGTACAGTCCCGAATCACATGGAGGCAATGAGCAATAGGAGGGGATTCGTCTCTCCCGGTATAGGGAGTTGATGTTGCGCTGTGTTCGATTAGCTATAACCGGAAATCCCTGGCCAGGGTTGCTGAGATTTACTGGTAAGTGTTACCAGTAGTTTCTCGAACTGTTATAGACCTCATATCGACACGACTTATCGAGCTGCTGGGGTCTGACGTTTACCACCCTAGGCGAGATATGCGACATATCAGACGAACAGACCGGACTGTACGGTAAGTGTTACTGGTTGGATTCACAGGAGTATGAGCGGGCTTGCTCGTCGATCTTCTGATCGCTCAATACCCGGGTGGCCGTTACGTTTAGCAGACCGCTTGCGGCTTGTGGGTGTTTGATATGATCATCACCTGCTGCCGGCGTATTGACGAGTCTTTAGAGTCCTACACAGAGGTTTCCTGGCTCAAGCGAAACGAAATAGGAGCGCATATGAGATATGTGCGGGACCGAGAATAATACCAGTATGTGATACTGGATTCTATTCTCGCGATTTGTATAATCGGCAGGTTATATGTGATATAGCCGGGTTACCGAATCAAGTGTTGATTCGATACACTTGATATTAGGCGGTTATATGCGATATGACCGTATCGTTAAATCAAGTGTTGATTTAATGATTTAATGTATAATTATATATTTGATATATTACTTTGTATTAACTAGTATTTGTTCACTTTAGATGGATTTTCTCACTTGATGTGCACAAGTTGTATATGTGATATATTTTTGTGCACTTGATTGTATCATGTTTGATGATACATGCAAACTTGAGTGTGCATGCTTTAAACCATAGTTTAGGTTAATGGTTAAGGTTTATATTTATTTATTTATTTATTCATTATGGTTAAAATAAAATGGTGGCTTTCTTTTTTTATTCATGAAGCTTCATGAAGCTTTGAAAGTCTTTGCCATTTTTGTTTTATCCTTAACCTAACCATCAACCTAAACCCTAGTTTATTCTCTACATGAGTTAGCCTCACCCATGGTTGCATTATGATAACTCTTCACTTGATTTTTCATTTTTAATTGATATTCTTTTCTTCTTCTTCTTCTTCTTCTTCTTGAAAAAGAAAAGAAAAGCTTGCTTCAAAAATGTCAAGTGATGATTTCAAGTGAGAAATCCAAATCCAAAGTGAACCCACTTCCTATTTCTTCATCCTCTACCACTTGCCAAGTAGTATAGGGTGTTTTCTTCACAAGTTTCATAACTTGGTGAAGTTGGAGCTTGATCTTGAGTTGCCTCGACGTAGATCATCTTCGGCATCGAAGTCGACGACCTAGCCCGATCATTTCTTCGACGAAACCATCGCTAGAGTCCGGGATCCGATGATCGCAGCGGAGGGACATCATCACGGAGCTAAGGAAGTGGATGACTGATCTACAAAGGTTGTAGTCTCTTTCACTTAGCAGTAAAGTTGTTTACTACTTGCATGTTTCGCCTAATTTCTAGTTAACGATCTATATTAGGGTTTCTCGGCACCGAAAAAATTTGAAATTGGCATGGTTGATGCCTTGTGAGACCTCATTAGTGTGCCTAGGAACCCTACATCTTCGACACTTCGTATCGTGCGATACGAGACTGCTCTCCATACAGTTCTTTTGTATGAAGAAATATGGATTCTAAGTCCATATTCTCGTGCCTCCTCTGATGTTCGTTGTCCATAGAGGCAAGCACGAGGCATTTGGCCTTCGCGCAATCTATTTCCCAGGTCTTATAGATTTCCCTATCTACGACACTGGTTTTGGGACCTGGGACAGGGGGAGCTTTGGTGGTAAGAAGATACCCCAACTTGTCATAAGTCATTCCCATCTTGACATTCCTGAGCCAATCTTTGTAGTTTGGCCCTGTCAGTATGTTTTTATCTAGTAATAACTTAAGTCCGGTCATCTTGATTGGTCGCTGCAATTAGGAGAGAGAAAAGAAACACTTTAGCATGATGCTCTTGCAAGTTTAGAGTGGTTTTTAATTTGTCTAAACAGGATGGCTCCCACTGTCTCTCGAATCCCTCCTCAAACCATAAAGGAAGAATTAGTCGGGATCAATCTCACCGTACAATACTTACTTAACCGCTCAGCCAGGCCAGTGTTGGTACTTCGAGGGAGGTTTTCCAACGCTTTCGCGAAGTTCCTTAATTAAGTAACCTCTTTTCCCTGTGGGCGTAGCCCCGCTAACACCTTTCTAGACACCTACTAGGTTTATAGCATTGATCGTTAAGTGAGAAATTTCCCGAGGAGTAGCATATACTCACAGTAGGATCGGGATCCAAATATCATCGCGTGATAAAACCGAAGGAATCCTACCAGAATCATCTCACTCCAAATGGTATGCAGCGCTAGCAAGTTTCAGTACTTATGAAACTCCCGATGTGGATTTTTGCCCCATGCTCTTATGACCTTGACTTTAGCCAAAATATCATAAGTCACATGTCAAGTTCTACCCGTCATTCTCCTGGTTAATTTGGACCCACCCGTACCTACCCTTGACTTTGGCCAAAATGGCAGTACGACTGTCCCAAACCAACGCATCTATCTATGCTGCACATGAATACCCAATAGCTACCAATCACTTTGCCTTGACTTTGGCCAACATACATAGCTTGAATACTTATTGACCATTCATGTGGAATGACGGAGAGCTACGAATGGTTTTGGTTAAATCGTGAACGTAGTGAACTTGATATAATCGATGGAACGAGATAGCTTTTAAAAGGAGTGGTTCAAGCTCCGCATTTAAAAGTTTAGTTTTGAAAAGAACCGAGTGGTTTTGAAAATGTTCCAACGACTTTTACTTGGTTTATTTTCTTGCATTAATTCCAATGCGTCCCATCATTTAATCCTACCATTGCAGAAAACAACCAAAATATGGTGTACGCTTATGCCATCCGCATTCGCCACGGGGTCCCGTCATCACCCGTTAGGTTACTTAACTAACGACAGAGCGGGGGCAGGACTAGCGCGGATGCAAAACATAAGCAACACCTAAATAGTTATCATATATAAATATATAGCAATGATAGCCAATCCAGATCACAGATGAACACTTTGGATATACTAGGAATCCGCGGTTCGTTCGAGCCTGCAACGAAAAGCGGATTACTCGGTCGCGATGAATAGCCAATACCCCACCCAAGACCCCTACGGGTGCGATAAACTACCCGCCAAGTACCCGAAGCGAAGCAACCTCCCTCAACGACGTGAGTAGGCCACTCGGCACTTCGAGATACCCGGTAGTTTGTGCACCCCACCATGGGTCTATCCTAGGAGCAGAAACAGTAAAAAGAAATTATACAATGACGGCTACAACCCCGACCCGGTTGTGCGGCCAAATAAATAATATTACATCAATTTACATATTACATGAATGAAAGAAAAAGAAACTCTCATCTCACACCCATTCCCGGCTATTCATCTGCGACAATCCACCGAGTTCATATACACAAACCAATAAGCATTACAGATCACAGATATGTATAACCCCCACTAATCGACGTATAGCGATTAGCAGACGTTCAATACATATAAACATCACAGATATAACCTAATAGTCAAAGTATAGTGAAGTTCGATCAAAAAATACGGATTTATAGCCACCCCAAATACAAATTTCTATTCTGGAAAACCTGGGCAGAAATAAAATATCTTAAAAATCCCAAAACCTTAACAGAAGAACACTGCACCAAACTCGGTCCAGAACCGAGTCAACTCGGCAGCAGTTCCGCGGCAATAAGCATGTTATTGCCGCGGAAACGCGGCGCTTTGAACGGTTCACTGGATCCTCTTTGGTGAGTTTCTTAACAAAACCCTGAGCCGATTTTTGAAGTATGATTTATTATTTTTAGAGCAGAAAAAAATCAACAGAAACTTAGGGTTTTGAAATTTTAGTTTTGCGATTTTTACCGATCGAACTTCTATACACTTTACTAACTAGCTAGTTTATGTTTAGTTAGGCTCTGATACCACTGTAAGTCCACGTTGCCCACCCCGGTGCTTGAGGGGAGGCGGAAAACGGAATAAAAATCGGATTTTTATCGAACTGGGCAACATGGACTAACTAAAGGAGGATCTTTGCTAAACAAAAACTAACTACAAGCTAACTAGCCTTAGCTACATGGAAGAAAGGTTATACCTAGGGCTTTATGTCCTTCTTTCCTTGCTCCTTGGAGTGAAAGAAAATGTTCACCTTGTCGCCTTCTCTAGTCGAAGAAGGATCCACCCGAGAGCCTCAACCTTTGGCTTCAACTTCAAGCTAGAAATAACTAAGGTGCTAGAAGTGATAATCCTAGAACCTTAGATGAGAGTAGAGATTACTTTAGAGAGGTTTATCTCAAGCTCATGTGTTTCTCAACTCATGAGAGGGGAGAGCTTAAGAGAGAGGAAGAGGAGGAGAGAGAATCTATATGATAGAATGAGAGAAATAATGAACCATTCTCTCATATATGTGTGAATTATGTAAATTAGATAATTAGCTAGATAATTGTCATGGTTAATCAAGACTTGACCATTATCATTTCACATTAAATGTAAATTGCAAGGATCAAAGAGTATCTTTTATATGGAATGATGATGGTCAACAAGTCAACCTAAGTCAACAAGTCAAGATAGGTCAAATGGTCAACAACCCTAACCATGCACAATTATATTTAACTAATATCAATTAATCATAATACACACATAAGCATTAGGGTTAAGAAAATGACAACGGTCATTAACCCTAATCAAATTCCTCTCCCTCTGTCTCAGTCAACTGTGCATACGCACCCGCATCCGTGATCCGAGGAACATGAATACAATGAGATAAAACCAATCCCAAATCATATACTAGGATCCGGCTTAAACCAAAGCCCGCTGGTATAAGCTGTCCGAACAGCAAACGTGCACAAGTGCGCGGATGTGAACGAACCCTGTCGCAAAACCATGCGACCTCTACTCATTTTGCCTAAAGGCGAATAACTCTCTGTGTGGGACTCTAAAGACTCGACACTACGCTGGCAGTGGGCTTAACCACAGACCGCAAGCGGCACTAGCTGTACGTAACGGTCCCTAGGTAGATGCCGATAAGAAGACTGACGAGGTGAACCCATCTGAACTCCTACTGAACCTGAATGTGACAGTCTCCGTACAGTCCGGTCTGTTCGTCTGATACATCGCATGGCGGGCCTAGGGGGCGGTAAACGTCAGTCCCCTAATAGCGGTACAAGTCGTGTCGGAGTGTAGCCCAGAACACCCTGAGATAACACTGGAAACCTACCAGTATATCTCACTTGCCCTGGCCAGGGACTACTTGTGTAATGGCTCTCCTGGACACAGCGCGATGTCAACCCCCAATACCGGGAGAGACGAATCCTGTCTAACCGTCACTGCCTCCAAGTGCTTCGGGACTGCACCCAAAAACTACCTGTTTGCTCGACTCCTTTGAGCCGTGGTAGGGTAGTAATCAAAGTAAAGTGGGAACACACTCGAGGCGAAGTGACAGTGTCAAGTCAGCGGACTAAGCTGTACTCATGTCATCTGGGAACTGATAACTGACGATAGGTATAATACCAACCAACAGTTCCCGACGAGTCCTGTCCAGTGTACTCGTAACCTAACGAGCACCCGCATACTATCTCAAGTACGACGTACTGACGGCTGTGGGACAGACCGTCTCCCACTCTGGGATGAGAAGCGATACGCTAGTCTACTACGGAGTATCGATGCCCTGTCTCGATAGTCCTACGACTAGGGACCTGTATAAGGAAGTGCTTATGGATTACCCAGCCCCCACGAGTGTGAGCGCCATCACAACGCTGGTGATCAAGCAAAGATCCTAAGGGCTCCACTAATGCGTATAGGTGATATAATAAAAGAAACACATGTACACATTAAAGCAGAGACAAATCAAGTAGCATACTACCATTTCGAGCAAGATGTATATACAACTGTGAATATCCCAAGCTTCCATCAAGTAATATACATACTAGTATGATACAGTAATGGCCTCTAGGGCATATACACTAACAGTCCGAGCAGCTAAAGGACGAGGCAGTTGATAAGTTGCACACGCTCCATTACTTCGGCCTGATCTCGAAGAGTAGGCGGGATCGCTCGGTGGCCCTTCTTCTGGAGTGTTTCCAGAAAAGGCTGATCGTCGGCTCCTGTCTGACGGGTGCGATCTCCGGCCCTTCCGTGGCATTTCGGGTCCGCGGGCACCATGATAGGGAGCGGGCTGAAGAAGCTAGGGCTCGGCTGGCAGAAATCTCCTTGGAGTACCATCAGCAGTGCTTTCTTAATCCCCGGCCCCCTTTACTGTAATAATAATTTTTTTGTGTAAGGCTGAGGAGCCCATAATACCCTTTAATGAATAAAGTTCTTCCTTTTCTTTCCTCTTTCATTCTATGGACTTAATTAAGTGCCGACAAGAATTACATTATTTTAAAAAGGAATACACTTTGTTTAAACAACTTAAACTTTGTAGCGTTGTAAGGCCGGAGTTTCCCGAGGAGGGTCTTAGGTAACGACCATAATTTGGCCGATGGTTAATTCCTCGGGAGAGATCGGGTCTTTTTGTTCTCGTTCCGCCTGCCGCTTGTCCCGCAGGTACTTCTCTAGGTGGCCAGAGCAGATCAACTCCTCGATATAATCGTGGAGTTGTTTGCAGTTTTCGGTCGGGTGGCCCTGCGACCTATGGAAGGCGCAGTACGATCCCCGGATACATTTAGTCGCTCTGTGGGTGACTGGTGGGAGCTTGAAGAACCTCTCACCCTTCGCCTCCTCCAACAGCTCGGTCTGGGAGATGTTAAGAGGAGTGTATTGCTGGAACTTCGAGGAGTAGGGTTTTGGTCGGTCGACCTTCTCGTTCTCTTCTCTGCCCCTCTTCCTTTGGTCGGCTTGGTCGCCCCGGGGCAGGTTGGCGTTCACCTCAGACTCGAGTTGGATCTCTCGTTCGGTCCAAACTTTTACCTCGGCCATGGTCTTAGATTGCGCTAATGCAAAAGAGCGGAGCCACTCTTTGTGCATAAGACCCGACCTTAGGGCAGTGATGACAGTTTCGTCCCGGTGCTCGGGAACCTCGAGAAGAGCGTTGTAGAAGCGAGTGACGTATCCTTTAAAGGATTCCTTGTCCCCGCTCTTTATAGTGAAGAGGTAATCGACAGTTTGCTTCTGTCATCTATTTCCGACGAAGTGGCTGAGGAACTAGGTGGCCAGCTCATCAAAGATAGAGATGGAGCGTGGCGTGAGTCCTCAGAACCAGTCTCGTCCATCCCGGATGAGGGTGGCGGGAAATTCTCGGCATTGGGCAACGTCGGAGTTATCCTGGCTCATGCCCGCCGTAAAATGCATCCAGATGGTCCTTTGGGGCAGATTTCCCGTCGAAGAGGGCCACCTTGGGAGGCTTGTTCCTAGACGAGACATGTACGGCGAGCAACTCCTCGGTGAAGGGCTTCGTAAGTGAGTCGGAGGCGTACCTGGCCCCTTCACCAGATGGATGACCCTCTCGATGTATACCCTCGATTTTCTTTTCGAGGGCGTCGAGGCGGTCATGATACCTCGAGAATTCGGCGCATTCAGAGCGGCGATTCTTCCCGCTGGTGGTCTGCGCCAGGCTGCAACTCCGATTCCGTTCTATCAAATTCCATAGGTCCCCAGGCGAGGTCCTTCTTGAGTCTTCGCGGCGAGTGTCGTTCGTACGATCCCGTCGAAGGAGAGGGTGTCGGCCATGCCTGAGAGCAGGCGAGCTGACCGATACATACCTCCTCGGGAGGGACGGGAACATGACGGGCCTCAGGGCGATGGGCTCTTTCGCGAGACCGCGGCGTGGGGCCATGTGGCGCCTAGCTGGTCATAGAATCGGTCACCGCGGGGAAGCCGCGGTCGACGGAGTGAGCACGGCGTTGTTCGGTGGTGCCAGCATGGGCGGTGTCATCCGCCCTCCTGCGGAGGTCGTGATCCCAAGGAGGGGGAACAGCGACCTGAGGGGGCTGGGCCCGCCGTTTGGACACGGACAAGGACGTCGACTATAGACGCAAGCCTATTGATCCTTGCCAAGATGGCGTGGATGGTGTTCGGAGGGGGAGTAGATCCGTCCGCGCCTCCGTTGTGGGGAGGGCGACGGCTTGTGCTGGGATGTCACGGTCTTCGCTCGCCATGAAGTCGAGAGTGGAAAATCAACTTTCGATGAGTGGAGAAAATTGAAGATTTCTTACAGACGGCGCCAACTGATGGAGGCCTGGATCTCCTTCAGATGTTGTCCTCCGTCGATCTGTTAGGAGCGTTGATGAAGGGTTGAGATTGGCGTTGATTGTCTTCTTGAGCGTATGGATCTCAATGGATTGATTTTGGGGTGAAGCCGAGCAACCTGCAAAGAAGTCCCGGGGTGGTTGTACTACCGTGGACCCTCCGACGATCAAGTTAGCCAAGGAATTTGAGCAGAGTAGCGGTTTGTTGGATTGAAACTGCCTTACCTGAGTCGTCTGAGAGAGGGGGTTTTATAGTGGTCGCTTGGAGCGAGATGGCGCGAGATCTTCGCCATCGGTTACGCCCCTGACGTTACGCCTGCGTGAATGACGGGATCCCCCCATTAATGACGAGATACGCTCGTTAATAGGGGGATATGGCGGCGTGTTGGGTGGCAGATATCTCGCTTCTGGTGAGATACGCGGAGCCGTGGCGGAGGCGCTTGGGTTCTGCGTCCTTAGTTGCTCGATAGAACCGGGAAGGCTTAGCTCGGCGAGAGGCTCGGAGGCGAGGGGGAGGCCGAGAAAGTTCGGTTCTGTGATAGCTTGGAGGCGAGCTGGGAGGGCTGAGGAAGCTCAGCGTATAGGAGGGCTCGGAGGCGAGTCGATGGTTATTTGTAAGGCGGGCATATGAGTGTTATAGGAGGCCATCAAAAGTCGAGTCAATCCTCAGAGCGAAGGCCCAAAGAATGCCTTCAATGTACCGTGTTTGCTCCTATCCCTTCAGCCCCGAGACACGTCATCTACAACGTGCCATGATCTGGGAAATTCCCACTTATGAGTATCATCATATACTTACAAAATTGAGCTAGTTTTGTGTGCTCAAAAGTAAACAACAGTTGTTATTATAACTTGCAAAAGGGATGCTAAGCAGCTTCACAGCTACACAGCTCTATGCAACAGAGCTAAAAGGCGGGTTGGGGCCCACATCCCCAACTCCCCGTTTTACCAATATTGACTATTGCGCAGCGTCGTGCAGTTTCAAGTTGTGCGGCGCCGCTATCCTATATAACTAAAACAAAGACCATTGTATTGAAACGAAAAACCTGAAGGTGCATTATTTATTTTATGAAGTATAACGTACATATATTTGGGAAACCAACGCATACTTACGGTAATTCAGCATAATTTAACAAAGTTTAGTGCGCATGCATGGAAAAAAAACAGAAAAATCCAAACCGCCTCCGATTAAATCGGGTCGGATCCTGTCTGGATCCGTCTATTCTAAGCCTTTTCCATTTCAAGATCTCTCCCTTTTCCTCTTCTCCTCTCTCTCTTCCTCTCTCTCTCTCTCTCTCTCAATTTCTCTTTTTTTTTCTTGGCTTCAGAATTTCTTCTTGGCCAAGAACTCAAGAACAACAGGACGATTAATTAATATTTGATAGTTTTGAGGGATTTTGAGGAAATGGGTTTGGATTATTACAATGTGCTGGAGGTCGACAAGAGCTCCAGCGATGAAGATCTGAAGAAAGCATATAGGAAGCTGGCCATGAAATGGCATCCAGACAAGAACCCAAACAACAAGAAGGAGGCTGAGGCCAAATTCAAGGACATCTCCGAAGCCTATGATGTGAGATGATCTCTTTTCTGTTTCCATCTTCTTTTCGATTTCTGTATGATACAATGTATATATAGATATAGACCGAAAATGGAAGAGGGAATATGAAAAGTTAAAACCCCGCGATGTCTTTGTTGTCTTACATATAGAAGATTATGATACATACATGGCATTTTCTTTGGTTTGTCTTGAGACGTTGGTTTTACGGTGGTAACGACATAACTGGTCAGCAAATGACTAATTACGTGGTAACCAATCAAATCCAACTATTTTGCCAACTTGGATTTCATACGTGGTGGATATCTCGTCAGAGAGAGCCTATATAATCATTTCTTTGAATTCGGCGATTCAGATCAATCAACAATTCTAATATGGAAAATGCAGGGGTTAGATAGTTTTCTGGTAATTAACAGAGAATGGTTCTATCATACTAGTGTGTTGCGTAATTTCAAATCATCTTTCTCTATCTTTATACTCCTATCTTTTCCACAGGTCTTAAGTGATCCTCAAAGAAGGAAAGTATATGATCAGTTTGGAGAAGAGGGGTTGCAAGGCTTGCCTCCTTCTGCAGGCACTGCGAGCGGTGTCAATATGCGAAACGCGGAAGACATATTTGCAGAGTTCTTTGGGAGCAGTCCCTTCGAGTTTGCATCCATGGGCCGAGCCAAGTCCACGAGGTTCCAATCGAACGGAGGAGGAGGGCTCTTTGGCGGGTTTGGTCAGTCCGAAGGCGGGTTTCGATCCGTTAATGAGAGTTTTAGAGGAGGCGGGGGAGGGCAGGTGAGGAAGGCGCCGGCAGTGGAGACCAAGTTGGCGTGTAGCCTCGAAGAGTTGTACACTGGATCAACAAGGAAGATGAAGATATCGAGAAACGTTCTCAAACCAAATGGGTAAGATTTTAATTCTTATGCATTTATAGTAATGTGTTTAGTACTTGTTCGACATGCCTTGTGCGCATGTATTAAGAAAAAACACTGGAAATGATGATCCTTAGTGTAATTGACATCTTTCATGGAGCTTTGCTTCATAACCGACCCTGTTTTGATGGAGAAAAGGCTTGAATGATGATGAAGATGATATTACTAGCTACAATTAGTTTTTTTTTCTGGGTAATATTACTTTGGACTGCAAATAAGTAAATTTTGGACGACTTGTATCGCGATATTTAGAAGCCAAATCGGTCAGACTTGGTGATTCTTTAATCATTTAACATACTATTTTTAGGAATTCCTTCGACCACATGTTTATAATGTTTGCTCTGTTCAGAAATGACCATACAAAGACATCATTTGGTTTGATCTTGGCATCCCCCCCTCCTGGTACATGAAATAACAAGTGAATTTCATAGTTGTTGTTCTCTGCTTTAGCGAGGGCAGCAACCCTTTTGTTGGATTTGCATATTTTAACCTGAAATCGTGAACTCGATTAATTGCTTTTTACATTTTCATCATATAAATTTTTTTACAGGCGACTAGTGCCAGAATCAGAAATACTAACAGTCGACGTGAAGCCAGGATGGAAAAAGGGGACAAAAATCACTTTTCCAGACAAAGGCAACGAGCAACCTGGCCAACTCCCAGCCGACCTCATCTTTGTCATCGACGAAAAACCCCACGATGTATACCAAAGAGATGGAAACGACCTCGTAGTGAATCAAAAGATCTCATTAGCAGAAGCCCTCACAGGGATCACTCTAAACTTCACAACACCCGATGGTCGAAATTTGCATATCCCGGTCACCGATATAGTGAGCCCTGGGTACTGATAACTTGCTTCATCGGATTGGATTGCATCCATGTTATCATGAGATAAATATATGGGTAAATTGCTCTAAATGGGTATTTACCAAAATTCACCCTGTGCAACCACCTAGCGGTTTTTCCGGTAGCAAAAAAAACACCTTGAATTATGAACCGATAGCGAGAAACCACCTTGCTGTTGCGTATATTCTTAAATGACAATTCTACCCCATATCCTTCACTATCAAAATTGCTATATTCACCAAAAAGCATTCTAGAGTTTGATAGTTTTAGCGAAATACTTCTCTAAAGCATGCACCGTTAGCGAGAAAAACCACGCTGCATGGCGGTATCCCACTAAAGATGAGTAGTTTTTCTCTAACGAAAAACCATAGGGTGGCTTCTCGTAGAAGGATCAAACTAAAAGGTGGTTTTTGGTAAATACCCCTTGTACTAAAATACACTTTACTATCACGGTTCTTCACTAAACTATATTTGAGGGTATTTTAGTGACAAAATCCTCTGAAAATATTATTTAAGTTATTTTGTAGTAATAAAATAACCGTCAGAGGTAGTTTAGTAAAAAAACTCAATAGTTAAGGGCATAATAGTGTATTTTGATCCTAAATAGATAACACACCTTACTTACGAACCAATTGGTGAACAAGCCTGACTGCATTAACTGATATCCTGACAGGTATGAATTCGTGATTGCTAATGAAGGGATGCCGATCGTGAAGGAGCCGAGGAGGAAGGGGAACATGAGAATCAAATTTGAGGTCAAGTTCCCTTCGAGGTTGACATCGGAGCAAAAGGCAATCATTATGCGAACCTTGGGCAGTTAGATAGCACCGGAACTGAGAATATGGATCACGAGAAAAAATCCTCATTTTCTGACAAAAGTTTTGGTTTTTGATACTGTGTAATATATTGGGTTCGACAAGACCATGATATGGGAAAGATGTACTGCTTGATAAATTATGGATAGTTGCAATTTGTCTTAACTTAGCACTTTGTTGCTAAATTTTTTGGCAATAGATTATGATGCTCTTGGTCTTTATATATCTCCAAAAATTTTGGCAGTAGATTATGATCGACTCTGGTTCGATATATATCTTCCCTTTTTTTATAATGTACATATTATGTCAAACCTATTCATACACTGATTGATATTCCAGCTTTTTTAGCGTTGAGAATTGAGAACTGGCCGCAATCTTTCATGGAGATAAATCAGTGCACTTTTTTTTTTTGGCTGATTTTGAGTCATGCTTCGGCTCCAATATCAGAAATAGGTAGAGTACACTAAAATTGGAAGATAATACTACTAACAATCTAAGCAACAACGAATTTATATCGTTGCTCCTTAGTTATGAATAATGATAGAATCAAAACAAAAATGACTAGAGTAGAAAAATGCTTGTAAACTTGATGACAAATATAGATGATCTGTAGTTACCAACATAATCAACACACTCAAATAAGCATTACAGCGATGTTCATATTATTTAAACCCTAATATGATATCATTCGATACAGTATATCTGAACTAGAAGTGAATCCCATCGTCATTTGTTAACTTGACTTCAGAACAAGATCCACACCGAGATAGAAGTCTAAATATGCTAACATTTGATACAGCACCAAAGTTTCAGCACCGAGCTACTTGTGCCACAAGATCTGCATATTCTTCAGAAACATATGATTCCACCTTCAAGCCACTCTTTCCTGGAGATACATACTTCACTCCGATGACAGTTGCCAATGCTGCAACATAGAAATTCAAATTTTAAGAAAGGAAAAAGATCATCAAAATTCTAAACACCTTAAAAAAATGAAATAGTTTTATAGGATATATGCAATGATTTATCTCATTATTTAAGAGTTTGGAATGTTGATGGTTGGTGAGATTGCAAAAGGTTTGTAATAACAGTTATTCTCAACCTGTCTGTGTTATTATATCTATTCGAATTAGTATTATGATTATTGTTTATTGCATCATAACGCCATCAGCCCATCACAATATTGGTCAGAATCCAACTTTGGAATAAAAAGTATCACTCCAAACTTTATCTTTTTTTATTCTAAGAACATCCTTGGAACCAAAGAACTTTGGTTTACCAGTTTTTAGGCCAGCGGCAACCAATGAGCAGTGCCAACTTACAGCGGAAAGCTAACTTATATACATATGAACAATCATGCATGTGTATAATATATGTAAAAGTTGAGATGGTCTAGAACATATACAAATTAAGCAATGTTTTTTTTATTTTATGTTAATTTTTATTTTTTTTATTGATAGGGAATTTTAATGCACAATGTTTAATTGCTAAAACTAAATATCATAATCAATGAAAATGAAATATAGCAATAAACTAACAAAAATTTAGAGATTTGAATTGACTATGAAAACTAATTCAAATTGTGGTAATTGCAATGTTGGTTAGACAGTAAATGTTGGTTAGACAGTAGGGGACAAACAAACATCAAACTTCACCAATTATGAATAGAATCCATAAACCTCAGTAATAGATTAAAATTTCAATTAAGATCAGTATTCTTAAGATAACAATATTGGAAACTCCTCAACAAAACTTCTGAAAATGTCAAACTAATTGCAAGAGATACCAACACCAAGAATTAAAACACCATGAAATATGATGAGATTAATGGGCTGGCTAGCTGCATATTTTGATTGACACATAGTATTAAAATCTAAAATTCACTCATTGGTGTGTGCAGCTTCTTATCTTACCTATATATGAAAGTTAGGTCATGGGTAGTAAAGAAAGTGAACTTTAAATTAATTCCAATTCTATCTAACACTATAAAGTTGATAATTTGGAAATTTAGTATAACTGGTGAGGGCAAGGAGGGAAATACTTGCTAGAAATCTTGCCCATAATCTTTAAGCAACACGTGGGCATCAAAAGGAAATGGAGCGGTGGGCCCCACATGCTTTCCTCATTTCTTTTGATGGACTACAAGGGCTCTTTGAAGTGAACATCAAAGTTAAATCTTTTTTTCTTTTTTATAACAAAAAAATAAAACATAAAATCATGATAGACTAATTTTGTGTGTTAAATACTCTCTAATTTTTTTAACCGCCTATAAATTTCTAATGTAACTCTGATACTTCAACATTCTTAGATAAACACTGCAAACTTGGTCTCTAACTAATAAATACCATCTATTTTGAATCTCAACTTAAGTTCAATCATTTTTTTATTATTTTGATTATTTGTGGAGAAATGTGGATATCAAAGTCATTTTTCCAAAACTTTATAATTAAAATCGCCATCGTGCTTCTTGATCCTCATCCCGTAAAGCATATGTATACCGATTTCCATATGATTTTGATACTCTGTGATCGTTCATTTGGTATTGGAAAATGTCTTATTATTTGTCAATCTTTAAATTTGTGATCCATCAATGCAAGTGAATGAAATATAGAAATCAACATGTCTTAAAATATGCTGATTAAGACATGCGATGCAGATCATTGAAAAGATATGCAAGTGAAATTTTGAGTTAGTTCCAACGTCCAAAATTGTCTCTCGAGAACTTTACATAAAGTCAAAGATGGTTTTGGAATATAGAACTGCACTATACTGCAATCAGTTTTGAGTTGGCGGGGCCGCACAGACATTCACCAACTTAATGTGATGATTTACTGTATGGTTAGCAATTTGTAAGAATTAGAGGTATATGTGATGATTGGCCATAAAGAGTAGTAAAAAGTTAATGGTAATTAGAAATTCACTACCTCTCTTTAACTAAATTTGACTAATTTTATTTAATCAAACCAAATACACAAAGAAAATAAAGGAAAACAGATGCATAAAAGGAAAATCGTTCTAAAACGGTGTTCAAAAATCCATCCTAGACGATTTGGTTCGACAATTGAAACTGTGCATATTGATTTTCATGGTACAAAACAGTCACACCAAGTTACATAACGCATAAGATTTAAATACTTTTATCCATTGATCTAATTGATGGAAAGTTAACACGTGTTTTCGATAACAGAAGGTTTCCTACCATATTTTAAAAATTTTTGTAAGTATTCTAGAAAACAGTAAAAGTTAAAAATATAAAATATAGATGTACGGAAGATACGATCACACCTAATAAACTTTCTATAATCATCTCATACTAAAGAGGCAGAAAGAACAATACATGTCAAGTTTGAAGTATTTGGGATTTAAGAAAGAAACCATAATTAAAAATTTCTATACAGTGATACAGTTTCCTATATATTGATTTCACATATGGTGGTACAACGGACATCCAACATATATGCAATGATAATTCCATCTTACATCTCATATTGTTTTCTTTATCATTCATAAAAATATTTCCATTTTAATCTTCATTTCAACGATAAAATAATGAAAAATCTGAATATGAACACATTAAATTTAACTAAATTTAAGATCTTTAAAAGAGACACACACACCACATGCAAATTAATACAAGAACTTCCATCCATGATATCTAGCCATCTCATTTTTAACTGTTCAAGTCATTCAAACTGTTTTTTTTTTTTTTGGGAATCAACCCCTTTCTAGGATCGAACTTGTGACCTTTCACATTGGAAAGGAAATTGATAACTGAGCTAAGCCAAGTTGGTGTCATTCAAACGGTTGTTGATCAAATTCAATAATTCGCAACATGTTTGATATTAATAAATATTTTTTAAACAACCTCGAGCATGCTTGAAATATTGAGTCTTGCAATAAGTATTCATAATTTTCACTTATATTTAACATGTTTGGCTGCCGCAAAATACGGTTGGCCGGTTGGGACTTCAGAGTAAGTATTCACGCAATGCGCGGGTTGCATGCTAGATGCTAACAAAAAATACAGAGAAAGGAGAAGCACAAGGTCAAAAATAACAAAGTTAAGGACACTCCAACATTGGACATAAGACATTAATTAAGCCTATAAATAATGAGTGGAGATTATGAGTATAAACGAGCAATCACATAATTAATTTTATCAATATATATTAAATACACTATGCTATATTATGCATAATTTGTATTTCAGAATATAATACACAACAATAAAGTTCGGTTAAAAACATATAGTTACCCCTGTGCTAGCGCAGGGCGTGCAGGGCATGTACTAGTATATACTACTAGTTGGTGTTGAAGGGCTTATAAGTGTTAGCTGTAACTACTCAAAGAGCCCTATTCGGCATTCATGAGCTTTTGTAGATAAATGTTTAGAAATTATCAAAATAGTGTATCAGCACGCAAGACAGGAGAGAATGAGAACACCAGAACTGGCAATTAGTCTAGACTAAGATCAGACACAATAGAATAAGATGGGTTATTAATTAACTAGCAGCTTGACAGTTGGACGCAAAGAGTAATACTCACAATTGTGGATGCGTCCATATAAGAGTCTCTCGCCTCGCCAATGCTGCAAAGGTCTAAATTTGCGTCTGGAGCTTTTTCTTCTACCATCTTCCCAAATCGTTCCAGCACCTGAAAATGCAAAAGATTAAAATAACCTTAACTTGCATTTAAAATAAGAGGAAACGAGGCTAAAGCATCACTAAAGGCACCCAACAGTGATGTTGACATGGAAGCATTCTGTTGGAGGATATCTATTATTTGAAATAATATGAATCTCTTAATAAATATTAAATTCACTTTATATCACATGATTTTACATTAAATACTCCACCCAGTAAGGATCGCCATATCAGCTTGCAGAACTATAGGCCCTGATTCCTCTAAATATAATGGTAATAATACCAGTAGATATGAGTAGATAGGTACGATACTACAATACTTGAGCCTGAGCAGTTGAAGTGTTCAAATAAGGCATAGGTGTGGTCAAACCTGAAAGACTTTTCCTTCCTGATAAAGATTTTCTTTTGTTGCTCATACGGGTGCGAGCGCTCTGTTTCCTGACTTCATTTGAAGGTGCTCCTGATGCTGCTTGATGTTCCTATAAGATAATTTAGATTACAAATAATAACTTCAAACCAATCCAACATGTATGGTATTTTTGACGTATATTTGATGTTCCTACACGCACGCAGAGAGAGAGAGAGAGAGAGAGAGAGAGAGAGTAAATCTAGCATGATTTGTAGCCCTTGCCGTGGTACTTCCAGCCAAAGGCTGAATTCTTTGTTTGGGCTTTTGCAGTTGAAGCTGCATGATTTATAAATATAGAAAATACCAATGTTTGGTTAATTTTTTTTTAATTTAAAAAACACATAACTGAAATATTGCAAGAAAAATGGTAAGGGTCTGTGATGCCCATAACCAGTACATCCAGATGTTGCAATTGGTATATGGCATTTGCTCTAGCATTTTCTTCAGTGCTACAAAGTATAGCACTTGATCTAATACTTTGGCTTCGGAGCTTATGGAAACGACGGATAAGAGATCAAATTGCAAGTCCAAATCCTTGCAACGAATAGATAGTGTCATGATAATAGATATTGATCGACCAATGGAGAGGATCACCATTTAGATTCCAAGGTTGGGTATCTTCATTATGGTTTAGGAATGATATCCTTGTCCATTCATATACATGCTCAATCTATGGGCAAAAATATCACAAGAACTAGTGGTCTTCTTGTTCTATCTTTATTTCTCATCCAATGCAATATGCATAATGCATCAACCTCAATTTAATCACTCATTAATTTATCTTCTTTATAGGATATTCAGGAATTATTTGAGGTTAATCAACTGCGTATGTGCCCCAAAAAATTCTCGCTCGGACATGAGATAAAACATGTTAGAATAACCTACAGAACCATCAAAGACTCTACAGCATTTTACAGACACAATTGAGCCAACAAATCCGCAATCTTTGTTTCAAAACTGGGCATACAACATACAAAGCTTCCATATTTTATGGCAGGCACGGCTAATTATGAAGGAATTCATTATGATGCCTTGGCAACTCAAACCGTGGGAATGTATTAATACAAATACCCACTATCCAGAATTGTGTGAATGCGTGTAATGTTATGTCAACTTCGTCAACATTTCCTTCCATCTTTTAGCCACAAATATATGTGCAGATACAAGAAATAACTTCCATAGGCAAACAGAAGAAAACTTAAGTGCAGCAAACCTCATTATTCTCTTCCGCTAAGGAACGCGTTTTTTCCAACTGCCGATCAGTAAGAATAGGAGCTTCTGGTGGAGATGAGTTGTCTGTCCATACAGAAGGATATACATTAGAACTTATAAAATAGGTTAAATAATGAGAATAATCATGCTTTTAGACTTCACCTGGATATTAAACGGTGATTTAAGCTTTAGCTTGACAAGGGAGGATAGAACATTATCTTCATTTAAAGAGAGTTCACTCGTGATTTACAATCATAGTTTAATGTACTTCAATATCTCCAAATAATACAATTTTACCATTAACAAAAACAGGCACAAACATTTTCTAATCAACAAAAACATAAAAAGAGAAGTTAGGCAAAATTGCAGGAAATACCCTTAAGTTTTAAGCATATCACAGGAGATACCCATAACTTTTAAAAAGTAGCACCCCCTCCCCGAATTAACACTATGAAATGTCCCTTCCACAACATCAAAACTCCGAAGATGTGATGAGAGTTGAGGGCTTTATTTTTATATTCTAACACGCCCCCGCATATCGAAAGCCCTTTAGCCTGAAACATGGGCTTTTGCGCAACGGTATCTTTAATTTAAATAAACCGCATTTAATACGCGCCCAGTGTGAATCAAACCTTGGTTACTCTGATGCCACATGAAATATCCCTTCCACTGCTTCAAAATTCCGATGATGCGATGAGGATTGAGGGTTTTATTTTTATATTCTAACAAACACCATTAACTCAACCGTTAAGTTTGGTCAAGAATCAATTTCTTCATTCCAAAACTACCCTTCATTAATAAGTCTCCCCCAAAAAAAACATTGCCTCCCCAAATACATTGCCCCCCAGGCTCTCACCCGCGCCTTCTTCTCAGTTGTGGCCTCCTCATCTTCTCAGTTGTGGCCTCCTCATCTGCACCCCCTCCTCTTCGCCCCTAGTTCTCTCATAAAGGCGCTTTCGAAAAGTTGACAATTCGCCCTCGGAGAAACACAACTCGGGACTAAAGCTAATCCAAATGCCTATGTTTCCAAATCCTCAAACTTCTCATAGATTCTCTCTTCGGTATCATTCATCATCTTCTTTTCTTCATCATCAGCTCTATCGGGTCTTCTGATATTTTTGCTCTTCATCGGCCTTATCGGAAGTGGAGTTGTATGAGCATAGGAAAACGAGTTCCAACATCATCATTGGTTGTTGTGGGAGTACTTGGAGTGTGAAGAGATTGTTTTAGTTGAAGGAAGGATTAAGTGGGTAGTGGGCATCATATCGTAGTGTGATTGATACAAACGATGGAGAGTTTGAGGACGCGAGATATTGGATGCTAGGGTTGTTCATGGTTGGAGCTTACGGAGAGAGAGAGATGAGTGAGTCAAGATGAGGGGAACATGAAGAGGGGTAGGAATTTTACAAAGTGGAGAAGGAAGAATTGAAAATGACTTTTGTAGGAACTTATACAGAAGTTCAAACTTATCTGCACAAAACTTAGGGGTATTTGCAGCTTAGCCAAATAGTTATAGGGGAAAATGTGGCTGTGAAGTTCACTGCCAAGGTTGGCTGTGAAGTTCACTGCCAGGTTGGTTGTGAACTTCACAGCCACATTAACCTCAAAGTTATAATGAGAATAACTCATCATTAATATCAAGATCCAACAAAAGAACAGGAGAAACAGTTCCTCTTCATCAAATTTGTTTTGAGGAAACGATGGACCATAAAGAGAGCCGCGGGACTTTGGGTATTAAACCATAAGTCTTTGCTTCTTTGGATTTGAATACTATCAGGTATTGTAATACACATTTTGAAATATAATTAACTTTTAATGAGAGCAAAATGAGAGCAAATGGGTTCATTGAGTCAACAAAAATACGATTGTACCTTACCCGTTTATTAATCGGGTTAAACTATTGCAATATGCACCAAATAAGATCTACCCAAACCAGCAACTTCAGGTAGAGTACAACAACGACAACTGAGCCTTCTATCCCAAGCATATGGGTAGGCTACATGAACCAACATAAGAATCACGCCGGGTAAAGCACATGAATCCTCCGCCTCCACTCACTCCTATCAAACAATATACTTTCATTAAGACCTTTGGCATCCATATCTTTTCATATCGTCACCATCCACAATTTCTTTGGTCTCCATTTCGCTCTTTTGACTTGGCCTAAATCGAGAATATCCATTCGTTGAACCGGTTCTTCTATAGATCTGTGTCGCACATGACCAAACCATCTTACACGGTTTTCCTGTATCTTCTCCTCTACGGATGCTGCACCAATTTTTGCACGAATATTCTCATTTCGCAGTTTATCCTTTCTAGTGGTTACCACACATCCAACGAAGCATGCGTATCTCCGCTACATGTATTTTCTGTGTATGATATTTCTTAAAAGCTCAGCATTCCGTACCATATAATAAAACAGGCCGAATAGTGTTTCGATAAAACTTTCCTTTCAACCTTAACGGAAAATTATGATCACACAAAATCTCTGTTGCACTCCTCCATTTCAACAAACTATCCTGAATTCTCTGGTTGACATCGTTATTGATCTCCACATCATTTTGGATGATGGAACATAGATATCTAAATTGATCGCTCGGTGATCTCTTACCCATTAAGTGTCATACCATTGTGATCTTGACTTCTCTGTTTACTAAATTTGCATTGCATATATGTTGTTTTAGACCTAATCAATCTAAACCCCCGATATCCAACATTTACCTCCATAACTCCAATTTTGCATTAAGCTCTATTTTCGTCTCATTTACCAGAATAATATCATTAGTGAATAACATAAACCAAGATACCTCATCCTGGATAGTTATAATAAGCTCATCCATCATTATGGCAAACAAAAATGGACTTAATGCAGATCCTTGATGGAAGTTAATTATGATCGGAAAATCTCTCGTTAGGCCGCTGCAAATCTTTATATTTGCCACTGCTCCATCATACATGTCTTTGATTATGTTAATATACCTGATTGGGACTCTCTTCTTCATCATTGTCCGTCATAATACCTCTCTAGCTATTTTGTCGTAAGTTTTCTCTAAATCAATAAAAACCATATGCAAATCTATTCTCCTCTATCGAAAACATTCGATAAGTTGACGAACAAACGAATAGCCTCTGTCGTTGATCATCCAGACATGAACTCAAACTGGTTCTCTGCTATCTTAACATCCTGGTTTAGCCTGTGTTCAATCACCCTCTCCCAAAATTGTATGGTATGATACATGCGTTTTATTTCATGGTAGTTCGAGCAATTTTGAATGTCATTCTTGTTCTTGTAGAGAGGTATAAGGGTACTCTTCCTCCACTCATTTGGCATCTTTTTAGTTTGCCAAATCTTATTAAGCAGGTCTGTCGATCATCTAACGTCTATCTCTTAGGCATCTCCATACTTCAATAGGAATCTCGTCTGGACTAACAGCTTTGCTTGATTTCATTCTTTTCAAAGTCTTTGTAACCTCAGATATTCTTATTCTACGTATGAAATCATGGTTTATATCTTGAAATTGAATAACAGGTCCATTCAAATCTTTAATAAAGCTCTTATTTAACAATTTGTCAAAATTATCTCTCTACATTTTCTTGATATTCTCATCTCGAACTAAACCCTTCTGATTTTCATCTTTGACGCGCTTCACCACACACAAATCTTTAGTCTTCATTTTCTTCATCTGAGCAATCATGTATATATCATTTTCAGCCTCCTTGGTGTCCAACTTTTCGTATACCTTTTTGTAAACCTTAATTTTAGCTTCCCGAACAGTTTTCTTAACCTTCTATTTAGCTATCTTATACTTCTTAAATCTCTCTATACTCTGCTCTTCTTCAAATCTTTATAACAATCTCTTGATTTTAATAGCAGACTTTACTTCTTCATTCCACCATGTCGTATCCTTAAATGGTGGAGCACCACCCCTTGACTCACCAAGTAAATCTCTAGACACTCTCTTAACGTAACCAACCATCTTGTTCCATGTTGTGTGAATCGTTTTCGGACTTTTAATCAGCCCCTTGAACTACACGATCTACAAAGCCTTCTTTGTTTTCTTTCTTCAGTCGCCACCATTTAATTCTAAACTCTACATTATGTCTAATGTTCTCAGGTTCTCTTCTAAACCGAACATCTAGAACTAAAAGTCTGTGTTGAGTGGTTACAATCACCTGGCACTACTTTACAATCGATACAACTTTTATCTTTCTAGTCAGAAAAAGTCAATTTGACTAGAGCTCGATCCACTCCTAAACATGATCAAATGAGACTCTTTTCCTAAACCAAATATTGGCCAAGATCAAGTCATAAGACAAGGCAAAATCTAAAATTGAGTTACTTGCTTCATTACTCTGGCCAAAACCAAAACCTCCATGGATAGTATCAAACCCACTACGATTACTATCTACGTGTCCATTGAGATCACCACCAATAAATAACTTCTCTCTACTGGATATCCTTTGTACCATCTCGTCTAAACCCATCATTGCAGGTCCAAGTCCGGATGAGAAAGGGTGAGGCTTGTAGTAGGCTTGTGACAACAGCGTGTAGCTATCACATTCTATGACATGAACCACTATAAGCAATTTCAGGTAGAGTCTAGAACAAATTATAGGGTGAGGCTAGGATTGCCATCCTAAGACATATTTAGCGATACCCTCAGCTTGTATATCGAAAGCTGCATAGTAGGACAACCCATGTGGCTGATGCAATCAAAGTGGAAAACCCTAATGTTCTTGGTAGCAAATCTAGCACTTTATTAAGCGATGAGAAAGGAAGGATACTAGAGATTGATGATAGACACATGTAGGTTCTAATCCCACAAAAAAGCCAAATTCACTCGACTCTATTAAGAGCCAACTGTGACCAATACCTGTATTAGGATGATAAGATCAAATTTTTTTTTCTAATGTAGACCAAACCAGATACCAAAATATTATAGGATTGTATTTAACTTGAGGCAGTTGTATAAAATAGAACAAGAACACAAACCTTTGGAAGTTTCAGCATCAAACACCTTTTCTTGGACTTTAGCATTTACCTGAAACTTTCCAGAGAAAAAAGACGTTGAACACCACATTTTGTTTCTAGATTATAAGACATTATAATTGCATCCAGAAAAACCTGCCTTGGATTGTGGCTTTTCATCAAGTCCAGATATACCAGTTATAGAATTGATCGCTGAACTACTGCAGTTTTCACCCATGATTCTGCTGGGTGGGCTGATGACGCTTTCGGTTGTAATTTGATCTGCACAATTTGAAGCTAGAAGTTCAACTCCGGTGATAGGTTGCTTCGTAATTGAAACATCTTGTTGCATATTGTCACCCTGAAATATAATCCAGAATATCAAACTCAAACACCACATACAACTTTGGGCTCATAAGTATCTGAATTACTTTTCATCCAAAAAGTATCTGAACTACTTGCCTCTTGCAAACCACCATAAGAAATGCCTGATACATCTTTGTCTTTGTCAGGTGCATTAGAACCATCGTCTGTGTTTTCTACAAGCAATTGAGTGGGATGATCTAAATTCTCTTGTATTCCACTGTGATTGCAGCAACCTTCGATGCCTGCATCTGGCTCATCAGTTATGACAGGATCCAGTGATCTATCATTGACCTAAACATATGCCAAAACAACAGAATTATTTATTTGCTCAAACAATTTTGCGCTCGCAAAGCATCAGAAATACTTGCCTCCTGCAAACTGCCATCAAATTCATCAGCTAAGTTTTCTGGATGTACTTCATCAGCCAAGTTGCCTTTGTCAGGATTCGTATTTTTTTCAAGCAAAGTATGTCGATGCTTTGTCAGATTTTCTTTTGAAATGATTGTGTTGCCAATGGATCTATCTGCTCTAACAAGTGGTGAGATATCATCCTCAGAACCCAACAAGGTTCCATTTTCTACCACTGGAGAAGAATCATCATTAAAAGCAATACCGCTATTATCATTATTACCAACTTCTACCGGGGAAAGGGATTCTCTGTAACCACTTTTACTGAAAGATGGGTCTCCAGACGAAGGAGCGTCATCACTAGGGAATAACAAGTTAAGATCTTTTAGCGGACCGTTCAATGAAAGGCGCTTTTGTAAGGAAGATAACGTCGCTAATGGACTCTTAGTTAGAGGTCGTGAATTCTGAGAATCCTTCAACTCTCCACGCATTGCTTTTCTGTTAAATGTACTATGCTGACTTAATTGAGTATTTGGCAATTCAGGAAGGTATATCTTGCCTGCGTCAATTGATCTTATCTGCAAGCTATCTCGTAGATAGGTTTTACCTTCATCTTCATCAAAATTATTAAATGAAGACAAAAGTTTTTCTAAAAGATTACCAACTTTTTTCTCCTTTACAGCTAAAGAACCTGTAAAGAGAATTTAGCGCTCAATTAGAACCAACCTAAAAGAATTAAAACTGCTTAAAGGAGATTACATAACCTTCATTTTCAACAGCACCTTGGGGTTCAATATTTGAACGCTTTTCTTGTGAAGTGCCAGGTTCGTCAACCGGTTCTGAATGGAATAGGTTGGATGGTTTCGCATTAACTGAGCTATTTGATAAACTGGCCATTCTTCTATCCACCAGCTTTTCTTGTAATTCCACCGAAGTGTCGGCAGCAGAAAAATTAGCTGAAATATGATGTTTATAACTAGCTGTCTTCCTGACATCAAAATAGAGAGGGTTGAACATGATGGTCTTCATAGCTTATTTTTCTCATTTGAACAAATAAAAAATGTGGCCAACTGTCAGACAAAACTTGTTTGCTTTCGCTTAAATTCGTGCAGTGCAGTTGAACATAGTTTCATATATTAAATTTATCATCATTTCCCTTCTTCAAGACTTCAACTCCATGGTATCAGAACTTGGAGACTGCCACTCGTTCATTTAAGTTTATGGAAAACCCTTTCTTGCCCATAATCTCCTTAGCCAAGATGTTGGCCCTAATTACAAGAGAGTTGATGTCATGTAGATGTCAATCTATTCAAGGAGATGGCTAATACCACTGAATTGAAAAGAAGGATTCATGTAGCCAACCCCTAAAGTTTAGGATAGAGGCTTGTTGCTTGTTGTAGATGTTATGTAGACCAACATTAGTGTAAATTTAACAAATCTTTTATGAAGCTCAAAGCTGACCTCATTTTGATGGGAGAAGGCTCAGATGATGATGATGAGATCCCTTAAAACAGTTTCTACGATGTTCAGGGTTTAAGGTAAAGATTTTAAATTTATATTAGTTGGCAATGTCAAAGTGTTTCTAGATCAATGTGTTATCAAGTAGACTGCCTTAAAAAAAGGATGTTACCAAATATGGCGGTATAGTTACAAGAAACACACGAGAGAGAGAGAGAGAGAGAGAGAGAGAGAGAGGAGGCTCATGGATGATTTGACAGTAAGGTAATTACCACTGTAGTACATACAATATACTTTCCTTAAACTCAACTAAATGCACAAAATGATTCTGTAGCCAACTATTTCCTCTTTTCTTTCCTCTCCTCTTATAAAATACTAATATTTCCAAATGATACAACTATTTTATACAATGAAAATTAAAGGTAGAATTCATGCTCAGAGGGAAATAAGATGAATCCAGAAAAGGTAGTACAACAACAAAGAAGAAAGAACAAATAAACAAATTCCAGGTGCAACAAAAGTCTTCAGACGAAATGTGTGGTCGTGTTCATCCAGAATCATATTTCTGTAATTAAAATCCAAGCATAGATTAAAACCATTTGGTTGCTCCTAAGTAATTCTATAAATCTGAACTCCGATACATGTCGGTAGCCTGTAGGCAGTAGTAATCGAGACCTTTGATCCATTAAAACTCAACTTTTGTTATTTGTTTGCAAAATTGCAACTATTTGGAAGCTCGACTCCAACTATTTATGTCATTTGATATATGCATGCTCTTCGAGAAAATCATTGATTTAGAGTTGGCACATTTCTTTAGAGGTTGAAATTCAAGAGAGAACTGCAAAACAGCTGTACTTGGAGACCCAACAGCACAACAAATGCAGCGGTATATCCCTGAAAATCTGTAATTAATAATACGGAAATTTCAATTACAACCACCCCCAATAGTAAAGCAAAACAATGCATACCTTCGAAGTCCAGGACGACGTTCACGAGTTGTCGTACCCTGATGATGAAGTCCTGGGCCTGTAGAGACCTCTCCCCGTAATTTCTTCAACTCCTTTTCAGCAACTGTAATTGAATCCCCACAGGGGTTAGCGATATGGTTATTTTTCCACCTCACCCTCTCTTTATAATAAATAGAGCAAGCTCAAAGTAAAGAAGATTACTTTCAAGCTGTTCAAAGGCTAAGAAATACTCATCCGGGTCATCTATATCATCAATGATGGAGCTCAAGTCTACATTTTGCAACGAATCACTGTCAAAAAAACAACAAAAGTAGGTTCAAAATTACTTTGACAAATTAAAATGAAAAAATTGTTCCTACAAAAATAGAAGCCAGAAAAAAGCGGCCCGTCTCAATACTCACCATCCCAGCATAATCAGTGGTCAATAAGATCTCTAACCACAGACCAATAAGCAGTAATTTTGCCATATACACAGTTTTCTTCTGATTGCTAAAATGATGTGTGATCCTCTTATTCTTTGCATAAATTGTTCTTCTATAAGAAACTTACACTTGATACAATCCATGGACAACTAAATTCGAGGATTATGCTAAATGTGTTTATTCTGAAAGGTAGATGAATTTGTTGATTATTGAAAGGTTTTGATTAAGCCCAATAATCACATTCCTAACACGGTCACTAAAGGGTAGAGCGCAGCCTGTCTACTCAAGGCATGCATGCAGATCTTGCATAGCAAGTTGTCGGACACCCTCGGAATTTTCAAGGACATAACATGCTAAACATCTGACTATAGAAAGCAGCTTATTTCATTTAATAAAATATTCACACTATGTAGTGAAACAGTGCAAGGTGTATATGGACAAAACCTGTTACTTTTTTACCTGGGAGCAGGCTTCAGAAAAAATTTAGCCCGTTTGCGACCCAGAGCTGGTCTTCTCTCTGAGTGGTGGTCCTTGAAATTTCCAGCAACAGATCCATCTTCAGGATACATAGTATCACTGTTTGTATGCTTCTTGGTGATTCTTTGTGCCTGTTGCAGAAGCTGTGTTGATCCCTCCATTACCTGGTTTCATACGAAAATGAAGCATAATTCATGTTCTGCTTCAGCAGAAACATACTTGGATATATATTACTTAATCATGCAATAAAAATTGTAAAGCTGTAATTGGTTAAGGATCGTCATAAAAGAGTCCAAAACTTTTTGATTGTGAGAACGCATGATGGCATATGATTCCCCATCTATATAGGTTATAACTGGTATCACTATCCTTATATTTATGAAATTTACACATAGAAGACAGAACAAGACAACTTAGCCTATGTTATTATCGAGTTATCAACCCATCCTCTGATTGAGCCAAAGGTACAAATTCTACCCTATAACTCTTAAAAATTGCAGAATGCACTATAAAGCAGAAAGAATATATTCCCCGGATCTATAGCAGAAATGAAATATTAGAGCCAAACCAAGAACCTATATTCAGATTCCAGGTAACGTTCCAATTACACAAAACATGAATTGAAAAATCACAGATTGAGTTCAATGTATGATAAACAGGAAGGCTTGTCTTTTTGATGGGCACTTAACATTCGTGTGTCTAACCCATCATACTAAAAATTAATTAACTTATATCAAGATAGAATCTCCATTGAGGACAAAGAGACTAAGATTAGAGTCACAGGTCGCTAAATTTTTTATGCAAGGGTTTCGTGGATCTTCCACTATGTGCATCTAAGAGACTAAAACCGCATAAATTTATGCTGATTCTGCTAAAATGCACCCAAGTTGTTAGACTTACAATTAGAACCTGGCTGATTTAAGCTTTTAAAAAAAAAAAGAATACAAGTCCAGCATTTCCATTAAATTGCTATGAATGTGAAGAAAGACCCATTTCCATCCTTAAAATTAAATTAAAGACTTCAACTGAAAGAAAACAGCAGGAGCAAACCTACCCCATTCTATAGCTCAGCAAGCGTTCAAACAAAACAAAAAAATTATGGAAATTTGAAATCATAAACCCTAAATCGAAGGGTGGAATTTGACTGTTACCATAGATTGGAAGAGATTCTCGCTAAGGCCCAGTTCATCAGCCTCGGAAGCAGCGAGCAGGGCACGCGAAGGGGCGCTGCCTAGGGTTTTGGGGAGGAGAGAGAGGAGAGAGCAATTGTTAAGGGGGTCTTCGAGTGGGGAGTTGGCGAGCTCAAGCGCCATTCATGGCGATTTTCGAAGATTTAGACAAGGGAGCGAGTTTGATTTTGTGGGAGAGTTTGATTTCGGATTTCAAAATAAATTTGAAAGCGGAGAGAGAGGGAGGCAGCCAAGAGTGGCGTGTGAAGAAAAATAAAGAAAGGGTAACTACGCCATTATAATTTATTTTTTTAATATAATCTGATCCACCATGGACAAGGACTCTAAATTTGGTCTGCAACCTTGGGTCCCAAAAATTGACTCTAAAACTTTTTGCAAGTCAAACAAGTATTGTTTCCTTCACTCCTAAATTTGTTTTTGTTTATTTATATGAGTTCAACCAGAATCCTAGCGGAAGGATTTGGAAATAAATCATATCCGCAGCATTCGATTAAGTTTGAGATGTGTGCTAACAATTATGAATAAAAACTTTCATTTACTATCAAACATAATATAATTGAATGCATAAATCCCAAAATTAATCTAATGGTGAAAGGATGGGAAGGATTTGAATTCAAATCCTTCCGATAGCATTCTAATCAAACTCTTGTTTATATTTTGTCCCCTTAACCTAAACCTTAACCTAAAGGGCAAACTCCAAAATTGAAGTAGAATTCAATGTGTTCGTTTTACTTTTACTTTTGCCTAAATATTTGAGAAGGTTCAATGAAGCTCATCTCTTAAGACTGAATAAAAAATTAGGGAAAATTGTTTCCGAGCCCCGTTTGAAAAGATGATTTATTTTTAAACCCACGGATTTTTAAAATTATGAAAAAAAAACTCAAGCTTTCAAAATAGGGATGTTTTGGTCCAAAATAAATTATGTGAATTATACTTTAGATATTTTGCAAAAATTCCAGGTTTACCCTCACTCTTTACAAATACACATATGATTATTTTCTCAAAATAATTATTCGTAGGATTTCCTTTTATGACTAATACGGTTTGCTCCTTCTTCCTGTTGTTTCTCTCCCAGTTCCCCATTTTTTATCCCTAATCTCCTCTCCCAAAATATACATCTCCGTTTTTAAATCTCTCATCTCCGCTCCAATTCCTTCGATTCCCCCATCCCCCTTTCCAATTTCTGCATCTCCCCTTTCAAATCCCCAATCGTTGATCTAATTCCTCTATCTCCGCTCTCAATCCTCCAATTTCCTCTCTCGTTTTGAGCATCTCCACTCTCATGGCAACTGAAATCAGGGCAATTCATTAATAAATAAGGAATAATAAAGAAGTCGGAAAGTAGGATAAGCAATAATAAAAAGTGTAATACCTAGTTGTTGGCTACAGTGCGCTCAAGTCAATTATTGGATCGCAGGCACGTGATTGCAATGATTGAGAGAGGACCTATACCGGTAGAACAGTCTTACCCGAGATGATAGTATGCTATCTGGTTTGTCTTTATCATCGTGTACATACTTTAAATGACATTACAGATCACTATTACATGTTAATAGAGCCCATAGGATTCATGCTTGACTACTAGCAGTATAATACCGATCATATACGTGGGAATTGGGCGGTCTATAAGCACATCATTAAAGTGTCCCTAGTTGTGGGAGTTTCGAGACTAGGCATCGATACTCCAAGAGTAGACTAGTGTATACAGATCGAGACTCCGACGAGGGGCGGTGGCCGGTCTCACAAGCCATTAGTGTTAGTTGCTTCACCTAAGATATATATAGGTGCTCATTGGGTTATGAATACACCGGACGGACTCGCCGAGAACATGTCAGTTGGTATTATACCTATTGTCAGATAGCAGTTCCCTGGTGACATCTGTACATGTTAGTCTATCGACCTGAGATCATTATTTTTCTCGTATGAGTTCCCACTGTGCTTTGATTACTACCCTACCATGGTTCAAAAGAGTCGTGCAAACAGGTTTTAGTTGGGTACAGTCCCGAGCCACATGGAGGCAGTGAGCGGATCGTCAGGGGATTCGTCTCTCCCGGTATTGGAGGTTGATGTCGCGGAGTGCACGGGGGGCCATCACCAGAAATTCTTAGCCAAGTTAGTCGAGAATTACTGATCTAGGATCGGTAGTTTCTCAGGTGGTGATAGGCTTCATACCGATACTAAATGCCGCGTTATTAGGGGTCTGACTTTATCCATCCCCCTAGTCTCGATATGCGATACTCATAGACGAACGGAGCGGACTGTATGGAGATTGTCACTGTCAGGCTCAGTAGGGGTACGGATGAGTTTTCTCGTCGGCCTTCCTTTCGCTCAATACATAGGTAGCCGTTACGTACAGCTAGTACCGCTGACGTGCTTGTGGTTAAACATACTGCCAGCGTATTGACGAGTCTTTAGAGTCCCACACAGAGGGTTTTCACGGTTCAGGCGATATGGTGTAGATGACGTATGTTGGTACATACAGGTGTCCGATTAAATATGTGTATAGACTGCATAGACTTTAATCAGACGGTTGATGATACTAGCGGTTTAGGATTGAGCCGGATTATTAAATCAGGTTTTGATTTAATAATTTATATATGTATTCTAGTATTATTGTTCACTATTTATTTTCTCTCTTGGCTATTCATATTTTTGTACGAATATGTGTATATGTATTTCGATACGTATACCGGGTTGTATTCCGTATTTATACGGAATAGTTTCTAGATGATGGACACCTCATTTTGTATGATTTTCTTTCTTAGAAAATCATTTGTTTTACAAATGAGGTGGAGGGGGTGGCATGGCATAAACAATGCAAGGCATGTTGAGATGTATGGTTTGCATTTGTTTATTAGTTAAATGAAAAGAGATATTGTGTGCATGATTGAGAGAGAGAGAGAGGCAGCCATCAATTTCGAAAATGCCTTGCTCATATTTTTCTTCACTTGCTTCATTTTCTCGCTTGGAGGAAAACACTTAGCCATTTCTTTAGTTGCTCATGCCACATGTTTCCTCACCTCCTTCATCTTCTAGGGTTGCTCTTTGATCATTTGTGATGAGAGAAAAACAATAGTGAGATAATCTTACATCTCCATTCTCCATTGCTAGCAAGCTTGGAGCGTCGGTTGCCTCGCTAGGCGAGGCCGGAGCTTGCACCGTTTCTCTCGGGTGGATCATCATTGATGGAGGAAGACCGGCAACCAAATCCGATCCACAACACCTCAAGGAGCTTGGAAAAGGTAGAAGACTGAAAGACACGATCCGTTTGGTATAACCATCTAACTCCTAGTTTACATATTGCCAGTATAGGATTTTTGGTTCGATCTTGTGCGGGTTTTGTTTGCGCCAAAGTTTTGAAAATTTTTGTTCCGCATTTGACCACGGTTTGATTGCCGGGGCACCGGAAAAACCCAACATGGTATCAGAGCCACCCAAACACCTTAAACTAGCTAGTTACGACATTAGAATTCACGTTTTTTCGGGCATCGAAAACTATAAAAAAAAACAGTCCCGAATTTTTGAGTTTTGAGATGTTTGCACACCCCGCGGGCTCTCGGTTTGAACCGATAATCCACGGGGTGCTGCGTGGGCACCCCGGGGAGACCTCGGGGGGGACTGAACAGCTGGGCCCGCTCCCCAAGAGCATCATAAGGTGGTCTTGGGGGTGAGGACCCGAAACTGCCCCTGCATGGGCAGTTTCGGGTCTGCCTCACCCTCTGGCTGTTGGAGATAGTGCCCTCATAGTCAATTATTGGATCGCAGGTATGTGATTGCAATGATTGCGGAGGACCTATACCGGTAGGACAGTCTTACTCGAGATGATAGTATGCTATCTGGTTTGCCTTTATCAGTCGTGTACATGTTCAAGTGACTGATTACATGTTACACTTTGATAGAGCCCTTAGGATCTTGCTTTACCACCAACTGTATGATGGCGATCATATACGTGAGAGTTGGGTGGTTTATACGCATATCCTTAATTGTGGTCCCTAGTCGTGGGAGTTTCGAGACAGGGCATCGATACTCCGGAGTAGACTAGTGTGTACAGTCGAGACCCCGACGAGGGGCGATGGCCGGTCTCACAAGCCACTGGTGTTAGTTGGATCACCTAAGATGTATACAGGTGCTCATTGGGTTATGAGTACACCAGACAGGACTCACCGGGAACCTGCTAGTTGGTATTATACATATCGTCAGATAGCAGTTCCCTGGTGACATGTGTACAGGTTAGTTCATCGACCTGAGGTCGTCATTTGTCTCGTGTGAGTTCCCACTGTGCTTTGATTTCTACCCTACCATGGCTCAAAGGAGTCGTGCAAACAAGTAGTTTTTGGATACAGTCCCGAGCCATATGGAGGCACGTGAGCGGATCGGCAGGGGATTCGTCTCTCCCGGTATTGGGGGTGAGGTCGTGCTGTGTCTAGGAGAGCCATTACACAAAGTCCATGGCCATGGAAGGAGATTTACTGGTAGGTACTCCAGTAGTATCTCAGGGTGTTATTGGGCTATACTCCGACACGACTTATACTGCTATTGGGGGTCTGACGTTACTAGCTCCCTAGGAATATATGCGATACTCATAGACGAACGGACCGGACTGTATATACATTGTCACTGTTAGGCTCAGTAGGGTTTCTGGATGAGTTCGCTCATCGGCCTCCCTTGAGGTCAGTCCATGGGCAGTCGTTACGCATAGCTAGTGCCGCTGACGGTTTGTGGTTAAACCCACTGCCAGGGTACTGACGAGTCATTAGAGTCCCCCACAGACAGTTTCCCAAGTTCGGACGAAACGTTGTAGAGGCCGTATGGTTTTATGGCAGGGTTCGGAAAATGCACGTGCGTTTACGCACGTGTTATTTTTCGGGTAGATGATACTGGTCGGCTTTGGTTTAAGCCGGATCCGAGTATTATATTGAGTGGATATAATATCTTTGTCTCAGTTGCATTTGTATTCGGTCGTAATACAAATGCGGGTATATTTATACAGTTACGGGGTTATCCTGAAAGTCGTTTCAGGATCACTTTTGGAAGTTGTCAGTTTTCAGTTTTCTATCAACCGTCTTTTAACATTCGGTTAAAGACGGATTTATCTTTTCTTGGATGAGGGTGAGTCATGCTTCTAGAAGGTTCTAGAAAGGGTGACTTGGCATGGTGAGTCATTAGTGCTTTAATGGAGCCATTAATGCAATGGTGACTAGGTTAATGAATCACCATTTGTATTAATGAGGTTTTGTTTGCATGAAGGATATTTGTGGTTGATCTTTTCTCTTGTGGTCACTCTCCCCTCTCCTACACTCACCTCCCTCCATCTATATATATGGCCGGCCCCTCCCCTCTCTCATTTGCTTGCTTGATTCATTTGTTAAAAGATTATGATAGTATTTGGGGTGCATGGAATTTCACAGCTCATTTCATTCCATCACCCGATTCGAGTGGCAACTTCATTAACCGATCGTCCACAGATTTGGACGAAGTGAGACAAAGTCATCTACTCATTCTCTACATCATTCTTGGTCGTCTCTTTTAGCAAACTTGACGACCGAGTTGCCTCAAGTCAGAGGCGGGAGCCCGTTTAAAGAATCGTCGACGTGGTGCCACCTGGACGAGGAGATCGGAGATCGACGAGATCGGAGCAGCCGCAACGGAGCGTGGGATGATGGTTAAAGAACGAAGGACTCGGATCGTTCGGTATAACCTTTCTACACTCTTTACAGTTTGTTAGTTTAGCAATAATGGTAGATCCGGGTGAAAGTATACGATAGCGCCAGTTAAAAAGTTTTTGTTCCGCATTTGGCGTCTGTAGACGGCCGGGGCGCTACCGTAGGCTTACAGTGGTATCAGAGCCTCACCATTTTGCTTTACTAACTTGTGCTAACGCGTTTAAAATATCGATCGAACCGGAAATCAAAAACTGCAAAAGTCCAAGTTCACAGTTTCTGTCGATTTTAAATGAAGTCCTAAAATTATTCTACATATCACAGAAATCTGTGCAGGGTTATATTAGAACACCGTACAAATTTAAGATCATGATTCGACAAGACTGCCGCGGAAACACGGCCAAACCCATGGTTTGGCCGCGGATCCGCGGCCATTCTGTGTCATCATGCCCCCAAATTTGCTCAGTGGGTTCTTCTCTGGAAATTGGGGTTTTTGGTATATATCTTTTGGGCCCAGGTTTTGTTACTGTTCACCAGTTGTTCGTGGGGCCCACTTTATGATATTTAGTTGATCGAAATTTAAACATGTTAGATTGCAGTGCTTACATTATATCTCCGACCGGGAATGTCATTTGATCGGTAAACCGCGTCTGATTGCTATAGTTGTTTTAGACGGGTTTGCGAACGTGACATTCGCGTTGATGTTCTGTGTTGTGCTGTGATGTTGCGGATTTGTCGTGGTGGATAGCAGTGTGCAATGGTAGTACAGTTTGAGTTTATTTGTACATTTGATATTGCGGAGCGAGCATCCAACTTGTGGACTGCCGTCACTGCCTGTTGTATAATATTCTTTTGGGGCGCGACCAGGTTGCGGTCGATGTACCTGTTGTACTATTTTTCATTACTGTACTAGGTTTTGCCCCGCGACGGAGTGCACGGATAGCCGGGTTCTGGGGGGCAACGGGTCCGCATCTCATGGTTTTGAGAGGCAGAGGGGCCTCACTCTAGAATTGGCAGACTATTCGCCGCACTCGTAGGGGGTACAGGTTGACCCAAGGTGGGGTGCTCAAGCTACCGGATTCCGTGAAGTGCTGGGTGGTCCATTCACTATGCTGTAGGGGGCTGCCTCGCTTCAGGTTTTGGTGGGTAACTTGCCGCACCCGTAGCGGTCTAGGTTTCATTGCACAGGCTATCCACACGACAGGGGAACGTCGGGTTTCAGCAGCGGCTCTGTGAAACTCGGGGATCCCAGATTATCTGTATTGTTCTGTGATGCTTATTACTTTTCTGTAATGTTGCATATTATCACGCCTGGAGCGATTATTGTATATTGGTTTATATACTATTAGATGTTGTATATGTTTTACACCCGCGCTAGTCCAGTCCCCGCTCTGTTGTTAGTTAAGTAACCTAACGGGTGATGACGGGACCCAGTGATGAATGCGGATGGCATATACGTACATTTTATTTTCGTTCTTTTCTGGTGTGATTATTGATGGGACTGCGTTGATTCTGATCAATGCAAAGGAAAACAAACCTATTTGGCAGTTGTTGGAACAAATTTAAAAGGTGTTATTGCAAAGACGTTTCCTTTTGTTTTGCATAGCGGTATTCGGTGGAATATCCTGCACCTCATTCGACGGGGCAAGGGCCGATATCTCTTCACCGGGACTGACCCCTTGGGCAGAAGTTTGCGTCAGGGTAATAATTTCACTATAGTCGATTACAAGTTGCTTTGCACCGCGGTATTCAGTGGAATATCCTGCACCTCATTCCACGAGGAAAGAGCCGAGATCCCTTCACCGGGAGTGACCTCTTTAGCAAAAGTTTTCGCCACTATATTTTAAAAGGCTATCAGGTTCCTTCAGCGATATCAAGTTCACTACGTTAAAGGTTTTTCGCCAAAAACCAGCCGTAGCCCTCCGTCACTTCTTTTAGGTATTCAGTAGTATTCAAGCTATGTATTTTGACCTAACGCCAAGGCATAGTGTTTGGTAGCTGCTGGGTATTCAATTGTTGCATAGATAGATGAGTTGGTTTGGGACAGCCGTTCTGCCATTTTGACCTAACGCCAAGGGCATGTGCGGGTGGGTTCAAATTAACAAGATAGTGATGGGTAGAACTTGGCATGTGACTTATGACATTTTGACCTAACGCCAAGGTTATAAGAGCATGGGGCAAAAATCATATCGGGAGTTTCTAAAGAAACTGAAACTTGCCAAGTATGCGCATACCTTCTGGAGTATGAGTAACGTGGATGCATTCCATCACGTTATCATGCGATGAGAGTTGGATCCTGATTCCCACTGATGAGTTGATTTACTCTTCGGGTGATCCCGATTGATTCTTCTTTAGGTTTGGAAGAGAATTTGACAGGACAGTGGGAGGTTTCCGGATTAGATAAAGTGATAACCATTCTGATCTACATTAGAGTGCACGCAGAGTGTTTCTTTTCTCTCTCTCTCTCTGGCAGCGACCATTGACCGACCCTAGACTATGACTCAGTGACCAAGTTGACCGAACCTTCTTAAATACTGGCTTTTGGATTGTCTATGTTGCATAAGTCATTGCCACTCCTTCTTTTACCCTTTGAATTTCTCAGAACACCCGTATTACTACTGTTAGTTATATGTATGCCCTAGAGGCCATTACTATACATAGGATGTATATTATAGTGGATGCTTGGACATATATAGGGAGGACTTACTTGCTCGACATGATAGTATGCTATCTGGTTACTCTTTACCTTAACGTGTATACTGATTGTCTCTCTGTTACATGTTGGTAAAGCCCTTAGGATGTGTACTTGACTACCTGGACTATCATGCGGATCATACTAGTGGGGACATGGTAGTCCATAAGTACATCCTTCAAAGTCCCTAGTCGTGGGTGTATCGAGACGGGGCATCGATATACCAGAGTAGACTAGCGTATACCTTCTCGACCCATACAGATGGGCGATGGATGATCCCATATCCATTGGTGTTTGACATCAGAGATGATATACGGGTGCTCAGTAGAGACTGGGTACACTGGACGGACTCGCCGAGAATTCCCAGATGGTATTATACCTTACGTCAGATGACAGTTCTCTGGTGACACTGGTACAGAGTAGTCTGTTGACCCGAGATCGTCATAGAGTCTTGTGTGGTTCCCATTGTGCTTTGATTTCCATCTTACCACGTCTAAGAGGGCGTGCAAAACGGTGGTTTTTGGGTACAGTCCCGAGTCACATGGAGGCAATGAGCGATAGGAGGGGATTCGTCTCTCCCGGTATAGGGGGTTGATGTTGCGCTGTGTTCGATTGGCTATAACAGGAAATCCCTGGCCACGGTTGCTGAGATATACTGGTAAGTGTTACTAGTAGTTTCTCGAATTGTTATAGACCTCATATCGACACGACTTATCGAGCTATTGGGGTCTGACGTTTACCACCCCTAGGCGAGATATGCGACATATCAGACGACGAGACCGGACTGTACGGTAGTGTTACTGGTTGGATTCACTGGAGTGTGAGCGGGCTTGCTCGTCGATCTTCTGATTGCTCAATACCCGGGTGGCCGTTACGTTTAGCAGACCGCTTGTGGCTTGTGGGTGTTTGATATGATCATCACCTGCTGCCGGCGTATTGACGAGTCTTTAGAGTCCTACACAGAGGTTTCCTGGCTCAAGCGAAACGAAATAGGAGCACATATGAGATATGTGCGGGACCGAGAATAATGCGTGTATGCGATACCGTATTTCATTCTCGCGATGAATGTATCGATTGGTTGTATACGATATAACCTAGTTATTGAATCAAGGGTTGATTCGATAAGCCGATACATTGGATACTAGTCGGTTATATACGATATGACCGGATCATTGAATCAAGTGTTGATTTAATGATTTAATGCATAATTATATATTTGATATATTACTTTGCATTAAATAGTATTGGTTCACTTTAAATGGATATTCTCACTCGGATGTACACATTGTATATGTGATATACTTTTGTGCACTTGATTGTATCATGTTTGATGATACATGTTTGCTAGGGTTTTTGTGTAAAGATCAAACCATGGTTACATGATAATGGTTAGGGTTTTGTTTTATTCACTTATTTATTTATCCATTTCTTTTTGGAAAATAATTTGCATAAAGTGCAAAATGGTGGCTTTCTTTGGATGGAAGTTGAAGCTTCATGAAGCTTTGACCAAGTGATCATTTTGTCTCCATGCTTAACCCTAACCATTCCCACTAACCATGATTTATTCTCTACACTTGACCATGGTTATGATTATGATAAGTATTGATTTACTTTTGATTTTAAATTAACTTATCATAATATTATCTTCTTCTTCTTCTTCTTCTTCAAGAAGAAAACCAAGCATCCATCAATGGTGATTGATGAAAAAGAGTAAGAAATCCAATTCTAAAGTCTACCCACTTCCTATTTCTTCATCCTCTACCTCTTGCCAAGTAGTAGAGTGTGTTTTCTTCACAAGTTTCATGACTTGGTGAAGTTGGAGCTTGATCTTGTGATGCCTCGACGTAGATCATCTTCGGCACGTCGTCGATGACCTAGCCCGCCCTTTCTCCGATGAAGCCGACGCTTGAGCCCGGGATTTCATTTGGACAGCGGAGAGGACTTCATCACGGAGCCGTGGAGGTGGAGGACCGGATCTACAAAGGTTGTATTTCCGTTCTTTTAGTTTAGTTGTAAACTAGTTGCTTTGTTTCGCCTAAATTTCTAGTTAACGATCTAGTCTAGGGTTTCTCGGCACCGCAAATTTTGAAACGGGCATGGTTGATGCCTTGTGAGACTTCATTAGTGTGCCTAGGAACCCTACATTGGTATCAGAGCCTAGCTAGAGCCTTAGGCGAAGTCTAAACGTAGTTTGAAGTCCGATCGACCCGAAACCCCAACTCAAAAAATGCTCTCTGTCCTTTTTTCAAAAACTGGGATTTTTCCAGATTAAAAATATGCAGAAAAACCAGCAGGAATATCTAAGAGTTTCTGTGAAATTCGACAGCCCAATTCAACTAAGTCGCCGCGGTTCCGCGGCATGAGCATGGCTCATGCGGCGGTTCCGCGGCCGTACGGCCTCTTTATATAAAGAATTTTGTACAGTAATTCTTAATTTCCAGTGGTGGTTTTCCTGGGAATTTTTAATTTTTTTTCAAGAGTTGAATTTTCTGGGTTGTTTTGGGGATTCGAATGTTCGATCGGATTATCAAATTTTGTCTGTGTGGCTTTCCGGATAAATTTTAGAATATGTTAAAAAGTTCGACCGGATATAAATACCCAATTTTTCCCCTGTCGGGAAATTTCCAAGTGTTGGATTTTTCCGTAGTTTAACGACGTTCTAAGTAGTGCAAGTAACGCGATGGACCCTCTAGAAGACAACAAACCTTAACTCGATTATGTGACCGTCTTGAACTGCCCTTTGAACCTTTGGGTTTGGGGCAGTACGGCGTGCCACATGTGAAGCGTTGGCTTGACCCTTCTACGGCTGGACCGTTGGTACTGAGGCACGAACTGAATGTTTTTAGACTTGTTTCATGTGTTGAGCTGTATCGGGAAAACTTGGGTGTTCGATTGTTCGATCGAAAAGTTTAGCATTTTCTATTTATCCGGAATGTGATACAACAATTGGAATTCACAAAAGTTATGTGATAACTGAATGAATGTTATAAACATAGCAGTTTAGTCTCACTTGATCGGTTGCCACGGAATTTTGATGTGATCAAAAGTCCGTCGCAATCACGTAGCGTACGCGGATACTCGCCGGGTAAACTTAATAGACAGACTCGCTCCATAGCCCTGACCAAGTGACTGTAGGAGAACCCCGTCGCCGAAAGCATTCGTTCGGGTGCTCGCGGCAGCGGTGTTCCGCCTTGGTGCACTTCGTCGACGGCATCAGGGGTGCGGCCGTCTACTGAAGTTTGCGACGAGCATTCGATCAGGATGTCGGGAATCTTGTTGAATTGCCCGACTTGATATTGAAAAGAGTTTTCGATAATGAGACTAAAATGCGGGGTTTATAACTGTTAGGCATGCGATGTCTAAGGAATTCATTTGTTTAGGCATGCGATGTCTAAAGAGATTGCGGATTCCAACTATTGTAGTTTTACACTTTCTTTTCTGTGACCGTAAGTGTAATATGTGATATCGCCGGTTTCGTTGCTATATGTCAACGACAATTGGGATGGACATATTTACTTACGATGATGACATGTGATGTTATGTGTTGCTGGATATGTTATATTTGATCGTCGTGTTTGAATAGCCGGGGGTTTTTATGTGAGATGAGTGTTTTTCATTTACATTCATGTAAAAACCTGTTTGTAATATTCTTTTATTGGGACACTTCCAGGTTGCGGAAGTTGTCACCTTTTGTATATTATTTACTTTTCCGCACTACGATAGACCCAAGGAGGGGAGCACAAGTAACCGGGTTCTGGAGTCCAGTGGGAGACCAACTCGAGGAGTCGAGTCCGGGTCTCCTAACTCTAGAATTGGTAGGGTTGCTTGCCGCTCTCGTAGGGGTCTAGGGGTGTGGGTTTGGCTATTCATCGCGACAGTGGAATCCGTGTTTTATACTGGCTCGTATTGAAAACACGGACGTCCTAGTATATCCAATATTTCATATGTTTCTTCTGCTGCAATATCTGTGATGTGATCATGTGATGTTCTGTGATAGATACAGTATATAGTATATATGATATATTATATAGACGTTACTTATGTTTTACACCCGCGCTAGCCCTGTCCCGCTCTGCCGTTAGTTACCTAACCTAACAGTGCACGAGGGGACATCGAGGCGAATGCGGATGGCATAAGTGTACGTCGTATTTATCTGTGATGTTTAGGTACTTAAATGATGGGACTTCATTAATGTGATTAATGAAATAAAAAGAAACCTAAGATGTTGTAGAATCGAATTTCAAAATAAAACAGGTAGCTACAGTTCTTGCTTTGCACAGAGGTATATGTAATATATCCTGCACCTTATTCGATAAGGAAAGGACCGAGATCCCTTCACCGGGAGTGACTCCTTTAGCAATAACTGGCAGATGCTACACACTCGGTTTGTTTTTTGATTGCTTTTAAGAGTTTTTGCTTTGCACAGTGATATATACGATATATCCCGCACCTCATTCGACGAGGAAAGGACCGACGATCCCTTCACCGGGAGTGACTCCTTTAGCAAAACTAGAAAAGCCTAAAAAACACTCCATTTCAAAATCATTTGATTCTACAACGATATCAAGTTCATTACGCAATAGGTTTTCAGAAAAACCTGTCGTAGCCCTCCGTCATTTCAGATAAGTGGTAGTTAGTATTCGTGCTACGTTTGTTGGCCTGCGTCAAGGCGTAGTGTGCGGTAGCTAACTAGTATTTATCTGCTTATGCATATGATGCAGATTGGATTAGGGTAGTCGTGCGACTTTGTTGGCCTGCGTCAAGGGTCGTGCGGGTGGGTTTAATTCAATCAGGAAATGACGGGTTGAACTTGACTAGCGCACTATGGTTTGTTGGCCTGCGTCAAGGTCATAGGACGCTAGGGGCAAAATTATCGGGAATTTCAAGTGTTGAAATTTGCAATGAGATTGTATACCTTCTATGAGATAGTTGGATCCCGATACCCGCTGCGAGTAATTGTTACTCCTGGGAGAGTTTTACACATTACAATTAGCCGATCAAGTAGGTGTCTAGAAAGGTGTCAACGAGGTTACGCCTCTGGGAAAACGAGGTTTACATTAATTAGGTTCGTGCGAAAGCACGGGGGACCTCCCTCAAAGTACCGACACTAGCCTGGCTGAAAGATTGGCGAACTTGTAGTGTGTAATTAATCCCGGCTAGTCTTTCCTTTTAGGGTTTGAAGGAAGATTTGATAAAAAGCAGTGGGTGCCATCCTGATTAGATAAAATAATAACCAATCTATTCTTGCAAGAGCGCACGCTGAGTGTTTTCTTCTCTCTCTCTCCAGGTAGCGACCATATCACGTCTTAATCAAGATAATAATACGGATTATTGATCGAACCCGCTTGTTATACTGAGCTGGGGAACGTTGGTCCCGCTCCAACTTATAATTGTTATAAGACAGAGCAGGAAATTGGGGAATACCAGATTTCCCGTGCCGCCCAAACGAAGAGAGTGCATGCTGATGCATCATCTTCGGGTGTGTTCTTTATACAGAACTGTTTCTCTATTCTTTACGTCCTGGGTATGTGATACCGGATCAGGATCCCGCATATGTAATATGTTACATGGGCTACAGATAGGTAAAGAACTGAGAACGGGTGATAAGTTTCATGAGGCAGAAAACGGGGCAAGTGTTGCAGCCAAGTCTGTTGGTCACTGTCACCCTGTATTACCAATACATTGATTCTGAACGAAGGTTATTAGATACCGAACCTGATATACAAAATCATATCACTCTCTTTATTAGTAAAGAAATGATAAAATTTTGTATTGTTGGATAATGTTTTGAACATTTCCTATATCAAAAGTTGATCGGTTCAGGCACGTTATCTAAAAGCATTAATGTTCTAAATCAAACTACAGTTCTTAGTATACGGAACACACACAAGAGGAAGAGTTCAGAAATGAACGAATTCTTCTTGAGGCATTGTAGACTAGGTCATATCAATGTGACCCGACTAGCTGAAGTTACATTTAGATGCATATTTAAATCAGTTTGAATTTACATCTTGTGAAACTCGCCAGTCATGTCACAAAGATAAGATGACCACAGCTCTGTTTATTGGAAACAGAGAAAGAGTTAGTAAACTCTTGGGATGATACATGTTGTTGTATGTAAGGTCCCCTGTCTACACATGCCAGGACTGATTCTTTGTACTTCATTACATTCTCTGATAATCTCTCAAGATTCAGACATATGTTCCTGTTGAAACATGAGTCCGAGCCTTTTGAGATATTCACAGAATATAAGCGAGAAGTAGAGAACAAATACGGGTATAAGTATTATGTCCTATGATGAGATCAGGGAGGAGAATACTTGTGCATGGAATTCCTGGACTATTCTAAAGGAGAATGAGATTCTCTCTCAGCATTACTCCTCTGTATACACCATAGCACGATGGTATATCGGGGTGGAGAAATTACACCCTATGTGATAAGGTGTGCTCTATGATGAGTAATACTGAGTTACCTATTTCCTTTTGGGTGTTATGCGCTTGAGAAGCTGCATACCTATTGAATAGGGTTCAAATCAAATCAGTTGCCTACCACTTCATATGTGATATGGAAAGGGAAGAGCCCATTTCTTAAGTTAGTTAAGATTTGGGGTTGTCCGGCCTATGTCTGAAAAGCAAAATTCGGACAAGCTCGAGGCAAGGTCAGTTATGTAGAACTGGAAATGTTCCAGCTATACAAAACTGCAGCTGAAGATTTGACAGAACCAAAGGATTCAATAATTACCAACGAACCTCAGCCTCTCCGCTGATCTAGTAGGGTTCCTCACCCACCTGAGAGATACTTCGGTTTCTCTATGACAGTGGGAGCGAGGATTGCATCATGAGATGATGACCCAACTAGTTTCGAGCTGGCCATCGGGAGTAAGACTCTATAAGAATGGCTGGATGCTTAGTGATCTGAGATGGAATCCTTATACACCGACAAAGTATGGACTTTAGTTGCTATATCTGAAGGGTTAAATCCCCATCAGGAGCAAGTAAATCTTGAGAAGATTACTTGGTGTACATGGAAAAGTTAAGACTTTCAAAGCTAGACTTGTTAAAGGTTTTCGTCATCGACCAGGCGTGGATAATGATGAAACCTTTTCCAGTGGCTATGCTTAAGTCCATCCGGATCCTACTTGCCACGGCTACATACCATGACTACGATATCTGGTGGTTGGGTGTCATGACAGCTTTTCTAAATGATGTTTTAGAAGAGAGCGTCTATAAGTACACAGCCAGAGGGCCTCGTAGACAGTGGGAGCAGCGGAAACGTGTGCAAGATGCTTTATAGGATAAAGCAGGCATCGCGGAGTTGGAACATCTGTTTTGATGAAATAGTCAAAGAGTTTGACATCATCAAAATGGTAGATGAACCTTGTATATACAAAAAGCTAGTAGGGAGTATGGTGGCGATCCTCGTAGAGTACGTGGATGACATACTCTTGATAAGAAAGGATTTTCTTATGCTACGCTCGATCAATCTCCGATTATCACCATGATTCTCCATATAGGATCAAAGTGATACCTACTAAATCCTGGGTTTTGGATCTATGAGATAGATCTAAATGGATATTAGGACACTCACTAGTTGTAGTGAGATCGTATCAGTTGATCCTGGGAGAATCACTGGAAGTGTTCCAGGGTGATAAAGACGACTGAATGTCAGTCACAGGCATTGTCTTTACCCTCAGTAAAGGGAAGGTATGTTGGAAGAGTTCCAAGCTAGATACCGTGGCTAACTAGACGATAAAGGCAGGATACATCGCTACTTAAGATGCTACCAAAGAGGATGTTTGGGTGTATATTGGTTCATGAGATGAACTACGTTCCAACCATTGTGAGACAATGGAGTTGTGGCTTATGCCAAGGAACGCCGGTCCCATCAGTGATCCAGACATATTCTAAGGCAGTGTCACCTGATCATGGAGATGCTTGATCTCCAAGGGATCGAGGTTAGGAGAGTAGACTCAGAGGACAACACAGCGGATCCACTCACAAAGGCCTGTTCCCAGAGAGAGATTTTTATGGGATGGTTGAGTATGAGATACTACAACCACTGCTATCAGATGGCCCTAGTGCAAGTGGGAGATTGTTAGTCATATGTATGCCCTAGAGGGCATTACTATACATAGGATGTATATTGTAGTGGATGCCTGGACATATATAGGGAGGACTTTCTTGCTCGACATGATAGTATGCTATCTGGTTACTCTTTACCTTAACGTGTATACTGATTGTCTCTCTGTTACATGTTGGTAAAGCCCTTAGGATGTGTACTTGACTACCTGGACTATCATGCGGATCATACTAGTGGGGACATGGTAGTCCATAAGTACATCCTTCAAAGTCCCTAGTCGTGGGTGTATCGAGACGGGGCATCGATATACCAGAGTAGACTAGCGTATACCTTCTCGACCCATACAGATGGGCGATGGATGATCCCATATCCATTGGTGTTTGACATCAGAGATGATATACGGGTGCTCAGTAGAGACTGGGTACACTGGACGGACTCGCCGAGAACTCCCAGATGGTATTATACCTTACGTCAGATGGCAGTTCTCTGGTGACACTGGTACAGAGTAGTCTGTTGACCCGAGATCGTCATAGAGTCTTGTGTGGTTCCCACTGTGCTTTGATTTCCATCTTACCACGTCCAAAAGGGCGTGCAAAACGGTGGTTTTTGGGTACAGTCCCGAGTCACATGGAGGCAATGAGCGATAGGAGGGGATTCGTCTCTCCCGGTATAGGGGGTTGATGTTGCGCTGTGTTCGATTGGCTATAACAGGAAATCCCTGGCCACGGTTGCTGAGATATACTGGTAAGTGTTACCAGTAGTTTCTCGAATTGTTATAGACCTCATATTGACACGACTTATCGAGCTATTGGGGTCTGACGTTTACCACCCCTAGGCGAGATATGCGACATATCAGACGACGAGACCGGACTGTACGGTAGTGTTACTGGTTGGATTCACTGGAGTGTGAGCGGGCTTGCTCGTCGATCTTCTGATCGCTCAATACCCGGGTGGCCGTTACGTTTAGCAGACCGCTTGCGGCTTGTGGGTGTTTGATATGATCATCACCTGCTGCCGGCGTATTGACGAGTCTTTAGAGTCCTACACAGAGGTTTCCTGGCTCAAGCGAAACGAAATAGGAGCGCATATGAGATATGTGCGGGACCGAGAATAATGCGTGTATGCGATACCGTATTTCATTCTCGCGATGAATGTATCGATTGGTTGTATGCGATATAACCTAGTTATCGAATCAAGGGTTGATTCGATAAGCCGATACATTGGATACTAGTCGGTTATATACGATATGACCGGATTATTGAATCAAGTGTTGATTTAATGATTTAATGCATAATTATATATTTGATATATTACTTTGCATTAACTAGTATTGGTTCACTTTAAATGGATATTCTCACTCGGATGTACACATTGTATATGTGATATACTTTTGTGCACTTGATTGTATCATGTTTGATGATACATGTTTGCTAGGGTTTTTGTGTAAAGATCAAACCATGGTTACATGATAATGGTTAGGGTTTTGTTTTATTCACTTATTTATTTATCCATTTCTTTTTGGAAAATAATTTGCATAAAGTGCAAAATGGTGGCTTTCTTTGGATGGAAGTTGAAGCTTCATGAAGCTTTGACCAAGTGATCATTTTGTCTCCATGCTTAACCCTAACCATTCCCACTAACCATGATTTATTCTCTACACTTGACCATGGTTATGATTATGATAAGTATTGATTTACTTTTGATTTTAAATTAACTTATCATAATATTATCTTCTTCTTCTTCTTCTTCTTCAAGAAGAAAACCAAGCATCCATCAATGGTGATTGATGAAAAAGAGTGAGAAATCCAATTCTAAAGTCTACCCACTTCCTATTTCTTCATCCTCTACCTCTTGCCAAGTAGTAGAGTGTGTTTTCTTCACAAGTTTCATGACTTGGTGAAGTTGGAGCTTGATCTTGTGATGCCTCGACGTAGATCATCTTCGGCACGTCGTCGATGACCTAGCCCGCCCTTTCTCCGATGAAGCCGACGCTTGAGCCCGGGATTTCATTTGGACAGCGGAGAGGACTTCATCACGGAGCCGTAGAGGTGGAGGACCGGATCTACAAAGGTTGTATTTTCGTTCTTTTAGTTTAGTTGTAAACTAGTTGCTTTGTTTCGCCTAAAATTCTAGTTAACGATCTAGTCTAGGGTTTCTCGGCACCGTAAATTTTGAAACGGGCATGGTTGATGCCTTGTGAGACTTCATTAGTGTGCCTAGGAACCCTACAACTACGGACATCCACTTCCATTGGATAGATCCATCGTATGGTTATATACGAACTCGAAGGGACTTCTTCGAGGATGGATCCAGGTTCAGGAGAAATAGAATTGGTTTATTCAGTTGTCTTTTATTATCACCTTCTCTCAGGTTGCGAGGGCTCCTTGGTTTAGGAGAGTACACCTATTACGCTTATTGGATAGTCTTATTCCAAACCATAGGCAGGTGCCGAAAGGTAGGGAATGAAGAAAACCAATTAGCCTAAGTAGGGTGTGCAGAAGGTAATATGTAAAGACAAAATAAAGGGATTAGAAAGAGGGCAAAGTAAATTGCGACTGTTATCATTCACGACCAAACCGCGTACTTCATCGCCACTCCTATTTCACCTTTAAAAGAATAAGGTATTATTCAGTTGTCTTTTATCATCACCTTCTCTCGAGATGCGAGTACTCCTTGGTTTAGGAGGGTACACCTATTATGCTTACTGGATAGTCTTCTTCCAAATCATAGGCTGGTGCCGAACGGTAGGGAAGGAAGAAACCATTTATCTTAACGATGGTGTACAGAAGGTAACGACTAAAGACAAATAAAGGGATTTGGAGAGATGGCAATAAAATATACGGTTGAAGTCATGAATTGGATTATGGAAGAGGCATTGCTATGAATACCAGGATACCCCTACGAAACATTTTCATGTTTCAGTGCATTGTTAAAAGAAAACTGTTTTCCCGATTAGATACTTACTCCAAGGGTATGTATTTACCAGGTTTCATTCTCATATCTGTATGGTTTTACAGATGATGAGTAGGAGTAAGTTATTGGGAATTAGGTGATTATCCTCATTATATCGGAATTCGTTGTAATTGGTGATATTTGAGGAAATCGCCAGGGTACAGTTTTCAACCTACGACGCACAGGTTTTGAGTTGTTTAACTCAGCGGACTTATACAGAGTATTGTATGTTGTCCAGTGTCTATCAGGACAAAGGGGTAGGTCCTCGTACCATGTTCTGTTTACTTATAACTTCTCTAGTATTTAGACAAGTATTTCGTAGAAATACAAGGTCTAAGTTTTGAGAAGTTGTGGGTATAAGAATAAAGTAGAGAACCAGGTGTCACAAGTATCGGGATTCTTCAAAGAGATCGAAGATGTAGATTCTTGTGATTGGTATTCAGATGATAGTAATGGTTTTGAGAAACTTGTTTCTCTTTCAGGTTACTCATAATTGGATGGATTCCTAAGTTGATAATGCTGATTAGCCTCTTTCCATTAAGTTGATATGCACTGGAGACAGCTGCATGATTTGAATCTGGTTCCAATTAAATAAGTGCCAAAGTTTCTATATTGGATATAGAATGGATCGTACCTTAAAAGATGTTAAGGTACGGGGAGTTGTCCAGCTTATGCTTAAAACCAGACTCTGGATAACTCAGGGCACGTTTCTGTAACAGCTGTTTGTGGGTTGACCCTGGCTATGACAAGGGTTGATATTCTACCATTTGGAAGATCAATAGTGATATTGTTCTTGACTCGCCACAGTTTTAGTAAAATGGATCTTTTTCAGAAAACAGTAGTGGGAGTATGGTAGAACTGGAAGTGATTCCAGAACCGCGAACGATTACGGAAAATTTAATAGGACCTATATATTCAATCAGGTTTGACATTCCATTAGCCACTCCGCAGATATGATGGGTAACCTCAGACACCCGAGAGGTACTCCGGTAGCCTCAAGGACGGTGACAGGGAGGTTCTTATCTACCCAGACTTGACACTACTGTTGTTCCAGGCTATGGGACCCAGAGGAGGGTTGTCGTAGTCAGTGGGAGCAGCGGAAGTTTAGTGGGCAAGTAGCTTATGTCTATTTATAGACTTGAGCAGTTATAACGGAGAAAGATCATCTAATTTTGATGTGAAAGTCATGGGTTTGACTTCAATCAGAATAGGGGATGGATCAGTTAAGAAGATAGTAGGGTGTGATGTCATGGTATCTGGATGACATACACAGAGTAGGAAGTAAAATTCATATACTACGATCGGTTGTACTATGGTTGTCACACAGTTGTTTCTCCAGACAGGATATGGATATAATATTTGACATTCTGGTTTCTAGATCTATGGTTTTAGATCTGGATTTGGGTAGTTTCCCAATGTGGGTACTTTGACAGTATTCTAATGGTTTTTAGAATAGACTCCTGGCATGGTGGTGTACCAGCAGGTAATGGAGTCACCCTCTCTAAAGGTGTCTTACAGACTAAAGTGGAGAGAGATGTGCATGATTGGCAGATCACTTGCTTAGGCAATTGAGTCAATCGTGAGATGTCAAGTACCACACCAAATGTTGTTTTTGCACTAGATGCAATAAGTTTGTATTAATCCAATCTTGGAGAAACATAAGGAAGCAGTTATAGAACATAAGTACATGTTCTACGGATTTGATGACGGCAGCCTCCTTCGGGAGACGGTTATCATTCCTGGCTTCAAAGGTGACATGGATGACACAGTTATTGTCAGAGTTATAGTTTTCCCTCTGACGAGGGACAATATTATGGACAGGTGGTCCAAGAGGATACTGTGGATGGCATGGTGCCGGATACTGATTAGATTCAGTGATCGATACAGTCTAAGAAGTTTGGATTTGGAGTTCATTTATGAACTAGGTCCCATCAGATATCCAGACATATTCTAAGACGGGTATTACTCAATTCGGGAGATGGCTTTCTCCGCGAACTTGAGATTTAGAGAGATATAGAAAGAAACATCTAGGCGGATCCACTCACTAAGGCTATTTCTCGAACACAATAGTTTTACAAACGGGCTTTGTGAAACTGATTAGTAGAGGAGTTGGATGTTCGGTTTCACACGGGCTGTGAGTAGTCGACATCGCAATAATTAGCCTTGAGTGCAAGTGGGAGATTGTTGGAGATAGTGCCCTCATAGTCAATTATTGGATCGCAGGTACGTGATTGCAATGATTGCGGAGGACCTATACCGGTAGGACAGTCTTACTCGAGATGATAGTATGCTATCTGGTTTGCCTTTATCAGTCGTGTACATGTTCAGGTGACTGAATACATGTTACACTTTGATAGAGCCCTTAGGATCTTGCTTTACCACCAACTGTATGATGGCGATCATATACGTGAGAGTTGGGTGGTTTATACGCATATCCTTAATTGTGGTCCCTAGTCGTGGGAGTTTCGAGACAGGGCTTCGATACTCCGGAGTAGACTAGTGTGTACAGTCGAGACCCCGACGAGGGGCGGTGGCCGGTCTCACAAGCCACTGGTGTCAGTTGGATCACCTAAGATGTATACAGGTGCTCATTGGGTTATGAGTACACCAGACAGGACTCGCCGGGAACCTGCTAGTTGGTATTATACATATCGTCAGATAGCAGTTCCCTGGTGACATGTGTACAGGTTAGTTCATCGACCTGAGGTCGTCATTTGTCTCGTGTGAGTTCCCACTGTGCTTTGATTTCTACCCTACCACGGCTCAAAGGAGTCGTGCAAACAGGTAGTTTTTGGGTACAGTCCCGAGCCATATGGAGGCACGTGAGCGGATCGGCAGGGGATTCGTCTCTCCCGGTATTGGGGGTGAGGTCGTGCTGTGTCTAGGAGAGCCATTACACAAAGTCCATGGCCATGGCAGGAGATTTACTGGTAGGTACTCCAGTAGTATCTCAGGGTGTTATTGGGCTACACTCCGACACGACTTATACTGCTATTGGGGGTCTGACGTTACTAGCCCCCTAAGCAGATATGCGATACTCATAGACGAATGGACCGGACTGTATATACATTGTCACTGTTAGGCTCAGTAGGGTTTCTGGATGAGTTCGCTCATCGGCCTCCCTTGAGGTCAGTCCATGGGCAGCCGTTACGCATAGCTGGTGCCGCTGACGGTTTGTGGTTAAACCCACTGCCAGGGTACTGACGAGTCATTAGAGTCCCCCACAGACAGTTTCCCAAGTTCGGGCGAAACGTTGTAGAGGCCGTATGGTTTTATGGCAGGGTTCGGAAAATGCACGTGCGTTTACGCACGTGTTATTTTTCGGGCAGATGATACTGGTCGGCTTTGGTTTAAGCCGGATCCGAGTATTATATTGAGTGGATATAATATCTTTGTCTCAGTTGTATTTGTATTCGGTCATAATACAAATGCGGGTATATTTATACAGTTACGGGGTTATCCTGAAAGTCGTTTCAAGATCACTTTTGGAAGTTGCCAGTTTCCAGTTTTCTATCAGCCGTCTTTTAACATTCGGTTAAAGACGGATTTATCTTTTCTTGGATGAGGGTGAGTCATGCTTCTAGAAGGTTCTAGAAAGGGTGACTTGGCATGGTGAGTCATTAGTGCTTTAATGGATCCATTAATGCAATGGTGACTAGGTTAATGAATCACCATTTGCATTAATGAGGTTTTGTTTGCATGAAGGATATTTGTGGTTGATCTTTTCTCTTGTGGTCACTCTCCCCTCTCCTACACTCACCTCCCTCTATCTATATATATGGCCGGCCCCTCCCCTTTCTCATTTGCTTGCTTGATTCATTTGTTAAAAGATTATGATAGTATTTGGGGTGCATGGAATTTCACAGCTCATTTCATTCCATCACCCGATTCGAGTGGCAACTTCATTAACCGATCGTCCACGGATTTGGACGAAGTGAGACAAAGTCATCTACTCATTCTCTACATCATTCTTGGTCATCTCTTTTAGCAAACTTGACGACCGAGTTGCCTCAAGTCAGAGGCGGGAGCCCGTTTAAAGAATCGTTGACGTGGTGCTACCTGGACGAGGAGATCGGAGATCGACGAGATCGGAGCAGCCACAACGGAGCGTGGGATGATGGTTAAAGAATGAAGGACTCAGATCGTTCTTTATAACCTTTCTACACTCTTTACAATTTGTTAGTTTAGCAATAATGGTAGATCCGGGTGAAAGTATACGATAGCGCCAGTTAAAAAGTTTTTGTTCCGCATTTGGCGTCTGTAGACGGCCGGGGCGCTACCGTAGGCTTACACTGGCCACTCATGGTGGCCTCGATACCCCTTCTAGGCCCCCCGACTCGAAGTTAATTTCATTCTCTAACTCCCCGCGAAGGTTTGGGCGCGTTTCGTTTTGATTCGGACCTCCGAATTGGCTCAAAACTCGACTTTTTTAGATGTTTAGTGCACTGGTTTTTTATCCTTAGTATATTTGGGATGTGCGCTAATTGTGTTTTGGAATTCTAATGTCGTGACTTCGTTTGCATGCGTGGATGTGTTGGTTACGTTGTCTAATTGCTATATGCTCAATTAGACGGGGTTACACACTTGTTTCGGTTACTTGTTTCTGTGGATAAATCTTGTTATGGTTTTGTGCAGATTGTCGTGATGGATAGCCTTGGGTGCAATAGTAGTGCAGTTTAGTTTCATTTGTACATTTGATATTGCGGGGCGAGCGTCCGACATGTGGACTGCCGTCACTGCCTGTTTGTATATTATTTGTTTGGGGCACGACCGGGTTGAGGTCGATGTCACCCTTGTACATATTATTTTCTTTTCTGTACTAGGATTACCCCGCGGTAGAGTGCACGGATAGCCGGGTTCTAGAGGGCAACAGGTTCGCATCTCATGGCATTGAGACGGAGGGGACCTTACTCTAGAATTGACGGGCTATTCGCCGCACTCGTAGGGGGTATAGGTTGACCCACGGAGGGGTGCTCAAGTTACCGGATTCCTTGAAGTGCCGGGTGGCCCATTTACTTTGATGAAGGGGGTTGCCTCACTTCTGGGTTTGGGGGGTAACTTGCCACGCTCGTAGGGGTCTAGGTTTTCTTGCACAGGTTATCCACACGACCGGGGAACGTCGGGTTTCATTTGCGGCTCAAAGGAAACCCGGGGCTACCAGATTATCCATTTGTTCTGTGATGCTTATCGTTTTTCTGTGATGTTGCTTTATATCATGCCTGGGATGATTTTTATATATATATTTATATATATATATATACTTGTAGATGTTGTATATATTTTTCACCCACGCTAGTCCAGCCCCCGCTCTATCGTTAGTTAAGTAACCTAACGGGTGATGACAGGGCCTAGTGATGAATGCGGATGGTATATACGTACACCATATATTTTCATTCTTTTCTGGTGTGATTAATTGATAGGACTGCGTTGATTCTGATCAATGCAAGGAAAACAAACATATACATGATGTTGTTGGAACAATTTTCAAAAGCTGTTATTACAAGGATGTTTTCTTTTGTTTTGCACAGCGGTATTCGGTTATGAATATCCAGCACCTCATTCGACGAGGCAAGAGCCGAGATCCCTTCACCGGGAGTGACCTCTTGGGCAGAAGTTTGCGTCAGGGTAATAACTTCAATATAGTTGATTACTTTTTTGCTTTGCATCGAGGTATTAAGTTGGGAATATCCTACACCTCATACGACAAGGAAAGAGCCGAGATCCCTTCACGGGGAGTGACCTCTTTAGAAAAGGTTTTCGCCACTATATATTTGTAAAGCTATCCGGTTCCTTCAACGATATCAAGTTCATTACGTTAAAGGTTTTTCGCCAAAAAACTATTCGTAGCCCTCTGTCATTTCAGGACGGGTAGCACTTAGCATTCATGCTATGTATGTTGGCCTTCATCAAGACATAGTGTATGGTAGCTATTTGTTACTTTTCTGTTGCATAGATAGATGCATTAGTTTGGGACAGTCGTACTACTATGTTGGCATTCGTCAAGGGTATGCACGGGTGGATTCAAATTAACCTAGACAATGATGGGTAGAACTTGACATGTGACTTATGATATGTTGGCCTTCGTCAAGGTCATAAGAGCATGGGGCAGAAATCACATCGGGAGTTTCAAACATACAGGAAACTTGCCAGGCATGCGCATACCTTCTGGAGTATGATAACTTGACTGGATTCTATCAAGTTATCATGCGATGATAGTTGGATCCCGATTCTCACTGATTAGTTGGTTTACTCCTCGGATGATTTTAGATGATCCCGACTAATTCTTCTTTTAGGATTTGGAGGAGAATTTGAGGATACAGTGGGTGACATCCTGATTAGATAAAGTGATTAACCATTCTGATCTAGGTTAGAGTGCATGCTGAGTATTTCTTTTCTCTCTCTCTTTGGCAGCGATCATGGCCCGACCCTAAACTAAAACTCATGAACCAAGTTAACCGAACCTTCTTAAAACACTTTGGCTTTTGGATTTTCACTTAGTCGCATATATCATTGCCACTTCTATATCACTTTTGCGTTTCTCCAGTGTTGGGTTTACCTAGCACCTCATCTAGGGTTTGGAAGCATCACACATGCCGCAATTAAATTTTTTAAGGTGCTAAGTAAACTAAACTAGAATCTTAACTAGAATTTTAGGGGTAACAATGAACTAGTATCATATACAAATGAGAATCTATCACTAAGTGAAGAGATTATAACCTTTGTAGACTTCCATTGGTGACTCCTTGGCACTTTGAGAGTTTGGAACGGATCGATGGAGGTCTCTTGAACATTCCGTATCACTACGAAAATCCACATTTATTGGATAAGCCATTGTATAGTTACATACGAACTCGAAGGAACTTGTTCCAGTTCGAGGATGGTTTCTGGTTCATGAAAAATAGAATAAGGATTATTCAGTTGTCCTTTCCTTTTACCTTCTCTCAGGTTGCGAGGACTCCTAGGATTAGGAGGGTACACCTATTACGCTTATTGGATAGTCTTCTTCCAAACTTTAGGCTGGTTCCAAAAGGTAGGGAGGGAAGAAAACCATTTAGCCTAAGTACGGTGTACAGAAGGTAATAAGTAAAGATAAATAAAGGGATTGGAGAGATGGCAAAGGAAATATACGGTTACAGTCATGAATATGGTTATTGGAAGAGGCATTACTAGGAATGCCCGGCTACCCTTTCGAAACATTTTCGTGTTTCAGTTTCACTATGCGTTGTTAATTGAAAACTGATTTCCCAATTAGATCCTTACTCCAGGGTATGTATTTATCAGGTTTGATTCTCACATCTGTACGGTTTTACAGATGATGAGTGGGAGTAAGTTATTGGGAGTTAGGTGATTAAATCCTCATTATATCGGAATTCGTTGTAATTGGTGATATTTGAGGAAATCGCCTGGGGTTTTGCCTGACGGCAAATATTTGGTTTTGAATATCCGTTGTTATGCACCAATTTCAAACTGAAATATCTGTACGTTTATTTTATAAAGTGATATATAGCTTTTTTAAATTATGTCCATGACATTTACCTATATCAGTTGATGATTGGGTAAGGAGCATTAAACAGCGGTGTAATTCTTCTTAACCATAGTACAGTTTTCCAACCTACGACGCACAGGGTTTGAGTTATTCAACTCAGGGGACTTATACAAAGTATTGTATGTTGTCCAGTGTCTATTAGGACAAAGGGATTGGTGCTCGTACTATATTTTATTTACTTGTGACTTCTCCAGTTTTAGACAAGTATTTCGTAGAAATACAAGGTCCAAGTTTTGAGAAGTTATAGGTACAGGAATAAAGTAGAGAACCATGTATTGCAAGTATCAGGATTTTTCGAGGTGATCGAAGATGTAGATACTTGTGTTTGGTATTCAGTTGATAGTAATGGTTTTTGAAAACTTGCTTCTCTTTCAGGTTACTCATATCTGGATGCACTCCTAGTTGAGTAATGTTGATCGGCTTCCTTCCATTTGGCTGACATGCACTGGAGACAGCTGCATGATTTGAATCTGGTTCCAATTAAATCAGTGCCTCTGTTTCTATATTGTAAATAGAATGGTTCATATCTTAACGATGTTAAGGTATATGGAGTTGTCCGGCTTATGCTTAAAACCAGACTCTGGATAACTCTAGGCACGTTTATGTAATGGCAGTTTGTGGGTTATCCCGGGTTATGACGAGGGTTAACTTTCTACCATCTAGAAGATCAATAGTGATATTGTTCTTGGCTCGCCACAGTTTGAATAAAATGGACTTTTTCAGAAAACAGTAATGGGAGTATGGTAGAACTGGAAGTGATTCCAGAACCATAAACGATTACTGAAAATTTAATAGAACTTAAAGATTCAATCGGGTTTGACATTCCATTAGCCACTCCGCAGATATGGTGGGTAACCTCAGGCGCCTGAGAGGTACTTCGGTATCCTCAAAGACGGTGACAGGGAGGTTCTTGTTTACCCAGACTTGCTATTACAGCTATTCTAGACTATGAGACCTTGCATGAGGATGAGTATAGCGTCGTTCTAAACTAGGTTTAGAAATGCACGTGTATATGACTCTGCCAGAGGTTTTTTGTGTTAGTTATATATATGCCCTAGAGGCCACTGTTGTACATATGATGTATATTATAGTGGATGCTTGGATATATATAGAGAGGAATTTCTTGCTCGACATGATGGTATGCTATTTGGTTTCTCTTTGTCTTAACATGTTGACTTGTATTGGTTTACTGTCTTGCTCTCACATGTTGATAAAACCCTTAGGATATATACTCGACTACTGGGACTATGATGAGATCATACTAGTGGGGCTAGGGTAGTCAAAGAGTACATCCTATAACTGTTCCTAGTCGAGGGAGTATCGAGACAGGGCATCGATACTCCAGAGTAGACTAGCGTATACGCATCTTGACCCATATGATGGGCGATGGATGATCCCATATCCATTGGTGTTTGACATCAGAGATGGTGTACGGGTGCTCAGTGGAGACTAGGTACACTGAACGGACTCGCCGAGAACTCCTGGATGGTATTATACCTATCGTCAGATAGCAGTTCTCCGGTGACACTGGTACAGGTTAGTCTGTAGACCTGAGATCGTCATAGAGTCTTGTGTGATTCCTACTGTGCTTTGATTTCCACCTTACCACGTCCAAGAGGGCGTGCAAAACGGTGGCTTTTGGGTACAGTCCCGAATCACATGGAGGCAATGAGCGATAAGAGGGGTTTCATCTCTCCCGGTATAGGGAGTTGATGTTGTGCAGTGTTCGATTGGCTATAACTGGAAGTCCCTGGCCAGGGCTGATATGGAGTGCTGCTGGTAAGAGTTATTAGTAGTTTCTCGACCCGTTATGAGCCTCACATCGACACGACTTATCGGTTACTGGGGTCTGACGTTTACCACCCCTAGACTTGATATGCGACATATCAGACGAAGAGACCGGACTGTACGGTAGTGTTACTGATTGGATTCACAGGAGAATGTACATGCTTGCACAGGCTTGCTTGTTGATCTTCTGATCGCTCAATACCTGGGTGGATGTTATGTTTAGCTGACCGCTTGCAGCTTGTGGGTGTTTGATATGATCAACACCTACTGCCGGCGTATTGACGATTATTTAGAGTCCTACACAGAGCTTTCCTGGCTCAGGCAAAACAGAGTAGGAGCACATATGTGATATGTGCGGGACCGAGAATAATACGATATGAGATACCGTATTCTATTCTCGTGATATGAGATATCGGCCGGGTGTATGTCATATAGCCGGGTCATCGGATCAAGTGTTGATTCGATGAAATGGTGCATGTTATATTAGTCGGTTATATGTAATATAGCCGGGTTATCGGATCAAGTGTTGATTCGATAATTTAATGTATAATTATACATGTGATATATTATGTTACGTTAACTAATATAAGCTCGCTTTATTGATTCATTTTCTCACGGGATAATATATTGATATATATGCGATATATGTTAATTGTATTATTTTCTTTTGTTACAAAATATATTGTATATGTGATATATAATATTGTAACATGTTAGGGTTATAAATTTAACAAAGGTTTAGGGTTTAAACTTGGTTAGGGTTTGGATTAGGGTTAGCTTTTGCATGAAGCTTCCATGAAGCTTCATGAAGCTTTGATTTTGTCTTAAGCTTGATATTTTGTGAAGATATTATTTAACCCAACCCAAACCTTAACCTCTAGTTAATTCTCTACAAGGGTTAACTCTATCATTCTTAACCTTTGGTTGGATTTGTAACTATAAACATAATTCATTATTCATCACAAAAGGTTTCATCTTCTTCTTCCTCTTTGAAAAGCTTACTAGCTTTTGAGTTGTGATGATATTGAGTGAGAAATTGAAAACAAAAGAGAGTAAAATTCCTACTTCATCATCCTCATCTATTCTAGCCACTTAGATTAGGGTGTTCACTTCTCTAATTACTTCATTAGTGAAGTGTAAGTTTGGGTTAGAGATTCTTCAAGGTAGATCATCTTAGATCAAGAAGACTTCAAGCAAGATGAATCATTCACCTCTTGGAGCCTCACGAGAGTCGGAATTCTTGATGATCGCAGCGAAGGGACCTCAACACGGAGCTTATGAAGCGAAGAAACGGACTACAAAGGTTGTAATCTCTATCTCTTAGAAATAAAGTTGTTTACTTGCTCAATGTTTACCCTAATCCTCCAGCAAAGATCCTTGCTTTAGGTTGTTCGGCACTTGAAAATTTTGATTTTGGCATGGTTGATACCTTGTAGAACCTTGTTCTAGTGCCTAGTAACCTTACAGTGGTATCAGAGCCTAGCTAGAGCATTAGGCGACGTGTAGACGAAGTTAAAAGTCCGATCAAACCCCGAAACGTCATATTGGACCCCCTCTCTGGAATTTTTTTAAAAAGATGGTTTTTTCATTATTAAAAATACTCAGAAAATTCAGCAGGTAATTCTATGGATAACTGTGAAATACGAAGCCCTAATTCCTTCAAGTAGCCGCGGAACCGCGGCAATACCAGGCTTTTCGCGGCGGTTCCGCGGCCGTACTTGGGTATCAGGGATAGATATTTCTAGGTATCATCCGTAGGTATTACTACATGCTTCTGGGAATTTTTAATATTACTCAAGTGTTGAGTTTTCTGGAGATCTTTAGTATTCGTTGATTCGATTGGAAAGTTTAACATAGTTTATTTTTCCGGATAATTTAGAACGTGTTAAAATGTTCGAACGGATATCAATAACTCACTTTTTCCCGACACGAAAAACTTTCAATTGTTGGATTTTTTCCAGAGTTTAAAACTTTCGGGAAATCATGCAAGAGAATCTGTGGACCCTCTAGAAGAACGTAACCTTAACTCGATTATGTGACCATCAAAACTGCCACTGAACCTTAGGGTTTGTGGTAGTTTAGCGTTACCACATGTGAGGCGTTGGTTTGACCCTTCTACGGCTGATTCATTGGGGCCGTGACATGTTCTGGAATTTTTGAACTCTGCTAAAGTGTTGAGCTATTTGGGAAATCTTGGGCATTTGATTATTCGATTGGAAAGTTTAACATTGTCTATTTATCTGGAATGTGATACAATATGTGGAATTCATATAGTTAGGCATGAAATGCGAAGTATGTGATATTTCATATTTAAGATGTCTAAAGTGATTATGAATTCCAAATGTTGTAGTTTTACACTTTCTTTTCTGTGACCGTAAGCGTAGTATGTGGTGTATCGCCGGCTTCGTTGCTATACATCAATGACAATCGGGATACGCATACTTGCTTACGTTGATGATATAAGATATTATGTGTTGCTGTGATATGCTATATTGGATTGTCGTATTTTGAATAGCCGGGGGTTTTATGTGAGATGAGGGTTTTTAATTTTCATTCATGTAAAATTCATTGTATGTAATATTCTTTTATTGGGGCACTTCCGGGTTGAGGATGATGTCACCATTGTATATTATTTACTTTTCCGCATTAGGATAGACCCGAGGAGGGGAGCATAAGTAACCGGGTTCTAGGGTCCAGTGGAAGGCCATCTCGAGGAGTCGAGACCGGGTCTCCTAACCCTAGAATTGGCAGTGTTGCTTGCCGCTCTCGTAGGGGTCTAGGGATGTGGGTTTGGCTATTCATCGCGACCGTGGAATCCGTGTTTTATACAGGCTAGATATAAAACACGGGCGTCCTAGTATATCCAATATTTCATATGTTATCTTCTGCTGCAATGTTCCGTGATGAGATCATATTACTGCCTAAGACGAATGCTTATACTATATATATATGATGATATATAAATATTACTGCTTTCGTTTCTTCTGTGACGCTTAGGAAGCATAATTGATGGGATTTATTAATGAGATTAATAAAAGAAAAGAAACCTAAAAGATATTGTAGAATCAAAACTTTCCAAAAGGGGCAGCTACAGTTTTTGCTTTGCACAGCGTTATATATGATATACCCTGCACCTTATTCGATGAGGAAATAGCCGAGATCCCTTCACCAGGAGTGACCTCTTTAGCAAAACTAGCAGATACTACAAACTCATGGTTTAGTTTTTGATTGCTTCTATAGTTCTTGCTTTGCACAGCAGTATTTGTGAAATATCCAGCACCTTATTCGATAAGGAAAGAGCCGAGATCCACTTTAGCGAAACTGTCACGCCCCGCTTCCCAAAGTACGCTAAAGTGGGCACGTGACATAGCCAACCATGCTACCTGTGAATAGGAAAAATCCTTCCACAGTCACATTACGGTTGTGGAGATATTAAGAACAAGAAAGTAAACTAACTGTCTAGTACATGTCCATAAGCCAGAGTAAAAGAGTCAAGAGATAACAATATGCGGAAGCCAAAAGATATAATAAATGAAACACCTAGAGTGAAACTACGTACCGACAGGAACCTCACCGCTCGTCTAACAGTGGCAAAACTCCGAATCAGTCTGCAGCAAGTTAGAAGAAACTGGGCCATGCAAAACCCAGACGTCAGCGCGTCATGTCATCAAGTAATATAATATGAACAGTGTAGCAGGCAATGTAATATGAACATGAACAAAACGAGAGTAGCAATAATGTGAAACAAGCGGTGCAGGGTAGTGTGCAGTGGGTAACTAAACTATTCTATCAGGTTTTCTATTCTAGAGTCTTTGAAACCAAATTGATGAATCATCGATGTAACTCAATAGTATCCCGTGCATGCTCGGGACTACGGTCAAGACCCTCGGGGCTGAATCCGAGACGTGCCGCTAGACAGTAACAGGTAGCAGGATGGGCGAGTGATGTCAGCATCATCACTCCGGGGCTGGCCTAGCCCGTAAGACTGATCAGAACAGGTATCGAACTGTTGAGTTACAAGTCAGGTTTCACCTTTGATTTCCCCATACCCCCAAGTTATGTATGTCGAGTCAGGTATTCAGTAATCAAGAACTAATGCTAACACAGGATCAGGTAAAAGCAGGTTTGTCTGGATAGACAACAGGAACGGTCCATGAGGACTACATGTCAGGTTTGTTGGCATTAGACACAAGATCAGGTAACGGGTCAGGTCATGGTACATCAGGTCAAGTCAACAGTGTACGGTATCATGTTAGGTATATCAATATATACATGTGTAGCAATGTCAGGTCAAGATGTAAACAATATCGTGGGTGTGCTCATAATCAGATATATAATCAAACATGGGTATTAACAACATGAGATAAGCAATGAACTAAGTAATAAGCAGTTTCATTCAATTTGCAATACAGTTATCAAATTTGTCACAGAGATGATTACAAGAGTGCAGTAAGACAAGTATAGCCGTCTAGTCATGTTAACAGGTTTAAGAACCCTTAGAGGTGCAATGATTTATGTAACGGTTCAGTACAGCTATTTCAGGTTAAATGCATACAAGTTTCCGAATGGAACAGAACTACAGAGATAAATGCTATAAGCTACATTAATATAAAAATGTGATTAAACAGGTAAATATGGTTATCAGATTCAATTTGCAACTGTAAGTTCCAAGTTTAACGGTAAACTGATATAATGCAGTATTGTACCCGAAAATGAGAAATGATCGTATCAAGTTAAATTTACAGGTTTTGGGGTGTCATAATATATATGTAAATATTATATAGCATGTAGCAAGGGGTACTTGCCTCGACGGGTCGTGAACCGGGAAAAACGGAACGTAAACGTCTGTGGGGAAATTTGCGACGGGCGCACGGTTCACGGATTGAACCCAAATGACGAACAGTGGAACCACACGGATCAGAGTACCTTGCTGGATCGTCGGGACACGTCGCCGGCACGGCCGGATTCCGGCGAGATACAAAAATAGTGAATAGGGTTTCTAAAGGGTGTAGATCTAGAGAAAGAAAGAAAGGAACAGAGAAAGGGGAAGAAGAAGAAGATGAGGGATACTTACTGGGTCTCAGAGGGCACTAGCAACGACGGCGAGATCGACGGCGGCGAGAACGACGTCTCCGGCGATCTGCAGAATTCATCCAGCAGGGTTTTCAGTTTGCGGAAAAAGAAGAGAGGAAGGATGAGATGGAGAAGCACTTACAGGGTGTTCTGGGGTGGTCGGGTAATCGTCGGCGTCGACCGGAGGCGTTGGCGATGGCCGGAGGCTTCTGGTTCTCGGTAGGGAAGCAACTGCAGTGTGCAGCCTCGGCAGAGAGAAGAAGAAGATGGAGGAGAGGAGAAGGAGATGAGGTAGGCGACGAGGGCGATGACGGCGAGTCACCGGCGAGGTTGGGCTCGCGGTGGTTTGCACAGGTGGCCTCGTCGGGGTGTGCAGCGCTCGGGAACGTGGGGAAATGGAAGAAAGAGGTGGGTGTGGTCGCGATGAGGGAAACGAGGCGAAGCGGTCGGTGATCGTGGTGTCGGCGTTGGGGTTGCAGCGGCGAGGGCAAGGCGGCCGGGCTCGCGACGAGGTGGGTTTGGGTTACGTTATGAAAAGAAATGGAGGAGGGAGAGGGATTTTAAAATATGAGAGAGAGAAAAAGATATGGGGAGAGAGAGAGAGGAGAGAGATAGAGAGACGGTGAGAGAGAGAGAAAGATACGGGGAGAGAGAGAGAGGAATAGGAGAGAGGTGAGAGATAGAGAGAGACGGGAGAGAGAGAGAGTGGGAGTGGGGCCCACGGGAAATGGAGAAGGATGATTGGCTGAAGAGAGGGATAAATGGTTAGGAAAAATTTAAATTAAAGATTTAAAAGATTTGAGGAACAGTAATATTTTATATGGTTAACCAAATATATTCGATGGTTTATATATATTAAAATTTAGGATTTTGGCGCAAAATAAAACATTTCCAAATCGCGTCCGGGTCGGGTCCAAAAATTTGAAATTGAAATAATAGGATTTTAAGCGGGTTCCAAATTTTAAAATTAAGTGTTTTATCATTAAAAAGCATACCCCCAAAACGGACACATGTACGCGCGTGTAGCCGTCCAAACTCGCCCGTTTCACTGAACGGGACGAGAACACAATACACGGACGCTACCACAAGGCTAGGGGTGTCGAGTAGGCCAAGATGGATATTTTTAATTTTATTTTAGATGCTAAAATTTGTTATATGCAGAAATGAATTTACCGGGTAAAAAATTTACAGTAAGCAACACACAAGCAAGATAAAGGAAATACGTGACACCTTACGCTCAAACAGTAACAGAAATTAGTAGCATCGGGCTCGGGTGTTACATTATACCCAACTACAAAAGAATTTCGTCCTCGAAATTCCAAGAATACAAAGATAGATAATTACAATAAAAGGTGAGGAAACTTCTGCCGGATTTCATCTTCTCGTTCCCAAATGGACTCTCCATGCGAGCGATTACCCCAAGAAACAAGCACAAGGGGGATAACCTTGTTCTTAGGAACCTTTTCCCTTCGATCCACAATTTCAATCGGTCGCTCCTCAAAAGTCAAGTCTTCCCGTACTGTTAACTCTGAATGATCCAGTACGTGCGTTTCATCTCGAACATACCTTCGTAGTTGAGATACGTGAAACACATCATGCACATTTGCCGAGGACTGCGGTAATGCCAAACGGTACGCTACCTCACCAACACGCTCCAAGATCTCAAAGGGTCCAACGAATCGAGGACTAAGCTTTCCTCGACTCCCAAAACGAATCACCCCTATAGTCGGTGATATCTTCAAGAACACCAAATCACCCACGGCGAACTCTAGAGGTCTTCTTGACGTATCAGCCCAACTCTTCTGTCGGTCTTGTGCTGCCTTCATAAGATTTCTGATAGTGTTAATCTTCTCAACTTTCTGCACAACCAAATCTGGTCCCAACAACCTTCGTTCACCGACATTGTCCCAACAAACAGGTGAACGGCACTTACGGCCATACAAAGCTTCAAATGGAGCCATCTGGATAGTTGCTTGAAAACTGTTGTTGTAAGAAAACTCCACCAAGTGTAGATGATCCTCCCAAGAACCCTTGAAGTCCAACATGCATGCTCTCAACATATCCTCAAGAGTTTGGATCATTCTCTCCGAATGACCATCAGTTTGATGATGATAAGCGGTGCTAAACTTCAATTGAGTCCCTAAACTTTCTTGTAAACTCCGCCAAAAGTGTGATAAGAACCGAGTGTCCCGATCGGACACAATGCTCACCAGTACTCCATGCAATCTTACAATCTCCTGCATGTACCGCTCTGCCAAAGTCTCTGTTGATAGACCAACCCGGAAAGGAATAAAGTGAGCTGCCTTGGTCAACCGATCAACAATCACTCATACATCATTGTTGCCCTTTGGACTCCGCGGTAAAGCCATCACAAAATCCATGGTTATATGTTCCCACTTCCACTGAAGAATCGGAAGTGGTTGCAATAAACCAGCAACCCTTTAATGTTCAGCCTTAACTTGCTGACACACCAAGCACTTAGCCACAAAGCGAGCAATCTCCCGTTTCATGCCTTCCCACCAGAAATGCTGTCGAAAATCTCGGTACATCTTTGTGCCTCCTGGATGTACAGAATAAGCTGAACTGTGTGCCTCCTTCATAAGCTTTCACGAATATCTCCCTTTGGCACACACAAACGGCCACCGTACCTCAACGAACCATCTTCGTGGATCAATAAATCTGTTCGTAGTCCGGCTTCAACCTGCTCTCGAAACTTTTGCAGTCTAGGATCCTGCGATTGAGCTGCTTTAATATTCTCGATCAATGACGAATGTACTTGCAGCTGCAACAACTGTCCCGTATAATGTGGTAGCACAACCTCCAAGTCAAATCTTTGAAAGTCTGCAACGATCTCCTTCTGCGTAGTTAACACCTGAATTGCTGGTAACCGACTAAGCGCATCCGGCATGACGTTAACCTTCCCCGGATGGTACTTAAGATCAAGATCGTAGTCAGCCATCAGCTCCAACCATCTACGCTGCCTCAAATTCAGCTCCTTCTGTGTGAACACATACTTCAAGCTCTTATGATCAGTAAAGACTTCGACCCTTTTGCCTAAAAGGTAGTGTCTCCAAATCTTCAGAGCGAAGATCACAGCCGCAAGCTCCAAGTCATGAGTTGGATAATTCTTCTCATGGGTCTTCAATTGTCTCGATGCGTACGCTACAACCTTCCCATGCTGCATCAAAACACATCCCAATCCTTTCCCAGATGCGTCGCTGTGAATCACCAATCCTCCGGAATTGTCTGGCACGGTCAGAATAGGGGCGGTTATCAACTTCTGCTTCAACGTCTCAAAAGCTAATGCACACTTATCCGTCCATACAAAAGGTACCTCCTTGCGCGTAAGCTTGGTTAACGGTTCTGCCAGACGAGCAAAGTTCTCCACAAATCTCCTGTAGTATCCGGCTAATCCAAGAAAACTTCTTATCTCAGCAACATTCTTTGGAATAGGCCAATCTCGAACTGCTGCAATCTTTTCGGGATCGACGGCAATTCCATTGCCAGACACAACATGCCCTAAAAACTTCACTTCCTCCAGCCAAAACTCGCACTTACTCATCTTTGCGTATAACTTCTCCTGTCTCAATGTCTGCAGTGCGATCTTCAAATGCTTAGCATGCTCCTCAAAACTTTTCGAGTAAACCAGAATATCGTCAATGAACACCACAATAAACTGGTCCAAGAACGGTGAAAAGATTCGGTTCATCAAGTCCATGAATACTGCCGGCGCATTCGTTACTCCGAAGGGCATCACTAAGTATTCGTAATGTCCATACCGAGTTCGGAACGCTGTCTTGCAAATATCTTCTGCTTTCACTCGAACCTGATGATATCCGGATCGCAAATCCAGCTTCGAGAATACCCTCGCGCCACTAAGCTGCTCAAAAAGTTCTCCAATGCGAGGGATAAGGTACTTGTTCTTAATAGTCACCCGGTTTAATTCTCGGTAGTCGATGCACACCCTTCTTGTGCCATCCTTCTTCTTTACTAGAAGAACTGGAGCTCCCCAAGGCGTGTTACTGCTTCGAATCCAACCCTTTTCAAGCAATTCAGCAACCTGCTTCTTAACTTCTTCCAACTCTACTGGTGCCGTTGGATAATACGCTTTAGATACTGGCACTGCACCAGGAATAAGATCAATTACGAACTCTACGTCTCTCCTTGGCGGTAAACCCGATATATCTTCAAACACGTCCATAGAATCGCGAACAACCGCCGGCTCTTCACCACTATCAACTTCCATTGCTGCAAGAATATCATTTGTCGGCCTAGCCCTAAACTCGACTGGTCCGACAGAACTGCTTCCTCCAGTGAAGGTAAACTCAGGATGTCCGCGTCCAAGCTGCGCATGAACCTCCGTGCCCTGTCTACATCATTGGCAACTAAAGGTCCAGCGAATCTGCTGAGTCTCGTCCATTCTGCTGCATGCACATCCACGGGTGCTCCATTCTGCCTTAGCCCAATAAACTTCTCTTCCATTTCCTCTCGTGCAGTCCGCGGGAAGAACTTCTCCAGGAAACTCTTAGAAAAGTCCGCCCACTAAACCGGCTTGGGCAAACGGTTCTCTTCCACAAGCTACCATTCTCGGGCGTAGTCCACTAACTGAATGCGCACTACATCCACTCTTTTCTCATCTGGAATCTGTGCCGCAACCAGCAAATTCTCTGTGTCCACTAGCCACCGCTCTGCCGGTAACGGTTCCTCCAAACCAGTAAATGTAGACGGACCCAAACGTCTGAAATCTGCTACTGTCCCTACTCGATCAACTGGCTTAGCTCCAACACTATTCACAGACTGCTGAACGATCTGCGAAAATTCCTGAAACGAGTCCGCTTGCTGCGGAATCAGCTCGGTCTGTCTCTTTTGATTCTCCAGCAATTCTCTTATCACTCCAATCATGGCGGCTTCGTCCACACGCCTCTGGTACGTCTTCAAATTCTTACCGGCCATAACAAAACACCCAAAATTAGCATGATGATAGATTCAATATATAGATCAAGACTAGAACTCCAAGATACTTAAATAGAGTACCGCATTGTAACTATGCCGCGGTATCATAGCCACAATTACTTAACTCCACCCAAGTCGTCTAAGTCCTAGAGATAACAAGAAATCATGTTTTTCGAGTCGATATGCAAAGGAAGTTTGCACATCGTAAAAGATATAATCAGGAAGAATGTGATTCAAGAATGGTAAACGGCCAAGTGGCAGGACATGTTTCCTAATCACGGGCATTCTGATTCGTGTATTGGGTACAATACCCAACTACAAAAGAATCAACCCAACTAACCTATGGCTCTGATACCAAAAGAACCATGTCACACCCCGCTTCACAAAGTACGCTAAAGTGGGCACGTGACATAGCCAACCATGCTACCTGTGAATAGGAAAAATCCTTCCACAGTCACATTACGGTTGTGGAGATATCAAGAACAAGAAAGTAAACTAACTGCCTAGTACATGTCCATAAGCCAGAGTAAAAGAGTCAAGAGATAACAATATGCGGAAGCCAAAAGATACAATAAATGAAACACATGGAGTGAAACTACGTACCGACAGGAACCTCACCGCTCGTCTAACAGCGGCTAAACTCCGAATCAGTCTGCAGCAAGTTAGAAGAAACTGGACCATGCAAAACCCAGACGTCAGCGCGTCATGTCATCAAGTAATATAATATGAACAGTGTAGCAGACAATGTAATATGAACATGAAAAAAACGAGAGTAGCAATAATGTGAAACGAGCGGTGCAGGGTAGTGTGCAGTGGGTAAATAAACTATTCTATCAGGTTTTCTATTCTAGAGTCTTTGAAACCAAATTGATGAATCATCGATGTAACTCAATAGTATCCCGTGCATGCCCGGGACCACGGTCAAGACCCTCGGGGCTGAATCCGAGACGTGCCGCTAGGCAGTAACAGGTAGCAGGATGGGCGAGTGATGTCAGCATCATCACTCCGGGGCTGGCCTAGCCCGTAAGACTGATCAGAACAGGTATCGAACTGTTGAGTTACAAGTCAGGTTTCACCTTTGATTTCCCCATACCCCCAAGTTATGTATGTCGAGTCAGGTATTCAGTAATCAAGAACTAATGCCAACACAGGATCAGGTAAAAGCAGGTTTGTCTGGATAGACAACAGGAACGGTCCATGAGGACTACATGTCAGGTTTGTTGGCATTAGACACAAGATCAGGTAACGGGTCAGGTCATGGTACATCAGGTCAAGTCAACAGTGTAAGGTACCATGTCAGGTATATCAATATATACATATGTAGCAATGTCAGGTCAAGATGTAAACAATATCGTGGGTGTGCTCACAATCAGATATATAATCAAACATGGGTATTAACAACATGAGATAAGCAATGAACTAAGTAATAAGCAGTTTCATTCAATTTGCAATACAGTTATCAAATTTGTCACAGAGATGATTACAAGAGTGCAGTAAGACAAGTATAGCCGTCTAGTCATGTTAACAGGTTTAAGAACCCTTAGAGGTGCAATGATTTATGTAACGGTTCAGTACAGCTATTTCAGGTTAAATGCATACAAGTGTCCGAATGGAACAGAACTACAGAGATAAATGCTATAAGCTACATTAATATAAAAATGTGATTAAACAGGTAAATATGGTTATCAGATTCAATTTGCAACTGTAGGTTCCAAGTTTAACGGTAAACTGATATAATGCAGTATTGTACCCGAAAATGAGAAATGATCGTATCAAGTTAAATTTACAGGTTTTGGGGTGTCATAATATATATGTAAATATTATATAGCATGTAGCAAGGGGTACTTGGCTCGACGGGTTGCGAACCGGGCAAAACGGAACGTAAACGTCGGCGGGGAAATTCGCGACGGGCGCACGGTTCACGGATTGAACCCAAACGACGAACAGTGGAACCACACGGATCAGAGTACCTTGCTGGATCATCGGGACACGTCGCCGGCACGGCCGGATTCCGGCGAGATACAAAAATAGTGAATAGGGTTTCTAAAGGGTGTAGATCTAGAGAAAGAAAGAAAGGAACAGAGAAAGGGGAAGAAGAAGAAGATAAGGGATACTTACTGGGTCTCAGAGGGCACTAGCAATGACGGCGAGATCGACGGCAGTGAGAACGACGTCTCCGGCTTCTGCAGAATTCATCCAGCAGGGTTTTCAGTTTGCGGAAAAAGAAGAGAGGAAGGATGAGATGGAGAAGCACTTACAGGGTGTTCTGGGGTGGTCGGGTGATCGTCGGCGTCGACCGGAGGCGTTGGCGATGGCCGGAGGCTTCTGGTTCTCGGTTGGGAAGCAACTGCAGTGTGCAGCCTCGGCAGAGAGAAGAAGAAGATGGAGGAGAGGAGAAGAAGATGAGGTAGGCGACGAGGGCGATGACGGCGAGGTTGGGCTCGCGGTGGTTTGCACAGGTGGCCTCATCGGGGTGTGCAGCGCTCGGGAACGTAAGGAAATGGAGGAAGGAGGTGGGTGTGGCCGCGATGAGGGAAACGAGGCGAAGCGGTCGGTGATCGTGGTGTCGGCGTTGGGGTTGCAGTGGCGAGGGCAAGGCGGCCGGGCTCGCGACGAGGTGGGTTTGGGTTACGTTATGAAAAGAAATAGAGGAGGGAGAGGGATTTTAAAATATGAGAGAGAGAAAAAGATATGGGGAGAGAGAGAGAGAGGAGAGAGATAGAGAGATACGGGGAGAGAGAGAGGAATAGGAGAGAGGAGAGAGATAGAGAGAGAAACGGGAGAGAGAGAGAGTGGGAGTGGGGCCCACGGGAAATGGAGAAGGATGATTGGCTGAAGAGAGGGATAAATGGTTAGGAAAAATTTAAATTAAAGATTTAAAAGATTTGAGGAACAGTAATATTTTATATGGTTAACCAAATATATTCGATGGTTTATATATATTAAAATTTGGGATTTTGGCGCAAAATAAAACATTTCCAAATCGCGTCCGGGTCGGGTCCAAAAATTTGAAATTGAAATAATAGGATTTTAAGCGGGTTCCAAATTTTAAAATTAAGTGTTTTATCATTAAAAAGCATACCCCCAAAACGGACACATGTACGCGCGTGTAGCCGTCTAAACTCGCCCGTTTCACTGAACGGGACGAGAACACAATACACGAACGCTACCATAAGGCTAGGGGTGTCGAGTAGGCCAAGATGGATATTTTTAATTTTATTTTAGATGCTAAAATTTGTTATATGCAGAAATGAATTTACCGGGTAAAAATTTTACAGTAAGCAACACACAAGCAAGATAAAGGAAATACGTGACACCTTACGCTCAAACAGTAACAGAAATTAGTAGCATCGGGCTCGGGTGTTACAGAAACTAGAAAAGCCTCAAAAACACTCCTTTTCAAAATCACTTATTTGTACAACGATATCAAGTTCATTACGCTCATAGTTTTCTGGAAAAAACCTGCGTAGCCCTTCGTCATTTCAGATAGAGACTAGTTAGTATTCGTGCTGCGTTTGTTGACCTTAGCCAAGGTGTAGTGTACGGTAGCTAATTAGTATTTATCTGCTAAAACATGAGATGCGATTGAGTTAGGGTAGTCGTACGACTTTGTTGACCTTAACCAAGAGTCGTACGGGTGGGTTTAATTCAATCAGGAAATGACGGGTTGAACTTGGCTAGCACTTATGATTTGTTGACCTTACCCAAGGTCATGAGTTGCTGGGGGCAAAAGTATTATCGGGAATTTCAAGTGTTGAAATTTGCAATGAGATTGCATACCTTCTATGAGATAGATGGATCCCGATACCCACTGCGAGTAAGAGTTACTCCTGGGAGAGTTTTACACAGGACAATTAGCCTATCAAGTAGGTGACTAGAAAGGTGTTTACGGGGTTATGTCTCTGGGAAAACGAGGTTTATTTTAATTAGGTCCGTGCGAAAGCACGGGGAACCTCCCTCAAAGTACCAACACTGGCCTGGCTGAAAGATTGGCGAACTTGTAAGGTGTAATTAATCCCGGCTAATCTTACCTTTTAGGGTTTAAGGAAGATTTGATAAAAAGCAGTGGGAGCCATCCTGATTAGATAAGATAATAACCAATCTAATCTTGCAAGAGCATTATACGCTAAAGTGTTTTCTTCTCTCTCTCTCCAGGTAGCGACCTTGTCAGGCCTTAATCAAGATAATAATATGGATGTATTGACTGAACCCGCTTATTATACTGAGCAGGGGAACGTTGGTCCCGCTCCCACTTATAACTGTTATAAGTCTGAGCAGGGAATAGGAGAATATCTAAATTCTCACGCCGCCCAATCGAAGAATAAGCATATTGATGCATCTTCTTCAGGTGTGTTAGTTATCGAGAATTGTTTCTCAGTTCACTCTACGTCCTGAGTATTAGATACCGGATCTGGATCCCATATATGTAATATGTTACATGGGCTACGTAAAGGTAGGGAACTGAGAAAGGGTGATCATTCCGTAAGAGTAGGGAATGGTGCAAATGTTGCAGCCAAAGCAGTTGGCGAATATCACCTTGTGTTACCAAATGGTAATACATTGGTTCTGAACGAATGCTATTACATTCCGACCCTGACATGCAATCTTATATCAGTTTCTTTATTGAGTAAAGAAGGATATAATTTTGTAGTACAGGATAATGTTATGAACATATTCCTAAATCAAAAGTTGATTGGATCAGGATCGTTAAATAATGGCGTATACGTTCTCAACCAAACTACAATTCTTAATGTACAGAACACAAACAAGAGGAAGAGTTAAGAAATGAACGAATCTTTCTTGTGGCATTGTAGACTAGGTCATATCAATGTGACACGTCTAGCTAAGTTACATAAGGATGGATATTTGAATCCGTGCAAATTTTCATCTTATGATACTTTCCAGTCATGTCTCAAAGGCAAAATGACCAAAACTCCGTTTAGTGGACACGGAGAAAGAGTTACAGAACTCTTAAGGTTAATACATAGTGATGTATGTGGTCCCATGTCTACACATGCTAGGAACGGTTCTTCCTACTTCATTACATTCACTGACGATCTCTCAAGATACGGACATGTGTTCTTGTTGAAACACAAGTCTGATACTTTTGAGAAATTCAGAGAATATCAGCACGAAGTAGAGAACCAAACGGGCAAAAGTATTAAGATCCTTCGATCTGATCAAGGAGGAGGATACTTGAGCAACGAGTTCCTAGACTATCTAAAAGAGAATGGGATTCTCTCTCAGCTTACTCCTCCTTATACACCACAGCACAACGGTGTATCGGAGCGGAGGAATCGCACCCTATTAGATATGGTGCGCTCTATGATGAGAAATGCTGAGTTACCTATTTCCTTATAGGGGCATGCGCTTGAGACAGCCATATACCTATTGAATAGAGTTCCAACCAAATCAGTGCATACCACTCCATATGAGATATGGAATGGGAAGAGAGCATCTCTTAAACAAGTTAAGATATGGGGTTGTCCGGCTTATGTTAAAAAACAAAATCCGGACAAGCTCGAGGCAAGATCAATTCTTTGCAAGTTTATGGGATATCCAAGCAATTCGTATGGATATCTATTCTACCTAAGTGAGGAACAAAAGTTGTTTGTTTCTCAACATGCCACCTTTTTGGAAAAGGAATTTATTGTAAAGGAAATTAGTGGCAATGAGGTAGAACTGGAAGAAGTTCCAGCAACACAAACTACGACAGAAGATTTGGTGGAACCAGAGGATTCAGTAGTTCCCGATGAACCCCAGCCTCTCCGCCGATCTAGCAGGGTTCCTCATCCACCTGAGAGATACTACGGTTTTCTCATTGACGGTGGAAGCGAGGATTGCATCATGGAAGATGATGACCCAACTAGCTTTGAGCAGGCCATCACGAGTGGAGACTCTGTGAAATGGCTGGATGCAATGCGATCTGAGATGGAATCCATGTACACCAACAAAGTATGGACTTTGGAAGTTGCTCCTGAAGGGGTAAACCCATTGGGAGCAAATGGATCTTTAAGAAGAAACTTGGTGTAGATGGAAAAGTGGAGACTTTCAAAGCTAGACTTGTTGCAAAGGGTTTTCGTCAATGGCCAGGTGTTGATTATGACGAAACCTTTTCTCCAGTGGCTATGCTTAAGTCGATCCGGATCTTACTTGCCATTGCTGCATACCATGAATACGAAATCTGGCAAATGGATGTTAAGACCGCCTTTCTAAATGGTGATTTAGAGGAGTGCGTGTACATGACTCAGCCAGAGGGCTTCGTAGATAGTGGGAGAAGCGGAAAGGTGTGCAAGCTGCTTAAATCCATCTACGGGTTAAAGCAGGCATCGTGGAGTTGGAACATCTATTTTGATGTGGTAGTCAAAAAGTTTGACTTCATCAAGAACATAGATGAACCCTGTATATACAAGAAGGTTGCAGAGAGTAAGGTTGTCTTCCTCGTATTGTACGTGGATGGCATACTCTTGATAGGAAATGATGTTTCTGTGCTGCACTCGGTCAAGCTCTTCTTATCACATAGATTCTCAATGAAAGATCTAGAGGATGCCTCCTGCATTTTGGGGATTATGATCTATAGAGATAGATCCAAGAGGATACTGGGATTATCCCAATCCAGGTACATTGACACCATACTAAAGAGGTTTAGTATGGAAGAATCCAAGCGTGGGAACCAACCCACGATCTCTGAACTCACTCTCTCCAAAGAGATGTCTCCCAAGACTAATTTGGAGAGAGCTCGCATGCAAGGGATGCCCTATGCTTCGGCAGTAGGCTCTATCATGTACGCGATGCTATGTACGAGACCCGATATAGCATACTCACTAAGTGTAGTGAGTAGGTATCAAGCAGATCCTGGAGAGAGTCACCGGATAGCTACGAAGAACATTCTCAAGTACTTGCGAAGGACTAAGGAGATGTTCTTAGTGTATGGTAACGGAGAACTCCGGGTGGAGTTCTTTACCGATTCAAGCTTCCAAAGTGATAAGGACGACTCTAAGTCGCAATCGGGATTTGTCTTTACCCTAAATGGAGGGGTGGTTTGTTGGAAGAGTTCCAAGCAAGAAACCGTGGCAGACTCGACGATGGAGGCTGAATACATCGCTGCCAACGATGCTGCCAAAGAGGCTGTCTGGATGAAGAAGTTCATCACTGAACTTGGTGTGGTCCCTTTCATTGAGCATCCAATACCCTTGTATTGTGATAACAATGGAGCTGTGGCTTTGGCCAAGGAACCCAGGTCCCATCAGAAGTCCAGACGTATTCTTAGGCGGTATCACCTGATCCGGGAGATAGTTGATCGCCGTGAGATCGAGGTCAGGAGAGTTGACATGAAGGACAACACCGCGGATCCACTCACGAAGGCCATACCCTAGATACAATTTGAGAGACTCTTCGGGATGTTGGGTATGAGATACTACAACACCTGGCCTTAGTGCAAGTGGGAGATTGTTAGTTATATATATGCCCTAGAGGCCATTGTTGTACATATGATGTATATTATAGTGGATGCTTGGATATATAGAGAGAGGACTTTCTTGCTCGATATGATAGTATGCTATTTGGTTTCACTTTGTCTTAACATGTTGACTTGTATTGGTTTACTGTCATGCTTTTACATGTTGATAAAGTCCTTAGGATATGTACTCGACTACTGGGACTATGATGAGATCATACTGGTGGGGCCAGGGTAGTCAAAGAGTACATCCTATAACTGTTCCTAGTCGAGGGAGTATCGAGACAGGGCATCGATACTCTAGAGTAGACTAGCGTATACGCATCTTGACCCATATGATGGGTGATGGATGATCCCATATCCATTGGTGTTTGACATTAGAGATGGTGTACGGGTGCTCAGTGGAGACCGGGTACACTGAACGGACTCGCCGAGAACTCCTGGATGGTATTATACCTATCGTCAGATAGCAGTTCTCCGGTGATACTGGTACAGGTTAGTCTGTAGACCCGAGATCGTCATAGAGTCTTGTGTGATTCCCACTGTGCTTTGATTTCCACCTTACCACGTCCAAGAGGGCATGCAAAACGGTGGCTTTTGGGTACAGTCCCGAATCACATGGAGGCAATGGGCGATAGGAGGGGTTTCGTCTCTCCCGGTATAGGGAGTTGATGTTGTGCAGTGTTTGATTGGCTATAACTGGAAGTCCCTGGCCAGGGATGATATGGAGTGCTGCTGGTAAGAGTTATCAGTAGTTTCTCGATTCGTTATGAGCCTCACATCGACACGACTTATTGGTTACTGGGGTCTGACGTTTACCACTCCTAGACTTGATATGCGACATATCAGACGAAGAGACCGGACTGTACGGTAGTGTTACTGATTGGATTCACAGGAGAATGTACATGCTTGCTTGTTGATCTTCTGATCGCTCAATACCTGGGTGGCTGTTACGTTTAGCTGACTGCTTGCAGCTTGTGGGTGTTTGATATGATCATCACCTACTGCCGGCGTATTGACGATTCTTTAGAGTCATACAGAGAGGTTTCCCGGCTCAGGCAAAACGGAGTAGGAGCACATATGTGATATGTGCGGGACCGAGAATAATACGATATGAGATACCGTATTCTATTCTCGCGATATGAGATATCGGCCAGGTATATGTGATATAGCCGGGTCATCAGATCAAGTGTTGATTCGATGAAATGGTACATGTTATATTAGTCGGTTATATGTAATATAGCCGGGTTATCGGATCAAGTGTTGATTCGATAATTTAATGTATAATTATATATGTGATATATTACGTTACATTAACTAATATAAGCTCGCTTTATTGATTCATTTTCTCACGGGATAATACATTGTTATAAATGCGATATATGTTAATTGTATTATTTTCTTTTGTTACAAAATATATTGTATATGTGATATATAATATTGTAACATGTTAGGGTTACAAATTTAACAAAGGTTTAGGATTTAAACTTGGTTAGGGTTTGGATTAGGGTTAGCTTTTGCATGAAGCTTCCATGAAGCTTCATGAAGCTTCCATGAAGCTTCATGAAGCTTTGACTTTGTCTTAAGCTTGATATTTTGTGAAGATATTATTTAACCCAACCCAAATCTTAATCTCTAGTTAATTCTCTACAAGGGTTAACTCTATCATTCTTAACCCTTGGTTGGATTTGTAACTATAACAATAATTCATTATTCATCACAAAAGATTTCATCTTCTTCTTCCTCTTTGAAAAGCTTACTAGCTTTTGAGTTGTGATGATATTGAGTGAGAAATTGAAAACAAAAGAGAGTAAAATTCCTACTTCATCATCCTCATCTATTCTAGCCACTTAGATTAGGGTGTTCACTTCTCTAATTACATCATTAGTGAAGTGCAAACTTGGGTTAGAGATTCTTCAAGGTAGATCGTCTTAGATCAAGAAGACTTCAAGCACGATGCATCATTCACCTATTGGAGCCTCATGAGAGTCGGAGTTCTTGATGATCGCAGCGAAGGGACCTCAACACGGAGCTTATGAAGCGAAGGAACGGACTACAAAGGTTGTAATCCCTATCTCTTAAAAGTAAAGTTGTTTACTTGCTCAATGTTTACCCTAATCCTCTAACAAAGATCCTTGCTTTAGGTTGTTCGGCACTTGAAAATTTTGATTTTGGCATGGTTGATGCCTTGTAGAACCTTGTTCTAGTGCCTAGTAACCTTACATTTTGTAGTTAATGGGAGCAGCGAAAGCATAGTGGACAAGTATCGTATGTCTATTTATAGACTAAAGCAAGTGTAGCGAAGATAGATCATCTATTTTTGATGTGACTGTCATAGTATTTGACTTCATCAAAATAAGAGATAGATCTGGTAAGAAGGTAGTAGGGTGTGATGTCCTGGTATTTGGATGACATACACTTTGTAGGAAGTGAAATTTCTATACTACGATCGGTTATACTTTGGTTGTCACACAGTGGTTTCTCCACATAGGATATGAATATTATATCAGGCATTCTGGTTACTAGATCTATGGTTTTAGATCTAGCTTTGGGTAGTTTCCCAATCTGGGTACTTTGATACTATTCTAAAGATGTTTTAGAATGGACGACTCCTGGCATGGTAGTGTACCTGCAGGTGATGGAGTCACCCTCTCTAAAGGTGTCTTACAGACTAAAGGGGAGAGGGATGTGCATGATTGGCATATCACTTGCTTAGGCAATTGATTCAATCATGAGATGTCAAGTACCATACCAGATGTTGTTTTTGCACCAGCTGCAATAAGTTTATATATTAATCCAATCCTGGAGAAACGTTTAGAAGCAGTTTATGAACATAAGTGGATATTCTAGGGATATGGTAACGGCAGCCTCATTCGGGAGACGGTTTTCATTCCAGGCTTTCAAGGTGACCTGGATGACAGAGTGACTGTCAGAGTTATAAGTTTTCCCTCTTAACGAGGGGCAGTTGTTTGGACAGGTGGTCCAAGCGGATATTGGGGGAGGCGTGGCGTGGGATACTGATTAAATTTAGTAGACGATATAGTCTAAGAAGTTTCCTGGATTTGGAGTTCATTTGTGAACTAGATTCCATCAGATATCCAGACATATTCTTAGACAGGTATTGCTCATTTCGGCTTCTCAGCGAACTTGAGATAAAAGGAGACATAGAAATAAACATTGGAGCGGATCCACTCACCGAGGCTATTTCTCGAACGCAATAGTTTTACAAACGAGCTTTGTGAAACTGATTAGTAGAGAAGTTGGGTGTTCGGTATCACACGGGCTGTGAGTATGCGACACCGCAATAATTAGCCTTAAGTGCAAGTGGGAGATTGTTGGCTATAGTGCCCTCAAGTCAATTATTGGATCGCAGGCACGTGATTGCAATGATTGAGGGAGGACCTATACCGGTAGAACAGTCTTACTCATGATGATAGTATGCTATCTGGTTTGTCTTTATCATCGTGTACATGCTTTAGATGACATTACAGACCACTATTACATGTTGATAGTGTTAGTTATATGTATGCCCTAGAGGCCATTACTGTATATTGGATGTATATTGTAGTGGATGCTGGGACATATATAGGTAGGACTTTCTTGCTCGACATGATAGTACGCTATCTGGTTGCTCTTTATCTTAACGTGTATACTCTCTGTCTCTCTGATTACATGTTGATAAAGCCCTTAGGATGTATGCTCGACTTCCAGGACTATGATGCAGATCATACTAGTGGGGCCTGGGTAGTCTATGAGTACATCCTTCAATGTTCCTAGTCATGGGAATATCGAGATGGAGCATCGATATTCCAGAGTAGACTAGCGTATATCTTCTCGACCCATGTGATGGGCGATGGATGATCCCATATCCATTGGTGTTTGACATCAGAGATGGTATGCGGGTGCTCAGTGGAGACTGGGTACATTGAACGGACTCGCCGAGAACTCCCAGATGGTATTATACCTCACGTCAGATGGCAGTTCTCTGGTGACACTGGTGCAGCTCAGTCTGTAGACCCGAGATCGTCATAGAGTCTTATGTGTCTCCCACTGTGCTTTGATTTCCACCCTACCACGGCTCTACTGAGTCATGCAAACAGGTGGTTTTTGGGTACAGTCCCGATTCACATGGAGGCAATGAGCGATAGGAGGGGATTCGTCTCTCCCGGTATTGGGGGTTGATGTTGCGCTATGCACGACTGGCCATAACAGGAAATCCCTGGCCAGGGTTGCTGTGATATACTGGTAAGAGTTATCAGTAGTTTCACGAATGTTTTGGACCCTACGTCGGCATGACTTATCAAGCTATTGGGGTCTGACGTTTACCACCCCTAGGCGAGATATGCGACATATCAGACGAACAGACCGGACTGTACGGTAAGTGTTACTGGTTGGATTCACAGGAGTGTGAGCGGGCTTGCTCGTCGATCTTCTGATCGCTCAATACCCGGGTGGCCGTTACGTTTAGCAGACCGCTTGCGGCTTGTGGGTGTTTGATATGATCATCATCTGCTGCCGGCGTATTGACGAGTCTTTAGAGTCCTACACAGAGGTTTCCTGGCTCAAGCGAAACGAAATAGGAGCGCATATGAGATATGTGCGGGACCGAGAATAATGCGTGTATGTGATACCGTATTTCATTCTCGCGATGAATGTGTCGAATGGTTGTATGCGATATAACCTAGTTGTCGAATCAAGGATTGATTCGATAAGCCGATACATTGGATACTAGCCGGTTATATGCGATATGACCGGATCATTGAATCAAGTGTTGATTTAATGATTTAATGTATAATTATATATATTTGATATATTACTTTGCATTAACTAGTATTGGTTCACTTTAAATGGATTTACTCACTTGATTTGCACAAGTTGTATATGAGATATACTTTTGTGCACAAGATTGTATCATGTTTGATGATACATGCAAGCTTGGGTTTGTGTAAAGAATTGACCATGGTTATATGAATGGTTAGGGTTTCTTTTATTTACTTATTCATTTATCTATTTATTTTTTTAAAAGGTAAAGAAAACAAAATGGTTTCTTTTGGATGCTTCAAGCATCTTTGACCTTATGACCATTTTGTCTTCATCTCCTAAACCTAACCATTCTACTAACCTTAGTTGATTCTCTACACTAAACCATGGTTGTTGATATGATAAGTATCATATTGTTTTTATTTTTAAATAATACTTATCATAATTCTTTATCGTCTTCTTCTTCATCTTCAACTTGAAGAAAGCTTGCACCATCAATGGCAACTAGCCAAAATGAGTGAGAAATCCAAATCTAAAGTCTACCCACTTCCTATTTCTTCATCCTCTACCTCTTGCCAAGTTGTATAGGGTGTTTCCTTCACAAGTTTTTCAAGGCTTGGTGAAGTTGGAGCTTGTTCTTGTGATGCCTCGACGTAGATCATCTTCGGCATCGAACCGACGATCAAGCCCGCCCATTCTTCGATGATGCCAATGCTAGAGTCAAGGGTTCGATTTGGACAGCGGAGGGAGATCATCGCGGAGCTTAGGAAGTGGTGGACCGGATCTACAAAGGTTGTAGTCACTTTCCCTTAGCATTTAATTCGATTACATGCTTGCTTCGCCTATATATCTAGTTAACGATCCGTATTAGGGTTTGTAGGCATAAGGAATTTTTTGATTTGTGCATGTTTGATCACTTGTGAGACTTCATTAGTGTGTCTAGTAACCCTACAGTGGTATCAGAGCCTAGCTAGACCTTAGGCGAAGTCTAGACGGAATTAGAACTCCGATCGAATCAAAACCTAAACCCTAATATTGCTCTCTGGACTTTTTCTGAATTTGTGGATTTTTTAGAATTAAAAATATGCAGAGAAATGTGCAGGAAATTCTAAGAAAAACTGCAGAAAACGACAGCCTAATTCTACAGTACGACCGCGGAACCGCGGCGTTGACCCCCTTGGTTCCGCGGCCGTCTGTGATGATCAGGCTGTGAGTTTTCTTCAGTTGTTTCTGTTGGTGTTTCTTGTGTGTTCTGGATGCTTTTAATATTTATTCCAGAGTTGTATTTTCTGAGTTGTATTGGGGACTCGGTGTATTCGATCGGACTGTCTAATTTTGTCAGTGTGTTTTTCCGGGTATTTTAGAATATGTTAAAAAGTTCGACCGGATATAAATACCCACTTTTTCCCCTGCTGGGAAATTTCCAATTGTTGGATTTTTCCGTAGTTTAACGACGTTCTAAGTAGTGCAAGTAACGCGATGGACCCTCTAGAAGACAACAAACCTTAACTCGATTATGTGACCGTCTTGAACTGCCCTTTGAACCTTCGGGTTTGGGGCAGTACGGCGTGCCACATGTGAGGCGTTGGCTTGACCCTTCTACGGTTGGACCGTTGGTACTGAGGCACGAACTGAATGTTGTTAGACTTATTTCATGTGTTGAGTTGTTTCGGGAAAACTTGGGTGTTCGATTGTTCGATCGGAAAGTTTAACATTTTCCATTTATCCGGAATGTGATACAATAATTGGAATTCACAATAAGTTATGAGATAACTGAATGAATGTTATAAACATAGCAGTTTAGTCTCACATGATCGGTTGCCACGGAATTTTGATGTGATCAAAAGTCCGTCGCAATCACGTAGCGTACGCGGATACTCTCCAGGTAAACTTAATAGACAGCCTCACCCCATAGCCCCGACTAAGTGACTGTAAGAGAACCCCGTCGCCTAAAGCATCCGTTCGGGTGCTCGCGGTAGCGGTGTTCCGCCTTGGTGCACTTGGTCGACGGCGTCGGGGGTGCAGCCGCCTACTAAAGTTTGCGACGAGCATTCGATCAGAATGTCGGGAATCCTGTTGAATTGCCCGACTTGATATTGAAAAGAGTTTTCGATAATGAGACTAAAATGCGGAGTTTATAATTGTTAGGCATGCGATGTCTAAGTAATTCATTTGGTCAGGCATGCGATGTCTGAGGAGGTTGCGGATTCCAACTGTTGTAGTTTTACACTTTCTTTTCTGTGACCGTAAGTGTAATATGTGATATCGCCGGTTTCGTTGCTATATGTCAACGACAATTGGGATGCGCATATTTACTTAGGTTGATGACATGTGATGTTATGTGTTGCTGGATATGTTATATTGGATCGTCGTGTTTGAATAGCCGGGGGTTTTTTTTTATGTGAGATGAGTGTTTTTCATTTTCATTCATGTAAAAACTTGTATGTAATATTCTTTTATTGGGGCACTTCCAGGTTGCGGATGTTGTCACCATTTGTATATTATTTACTTTTCTGCACTAGGATAGACCCAAGGAGGGGAGCACAAGTAACCGGGTTCTGGGGTCCAGTGGGAGACCAACTCGAGGAGTCGAGTCCGGGTGTCCTAACCCTAGAATTGGTAGGGTTGCTTGCCGCTCTCGTAGGGGTCTAGGGGTATGGGATTGGCTATTCATCACGACCGTGGAATCCGTGTTTTATACTGGCTCGTATTGAAAACACGGACGTCCTAGTATATCCAATATTTCATATGTTTCTTCTGCTGTGTTTTATCTGTGATGTGATCATGTGATGTTCTGTGACAGATATTATATATAGTATATATGATATATTATATAGACGTTGCTTATGTTTTACACCCGCGCTAGCCCTGCCTCGCTCTGGCGTTAGTTACCTAACCTAACGGTGCAGACGGGACATCGAGGCGAATGCGGATGGCATAAGCGTACGTTATATTTATCTGTGATGTTTAGGTGTAATTTAATGATGGGATATTCATTAATGAGATTAATGAAAGAAAATAAACCTAATTGATGTTGTGGAATCGAATTTCAAAATAAAAACAGGTAGCTACAGTTCTTGCTTTGCATCGCGGTGTTCATTGTAGAACATCCTGCACCTTATTCGATGGGGAAAGGACCGAGATCCCTTCACCGGAAGTGACTCCTTTAGCAATAACTGGCAGATGCTACACACTCGGTTTGTCTTTTGATCACTTCTATAGTTTCTGCTTTGCACAGTGATATATATGATATATCCCGCACCTCATTCGACGAGGAAAGGGCCGACGATCCCTTCACCGGGAGTGACCCCTTTAGCAAAACTAGAAAAGCCTCGAAAACATTCCATTTAAAAACCATTTGATTCCGCAACGAGATCAAGTTCAAAGGGTTAAAGGTTTTCACAAAAACCATTCGCAACCCTCCGTCATTTTAGGAAGTAGAGTACTTAGTATTCGTGCTGTGTTTGTTGACCATAGTCAAGGCACAGTGTACGATAGCTAAGTGATGTCTTCCTACACCGCATATGATGCGATTAGTTAGGACAGTCGCGTGACTTTGTTGACCTTAGTTAAGGGTCATGTGGGTGGGTCTAATTAATCACGAAATGACAGGTAGAACTTGACTAGTACTTATGATTTGTTGACCATAGTTAAGGTCATAGGTGCTAGGGGTAAAAACCTTTATCGTGAGTTTCAAGTGTTGAAATTTGCAATGAGATTGCATACCTTCTATATGATAGTTGGATCCCGATACCCATTGCGAGTAATTGTTACTCCTGGGAGAGTTTTGCACTTTACAATTAGCCGATCAAGTAGGTGTCTAGAAAGGTGTCAACGGGGTTACGCCTCTGGGAAAACGAGGTTTACTGTAATTAGGTCTGTGCGAAAGCACGGGGAACCTCCCTCAAAGTACCGACACTGGCCTGGCTGAAAGATTGGCGAACTTGTAGAGTGTAATTAATCCCGGCTAGTCTTTCCTTTTAGGGCTTGAAGGAAGATTTGATAAAAACAGTGGGAGCCATCCTGATTAGATAAAATACATAACCAATCTAATCTTGCAAGAGCGCACGCTGAGTGTTTTCTTCTCTCTCTCTCCAGGTAGCGACCATATCACGCCTTAATCAAGATAATAATACGGAATATTGACCGAACCCGCTTGTTATACTGAGCTGGGGAACGTTGGTCCCGCTCCAACTTATAATTGTTATAAGACAGAGCAGGAATTAGAGGAATACCAGAATTCCTATGCAGCCCAAACGAAGAAAGTGCATATGATGTATCTCCTTCGGGTGTGTTCATTACAAAGAACTGTTTCTCAGTATCCTCTGCATTCTGGGTATTTGATACCGGATCAGGATCCCAGATATGTAATCTGTTACATAGGGCTACAAAAAGGTAGAAAAACTGAGAACGGGTGATAAGTTTCATGAGACAGAAACCGGGGCAAGTGTTGCAGCCAAGTCTGTTGGTCACTATCACCCTGTATTACCAGTACATTGATTCTGAACAAATGCTATTAGATACCGAACCTGATATACAAAATCATATCAGTCTCTTTATTAGTAAAGAAATGATAAAATTTTTTATTGTTGGATAATGTTTTGAACATTTCCTATATCAAAAGTTGATCGGTTCAGGCACGTTATCTAAAAGCATTGACGTTCTAAATCAAACTACAGTTGCTAGTATGCAGAACACACACAAGAGGAAGAGTTCAGAAATGAACGAATCCTTCTTGAGGCATTGTAGACTAGGTCACATCAATGCGACCCGACTGGCTGAAGTTACATTTTAGATGCATATTTAAATCAGTTTGAATTTACATCTTGTGAAACTTGCCAGTCATGTCACAAAGATTAGATGACCATAGCTCTGTTTATTAGAAACAGAGAAAGAGTTAGTAAACTCTTGGGACTGATACATGATGATGTATGTAAAGTCTCCTGTCTACACATGCCAGGAATGGTTCTTCATACTTCATTATATTCTCTGATAATCTCTCAAGATTCAGTCATATGTTCCTGTTGAAACATAAGTCCGAACCTTTTGAGATATTCACAGAATATAAGTTAGAAGTAGAGAACCAAAATATGGGTATAAGTATTATGTCCTATGATGAGATCAGGGAGGAGAATACTTGTGCATAGAATTCCTGGACTATTCTAAAGGAGAATGAGATTTTCTCTCAGTGTTACTCCTCTGAATACACCACAGCACAACGGTGTATCAGGGCGGAGCAATTGCACAATATTAGATATGGTGTGCTCTATGATGAGTATTACTGAGTTACCTATTTCCTTTTGGGGTTATGCACTTGAGAAGCTGCATACCTATTGAATTAGGTTTGAATCAAATCAGTGCCTACCACTCCATATGAGATATGGTATGGGAAGAACCCATCTCTTAAGCGAGTTAAGATTTGGGGTTGTCCGGCCTATGTTTAAAGCAAAATCCGGACAAGATCGAGGCAGGATCAGTTCTGTAGAACTGGAAAGGTTCTAGCTATACAAAACTATAGTTGATGATTTGACAGAACCATAAGATTCTATAGTTCCCGACGAACCTCAGCCTCTCCGCCGATCTAGTAGGGTTCCTCATCCGCCTGAGAGATACCTCGATCTCTCGATGACAGTGGGAGCGAGGATTGCATCATGAGATGATGACCCAACTAGTTTCGAGCTGGCCATCGAGAGTAGGGACTCTGTAAGAATGGCTGGATGCTTAGCGATCTGAGATGGAATCCATGTACACCAGCAAAGTATGGACTTTAGCTGCTATATCTGAAGGGTTAAATCCCCATCAGGAGCAAGTATATCTTGAGAAGATTACTTGGTGTAGATGGAAAAGTTGAGACTTTCAAAGCTAGATTTGTTAAAGGTTTTAGTCATCAACCATGCGTGGATAATGATGAAACCTTTTCCAGTGGCTATGCTTAAGTCCATCCAGATCCTACTTGCCATTGCTACACACCATGACTACGATATCTGGTGGTTGGGTGCCATAACTACTTTTCTAAATAATATTTAGAAGAGAACGTCTATAAGAACACAGCCAGAGGGCTTCGTAAACAGTGGGAGCAGCGGAAACGTGTGCAAGTTGCTTTACAGAATAAAGCAGGCATCGCGGAGTTGGAACATCTGTTTTGATGTGGTAGTCAAAGAGTTTGATTTCATCAAAATGGTAGATGAACCTTGTAAGTACAAAAAGGTAGTAGAGAGTAAGGTGGTCATTCTCGTATTGTACGTGGACAACATACTCTTGATAGGAAAGGGGTTCCCTATACTACGCTCGGTCAATCTCCGCTTATCACATGGATTCTCCATATAGGATCAAAGTGATACCTCCTAAATCCTGAGCTTTCATCTATGAGATAGATGAAATTGGATGCTAGGATGCTCACTAGATGTAGTGAGATGGTATCAATCGATCCTGGGGAGAATCACTGGAAGGGTTCCAGGGTGATAAAGACGACTGAATGTCAGTCACAGGCATTGTCTTCACCCTCGATAAAGGGACGGTATGTTGGAAGAGTTCCGAGCTAGATACCGTGGCAAACTAGACGATAAAGGCTGGTAACATCGCTATTAAGGATACTACCAAAGAGGAAGTTTGGGTGTATATTGGTTCATAAGATGAACTAGGTTCCTACCATTGTATGACAATGGAAGTGTGGCTTTGGCCAAGGAACCATGGTCCCATCAGTGACCCAGACATATTCTGAGGCAGCATCACCTGATCATGGAGATAGATGTTCTCCAGGATGATCGAGGTTAGGAGAGTAGACTCAGAGGACAACACGGCGGATCCACTCACGAAGGCCTTTTCCCAGAGAGAGACTCATATGGGATGGTTGAGTATTAGATACTGCGACCACTGCTACAGATGGCCCTAGTGCAAGTGGGAGATTGTTAGTTATATGTATGCCCTAGAGGCCATTACTGTACATTGGATGTATATTGTAGTGGATGCTGGGACATATATAGGTAGGACTTTCTTGCTCGACATGATAGTACGCTATCTGGTTGCTCTTTATCTTAACGTGTATCCTCTCTGTCTCTCTGATTACATGTTGATAAAGCCCTTAGGATGTATGCTCGACTTCCAGGACTATGATGCAGATCATACTAGTGGGGCCTGGGTAGTCCATGAGTACATCCTTCAATGTTCCTAGTCGTGGGAATATCGAGATGGGGCATCGATATTCCAGAGTAGACTAGCGTATATCTTCTCGACCCATGTGATGGGCGATGGATGATCCCATATCCATTGGTGTTTGACATCAGAGATGGTATGCGGGTGCTCAGTGGAGACTGGGTACACTGAACGGACTCGCCGAGAACTCCCAGATGGTATTATACCTCACGTCAGATGGCAGTTCTCTGGTGACACTGGTGCAGCTCAGTCTGTAGACCCGAGATCGTCATAGAGTCTTATGTGTCTCCCACTGTGCTTTGATTTCCACCCTACCACGGCTCTACTGAGTCTTGCAAACATGTGGTTTTTGGGTACAGTCCCGATTCACATGGAGGCAATGAGCGATAGGAGGGGATTCGTCTCTCCCGGTATTGGGGGTTGATGTTGCGCTATGCACGACTGGCCATAACAGGAAATCCCTGGCCAGGGTTGCTGTGATATACTGGTAAGAGTTATCAGTAGTTTCACGAATGTTTTGGACCCTACGTCGGCATGACTTATCAAGCTATTGGGGTCTGACGTTTACCACCCCTAGGCGAGATATGCAACATATCAGACGAACAGACCGGACTGTACGGTAAGTTTACTGGTTGGATTCACAGGAGTGTGAGCGGGCTTGCTCGTCGATCTTCTGATCGCTCAATACCCGGGTGGCCGTTACGTTTAGCAGACCGCTTGCGGCTTGTGGGTGTTTGATATGATCATCATCTGCTGCCGGCGTATTGACGAGTCTTTAGAGTCCTACACAGAGGTTTCCTGGCTCAAGCGAAACGAAATAGGAGCGCATATGAGATATCTGCGGGACTGAGAATAATGCGTGTATGTGATACCGTATTTCATTCTCGCGATGAATGTGTCGAATGGTTGTATGCGATATAACCTAGTTGTCGAATCAAGGATTGATTCGATAAGCCGATACATTGGATACTAGCCGGTTATATGCGATATGACCGGATCATTGAATCAAGTGTTGATTTAATGATTTAATGTATAATTATATATATTTGATATATTACTTTGCATTAACTAGTATTGGTTCACTTTAAATGGATTTACTCACTTGATTTGCACAAGTTGTATATGAGATATACTTTTGTGCACAAGATTGTATCATGTTTGATGATACATGCAAGCTTGGGTTTGTGTAAAGAATTGACCATGGTTATATGAATGGTTAGGGTTTCTTTTATTTACTTATTCATTTATCTATTTATTTTTTTAAAAGGTAAAGAAAACAAAATGGTTTCTTTTGGATGCTTCAAGCATCTTTGACCTTACCATTTTGTCTTCATCTCCTAAACCTAACCATTCTACTAACCTTAGTTGATTCTCTACACTAAACCATGGTTGTTGATATGATAAGTATCATATTGTTTTTATTTTTAAATAATACTTATCATAATTCTTTATCTTCTTCAACTTGAAGAAAGCTTGCACCATCAATGGCAACTAGCCAAAATGAGTGAGAAATCCAAATCTAAAGTCTACCCACTTCCTATTTCTTCATCCTCTACCTCTTGCCAAGTTGAATAGGGTGTTTCCTTCACAAGTTTTTCAAGGCTTGGTGAAGTTGGAGCTTGTTCTTGTGATGCCTCGACGTAGATCATCTTCGGCATCGAACCGATGATCAAGCCCGCCCATTCTTCGATGATGCCAATGCTAGAGTCAAGGGTTCGATTTGGACAGCGGAGGGAGATCATCGCGGAGCTTAGGAAGTGGTGGACCGGATCTACAAAGGTTGTAGTCACTTTCCCTTAGCATTTAATTCGATTACATGCTTGCTTCGCTTATATATCTAGTTAACGATCCGTATTAGGGTTTGTAGGCACAAGGAATTTTTTGATTTGTGCATGTTTGATCACTTGTGAGACTTCATTAGTGTGCCTAGTAACCCTACAGATAGAGCCCATAGGATTCATGCTTGACTACCAGCAGTATGATGGCGATCATATACGTGGGAGCAGGGCGGTCTATAAGCATATCCTTAAAGTGTCCCTAGTCGTGGGAGTTTCGAGACTGGGCATCGATACTCTAAGAGTAGACTAGTGTATACAGATCGAAACCCCGCCAAGGGGCGGTGGCCGTTCTTACAAGCCATTGGTGTTAGTTAGTTCACCTAAGATGTATGCAGGTGCCCATTGGGTTATGAGTACACCGGACGGACTCGCCGGGAACATGCTAGTTGGTATTATACCTATTGTCAGATAGCAGTTCCCTGGTGACATGTGTACAGGTTAGTCTATCGACCTGAGATCATCATTTGTCTCGTGTGAGTTCCCACTGTGCTTTGATTACTACCCTACTATGGTTCAAAAGAGTCGTGCAAACAGGTTTTAGTTGGGTACAGTCCCGAGCCACATAGAGGCAGTGAGCGGATCGTCAGTGGATTCGTCTCTCCCGGTATTGGAGGTTGAAGTCGCGGAGTGTACGGGTGGCCATCACCAGAAATTCTTGGCCAAGTTAGTCGAGAATTACTGATCTAGGATCGATAGTTTCTCAGATGGTGATAGGCTTCATACCGATACTAAATGTCGCGTTATTAGAGGTCTGATTTTATCCACCCCCTAGACTTGATATGCGATACTCATAGACGAACGGAGCGGACTGTATGAAGATTGTCACTGTCAGGCTCAGTAGGGGTACGGATGAGTTTGCTCGTCGGCCTTCCTTTCACTCAATACCTGGGTAGCCGTTACGTACAGCTAGTGTCGCTGACGTGCTTGTGGTTAAACCTATTGCCAGCGTGTTGACGAGTCTTTAGAGTCCCACACAGAAGGTTTTAACGGTTCAGGCGATATTTTGTAGACGACGTATGTTGGTACATACAGGTGTCTGATTAAATATATCTACAGGCTGCATAGACTTTAATCGGACGGTTGATAATACTAGCGGCTTAGGATTGAGCCGGATTATTAAATCAGGTTTTGATTTAATAATTTATATATGTATTCTAATATTATTGTTCACTATTCATTTTCTTTCTTGGCTATTCATATTTTGTACGAATATGCGTATATATATTTTGATATGTATATCGGGTTGTATTCCGTATTTATACGGAATAGTTTCTAGATGATGGACACCTCATTTGTATATTTTCTTTTTTAGAAAATCATTTGTTTTATAAATGAGGTGGAGGGGATGACATGGCAAGAATAATGCAAGGCATATTGAGAGGTATGGTTTGTATTTGTTTATTAGTTAAATGAAAAGAGATATTGTGTGCATGATTGAGAGAGAGAGAGAGGCAGCCATCAATTTCGAAAATGCCTTGCTCATATTTTTCTTCACTTGCTTCATTTTCTCACTTGGAGAAAAACACTTAGCCATTTCTTTAGTTGCTCATGCCACATGTTTCCTCACCTCTTTCATCTTCTAGGGTTGCTCTTTGAGCATTTGTGATGAGAGAATAACAATAGTGAGATAATCCTACACCTCCATTCTCCATTGCTAACAACCTTGGAGCATCAGTTGCCTCGCTAGGCGAGGCTGGAGCTTGCACCATTTCTCTCGGGTGGATCATCAATGATGGAGGAAGACCGGCAACAAAATCCGATCCGCAACACCTCAAGGAGCTTGGAAATGGTAGAAGACCGAAGGACATGATCCGTTTGGTATAACCATCTAACTCCTAGTTTACATATTGCTAGTATAAGGTTTTTGGTTCGATCTTTTGCGGGTTTTGTTTGTGCTAAAGTTTTGAAAATTTTTGTTCCGCATTTGGCCACGGTTTGATGGCCGGGGCGCCGGCAAAACCCAACACTAGTTCCATTATATTCTTCTGTATTTTTCAATAAATATTTTTCCTAATATTTTATATTTATTTTCCTAATTAAATCCTGTCTTGTTTTCCTAATATCCCCAAACCCCTAAACTAAAACCCTAACACATAATTAAAACCCCAACCCATACAAGCCCAACCCCTAACAATTTCTTCTCACTTTTTCTTTCCCCTAGGCCCGGCCCATGCAAACCTAGCACCCAAACCCTAACCTAAACTCCAACCCGAGCCCTTCTCTTCTTCCCTCTCCTTCCTTTCTCTCTCCTCTCGAATCCCACGACTCTCTCATCCTCACAACGAACTCCCTACGAACCACTCCCACGCCCACGCCCACGCCCACACCTCCAACTGCCACCCCGCGATTGCATCACCTGCCTCTTGTGAATCTCAACTCCCCTTCTTATCTCTCTCCAACGTCTCTCTCTCTCTCTCTTTAACCCTCTCACTCTCTATCTCTTTATCCCTCTCTCTCGTTTTCACTCTCTCTCCTCTCAAAACTCCATCGCCGGCATCTCCCCTTCCACTTCTGACGAGCCCTTGAGCACCACCACCGAACCCATCTCCCCATTACCACCACCCACATCGCCGGCCACCACTACTACAACCCACCTCCTCTCGACGCCGCTATCATAGTCATCGCCATCGTCCCTTCCTCCTTCAACTCGATTTCACTAATACCTTGCTTAAGCACCCTAATCCACGTTGTTGCCAATTACTCTAGCTTCAATAGTCAAGCTCGGCACAAAGGATTGAGTACGGACTTTCCTAACTTACACTAACCTATCTATTCCTAACAACTTACACTTTGCATATTCAACACTTAGGTTAGAATCGAACCGCTCCGAACCTCGCATTAACTTGTCGTAACAAGAACGTAAAACGCACCATCTCCCTGCAGACGACCCGTACTCATCGCGGCTAGCTATACACTGCGCCGTCTTCATTGCGGTTAACTTTAAATTCTATGTAAAACGACAACGCGAAAGCATGTATCAATCACCACCGCCTACATCGCCGGCCACTACTACTACAACCCACCTCCTCTTGACGCCGCCATCATAGTCATCGTCATCGCCATCACCCTCCTCCTTCAACTTGAGCTCCACTTGTTCCCCGCCAAAATGCAGAGACGCGACCGCGCAGGTCCGTCTTGCCTGAATTTCGGGGCAGATGCTAATTGGTGCTATCCATCCACCTCTACAAAGATGCCAAGTTGATTTATGGCACTATGTATCGAAGGTTTAAACGGATGCGGCCGATGTAGCAGACTTCGTCAGATTCCCCCTCGTTTGGGGGGGTTTTTGATTGTGGGGGCGCTCTTCCCTGCAGGCGCAAGCCCCTGCAGTTAATTACGCTATCGCCTCACGGTAACAACTTTCTCCTTCTCCAGATGGTCACCTCGTGTCGTAGGTGTTTGTTTTGTTTGTGGTTGCTCGTGGATTGTATACAGAGACTAATTTATGTTGTCGCCCGTAGGGCGTGGACTAGTCCAAATCCGTATCTTTCTTAGATTTGGGTTTGGGGGTTTGGGTTTAACGATACGTTAGCCTCATTTGAGACTAAGATCAACTTAAACGTTTATTAAGGATACGTTAGTCTAATTTTAGACTAAGATCAACTTAACGGGATCGTTAAGATCCGACAAGAGAGCAATTGGGCTCTGTTGTTTAGTTTAGTGACATTGCGGTCGATTAGTTTAAGGACATTACGGTCCATTGTTAGTTTAAGGACATTACGGTCTAATATTAGTTTAAAGACCTCGCGGTCAAGGTTAAGGACATCATAGTCCATGGGTTTAAGGACCCCACAGTCCAATGTTAGTTTAAAGACATCATGGTCGAGGTTAAGGACATCATAGTCCATGGGTTTAAGGAACCCACAATCCAATGTTAGTTTTAAGACATCACGGTCGAGGTTAAGGACATCATAGTCCATGAGTTTAAGGACCCCACAGTCCATGAAATGTGTGGTTGTCGGGACCCATCACCTCTCTGAAGATGTTGAAGGATTACAACGCCAAATATCAAAGGAGTGAAGAGATGTACCCTACCAAGGTTGCTTGGGGATCTGTAGTCCAATTTGGAACTAAGATCAAATAATTAGATTATGAACACATTGGCTCAGTTAAATCTGAATTGAGGACTTATGGCCAATTTGGGCTAAGTCCAATTAGATCTGAAGTGTTGGCCCTTTGTTGGACCATTAGACACTTGTCTGGGTTTAAGCCCACATTATTTAGCAACGCTAAATAAGAGTTTGGGGTCTCTGATAACATTTTTATCTTTGACTGAGCATTAATATTGTAGTTGTGAGTTTTACTCAATTTTGAGACTCAGTTGAAGGGGAGACTTTTGCCTCTGGAAAATTAGCCAATTTGGCTAAAAGTAGTGTTAAACACTAGGGAATAGCAGTGTTAAACACTACGAATAAAGCTCTCAAATTAGTGTTAAACACTAGAAAATAACAGTGTTAAACACTGGAAATAAAATTCTCAAAGTAGTGTTAAACACTAGAAATAAGATTCTCAATTTCATGTTAAACACTAGAAGACAATCAGTGTTAAACACTGAAAATAAAGCTCTCAAATTAGTGTTAAACACTAAAGAAAGAGGGGTCCGTGGGGACACGTGAGGGCACCCAAAAGTGGGGCCAGATCTCCTCACTTTGTTCTGTAAATAAGTGTTAAACACTTTTTAATTTTTTGGCCATCACGTGTGGGCACGTGATAGACACTCATGCACTGATTCGTTAAGACATTTATTAGGGGTCACGTGGTAACACGTGAGAGCGCCCAGAGCCAACATTTCCTTTGCTTTTATTCTCTTTGCTTTGGAGGTCACGTGGGAGCACGTGAGGTATTGCCTCAAACCTTTTTCTTCTTGATTTTGGGGATCTTTTCAGGGGTCACGTGGGGACACGTGACCTTAGTTCTGTTCTTCATTTTCTGGTCATTGAGAATGGGGGTCACGTGTTACCACGTGACCAAGTTCTTTACGTGCACAGAGATCTTTTAAATCTCCTTATTTTATTTTGAGAATTAAATTCTCTGTAGGGTTAAACCCTAACTCTGTCCATCTTGAAGGAATTGAATTCCTGTAATTTTAGGAGAATTGAATTCTCATATAGGGTTAAACCCTAGTTTTGTTCTGAGAGAATTAAATTCTCTAAACTCAATTCCTCCTCTAAGTTTTGGATCTGCATGGCAAGATCTCAACCCGATGAGAATTAAATTCTCAACCTATGGGGAGATGTGCTTCTGCGGATCTTCAACTAGAGGAAGAACTAAGTTCTTTTTTCAAAAGAGTTAAACTCTTAGATTGAGAATTAAATTCTCTTTTTGAAGTTTTGATCCCTTTCCTTTTCTCACATAGGGTTTCTCTCTTGAGAATTAAATTCTCCTCTCTTTTTTCTCTCTGTTCTTGTTATCTCCCAAAAAAGTAGATCCCCCCCTCTTCTCTTCTTGGCTCCTATTTATAGGAGAAAGAAAAGAATCAATTTGTTTTGTCAATCTTTCATTGAAAGATTTTAATTGATTTTGTAACCAACATGATCTTTTAGATCACTCAGTGAATTTTATTCACCATTGGATTTTTAATCCAAAAGATCTTTTATCTGTTATTCAAATTTCAGGGAAATCTTTCCTTGTATAGAATCTTTCTATAAATTGGTGATTTTTAATCACCATTGGATTTTTAATTCAACGGTGCTCCACTTTACAGAGCACAATCTTTTTGTATGGAATGATTTTAAAGAAATATTTTTCCAGTTAGGGTTTTTGATTCCCTCTTAATTAGAATTTAATTCTATCAATTAAAGAGTTTAGGAGCTTGTCACGTGACCCTCTTAATTAAACATTTTATTCAGAATTTAATTATGCCATTTAACAGAGCTAAAGAATCATCACGTGTCAGCACGTGACCCTTGGTCACTTGTGAGCACGTGATGCCCCATTGGGGTTTTTCCTTAATGTTTTATTATACCATTAATTCTTTTCAGTGGGTTTAAAGGTCCATCACGTGTTGGCACGTGACCCCACTGATTAATTATTTTCAATTATTTATTTTATTCAGTGCCTACAGGCTTTGCCTGTAAATGGTCACGTGTCTGCACGTGATGCCCGGTCATGTGTGGGCACGTGATGCCCGGTCACGTGTGGGCACGTGATACCTCATAACTTTTGATCCCGGATGAATTATGAAGCCCATAATATATCAAATCGAAGGATTTTTCAAGACGCTTTCGATACCATCAAAATTTAGCTGTTTCTTATTCGGGAATTTGTCAAAATACAGCTCGGAAAATACTGGTTCGCATTTTCTTCCTTAGATTACACGTGCATAGCATATTTGCTCATAACTTTTGATCCCGGATGATTTATGAAGCCCATAATATATCAAATCGAACGATTTTTTGAGATGCTTTCGATACCATTAGAATTTAGCTGCTTCGTATTCAGTAGTTTGTCAAAATACAGCCCGAAAAATACTGGTTCATATTTTCTTAAACGTATCGATGCCATTTGATACCTTGGGCTCTTTTGCACAGAAATTTTTTTTGGCGGGAACACCACTATTTTGCCACCATCATTGCTGCTGTCCGCCGACCTCACCGCCTCAACCCATGCTCCACCACCGGCCATCAACTCCACCATAGCCCACCGCCTACACATCGCAGTGCTCGCTGCCATCGCCAAAGCTCCAAGCCGAGCCCTACACATTCCCATCGCCATCGCCGAGCCCAAGCTTCACAGTGCTATGGTCGCTGCTGATTGTGCTGTGCCATGCTTGAGTCTGTGTCATCACCATTGGGTTGCCGTCATCGTCATTGTCGTTACTTTCGTCAAAGGCAAGTGGAACCCTCTTCCCTTACTAAATCATGATACTATAATTTATAAGTTAAAGAATATTGTTAGATAATTAGATGTATATGTGTGTAGATATATAAATATCTATATAGCGTTAAGTATAATCGAATACTTATATATCGAGTCATCGAGTTAATTGTATTAAATCGAACCCATCTCGGGTCTATTAATCGTATGGATGCCATTTTAGAATTTTACATGAATTAATTGTTATCGACCGACACCCGTATACACATACTAAGTGTTTGATGCGAAACCCTAAACCAAAATCCATTTAAAAATGGCCGAATTTATGACCCATAAATCCTTTTAATGATAATGAATAACGTGTAAAAATTTGAGAGAAAAATATTGACTTTATCACTATGAAATGATACCTCCATTTAGTTACGTCAAATCTGAAATTTTACCTCGCATGTCGCCTTATTAAAATCATTGTAAATTAAATACAAATCGAAACATGATGTTCTAGGGCTCGTATCGAATCCAACTAGATAAAATAAAACCCTTTGCAAATTTTTATTTAATTTGACCTCGATACGATAGTGAAAACTTGAGGGAAATACGGCTTTAGACTGCAGTCGAGAGCAGTATTTTCTGATGACACCTGATTTTAAATGCCTGTATATCCCTTTATAAATCTGAAAATCCATGGAGTCCTATATTGTTGCGTAGATAATTAAGTTACCTAACAAATGGTGTTTTTTTAATTTAATTTAAGTACTATTTTCTATTTTAAAAGTATTTTAGATCGTCGACATGTCCTGCAGTTTTCTGCAATGACAGTTTATACACACTGACTTTAACCTGAACATATCTCCCCGTATACAGCGGATACTATTGATCTTCCTGTTGTGTTGGAAACCTAACTGATAGGATAGATTTTATTCAACTGTATCACTTCCTGAATCTGATCATAAATTATAGAAAACTGCGTTTAAAGTTGGACTTCTAGTTCTGAAACTGGAATTCCAGCAGCTTACACCCATTCTAAAATGAACATAACTCCTTAATCGAAAATTCTATTGATATGAAACCAATTTTACTGCTTAGATAATCAAGTATACTTCATATTCCTTTATTATTGTTTTGCTCAATTCTGCACATGTGATTTATAGCGAATTTTGCAAGTTATATGACACCGGCTGCCCATAATTTAGCGAACATTTATTTAACGCATTCCTACCATATCTTGTGATTGCTTTACACCCAATTTTAGTGACTGTTTACATTGAAATCCTAGTGACTGATTGCATTGTCGACTGATAAGTGTTAGTGACTAGGTTGTGACAAATACGATAGTGGACCGGTGATTGAAAGTGATACTGATAAGCGAAAGTGTGATTGAATAATGGAAGTGACACGTACTTGTACACAATCAGCGGAACCATTTAATTATTGCATAGTCAACGTCTATGCGACTTATATAAGTGTAACTATAACTGGTATGGGACGGGTATGAAAGCACTTATATTAGTGTCATAAGTAAGTCATCGGGGATTGCCCACTTGTCTAGAATACTAATCTAGTCATGCTTGATAGAGACCCGTCTCCAATTCTATTGGCTATAGTGCCCTCAAGACAATTATTGTAATTGAAAATAGGCGATTATGATAATTGAAGGAGGACCAAAATAGGTAGAACAGTCTTGCTCGATATGATAGTATACTATCTGGTTTGTCTTTATCATTGATATGTATACATTTTATTACGTGTCGCGAATACATAATGATAAAGCCCGTAGGATCTTTACTTGACTACCAGAGTTATGAAGGCGATCATACTTGTGAGAGCTCGGTAGTCCATAAGCACATCCTTTAAATGTCTCTAGTCGTGGGAGTATCGAAACTGGGCATCGATATTTCAAAGTAGACTAGTGTATACGTTTCTAGACCCCGACGAGGGGCGATGGAAGGTCTCATAGCCATTGGTGTGTTGCACCTAAGATTGTATATATGCTCACTGGAGGTGAGTACACCGGACGGACTCGTCGAGAACTTCTAGATGGTATTATACCTATTGTCAGATAGCAGTTCTCAGTTGACATGAGTACAGATAGTCTGTTGACCTAAGATCGTCACTTGTTTCATGTGAGTTCCTGTTGGATATAGTGCCCTCAAGGTAATTATTCTGATTTCAAGTAGGCGATTATGATAATTGAAAGAGGACCTATACATGTAGCACAGTCTTGCTCGAAATGATAGTATGTTGTCTAGTTTGTCTTCATCATTGATGAAGCTCATAGGATTCTTGCTTGACTACCAGTATTATGATGGCGATCATATACGTGGGAGCTGGGTTGTCTATAAGCACATCCTTAAATGTCCCTAGTCGTGAGAGTATCGATACCGGGCATTGATATTCCGGAGTATACTAGTGTATATGTTTCTAGACCCCGACGAGGGGTAGTGGCCAGTCTTACAAGCTATTGGTGTTGTGTCACTTAAGATAGTATACAGGTGCTCACTGGAGGTGAGTACACTGGACGGACTTGCCGAGAACTTCTAGATGGTATTATATTTATCTTCAGATGGAAGTTCTTAGGTGGAATGAGTATAGGTTAGTCCTTTGACCTGAGATCGTCATTTATCTCATTTTAGTTCCTACTGTACTTGATTACTACCCTACCACAGCTCAAAGGAGTCATGCAAACAGGTTTTAGTTGGGTACAGTCCCGAGTCACATGGAGGCAGTGATCGATTGTCAGGGATTCGTCTTTCCTGGTATTAGGAGTGTCACGACCCGAAAGAGCACGTGACTGGCCCTTGAACCATATGAAGTCATAGGACTCCATCTGACCCAAGTAAGCCAAAAGCCCAGAAATCTAAAACCATTTTAAGGATAAATAAAGAAAACTGGTTTTTTTTAATAGGTAAAGAAAATATTTTTTGAAGTCAAGGTTTTTAAATAATTAAGCCGAATATGCATTTTAAAAATGTAAAGTCTTTTCTAAAATTTCGGCAGAGTTTCTTTTGTAAATACTGGCCCCGAACGGGGTACAACAAGAACAATATATATGCAATAATAAAAGGCATCCCTAAGCGGGAGCTAGCTCTTCGTCAATTGACGGTCATAACCACGCAAGCAGTATAATATACAACGCCGAATGGCGAGGGTCAAATCCAAAAGAAACTCAATAAGCATGAAAACCGCAATACTACTAAGCGCGACTCTAAGGTCGAATAATATATCACAAATGTCTAAGTCTGAAACAATATACAAGTTTTGGTTGATGGAATTTCTAGATACAATGAATAATACAAGTACAATGGTGGTTCTTGATACAAAGAACCCACCTACCCAATGCAATTCACCCGCAAGGAAGCAGTGTGCCAGAAATGCCGCAATGGAACCTGTACGGCAAAACCTGCAAGAACTGTAGCACAACGGGGGTGAGTTGCCAACTCGTGAATAGAGAATATCTACAAGCAGAAATCGAATGTACGGCATACTCCTAGGTCAATACGATCAGATATATAAACCTCAAAGAATAAGCCTAAAGCATGATAAGGTGGCAATGTAACATCTAAACATGTAGATAGTGCCAAAAGCTCGTGCCAGTGACTCAGGTAATAACATGTCATAAATATAAGGTATGTCTGCATGAAGTAAATATGATGAAGTATCAAAATGGATATCAATACACATATATTAGCGTCCCATTCCACTAATATTGGTGTAAGGGTATATATAACAGCGCCCTCATACCCTGTTATATATACAAAAGAAGTATGATCAATGTAAATCCAGTCTGTATGTGATCAATGTAATAAAAGTCTGTATGTATGTGGATGCCGTCCACCTGTCACCCAATGACAATAAGCATCATGCATGCAAATATGAGGATATAATCAAAATCATGGAAAACATCATGAAACCTGTGCCTAGCATCGGCACGTAAATCCTCATATATCGGGCATCCGTCAGTCCGGGTCAGCCCACTCTCTCATATATCGGGCATCCGTCAGTCCGGGTCAGCCCACTCTCTCATACATCGGGCATCCGTCAGTCCGGGTCAGCCCACTATCTCATACATCGGGCATCCGTCAGTCCGGGTCAGCCCACTATCTCATACATCGGGCATCCGTCAGTCCGGGTCAGCCCACTATCTCATACATCGGGCCCCACCATGTACCCTCATACGACACCCACTCCTCGTAAGGGGTATAAAATCAGAACCGATAAATCTCATGGTGGCAGCGCAAATATCATATCAAGGAAACCGGGTTTTTCAAATAAGTACATACTTTCCTTTGAAATTATCCACGGTTCCCAAATCCAGAAATATCATAGAAACAATGAATGTCTCAATGCGCATAATCATAAGCATAATGTATGTGACATATATATGAAATGCAAGTATAACAGTATATCATGCAACATTGAATAATAGTATGCACATACAAGGTCATATCATGATGCAATAATACTACTGCATAGTGACATGGCAATTATCGATGATGAAGTGTGTGAGCCGGCAAGCAAGTGTACGTGGAACATATGCATCATCGATAATGGTGCTGGTGTCCTAACAGCATGATTGCAATATAGAAATAAACATATGCAATGCGATGCGAAATCGAATAATCAATGCAACAGTGAAGAATCTACACCAATATGTACATGACATGCAGTGGTGCCATTTGAAATAAGAAGAATCGGGGTTTTGGTAAAATAAGGGTTACGGTGTTTTTAAGAATAGATATATCTTTCGAAAATACCCGTAGAATCCCTTTACTTGACCTTAAGATATTCCCGATTCGTTAGTTTTGAAATAGGTATGACTCGGGTCTAGTCTAACATCTACTAAGCCAAGTCCATCAGGAGGGGTATGGAAACTACCTAAATCTGAGTCGATATATATAAATAATATAATAGTCGGTGATCCCGCCTCAATAGTATCACGTACGATACAGTATATCATCTGACATCCTCGACTCATGAGTGCGGATCTATCATCAATATAAAGCTCGCACGGTAAATCGTCGTACGGCATCCTAATAGCTGGGTACGGGTCAATATCACAATCATATCATCAATTATTTGGTATCCTCATCATCATATCACATAATCTGGGGTACTGATCTAAGTCTAGTACAACTGATACCATCAATATGACTGCGTGTGTAAACACACGTCCAAAGGCCCACCAAAGATTACATGTCGTATCCCAAATACGAATCATAACAAATCACCGATCTCGCGGCACAATGCCCAATATCATCGACTCATCTCCAATGTCGTCCAATATCATCAAAAACAGTGCACGTATATGAATATGCAAGGGTGTGCGTGTAGGTGTAAATCAATTCTAGGGTTCGCGACTATGAACTACACTAGTTGCTTCTAACCCTAAACTATCCATAATACACCTAACACAATATCCACGACACACTATAACTATCATATATATATACATGATATCAACTAGAGACTGCGGGGGTGCTATACGCCATCCACCCGACTTCCCCCGTAGATATAATCTACTCACCTTGCGTCTTCATTTGTGGACTTCGCCACGCGCTTGCTTATCGTCCCGAAGTCTTCATGGGGTACCTACACATCAACGTATCACAAAAATGCGTATTAAAACCAAATCAAAGTTAAAACGGCATACGAATCCCAAAACGATACGCTATGATCTATAGGTTAGAACCTATGGACAACACCTTCACAACCATCAATCAATCCTCGATATCGTCGTATAAACGCCAAATAGTCGAGGTAAAACACAATACACAAATTCAGACTTAAAAATACGAAATACGAAAACACGAATCCAAAACAGCAACTAAGGAAAAAGGTTCCAGATTTCACCCTAGGTCAAATTAGACAAATCTATACATGCCAGGGGCCTAATCTACACATGTAGGAGCTGCAGAACCAAAACGAGACAAAATGGGGCAAGTCTGGCCGCAAATTGCAGCCAAACAGAATAAATATACGGCCGGGAAAATGAGTTAGGGGCTGGGGTCTTGGGGTTAGCTTCCTGGGTGCCTGCACATGTCACTGTCCATTCAATATAATTTTCAGAGTCTCGGGTTGATAGCAGATCTCATATAAGCTTAACAGATTCCACAAACTTTCCGATATTGGTTTCTAAATCCGTATTCCGGGTCTTAAGTCTCAGGTTTGGGTCTCCATACATGCACTAGGGTATTTGTATAACCTCTACTGAGCTCAATTTCATATTACAACACAAAATTTTCCATAATCCTAACTAGGTTTTCCTTAACTCTACAAAATCAAACAATATCGGTTCAATCTAAACATGGGGTAATGGTAATCCATAAACTAAGCTTAAGGTCCAGAAAATACCTCATTTGGCAACTCAATAATTTTCTTGAGTTGCCCCTAGTGGCCAAAATCCTTGCTTCCTTGGTCCAATGTATAGATCTTGAGCTTGTGCACACTTTTAATGAAATGGGGGTAGAGTTTTGGTGATGTTTTAGAGATGAATTGAGGGCTTGAAGGTGGAGGGTGAAAAGGGCTAAGCTTCAGCTGAGAATGAGAGGAAAAGATGAGGGAGAAATGAGAGGGAGAAAATGCTAAGGCTTGGTCAAAGTAAAACCCCTTTCTCTCTCTCACCCATACCTTATATTTTATTCCTTTTCCATTTTCTTTTCTTTTCCTTTCTTCAATTTCCTTTCTCACATAAATAGTAACCCCAAAGCAAATCATGGTGAAAATGCACAAGTGTAGAAAAAGATATGTGCATGTTTTGCACAAAATTGCTTAAAAGCCGATTAGCGATTTTTTAATCGCGATTAGCATTAAATTAGCATATAACTAATCATAAAAACTTTAAAATGGCATAATTCCATAAAATAACCTATTTTAGAATTTTCCATAATTTTTCCAAATTTTTCTGTATTTAATTCACCTAATATTAAAATATTTAATAAAATAATATTAAATTATAAAAATTCCCAAAAAATAATATTTTATTTTTTTGAAATGTTACAAGGAGTCGATATCGCACTGTGTTCAGCTAGTTATCACCTTAAATCCGTGGCCATGGTGGATGAGATTTACTGATAGTTGATCAGTAGTATCTCTGTTGGTGATGAGTTTGACTCAGACATGACTTATCGGGATAGTAGGGGTCTGACATTATCCACCCCCTAAAGCCGATATGAGATACTCTTAGACGAAGAGACCAGACTGTACAGAGATTGTCACATTCAGGCTCAGTAGGGTAAAAACATACTTGATTGTCGACCTCCCTTTCAGTAAGTACCTGGGTAGCCGTTATGTACAGCTAGTGCCGCTGATGTGCTTGTGGTTAAACCCACTGCCAGCGTATTGTCGAGTCTTTAGAGTTCCACACTGAGGGTTTTCCTTGTTCAGACGATAGATGTAAGAGCCATACGTTGGACGTTTAAGGGTCCGATTAAATACGTGTACGGGATACACGGAATTTAATCGGAAGGTTAATAATACTAGCCAGCTTAGGATTAAGCCGGATTATTAAATCAGGTTTTGATTTAATAATTTATATATATATATATATATATATATATATTAGTATTATTGTTCATTATTCATTTTCTCTCTTTGGTGTTATCCGTATTTTTATACGGATATGCGTATATGTAGCGATACATGTACCGGGTGCAGTGTTCCGTATTTATACGGGAATGCTTCTAGAAGAAGGACACTTCATATTTGATTTTTTTTTTTAGAAAATTAAATGGAAATAAGGTGGAGGGTGAGGTAGCATGAAGCATAGTTGTAGATATGTTGTGAGGTATGTCTTTGGGTTTTTAAATTGATAAAATCATTTGGATGCACTATTGATCCATGGTTGCAAATAGAAGCCATTCACTTTCTACACTTCGTTTTTGATTCTACAATCCTAGTTCATGCTTTATGGGAGATACTCTCTCAAGACTTAGCCATATTTCCTCACCACTTTCTCATTCTTCTTCTTTCTCTCTTGAGTATGGTTATAGAGAGAAAAGATTAGTGGAAAAATTCCTACATCACCCACAATCCATCCTTAGCAAATTTGGAGCGTCGGTCGGAGCCTTTTTCGGTTTTCCTCGGGTGGACCTTCTTCGGCAAGGGTGGTCGTCTTTCAAGCGCGTTCCCGGCGTCTACGAGCTCGGAAGGGTCTTCCACAATTAGGTGGAATTGAAGGTCGTATTTTCATACTCTTGCATGTTATGGTTTGCTAGTTTAGGTGTTTGGAACGAATTCTTAGGTATATGTGTTTTGTGCTTGCATAAAAATTTTGTTATCGCTTCCGTCTTGGCCGCAGCTTCCGCAGTGCGAGCACCTAATACCAACATGGTATTAGAGCCTCCCAAACACCTTAAACTAGTAGTAGACGATACTTTAGTTTCAAAACCGAAAAACTCCGATTTTCAAAACCCGGTTTCTGTTCGAAATTTTTTGGGTCTCTAAATTTTTTTAAAGAAGTGCAGAGACTTACTCTAGATGTGATTGAGACACACAATGAAAACGAGGAAAATCCATCTATAAAAAACCGCCAGTTTCCTCGAAATCTCTGCTATGGGCGGTTTTTCAGTGTCCCTCCTCGTTTTCATCCACTGTCTTGGATTTTGGAAATTGGTATTTTTGGTCTTGTTTATTTTGCCCCAGATTTCACTTATTGTTATTTTTTCTTTGGGGCAACTTGGAACTTTTAGAACTCAAAACTTTTGCACCGTTGATATCTGTGATGTGGTATATGTGTTGTTGAACATTGTCTAATTGCTATATGTTCATTTAGACGGGGTTGCACACATTGTGGTGTTACTTGTTTATGTGGTTATATATATCTGGTTTTGGTTCAGTCGGATTTTCGTGTTGGATAGCCCCTAGTGCAATGTTGCTTGTACAGTGTTGATTCAGTTTGTATATTCATTATTGCGGGGTGAGCGTCCGACATGTGGACTACCGTTACTGCTAGTTTTGTATATTCTTTTATCGGGGCCCAACCAGGTTGCGGTCGTTGTCACCCTTGTATCAATTTCATTTTTGTACTAAGATTACTCCGCGGAGGAGTGCTCGAATAGCCGGGTTCTAGAGGGCAACGACCCGCATCTCATGGCGTTGAGACCGAAGGGGCCTTACTCTAGAATTGGCGGGCTATTTGCTGCACTCGTATGGGATATATGATCAACCCGCGGAGGGGTGCACAAGTCACCGGATTCTAGAAAGCGACGGGTGACCGACTCACTTCATTGAGGGCGTGTTACCCAGTTTATAGAATTGGCAGGTGGCTTTCCGCACTCATAGGGGGTCTAAGTGAAAGGTTAGCCTAGCACCTCATGAAGGGTTTGGAAGCATCACATGTACCAAAGATGGAATTTTTAGGGTGCTAAGTTAACATGCAAAGGATCGATCCTAGAATCGATTAGGGTTTCAAATTTATCACATCATCATATGAAAGAAATGCTAGGGTTTAGAGAGTACAACCTTTGTAGCTCCCTACGCTAGACTCCTCAGCTACTTGGGGTTTGAAAAAGCTCCGCTTGAACTCCTCGAAGTCACCGATGATCCACCCGGAGTCCGCTTTGTCCAAGCTTGCAACTTTATCCGATCAAGTGAACGAAATGAAGCTAACACTCTAAACAAGTGGGCTGGACTTGTGTAGAATGGTGTTGTGGTTCTCTTTCTCACTTCAAAATCCAATCTTGATGAGTATATTACTCACTACAAAGAACTAGAGAGCAAGTTGAGAGAGGAAGAAGAAGATGATGACAATATGAGAAGATGATAAGAATAATTCACTTTTGAAAATGGAAAAATATATCAATATATATTTTCTATCTATCATCTCAAACCATGGTTGAATCATTATTGTACTATAGTTAAAACACAAAAGGAAACTTTACCAAAGGTTAAAAGGTGGGTGAGAATGGTTAGGTCAAAAGAAGAGTGTAGAACAAATCAATAATGAACCTTTTCTTTCCTTTTATGTTTTAGTATAAATACAATAATAATTCATAAATAAAACCATAGTGTGAGTCTTATATTGCCACCATTTCCTTGTATAATCAACCATGAAAGATGTATGTATGTATGTATGTATGTGTATATGTACATCCATATGTGCATGAATCAAAAAGAAGGCATACATGCATGCATACATCCAACTAACTCAAGAAAAGATTTCAAGTGAGAATCTAATGGTTAAATGACAAATCAACACTTGATTTATCAATCCGGCCATATCACATATGACCCCTACCAAAAGCAAGCCGCCCGATCAATATACGGTATCCTATACGCGCATTTTAATCGGGTCCATGCGCATATCGCATACGCGCACCACAACGTTTCGCCTGGACTAGGAAACTCCATTGTGGGACTCTGAGACTCGTCAATACGCCGGCAGTGGGTGATGATCATATCAAGCACCCCCAAGCCGCAAGCGGTCAGCTAAACGTAACGGCCACCCGGGTATTGAACGATCAGAAGAGAACAAGCGAACCTGCTACAACTCCCGTCGAGCCGATCGACAACACCTCCCGTACAGTCCGGTCTCCTCGTCTGATATGTCGCATATCAAGTCTAGGGGTGGTAAACGTCAGACCCCAATAACCGATAAGTCGTGCCGATGTTAGGCTCATAACGGGTCGAGAAACTACTGGTAACACTTACCAGCAAATCTCTGAATCAGCCCTGGCCAGGGACTTCCCTGTTACGGCCAATCGAGCACAGCGCAACATCAACCCCCAATACCGGGAGAGACGAAACCCCTCCTATCGCTCATTGCCTCCATGTGACTCGGGACTGTACCCAAAAACCACCGTTTTGCATGCCCTCATGGACGTGGTAAGGTGGAGATCAAAGCACAGTGGGAATCACACAAGACTCTATGACGATCTCGGGTCTACAGACTAACCTGTACAAGTGTCACCTGAGAACTGCCATCTGACGTGAGGTATAATACCATCTGGGAGTTCTCGACGAGTCCGTCCAGTGTACCCAGTCTCCACTGAGCACCCGTATATCATCTCTGATGTCAAACACTAATGGATATGGGATCATCCATCGCCCATCTCATGGGTCGAGAAGCGTATACGCTAGTCTACACTGGTATATCAATGCCCCGTCTCGATACACCTACGACTAGGGACCTTGAAGGATGTACTTATGGATTACCATGTCCCCACTAGTATGATCTGCATCATAGTCCAGGTAGTCAAGTACATATCCTAAGGGCTTTACCAACATGTAACTATAAGACAGTATAAAGAGACTAGTGTACATGTTAAGATAAAGAGCAACCAGATAGCATACTATCATATCGAGCAAGAAAGTCATCTCTATATATGTCCAAGCATCCAATATAATATACATCATCTGTACAATACTGGCCTCTAGGGCATACATACAACTAACACTAAGATCGACTTTGTACGAGTTATCCACACGACCGGGGAACGTCGCGTCTCATTTATGACTCAAATGAAATGCGGGGCTTCTAGTTTATCCGCTATTCTATATTGTTGTTCGCATGCCTGTGATGTTATTTATCTGCTTGTGATGACTATTATCTGCCCGCGATGTTGATATATATATATATATTATATTTAGTAGATACTTCTATATGTTTTGCATCCATGCTATTCCTGCCCCCGCTCTGTCGTTAGTTAAGTAACCTAACGGTGCATGACGGGTCCCCATGGAAAATGCAGATGGCATATAAAAACAGGCTATTTTGGTTGTTTCTTTTGTGGCTTGGAAACTTAAAATGATGGGAACACATTATCTGAATAATACAAGGAAAATAAACCTAAATAATGTTGTCAGAACCAATTTTTAAAACTACTTAGTTTTCTTCAGAACTCATAGTCGTATTCTTTTGCTTTGCATAGAGGTATTCAGTTAAGAATATCGTGCACCTCATTATACGAGGGAAGAACCTTGATCCCTTCACTGGGAAGTTCGCTCTTAAGCAAAGATTTATGTTACTATTTTTAAAAAGCGGAGCCTAAACCACTCCATTTCAAAGCCACTCGAGTTCCTTCAACGATATCAAGTTCATCACATTAAAGGTTTTTCGCCAAAAACCAGCCATAGCCCTTCGTCATTTTAGATTAGTATTGCTTAATATTCATGCTGCGTTTGTTGACCTTGTCAAGGCGTACTGTTCGGTAGCTCTATAATATTTTTCTGTCACATGGATATGTGGATTGGTTAGGACAGTCGTTCGAATTTGTTGACCTTGTCAAGGGTCTGTGCGGATGGGTCTAATACAATCAAGATAATGACAGGTTGAACTTGACTAGGACCCTTTGACTTGTTGACCTTGTCAAGGTCACTTGGGTTCTAGGGGCAAAAACCATATCGGGAGTTTCAAACATACAGGAAATTTGCTAAGCATGCGCATACCTTCTGGAGTGTGGTGAGTTGAGTGGATTCCGTCAGGTTATCACATGATGATATTTGGGTCCCGATTCTCACTGATGAGTAGGTATTACTCTTCAGGATATTTTTCACTTCACAATTAGCTAACCTATTAGGTGTTGTTCACACCAGAATATTGCTTTTACTAACGCCCATTCTTATATTCGTTTGCATATCGGTAGGTACTCTTGAGCCGTATTTTCTAGTTAATTGCAGGATACTGGTTCTCAGCTCTAAACAGTGAAATTCATGGAAAAGTATGACAAATTCCGGATTACTGCCAACTACAGATAAAACACGGGTCTCCGCTCTCTATCCGTATGTTGCCACACACCAGTTTAAGGGACAAAATGACAAATCAATATCATTTTCATGCACAAAGCTCAATGTCAACACAAGATCCAACATATCTACGCGGAGCTCAAGGAAATCATGGCAAAAGATCCACATCACATCACCTTTTGATCTACTGAAATTCTGGAAGAAATATGAAGAGATTCTGAGAAAAGTACTATACCAAACTGAAGATAACAGCAAACAAGGGAATCCATCCAAACCTAAGGGCCCAACTCCCCAAAAGGGTCGCAGAACCGCGGCGTAAGCATGCTTAGGCCGCGGAACCGCGGTCGTACGGCCTCGGCAGATGTTCATCTTTTAGGGGTAGATTGGTAATTTCATATATGGACAGATTGTTGCCCTAGGTTCTCTGTTTCCTACCTATAAATAGCCCAGAACTTGCCAAGCCATGGATGTTGATTCTTATGCCCACTTTTTGTTAGTTTTTAGTTTACTTCTTCTTCATCTTCATTCTTTCCTCCATGAAATTGTTGTGAGAGCTTTTGAGTGGATGTTAAATGAAGATGGGGGTTATTTTGTATCATTCTTTTACTTAGCTTCCCCCTTGAGCTCTCTACCTTAACTTGATCTTGCAACCTCTTAAGTGAGCTTGCAAGTTTAAGCTTTGGTCATTGATCTCAAGGGGTTGTATCATTTTGTTCTCTCTTTTGTGCTTCATTCTCCATGAGTTCTTTGCCTTTTCTTGATCTTGCAACCTCTTAATTGAGTTTGCAAGTTTAAGATTTGGTTATTGAACCCATGTCTTGTTTTGGGTTCTATGGTTCCTAGTTTCATTTCTTGCTCATTTACTTTCTTGCACTTAAATTCCATGCACTTTTAATTACTTTCTTGTAATCTTTTCTTTTCTTTGTTTATTTTTTCTTTTGCTCTTTTTGGTTCGTTTTGTGAATGGTTGTAATATGTTGTTGTTAAGAATAAATACAATATTGTAAGTTAAGGTTTCATTCCTCATTTCCTTTTCCCGTTATTTTCCTTTGAACTCCGCCCAAACGTTATGCAAGCGCTCCGTTAGGCACCCTACCCTCCCAAGGTAACGGTGATTCCTAACCGCGACAGGTTGCGTTCTGTTTGGCCGGAGGCGAAAGAAAGAGACAAGAACGGATGGACAAGGGTCAATAAGCCGGATTCCACGAATACCGTGCTTAAGTACCTCAATCCACGTTGTTTCCGATTGCTCTAGCTTCAATTGGTCAAGACTCGGCTCAAAAGTTTTGAGTGCGGATTTCTTTAGCTTACACTTTCGTATCTTTTTCTTAACAACTTTATACTTGCATATAAAACACATAGGTTAGATTTGAACAAACATATACACATTCTTTATTGACTCGTCTAAAACTCGAAAGGACATACAACCATCTCCCTGTGGATTGACCCGTGCTGAACCGGCTAGCTGTATAGCGACACCGTCCTGATCACGGTTATAACTTTAGAACTTTGAACATCCGACACGCCAAAAGCGTGCAATCAAATGGCGCCGTTGCCGGGGAGACGGTAACGTATTTTCTTTCTTGTTATTCGGGTTAATATTCTTTTTGTATATATTTATAAATAAAAATATAAAATCTTTTTGTTATTTTTGATAATTTTTGTGAGCAAGTGTGCAGGATAATCTGGAGCAAGTACAGTAATCCAAAAAGAAAACAGAGGTTTTTATTTTGGAGAAGAGAAGAAGTAGAGTTCGTTGACCAAAGACAAATCCCCAAGTCATCATTTTGACTGCGGAACCGCGGTCAAAAGGTGCCTTGAGTGGCGGTTCCGCGGTCCCATTGAGGCCTCTGTGCCCAATTTTTTCTCCACCCCTTTTTCTTTTCTTTTATCTTCTCTGTGAATTCCACCATACTGTATTTTCTGCAGATTTTTGCGGATTTGCGAACTGCGATTGTGGGAAGCAAAGTGTACGTTCAAGGCTAAGGTGATGCAAAGTACAGTGCCAAAGATCCGGGTAGTTTGACCCGCGCAAGCGAACTTTTCAAGCTTACCGGATTTGATTCAACGGGGGTTTTCTAAAACCCGAAAACTTAACGGTACGTACTTTACTAACACCTTCTTCTCAAATCCGACGCATCCACTATAATATCTTTGCAGGATTCTTTGCAAGTCGCTACCAAACGTAAAAAAATTGACTAATCCGTATTTGTTGCAGTGCCGTGCTTAATATAAAAAACGATTGTTTGATTCTTTATAGAATTTTTATTAAATTGCGCATTGCATACATTAATACGGACTTAAGGGCAAGCAAACCCCACAATATACGGTAAAGGATTTCATCACCTTTTCCGTGGCCCACAAATCACGAACTTGAGCATAACGTTTACCCGCACAAATTTTAAAAGAAATTAGACTTTAAGCCTTAAGGACTCTGCGCTCACTACGAGAAGTTAACTGTGTTTAGAATATCGCTTAACGGTATATTGTTTACGGGGTGTCTAGGAAAGTGTTCACGGCGAAACCGCCAAAAGAGAAAGGGTTATTTAATTAAGGACCTTCGCGAAAGCGTCGGAAAACCTCCCCTTATCTCTGCACTTACCTGGCCTCGTGATCAGTATATCTTGAGCTCATTTCTCGACACAGTTTTACTTCGACAATCAAGTTCTTGAGCAGGTCTAGTTGACCTAGGTGAACCCTAGACCGATTAGGTGTGTGGTATTTTTGTGTCGTGATTGTTTTTTTTTTTGGTCAAGATTCTTTTTATGTGTATATTTCATTCTTTTGTTAATATCTAACTAAAAAAAATCACATTCTTTTTCCCTTCCTTTTCTCTTCCTTTCTTTCTTTCTCTCTTCATATCATGGGTACCCCACCTCGCAAAACTCTTACCGAACTTTGGTACCCACAACCAGACATTACTTCTTACGGTTCTTGCTTTGGCCGAACGTTGAACGATCCCTCCATGCCCAAAATTTCTTTGAAAGATCGGATAGACGCGTCTAGGACAAACACTTGCCCTCCGCAATCCACTTTGTATCAACCTTTTCAACCTCCCCCACCCTCTTATGTTGATACCCCTTTTGCAAGTCGTTCTTTGTCCATCGCTGAACATATTGAACAATCCTGTAGCCGATCTTTCACTCCTTTCAACACTACAGATTCTTGGGATCAACAATTCCATTCACCTTCTTATCCAAATGTTGATCCTGCTCCTGTCCAGCCATTCAATTCCTACCAGTCCTACTCGACTTTTGCACCTTCCCTAGACATTGCTTCTGAACCGCCATTTGGGAGTTTTCAGTATCCAAACAACTTTGAATCTTTTACTGAAACCCCTTCACAACCCATGTCTAGTCTGGAACAGTCTTTGGAAGACTTTAGGGTAGCGTCGTACCAACAGATGATGGATTTGAATGCGTCCATGGCCGCCCTCATACAACCTAGTGACCCGGTAGCTAGTTTTCAACTAGCTCCAAATTTTCCAATATATGAAGAGGCGGTAGGACAGGTTGAGAATTTGAGCGGAGAGAGTGAGCTGTACACCCTTCCAAGTCAAACCTACCCGCCACAAATTGAATCCCACAACTTCGGTTTTGAATGTCTATCTAATATTCCAAAAGATTCACCGATTGAAGATAGAAGGGTTAATGAGTTGTGCGACTTTATAGTGTTTGATTTACCCGATTGTGAAGGGACCTTGCCAAGTGAGACCACACCCAATCCTTTTGACCTCTACACCTCCATCTTAGAATCAAAATTGATTGAAATCCATGCTTTTGATGAGGTGTCTGAGAAAATTGATTTTCACTTGATTAAGAATATTGACGCTGGGAATATTTTGGATGATGAACCCGTAGATTTGGCTGAGTTTTTCTCTCCAATTCATCATCCCGAGTCATTAACCGTTTTTCCTGAACCCCATATGCGTTATGATTTTGATGAAATTTGCATGGATAAGTTGAATTTTGAGGAAACTTTTGAGGATATTTTTGAGGATGAACCAGCTTTAATTGATGAGTCGCATTTTCCAATTCATCCTGTTCCTTTCATTGACTGTGTACACCCTCCTGAACCTTTAACCGATAACCTTCCTCAATCACCTACCTCCATCCTTTCCATCGTTCCGACCTTGCAAGAAACCGTCTCACTTTCAGTTCATATGTCTGGTTTACCGAGTTCGGCGTACCCATGGTTTCTCACGAATCTTGAGGGATTTGACCCCATTTCTCGCCATATTGATAATTAGTACAATCCATCTTTTCACATCGATCATTACAGATTGTACTAATTTATTCAATCCATTTCCACCTTCAAGTTCGTATTCCACTTCTTTCTCCCTTCTGCCATTCTTCCTCTCATATACCGAGACCGTATACCACTTCTATCTCCATACGGTCTCGCGTATTCTCCCTCTCTTTTCTCTATGCCTTCTTCCACCAACCTGTATATTATAGCGATAAAGTTTTTGAATGGTTGGTGCTCACTTTTGGCCTGTGTAAGGCCTTGTATAGTTTGAAACCGTTTTCTTTCCCCCAAATCTTGAACTTCAACGCTTAACAGTGGAAACACTGTTTTACTTAAGTTTGGGGGGGGGGGGCTCCTTTTTTGAATATATTTTTTGTTTTCCTTTTTTGTATATAATTTGTTTTTAGGGAGAGCGCTGTCAATTTTGACCCTCTTGGTGTAGCCTGACAGTGAGGGCACTGTCAAGTTTAAGTTTGGGGGTGTGCTCGGTAAGCTTTCCTCCTTCACATTCATTTGTATATTTTGCATTTGCATACCTTATTAAAAACCCACAAAAATCGAAAATTTTCCAAAAAAATATAAAAACTTTGTCGTCAAGTTAGCTAATAGGGTAATTTTGATTTTTATTCTGAAAGTTTAGTTGATATGTTAGAAATAACTAAATTCTAGGCTTAGGAATTGAACATCCTAAAAATAACCCTCATTTTGTCTAACTTTGGTAAGTATACGTCCTTACAGTTTTTTTGAGAAATAGGTAATCTTGAGTTCAGTTCTTGAATTAAGTCAAGATGAGGGGAAAGTATTGAAGCTCTACTGAAGGATAAGTCTGAAAAATAGTTTCTATTCTTGAGTTCAAATTCAGAAAGTATATACCCTACAACTGCACTTACACACACCTTGGAACTTGGGATAGTAGAGGATACCTAGAAATACTCTTGCCTGAAAACCTAGTATGAAAGAAAAAACGGAATTTAAAGCTAAACACCAAAAGAGCATATTGAAAAATATATCCGGTCTTGAAAAAGAAAAATAAAAATAAAAAGAAAAATAGAATAAAGTCAAGACCTGGAAACTGCTATTTACGCTTTAAAGTTCACACATTCAGTAATCGGCCGTTAGTGCCTCAAGAAGCATTAATAGTCGTATGAAAAGTGTGTGAGCAACACCGTCCATCATTAAATGAAAAGAAGTAGTATTAGGTATTAGGGCAAGGGTATTATAGCTTGAATTGAATTCTTGAGTGTAGGGGTGCAAATATACACACACGTAGGGGTATACAATCGATGTTTGGATAAAAGATAGAAATAAAGAATAAGACTTGTGTTTTCTGTAAAGTTGATAAAAATCCCTGATTTGAGGCCGCACTTTAGAAGGAAACTCAGGAGAACCAACCTCTTTCTAAACTTTTTTGGAACGTATAGGATCCAAGGTTAAATAGATAGGAGGTGTGAAAAATAAGGGTTGGATATTTCTAACTTAGGATGATAGAGTTTCTAACGTAAATACTAAACTATAGGAGTAGAATCGATGTTAACTTATGACACTAGCTTGACGGGATTTTGTGGGTGTAATCCGCTGAAAACCCTCAGGAGACAACACTCCTCTTACTAGGGACACCTAGAGGTTTAACGGCTTGTTGCACGTGCTCAGTGCAATCGCGTTCCCTGCGAAAGTGCGATTATGACTTTTTTGTGAATAATTGGTTTTGCTCGGGACGAGCAAAAGTTAAGTTTGGGGTATTTGTTCACACCAGAATATTGCTTTTACTACCGCCCATTCTTATGCTCGTTTGCTTATCGGTAGGTACTCTTGAGCCGTGTTTGCTAGTTAATTGTAGGATACTGGTTCTCAGCTCTAAACAGTGAAATTCATGGAAAAGTACGATAAATTCCGGATTACTGCCAACCACAGATAAAACACGGGTCTCCGCTCTCTATCCGTATGTTGCCACACACCAGTTTAAGGGACAAAATGGCAAATCAATGTCATTTTCATGCACAAAGCTCAATGTCAACACAAGATCCAACATATCTACACGGAGCTCAAGGAAATCATGGCAAAAGATCTACATCACATCACCTTTTGATCTACTGAAATTCTGGAAGAAATGTGAAGAGATTCTGAGAAAAGTACTATACCAAACTGAAGATAACAGCAAACAAGGGAATCCGTCCAAACCTAAGGGCCCAACTCCCTAAAAGGTCCGCGGAACCGCGGCATAAGCATGCTTAGGCCGCGGAACCGCGGTCGTACGGCCTCGGCAAATGTTCATCTTTTAGGGGCAGATTGGTAATTTCATATATGGACAGATTGTTACCCTAGGTTCTCTGTTTCCTGCCTATAAATAGCCCAGAACTTGCCAAGCCATGGATGTTGATTCTTATGCCCACTTTTTATTAGTTTTTAGTTTACTTCTTCTTCTTCTTCATTCTTTCCTCCATGAAATTGTTGTGAGAGCTTTTGAGTGGATGTTAAATGAAGATGAGGGTTATTTTGTTTCATTCTTTTGCCTAGCTTCCCCCTTGAGCTCTCTACCTTAACTTGATCTTGCAACCTCTTAAGTGAGCTTGCAAGTTTAACCTTTGGTCATTGATCTCAAGGGGTTGTATCATTTTGTTCTCTCTTTTGTGCTTCATTCTCCATGAGTTCTTTGCCTTTTCTTGATCTTGCAACCTCTTAATTGAGCTTGCAAGTTTAAGATTTGGTTATTGAACCCATGTCTTGTTTTGGGTTCTATGGTTCCTAGTTTCATTTCTTGCTCATTTACTTTCTTGCACTTAAATTCCATGCACTTTTAATTACTTGCTTGTAATCTTTTCTTTTCTTTGTTTATCTTTTCTTTTGCTCTTTTTGGTTCGTTTTGTGAATGGTTGTAATATGTTGTTGTTAAGAATAAATACAATATTGTAAGTTAAGGTTTCATTCCTCATTTCCTTTTCCCGTTATTTTCCTTTGAACTCCGCCCAAACGTTACGCAAGCGCTCCGTTAGGCACCCTACCCTACCAAGGTAACGGTGATTCCTAACCGCGACCGGTTGCGTTCGGTTTGGCCGGAGGCGAAAGCAAGAGACAAGAACGGGTGGAAAAGGGTCAATAAGCCGGATTCCACGAATACCGTGCTTAAGTACCCCAATCCATGTTGTTTCCGATTGCTCTAGCTTCAATTGGTCAAGACTCGGCTCAAAGGTTTTGAGTGCGGATTTCTTTAGCTTACACTTTCGTATCTTTTTCTTAACAACTTTATACTTGCATATAAAACACATAGGTTAGATTTGAACAAACATATACACATTCTTTATTGACTCTTCTAAAACTCGAACGGACATACAACCATCTCCCTGTGGATCGACCCGTGCTGAACCGGCTAGCTGCATAGCGACACCGTCCTGATCGCGGTTATAACTTTAGAACTTTGAACATCCGACACGCCAAAAGCGTGCGATCAGGTGTCTAGAAAGTGTTAACGAGATTAGGCCTCTTTGGAAACGGGGTTATTAATTAGATCCGTACGAAAGCATTGGGGACCTCCTTCGAAGTACCAGCACTGACCTAGCTGAATGGTTAGCAAACTTGTAAAGTATATATGATCCCGACTAGTTCTCTTTTTAGGGTTTGAAGGAGAATTCGATGAAACAGTGGGAGCCATCCTGATTAGATAAATTTATAACCAATTTAATCTTGATAGAGTAGACGACGAGTGTTTCTTTTCTCTCTCTATGGAACAGTGACCCATGACCTACTTTAAAATAAAACTCTCTAACCAAGTTGTTGGGTTACGGTAGCGCCCCAGCCATCAATCCGTGGCCAAATGCGGAACAAAAACTTTTAAAACCCGGTGCTAACAGAACCCTAATCGACGAATCGTACCATTAACCCTATACTAGTTCTATAAAAGGAGTTTAGAGAGGTTATACCGATCGATCCGTGTCCTTCGGTCTTCAACCTCTGTCCCAAGCTCCTCGCGGCTTCCCCGATCAAGTTTGATCTCCGGTCTCCCTTCGCCGAAGAAGATCCACGTCGAGGGTTCGTAATACGGGCTCCCGCCTCAAAACCGAAGCAACTCGGGTATCCAGTTTGCTAGCCTAGATAATCAAGATGAAGTAGAGAGTGTGTGTGATTACTTTGTCTCAAAACACCCAAGGATTCTCAACTCATAAGAGGGTTTGGGTGGAGGTTGATGAAGATGCCCATGGGAGTGAAGAGTGTGAGCTCAAGAAAATAAAAGAGCAAGTCAAGAAAAGAATGTGTTGTGAGATATTAGTTGTGAGCAACTAAAGAAAAACTAAGGCTAGAAAAAAAGATCTGCCATCACACTAATTGCCCACAACAAATTTCTAAGCCAAAACAAATCATCACATGACCCAATACCATGAGTCACCAAGTGCATGCACCATGAATCAATGCTCAATGCCAAGACTTGCACTCACATTTTCCACCAATTAAACATTTAAACCAAAATGTTTAACACAAAAAGAAAATGGCAACTTCAAAAGTAAACTCGTAACGAATTACAAGAATACTCCTCATCCGTATATACATACCCACATCCGTATTTTGACTGAATACGAATACAACGAGACGAAAGTAATCCAACAATATAATACTAGGATCCGGCTTAAACCAAAGCCCACTGGTATTATTCGTCCGATCATGATCCGTGCATAAGTGCACGTATATGATCGAACCCTGCCATAAAACCATACGACATCTACAACGTTTCGCCCGAACTAGTGAAACCCTCTGTGTCAGACTCTAATGACTTGTCAATACACTGGCAGTGGGTTTAACCACAAGCACATCAGTGGCACTAGCTGTACGTAACGACTACCCAGGTATTGAGTGAAAGGGAGGCCGACGAGCAAACTCATCCTGAAACCCTACTGAGCCTGACAGTGACAATGTCCGTACAGTCTGGTCCGTCCATCTATGAGTATCGCATATCGAGTCTAGGGGGTGGATAAAGTCAGACCCCTAATAACTTGACATTTAGTGTCGGCATGAAACCTATCACCACCTGAGAAACTACTGATCCTAGATCAGTAATTCTCGACTACCTTGGCCAAGGATTTCCGGTGATGGCCACCCGTGCACTCTGCGACATCAATCCCTAATACCGAGAGAGACGAATCCCCTGACGATCCGCTCACTTCCTCCATGTAGCTCGAGACTGTACCCAACTAATACCTGTTTGCACGACTCCTTTGAGCCGTGGTAGGGTAGTAATCAAAGCACAGTGGGAACTCACACGAGACAAATGACGATCTCAGGTCGATAAACTAACTTGTTCACATGTCACCTGGGAACTGCTATATGACAATAGGTATAATACCAACTAGCATGTTCCCGGCGAGTTCGTCCGGTGTACTCATAACCCAATGAGCACCTGTATACATCTTAGGTGAACCAACTGACACCAATGTCTTGTGAGACCGGCCACCGCCCCTCATCAGGGTCTCGATCCGTATACACTAGTCTACTCTTGGAGTATCGATGCCCAGTCTCGAAACTCCCACGACTAGGGACACTTTAAGGATGTTCTTATAGACCACCTAGCCCCCACGTATATGATCGCCATCATACTGCTGGTAGTCAAGAAAGAATCTTATGGGCTCTATCAACATGTAATAGTGATATGTAATGTCACCTGAAGGATGTACACGATGATAAAGACAAACTAGATAGCATACTATCATCTCGAGTAAGACTGTTCTACCGGTATAGGTCCTCCCTCAATCATTGCAATCACGTGCCTGCTATCCAATAATTGACTTAAGGGCACTATAGCCAACACAAGTTAACCGAACCTTCTTACACACATGAGCTTTAGATTGTCATGATTCATAACAAAGTCACACATATCCCTGCCACTCCTACTTTACCCTTTTCATTTCTTCAGAACACTTCGTATCACTACGATGATCCATATTGCTTGGAACGACCATCATATAGTTACATACGAACTCGAAGAAGGTACTTCAGTTGAGGATGGCCACAGGCTCTGAAGAAATTGAATAGGATTATTTAGTTGTCTCTTCCCTTTACCTTCTTTCAGGTGCGAGAGCTCCTTGTATTAGGAGAGTACACGTATTACGCTCACTGGATAGTCTTCTTCCAAACTTCAGGCTGGTGCCGAAAGGTAGGGAAGTAAGAAAATCAATTAGCCTAAGTACAGTGTGCAGAAGGTAAGATGTAGAGACATATAAAGGGATTGAAGTGAGGGCAAAGAAAATTGCGACTACTATCATGAATCTGGATAATGGAATAATCATTGCTAGGAATACCTGGCCACCCCTTTGAAACATTTTCATGTTTCAGAATTTCTGAGTACTTGTAAAAGAGAAATGTTTTCCCAATTAATTCTGACTCCAGGGTATGTATTTACCGGTTTAGGATCTCACATCAGTACGGTGTTACAGATGCTGAATAGCAGTAGAATATTGGAAAATGGGCGATTTGATCCTCAATATCGGAATTCGTTGCAATTGGTGATATTGGATTAAATTGCTTGGTTTTGCCTAACGGCAAATGCTTGGTTTTGAATAACCGTTATTATGCACCAAATTTTAAAATGAAATATCTATACCTTTATTTTATAAAGTGAGATATACATTTTGAAAATTGTGTTCTAAACATTTACCTATATCGGTTGAGAATAAGGTAAGGTGTATTGAATAACGGTGTAAGACATTCTCGACCAAAATACAGTTTTCAATTTACAAAACACAGAATTTGAGTTAGTATACTCTTGGGACTTATACATGAAAATATATGTTGTCCAGTGTCCTTCGGGACAAGGGTTGGCACTATTACTTCATTCAGGTTTACTGATCAGTCGAAAATACCGCAACTTTTAACCGGCAATTTCCCTATCATTTGCACTCAACTAGAAGTGTTCGGCAATTTCCCTATCATTTGCACTCAACTAGAAGTGTTCGGCATTCATATCGCACATATTAGCATATCAGTCGTTAAATATCAGATTGCATGTGTTAGACTCTAAAACCGGCACTATGAAGGAAATTGACTGCATTTCATAGCATGGCATCATTCCTATATATCGCAACTTGTGTTCCGAAGTTTGTGCAGGAAAATCCAAAAGAATGGTCAATTTACAAAAAAAAGACTGCTAAAGAATACGCCAACTCAAGGATTTTGAATCTGGTATTGATCTAAAAAGAATTCAGAGATTCAATATAGCAGGAAATACATCAAAAGACAACACAAACCAACAGAAGAAACTTGAAGCCCTAAGGCAGCCAAGTGGCCGCGGAACCGCGGCCGGAGCCGCCTTGCGCCGCGGTTCCGCGGCGGCGTTACCATGACAGCCCTCCAACTTTGCTGCAATATCTCCACCTCAGCTCCTATGGCTCTTCAAGACACTACATTTTCCAGAAGACCCCAGAAGCTTCTGCCAGTTCAGCAAACTAGGGTTTCTAAAGCTAAACATTCCTAGCTTAAAGCCTAAGCTAAGCTCCTAACTAACTTACAACAAACTTTTGGAGGGAATTGCAAATTCAAAACCTAGACCTAGGGTTTGGGAAACCTATAAATAGACCCTTAGGCTCACTTATAATCGAATCCATTATCATATGATCTCATATCATAGATCTTAGACAACTCATTGTTGGCTAAGCCCTAGTTCTTCATCTACCACATTCTTGCTATCTCCAAACCCTAACCCTAATCCAATCTAGAAATACCCAATTCAAGATCCATGGAGATCAAGCAAAGCAAGTCTCCAAGAAACCTTTAGAACCAAAGCCTGTATTCAACGGAGCACGAGATCGACGCGATCCAAGACTCAAGAAGCCGAGCAATGCAAGATTCAACGAGCGAAGTTCCTACCTCTTGTAAATCTCGAGAGTTGTAACTACTTGTTGTTGTAATAAATGTGAAGATTCTTTAAACTTGTTTACATTTCAATTCAAGCATTATGATTCATTTTGATTCTTGAATATGTACTTTGTGATGATGCTTGAATAAAACTCCGCTCGTGGAGGAATCGAAACAATTGTAAAATGATGATATTGATGAATTGTTAAACGTTTTCTTAAGTCTTAAAACAATTGTAAATTCTTGAAAATCGATTGATCGATGATCTAGATCGATGCGAATGTGTTCTTGATTCCTTTCGCACGATCTAGAGATCGACAATTGATCATTCGACTTTCAAGAAGCTATCTAGTGAATGTTATTCATCGAAAGGACAAAGGATAGGATGAGGAACCCTAATTCCTCGCAAGATCCTTGATCCTCGATGAATTCGACATCGATTTAGCATCAATTTGTTACTAGATAAGAAATCGTAATCTTGAATCTTCATCACATCTACAATTTACTTGATTCCTACGAGCTTTACTTCAAATCTTGAAACCCTAAAGTGATTGGAATTCTATCAAAACCCGATTCTCGATGTTTATCATTTTCTTGATTCTTGATTAGAATAGTGATACTTGAAACCATCGATAAAAATCTTGAATCATGTTTTCTTTTCTTTTCTATTAACTTTTCGATTCAAACAAATCAAAAATACAAACGAATCGCACAATCCCTGTGGACGATCCGTACTCGCTAACGATCTACAACCGACACCGTAGTTGATTGCGGTCAAATAATTTTTGGTTGTGATTTTTATACACTTTTCATACTACACAACGGATAATCGAATCAATCAAATGGCGCCGTTGCCGGGGATCACGCACTAATTCGTTTTATATTGAAATTTGAATTGAAAGATTTATTCCATTATAATTTTGTAATCAAAATTCGCGCAAAATCTAAACGATTTGTTGTGGTTCATTGCAAGGAAATCTGGAGCTTGCTGCGAAATTGAAATAATTTTTGGAGATTTCCAGAGAGCTGAAGGAGTGTGTAAGTCCACGTTGCCGACCCCGGTGCTTACGGGGAGGCGGAAAACATAATAAAAATCGGATTTTTTTTCAACTAGAGGCAACATGGACCAAGCTTTAAGGATCTTTGCTAAACATAAACTTGCTAAAGCTAACTACAAAGTAGCTAAGTGGTAGAAAGGTTATACCTTGAGCTCAAAGTCCTTCTCTCCTTGCTCCTTGGAATGGTAGAAAGAGGTCACCTTGCTTGTCTTCTCCCGTCAAAGAAGGATCCACCCGAAAGCCTCGACCTTTAGCTTCAACTCCAAGCTAGGAGTAACTAGAGTGCAAGAAATGCTAAGACTTGAACCCTAGAAGAGAGTAGAGAAGATCAAGTGAGGGTTTTTCTCAAGCTTTTTGTTTCTCAACACATGAGAGGGAGAGAGCTTGAGGGAGAGGATGAGCAAGAGAGAGAAATGATATGAGAGAATGAGAAAAAAATAGAGCCATTCTCACTAATATGTGTGAATAATTTTAATTGAATAATTAGCTTGAAAATTGTCATGGTAAATCATGACATGACCATTATCATTTCAATTTGCAAAGATCAAAGAGCATCTTCCAAAAGAAATGATGATGGTCAAAGTGTCAACCTAGGTCAACAAGTCAAAGAAGTCAAATGGTCAACAACCACAACCATGGACAATTATTAAACTAATTATTAATTAACAATAATACACACAAAAGCAATAGGGTTAATAAAATGACAATAGCCATTAACCCTAAACAAGGTCCTCTCCCTCAATCTCAAGCTACTGTGCATACGCACCCGCATTCGTGATCCGAGGAACACGAATACTCTGAGAAAAACCAATCTCAAATCATATACTAGGATCCGGCTTAAACCAAAACCCGCTAGTATAAACTGTCCGGACAGCAGACGTGCACAAGTGCGCGGATGCGAACGAACCCTGTCGCAAAACCATGCGACCTCTACTCATTTTGCCTAAAGGCGAATAGCTCTCTGTGTGGGACTCTAAAGACTCGACACTACGCTGGCAGTGGGTTTAACCACAGACCGCAAGCGGCACTAGCTGTACGTAACGGTCCCCAGGTAGATGTCGATAAGAAGACTGACGAGGTGAACCCCATCTGCACTCCTACTGAGCCTGTATGTGACAGTCTCCGTACAGTCCGGTCTGTTCGTCTGATACATCGCATGGCGGGCCTAGGGGGGCGGTGAACGTCAGTCCCCTAATAGCGGTACAAGTCGTGTCGGAGTGTAGCCCAGAACACCCTGAGATAACACTGGAAACCTACCAGTATATCTCGCTTGCCCTGGCCAGGGACTACTCGTGTAATGGCTCTCCTGGACACAGCGCGATGTCAACCCCCAATACCGGGAGAGACGAATCCTGTCTAACCGTCACTGCCTCCAAGTGCTTCGGGACTGCACCCAAAAACTACCTGTTTGCACGACTCCTTTGAGCCGTGGTAGGGTAGTAATCAAAGTGCAGTGGGAACACACTCGAGGCGAAGTGACAGTGTCAAGTCAGCGGACTAAGCTGTACTCATGTCACCTGGGAACTGATAACTGACGATAGGTATATTACCAACCAACAGTTCCCGACGAGTCCTGTCCAGTGTACTCGTAACCTAACGAGCACCCGCATACTATCCCAAGTACGACGTACTAACGGCTGTGGGACAGACCGTCTCCCACACTGGGATGAGAAGCGCATACGCTAGTCTACTCCGGAGTATCGATGCCCTGTCTCGATAGTCCAACGACCAGGGACCTGTATAAGGATGTGCTTATAGATTACCCAGCTCCCACGAGTGCGAGCGCCATCACAACGCTGGTAATCAAGCAAAGATCCTAAGGGCTCTACTAATATGTATACCATCAATATGCTAAAAGAAACACATGCACATATTAAAGCAGAGACAAACCAAGTAGCATACTACCATTTCGAGCAAGATTGTATATACAACTGTGAATATCCCAAGCTTTCATTAAGTAATATACAAACTAGTATGATACAGTAATGGCCTCTAGGGCATATACACTAACAGAGTGAACAGAAGTTCACTGTTAAATTTTGGCGCAGAGATCAACACAGACGACCGCGTTTCCGCGGTGGGAGCCTCCTATTGCGGCGGTTCCGCGGCTAGGTGAAGGCCCGTCGGTATAAAATTTTCTCTGTAAGTCTCTAACTTTCTTATCTTCTCCTCTGTCTGCTCCAATTAACAAATTTCTGCAGGCTTCTTTGCAAAAATCCCAGTGCCGCAAAAAGCAAATTAAAATTGTGCGTGTTTTTTGTTTCTTGGTTGTTTGCATAATTAATACGGACATTAAGGGGCAAAGACCAAATCCAGATTAGGTGGGGAGTTCATTACCCTTCCTAAGCCCCGAAAATCGCAAAATTTGCATCCGCATTTACCCCAATTAACTAAAAGAAATCTAGAGTTGACTCTAAGGACCGTCGCGCTCACTTAGGACAGAAGAAGGCCGTGGGTAATTCACTGCTTATCCATGTTTCTCTTGTGGTGTCTAAGGCAAGTGTGTCGAAGGCTAGTGGTTACTTAATTAGGCCCACTACTTACGTAGTGGAGAACCTCCCACTTACCTGGCACTTACCTGGCCACTGGAGAGACAAAGAGGCAGTGGAGGATTTATCCCACGTCTTGTCTTCTGGCAGTTAGGAGCGGTCTAGAGATCTGACCTAGGCGACCAATAGAATTAGGGTTTTATGTGTTGCATTTGTTGTGTTGCATCATTTTTTCAAAAATCCGTTCTATTTTCAAAACAAACACCGCATTCATTCATTCATTACCCCTAATTATAAGCCACGCTGCCACTTGTACTAACCCTTTTTTAGTACAAGATAGGCTGGACACGGGATTCTAGTGCCCGTTTAGTCCGCGTACCCTTTATCGACTCCGAAGTCGGTATTTCTCCATTTACTTCTTCTTTACCCACCACCACACCCACATCGATGGATCCACCTCCATCGAATTTCTTTAACACTAATCTGCCGCCATCCGTTGGTGTGCAGAATCCACCCCGTATCTCTCTCCAAGAGAGGTGCTACTCTATTCGAGGTCCTCTTTCGACCTGCTTATCCATTCCACCAGCCAACGGGGATAATTTTGAAATTAAACCCCAATACATCAACCTTTTACCCAAATTCCACGGACTCGAGACTGAGGACGCATACGTTTTCATCACCAAATTTGAAAACGTATGCGCAATGATGGGTACGTCACAACTTTCAGTGGATGCTATGCGTCTACGACTTCTTCCATTTACTTTGTGCGATATAGCCGAGAAGTGGCTATATAACACTACCGCACACTCTATCATGAATTGGGAAGAATTTTTCGCGGCATTCCTTAAGAAATTTTACCCAATGCAAAAGACAGCTCGAATCCGTAGCGAACTGAATCAATTTACCCAGCTCCCTACTGAACCATTCTCTAAATGCTTTGAACGTTTCAAGGATCTATTGGTTCAATGTCCTCATCACGGCATCCCGAGATGGGATCTTTGCCGAATCATTTATGAGGGCATTAACCCAAACACTAAACAGAACCTTGAAAACATGTGTCAAGGTATCTTTATGACCAAGAATGATGGGGAAGCTTGGAAATTTTTAGAAGTGTTCGCTGAAAAATCACTACAGCGGGAGAGTGGAACCCAACCATTGAATAGGGGTGGCGTACACCAAATAGATGTGTCCATACGTGTTCGAGCTGAGATGGCAGCAATGCAAAAGAAGCTCGACGCTATGGAACACAAATTTTCTGCAGCCTCCCTAAACCCAATGTCGCTCCCCAAAACTGTATGTGGCTGCTGTTCTGATCCGTCTCATTTAATGGAAGAATGTCCATTAAACTCTGCGTTTCAAGGTCACGAGCATACAAATGCCGCATTTCAAAGACCTAGAAACAATCCATATTCTTCCACGTACAATCAGGGTTGGAGGAATCACCCGAATTTTTCTTGGAACCAACAACAATCTCATCAAAACACGGTTCTAAGCCAAAATAATTTTCAAAGGGCTCTTCCACCACAACAATAACCACTTCAACTTACTCAGCACCCCTACCAGTCACAAAATTTCCACAACCAGGTCAACACTCCTGCACAGTCTAATCCTATGCAGTTGACCGGTTCTGACGAACTCTCTCAATTCACGCAAACCATGAAATCACTTTTATCAAATTTCATAGAGGTTTCGGCTGAGGTTAGAACTTCCGCCAGTGAGATAAAGAAAAACTCAGCGTCCCAAGCTGAGAGTATCAGATCGATGGAAGCTGAAATCGCACGACTTAAAGCCGAAATGAGTGCGAGAGAAAAAGGGAAACTTCCTTCTCAACCCCTACCAAATCCTGGGCATTACAATGTAAATGCCGTCACAACGTTGAGATCGGGAAGAGTGCTGAACAATCATGTCGGGGAAGGAATTGATGATATTGAAAATCCTATCAATAACACCCCGGCTGAGACCTTTCCTCACACACACACTTCTACTTCTGATCCTTGTTCTTCTACTCCACCGCCTTCTCTCGAGCCTATTCTCCATTTCCCACTAGGCTGGACACCTCAGTATAGCCCTTCTAGTTCTCCACAGACGATCCCCACTCCTCTTTTGGGATCACGTCTACCCCCTCTTCCTTCTCCTATGATGGACCCGGCGCTTATTGCGAAAGCTCCTTACCCGAATCGGTTAAGGGGTAACAGAACGAGTCCTCATATGGAGAAAATTATGGAAATGTTCAAACAGGTTAACATCAACATCCCTCTCCTAGATGCGATTCAACAAGTCCCCGCTTATGCGAAAATTCTTAAGGACTTGTGTACTAGGAAGAGGAAGACTCAAGTGCCGAAGAAGGTCGTTATGTCCAATAATATTAGCACTGCTTTTATCCCCCAGCTACCAAAGAAACGAAAGGACCCAGGATGTCCTACAATATCGATTTCTATTGGGGGTAAAAACATAAATCATGCTCTTTTAGACCTTGGCGCAAGTGTTAACCTACTTCCATATTCTGTATATGAGCAATTAGGGATTGGAGAGCTGAAACCTGCTCACTGCACTCTCAAAATGGCAGACCGTTCAATCACCAAACCAAGGGGTGAACTAGAGGATGTGTTGATAAAGGTTGGGGAATTTGTTTTTCCTGTAGACTTCATTGTACTCGATACACAGCCTGTAGCAAACCCCCGGGACCAAATTCCGGTGATTCTGGGTCGTCCTTTCCTTGCCACTTCCAACGCTGTTATAAACTGTAGAAATGGTTCAATGAACTTATCATTTGGAAATATGATCATTGAACTAAACATCTACAAAGTTGGAAGTCAGCCATCAGAACCCTCTGCTCATATTCTAGATGTGTGCTCTGTCCACGAGATCGCTCCCGATAGTTGCGGAGCTGAGGAACTATGCTTTACTGATCTCGACGACATTACCACATCTCTGTTTGACTTTACACATGATCTTAGTAAGGACACTTTTCCTACACTTGAGTCCTGCACTCCTGACTTTTCTCCACCCGAGTCTGTATCTTTCACAGGCTCTGAGCTTCTTTGTAAATCCAAAAATCACTCTATGATCCCACCTTCTATCATTTCTCAGCCCGAATTAGATCTTAAAATTTTACATTCTCATCTGAAATATGCTTATTTAGGTGAGAATGAGTCTTTACCGGTTATAATATCCGCTTCTCTAGCATCAGAGCAAGAGAATGCTCTTTTATCGGTATTGAGATCTAACAAAGAGGCGTTTGGTTGGACTATGGCGGACATCAAAGGGATTAATCCCTTGATAGTTGAACATCATATACATGTGATGGATGATGCCAGACCAACCCAAGAACCACAGAGATGGTTGAATCCCGTCATGAAGGAAGCAGTGATGAAAGAGATCGTCAAATGCCTAGATAGTGGTATTATATACCCCATCTCCGATAACCAATGGGTGAGTCCTATACATGTCGTCCCTAAGAAATCCGGCATCACTGTTATTACCAATGAGGCAAATGAGTTGATTCAGACACGTGCCCAAACTGGGTGGCGTGTATGTATTGATTATAGAAAACTCAATGCTGCCACGAGGAAAAACCACTTTCCTCTACCATTCATTGATCAAATGCTGGAACGCTTAGCGGGACGAGAGTATTATTGTTTTATAGACGGATACTCAGGCTATAATCAGGTCCCCATCGCCAAAAAGGATCAAGATAAAACCACTTTTACTTGTCCTTTTGGTACCTTTGCTTACAGTCGCATGCCTTTTGGGTTATGCAATGCTCCCGCTACCTTTCAGCGGAGTATGATGGGGATATTCTCTGATATGGTAGAGAATTTTCTGGAGATCTTTATGGACGATTTCTCGATTTTTGGAGACTCTTTTTCTGATTGCCTATCGAATCTTGACGCTGTTCTTACTCGTTGCAAAGAGAAGAACTTAACTTTGAACTGGGAAAAATGCCATTTCATGGTCCAAGAAGGAATTGTTCTTGGACATGTTATTTCACAGAAAGGCATTGGGGTTGACAGAGCTAAGATAGATGTCATTCAAAACCTCCCTCATCCCAAAAGCGTCAAAGATATTCGATCTTTTCTTGGCCATGCGGGCTTTTATAGGAGATTCATTAAGGACTTTAGCAAAATTGCTAGACCTTTAACTCTTCTCCTGGCCAAGGATTCGACCTTCCACTTTGACTCGGACTGTGAGACAGCTTTCGACTCACTTAAACAATCACTCACTTCAGCCCCCGTTCTATCATCTCCAAATTGGGACTACCCCTTTGAGCTGATGTGTGACGCATCTGACTTTGCAGTAGGTGCAGTCTTAGGACAGCACATTGAAAAGATGCCACACGTGATATACTATGCAAGTAAGACCCTGAATGATGCTCAAATCAATTATACGACCACCGAAAAAGAACTTTTGGCGGTTGTATTTGCATTAGAAAAATTCAGGCCTTACTTAATTGGCTCACCTATAGTTGTGTATACTGACCATTCCGCCTTAAAACATCTTCTGGCGAAGAAAAATGCAAAAGGTCGACTAATATGTTGGATCCTTCTGTTACAAGAATTTGATCTTGTTATCAAAGATAAGAAAGGATGTGAAAACGTAGTAGCCGACCATCTTTCACGCATCTCTTCTTCCCCTGTGACCCTGCCGATCAATGATTCGTTTCCTGACGAACAACTCTTGAGCATATTCAATGAACCATGGTTCAGGGATATTGTGAACTATCTTATCACGGGACTTATACCCAACGATTGATCAAAACAGGACAAATACCGTTTTCTATCCCAATTAAAACACTTTTACTGGGATGATCCATACTTGTTTAAGTATTGTCGTGATCAGATCATTCGCCGGTGTGTCCCGAAAGAAGAGTTCAAGAGTGTTCTTTCTTTTTATCATGATCAGGCCTGCGGGGGTCACTTCGGTCCTAAAAAGACGGCGGAGAAGGTTTTGCAATGTGGATTTTATTGGCCGACCTTGTTCAAGGACGCATTTGACTATTGCAAAACCTGTACACAATGTCAGTACACAGGTAGAATCTCCCAGAGAAATGAAATGCCTCAGCAACCCATCTTGGTTGTTGAAATTTTTTATGTTTGGGGCATTGATTTTATGGGTCCCTTTCCCAACTCCTTTGGGAATTTGTACATACTGCTGGCGGTTGATTATGTCTCAAAGTGGGTTGAAGCCATTCTATGTCGCACTAATGACAGGAAAGTTGTCATTAAGTTCTTGAAAGAGAATATCTTTTCGCGATTTGGACACCCACGCGCTATTATTAGCGATAATGGGACACATTTCTGCAACAGGTCTTTTGAGACTCTGATGCGGAAATACTCAATTAACCACCGACTTTCTACACCCTATCATCCCCAAACGAGCGGGCAGGCTGAAATCTCAAACAGACAGATCAAACTAATCCTGGAGAAGACTGTTGCTAAGAATAGAAAAGACTGGTCGACCAAACTGACGGATGCTCTTTGGGCATTCCGAACTGCATTTAAAACCGACCTAGGGATGTCTCCATATAGGATAGTGTTTGGGAAGGCATGTCACTTACCCGTCGAGATTGAGCATAAAGCATTGTGGGCTATTAAGGAAATAAACTTTGACCTAAACCAAGCCTGCAACTTTCGGAAGCTGCAGCTTAATGAGCTAAGCGAACTCCGCGATGAAGCTTATGATAACACTGTAATCATAAAGAATAGGACCAAGGTTTTTCACGAAAAAATATTTTGAGGAAAACATTTTCACAAGGTCAACAAGTCCTTCTTTATGATTCACGACTACACCTTCACGCGGGTAAGCTCCGATCTCGGTGGAAGGGACCTTTTGTTGTGCGGTCTGTATACCCGCACGGGGCAGTAGAAGTAGAAAATGTTAAAAACGGCACATTTTTAAAAGTGAATGGACATAGACTAAAGCCGTATTTTTCCACTGACCCCACGGAGAAGCTCCTGTTCTTACAGGAGCCATTTTATTTGGATTAAAATTCCTCCGTCTCACCTTCATGTCCTGCATATCACGACATCATCTTTTTGAATGGAGGTGAGTGAAAAGAGTAAGTTTGGGGGAAGTTCTTCACTTATATATGTTTCCCCCACTAATAATTCCTCCCAGACTTACAGGTTTTGTAGATATAGCTGTTGGCAACATTGAAGACACTGTTGAAAACAAGTGTGGGGGAGGTTTGTGCTTATTTTTGCATCATTTGCATATCATTTGCATAAGCACAAAACATTTCTTTAAAAACTTATAAAAATTTAAAAAATTTCAAAACCTATAAAAATTAAAAAAATTTCAAAATATAAAAATATTTTAACACAATTTTTGTACATAAATAAGATAATAAAAGTTTAGATAGTGGAAAATTACATCCATGAGATTAGAAAAATTTAAGAAAACCAAGAAAATTAGAAGTTTTCTTATACGAACTAGTAATAAGTAGTTATGAGCCGTTGTCCCAAGGGTTAGTAAGATGAAGGACGTCACTAATCTGAGAATAAAAATAAGTCTGAAAAATAATTTCTATTCTGGAAGCCAAACATTTTGAACGTTGATACCCTGCTATTCGCACTTACACACGTCTTAAAGCCTGGGATAGTAGAGGATACCTTGAAATGCTCTTGTCTTAAAGCCAAAAGTATGAAGGAAATAAAAAAAATGAATAAAATATAAAGTGGTGAGAAAAATGGACACTGGTTTTGTTATCACCGAGGACAATAAAAAATATATAGCGAGGGTGCTTCTTCACCTAGTGCCCTAAGGCTAACTGGTCTGCGAGTCACTGCTATGCCTGAGGTGGTGCAAGACGAGGAAAATACACCAAGCAAGCACAGGAGTAATCGGTCGGTTAGTACCTCAAGAAGTATTAACGGTCGCATGAAAGTGTGTGAGCAATCTCATCTAAATATTCATTAATTAAAAAGTACTGAGGCTGATGGGCAAGAGTATGATAGCTTGAATTGAATTCTCCGGGTGTAGAGATGTCTTACACACACGCAGGGTTATATGATCGATGTTTGGAAGAAAGATAGAAATGAAGAATAAGACGATGTTTTATTGAGGGAGGACGTGATTTCCGACATCTTTTCATGACTATTAAGATAGGGCTCATGACAACCGAAAAGCTAGCTTAGTTGGAAACCCTAATTTTAAAAGTTTTTCTTTTACAATTCTTTTCTTTAAATGTAATATTCATGATCTTTCTTTTATTATTGGATTTTGTGGGTGCAATCCGCTGAAAACCCTCAGGAGACAACACTCCTCCTACTAGGGACACCTAGAGGTTTAAAGGCTTGTTGCACGTGCTCAGTGCAATCGTGTTGCCTACGAAAGTGTGCTAGTTAGTTTTTCTCTTTCTTTATTTTCTCCTTCTTTTTAATAAAAAGTTCGCTCGAGACGATCGAAAATAAGTTTGGGGGAATTTGATCAGTCGAAAATACCGCATCTTTTAACCGGCAATTTCCCTATCATTTGCACTCATCTAGAAGTGTTCGGCATTCATATCGCACAGATTAGCAAATCAGTCGTTAAATATCAGATTGCATGTGTTAGACTCTAAAACCGGCACTATGAAGGAAATTGACTGTATTTCATAGCATGGCATCATTCCTATATATCGCAACTTGTGTTCCGAAGTTTGTGCAGGAAAATCCAGAAGAATGGTCAATTTACAAAACAAAGACAGCTAAAGAATACGCCAACTCAAGAATTTTGAATCTGGTATTGATCTAAAAAGAATTCAGAGATTCAACATAGCAGGAAATACATCAAAAGACAACACAAACCAACAGAAGAAACTTGAAGCCCTAAGGCAGCCAAGTGGCCGCGGAACCGCAGCCGGAGCCGCCTTGCGCCGCGGTTCCGCGGCGGCGTTACCACGACAGCCCTCCAACTTTGCTGCAATATCTCCACCTCAGCTCCTATGGCTCTTCAAGACACTACATTTTCCAGAAGACCCCAGAAGCTTCTGCCAGTTCAGCAAACTAGGGTTTCTAAAGCTAAACATTCCTAGCTTAAAGCCTAAGCTAAGCTCCTAACTAACTTACAACAAACTTTTGGAAGGAATTGCAAATTCAAAACCTAGACCTAGGGTTTGGGAAACCTATAAATAGACCCCTAGGCTCACTTGTAATCGAATCCATTATCATATGATCTCATATCATAGATCTTAGACAACTCATTGTTGGCTAAGCCCTAGTTCTTCATCTACCACATTCTTGCCATCTCCAAACCCTAACCCTAATCCAATCTAGAAATACCCAATTCAAGATCCATGGAGATCAAGCAAAGCAAGTCTTCAAGAAACCTTTAGAAGCAAAGCCTGTATTCAACGGAGCACGAGATCGACGCGATCCAAGACTCAAGAAGCCGAGTGATGCAAGATTCAACGAGCGAAGTTCCTACCTCTTGTAAATCTCGAGAGTTGTAAATACTTGTTGTTGTAATAAAGGTGAAGATTCTTTAAACTTGTTTACATTTCAATTCAAGCATTATGATTCATTTTGATTCTTGAATATGTACTTTGTGATGATGCTTGAATAAAACTCCGCTCGTGGAGGAATCGAAACAATTGTAAAATGATGATGTTGATGAATTGTTAAACGTTTTCTTAAGTCTTAAAACAATTGTAAATTCTTGAAAATCGATTGATCGATGATCTAGATCGATGCGAATGTGTTCTTGATTCCTTTCGCACGATCTAGAGATCGACAATTGATCATTCGACTTTCAAGAAGCTATCTAGTGAATGTTATTCATCGAAAGGACAAAGGATAGGATGATGAACCCTAATTCCTCGCAAGATTCTTGATCCTCGATGAATTCGACATCGATTTAGCATCAATTTGTTATTAGATAAGAAATCATAATCTTGAATCTTCATCACATCTACAATTTACTTGATTCCTACGAGCTTTACTTCAAATCTTGAAACCCTAAAGTGATTGGAATTCTATCAAAACCCGATTCTCGATATTTATCATTTTCTTGATTCTTGATTAGAATAGTGATACTTGAAACCATCGATAAAAATCTTGAATCATGTTTTCTTTTCTTTTCTATTAACTTTTCGATTCAAACAAATCAAAAATACAAACGAATCGCACAATCCCTGTGGACGATCCGCACTCGCTAACGATCTACAACCGACACCGTAGTTGATTGCGGTCAAATAATTTTTGGTTGTGATTTCTATACACTTTTCATACTACACAATGGAGAATCGAATCAATCATTTACCTATGAGTTCTCTGATTTTAGACACGCATTCGTTGTAATGAAAGGTCCAAAGATTTTGAGAAATTTATAGGTATAAGAATAAAGTAGAGAACCATACGTTGGAAGTATCAGGATTCTTTGAGGTGATCGAAGATGTAGATACTTATACTAGGCATTCCATTATAGTAATATTGAGAACTTGATTCTTTCGCAGGTTACTCATCCGTGGGTGTACTCCTTGATGAGTAATTGTCACGACCCGAAATATTAGCTCGTGACCAGCACTTGAATCACGCAACGTCTAAAGGCATAACGGAATTCAAGTAAGCTGAAACCCAGAAATCTAAACCTTTTAAAGAAAATAAAAGAGGTGAAGTTTTGAAATAAAGGTGGAATGAAATAAATGTTTTCATAAATGCATAGGTGATGGAACATGAAAAAAATGCAAGTTGGAAAACAGGTTTTCGTCTTTTTAAAAATTTGGGCAGCACCTCCTTTGTATTTTTTGATCCAAAACCACAATACATAACAAGAATAATGGCATCCCCAAGCGGAAGCTAGCTCTTCGCCAAACGGCGGATCACAACTACGCAAGACAATATATATATGTATACGACGCCCAACGGTGAAGATCACCACAAAGATAAAGAAAAGCAAGACATAAAAACCACAAGTAGCGGAAAACCCCTCGCTCTAAGTATCGCAACCACAAATCTCACCAAGTCTCAATACTTATACAAATACTAATTTTGATTGATGGAGTTGACTAGATACAAAATGAAATATAAATACAAGAGTGGGTACGATACAAATGCCCCACCTACCAATGCAAAATACCCAAATGAAGTTATGTGCCAGTGATGCTGCTACTGATCCATGCGGTCAACCTGCAAGAACTGTGGCACAACGGGGGTGAGTTGCCAACTCGTGAGTAGGAAAATATTAACAGATAGAAATTGAATAAACAACGATTCTTAGGTCAACTATATCATAAAGTTAATACTATGATATCTAGGATGACCGGGTAAACAAATATGCCAACAATATACTCGAAGTCTATAAGTATGCTAATATCATCCAATCATATAGTCGATGTATGTATGCATGTGGATCTCGCCCAACCATATCGTCAGTGTAAGTATGCATGTAGATCTTATTCAACCATAATCAATGTATGTATGCCTGTAAGTATGAGGATATAAATCAATGGTGTCCCTCGCGACACATCAAATCATGGAACCTGGGTGCCCAACATCGACACCTGAAAACATCATGAAACCCGTGTCCAGCATAGACACATAAATCCTCATATCTCTCGGGCTCCGTCAGTCTGGATCGGCCCACGGGCTCCGTCAGTCCGGATCGGCCCATATCATCTCTCGACTCCGGTCGGTATCCTCCGGATATCCGCCAGGCATAGCCAATCACCGGTAGGTAGTAGTCCCTCTGCTAGGCTCACCGTCTGTATACACAGCATCCTTTTCTTGCCCCGGGGTACCATACCGGGCCCACCATGTACCCGTAATCGGCCTCATCCAGCTCCTCGAATCGGGTTTCACATGTCACACGTCTCAGAACCGAGAAAACGCATGGTGGACGCACTGAAATATCATATCAAGAAAAGCCGGGTTTTTTAAAACAACACATAATCTCTTTTAAAATGTCCACGGTTCTCAAATCCAGAAATCTCATGAAAACAGCATATCTCAATGCGTAAAATCACAGAGCATGATGTATGCGACATATAATAGAAATGTAAGCATATCCGTATATCATGCAACATGGAATAGTGATATGACATATCAAGGGAAAACTGCTCTTTTAAATGATTCCAGTTTTTAAAATATAATATGCGGTTCCCAATTCTCCAAAATCCAATGCAATATCGTATAAAGGGGCATATGCAACAATAGCAAGTAAATTATGCAAAGAGTCATATCATGATGCAGCAATCCTACTGTGTAGTGACATGGCAATTATCGATGATGAAGTGTGTGAACCGGAAAATCTGTGTACGTGTAACATACGCATCATCGATAATGGTGTAAGTGTACTAACACAGGTATAAGTAATGCAATGCGAATAACATGAATGCAGCATAAGGTAAATCATATGCAAATGCTGACGGGTATACGTGTCTAACATGACCGAGTCGGTGAATCTATCAATCGGCATAAAGTCTCACAATAACGTGCACGGTACTATACATCGTACGGCAGCCTCTAGTTAAGGGTATGGATCAAACATCAAGTCAAACTCATCACGCATAGAAAATCGTCGTACAGCGGCATTAAACCAATAGAGATCCTATCAACCTATAAAACAATGAGGGTACGGCCTAATGTCATATACGACCTATCATTCATGATTCACAACATTCTATATATATCTATGTACCTATGTCCCAGGTCACATCCATAACAATCTCGTATCAGGGGACCGACAAGGTATCAATCATCTCAATCGACTCTCATCCGTATACCAACATATCACTAGGTCATCATATCGAATCGTACATTCTTTTTATCACATTATATCTCACATGGAATCATAAGTTATATATATACATTCTACCTTTACTATAAGCACACTTATCTAATCTAACATACTCACCCGAACCATACAAACAGTTTTGAAAGATGCGAATCGTAGTTTTGAAAGTAGGGGCTACGGTGTTTTTAAAGCAAGATGTCATTTGAAAATCCGTAACGTCCCTCAGGGTATCTGTTTAAAAGATGCATACGATTCTCCAGTTTGGAAATAGGTATGGATCGGATGACACATCTACGTCGACTATCTAGTCTTATAGTACCCTAAACGACAATATCATCAAATATCATCCTCAAATCTCGTCATCACGTATTAGCCGTATCACATCACTTCTAACTATCATTTAAGTCTATCTATAGTTTTCTATTAAAAGTTTCCTTAACCATTTACTATGAATCGGTTTCCATCAAAAACTTGCGGGGGTGCTATACGCCATCTACCCGACTTCCCTCGTGGATATAGATCCACTCACCTTACTTCTTGTTTGCCGAAGTCGATGACGCCATGCTCCGTCGCCTCGGAATCCATGAGAAGGTACCTACAATATTACACAATCGCAATCGTTTATTAAAATCGAATCCGGAAAACCGATACGGCACACGGTGCGCTCATAGGTTAGAACCTGTGGCCTACGTGTGCAAAAACAATCAAACAACCCTTGTTGTCGATGTACAAACATTCAAAAATCCAAAACAAATCCAAATAGCAAAACCAAAAATTTCAAAATACGGGAAACATAGCCAAAAACACCCCAATGTGCTCCCAGATTTTGACCCGGGTCAAACTAGTCAATTTTGCATATGGGGTTGCTCTAGATATCACCTAAGGGACCCACCAACCAAAAATCAACAAATTCCAACAAAATTGGGCCGCAAATTGTGGCCAAAATGAATAAATTTGCGTCCGGATTAAGGAATTTTGGTCAAGGGGTTCAGGGGTTGCTTCATAATCACCTGCACATATCTCTGTCAAGGGAACTTATTTTATGGTGGTCTCAGGTCATCCCAGATTCGTATATACCATCACTAAATCCACAAAAACCCGATATCGACGAATCTAAAGTTCGTATTTTGGGGTTTGGTCACTGGTCCAGGTCAAGAATTGGTCTCTAGGGCCTTGTAACAGTCACTAGACATCACCCAATCCACACAACACTCAAACCCTTCTCTAGGAATTTCCAAGTTCACAAATCCACACCTTAACCCAATTCTAACTAACTAGAATGCTAGGAAAACAAAACTACCCTAAATGAAAAGATATATACCTCATGGTTACTCCCAAAGAAAACTCTAGAAGTCCCAATGTTGTCAAAATCTCACTTTGCATGGTTCATTGCGATGAGGGTGAGGAGGTGATCATCTTTTGTGAAGGGGGTATATGGTTTTGATGAGATTTTGGAGATGGGTCATGAGGGTAGAATGAGGGGCTTGAGGATGAAGAAGGAGATCAAAGAAATGGTGGGGGAATGGATATGGGGAAGCACTCTCTCCCTCTCTCTCTCTTTCTCACTCTCATTCTCTCTCTTAGCATGCTCACTCTCATCATTATGTCTCCTCTCTCTCTCCTCAAGTCATTATGACACCTTTTTCTTTTTCTTTTTTTTTTCCTCACCACAATAAAACCATAACACATAACACAAATGAAATGAAACAACATGTAACATGTCATGGTGCACTAGCCATGGAAAACTGTAGAAACACGGATTTGGTTTAATCGCGATTAGCAGTGCACTAATTGGGTTTTTATCAAAACTGTATATAATAAAATTTAAAAATGCCAAATCCTTTAAATATATTTTTAAATGAATAAATCATTTTAATTTCCAATTATTTCACAATTATTGGTATATATTTATACCCTTTTTCGAAAACCCCAATTTCGCAAATCGGGCAGTTTTCGGGAAATATATTATTTTAATATTTAATTCCAAAAATAATATTTTATATTTTATGAAATGTTACAATTTTTCCCCTTAAATAAATTCGGTCCCCGAATTTAAATTTAAACCCCCCAAAATCTAAAACATTTCAATAATCAGCTTAAATCAACGGGGCTCCGAAACCACAGAAAATGCAGAAATAACACAGCACATCGTGCCAAGTGCGCATGAAAATGAGTACCAAACTCAAAATCGAACTCCGTCAAGCGTCACGCAAATCATATAATTAGCACGCATATCCTCGGAGTTACAATAGAGATACAAATCTCGAAATCCACTACTGAAATCCAATATACACTAGTCAAATACTATAACATGTATATAATATGCATCCTTGAAACCCCCCAAAATTTGAATAAAATACATACAAAATCCTTTCTGAATCGCCGTGTGATACGTAACTCACGGCATAAGTGACGGACGCTCATTTGTAAAATAGTAAATATAGCTTCATATATGTTTTGCTCAAATACACGTTCCGTCTTTTTTGAAATAATCCAACAAGGTTTTTCTTTGTAAACGTTCATGTCGCTCACGGACACGTAGGAAATAGCGAGACTATAGCTCCTTTTGAAAACCCTCTTGGTAATATTTTAATGCATGCAAAGTACTCAGGTACTGTCTTCAGATCAGTCATGTTTGGCCATATATAATATGGTGCCCAAAACGAAAACAAAGTGCTCAAGAGCAAAATCAGCCTCAAAAGGCATATCCAACAATCACATGCGTTTGGTGCGCACGGAAATCAAATCCAAACACAGGTGCCACTATACGCACAAAGCAAAACTAAGTGCAACGGGTGTGCACAAAAGTATCTGTCCACTACAACGAGTGTGCACGACAACAATATCTGGTGTATCTATTGTGCACGAAAACATCGGGCGCATCAAATGCACGAAATACCATCAATAACTCAATCGCATAAAAGCAACACCGAGTGCACCAAGGTGTATAAAATCATAAACGCGTGCAACTGCGTGCACAAAACACATTCAATGCACTGCAAGCACATATAAGCTATACCGAGTGCAAAAATCACATCGTCCATATAAATCCACGAAATCGTAAACACATGCTACGAAGGTACAACATTGCCATCAATTGCAATGGATATGCACAAATCGCAAATCAACACAACGGTGTATAAAATATATATCAGGTGCGATAACTATGCGCAAAAATGTAAATACCCAGTAGGTGCAGCCATGGTGCACGAAAACGATGTCATGAAACTCAATCCTCAAAACTCAAATCCAAGCGATATAAGCGTGATACTCGGATCACAAACGTAAATCGCAACAAATGACATTGAGGTACACCTCCTACAATGTCGAAAAAGTACTGGTGCGCCTAAAACTGGTAGAGCAAGAACATCCGCTTGCCTCCTGCTCACGGTCTGGCGTCCTCTGTCTCTGGGTCCTTATCTTCTCTGTGGATTTACCAATCTCGCAATCCATCGGCTCATCGGCCCAGTCAGGTGTGCTAACGGGAACGATTCCGCTCTAGCACTTCTCTGGTCATCTTTCAGCCAATCATCACGATCACTCGTAATGCAGCACGTCTCTGGCTTCGGCCTCTGGCTCTCTGAATACATGTAACACAACTAATCCTCGGTGCAAATCTTATTGCAGCAGTGTCCTGGAAAGAATCTTGCTTAAGGTCTCTTCCGATCTTGCCTATGCCGAACTGTACGGAGGCTGGTACTCTCATATAATCTTTTCTCGCCTTCTGAATATCTGCGTTCTCACCACAACATTCTCTCGGGAACTGGCCGTATCCCAACGCCTCTGTATGCATATCAGATCATTAAACTCGACGAGGAGTAACAACAGCTTATCCGCATCTCGCACGAAACTCTGGTTCCGCTCATCTTTATCATCGTCCACTTCGACGTCACGTCTTGCTGTCTGCGTACTGCTACTGTTCTCAGCCATGGTCAATCTGAAGTCTCTCACACGGACTCGAAATCGCGTACTCTGTATCTTCATTACTCTGTAGAAGATATCTGGCCGAACACGTCCTCGGGAACTCATCCCAACCATCGGAGGAGTACTCAATACTCGTCCGTTCTCTATCAACTCACAACACATCTGGGTGAGGTCCTCTATCCGAAGCTGGTCAGCTTGTTGATCTCTTATCATATGATATCCAGACGACGTTAAACCTTTCGATCGAGTCATCAAAGTCCCAAAATTTTCCGAAGGCTCAACACCTGAGCACAGTCTAAAAATATCTGGTACATACCACAGTACCTCTGGACCAGCCGTAGAAGGGCAAACTCAAGCCTCACTGATGGCACCGCTAAACTGCTGCAAACCCTAAGGTTCAAAAGCGGTTCCATGGTCATTATGTCGAGTTAGGGTTTCATTCTTCTAGAGGGTCCACAGAATTACCTGCATGTTCCTCCAAACACTTTAAACTTGGGGAAAATGGGCTTCTAACACTCGTTCGAACTTTTTAGCTTCGCATATACAACATGTGAATATTCTTCGCCCACATGCTAAACAATGCCTCAATCCTCCAGGAAAGACGATACATCAACGGTCATCTCTGGATCGATCTACTCTAGATCTGAGTAAGACTCTCCACATTGGAAATCTTCAACTCAATTGGGCCTGCGTCGGCGCATCAATCTGACGAATCACCTTTGTCTCTCAACTCGGAATAGACTAGCTATCATCTATCGCATCTCTGCCTGGAAGCTCCAGCGATCTCGGCTCATATGCTCTAGAAGCAACATCCTATCAATCTCAACAACAGCTGGGTTGCCTGTCTGCACCGTAGACGACATCCCAATCTCTAAGGTAGGCTGTACATCAACAGTCCTCTGGCAACTGGTAGCTCTAACAATGGCCCGATCATCTGGCGTAAAACCAAACACTCGCCTCAACAAGAGGTCACAACACAAACACTAAATCGAGACTTTCCCAAGTCACCAGACAACACAATGGTCAGCCCTCGTACCAGACGAGCTCGCCCTGACCGCAACACTACCAGCAGCTCAATCTGCGCTCAAACATGGTGACAGGAACCTCAATCGAGTATCGAAGAGAGCAGATCAACGGCAAGAAAGGAAACGACAGATCCAGAATGGATACATGATCATAAGAAGGAACAGCATCAATGAGAGTATGATCATGGAAACAAATAGAATCAAGGATCTCAAAATATGTACATTCTAAGGTTTCTTAAGTGGAGTATCATATCGTAAGTATGCCATAGAACATACGTACGGTACGTTACTCTACTCAAGCTACCTACTCCATCAATCAGGGTCAGCCTATGAAACGAAAGTTCGGGTCTAATACCCCCCCCATTCAAGTCTAAGTTCCGTAAGGTCAAGCCTAGGTTCCGAAATACATACCCGCTCTAGACTCTGCATAGTCAAACATAGACTCGAATAAGGTTAAACCTAGCGCTCTGATACAAACTTTGTCACGACTCGAAATATTAGCTCGTGACCAGCACTTGAATCACGCAACGTCTAAAGACGTAACGGAATTCAAGTAAGCTGAAACCCAGAAATCTAAACCTTTTAAAGAAAATAAATGAGGTGAAGTTTTGAGATAAAGGTGGAATGAAATAAATGTTTTCATAAATGTATAGGTGATGGAACATGAAAAAAAAATGTAAGTTGGAAAACAGGTTTTCGTCTTTTTAAAAATTTGGGCAGCACCTCCTTCGTATTTTTTGATCCAAAACCATAATACATAACAAGAATAATGGCATCCCCAAGCGGGAGCTAGCTCTTCGCCAAACGGCGGATCACAACCATGCAAGACAATATATATATGTATACGACGCCCAACGGCGAAGATCACCACAAAGATAAAGAAAAGCAAGACATAAAAATCACAAGTAGCGGAAAACCCCTCACTCTATGTCTCGCAACCACAAATCTCACTAAGTCTCAATACTTATACAAATACTAATTTTGATTGACGGAGTTGACTAGACACAAAATGAAATATAAATACAAGGGTGGGTACAATACAAATGCCCCACCTACCAATGCAAAACACCCAAATGAAGCTATGTGCCAGTGATGCCGCTACTGATCCGTGCGGTCAACCTACAAGAACTGTGGCACAACGGGGGTGAGTTGCCAACTCGTGAGTAGGAAAATATCAACAGATAGAAATCGAATAAACAACGACTCCTAGGTCAACTATATCATAAAGGTAATACTATGATATCTAGGGTGACCGGGTAAACAAATATGCCAACAATATACTTGAAGTCTATAAGTATGCTGATATCATCCAATCATATAGTTGATGTATGTATGCATGCGGATCTCGCCCAACCATATCGTCAGTGTAAGTATGCATGTGGATCTCATTCAACCATAATCAATGTATGTATGCCTGTAGGTATGAGGATATAAATCAACGGTGTCCCTCGCGGCACATCAAATCATGGAACCTGGGTGCCCAACATTGACACCCGAAAACATCATGAAACTCGTGTCCAGCATCGACACGTAAATCCTCATATCTCTCGGGCTCCGTCAGTTTGGATCGGCCCACGGGCTCCGTCAGTCCGGATCGGCCCATATCATTTCTCGACTCCAGTCGGTATCCTCCGGATATCCGCCAGGCACAACCAATCACCGGTAGGTAGTAGTCCCTCTGCCAGGCTCGCCGTCTGTATACACAGCATCCCTTTCTTGCCCCGGGGTACCATACCGGGTCTACCATGTACCCGCAATCGGCCTCATCCAGCTCCTCGAATCGGGTTTCACATGTCACGCGTCTCAGAACCGAGAAAACGCATGGTGGATGCACTGAAATATCAGATCAAGAGAAAACGAGTTTTTTAAAACAACACATAATCTCTTTTAAAATGTCCACGGTTCTCAAATCCAGAAATCTCATGAAAACAACATATCTCAATACGTAAAATCACAGAGCATGATGAATGCGACATAAAATAGAAATGTAAGCATATCCGTATATCATGCAACATGGAACAGTGATATGACATATTAAGGGAAAACCGCTCTTTTAAATGATTCCAGTTTTTAAAATATAACATGCGGTTCCCAATTCTCCAAAATCCAATGCAACATCGTATAAAGGTGCATATGTGTTAGTGTATATGCCCTAGAGGCCATTACTGTATCATACTAGCTTGTATATTACTTGATGGAAGCTTGGGATATTCACAGTTGTATAGACAATCTTGCTCAAAATGGTAGTATGCTACTTGGTTTGTCTCTACTTCAATATGTGCATGTGTTTCTTTTAGCATATCGCTTATATACATATTAGTAGAGCCCTTAGGATCTTTGCTTGATTACCAGTGTTGTGATGGCGCTCACACTCGTGGGGGCTGGGTAATCCATAAGCACATCCTTATACAGGTCCCTAGTCGTAGGACTATCGAGACAGGGCATCGATACTCCAGAGTAGACTAGCGTATGCGCTTCTCATCCCAGCGGGGGAGACGGTCTGTCCCACAGCCGTCAGTACGTCGTACTTGAGATAGTATGCGGGTGCTCGTTAGGTTACGAGTACACTGGACAGGACTCGTAGGGAACTGTTGGTTGGTATTATACCTATCGTCAGTTATCAGTTCCCAGGTGACATGAGTACAGCTTAGTCTGACTTGACACTGTCACTTCGCCTCGAGTGTGTTCCCACTGTACTTAGATTACTACCCTACCACGGCTCAAAGGAGTCATGCAAACAGGTAGTAGTTGGGTGCAGTCCCGAAGCACTTGGAGGCAGTGACGGTTAGACCGGATTCGTCTCTCCCGGTATTGGGGGTTGACATCGTGCTGTGTCTAGGAGAGCCATTACACAAGTAGTCCCTGGCCAGGGCAAGCGAGATATACTGGTAGGTTTCCAGTGTTATCTCAGGGTGTTCTGGGCTACACTCCGACACGACTTGTACCGTTATTAAGGGACTGACGTTCACCGCCCCCTAGGCCCGCCATGCGATGTATCAAACGAACAGATCGGACTGTACGGAGATTGTCACATACAGGCTCAGTAGGAGTTCGGATAGGTTTACCTCATCGGCCTGTTAGTTATATGTATGCCCTAGAGGCCATTACTGTACATTGGATGTATATTGTAGTGGATGCTGGGACATATATAGGGAGGACTTTCTTGCTCGACATGATAGTATGCTATCTGGTTGCTCTTTACCTTAACGTGTACACTGATTGTCTCTCTGTTACATGTTGGTAAAGCCCTTAGGATGTGTACTTGACTACCTGGACTGTGATGCGGATCATACTAGTGGGGACATGGTAGTCCATAAGTACATCCTTCAAAGTCCCTAGTCGTGGGTGTATCGAGACGGGGCATCGATATACCAGAGTAGACTAGCGTGTAGCTTCTCGATCCATACAGATGGGCGATGGATGATCCCATATCCATTGGTGTTTGACATCGGAGATGATATACGGGTGCTCAGTAGAGACTGGATACACTGGACGGACTCGCCGAGAACTCCCAGATGGTATTATACCTCACGTCAGATGGCAGTTCTCTGGTGACACTGGTACAGAGTAGTCTGTTGACCCGAGATCGTCATAGAGTCTTGTGTGGTTCCCACTGTGCTTTGATTTCCATCTTACCACGTCCAAGAGGGCGTGCAAAATGGTGGTTTTTGGGTACAGTCCCGAGTCACATGGAGACAATGAGCGATAGGAGGGGATTCGTCTCTCCCGGTATAGGGAGTTGATGTTGCGCAGTGTTCGATTGGCTATAACAGGAAATCCCTGGCCAGGGTTGCTGAGATTTACTGGTAAGTGTTACCGGTAGTTTCTCGAATTGTTATAGACCTCATATCGACACGACTTATCGAGCTATTGGGGTCTGACGTTTACCACCCCTAGGCAAGATATGCGACATATCAGACGACGAGACCGGACTGTACGGTAGTGTTACTGGTTGGATTCACTGGAGTGTGAGCGGGCTTGCTCGTCGATCTTCAGATCGCTCAATACCCGGGTGGCCGTTACGTTTAGCAGACCGCTTGCGGCTTGTGGGTGCTTGATATGATCATCATCTGCTGCCGGCGTATTGACGAGTCTTTAGAGTCCTACACAGAGGTTTCCTGGCTCAAGCGAAACGAAATAGGAGCGCATATGAGATATGTGCGGGACCGAGAATAATACGTGTATGTGATACCGTATTCTATTCTCGTGATGAATGTATCGAATGGTTGTATGCGATATAACCTAGTTATCGAATCAAGGATTGATTCGATAAGCCGATACATTGGATACTAGTCGGTTATATGCGATATGACCGGATCGTTAAATCAAGTGTTGATTTAATGATTTAATGTATAATTATATATTTGATATATTACTTTGCATTAACTAGTATCGGTTAACTTTAAATGGATTTTCTCGCTCGATTTGTGCGCATTGCATATGCGATATGATTTTGTGCACTTGCTTGTATCATGTTTGATGATACATCCCTTTTGGTTAAGTGTAAAGAATTAAACCTTGGTTAATGAAATGGTTAGGGTTTACTTTTTCCTTATTCATTTTATTCATTTATTTATTCTTTTGGAAAAAGAAAAGCAAATGAGAAAATGGTGGCATGTTTTGTTTTATTCATGAAGTTTCATGAACACTTTGACTTTGTAACCATTTTGTCTCATGCTTAAACCTAACCATTCCACTTAACCCTAATTAATTCTCTACACCTAACCATGGTTCTATTATGATAAGAATTCATTATTCTTTTCATTTTTAGAATTAACTTATCATATCATTTCTTCTTCTTCTTCCTTGAACTCAAGAAGAAAACCTTGACTTCATCAATGGTGGATTGATGAAATGAGTGAGAAATCCAATTCTAAAGTCTACCCACTTCCTATTTCTCCATCCTCTACCTCTTGCCAAGTAGTAGAGTGTGTTTCCTTCACAAGTATTCATGGCTTGGTGAAGGTGGAGCTCGATCTAGTGATGCTTCGACGTAGATCATCTTCGGCACATCGTCGACGACCTAGCCCGTCCATTCTCCGATGAAGCCGACGCTAGAGCCCGGGAATTCACTAGGACAGCGAGGGGACTTCGTTGCGGAGCTATGGAGGTGGAGCACCGGATCTACAAAGGTTGTATTTCCGTTTCCCTTTTGTTAAGTTGTTAACTAAATTTCTTTTTCGCCTAAACTTCTAGCCGACGATCCGTAGTCGGGTCTCTCGGCACCTAGAATTTTTGAAATTGGCATGGTTGATGCCTTGTGAGACCTCACTAGAGTGCCTAGGAACCCTACACGGCCTTCTTATCGACATCTACCTGGGGACCGTTACGTACAGCTAGTGCCGCTTGCGGTCTGTGGTTAAACCCACTGCCAGCGTAGTATCGAGTCTTTAGAGTCCCACACAGAGAGTTTCCCTGCACTGAGCGAAACGTGTAGAGGCCGTATGGTTTTACGGCAGGGCTACGATCACTTACGTGCACTTGTGTGTGTATGCTGTTCGGGCAGGCAATACTAGTGGGCTTTGGTTTAAGCCAGATCCTAGTATTGCACAGATGGATTTGATTTGTCTTCTGTGCATTCGCATTCTACGGAATGCGGATGCGGAAGTGTATGCACAGTTTTGAGGAGCGATGAAGGAGGAGGTGCCCCATTAGGGTTTTGGCAGTTGGTTCGGCCAAAACCGTAATGTGGCACACTCATTAGGGTTTTGACAGTTCATTTGGTCAAAACCGTTATGAGCCGGAGACATTGTTTACTAATCCTTTTAGTGATAGATTTGTGATGGCTAATTGGATTGACCATTTGACCACTTAGACCTCTCTTGACTTTGTTGACCCGTTGACCGTGTTGACCATTGACCTTCAAGAGAGATCTACACTCTTCTTTCATTTTCTTTTTAATTCTTGAGTTATGATAATGGTCAATTCAATGTGCCATCAACTCTATCATGATAGGATTAGTAATGATGATTTTGTGTATTATTGCAACCATGGTTCATTTCATTTGGCTTAATCTTTTCATTATTCTCTTCTCATTCTCTCTCTTGAAGTGAGAAGAAAAGGAAAAGCTCCATGGTTGCTAAAATCTCTCCTTCATCTTCCTCCACTTGAAAACTCTTTTGATCTCATGTGTTGAGAGAAAAAGAATCCACTTAGACAAACACTTCCATCTATCACTTCTACACAACCTAGGGCTTCTAGATTAGCGATCTCGTCGCCCAAGTTGCCTCGGCTCGAGGTGGAGCTCGGTGTACATCTCTCGGGTGGATCGTCTTCGACTCAAGAAGGCCGCGGAGGTGCCTAAGGTCCGGATCGACGCTTGGAGCTTGGATGGACGAGCGGGACAGAGGAATGAAGACCCGAAGGACCGGTTTCATGAGGTATACTTACTACAGCATAGTAGTTAAAACCTCTAGTAGTTTACTAGTTTCTAGTTTAGCAAAGATCCTTCCTTTTGAGTCCATGTTGCCTTGCGCCAAATTATTATTTTTCGCCGTTTCCGCCTCCCCGTAAGAACCGGGGTGAGCAACATGGACTTACAGTGGTATCAGAGCCTAGCTAAACATAAACTAGTAAGTTAGCAAAGTGTTTAGAATATCGATCGGAAAAAAGTCGCAAAACACGTCCGCAAAACCTCAAGTTTCTGTCGATTTTTATACTGCTCAAAAAGTGATTTAAAATATATGAAAAATCGTCTCAGGGTTTTGTAAAAACACTGCAGAAAAATGATCCAGTGACTCGATCAAACGACCGCGGTTCCGCGGTAATAACAGCTCCGTTTTGACTCGGCACTGGATCGGGTTTTGTGCAGTGTTTTAGTTTGGCTGTTTTGGGATTTTTAATACATGTTTTTTCTACCCAGATTTTCCAGAGAGCAAATTGACTTTTGGGGTTGTTAAAAATCTGTATTTTGATCGATATTCCGTAGACTTTGGCTAAAGGATATTATCTGTGATGTGATATATGTATTGAACGTCTACTAATCGCTATAAGTCGATTAGTGGGGGTTATACATATCCGTGATCTGTAATGTTGATGATTTGTGTATATGAACTCGGTGGATTGTCGTGGATGAATAGCCGGGAATGGATGTGAGATGAGAGTTTCTTTTTCTTTCATTCATTGTAAAAGTTGTAAATTGATGTAATATTATTTGTATGGCCGCACAACCGGGTCGGGGTTGTAGCCGTCATTGTATAATTTCTTTTTACTGTTTTTGCTCCTAGGATAGACCCAAGGTGGGGTGCACAAACTATCGGGTATCTCGAAGTGCCGAGTGGCCTACTCATGGTGTTGAGGGAGGTTGCTTTGCTTCGGGTACTTGACGGGTAGTTTGCCGCACCCGTAGGGGTCTAGGGTAGGGTTTGGCTATTCATCGCGACCATGTAATCCGCTTTTCGTTGCAGGCTCAAACGAATCGCGAATTCCTAGTATATCCAAAGAATTCATCTGTGATCTGTAATGGCTATCATTGTTATATATCTATATATGATATCTATTTAGGTGTTGCTTATGTTTTGCATCCGCGCTAGTCCAGTCCCCGCTCTGTCGTTAGTTAAGTAACCTAATGGGTGATGACGGGGCCCCGTGGCGAATGCGGATGGCATAAGCGTACACCATATTTTGGTTGTTTTCTGCAATGGCAGGATTAAATGATGGGACGCATTAAAAGAACTAATGCAAGAAAAATAAACCAAGTAAAAGTCGATTGGAACACTTTCAAAACCACTCGGTTTTTTTCAAAAACCAGCTTTTTAAACGCGGAGCTTGAACCACTCCTTTTTAAAAGCTATCTCGTTCCATCGATTATATCAAGTTCACTACGTTCACAGTTTCGCCAAAACCATTCGTAGCCCTCCGTCATTTCTTATGGATATTCAATAGTATTCAAGCTATGTTTGTTGACCTTCGTCAAGACATAGTGATTGGTAGCTGTTGAGTGTTCATATGTAGCATAGATAGATGCGTTGGTTTGGGACAGTCGTATTACCTTGTTGACCTTCGTCAAGGGTATGTACGGGTGGGTTCAAATTAACCTGGATAATGACGGGTAGAACTTGACATGTGACTTATGATTTGTTGACCTTCGTCAAGGTCATAAGAGCATGGGGCAAAAATCCACATCGGGAGTTTTAAAAGTACTGAAACTTGCTAGCGCTGCATACCATTTGGAGTGTGATGATTCTGGTAGGATTCCTTCAGTTTTGTCACGCAATGATATTTGGATCCCGATCCTACTGTGAGTATATGCTACTCCTCGGGAACTTTTTGACTTAACGATCAATGCTATAAACCAAGTAGGTGTCTAGAAAGGTGTTAGCGGGGCTACGCCCACAGGGAAAAGAGGTTACTTAATTAAGGAACTTCGCGAAAGCGTTGGAAAACCTCCCTCGAAGTACCGACACTGGCCTGGCTGAACGGTTAAGCAAGTATTGTACGGTGAGATTGATCCCGACTAATTCTTCCTTTATGGTTTGAGGAGGGATTCGAGAGACAGTGGGAGCCATCCTGTTTAGATAAATTAAAAACCAATCTAAACTTGCAAGAGCATCATGCTGAGTATTTTCTTCTCTCTCTCTTAATTGCAGTGACCCAGTGACCGCACCTAGGTTACATCTAGATAATAAAATGACTGAATCTGACTGTTATGACTGGTAAAGGTCTGTCCAGATGTCCATTGCCCATGACAAGCTGGGACACCTCTTGACTGATCCAACCCCTGCCGTCTCAGGTCCAGTTTCCCCTGTCACGGATATTCATATCCGCGAGACATCGGAAGAAGACTGTGCGAAAGCCAAGTGCCTCGTGTTAGCCTCAGTTGATGGTGCAAACCAGAGGCAGCACGAGAAGATGGACTCAGTTTCTATCTTCCTCCATTACAAAGATTTATATGGAAAGCAATTTCGTATCGCAAGATATGAGACTTCGAACGAATTGCTTCCAGCGAGGTTGCTATCGGGTCTTCTGTAAGGGGCAACGTCCTTACAGAGACCAGCTCTTTTGAGCTCTCGGACCTGAAGACCACGTTGAAGAACGGGTCAGATGCTGACTTAGTTCAACAGTCTCTACCTACTACCCTGAAGGAAACCAGGGAAGTAGAAAGAAAGGGAAGGGCAGAAGTTTTGGGAATGGATGTAATAAAAGAGGGATGTTCCTATTGTTACGAGAATGAATATGGGCAGAAGGATTGCAGGGCTTGCAAAGCCAGTAGCCAGAATTCGAAGCATGTTGTGGCTTCGGCTTCGGGTGTGTTTGTAATAGAGAACTGTATGTCAGTTAACCCTACTTCCTGGGTATTGGATACCGGATCAGGATCTCATATCTGTAATTCGTTACAGGCTCTGAGAAACCGTAGGGTTATCAGGAAAGGTGATATGACTCTCAGGGTTGCTAACGGAATGACCATGTATGCTGAATCCGTAGGGGAATATCATCTAGGATTGACAACTGGGCAGATATTGATTCTGCGTAACTGTTTTTATGTACCAGGTGCGACTTGTAATATCATGTCTGTATCCTTAATTTCTAAGGAAGGATATGATTTTACTTTTGTAAGCGATGTAGTTAACATCCACCTAAATCAAGTTCTGATTGGGTCAGGTACATTACAAAACGGAATATACGTATTGAATCAAGCTCAGATCTTCAGTGTCCAGAACACACTTAAAAGAAAGTCTCCGGAAACAAATCAGGCTTTCTTATGGTATTGTAGACTGGGTCACATTAATGAGACACGGTTAACAAAGTTACATAAAGAGGGATACTTGAATCCGTTCGAGTATCAGTCTTATGCCACTTGTGAATCTTGTCTCATGGGAAAGATGACAATGACTCCGTTCACTGGACACGGAGAAAGAGCAAGCGAGCTCTTGGGACTCATACACAGTGATGTGTGTTGTCCAATGTCTACACATGCGCGAAGTGGTTATTCATACTTCATTACTTTCACAGATGATTTCTCTAGGTATGGGCATGTCTTCTTGATGAAACACAAATCCGAGGCCTTTGAGAAATTTCAAGAATACAAGAATGAAGTTGAAAAACAAACAGGCAAAAGTATCAAGACACTGAGATCTGATCGAGGTGGTGAATACTTGAGTGCCGAGTTTCTGGGCTACCTAAAAGAGAATGGAATTCTCTCTCAGCTTACTCCTCCATACACACCACAACACAACGGTGTATTGGAAAGGCGGAATCGAACCCTATTGGATATGGTTCGTTCCATGATGAGAAAGCCTGAGCTACCGCGATCCTTCTGGGGTTATGCGCTAGAAACAGCAGCATATCTCTTGAACAAGGCTCCAACCAAGACTGTGCCTACCACCCCATATCAGATGTGGAGTGGGAAGAAACCCGCATGCGGACAAGCTCGAGGCATGCTCAGTACTGTGTAAGTTTGTGGGATACCCAAAGAACTCCAGGGGGTATCTTTTCTATTCCGCAGAGGAACAAAAGGTTTTTGTTTCTCAGCATGCCCACTTCTTGGAAACTGAATTTTTAGAAAATCAGATAAGTGGGAGCGCAATAGAACTGGAAGAAATTCCAGAACCACAAGCTGTTACTGAAACCTTGGTAGAACCAGAAGGTTCAGGAGAACCGGACATTCCAGCGCCACTCCGCAGGAGTAGTAGGCAGTCTCATCCGCCTGAGAGATACTACGGTTTTCTCATAGACGGGGATAGAGAGGATTGCACCATGGATTATGGTGAGCCTACTAGCTTCCAGCAAGCCATTCAGAGCGGCGACTCGGTAAAATGGCTGGATGCAATGCGGGCCGAGATGGAGTCCATGTACACCAACAAAGTTTGGACTTTGGACTTTGCTCCAGAAGGGGTAAAACCCGTAGGCTGCAAATGGATCTTCAGAAAGAAGATTGGTGTAGATGGGCAGGTTGAGACCTATAAAGCTAGACTTGTTGCAAAGGGTTTTCGTCAAAGACCTGGTTTGGACTATGACGAGACCTTTTCTCCAGTGGCTATGCTGAAATCCATTCGGATCCTTCTCGCCATTGCTGCCTTCCACGATTATGAAATCTGGTAGATGGACGTAAAGACGGCTTTCCTAAATGAAAATTTGGAAGAGTGCGTCTATATGGATCAGCCGGAGGGATTCATTCAGAGTGGGAGCAGCGGTAGAGTGTGCAAGTTGCTCAAGTCCATTTATGGACTTAAGCAGGCATCGCGGAGTTGGAACATCTTCTTTGATGATACTGTCAAAGAATTCGACTTTATCAAAAACCCAGATGAACCATGCATTTACAGTAAGATTGTAGGGAGAACTGTGGTATTCCTCGTCTTGTACGTGGATGACATTCTCCTAATAGGAAATGATATTCCTATGCTACAGTCAGTCAAAGGATTCTTGTCGCAGAGGTTCTCCATGAAGGACCTGGGCAATGCCAACTACATTCTGAAAGGTTTGTTTAGCACCTTATGAAGAGTTTTGAAGCATCACATGTCCAAAAGTTTAAATTTTTATGGTGCTAAACGAACATGCAAAGGAATCGATCCTAGAAAATTAGGGTTTCGAAAAATAAAGCGAACTAATCTAGGGTTTCGAGACTACAACCTTTGTAGCTCCCTTTCGCTGGACTCCTTGGTCTCTAGGGTGTTGAATGGAAGTCCTCTTGAAGTCCTCTTGTGTCCACGACGATCCACCACAGAGTTCGTCGTCCAAGCTCGCAACTTCGTAGAACCGAAGAGAACACTCTAAACAAGTTGGCTAAACTTGTGTAGAATGAAGTTGTGGTTAAGATTCTCACTTCAAAAACCTTTCTTTAAGTGTGATTTACTCACTAGAAAAAAAACTAGAGAGCAAATGAGAAAGAGGATGAAGATGGTGGCTATTTTTAACTAGAGGTGGAAAAATAACCCCTAGTTGCTAAGAAATGAAATATAACCTTTTATATTTTTATTCCTTCTTGCTTTCAACCATGATTAAAAAGATGGATAGTTAATTTAACTTGGGTTTTAAATGATAAAGAGAAGGATAACCCTAGGTTAGTGGTAGTTGAGCATGGTTAGGTCAAAGGAAGAATGTAGAAGCTAGAATGATTATCCTTTCCTTTTCATTTTCTTTTAAATCCAAAATCAAATAATAATCCATTATTTAATCCATGGTGTGAGTCTTATATTGCCACCATTTCCATATGTTAACAACCATGATAGATGGGTGTATGTATGTGTGTATGTATGCACATCCATATGTGCATGAAACTAGCATGAAAGAAAGAAAGAAAAGCACACATGCATGCACACATCCATCATCCAAAACAAGGTTTTAAGTGAGAAAACTAATGGTTAAATGATAAATCAACACTTGATTCATTAATCCGGCCATATCACATATGACCCCACCAAAAGCATGCCGCCCGATCAATGTTCGGTATCATATACGCACATTTCAATCGGGTGCATGCGCATATCGCATACGCGCACCACAACGTTTCGCCTGGACTGGGTAACTCCTTTGTGGGACTCTAAGACTCGTCAATACGCCAGCAGAGGGTGATGATCATATCAGGTACCCTCAAGCCGCAAGCGGTCAGCTAAACGTAACGGCCACCCGGGTATTGAGCGATCAGAAGAAAACAAGCGAACCTGCTACAACTCCCGTCGAGCCAACCGGCAACACTACCGTACAGTCCGGTCTCTTCGTCAGATATGCTGCATATCGAGCCTAGGGATGGTCACGTCGACCCCAATAACTCAATAAGTCGTGCCGGTGAATGGTCTATAACAGATCGAGAAACTACTGATAACACTTATCAGCAAATCTCAGCAGCCCTGGCCAGGGACTTGCTGTTATAACCAGTCGGGCACAGCACAGCATCAACTCCCAATACCGGGAGAGACGAAACCCCTCCTATCGCTCATCGTCTTCGTGTGTTTCGGGACTGTACCCAACGGCCACCTGTTTGCACGACTCAGTAGAGCCGTGGTAAGGTGGCAATCAAAGTACAGTGGGAGAACACACAAGACTCCATGACGATCTCGGGTCTACAGACTAACCTGTACCAGTGTCACCTGAGAACTGCTATCCGACGATAGATATAATTCCATATAGGAGTTCTCGGTGAGTCCGTCCAGTGTACCCAGTCACCACTGAGCACCCGTATATGATCTTGATGTCAAACATCGATGAATGTGGGAACATTCATCGCCCATCGTATGGGTCTAGTGTCATCTATGCTAGTCTACTCTGGTATATCAATGCCCCGTCTCGATATGCCTACGACTAAGGACGTTCCAGGATATGCTTATAGACTACAGATATCCCACTAGTATGATCTCCATCATAATCAGAGTAGTTAAGCCGATATCCTCAGGGCTTTATCAGCATGTATGAATGAATAAAAGCATGATCAAATCAACATGTCAGATAAAGAATAACCAGATAGCATACTATCATGTCGAGCAAGAATGCACACTGAATATATATATATATACATGTATAGATACATCCACTATCATATAATGGCCTCTAGGGCATACATATATCCAACAATCTCCTACTTGCACTAAGGCCAGTTATTAGCGTATCTCATACCCAACATCTCAAAAAGTCGCTCATGCTGTGGCTGAGGGAGGGCCTTGGTGAGTGGATCCGCGGCGTTGTTCTTTGTGTCTACTCTCTTAGTCTCGATCTCGCGGCGATCTACAATCTCCCGGATCAAATGAAAACGCCTCAGGATATGTCTGGACCGCTGATGGGATCTGGGCTCCTTGGCTAACGCCATAGCCCCATTATTATCACAATACAAGGGTATTGGATCAATAATGGTTGAAACTACTCCTAGCTCCGAGACGAACTTCTTCATCCAGACGGCTTCCTTGGCGGCATCATTTGCAGCAATGTACTCAGCCTCCATCGTAGAGTCTGCAACGGTATCCTGTTTGGAACTCTTCCAACTTACCGCCCCTCCATTGAGGGTAAATACAAACCCTGAGATAGATTTGCTGTCATCCTTATCGCTCTGGAAGCTCGAATCGGTAAAGGCCTCCATTTGAAGATTTGTATTACCATACACCAAGAACAATTCTTTAGTCCTTCGCAAGTACTTAAGAATGTTCTTCACAGCTGTCCAGTGGTTCTCCCCTGGGTTGGATTGATACCTGCTTACAACACTAAGTGCATAAGCTACATCTGGGCGTGTACATAACATCGCATACATTATAGATCCTACTGCCGAAGCATAAGGTATAATGCTCATGCGAGCTCTCTCTTCATCGGTCTTTGGACAAGAATCCTTGGAGAGAGTGACTCCATGGCAAGCGGGTAAGGCACCCCGCTTGGAGTCTTCCATACTAAACCTCTTTAGGATGGTGTTGATGTACCTGGTTTGGGACAATCCCAATAACTTTTTGGATCTATCCCTATAGATCCTTATGCCCAGGATGTACGTGGCATCACCCAGGTCCTTCATGGAGAACCTTAGTGATAAGAATGATTTGACCGACTGTAGCATAGGAATATCATTTCCTATCAGAAGAATGTCATCCACGTACAATACGAGGAATGTGACAGCTCTTCCTACAACCTTCTTATAAACACAAGGTTCATCTGGATTTTTGATGAAATCAAACTCTTTGATAACATCATCGAAACAGATGTTCCAACTCCGAGATGCCTGCTTTAACCCATATATGGATTTAAGCAATCTACATGCTTTCTCGCTGCTCCCACTGTCAATGAAGCCCTCTGGCTGATCCATATAAACGCATTCTTCTAAATCTCCATTTAGAAATGCTGTTTTAACGTCCATCTGCCAGATTTCATAGTCGTAGTGAGCAGCAATAGCAAGTAGGATCCGAATGGATTTAAGCATGGCTACGGGCGAAAAAGTTTCGTCATAGTCCAAACCTGGTCTTTGACGAAAACCTTTCGCCACAAGTCTTGCCTTATAGGTCTCTACCTGCCCATCCACACCAATCTTTCTTTTAAAGATCCATTTGCACCCTACAGGTTTTACCCCAGGGGGTACAACGTCCAAAGTCCATACTTTGTTGGTGTACATAGACTCCATTTCGGATCTCATGGCATCCAGCCACTTCACAGAGTCACCACTCGTGATAGCTTGCTGAAAACTGGTAGGATCATCATCATCCATGATGCAATCTTCTCCGTCACCATCAATGAGGAAACCGTAGTACCTCTCCGGTGGGCGAGAAGTCCTACCAGACCTACGGAGTGGCCGAGGTTCTTCAGTTTCTGTTGCAACAGCCGGTTCAACCAAATCGTCATTTGTAGTTTGTGTCTCCAGAACCTCTTCTAGATCTACCACTTTGCCATCATCTCTATCTGTGAAAAACTCTTTTTCCAAGAATGTGGCATACTGAGAAACAAGCACTTTTTGTTCCTCTTTGTGGTAGAACAGATATCCATAAGAATTCTTTGGATATCCCACAAAGTTACACATGACTGACCGTGTTTCGAGTTTGTCCGGATTCTGCTTTTTAACATAGGCCGGGCAACCCCAAATCTTAATTCTTTTAAGAGATGGTCTCTTCCCATTCCATATCTCATATGGCGTGGTAGACACGGCTTTGGTTGGAACCCTGTTTAGCAGAAACGCTGCAGTCTCTAATGCATGCCCCCAAAACGAGACTGGTAACTCAGCGTCACTCATCATGGACCAGACCATATCTAATAGGGTCCTATTCCGTCGTTCTGACACACCGTTGTGCTGTGGTGTGTAAGGAGGAGTGAGCTGAGAGAGAATCCCATTCTCTTTTAGGAAGTTTGCAAATTCTGTACTGAGATACTCACCACCTCGATCTGATCGAAGCATCTTAATACTCAAGCCGGTTTGTTTTTCTACTTCTTGTTTATATTCAATGAATTTCTCGAAAGCTTCGGACTTGTGCTTTAATAAAAATACATGACCGAATCTTGAGAAATCGTCGGTGAATGTAATGAAGTATGAAAAACCGCCTCTAGCCTGTGTAGACATTGGCCCACATACATCACTATGTGTGAGGCCAAGGAGCTGAGTAGCTCTTTCTCCGTGTCCGGTAAACGGAGTTTTGGTCATTTTACCCTTGATACAAGACTGGCAAGTCGCATAAGATTTATATTCAAAAGAGTTTAAATCCATCTTTGTGTAACCTGTTTAGTCTTGTTTCGTTAATATGACCAAGTCTACAATGCCAAAGAAAAGCTTCATTTAATTCTGAAAGTTTTCTTTTATTAGTGTGTTGTATACTGAAAACTGTGTGTTGATTTAGGACATATATTCCGTTATTAAGCGTACAATACCCAACCAACATTTGATTCAGGTGAATGTTCATAACATTGTTCTGCAACACAAAATTATATCCTTCATTGTCCAACAAAGAAACGGATATTATATTACATAGCATACTTGGTACAAAATAACATGGATTCAAAATCAAAATACATCCAGATGGCAACCCCAAGTGATACTCTCCCACTGCGACTGTATGTACATTGGAACCATTTCCAACGCGGAGAGTATGGTCACCTGTCTTCAAAACCTTGCTATTTCTCAGCCCCTGCATAGAATTGCAAATGTGAGAACCTGAACCAGTATCCAATACCCAGGAAGCAGAGTTTATAGAAAAACAGTTTTCAGTCACAAACGCACCTGAAGCAGAAGCATCAGCATGCTTCTTCTTGAGACTTAAGTACTCCGTGCAATTGCGCTTCCAATGTCCTGTCTTGTGGCAATGCAAACATTCGCCTTTCCCCGGGTCTCCAGCTTTGGACTTTCCCTTTCCCTTCACCTTTTTAACTCCGCCCTTAGGATTAGTGGGTTTCTTCTTTTTCTTTCCCTTGGCCTTAGCTTTCGGGCGAGAAGAAGAAGACTGTCCAATAGTCATAACGGGAGTTTTTGCTGACTTCATAGTGCTCTCTGCACTCCTTAACATATTAAGGAGATCAGGGAGTTCCTTCTCCATGCCATGCATGTTGAAGTTCACTATGAACTGAGCAAAGGTGGAGGGGAGGGACTGCAGAATAATATCTATATATTGTTCATTGTCCATTGTCCATCCAAGGTCCTCAAGCTCTTCTATAAGAGCTATCACCTTCAAAACATGGTCTCCTACTGGTGTGCCAGGGGCCATTCGCATCTGAAACAGTTTCTTTGATGCTTCGTATCGTAATACGCGGGATTGCTCTCCATACAACTCCTTTGTATGGAGCAATATACCGTGAATGTCCATGTCCTCGTGCTGCTTTTGATGTGTGTTGTCCATCGATGCAAGCGCGAGGCATTTTGCCGTGGCACAGTCAGCGTCCCATGTCTTGCGGACTTCAATGTCCGCAACTAAGGATTTTGGACCTGGGACGGGCGGGGCTGAAGCCGTGAGGACATATGATACTTTATCATAAGTCAAGGCGATTTTCAGATTCCTCAGCCAGTCTTTATAGTTGGTCCCATTCAGTTTGTTTTTATCTAGTAGAAGCTTAAGTCCAGTCATTGGTATCTGCCATTAAGAGAGAGAAAAGAATACACTCAGCGAAAGCTCTTGCATAGATTAGATTGGTTATTATCTTGTCTAATCGATGTTTCCCACTGCTTTTATCGAGTTTTTCTTTCAAACCTTAAAAAGAAAAACTAGTCAGGATTAATTACAGTCTACAACTTTGCTAACCGTTCAGCCAGGCCAGTGTCGGTACTTTGAGGGAGGTTCCCCGTGCTTTCGCACGGACCTAATTAGAGTAAACCTCGTTTTCCTAGAGGCGGAGCCCCGTTAACACCTTTCTAGACACCTAATGAGTTAGCTAATTGTAAACTGTAAAACTCTCCTAGGAGCAACTATTGCCCACAGTGGGATCGGGATCCAACCATCACATGGAAGGTATGCAATCTCATTGCAAATTTCAACACTTGAAATTCCCGATGTAATTTTTTACCCCTAGTACTTATGACCTTAACTATGGTCAACAAATCATAAGTACCAGTCAAGTTCTACCCGTCATTTCTTGATCAATTAGACCCACCCATATGACCCTTAACTATGGTCAACAAAGTCGCATGAATGTCCTAATTAATCTGCATCATATGCAGTGTAGGAAGACATCACTTAGCTACCGTACACTACGCCTTAACTAAAGTCAACAAACGTAGCACGAATACTAAGTACTCTACTTCCTAAAATGATGGAGGGTTGCGAATGATTTTTAAGAAAATCTTTAACGCTTTGAACTTGATATCGTTGTAGAATCAAACAGTTTTCAAAAGGAGTGGCTTAAGTCTGCAGTTTTGAAATGTAGCTTTTTCATAAATAGCCGAGTAGTTTTCAAATCCGATTCTACAACATCTTTTTAGGTTTATTTTCTTTACATTAATCACATTAATGTAATCCCATCATTTAAGTCCTTAATCCAATCACAGAAAAGAAACGAAAATAACGCGTACGCTTATGCCATCCGCATTCGCCGCAATGTTCCGTTATGCACCGTTAGGTTACTTAACTAACGGCATACCGGGACGGGACTAGCGCGGGTGTAAAACATAAGCAACGTCTACTATATATCATATATATAATATGTCATTCGTCTCAGATATCACAGAACACAGGCAGCAGAAACATAGATATAACGTGGGATATCCTAGGACGTCCGTATTTAGTATTTAGCCAGAATAGAAAATACGGATTCCACAGTCGCGATGAATAGCCAAGCCCACACCCTGGACCCCTACGAGAGCGGCAAGTGACCCTACCAATTCTGGAGTTTAGGAGACCCGGTCTCGACTCCTCGAGATGGCCTCCCACTGAACCCCAGAACCCGGTCACCTGTGCTCCCCTCCTTGGGTCCAACCTAATGCGGAAAAGTAAATAATATACAACACTGGTGACACAACCTCAACCTGGAAGTGCCCCAAATAAAAGAATATTACATTACATTTGAATTTACATGAATGAAAATATAAAACTCTCATCTCACATAAAACCCCCCGGCTATTCAATCGCGACAATCCTGCATATCATATCTCAGCAACACATAATATCTCATATCATCAACGTAAGTAAGTATGCATACCCCAATTGTCGTTGACGTATAGCAACGAAATCGGCGATATCGAACATACTACACTTACGGTCACAGAAAAGAAAGTGTAAAACTACAATATGTGGAATTCATATAGTTTAGGCATGAAATACGAATTATGTGATATTTCGCATTTATGATGTCTAAAGAGAATGTGGATAGGTGATATTTCGCATGTAGTTTTTTGGATATTTTTAATCTGTACTTAGTTTTGAAAAATTCTGGAGATGGTTTTGGACTCGTCAATAGGAGTTTAGGAGACCGGGTCTCCTAAACTCCTATTGACGAGTCCAAAACCATCTCCAGAATTTTTCAAAACTAAGTACAGATTAAAAATATCCAAAAAACTACACAAGCAGATTAATGAATTACTGTAAAACAATTATCCAACAATTAATACATATGGCCGCGGAACCGCGGCCTAAGCAAGCTTAGGCCGCGTTTCCGCGGCAACAATTACTGTTCATGGAATAATTTTTGTACCGTAATCCTTATTTTTTTCTGCTGTATTTTTTACATATTTTTAATTCTGAAAAATGTCAAATTTTAGAAAATTTCCAGAGAGCACCCTAAAAAGCCGTATTTCGGTTCGATCGGAGTTTTAACTTCGTAAAAAGGTCGCCTAATGTTCTAGGTCGGCTCTAATACCAATGAAAGGTTTGTTTAGCACCCTATGAAGAATTTTGAAGCATCACATGTCCAAAAGTTTAAATTTTTATGGTGCTAAACGAACATGCAAAGGAATCGATCCTAGAAAATTAGGGTTTCAAAAAATAAAGCGAACTAATCTAGGGTTTCGAGACTACAACCTTTGTAGCTCCCTTTCGCTGGACTCCTTGGTCTCTAGGGTGTTGAATGGAAGTCCTCTTGAAGTCCTCTTGTGTCCACGACGATCCACCACGGAGTTCGTCGTCCAAGCTCGCAACTTCGTAGAACCGAAGAGAACACTCTAAACAAGTTGGCTAAACTTGTGTAGAATGAAGTTGTGGTTAAGATTCTCACTTCAAAAACCTTTCTTTAACTGTGATTTACTCACTAGAAAAAAAACTAGAGAGCAAATGAGAAAGAGGATGAAGATGGTGGCTATTTTTAACTAGAGGTGGAAAAATAACCCCTAGTTGCTAAGAAATGAAATATAACCTTTTATATTTTTATTCCTTCTTTCTTTCAACCATGATTAAAAAGATGGATAGTTAATTTAACTTGGGTTTTAAATGATAAAGAGAAGGATAACCCTAGGTTAGTGGTAGTTGAGCATGGTTAGGTCAAAGGAAGAATGTAGAAGCTAAAACGATTATCCTTTCCTTTTCATTTTCTTTTAAATCCAAAATCAAATAATAATCCATTATTTAATCCATGGTGTGAGTCTTATATTGCCACCATTTCCATATGTTAACAACCATGATAGATGGGTGTATGTATGTGTGTATGTATGCACATCCATATGTGCATGAAACTAGCATGAAAGAAAGAAAGAAAAGCACACATGCATGCACACATCCATCATCCAAGAAAAGGTTTTAAGTGAGAAAACTAATGGTTAAATGATAAATCAACACTTGATTCATCAATCCGGCCATATCACATATGACCCCACCAAAAGCAAGCCGCCCGATCAATGTTCGGTATCATATACACACATTTCAATCGGGTGCATGCGCATATCGCATACGCGCACCACAACGTTTCGCCTGGACTAGGTAACTCCTTTGTGGGACTCTAAGACTCGTCAATACGCCGGCAGAGGGTGATGATCATATCAGGTACCCTCAAGCCGCAAGCGGTCAGCTAAACGTAACGGCCACCCGGGTATTGAGCGATCAGAAGAAAACAAGCGAACCTGCTACAACTCCCGTCGAGCCAACCGGCAACACTACCATACAGTCCGGTCTCTTCGTCATATATGCTGCATATCGAGCCTAGGGATGGTCACGTCGACCCCAATAACTCAATAAGTCGTGCCGGTGAATGGTCTATAACAGATCGAGAAACTACTGATAACACTTATCAGCAAATCTCAGCAGCCCTGGCCAGGGACTTGCTGTTATAACCAGTCGGGCACAGCACAGCATCAACTCCCAATACCAGGAGAGACGAAACCCCTCCTATCGCTCATCGTCTTCGTGTGTCTCGGGACTGTACCCAACGGCCACCTGTTTGCACGACTCAGTAGAGCCGTGGTAGGGTGGCAATCAAAGTACAGTGGGAGAACACACAAGACTCCATGACGATCTCGGGTCTACAGACTAACCTGTACCAGTGTCACCTGAGAACTGCTATCCGACGATAGATATAATTCCATATAGGAGTTCTCGGTGAGTCCGTCCAGTGTACCCAGTCACCACTGAGCACCCGTATATGATCTTGATGTCAAACATCGATGAATGTGGGAACATTCATCGCCCATCGTATGGGTCTAGTGTCATATACGCTAATCTACTCTGGTATATCAATGCCCCGTCTCGATATACCTACGACTAGGGACGTTCCAGGATATGCTTATAGACTACAGATGTCCCACTAGTATGATCTCCATCATAATCAGAGTAGTCAAGCCGATATCCTCAGGGCTTTATCAGCATGTATGAATGAATAAAAGCATGATCAAATCAACATGTCAGATAAAGAATAACCAGATAGCATACTATCATGTCGAGCAAGAATGCACACTGAATATATATATATATATATATACATGTATAGATACATCCACTATCATATAATGGCCTCTAGGGCATACATATATCCAACACATTCTGGGGATCCAGATCTATCGTGATAGATCTAAGAGGATGTTGGTACTTTCACAATCAAGGTACATCGACACCATACTGAAAAGATTCAGTATGGAAGATTCTAAGCGCGGTAATTTACCGGCTTGTCACGGGATCACCCTCTCCAAAGAGATGTCTCCCAAGACTGATTTGGAAAGGGATCACATGTCTATTATACCCTACGCTTCTGCGGTAGGCTCTATAATGTATGCGATGTTGTGTACCAGACCAGATGTAGCATACGCATTGAGCGTTGTAAGTCGGTATCAGTCGAACCCAGAGGAGAAACACTGGATAGCGGTAAAGAATATTCTCAAGTACCTGAGAAGGACTAAGGAGATGTTCTTGGTGTATGGCGGAAAAGACCTCCAGCTTGAGGCCTTTGCTGACTCCAGCTTCCAGAGTGACAAGGATGACTCCAAGTCCATGTCGGGTTATGTCTTTACCCTCAATAGAGGGGAGGTTTGCTGGAAGAGTTCCAAGCAGGAGACCGTTACAGACTCAACTATGGAAGCGGAGTACATAGCTGCTTGCGATGCCGCAAAGGAAGCTGTCTGGATGAAGAAGTTCCTCACGGAGCTTCAGGTGGTTCCTAACATTGTTGATCCAATACCGTTGTATTACGACAACAACGGCGCTATAGCTTTAGCGAAAGAACCCAGGTCCCATCAGAAGTCCAGGCACATTTTGAGGCGGTACCACCTGATCAGGGAGATCGTAGATCGTCGGGAGATCGAGGTGAAGAGAGTAAATACGGAGAACAACACTGCAGATCCACTTACGAAGGCCCTACCCCAGACTCAGTTCGAGCGGCTGATCGAGATGATAGGTCTTCGATACGCCAGTACATGGCCTTAGTGCAAGTGGGAGATTGTTAGTGTATATGCCCTAGAGGCCATTACTGTATCATACTAGCTTGTATATTACTTGATGGAAGCTTGGGATATTCACAGTTGTATAGACAATCTTACTCAAAATGGTAGTATGCTACTTGGTTTGTCTCTACTTCAATATGTGCATGTGTTTCTTTTAGCATATCGCTTATATACATATTAGTAGAGCCCTTAGGATCTTTGCTTGATTACCAGCGCTGTGATGGCGCTCACACTCGTGGGGGCTGGGTAATCCATAAGCACATCCTTATACAGGTCCCTAGTCGTAGGACTATCGAGACAGGGCATCGATACTCCGGAGTAGACTAGCGTATGCGCTTCTCATCCCAGCGGAAGAGACGGTCTGTCCCACAGCCGTCAGTACGTCGTACTTGAGATAGTATGCGGGTGCTCGTTAGGTTACGAGTACACTGGACAGGACTCGTAGGGAACTGTTGGTTGGTATTATACCTATCGTCAGTTATCAGTTCCCAGGTGACATGAGTACAGCTTAGTCCGCTGACTTGACACTGTCACTTCGCCTCGAGTGTGTTCCCACTGTACTTAGATTACTACCCTACCACGGCTCAAAGGAGTCGTGCAAACAGGTAGTAGTTGGGTGCAGTCCCGAAGCACTTGGAGGCAGTGACGGTTAGACCGGATTCGTCTCTCCCGGTATTGGGGGTTGACATCGCGCTGTGTCTAGGAGAGCCATTACACAAGTAGTCCCTGGGCAGGGCAAGCGAGATATACTGGTAGGTTTCCAGTGTTATCTCAGGGTGTTCTGGGCTACACTCCGACACGACTTGTACCGCTATTAGGGGACTGACGTTCACCGCCCCCTTAGGCCCGCCATGCGATGTATCAGACGAACAGACTGGACTGTACGGAGATTGTCACATATAGGCTCAGTAGAAGTTCGGATGGGTTTACCTCATCGGCCTTCTTATCGACATCTACCTGGGGACCGTTACGTACAGCTAGTGCCGCTTGCGGTCTGTGGTTAAACCCACTGCCAGCGTAGTGTCGAGTCTTTAGAGTCCCACACAGAGAGTTTCCCTGCACTGAGCGAAACGTGTAGAGGCCGTATGGTTTTACGGCAGGGCTACGATCACTTACGTGCACTTGTGTGTGTATGCTGTTCGGGCAGGCAATACTAGTGGGCTTTGGTTTAAGCCAGATCCTAGTATTGCACAGATGGATTTGATTTATCTTCTATGCATTCGCATTCTACGGAATGCGGATGCGGGAGTGTATGCACAGTTTTGAGGAGCGATGAAGGAGGAGGTGCCCCATTAGGGTTTTGGCAGTTGGTTCGGCCAAAACCGTAATGTGGCACACTCATTAGGGTTTTGACAGTTCGTTTGGTCAAAACCGTTATGAGCCGGAGATATTGTTTACTAATCCTTTTAGTGATAGATTTGTGATGGCTAATTTCATTGACCATTTGACCACTTAGACCTCTCTTGACTTTGTTGACCCGTTGACCGTGTTGACCATTGACCTTCAAGAGAGATCTACACTCTTCTTTCATTTTCTTTTTAATTCTTGAGTTATGATAATGGTCAATTCAATGTGCCATCAACTCTACCATGATAGGATTAGTAATGATGATTTTGTGTATTATTGCAACCATGGTTCATTTCATTTGGCTTAATCTTTTCATTATTCTCTTCTCATTCTCTCTCTTGAAGTGAGAAGAAAAGGAAAAGCTCCATGGTTGCTAAAATCTCTCCTTCATCTTCCTCCTCTTGAAAACTTTTTTGATCTCATGTGTTTAGAGAAAAAGAATCCACTTAGACAAACATTTCCATCTATCACTTCTACACAACCTAGGGCTTCTAGATTAGCGATCTCGTCGCCCTAGTTGCCTCGGCTCGAGGTGGAGCTCGGTGTACATCTCTTGGGTGGATCGTCTTCGACTCAAGAAGGCCGCGGAGGTGCCCAAGGTCCGGATCGACGCTTGGAGCTTGGATGGACGAGCGGGACAGCGGAATGAAGACCCGAAGGACCGGTTTCGTGAGGTATACTTACTACAGCATAGTAGTTAAAACCTCTAGTAGTTTACTAGTTTCTAGTTTAGCAAAGATCCTTGCTTTTGAGTCCATGTTGCCTTGCGCCAAATTATTATTTTTCGCCGTTTCCGCCTCCCCGTAAGAACCGGGGTGAGCAACGTGGACTTACAATATGCAACAATAGCAAGTAAATTATGCAAAGAGTCATATCATGATGCAGCAATCCTACTGTGTAGTGACATGGCAATTATCGATGATGAAGTGTGTGAGCCGGCAAATCTGTGTACGTGTAACATACGAATCATCGATAATGGTGTAAGTGTACTAACACAGGTATAAGTAATTCAATGCGAATAACATGAATGCAGCATAAGGTAAATCATATACAAATGCTGACAGGTATACGTGTCTAACATGACCGAGTCGGTGAATCTATCAATCGGCGTAAAGTCTCATAACAATGCGCACGGTACTATACATCGTACGGCAGCCTCTAGTCAAGGGTATGGATCAAACATCAAGTCAAACTCATCACGCACGGAAAATCATCGTACGGCTGCATTAAACCAATAGGGATCCTATCAACCTATAAGATAATGAGGGTACGGTCTAATATCACGTACGGCCTATCATTCATGATTCACAACATTCTATATATATCTATATACCTATGTCCCAGGTCACATCTATAACAATCTCGTATCAGGGGACCGGCAAGGTATCAATCATCTCAATCGACTCACATCCGTATACCAACATATCACCAGGTCATCATATCGAATCGTACATTCTTTTTATCACATTTTATCTCACATCGAATCAAAATTTATATATATAAATTCTACCTTTACTATAAGGACACTTATCTAATCTAACATACTCACCCGAACCATACAAACAGTTTTGAAAGATGCGAATCGTAGTTTTGAAAGTAGGGGCTACGGTGTTTTTAAAGCAAGATGTCATTTGAAAATCCGTAACGTCCCTCAGGGTATCTGTTTAAAAGATGCATACGATTCTCCAGTTTGGAAATAGGTATGGTTCGGATGACACATCTACGTCGACTATCTAGTCCTATAGTACCCTAAACGGCAATATCATCAAATATCATCCTCAAATCCCGTCATCACGTATTAGCCGTATCACATCACTTCTAACTATCATTTATGTCTATCTATAGTTTTCTATTAAAAGTTTCCTTAACCATTTACTATGAATCGGTTTCCATCAAAAACTTGCGGGGGTGATATACGCCATCCACCCGACATCCCCCGTGGATATAAATCCACCCGCCTTGCTTCTTACTTGCCGAAGTCGATGACGCCATGCTCCGTCGCCTAGGAATCCATGCGAAGGTACCTACAATAATACATAATCGCAATCGTTTATTAAAATCGAATCCGGAAAACCGATACGGCACACGGTGCGCTCATAGATTAGAACCTATGGCCTACGCGTGCAAAAACAATCAAACAACCCTTGTTGTCGATGTACAAACATCCAACAACCCAAAACAAATCCAAATAGCAAAACCAAACATTTCAAAATACGGAAAACATAGCCAAAAACACCCCAATGTGCTCCCAGATTTTGACTCAAGTCAAACTAGCCAATTTTGCATATGGGGTTGCTCTAGATATCACCTAAGGGACCCACCAACCAAAAATCAACAAATTCCACCAAAATTGGGCCGCAAATTGCGGCCAAAATGAATAAATTTGCGGCCGGATTAAGGAATTTTGGTCTCGGGTTTCAGGGGTTGCTTCATAATCACCTGCACATATCTCTGTCACGGGAACTTATTTTATGGTGGTCTCAGGTCATCCCAGATTCTTATATACCATCACTAAATCCACAAAAACCTGATATCGACGAATCTAAAGTTCGTATTTTGGGGTTTGGTCACTGGTCCAGGTCAAGAATTGGTCTCTAGGGCCTTGTAACAGCCACCAGGCATCACCCATTCCATACAACAATCAAACCCTTATCTAGGAATTTCCAAGTTCACAAATCCACACTTTAACCCAAGTCTAACTAACTAGAATGCTAGGAAAACAAAACTACCCTAAATGAAAAGATATATACCTCATGGTTACTCCCAAACAAAACCCTAGAAGTCCCAATGTTGTCAAAATCTCACTTTGCTTGGTTCATTGCGATGAGGGTGAGGAGGTGATCATCTTTTGTGAAGGAGGTATAGGGTTTTGATGAGATTTTGGAGATGGATCATGAGGGTAGAATGAGGGGCTTGAGGATGAAGAAGGAAATCAAAGAAATGGTGGGGGAATGGATATGGGGCAGCACTCTCTCCCTTTCTCTCATTCTCTCTCCTAGCATGCTCACTCTCATCATTATGTCTCCTCTCTCTCCTCAAGTCATCATGACACCTTTTTTTTCCCACCACAATAAAACCATAACACATAACACAAATGAAATGAAATAACATGTAACATGTCATGGTGCACTAGTCATGGAAAACTGTAGAAACACGGATTTGGCTTAATCGCGATTAGCAGTGCACTAATCGGGTTTTTATCAAAACTGCATATAATAAATTTTAAAAATGCCAAATCCTTTAAATATATTTTTAAATGAATAAATCGTTTTAATTTTCAATTATTTCACAATTATTGGTACATATTTATACCTTTTTTCGAAAACCCCAATTTCGCAAATGGGGCAGTTTTCGGGAAATATTTTATTTTAATATTAAATTCCAAAAATAATATTTCATATTTACTGAAATGTTACAGTAATGGTGTATTGGCCTTTTTCCATTTGGGGTATGCACTGGAAACAGCTGCATGACTTTTGAATCTGGTTCCATCTAAATTAGTGCCTTGATTCTATTTGGATATAAAATGGTTACATATCTTGAGATTGTTAAGATATGGAATTATCCGGTTTCTTTTTAAAAGCAGAATCCGGACAAACTCAAGACACGCTTCAGTAATGACGGTTTTTTGATTATCCCAAGCATTCGCTTGGATTTTGTTTCTACCATTTTCAAGATCAATAGTTACATTGTTCTTGACTCGCCACATTTTTATAAAAGGAATCTTTTTGCAAAAGAAACTAGTAGGAGTATGGTAGAATTGGAAGTGATTCCAAAACCACAAACGGTTACCAAAAATTTAGTAGAACCTAAGAATTCAATTGGACTTGACAAACCATTAGCCACTCCGCAGAGTTAAGTAGGTGACCTCAGCCACTCGAGAGGTATTTCGGTTTTCTCGTAGATGGTGACAGAAAGGTCAGCATCATGGTGATGATGACCCTACTAATTATCAGCAGGTCATAGAAAGTGGTAACTTCCAGGAGGCCAGATGCTTCATATCCAAGATGGACTCCATACACTTCAGCAAATTATGGATTTTGGGCTTTGCTGGGTGCTCCTGAAGGGGTAAAACCCATTAGGAGCAAGTAGGTCTTTCAAGATCTGTACAGGTGGAAAGGTACTAACCTAATATGGCTTGACTTGTTGTAAATGTTTTTATCAAATACCCATTGTAGACTATGATGAGACTTTTATTTCAGTGTCTATGCTAAAGCCTATATGGATATGACTTGGCACTGCTATTCTTGACTATGATATCTGGCAGGTGGATGACTATAACGTCTTTCCAAATAGGAATTTGGAAATGTACGTATATATGACTCTGCCAGAAGGTTATCGTAGTCAGTGGGAGCAGCGGAAGGTGTGCAAATTGCTTATGTCTATTTGTAGAGCATGGATAGCTGAGACGGATCATCTGTTTTTGGATGTGACGGTCAAGATGATTGACTTCGTCAAAACAATAGATGAACATAGTAAGAAAAATGCAGGGAGTAGTGTCCTAGGTTTTGGATGACATACTCCAAATAGGAAATGATATTCCTATACTACTGTCACGACCCGAAATAGCCCATGACTGGCACTTGAATCATATGAAGCCTATAGGACCCAATCTAATTCAAGTAAGCCAAAAGCCCAGAAATCTAAAACCATTTTAAGTAATAAATAAAGGAAAACTAGTTTTAAAGAGCGAAGAAAACATGTTTTAAAACAAGGGTTTTTAATTAACATAAGCCGAATATGCATTTTAAAAATCTCATGTCTTTTCTGAAAATTTCGGCAGAGTTTCCTTTGTAAATAATGGCCCCGAACGGGGTACAACATGATAAAAGCATATATACAATGATAAAAGGCATCCCCAAGCGGGAGCTAGCTCTTCGTCAATCGACGGTCACAACCACGCAAGCAATATAATATACAACGCCAAAGGGCGATGATCAAAACTCAAAGGAAAACTCCATATTAGTATGAAAACCATAATACTACAACGCGTGACTCTAAGGTCGAAATAATACATAACTGGTTTTCTAAGTCTGAAACAATATACAAGTTTGGTTGATGTAATTACTAGATACAACTGATAAAATAAATACAAGGGTGGTCACGATGCGAGTGAACCCACCTACCAATGCAATCACCCAGAAAGGGCGGTGTGCCAGAAAAGCCGCAATGGAACCTGTACGGCAAAACCTGCAAGAACTGTGGCACAACGGGGGTGAGTTGCCAACTCGTGAATAGAAAATATCGCAGAGTAGAAATCGTATGCATGACATAATTCTAGGTCAATACGATCAGTAATAATAAATCCTCAATATGAATAAGTCTGAAGCATGATAAGGTGGCAATGTAACATCTATACATGAGTGTAGTGCCAAGTGCTCGTGCCAGTGCCTCAGGTAATAACATATCATAAGTATGAGGTATGATCAATGTCGACCATGTCATGAAGTTTAAAAGTACGTGGATACCATCCAACTATGTGATCAATGTCAATATATGTATGTGGAAATTGTCCACGTGTCACCCAATGACAATAAGCATCACGCATGTAAATATCATAAACATATGCATGGAAGTATGAGGATGTAAATCAACATGTGTCGCTCACGACATATCAAAATCATGGAACCTGAGTGTCAAGCATCGACACTCGAAAACATCATGAAACTTGTGCCTAGCATCGGCACGTAAATCCTCATATATCGGGCTCCGTCAGTCTGGATCAGCCCATATCATCTCTCAACTCCGGTCGGTATCCTCCGGATATTCGCCGAGCTCAAATACAATCACCGGTAGGTAGTAGTCCCTCTACCAGGCTCACCGTCTGCAACACAGCGATCCGTTCTCACCCCGGGATACTATACCGGGCCCACCATGTACCCGCAATCGACATCATCCGCTCCTCGAATTGGGTTTCACATGTCGCTCTCAGCACCGAGAAAACACATGGTGGACGCACTGAAATATCATATCAAGGGTAACCGGGTTTTTAAAATAATTTCATACTCTCTTTTGAAATATCCACGGTTCCCAAATCCAGAAATATCATGGAAACAACATATCTCAATGCGTATAATCAAAAGCATGATGTATGCGACATGTAAAAGAAATGTAAGCATATCCGTATATCATGCAATATGGAATAGTAATATGCACATATTGAGGGAAACCGCTCTTTTAAAATGAATCAGTTTTAAAGAGTATCTTGTGGTTCCCAAATCTCTAAATCCAGCGAGAATCATCTATGTATGTGCGAATATGTATGTATGCACGTATGGGTGTACAATAGGTATGTACATAAGTATGCCATGCAAGAGATCATATCCTGAATGCAACATTACTACAGTGTAGTGACATGGCAATTATCGATGATGAAGTGTGTGAGCCGGCAAGCAGGTGTACGTGGAACATGTGCATCATCGATAATGGTGCTGGTGTCCTAACAGCATGAGTTTAATATAGCAATAACCATTTGCAAATGCAACGCGATGCGAATAACAAGAACATGCAGGAAACGACTAATAAATGCAACAATGACGCATCTGCATCAATATAAAAGGTCATACAGTTTACCATTTGAAATAAGACGAATCGGGGTTTTTAGTAAAATAAAGGCTACGGTGTTTTTTTTAGAAAAGACGCGTCTTTTGAAAATATCCGTAGAATCCCTTTGCCTGTCTTTAAAATACTCTCGATTCGCTAGTTTTTAAATAGGTATGACTCGGGTCTAGTTTAACATTTACTAGCAAGACTACGGCTCCAACTAACAAGTCAATCAAAAGGGGTATGGAAACCATCTAAATCTGAGTCGATATAATATATATATAAATGTAAATATAATAGTAGGTGATCCCGCCTCAAATGTACCGCGTATGATACAATATCATATGACATCCTCGAGTCAGGAGTGCGGATCTATCATCAATATGAAGTTCGTACGGTAAATCATCGTACGACATCCCAAAAGCTGGGTACGGGTCAATATCACATTCCTCTCATCAATTATCAAGTATCCTTATCATCATATCTCATGATCTGGGGTACTGATCTAAGTCTAGTACGAATCGATACCCTCTAAATAAGTATAAATGCGTGTGTGAAACACACGTCTAAAAGCCCTCTAAAATCACCTGTCGTATCCCAAATACGAATCACATCATATCACCGATCTCATGGCACTATGCCCAATATCATCGACTCATCTCCAAATATCATCCACTATCCTCATCATGTAGGTATATGTGTAGCAATAAGCATGTGTGTGCGTGTGAGTGTAAACCTATTCTAGGGTTCGCAACTAGGAACTATACTAGTTTACTTCTACGCACTAATCTAACTTGGTACACCTAATCTCATCTCAAATATCCACGACACACAATAAGCTATCATACACACACACACACACACACACACACACACACTAAACATCGAACTGCGGGGGTGCTATACACCATCCACCCGACTTCCCCCGTAGATATAATCTACTCACCTTGCGTCTTGCTTGTCGATGTTGATGTCGCCATCATCTTCTTCATCATCTCGAATCGTCGTGGGGTACCTACATATCACACGTATCGCATCGCATTAAAACCAAATCAAAACTAAAACGACACACGAAAAACAAAACGATACGCTAAGGCCTATAGGTTAGAACCTATGGACTACGCTTTCGAAACCATCAAACGACCCTCGATCTCGTCGTGCAAACGTCAAGTGATCGAGGTAAAACACTAATACGCAAATCCAGAATTTAAAATACGAAATACGGAAACATGCATCAAAACAGCAACTTAAGAAAAGGTTCCCAGATTTCACCCTAGGTAAAATTAGACAATTTTGCATATGCCAGGAGTCTAATTTATAGATGTAGGAGCTACAGAACCAAAACGAGCCAAATCCTCACTGGTCTGGCCGCAATTTGCGGCCAGAATGGATTTATTTGCGGCCGTGTTAGGGAGCTAGGGGCTAGGGTTTTGCTGGTGGCTTCCTAGGTGTCTGCATGTCTCTCTGTGTTCACAAAATGATTTTCAGAGTCTCGGGGTGATAGCAGATTCCAATTTCCCTACACAATTCTCACAATTTTCCGTATCTGCAGAATTCAAAGTTCGCAACCTGGGGTTTGTCTAAGGTTTTAATCCAAAATAACATCACTACAGGGGTTGTAGTCCTTAATCACACCTCAATTACACTTTCTCTACTCAAGTGGCACCCTAAACCCTAGCTAGAATTCTCAAAGTTCACCAAAACCACTCGATATCGGTTCTAATCTAATATGGGGGTATAAGAAATGGAAATACCAAGCTAATGGTTCAGAAAATACCTCATTTGGCAACTCAAGAAAATTCTTGAGTTGCCCCAAGTGTCCAAAACCTTTCCTTTCTTGGTCCAAAGTGTTTCCCTTGAGCTTGTGCATCATTTTTGTGAAGTGGGGATTATGTTTTGGAGTTGTTTTGGGTGTGCGTGTGATGCTTGAAGATGGAGGATGAAGAGGGGGCAGCAGCAGCAGCTGAAGAAGGAGAGGGATAGGAATGAGTGAAGAGTGAAGGGGAATGGCTAAGGCTTTGTTCAAAGGTAAACTCTACCTTTCTCTCTCTCACCCATACCTCAATATAAAACTCTTTTCCCTTTTTCTTTTCTTTTCTTTTTCTCATTCTCTCTAATAATTCACAACCATGGTATAAACATGAAGGAAAGCCATGAAAATAAATAATAAGTGTAAAAATGATATGGTGTATGTTTTGCACAAAACCTGCTTAAAATCCGATTAGCGATTTTTAATCGCGATTAGCATTAAATTAGCATATAATTAATCATAAAAACTTAAAAATGGCATAATTCCATAAAACACTCTCTTTGAGTAATTTTCCAAAATTTTCCCCATTTATCGGTATTTAATTATACCGAAATATTAAAATATTCATTAAAATAATATTGAATTATAAAAATTCCCAAAAATAATATTTTATTTTTTTGAAATGTTACAACTACAATCGGTCAAACTTTGGTTGTCACATGGTATTTTCTCCACGATGGATATGGATAATATATCAGGAATTCTGGTGACTAAATCTATGGCTTTAGATCTACATTTGGGAAGTTTCCCAAATCGGTTATTTAGACAGCATTCTAAAAGTGTTTTAGAATGGACGACTCCTGGCATGTTGGTGTAATCGTAGGTGATGGAGTCACCCTCTCTAAAGAGATATCTTCTAGACTGATGAGGAGAGGGACTGGCATGAATGACATATCATTTGCTTAGGCAATTGAGTCAATCATGTAATGTCTTGTACAAAACCAGATAGATAATGTATCTAGGATTCTAGTTTTAGATCTAGATCTGGGAAGTTTCCCAATCGGGTACTTAGACAGCATTCTAAAAGTATTTTAGAATAGATGACTCCTGGCGTAGTGGTAAACCCACAGGTGATGGAGTCACCCTCTCTAAAGAGATATCTTCTAGACTGATGAGGAGAGAAATTGGCATGAATGACATATCATTTGCTTAGGTAATTGAGTCAATCATGCAATGTCTTGTACATAACCAGATAGATAATGTATCAGGGATTCTGGTTTTAGATCTAGATTTGGAAAGTTTCCCAATTGGGTACTTAGATAGTATTCTAAAAGTATTTTAGAATGGACGACTCCTGACGTGGTGGTGTACCCGTAGGTGATGGAGTCACCCTCTCTAAAGAGATGTCTTCTAGACTGATGAGGAGAGGGACTGGCATGAATGATATATCATTTTCTTAGGCAGTTGAGTCAATCATGCAATATCTTGTACAAAACCAGATGTTACTTATACACTTGCTGTAGCAAGCAGATATTAATCCAATCCTGGAGAAACAAAGGAAAGTTATTATGAACATAAGAGAATGTTCTTGGTATAAGATAACGGTAGCCTCCTTTGGGAGGCGGTTATCAGTTCAGGCTTCTAAGGTGACCTAGATGACAGAGATGCTATCAGAGTTTTGAGTTTAGCCTCTTCTGAGTATCAATATGTTGGATAGTGTTCCAATAGGGATACTAAGGTAATCATGGTGCAGGATACTGGTTATGACTCAACAGAGGATACATCCCAAGAAGTTTGTTGGATGGAGTTGTTCATTGATGAACCTGGTCCCATCAAGTATCCAAACAAATTCTTAAAGCGGGGTATCGCTCAGTTTGGGAAATTGTTGATCTCCGTAAAGTTGAAATATAGAGAGATGAAGTTGGAACATTGTAGCGGATCCACTCACTGAGGCTATTTCTCGAATACATTAAGTTTCATAAATATAATTTGCGAAACCGATTGGTAGAGAAGTTGGGTATTCGGTAGCACACGAGCTTTGGGTACATGATACCGCAATAATTGGCCTTAAGTGCAAGTGGTAGATTGTTGGATATATGCCATCAAAGCAGTTATTATGATTGTAAGTAGGCGATTATGATAATTGAAAGAGGACCTATACAAGTAGAACAGTCTTGCTCGAAATGATAGTATGCTATCTGGTTTGTCTTCATCATTAATGAAGCCCATATGATTCTTGCTTGACTACCAGCATTATGATGGGATCATATACGTAGGAGCTGGGTTGTCCATAAGCACATCCTTAAATGTCCTTAGTCGTGAGAGTATCGAGACTGGGCATCGATATTCTGGAGTAGACTAGTGTATACGTTTCTAGACCCCAACGAGAGACGGTGTCCGGTCTCACAAGCCATTGGTGTTGTGTCACCTAAGATAGTATACAGGTGCTTACTGGAGATGAGTACACCGGACGGACTCGCCGAGAACTTCTAGATGGTATTATATTTATCGTCAGATGGAAGTTTTTAGGTGGAATGAGTACAGGTTAGTCCTTTGACCTGAGATCGCCATTTATCTCGTGTTAGTTCCTACTGTATTTTGATTACTACCCTACCACGGCTCAAAGGAGTCGTGCAAACAGGTTTTAGTTGGGTACAGTCCCGAGCCATATGGAGGCAGTGATCGATTGTCAGGGATTCGTTTCTCCTGGTATTAGGAGTCGATGTCGTGCTGTGTTCAGTTGGTTATCACCCTAAATCCGTGGCTACGGTGGATGAGATTTACTGATATTCGATTAGTAATATCTCTGTTGATGATGAGCTTGACTTAGACACGACTTATCGGGTTAGTAGGGGCCTGACATTATCCTCCCCCTAGACCCGATATACGATACTCTTAGACAAAGAGACCGAACTGTACGGAGATTGTCACATTCAGGCTTAGTAAGGTAAGGATGCACATGATTGTCGACCCCCCTTTCGGCAAGTACCTGGGTAGGCATTACGTACAGATAGTGCCGCTGACGTGCTTGTGGTTAAACTTATTGCCAGCATATTGTCGAGTTTTTAGAGTCCCGTACGGAGGGGTTTTCCGGTTCAGGCGATAGATGTAGGATCCATACGTTAGTACGTGTAGGGGTCCGATTAAATATGTGTACGGGATACACGGAATTTAATCGGACGGTTGATAATACTAGCCGGCTTAGGATTAAGCTGGATTATTAAATCAGGTTTTGATTTAATAATTTATATATATATATATTAGTATTATTGTTCACTATTCATTTTCTCTCTTTGGTGCTATCCGTATTTTTATACGGATATGCGTATATGTAGCGATACATGTACCGGGTGAAGTGTTCCGTATTTATACGGAAATGCTTCTAGAAGAAGGACACCTCATATTTGATTTTCTATTTAGAAAATTAAATGGAAATGAGGTGGAGGGTGAGGTGGCATGAAGCATTGTTGTAGATATGTTGTAAGGTATGCCTTTGGGATTTTAAATTGATAAAATCATTTGGATGCACTATTGATCCATGCTTGCAAATAGAATCCATTCACTTTCTACACTTGATTTTTGATTCTACAATTCTAGTTCATGCTTCATGGGAGATACTCTCTCAAGACTTAGACATATTTCCTCACCTCCTTCTCCTTCTTCTTCTTGCTCTCTTGAGCATGGTTATAGAGAGAGAAAATTAGTGGAAAAATTCCTACATCACCCACAATTCATCTTTAGCAAGTTTATAGCGTCGGTCGGAGCCTTTTTTGGTTTCCCTCGGGTGGACATTCTTCGGCAAGGGTGGTCATCTTTCAAGCGCGTTCCCGGCATCTACGAGCTTGGAGAGGTCTTCCACAATTAGGTGGACATGCGTCGAAGGTCGTATTTTTGTACTCTTGCATGTTATGGTTTGCTAGTTTAGGTGTTTGGAATGAATTCTTGGGTATATGTGTTTTGTGTTTGCATAAAATTTTAATTATCGCTTCCGCCTTGGCCGCGGCTTCCGCAGCGGGAGCACCTAACATCAACAGTTCCCACTGTGCTTAGACTACTACCCTACCACGGCTCTACTGATTCGTGCAAACAGGTTTTAGTTGGGTACAGTCCTAAGCCACATGGGGGCAGTGAGCCATCATCAGGGATTCGTCTCTCCCGGTATAGGGAGTCGATGTCGCGCTGTGTTCGGTTGGCCATCACCATAAGTCCATAGCCAGGACGGATGTGATTTACTGATTGGAGATCATTAGTTTCTCGGTTTGGTAATGGGCTTGACACTGACACAACTTATCGCGTTATTAGGGGTCTGACGTTATTTACCCCCTAGACCTGATATGCGATACTCTTAAACGAAGAGACCGGAATGTATAGAGATTGTCACATACAGGCTCAGTAGGGATACATACGAGTTTACTTGTCGACTTTCCTTTTGTTCAATACCAGGGTAGCCGTACATACAGCTAGTGCCGCCGACGTGCTTGTGGTTAAACCCACTGCCAGCGTATTGTCGAGTCTTTAGAGTCTCACACAGAGGGTTTCCTGGTTTAGGAGAAACGATATAGCATGTGCGTATTTTGATACGCACCCAGCTTCGATTAAATCATGCATTTACTGTGTTAGTTATATATATGCCCTAGAGGTCATTACTATACATGAGATGTATATTGTAGTGGATGCTTGGACATCTATAGGGAGGACTTTCTTGCTCGACATGATAGTATGCTATCTGGTTACTCTTTACCTTAACGTGTACACCGATTGTCTCTCTGCTACATGTTGGTAAAGCCCTTAGGATGTGTACTTGACTACCTGGACTATGATGCGGATCATACTAGTGGGGACATGGTAGTCCATAAGTACATCCTTCAAGGTTCCTAGTCGTGGGTGTATCGAGACGGGGCATCGATATACCAGAGTAGACTAGCGTATAGCTTCTCGACCCATATAGATGGGCGTTGGATGATCCCATATCCATTGGTGTTTGACATCAGAGATGATATATGGGTGCTTAGTGGAGACTGGGTACACTGGACGGACTCGCCGAGAACTCCCAGATGGTATTATACCTTACATCAGATGACAGTTCTCTGGTGACACTGGTACAGGTTAGTCTGTAGACCCGAGATCGTCATAGAGTCTTGTGTGATTCCCACCGTGCTTTGATTTCCACCTTACCACGTCCAAGAGGGCGTGCAAAATGGTGGTTTTTGGGTACAGTCCCGAGTCACATGGAGGTAATGAGCGATAGGAGGGGTTTCATCTCTCCCGGTATTGGGGGTTGATGTTGCGCTGTGCTTGATTGGCCATAACAGGGAAGTCCCTAGCCAGGGCTGGTTTAGAGATTTACTGGTAAGTGTTACCAGTAGTTTCTCGACCCGTTATGAGCCTCATATCGGCATGAATTATCGGTTATTGGGGTCTGACGTTTACCACCCCTAGACTTGATATGCGACATATCAGACGAGGAGACCGGACTGTACGGTACCGTCAGGCTTTTTGCAGGAGTTGGAGCGGGCTTGCTTGCTGATCTTCTGATCGCTCAATACCCGGGTAGCCGTTACGTCCAGCTAGTACCGCTGACGGCTTGTGAGTGCTTGATATGATCATCACCTACTGCCGGCGTATTGACGAGTGTTTAGAGTCCTACATAGAGGTTTTACTGGCTCAGGCAAAACGAAATAGGAGCACATATGTGATATGTGCGGGACCGAGAATAATGCGAGTATGTGATACCGTATTCTATTCTCGCGATGTTTGTATTGATCGGTTATATGTGATATAACCAGGTTATCGAATAAAGGGTTGATTCGATAAGTCGATATGTTGGATGTTAGTCGGTTATATATGATATAACCGAATTATTAAGTCAAGTGTTGATTTAATAATTTAGTGTATAATTGTATATATGATATACTAATTTACATTAACTAACATTGGTTCACTTAAGCATTTGTTTTTCTCACTTGTGCACAACTTAATATATATGTGATATATGTTTATTTGTGTTCATTTTGTATCATGGTTGTTGATACAACTTACATGGGTGTATAAGACTTATACCATACTAATTATAGTGTTAGGTTTTTATATTTCAAGTAATTCTAAAATTAGTGGATGATGAGCTCACATGCATGAAGCTTCATGAAGCTTAGGGTTGCCTTGACTTAGTCTACTAGTTTTGGATTACTTGAGATATTAATTAACCTAACTATTGTAATGTATCCATGGTTATGTCTCTACATGAGTTAATATATGATATAAACTCACCCATGGTTCACTCTCTCTCTATGAGTTAGTTTTTCATTCTCATTTTTGAGCTCATCTTCTTCCTCCTTCAAAAGCTTGCTAGGGTTTGATAAAGAGAGAGAAATATAGTGAGAAAAGAAATTCTAAAGTGTACCCATTTCCTATTTCATCATCCTCTACTAGACTAGCACTTTAGTTTAGGGTGTTTGCTTCACTAATTCTCTAGTTAGTGAAGTAGAAGTTTGAGTTCGTATTCCCTCGACGTAGATCATCTTCGGCCTCGAAGACTTCAAGTAAGGACGCTTCTTTCGCCTCGTGAAGCCATGCAAGAGCCCGAGAGAACCATGATCGCAGCGAAGGGACTACGACAAGGAGCTTTAGAAGTGAAGGACCGATCTACAAAGGTTGTATTTCGTATTCACTTAGTAGTAAATGTTATTTACTTACATGTGTAACCCTAATTATCTAGCAAAGATCTTGTTTAGGGTTGTTCAGCACGGCTAAAATTTTAATCGGGCATGGTTGATGCCTTGTAGAACCTTGTTAGAGTGCCTAGTAACCCTACAGTGGTATCAGAGCCTAGCTAGAGCATTAGGCGACGTGTATACGAAGTTAAAACTCCGATCGAACCCCGATATATCGAACTAGACCCCCTCTCTGGAAATTTTGTAAAAATGTGATTTTTTCTGCATTAAAAATACTCAAAAAAATTAGCAAGGAATTCTAAGAGTTACTATAAAACAAGACATCCTAATTCCACCAAAGCGCCGCGGAACCTCGGCAATAGCTTGCTTGCGCGGCGGTTCCGCGGCGGTTCCGCGGCGGAATAGTAGAATTAGGGTTAGTGTTTTGTGCAGTAATATCCGTAGGTACTTGTACATTCTTCTGGGTATTTTTTAATCTGACTCAAGTGTTGAGTGTTCTGGGGATTATTTTGTATTCGTTGATTCGATCGAAAATTTTAATTTCGTGTTTTTTCCTGGTAATTTTTAGAACGTATTAAAAAGTTCGAACGGATATCAATAACTCACTTTTTCCCCTGCCGGAAAATTTCCAAGTGTTGGATTTTTAAAAGTGAAGGAACGATCTACAAAGGTTGTATTTCGTATTCACTTAGTAGTAAATGTTACTTACATGCATGTGTAACCCTAATTATCTAGCAAAGATCTTGTTTAGGGTTGTTCGGCACGGCTAAAATTTTAATCGGGCATGGTTGATGCCTTGTAGAACCTTGTTAGAGTGCCTAGTAACCCTACATATTGCACGTACTTTAATCGGGTGTTTTGATAATACTGGCAAGTTTGAAAGATAGCTGGATCATTATGAGCTAGTATTATATTTCTCATTATCTCTCTTTTTGGGTATTCGTATTTTGATACGAATATGGTATTTATGCGAATACGAGTATTTGTATAAATACGAGTATTTGTATTTTAATACGAATACGAGTATTTTTATTTTTATACGAATATGGGTTTTCGTATTTTTATACGAATACGATATTCGTATTTTGATACGAATACGGATAAATGTATTTTGATACATACTTGATTATATATGTGTGTGTGAGAGTGTGCATTTATACACACTCTTTCCATTCTTTTGTAGAAGCTATGAGATAAGTGTGGGCTCATGACTCATGTCATGAGTCACATGGTGCCTCACTCTCTTGATTAAAAAAGATGAAAGAAAAAGAAAAGATAATGATCTCATTCATAACTTCTTCTTCTTGCTCTCTTCTCTTTAATGGTGAGCTTCCTTTTTGAGATTGGAAAATTTGTAAAGAGAGAAAAACAATGAGATTCTTCACTACATCACTCTCACCATCACTTCTTAGCAATTTTTGATTATGAGTTGCTTCACTTGATTCATTAGTGTGAAGTTAGAGCTTGATTCATGTTCTCTCGGTTGGATCATCTTCGACGAGGAAGATCGGCATCCAAGCTCGTTCCCGACGACTTCGAAGCCTTACGAGAGTCCTTGGAGTGGTGTAGGGGTATTCTTGTAGGGTTCCTAAGCACACCCATGAGGTTCTACAAGTGATCAAACATGGCCAATTCAAAAATTTTCTATGTGCCAAGTGACCCTAAGCAAGATCGTAACTAGAGGATAGGCGAAATCGATAACAAGTTAACAACTTTAACTAAAAGGGAAGTGACGACAACCTTTGTAGATCCGGTCCTCCACTTCCTTAGCTCCGTGACGATGTCCCCTCGCTGTGATCATCGGATCCCGGACTCTAGCGTCGGCTTCATCGGAGAAATGGGCGGGCTAGGTCGTCGACTTCGATGCCGAAGATGATCTACGTCGAGGCAACTCAAGATCAAGCTCCAACTTCACCAAGTCATGAAACTTATGAAGAAAACACCCTATAATACATGGCAAGTGGTAGAGGATGAAGAAATAGGAAGTGGGTTCACTTTAGAATTGGATTTCTCACTCTTTTTCTCAAGGCACCATTGAAGGTAGCAAGCTTCTTTCTTCTTGAAGAAGAAGAAGAAGAAGAGAAAGAATATATGATAAGAATTATGAATAATAAAAAATAAAATCATTCTTATCATTATGCAACTTTGGGTTAGTTTAACAAGTGTAGAGAATAAACTAGGGTTAGGTGAATGGTTAGGTTTAGGAAAGAAACAAAGTGGTCAAAGCTTCATGAAGCTTCAAGGTAAAAACAAAAGAAGCCACCATTTTGTTTCTTGCCCTAAAATAAATAAATAAAACAAATAATTAAGAAAAGATAACAAAACCCTAACCATTCACTTAACCATGGTTTAAAGTAAACATACACCCAAGTTTGCATGTATCATCAAACATGATACAAACTAGTGCACAATACTATATTATATATACAATGTGCACATCAAGTGAGAAAATCCATCTTTAAGTGAACAAATACTAGTTAATGTAAAGTAATATATCTAATATATAATTATACATTAAATCATTAAATCAACACTTGATTTAATGATCCGGTCATATCGCATTTGACCGACTAATATCCAATGTATCGACTTATCGAATCAATCATCGATTCGATAACTAGGTTATATCACATACAACCAATCGATACATTCATCGCGAGAATAGAATACGGTATCACATACACGCATTATTCTCGGTCCCACACATATCTCATATGCTCTCCTATTTCGTTTCGCTTGAGCCAGGAAACCTCTGTGTATGACTCTAAAGACTCGTCAATACGCCGGCAGCAGATGATGATCATATCAAACACCCACAAGCCGCAAGCGGTCTGCTAAACGTAACGGCCACCCGGGTATTGAGTGATCAGAAGATCGACGAGCAAGCCCGCTCACACTCCTGTGAATCCAACCAGTAACACTTACCGTACAGTCCGGTCTGTTCATCTGATATGTCGCATATCTCGCCTAGGGGTGGTAAACGTCAGACCCCAGTAGCTCGATAAGTCATGCCGATATAAGGTCCATAACATAATGTGAAACTACTGATAACTCTTACCAGTATATCACTGCAACCCTGGCCAGGGATTTCCAGTTATGGCCATTCGAGCATAGCGCAACATCAACCCCCAATACCGGGAGAAACGAATCCCCTCATATTACTCATTGCCTCCATGTGAATCGGGACTGTACCCAAAAACCACCTGTTTGTACGACTCAGTAGAGCCATGGTAGGGTGGAAATCAAAGCACAGTGGGAGACACACAAGACTCTATGACGATCTCGGGTCAACAGACTAAGCTGTACCAGTGTCACTAGAGAACTGCCATCTGACGTGAGGTATAATACCATCTGGGAGTTCTCGGCGAGTCCGTTCAGTGTACCCAGTCTCCACTGAGCACCTGCATACCATCTCTGATGTCAAACACCAATGGATATGGGATCATCCATCGCCCATCACATGGGTCGAGAAAATATACGCTAGTCTACTCTGGAATATCGATGCCCCGTCTCGATATTCCCCGACTAGGAACATTGAAGGATGTACTCATGGACCACCCAGGCCCCACTAGTATGATCTACATCATATTCCTGGAAGTCGAGTACACATCCTAAGGGCTTTATCAACATGTAACAGAGAGACAGAAAGTATACATGTTAAGATAAAGAGCAACCAGATAGCGTACTATCATGTCGAGCAAGAAAGTCCTACCTATATATGTCCCAGCATCCACTACAATATACATCCAATGTACAGTAATGGCCTCTAGGGATACATATAACTAACAATCTCCCACTTGCACTAGGGCCATCTGTAGCAGTGGTTGCAGTATCACATACTCAACCATCCCATAAAAGTCTCACTTTGGGAAAAGGCCTTTGTGAGTGGATCCGCCGTGTTGTCCTCTGAGTCTACTCTCCTTACCTCGATCACCCTGGAGATCAACTATCTCCATGATCAGGTGATGCTGCCTCAGAATATGTCTGGGTCACTGATGGGACCATGGTTCCTGGGCCAAAGCCTCTCTTCCATTGTCACACAATGGTAGGAACCTAGTTCATCTTATGAACCAATATACACCCAAACTGCCTCTTTGGTAGTATCTTCGATAGCGATGTCACCAGCCTTTATCGTCTAGTTTGCCACGGTATCTAGCTTGGAACTCTTCCAACATACCGTCCCTCCACTGAGGGTTAAGACAATGCCTGCGACTGACATTTAGTCGTGCTTATCACCCTGGAACCTTTCCAGTGATTCTCCCCAGGATCAACTGATACCATCTCACTACAACTAGTGAGAATCCTGACATCCATTTAGATCTATCTCATAGACCCAAATCTCAGGATTTAGGAGGTATCACTTTGATCCTATATGGAGAATCTATGTGATAAGAGGAGATCGACCGATCGTAGCATAGGAAACTCCTTTCCTATCAAGAGTATGTCATCCACATATTCTACGAGGATCATTACCATACTCCATACTGCCCTTTTGTACATACAAGGTTCATCTACCATTTTGATGAAGTCAAACTCTTTGACTGCCACATCAAAACAGATGTTCCAACTCCGCGATGCCTGCTTTATCCTGTAAAGCAACTTGCACACGTTTCCGCTGCTCCCACTGTTTACGAAGCCCTCTGGCTGTGTTCTTATAGACGTTCTCTTCTAAATCATTATTTAGAAATGTAGTCATGGCACCCAACAACCAGATATCGTAGTCATGGTATGTAGCAATGGTAAGTAGGATCTGGATGGACTTAAGCATAGTCCCTGGAAAAGGTTTCATCATTATCCACGCTTGGTTGATGACGAAAACCTTTAACAAGTCTAGCTTTGAAAGTCACAACTTTTCCATCTACACCAAGTAATCTTCTCAAGATATACTTGCTCCTGATGGGGATTTAACCCTTCAGATATCACAACCAAAGTCCATACTTTGTTGGTGTATATGGATTCCATCTCAGATCGCTAAGCATCCAGCCATTCTTACAGAGTCCCTACTCTCGATGACCTGCTCGAATCTAGTTGGGTCATCATCTCATGATGCAATCCTCGCTCCCACTGTCATCGAGAAACCGAAGTATCTCTCAGGCAGGTGAGGAACCCTACCAGATCGGCAGAGAGGCTGAGGTTCGTCGGGGACTATTGAATCCTTTGGTTCTGTCAAATCATCAGCTGCAGTTTTGTATAGCTGGAATTTTTCCAGCTCTACAGAACTGACCTTGCCTCGATCTTGTCCGGATTTTGCTTTTGACATAGGCCGGACAATCCCAAATCTTAACTTGCTTAAGAGATGGGTTCTTCCCATACCATATCTTATATGGAGTGGTAGGCACTGATTTGAATCGAATCTAATTCAATAGGTATGCATCTTCTCAAGTGCACAACCCCAAAAAGGGAATAGGTAACGCAGTATTACTCATCATAGAGCACACCATATCTAATGCGGTGTGATTGCTCCGCCCCGATACACCGTTGTGCTGTGGTATATTCAGAGGAGTAATACGGAGAGAGAATTCTATGCACAAGTATTCTCCTCCGTATTACTCCTCTGAATATACCACAGCACAACGGTGTATCGGGGCGGAGCAATTACACCACATTAGATATGGTGTGCTCTATGATGAGTAATACTGAGTTACCTATTCCCTTTTTGGGGTTGTGCACTTGAGAAGATGCATACCTATTGAATTAGATTCGATTCAAATCAGTGCCTACCACTCCATATAAGATATGGTATGGGAAGAACCCATCTCTTAAGCAAGTTAAGATTTGGGATTGTCCGGCCTATGTCAAAAGCAAAATCCGGACAAGATTGAGGCAAGGTCAGTTCTGTGGAACTGGAAAGGTTCCAGCTATACAAAACTGCAGCTGATGATTTGACAGAACCAAAGGATTCAATAGTCCCCGACGAACCTCAGCCTCTCCGCCGATCTGGTAGGGTTCCTCACCTGCCTGAGAGATACTTCGGTTTCTCGATGACAGTGGGAGCGAGGATTGCATCATGAGATGATGACCCAACTAGATTCGAGCAGGTCATCGAGAGTAGGGACTCTGTAAGAATGGCTGGATGCTTAGCGATCTGAGATGGAATCCATATACACCAACAAAGTATGGACTTTGGTTGCGATATCTGAAGGGTTAAATCCCCATCAGGAGCAAGTATATCTTGAGAAGATTACTTGGTGTAGATGGAAAAGTTGTGACTTTCAAAGCTAGACTTATTAAAGATTTTCGTCATCAACCAAGCGTGGATAATGATGAAACCTTTTCCAGGGACTATGCTTAAGTCCATCCAGATCCTACTTACCATTGCTACATACCATGACTACGATATCTGGTGGTTGGGTGCCATGACTACATTTCTAAATAATGATTTAGAAGAGAACGTCTATAAGAACACAGCCAGAGGGCTTCGTAAACAGTGGGAGCAGCGGAAACGCGTGCAAGTTGCTTTACAGGATAAAGTAGGTATCACGGACTTGGAACATCTGTTTTGATGTGGCAGTCAAAGAGTTTGACTTCATCAAAATGGTAGATGAACCTTGTATGTACAAAAGGGCAGTATGGAGTATGGTAATGATCCTCGTAGAATATGTGGATGACATACTCTTGATAGGAAAGGAGTTTCCTATGCTACGATCGGTCGATCTCCTCTTATCACATAGATTCTCCATATAGGATCAAAGTGATACCTCCTAAATCCTGAGATTTGGGTCTATGAGATAGATCTAAATGGATGTTAGGATTCTCACTAGTTGTAGTGAGATGGTATCAGTTGATCCTGGGGAGAATTACTGGAAAGGTTCCAGGGTGATAAGCACGACTGAATGTCAGTCGCAGGCATTGTCTTTACCCTCAGTGGAGGGACGGTATGTTGGAAGAGTTCCAAGCTAGATACCGTGGCAAACTAGACGATAAAGGCTGGTGACATCGCTATCGAAGATACTACCAAAGAGGCAGTTTGGGTGTATATTGGTTCATAAGATGAACTAGGTTCCTACCATTGTGTGACAATGGAAGAGAGGCTTTGGCCCAGGAACCATGGTCCCATCAGTGACCCAGACATATTCTGAGGCAGCATCACCTGATCATGGAGATAGTTGATCTCCAGGGTGATCGAGGTAAGGAGAGTAGACTCAGAGGACAACACGGCGGATCCACTCACAAAGGCCTTTTCCCAAAGAGAGACTTTTATGGGATGGTTGAGTATGTGATACTGCAACCACTGCTACAGATGGCCCTAGTGCAAGTGGGAGATTGTTAGTTATATGTATGCCCTAGAGGCCATTACTGTACATTGGATGTATATTGTAGTGGATGCTGGGACATATATAGGTAGGACTTTCTTGCTCGACATGATAGTACGCTATCTGGTTGCTCTTTATCTTAACATGTATACTTTCTGTCTCTCTGTTACATGTTGATAAAGCCCTTAGGATGTGTACTCGACTTCCAGGAATATGATGTAGATCATACTAGTGGGGCCTGGATGGTCCATGAGTACATCCTTCAATGTTCCTAGTCGGGGAATATCGAGACGGGGCATCGATATTCCAGAGTAGACTAGCGTATATCTTCTCGACCCATGTGATGGGCGATGGATGATCCCATATCCATTGGTGTTTGACATCAAAGATGGTATGCGGGTGCTCAGTGGAGACTGGGTACACTGAACGGACTCGCCGAGAACTCCCAGATGGTATTATACCTCACGTCAGATGGCAGTTCTCTAGTGACACTGGTACAGCTTAGTCTGTTGACCCAAGATCGTCATAGAGTCTTGTGTGTCTCCCACTGTGCTTTGATTTCCACCCTACCACGGCTCTACTGAGTCGTGCAAACAGGTGGTTTTTGGGTACAGTCCCGATTCACATGGAGGCAATGAGCGATATGAGGGGATTCGTCTCTCCCGGTATTGGGGGTTGATGTTGCGCTATGCTCGACTGGCCATAACTGGAAATCCCTGGCCAGGGTTGCAGTGATATACTGGTAAGAGTTATCAGTAGTTTCACGCTATGTTATGGACCTTATATCGGCATGACTTATCGAGTTACTGGGGTCTGACGTTTACCACCCCTAGGCGAGATATGCGACATATCAGACGAACAGACCGGACTGTACGGTAAGTGTTACTGGTTGGATTCACAGGAGTGTGAGTGGGATTGCTCGTCGATCTTCTAATCGCTCAATATCCGGGTGGCCGTTACGTTTAGCAGACCGCTTGCGGCTTGTGGGTGTTTGATATGATCATCATCTGCTGCCGGCGTATTGACGAGTCTTTAGAGTCCTACACAGAGGTTTCCTGGCTCAAGCGAAACGAAATAGGAGCGCATATGAGATATGTGCGGAACCGAGAATAATGCGTGTATGTGATACCGTATTCTATTCTCGCGATGAATGTATCGATTGGTTGTATGTGATATAACCTAGTTATCGAATCGAGGATTGATTCGATAAGTCGATACATTGGATATTAGTCGGTCAAATGCGATATGACCGGATCATTAAATTAAGTGTTGATTTAATGATTTAATGTATAATTATATATTAGATATATTACTTTACATTAACTAGTATTTGTTCACTTAAAGATGGATTTTCTCACTTGATGTGCACATTGTATATATGATATAGTATTGTGCACTAGTTTGTATCATGTTTGATGATACATGCAAACTTGGGTGTATGTTTACTTTAAACCATGGTTAAGTGAATGGTTAGGGTTTTGTTATCTTTTCTTAATTATTTGTTTTATTTATTTATTTTAGGGCAAGAAACAAAATGGTGGCTTCTTTTGTTTTTACCTTGAAGCTTCATGAAGTTTTGACCACTTTGTTTCTTTCCTAAACCTAACCATTCACCTAACCCTAGTTTATTCTCTACACTTGTTAAACTAACCCAAGGTTGCATAATGATAAGAATGATTTTATTTTTTATTATTCATAATTCTTATCATATATTCTTTCTCTTCTTCTTCTTCTTCTTCTTCTTCATCTTCAAGAAGAAAGAAGCTTGCTACCTTCAATGGTACCTTGAGAAAAAGAGTGAGAAATCCAATTCTAAAGTGAACCCACTTCCTATTTCTTCATCCTTTACCACTTTCCATGTAGTATAGGGTGTTTTCTTCACAAGTTTCATGACTTGGTGAAGTTGGAGCTTGATCTTGAGTTGCCTCGACGTAGATCATCTTCGGCATCGAAGTCGACGACCTAGCCTGCCCATTTCTCCGATGAAGCCGACGCTAGAGTCCGGGATCCGATGATCGCAGCGAGGGGACATCATCACGGAGCTGAGAAAGTGGAGGACCGGATCTACAAAGGTTGTAGTCACTTCCCTTTTGGTTAAAGTTAACTTGTTGTCGATTTCGCCTATCCTCTAGTTACGATCTTGCTTAGGGTCACTTGGCACATAGAAAATTTTTGAATTGGCCATTTTTGATCACTTGTAGAACCTCATGGGTGTGCCTAGAAACCCTACAGTGGTATCAGAGCGGTATATATGATATATCCTGCACCTTATTCGATGAGGAAAGAGCAACCAGATAGCGTACTATCATGTCGAGCAAGAAAGTCCTACCTATATATGTCCCAGCATCCACTACAATATACATCCAATGTACAGTAATGGCCTCTAGGGCATACATATAACTAACAATCTCCCACTGCTACAGATGGCGCTAGTGCAAGTGGGAGATTGTTAGTTATATGTATGCCCTAGAGGCCATTACTGTACATTGGATGTATATTGTAGTGGATGCTGGGACATATATAGGTAGGACTTTCTTGCTCGACATGATAGTACGCTATCTGGTTGCTCTTTATCTTAACATGTATACTTTCTGTCTCTCTGTTAAGATAAAGAGCAACCAGATAGCGTACTATCATGTCGAGCAAGAAAGTCCTACCTATATATGTCCCAGCATCCACTACAATATACATCCAATGTACAGTAATGGCCTCTAGGGCATACATATAACTAACAATCTCCCACTGCTACAGATGGCCGTTACGTTTAGCAGACCGCTTGCGGCTTGTGGGTGTTTGATATGATCATCATCTGCTGCCGGCGTATTGACGAGTCTTTAGAGTCCTACACAGAGGTTTCCTGGTTCAAGCGAAACGAAATAGGAGCGCATATGAGATATGTGCGGGATCGAGAATAATGCGTGTATGTGATACCGTATTCTATTCTCGCGATGAATGTATCGATTGGTTGTATGTGATATAACCTAGTTATCGAATCGAGGATTGATTCGATAAGTCGATACATTGGATATTAGTCGGTCAAATGCGATATGACCGGATCATTAAATCAAGTGTTGATTTAATGATTTAATGTATAATTATATATTAGATATATTACTTTACATTAACTAGTATTTGTTCACTTAAAGATGGATTTTCTCACTTGATGTGCACATTGTATATATGATATAGTATTATGCACTAGTTTGTATCATGTTTGATGATACATGCAAACTTGGGTGTATGTTTACTTTAAACCATGGTTAAGTGAATGGTTAGGGTTTTGTTATCTTTTCTTAATTATTTGTTTTATTTATTTATTTTAGGGCAAGAAACAAAATGGTGGCTTCTTTTGTTTTTACCTTGAAGCTTCATGAAGCTTTGACCACTTTGTTTCTTTCCTAAACCTAACCATTCACCTAACCCTAGTTTATTCTCTACACTTGTTAAACTAACCCAAAGTTGCATAATGATAAGAATGATTTTATTTTTTATTATTCATAATTCTTATCATATATTCTTTCTCTTCTTCTTCTTCTTCTTCAAGAAGAAAGAAGCTTGCTACCTTCAATGGTGCCTTGAGAAAAAGAGTGAGAAATCCAATTATAAAGTGAATGCACTTCCTATTTCTTCATCCTCTACCACTTGCCATTTAGTATAGGGTGTTTTCTTCACAAGTTTCATGACTTGGTGAAGTTGGAGCTTGATCTTGAGTTGTCTCGACGTAGATCATCTTCGGCATCGAAGTCGACGACCTAGCCCGCCCATTTATCCGATGAAGCCGAAGCTAGAGTCTGGGATCCGATGATCGCAGTGAGGGGACATCGTCACGGAGCTAAGGAAGTGGAGGATCGGATCTACAAAGGTTGTAGTCACTTCCCTTTTAGTTAAAGTTGTTAACTTGTTATCGATTTCGCCTATCCTCTAGTTACGATCTTGCTTAGGGTCACTTGGCACATAGAAATTTTTTGAATTGGCCATGTTTGATCACTTGTAGAACCTCATGGGTGTGCCTAGGAACCCTACAGTGGTATCAAAGCCTAGCTAGAGCATTAGACGATGAGTAGACGGAGTTAGAAGTCCGATCGAACCGAAACCCTAATGCAAAATCCACTCACTGTACATTTTTGAAAATTGTGGATTTTTGTGAATTAAAAATATGCAGAAAAATAAGCAGGCTTTTGTAAGAATTACTGTGAAGCACGTGAGCATGAATCGACCAAGTGGCCGCGGAACCGCGGCACGAGCATGGCATGTGCGGCGGTTCCGCGGCTATAAAGGGGTATCTTGTCAATTTGTTTGCACAGTAATTCCTATATTATTGTGCTGAGTTTTCTGGGAATTTTTAATTTGCACTCAAGAGTTGAGTTTTCTGGGTTGTATTGGGAGTTCGTAGATTTGATCGGATTATCAAACTTTGTCTATATGTTTTTCCGGGTAATTTTAGAATATGTTAAAAAGTTCGACTGGATATAAATACCCAATTTTTCCCCTGCCGGGAAATTTCCAATTGTTGGATTTTTCCGTAGTTTAATGACGTTCTAAGTAGTGCAAGTAACGCGATGGTCCCTCTAGAAGACAACAAACCTTAACTCGATTATGTGACCGTCTTGAACTGCCCTTTGAACCGCCCTTTGAACCTTAGGGTTTGGGGCAGTACGGCTTGCCACATGTGAGGCGTTGGCTTGACCCTTCTACGGCTGGACCATTGGTACTGAGGCATGAAGTGAATGTTTTTGAACTTATTTCATGTGTTGAGCTGTTTCGGGAAAACTTGGGTGTTCGATTGTTCGATCGGAAAGTTTAACATTTTCTATTTATCCGGAATGTGATACAACATTTGGAATCCACAAGTAGTTATGAGATAACTGAATGAATGTTATAAACATAGCAGTTTAGTCTCACTTGATCGGTTGCCACGGAATTTTGATGTGATCAAAAGTCCGTCGCAATCACCTAGCGTACGTGGATTCTCGCCGGGTAAACTTAATAGACAGCCTCACCCCATAGCCCCGACCAAGTGACTGTAGGAGAACCCCGTCGCCGAAAGCATCCGTTCGAGTGCTCGCGGCAGCGGTGTTCCGCCTTGGTGCACTTCGTCGACGGTGTCGGGGGTACGGCCGCCTACTAAAGTTTGCGACGAGCATTCGATCAGGATATCGGGAATCTTGTTGAATTACCCGACTTTATATTGAAAAGCGTTTTCGATAATGAGACTAAAATGCGGGGTTTATAATTGTTAGGCATGCGATGTCTAAGGAATTCATTTGATTAGGCATGCGATGTCTATGCAGGTTGCGGATTCCAACTGTTGTAGTTTTACACTTTCTTTTCTGTGACCGTAAGTGTAATATGTGATATCGCCTGTTTCGTTGCTATATGTCAACGACAATTGGGATACGCATGTTTACTTACGTTGATGACATGTGATGTTATGTGTTGCTGGATATGTTATATTGGATCGTCGTGTTTGAATAGCCGGGGGTTTTATGTGAGATGAGTGTTTTTCATTTTCATTCATGTAAAAACTTGTATGTAATATTCTTTTATTGGGGCACTTCCAGGTTGCGGAAGATGTCACCGTTGATGTATATTATTTACTTTTCCGCATTAGGATAGACCCAAGGAGGGAAGCTGTAACGTTTTGAAAATCGTTTCGGTGGAATTTCGAAAAAACGGTAAAATAAGGGGGTTTTCTGTAAAAAAAAGTCAAAATACAAATATCTTATTATAAAAATTAAAAATACATATTCTAGCTATGTAATTGCTATTATTTGGTGTTTATTGAGCCGCTGGTGAAATTTCAAATTTTCTGAAAAAAATATTATTTTATTATTATTTTAAGCCGTCACTAATACATTTAATTAAGGAAAATTACAAATTGGAATGAGTTGAAACAAATTTTGTGCATCATAAAACATTAAATAAAAATTTATCATGTGGTTTTTGGAACGAAATCATTTGCCAAAACGGTTTAGAAATTATTGAAGAAAAATGGCTTTTTTTTGGCGTAAATGGATGTTTGGGGTATTGTATTTATCATTTTTCATCACCCCACACCCGTACCCACACTCACAAACCCCCATTTTCCCTCCCCCATGGCTGAATTCAGCAGCCCCACCCATTTTCTCCACTTGAATTTCTATGTTAAGATGAAAAGAAATGAGAAGAAAGGGTATATAGATATAAGTATTGGTTGGGTTGACTTGGACTCCCTTTGACTTAGACCTCTCTACCCACTCTCACTCCCACACCCACACCCCCTCACCCCTCTCATTTTCGGCCAGAACTCAACAGCAGCCCCTTTTCATTCTTCTCCTCTCTTTTCCTCATCAAAAGTCTTCAAAAATCCATCAAATTTCCATCAAAATTAAACTAAAACTCAAATCTAACTCCTACCCATTTTTCATTTGCTATTCTTGCATGGATCTAGGGAGCAAGTTGGCATTTTAGTGGCTTGATTTTCATAATTGATCTCTTGATCATGAGGTATAATTCTAACCTTTTCTTAAATTGTGCTAATTGTTTCATGTTAGCTTAATTAGGTTTTTTTAATTAGTTCTAGGTGCTTGAATTAAAATTCAAGAGAAGGGTTTTGAATTAATGACTAGGGTTTGTGATCAAGTGAGGTTTTTATCAATTGCTTATGGTTGTAATGAGGAGATTAGCATGTAGTTGTATGCAAAATCTAAGTTAGTTGCTATTTGCTAATTTGTAAATTTAAAATTGTGATAACTTTGCTAATTGCTAACTAGGTTTTATAATTTGTCTAATAATTAGGTTTAAAAATATGGTTAGGGTTTCATCATATCTTAAATATTATATTGAGTGGTTTAATACTTTAGTTCATGAAAAACCAAGCTAAATTAATGAATTGTGAATTTTGCTTTAAAATGTGTTAAAAATTGATATTTTTGCAAACTAGGATTTTGGAAATTATGCAAATTTATGGGATTAAATTATGGAAATGGTTTTATTGACTTATTTAAGATATATAATAAATATATTGGCCGCTACATTCATTTAAACATCGAGTTTTGTACTAAAACGGGTAATTTTGCTTGCTAGTTTTTCGGAAAAACGGCTTTTAGAGTGAATTTGGGGTTTTCGTGAGTTTTAACCTATTTTATATTAAAATTAGTGTTCGTGAATGTGCAAATGAGTGTGATTGGATTTTCTCGATGGTTTGAAGTTCGTACATCGACATCGAGGGTTGGTTTGACTATTCTTGCATGTGTAGGCGATAGGTTTTGACCTATGCATGATACACGTGCCGATTTAGTTTTCGTATGCCGTTTCGATTTTGAATTGGGTTTTTAATGCGATACGGTGCGTTATGATATGTAGGTACCCCATGTGGACTTCGAGACGACAAGCAAGCGCGTGGCGACGTCGGCACCGGCGAGCGAGGACCAGGTGAGTAGATTTATATCTACGGGGAGAAGTCGGGTGGATGGCGTATAGCACCCCCGCAGTCCGTAATTAGTACTATGTAGTATATTTTTATGTGTGATAGTTAGTGTGTTATGGTTAGTTAGGGGTAGAAATAACTAGCGTAGTTCCTAGTTGCGAACCATAGGATAGATTTGCACCCACACGCATACACTTGTATGTTTCTTATACTTGCACGGTGTTTGATGATATGGGATGACTTTGGAGTTGAGTCGATGATGTGGGCTTTGTGCCGCGAGATCGGTGATTTGATATGATTCGTATTTGGGATACGAAATGTGATTCTTGCGGGTTCGGGATGTGTGTTTACCCCCGCATTCTACTTTGAAAATGATATCAGTTGTACTAGACTTAGATCAGTACCCCAGATTATGATATGATAAGTGATATCTGAAATGTGATGAGATAGTGTGATATTGAACCGTACCCAGCTTTTGGGATGCCGTACGACGATTTACCGTACGAGCCTATATTGATGATAGATCCGCGCTCATGACTCGAGGATGTCAGATGATATACTGTATCGTACGCGATACTATTGAGGCGGGATCACCGACTTATATATATTTATATATCGACTCAGATGTTAGGCGGTTCCCTTACCTGTAGTTCAGCTTGTTAGTTCGGCCGTATAGTTTAGTGTAGTTGTTAGAGTAGATTAGACTTCTTACCTATTTCAAAAACTAACGAATCGTGGGCATTTTTAAAGACAGCTCAAGGGAATCTACGGACATTTCAAAAACGACGTATCTTTTCATAAAAACACCGTAGCCCTATTTTCAAAACCTCATGATTCGTGTTATTTCAAAAGGCACCATTCATAGGACTTATATTAGATTAATGCAGATTAGTTTTAGTTACGTCTAGTTTCAGCTCCCACCTTTTTTGTGGTTCGCTTTGCAGCGCATTCTTATATTATGTTTCATACTCCATTTTAATATCATGCTGATAGGACACCAGCACCATTACCGATGATGCGTATGTACCACGTACACTTACTTGCCGGCTCACACACATCTTCATCGGTAATTGCCATGTCACGTACACCTTAGAAAATATATTATTGCTTGACATAGCCTATTTGCGAATAGTTTAGACATTGTAGTTATTACCTGCTACTTCATGCATACTGTTATTCATTGTTATGCCGCATTCATGGATTCTCATGCATATATTCACTATTTTGCATGCTATTGAGGTTTGGATTTGGATTTCTATGAGATTTTCTGGATTTGGAGGAAAACCGCAAAAACACAAATAAACATATTCTCTCTTTTAAAATAAAAAGTGCGGTTTTTCCCATGATGTATGAGTCGTCCACCATGAGTTTGCTGATGGATTTGGAAACCCGATTCGAGGAGACGGATGAACCGTTTCGGGTACATGGTGGACCCGGTGCGGTACCCCGGGGCAAGAGGAATGTGGTGATGACGTTGAGCCTGGCAGGGGAGTACTACCTACCGGTGATTTTACCCGACGCGTCGGATATCCGGAGGATACCGTCGTGGTCTTGAGATTTATGGTAGGGGCCGGTCCGGATTGACGGTGCCCTAGATATTGAGATTGAGACATTGATATTTCGAGACAGTGAGATTTATGTTTTGTGTCGATGCTAGACACTATTGATGCTGATTTCATTTATGATACCTCAGTTTAAAAATACGAAGGAAATCTCACCAAATTATGAAAACAGTTTCTTCATTTACATGTATTCTGTTTCATGCATTCATACCTCATTCATAGGATATATTGCTACTTGAGGCACTGACACGGGCACATGAGTTTACACTCGGGTTAGATATTTACCCTAGCCTTGTTATAGGCTGCATGTTATATACTTATTTTGAGGATATATTATGATCATTGACCTAGGATTGCGTTATTTATACGATTTCTGTGCGTAGATGTTTTTCTATTCACGAGTTGGCAACTCACCCCCGTTGTGCCCCAGTTTCTTGCAGATTTGCCGTACAGGTTTCATTACGGCTTGCGGGCTCAGTTTCATTCGGGTGATTTGCTAGTAGGTGGGTTTACTTGTATCATACCCCCATTATATACTTTGTATATCATTATTCTGTTGTATCTAGAAGTTCCATCAACCAAACATGTATTTTGAGATAGAGACCAGTGTTGTTTATTCTTTCGACCTTAGAGTCGCTCATTATATTTCTGGTGGTTTTGAGTTTCCTTTTGAGTTTTGATCCTCGCCGTCGGCGTTGTATATTTTATTGCTTGTGTGGTTGTGACCGTCGTTTGACGAAGAGCTAGCTCCCGCTTGGGGATGCCTTTTTGTGGATTTCGTATACTATTCATGTTGTATCCCGTTTGGGGGCCAGTATTTACAAAGGAGACTCTGCCGAAATTTTCAGTAAATTTTTGATGTTTTAAAAACCGCATAATTCGGCTTATGCTATTGAAATTACTTGCTTTAAGTTGTTTTTCCTGCACTCTACTATTTTCTTGGTTTAGATTTCTGGGTTTTCGGTTTACTTAGATTACGTACGCCTCGAGATGTTCGTAGTTTAAGTGCCGGTCATGTTCCGTACTTTCGGGGCGTGACAAAGTTGGTATCAGAGCGTTAGGTTTTACCTTCGGAGCGTAGGATGACCCTTGGTTGATGGAATAGGTGACTAAAGTAGAGTGACGTACCGTTGATATGTTCCGCGGCATATTTACGACATGCCACTCCACTTATGAAGCCTTAGGATGTACATTTCCTTGTTCAGTATTATATTCCTTCCTGATCTAGCCTCATCGGTACCAGTTTGGTTTTGCTGCTACGGTTACGGCAGGGAGAGCTACGGCTAGAGTTGTGGTCAGCATGAGCTCGTTATGAACGAGGACTGACCATGGCGTGATTCCGGCGACACACGATTGCATAGATGTGTCTTTTTACTGTGTTTCCACGCCATGAGCGTTTGGCGGATCGCCTTTATGAGACTTCTCGGACGTGCCGATCAGTATCAGAGGATTGAGCCAATGATAGAGGCCAGCCAAATCTTGATGACCGTTGGTGTGTTGCTTATTCATGATGATTGAGGCACGGTTCAGCGTGCAGACGAGTGAGCCCGTTATTGCTGCGAACGACGAGATATCGCCCCTGATGTTGGAGCTATTGCAGTACGAGTTGTACTAAGAGATGATTGAAGGTCGCTAGTCACCGAGGATGAATGACTAAGACATGTGGTTCGTTCGCTACCCCGATGCGAGGTCATCAGACAGATTGATTCCAGCTGGAGACGACTTCACGCGGAGACGTTGGGAGTCGACAGAGACGATCGAATGTCAGAAACCTATTATTCCAAGTTTAAAGTAGTCGGAAAGACATGCAGGCAATTCTATGATCCCTCTAGAAGAATGAAACCCTAACTCGACTTAATGACCGTGTGAAAGCCTTTGAACCTTCGGGTTTGCGGCAGTTCTGCGGCGCCATTAGTGAGGCTTGGGTTTGCCCTTCTACGGCTGGACCACCGATGCTGTGGTATGTACTCGATACTATTAAACTGTGCACAAGATGTTGAGCTCTTGGGGGATTATGAGGTTTGACGACTCGATCAGATGGCTCGACTTAATTCAGATGCTAGGTGGTGAGATGCATTTCTTGGGAGACTCCAGATATGAGGATAGCCGTTGGAGCTTAGTCCATGCAGCCGCGACGAGACGAGTCCAAGGCAGACGACATTAGAGAAAAGTGGAATAAGAGGTTCGCACCAGATCTAGATGAGATGACGTTCCACTCCGCCGACATCAGAGAGGCGATGCGCATGCTGAGGCATGGTACTTGGACTTACCTTCCAGAAGGAGTCGCGATGAGTATGCAGTCGTTCCAGAGCAAGATGCAGATATAAGAAAGGACAATGACTTCCGGACAGTTGGCAGAGACGAGACATGGAAGAGACCGTGAGCAGGATTCCTTCCAGGACACTGCTGCAATGATACTTGCACTCAGGATCAGATGTGTCACGTACATTCAGAGAGCCAGAGGCCGACGCCAGTGATATGCTGCCTCACAAGTGGTCACGATGATTGACCAAGAGATGACCAGAGGAGTGCCAGAACGGAATCGTCCCCGTTAGCACACCTGACAGGGCCGATGAGCCGATGGACCGAAAGATTGGTAATTCACAGTGAAAACTTTGACCCAGGAGTGGTCATGGTTACGCACCCCAGCAGGACAGAGTTCATGATCATCGACGAGACGTCCCACTAGTGACCGCGACAGTTGGCCGAGATTCTTAGAGGATGCGCTGGAGCGGTACTATTCCGCCATTATTGATTTTGGGTATTTTGGGCGATCTATTCGCAGGATTGATTTTGATGATTGAGTTTCATGATAATTGTTTTCATGGACCATGGTTGCACCTACTGAGTATTTACGATTTTGCACAGTGTTGCACTTGATATCGTTTTCGTTCTTTAGTTCACATGTTTGTGATTTTACGGTTTTAGACATTTGAGTTGATTTTGTGCATATGCACGCACACGATTTGGTTCCTGCACTCTGTATAGTTGATATATGCTTGCAGTGCAGTGATACGCCTCTCGTGCACTTAGATGCACTGGACTTCGATTTCGATGGTGATACTCGATATTTGTTTTGTGCACCTTGTGCACCTGATTGATTTTGCGCACGTTCGGCGCTTGATATTGGATTTCATGATTTCGTGCATGATGGATGCACCTGATTTGGATTTTTAGCGCCTGTTGGGCGCCTGTTACGAGATGCGATTTGGCGCACACCAGATGCACTAATTCGAGATTTTTTTTTCGTGCATGTCAGATGCACCTGATTTTACGGTCAGGCACACATGTTGCCTACGACAGATATTTCGTGCACACCCGATGCACTTAGATGTTGTTTCTGTGCACATGTATAGCATATTCATGGATTTGATTTCCGTGCGCACCAGACGCACGTAGTATTCATGTGCATATTTTGGGATTGATTTCTTATAGAGTAGTACGTTTTTATGATATTGCTATGTGTTTTCGTACTGAGCAGGACTAGTCAGAGGACAGTACCTGAATATATTTTGCATGCATTGATAGTTATTGAAGGGATTTCCAAAAGCGAGCTATAGCCTCAGTATTTACCTACATGTCTGATATGACACGAAATGTTTAAAACAAGAAGACCCTTCTAAATTGTTTCCAAAACGGCGGAACGTACAATTCAAACAAAAGTATATATGTATATAGTTATTTTCTTATGGTAGACGTCCGCCACTGTGCAGTGTTATACGCGTTGCACAGCGACTTAAAGAGATTTGGCATGCATTTCCTTCAGATGCTTACAGATATAGATTCGATATTTACATTTATAGTTTTGAGTTATATCATATTGGTTTTGATTTGATTTTGGCATTGATGTCTTCTCCACGACTCCGATGATCGCGGGATGCTTGGAGGAGTTTTGATTTGAGTTATATATTCATTTTTCAAGCGCATGCGCTGCGCTACGACTTGTTTTATGTATTCATGATTTCGGAGCCCCGACGACTTGATGGGTTTTCTTAGATGTTTTAGTATTTGGGGGAGTTTGAATTTAAATTCGGGGACCGAATTTCTTTAAGGGGGGAAGATTGTAACGTTTTGAAAATCGTTTCGGTGGAATTTCGAAAAAACGGTAAAATAAGGGGGTTTTCTGTAAAAAAAAGTCAAAATACAAATATCTTATTATAAAAATTAAAAATACATATTCTAGCTATGTAATTGCTATTATTTGGTGTTTATTGAGCCGCTGGTGAAATTTCAAATTTTCTGAAAAAAATATTATTTTATTATTATTTTAAGCCGTCACTAATACATTTAATTAAGGAAAATTACAAATTGGAATGAGTTGAAACAAATTTTGTGCATCATAAAACATTAAATAAAAATTTATCATGTGGTTTTTGGAACGAAATCATTTGCCAAAACGGTTTAGAAATTATTGAAGAAAAATGGCTTTTTTTTGGCGTAAATGGATGTTTGGGGTATTGTATTTATCATTTTTCATCACCCCACACCCGTACCCACACTCACAAACCCCCATTTTCCCTCCCCCATGGCTGAATTCAGCAGCCCCACCCATTTTCTCCACTTGAATTTCTATGTTAAGATGAAAAGAAATGAGAAGAAAGGGTATATAGATATAAGTATTGGTTGGGTTGACTTGGACTCCCTTTGACTTAGACCTCTCTACCCACTCTCACTCCCACACCCACACCCCCTCACCCCTCTCATTTTCGGCCAGAACTCAACAGCAGCCCCTTTTCATTCTTCTCCTCTCTTTTCCTCATCAAAAGTCTTCAAAAATCCATCAAATTTCCATCAAAATTAAACTAAAACTCAAATCTAACTCCTACCCATTTTTCATTTGCTATTCTTGCATGGATCTAGGGAGCAAGTTGGCATTTTAGTGGCTTGATTTTCATAATTGATCTCTTGATCATGAGGTATAATTCTAACCTTTTCTTAAATTGTGCTAATTGTTTCATGTTAGCTTAATTAGGTTTTTTTAATTAGTTCTAGGTGCTTGAATTAAAATTCAAGAGAAGGGTTTTGAATTAATGACTAGGGTTTGTGATCAAGTGAGGTTTTTATCAATTGCTTATGGTTGTAATGAGGAGATTAGCATGTAGTTGTATGCAAAATCTAAGTTAGTTGCTATTTGCTAATTTGTAAATTTAAAATTGTGATAACTTTGCTAATTGCTAACTAGGTTTTATAATTTGTCTAATAATTAGGTTTAAAAATATGGTTAGGGTTTCATCATATCTTAAATATTATATTGAGTGGTTTAATACTTTAGTTCATGAAAAACCAAGCTAAATTGATGAATTGTGAATTTTGCTTTAAAATGTGTTAAAAATTGATATTTTTGCAAACTAGGATTTTGGAAATTATGCAAATTTATGGGATTAAATTATGGAAATGGTTTTATTGACTTATTTAAGATATATAATAAATATATTGGCCGCTACATTCATTTAAACATCGAGTTTTGTACTAAAACGGGTAATTTTGCTTGCTAGTTTTTCGGAAAAACGGCTTTTAGAGTGAATTTGGGGTTTTCGTGAGTTTTAACCTATTTTATATTAAAATTAGTGTTCGTGAATGTGCAAATGAGTGTGATTGGATTTTCTCGATGGTTTGAAGTTCGTACATCGACATCGAGGGTTGGTTTGACTATTCTTGCATGTGTAGGCGATAGGTTTTGACCTATGCATGATACACGTGCCGATTTAGTTTTCGTATGCCGTTTCGATTTTGAATTGGGTTTTTAATGCGATACGGTGCGTTATGATATGTAGGTACCCCATGTGGACTTCGAGACGACAAGCAAGCGCGTGGCGACGTCGGCACCGGCGAGCGAGGACCAGGTGAGTAGATTTATATCTACGGGGAGAAGTCGGGTGGATGGCGTATAGCACCCCCGCAGTCCGTAATTAGTACTATGTAGTATATTTTTATGTGTGATAGTTAGTGTGTTATGGTTAGTTAGGGGTAGAAATAACTAGCGTAGTTCCTAGTTGCGAACCATAGGATAGATTTGCACCCACACGCATACACTTGTATGTTTCTTATACTTGCACGGTGTTTGATGATATGGGATGACTTTGGAGTTGAGTCGATGATGTGGGCTTTGTGCCGCGAGATCGGTGATTTGATATGATTCGTATTTGGGATACGAAATGTGATTCTTGCGGGTTCGGGATGTGTGTTTACCCCCGCATTCTACTTTGAAAATGATATCAGTTGTACTAGACTTAGATCAGTACCCCAGATTATGATATGATAAGTGATATCTGAAATGTGATGAGATAGTGTGATATTGAACCGTACCCAGCTTTTGGGATGCCGTACGACGATTTACCGTACGAGCCTATATTGATGATAGATCCGCGCTCATGACTCGAGGATGTCAGATGATATACTGTATCGTACGCGATACTATTGAGGCGGGATCACCGACTTATATATATTTATATATCGACTCAGATGTTAGGCGGTTCCCTTACCTGTAGTTCAGCTTGTTAGTTCGGCCGTATAGTTTAGTGTAGTTGTTAGAGTAGATTAGACTTCTTACCTATTTCAAAAACTAACGAATCGTGGGCATTTTTAAAGACAGCTCAAGGGAATCTACGGACATTTCAAAAACGACGTATCTTTTCATAAAAACACCGTAGCCCTATTTTCAAAACCCCATGATTCGTGTTATTTCAAAAGGCACCATTCATAGGACTTATATTAGATTAATGCAGATTAGTTTTAGTTACGTCTAGTTTCAGCTCCCACCTTTTTTGTGGTTCGCTTTGCAGCGCATTCTTATATTATGTTTCATACTCCATTTTAATATCATGCTGATAGGACACCAGCACCATTACCGATGATGCGTATGTACCACGTACACTTACTTGCCGGCTCACACACATCTTCATCGGTAATTGCCATGTCACGTACACCTTAGAAAATATATTATTGCTTGACATAGCCTATTTGCGAATAGTTTAGACATTGTAGTTATTACCTGCTACTTCATGCATACTGTTATTCATTGTTATGCCGCATTCATGGATTCTCATGCATATATTCACTATTTTGCATGCTATTGAGGTTTGGATTTGGATTTCTATGAGATTTTCTGGATTTGGAGGAAAACCGCAAAAACACAAATAAACATATTCTCTCTTTTAAAATAAAAAGTGCGGTTTTTCCCATGATGTATGAGTCGTCCACCATGAGTTTGCTGATGGATTTGGAAACCCGATTCGAGGAGACGGATGAACCGTTTCGGGTACATGGTGGACCCGGTGCGGTACCCCGGGGCAAGAGGAATGTGGTGATGACGTTGAGCCTGGCAGGGGAGTACTACCTACCGGTGATTTTACCCGACGCGTCGGATATCCGGAGGATACCGTCGTGGTCTTGAGATTTATGGTAGGGGCCGGTCCGGATTGACGGTGCCCTAGATATTGAGATTGAGACATTGATATTTCGAGACAGTGAGATTTATGTTTTGTGTCGATGCTAGACACTATTGATGCTGATTTCATTTATGATACCTCAGTTTAAAAATACGAAGGAAATCTCACCAAATTATGAAAACAGTTTCTTCATTTACATGTATTCTGTTTCATGCATTCATACCTCATTCATAGGATATATTGCTACTTGAGGCACTGACACGGGCACATGAGTTTACACTCGGGTTAGATATTTACCCTAGCCTTGTTATAGGCTGCATGTTATATACTTATTTTGAGGATATATTATGATCATTGACCTAGGATTGCGTTATTTATACGATTTCTGTGCGTAGATGTTTTTCTATTCACGAGTTGGCAACTCACCCCCGTTGTGCCCCAGTTTCTTGCAGATTTGCCGTACAGGTTTCATTACGGCTTGCGGGCTCAGTTTCATTCGGGTGATTTGCTAGTAGGTGGGTTTACTTGTATCATACCCCCATTATATACTTTGTATATCATTATTCTGTTGTATCTAGAAGTTCCATCAACCAAACATGTATTTTGAGATAGAGACCAGTGTTGTTTATTCTTTCGACCTTAGAGTCGCTCATTATATTTCTGGTGGTTTTGAGTTTCCTTTTGAGTTTTGATCCTCGCCGTCGGCGTTGTATATTTTATTGCTTGTGTGGTTGTGACCGTCGTTTGACGAAGAGCTAGCTCCCGCTTGGGGATGCCTTTTTGTGGATTTCGTATACTATTCATGTTGTATCCCGTTTGGGGGCCAGTATTTACAAAGGAGACTCTGCCGAAATTTTCAGTAAATTTTTGATGTTTTAAAAACCGCATAATTCGGCTTATGCTATTGAAATTACTTGCTTTAAGTTGTTTTTCCTGCACTCTACTATTTTCTTGGTTTAGATTTCTGGGTTTTCGGTTTACTTAGATTACGTACGCCTCGAGATGTTCGTAGTTTAAGTGCCGGTCATGTTCCGTACTTTCGGGGCGTGACAGAAGCACAAGTAACCGGGTTTTAGGGTCCAGTGGGAGACCATCTCGAGGAGTCGAGTCCGGGTCTCCTAACCCTAGAATTGGTAGGGTTGCTTGCCGCTCTCGTAGGGGTCTACGAGTGTGGGATTGGCTATTCATCGCGACCATGGAATCCGTGTTTTATACTGGCTCGTATTAAAAACACGGACGTCCTAGTATATCCAATATTTCATATGATTTTTCTGCTGCGTTATCTGTGATGTGATCATGTGATATATTCAGATAGATATAGTGTATATAGTATATATGATATATTATATAGACGTTGCTTATGTTTTACACCCGCGCTAGCCCTGCCCCGCTCTGCCGTTAGTTACCTAACCTAACGGTGCAGACGAGACATCGAGGCGAATGCGGATGGCATAAGCGTACGTTATATTTATCTGTGATGTTTAGGTGGACTTAAATGATGGGATATTCATTAATGAGATTAATGAAAGAAAATAAACCTAAAAGATGGTGTGGAATCGAATTTCAAAATAAAACAGGTAGCTACAGTTCTTGCTTTGCATCGCGGTGTTCCTTGTAGAACATCCTGCACCTTATTCGATAAGGAAAGGACCGAGATCCCTTCACCGGGAATGACTCCTTTAGCAATAACTGGCAAATGCTACAACCCTCGGTTTGTCTTTTGATTGCTTCTATAGTTTTTGCTTTGCACAGCGGTATATATGATATATCCTGCACCTTATTCGATGAGGAAAGGGCCGACGATCTCTTCACCGGGAGTGACCCTTTTAGCAAAACTAGAAAAACCTCAAAAACACTCCATTTAAAAACCATTTGATTCCGCAACGAGATCAAGTTCAAAGCGTTAAAGGTTTTCATAAAAACCATTCGCAACCCTCCGTCATTTTAGGAAGTAGAGTACTTATTATTCGTGCTGTGTTTGTTGACCATAGTCAAGGCACAGTGTACGGTAGCTAAGTGATGTCTTCCTACCGCATATGATGCGATTACTTAGGACAGTCGCGTGACTTTGTTGACCTTAGTTAAGGGTCATGTGGGTGGGTCTAATTAATCACGAAATGACGGGTAGAACTTGACTAGTGCTTATGATTTGTTGACCATAGTTAAGGTCATAGGTGCTAGGGGTAAAAACCTTTATCGAGAGTTTCAAGTGTTGAAATTTGCAATGAGATTGCATACATTCTATGTGATAGTTGGATCCCGATACCCACTGCGAGTAATTTTACTCCTGGGAGAGTTTTGCACTTTGCAATTAGCCGATCAAGTAGGTGTCTAGAAAGGTGTCAACGGGGTTACGCCTCTGGGAAAACGAGGTTTACTGTAATTAGGTCCGTGCGAAAGCACGGGGAACCTTCCTCAAAGTACCGACACTGGCCTGGCTGAAAGATTGGCGAACCTGTAGAGTGTAATTAATCCCGGCTAGTCTTTCCTTTTAGGGTTTGAAGGAAGATTTGATAAAAACAGTGGGAGCCATCCTGATTAGATAAAATAAATAACCAATCTAATCTTGCAAGAGCGCACGCAGAGTGTTTTCTTCTTTCTCTCTCCAGGTAGCGACCATATCACGCCTTAATCAAGATAATAATATGGATGAATTGACCAAACCCGCTTGTTATACTGAGCTGGGGAACGTTGGTCCCGCTCCAACTTATAATTTTTATAAGACAGAGCAGGAAATAGGGGAACACCAGAATTCCTGTGCCGCCCAAACGAAGAAAGTGCATATGATGCATCTCCTTCGGGTGTGTTCATTACAAAGAACTATTTCTTAGTATTCTCTACGTCCTGGGTATTTGATACCGGATCAGGATCCCAGATATGTAATCAATTACATAGGGCTACAGGAAGGCAGAGAACTGAGAACGGGTGATAAGTTTCATGAGACAGAAAATATACATGTTAAGATAAAAAGCAACCAGATACCGTACTATCATGTCGAGCAAGAAAGTCCTACCTATATATGTCCCAGCATCCACTACAATATACATCTAATGTACAGTAATGGCCTCTAGGGCATACATATAACTAACACTTCTGCAATTGCGTGGACACGCTACAAAGGTAGCTATCCCTAACCTTGCTAGTTTAGTTTTTTAATTTAGTGTTCAGAATCAATTCTAGGGTATAGGTCGCTATCGCTTGCTATAAATTTTTTGTTTTCGCTTCCGCCTTCGCTGTGAGTCTCGCGGCGCGAGCACTAGGGTCCTTACAAATTCTTGTGTAGACTTATCACAGCTGACTGGTATTTTAAGTTTGTGGTCGGACCTTGATGTAGACATGCGAGGTTGGGGTAGTTTGAGTGTGAGTTCGATCAACGGAATCTCAGAAGTCCCATTGCTAGCACAATCATTTTGTTTTGCTGGGAAGACCGGGCGCAGAACGGTACCAATCATTTCGTGTTGCTGGGGAGACCGGGCGTGGAATGGTACCAATCTTTTCATATATGATATTTGGGCCTGTGTTTCATTGCCCTGGGGCTTACCCTTGAGTTGGGAATACTCCTGCGGTGGTTGACGCTTACAATCGAACTGACGATAAGTTTAGTGACATGGACATTGAGACTTAAAGACTTATAGGTTTAGTGATATGGACATTGCATTGATTATTGATCTGATACACTTGCTATATTGTTTATTTATACATGTTATTTTTTGCTCACGACATTACCTTATGCATGCTACTTCATGTTTATTATTATTGCATATATTATATACTGCTATATTATGTCGTCTGATGACCTGAGTATGCATGCTCAGAACGGAAAGTGCACTTAGCCCAGATCAGGACCTATCCTCTTCGAAGATATTACGGAGATCTAAATCAGCGACGTCAGAGCTATCTTTCCTTTTATCACTATCTGGTTAGTTTTTTTTTTTTACTTGTATCCGTTGCACTCTGATCCATTTAAATAGTGACTGTATATCTCGTTATCTATGTTAAATTACTGCTTACTATGTATTACTAGAAACTGAAGTGTGACTACGGTAGGATCTTTTCTTGACCGTGGGAGCATGGCTGGTCTAATCACCCATCGTATTCCGTATTTTGGGAAGCAGGGCGTGACAAAAAAGGTAAGCAACAATAAAGAAGATAAAAAAATCCATGGAAAACTATAGGTACATAATCAAAAATCTCATGTCCTGATAGTTTGGGAAATAAAAAACAAATCCTATGTTCTAATATCTTAAAAAGTATTAAAAAGATATTATATGCAATGCATACATAAATACGTATACAAATCAGGTTTTGGGTTTAAAAAAACCAATGTATTTTTTTGGGGTTTTTAAAAATAATTTTGACACTCCTTCAAAAAAACGTCAACGGTATCCTTATGCATCTTCCCGAGTTCATCGATGTGTTCTATTACGGAATAAACGACAAATGTCCCATCTCCGTTTACCTTTGCACACAGACAACGAAAAGAGTTTTGGTTAAGACACTAAATAGAAATACAACATTCAGACAATTTCTACACATAAGAATTATAGTTTACGTGGATAGTACTGATACACAATAGGGTCATAATATTACAGGCAACAAACAACACAATTATGATTATTTTATAACTGTTTCACATCTGAAGACTTAGGATCCTCCTATTTAGGGCGTATCTCCCCGTACTAGCCGAAGGTGTTATGTATCTTGGTCACTAAAAGTTAAATTGATGCTTTGCTATATAATAATCATTTTTCATGTTACAACTCAACTCATGGTATAGCTTTCCCCTCCAAAATGAGAGCACGTCGGTTCATTTCTAAAAGGGCCGCATCCAAAAAAGACTATATTTAAGTTTGTTTGCAGAAAAAGTTACATATTTAAGTTTTTTTACAGAAATATTTAAATACCTATTTAGATGCTATGCATAATAGGTATTTTTACTTAGCTTTTCATTTCATTTTTTTAACTCAGTAGATCGATATAAACTATCTTAAAATATATATCTTGCATAAAGAAATCTTTCAATCGAACATTACATTTTACAATTAGATAGCTGAACTCATATGTTTATTTAAGACTTTTAGAACTCTTATTTTAACATATCAATTAGAATATCTAGCTATAGTTTAAATTTACATTATGCTTCTTCGAAATACACACTAGTTTTAAAAATGTGTACACAATCTAGATTATATTGACCATTCAAGCTAAAAATAATTACAAAGTTATGAACTTTAAGCCACTGATGATATCAAAACATAGATTCCACAGCATGTTACTTCTATAGCTCCAGTCCCCTCAACAGCAACCACATACTGAACCCTCGGCTTATCCGCAGTCGCATAAACCTCAGGATGCTCATCAGGCAGCATTGTAATCTACAACAAATCAGAAAAAAACTAAACTAATCCTAATGCCCAAACTCAAAGATCAAAACCGCAAGAAGAAATCCCTAAGATTTAAAAATACCGGCGACTTATTGATAGGACTTTTTTTGGGCAAGAGGCTTTTCAACAGTTTATCCTTTATTTTAAGTGGAGACAGAGTTGATGCAAATTCTAGATTACAAGTTCGTACCTTAATTTTAAAGTTTAACTTTGATGGATTGTTTTGGTTTGAAGTAATTTTTTTGGGTCAAAAGGCGAGGGTAAAAATCTCAAACTTTTATATATAAAAATAGAAAACAATTATAAAAACAAAGAAAACTAATAATAAGAAAATAAGATCGAATCTATTACAAGATAGTAGCTCAAGATCAAACTCTTAAAAGCCGTTGATGTAAAAAAGAATTATTGCTTGAAGAAAATCCCCAAAGAAACCAAACATTCGCCAAGATAACCCGCTTCGGATTTTCTGGGATCTCGTAGAGTTTCAAGGGTCCCGCTCTCCGCCCCACCAGCAGGGGTCATCCAATGCGGACACCCCCTGGTCGTATACCCCGTTGCAGGTATCCGCTCACTATGAGGCGGCGACAGATATCTCAAATGCGCTGTACAGCCTACTTTTGGGAAGTATGGATGGCCATACCTTTCCCCATGCCTTCTCCCATACCTTTACAAATGCCAAGAATAATTGTTTCACTATTCTCTCCTTTCTATAATAGTTTCTGGCACATACTACACCGTGGAAAATTTAGATGATTTGTTTCGTATTTGATGAATTAAAACATTCCGCGATAAAACTACATAATGCAGGAGTAGGCCCTTGAGATAATGCCGCATTTCTTCGGGTCAAAGTGAAGGAGAAGGAAATTTCCTGTCCCCTTTACACCATCAGCGAGACTTATTGACATGGATGCTTGTTAATTAATAGAGAAACCCCAGCTTAAATAGTTGGTAATATATAGTCTTATACTCTGAAACTGTAGGTATTCCAATCAATGAATTAGTAAGTATTATGTAAGAATAAATAGTTTATTATAAATGAGAGAGTTTTGCGTTTTTCCTTTGAAATTGTCGGTATTCTAATCAATGAATTAGTAAATGTAAGAAATAAATAGGAAAACTAATAATGAAGACAGGCTTTTAGAAGGCGAGGAGGCCAGAAATGAAGTAACCCATTTGCCAATAATATGAATATGATCATAAACATAAATGATAAATGTTATTTAATGAAAACATACATTATTGGATAAGTAATATGTCAAATGAATAAAATGAACCATAATAAATGCAATCCATTTTTTATTTTCACAATTTAATTTTAAAAGAAAATTTGTTAAGTAAACTCTAGCTAGATCATTTATATTGTAAATAGTACAAGGGAACAAAACACATCATTATTATTCTCTTTTGGGAATAATTTATATTTAGATTTTAGATAGATAAATATTCCATATCCTTTTGTACATAAGGCAATGGCCTATAAATAATAGAGCCACTTCATTATAAATAATGAAAGCAAACATATAGCCTAGTAATAATGAAAATGGGCATAAATCCTTGTTAAAATATATATTTTCATATTTTTTACCCTTTTAAACTCATGATAAATAACCATAATCAATGAAGATAGGTGATTATAGATAATGAAAATTTCATCTTTTCATATTCTCATCCTCATCTCTTATTTATTATAATAACTCTTCATATTTCTTTTTACTATTACCACTCTTTTCTTACTAAATCTAACTTCACAATCCTAATAAAATATATCTAATATAAAGAATGGAATAAAATAATTGGGTGTCTATATAAAAAAGGGACTACCAAAATCTATTCTTATTTTCATAATTAGTAGAGTACTATAGATATACAAGACTCAAGGCAAAAGAGAAAAAAATGCAAGGTTACAAAATTTACTCTCTCATAATTCCTCTAGGTTGAAAATTGTCTCCTCAAGAAAAAAAGAAAAAAAGAAAAAAAGAAGAATAAGGTGAGAACTTGATGTCAGGTTCCACTCCCTCACCACTATCTTCTCGGCTTGAGACGGACCACTTGAAGGACTCTGACGAGTTCTCATTACAAGTGTATATCTCACGGTCAGAAGCGAGGGATATGAAGGAAACTCTGCGTCCCATAACATATATAGAAGTGGGAAAACCCACTTCTATCAACATGGAAGTGGACTGAAAAGTTTATCTTCCTAAAGACTTAGTCTTAACGACGAGGTCACGTAAATACAGAAGTGGGAATCCCTACTTCTCTCATATTGAAAATAGGCAAAATAAACCTATTTTCTCTAAAGAACTAAATCTTGAAATTAGAGGAAACTCTATTCTCTACATATAAAAATTGAGAATGAAAACTAATTCATTTCTTTACATATTTGTGAACATAATATATATATTTATGTTTCACAATAACTTTGAAAATAATACAAACATGTGTTATCTTCCACCAAAAGGGCCAATTATTGAAATGCGTTATTTTCAAAAGAGGTATCCGCCACCACTTTGCTTAGGTGATAACCCCAAGAGAAGTTTCCGCTTTACAAGCCAATTTCGGATAACTCAAATGAGGTATCCACCCCCAACTTTGGATACCTTGAATCAGGTATCCATCCCTTCTTGACTCAAACGAGAACTCCATGAGAAGTTTCCACTTTACAAAACCAAGTCGGATACCTCAAAAAAACGTATCTGTTTTGTCCTAGAGGGAGCACCAAGATAAGTTTCCGTTTTGCAAACCTATTTTGGATACCTTAAAAGAGGTATCCACTTTTCTTCAAATAGCATTGGGCCTCACTCAAGATATCTGCTTATGCGCAAAAAGAGCATAAGACTCGGTCCCCAAAAAGGAAATACTCGCCTATGCTTTGTTTAATGCCAATTTGACATTAAACTTCCCATCCATTTGAATCATTACCTAAATCACCTATGTTTCCGTCTTTGAGTACTTAATTCTCTTTTTGTATAATTTGATTTAAATGGATTGTATCCAAATTGTATTTAAAATCAATATAACATAATATTTTCTTGAAATAAAATTTCATGTTGTCTCCATCTGCAATGTGATCTCGCCCTTTCTGTGATGTTGTTTATGTTAGTGTTTAGTATTAGGGTCGCAACACTTGCGGACCGCGGAGGAGTGATAAACAAAAATTTACAAGGACATAACACTAAATGCTAAACCCAAGATCAAACATTTACTAACAAATTGCAAATATCAAAAGAGCAAAGAGGAGAGTTTAGGGGATACAACCTTTATAGCATGTCCACCTAATCATGGAAGACCCTTTATAAACTCCATCAGCATAGGAACGCGCTTGCAAGTTGAATTCCTTGCTGAAAATGATCTACATCGAAGATAACCCAACACAAGCTCCAATTTCATCAAAAGACCAAGTCTTCTGAAGTAACTCACTCTCACAACTTGCTAGGGGATGAGAGAAAGTGACGTAGAATTCACTCTCTAATATTTTTTTATCTCACATGGCTCTCTTTCTTACTCTCAAAAAATCAAGAGAGAAATCAAGGATGAAGGAAGTGTCATGAGATAAATAGATAATAGTCATTTTAGAATAACCACTCGCTCTCAAAAGTGCTAGAGAATTCCAAAATTCTCTACAAGTCTCTTTATCGTCCATGCCTCATCTCTTTAATAATAAATAGAAATGAGTCATTTTTATTTATTATATGAATAGAAATGAGGTGTCCAATCTAGATGAATGCATATCATGTATATACAAACATATATCTAGTATATGTATTATATACAAATACCCGTATTTGTATCACATACAAATACAAAATGAGAGATAAATAAAAAGTGAACATAATACCAGAATATATATATATATATATATATATATATATATATATATATATATATATATAATCCAGTTTTTAATGAGCTGGCTAGTATTATGTAAATGTCTGATTAATTTACATGTATCAAATATACATATTTAACTGGCCTCTTACACGTATCACCATACGCACTCTACATCATTTCACCTGAGCCGGGAAACCCTCTACGTGTGACTCTAAAGACTCGACAATACGCTGGTAGTAAGTTAGGATCATATTCGATTGATTTGAAACACTTTCAGATCAATCCCCTCACCGGTTAACCTATAAGCATGTCAACAGTACTACCTGCACGTAACGGCTATCCAGGTATTGATCGAAAAGTAAGTCTACAAGCAAGCTCATCTATACCTAACAGTGCCTATCAGTGACATTCACCGTACAGTCCGGTCTCTTCGTCATTTTGGGTCTGGGGGTGGAATCTGTCAGACCCCCAATAACCTAATAAGTCATACTGACTGAGGACCTATAACACCAGAGATACAACTGATAACACTTATTAGTTTATCACAACCGTCGCGGCCTCGGGCTTCTGTTTATAGTCGTGTTTATACACATCGCGATATCGACTCCCTAAACCGGGAGTGACAAATCCTCTCGACCGCTTACTGCCTCCATGTACTTCGGGACTGTACCCAACTAAAACCTGTTTGCATGACTCTTTAAAGCCGTGGTAGGGTAGTAATAAAAATACAGTAGGAACACTGTTGGATATAGTGCCCTCAAGGCAATTATTGTAATTGCAGATAGGCGATTATGATAATTTAAGAAGGTCCTATACAGGTAGAACAGTCTTACGCGAGATGATAGTATGTTATCGGGTTTGTCTTTATCATTAATGTGTATATATTTTACTTGTTATTACGTGTCTCTAATACATAATGATAAAGTCCATAGGATTCTTGCGTGAATACCAGTATTATGATGGCGATCATATATATGAGAGCTGGGTAGTCTATAAGCACATTCTTAAATATCCCTAGTCGTGGGAGTATCGAGACTGGGTATCGATATTCCGGAGTAGACTAGTGTATACGTTTAGAGACCCTGACGAGGGGCGGTGGCCCGAGAGTTTCGACTCGTGACCGGCACTTAACCACGCAACGTCTACAGGCGTAACGCGGCTAAGTAAGCTGAACCCAGAAATCAAAACCAATAAATAAAGAGTGATTAAAACATTTTGTAAAAACAGTCATCCTTTTCTGAAAAACTTCCATTTATTAGTAGAAATCCTTTTTAAGTTCGGGGGTTATAACTTTTATAATTTTGGCAACATTTCCTTTTTAAACATTTATTCCGCAAGCCGGATAAAAGTAAGGTGTAGCAGAAATAACAAGTGAAATGAATAAAGCATCACAATATGATATACGACGCCGTAACGAAGAATGCACAGTAAGGCAAGGACAAATATCACAAAGGGTAAAAACTGCATATAATAAAGTCGGCTCACATGCGAGCTCGACACCAGAGTACAAAATCATACACATCGTCCTCACAACTGTCTATAAGTCAATACAGAAAGGTAGATGGAGAATACTAGATACATCAATATACAACTGAAAGATAACAGATACCGTACAAAAACCCACCTAACAGCAAAAAGGCTAACTCGCCTCAGCAATGGTATCTGTGCCAAAAGATGTGGTAAACAGCCAGCCGTGACTACTCCCCAGGCAACCTGCAAATGCTGTGGCACAACGGGGGTGAGTTGCCAACTCGTGAATAGAGATAACATATAAAGGTAATCGCGAGCATGCACGTACGGCGCTGCTCTACTAATTCCAGCAGATAATATCAATGCATGACAAACAGTGGATGCAATAGTAATGCAAGTGCTCTATCAGGTAAGTACTACAGGATGAGATACATAGTAATCAATACTGAGCATGGGATATATAACATCTACATGGATATGTCAACATGGAAAACAATAATCGGTGCCTCAGGCTGCACCCAAATCCCAAATAAACTCAGGCGCCGGCACTCCCATCGGCCCTCAAATCCTGTACATCTCTGAGAGATTACGAGTGCCCAATATCGGCACCCAAAATATCATAAAATACCCGTGTCCAGCATCGACACGCAAATCCTCGTATATCGGGCTCCGTCAGTCCGGATCAGCCCACGGGGTCTGTCTGCGGTGTCGGCCCTCGGCCCCGGCAGTACGTATCATCCCGCATCCATCTCTCGACTCTGGTCAGTATCCTCCGGACAACTGCCAGGTCCAACCAATCACTGGTAGGTAGTGGTCCCTCCGCCGGGCTCACCGTCTACTGCACAGCGAAACCGTTCTCGCCCCGGGGTACCATACCAGGTCCACCACGAACCCGCAAACGGATCATCCATCTCCTTGAATCGGGTTTCAAGCACACGTCTCAGCATCGAGAAAACGCGTGGTGGACGCACCAAAATATCATATCACGAGGTACCGGGTTTTTCAAAATGGTGCATCTTTTCTTAAATACTTCCACGGTCCTCAAAACCAGAAATCACATGAAAATCCAACACCAAGAAGTAAATCAAATGCGAGGTGTTATGTAAATCAATCCATGATACAGTTACAAGGGAAAGCCGCTTTTAAAGTTTTGTTTCCGTTTTTAAAGATATCATGCGGCTCCCAATATACATGAAAGTCATATCGAATCACATATGAAACGAACTACAGCAGTATAATCATGGCAGCTCTACAGTGAGTGTGTCATGGCAATTACTAACGGTGTGTGTGTAGCATGCAAATTAGTGTCCGTGCAACATAAACCGTTAGTAATAGTGCGGTGTTCTATCAGTTCTAAGCATATATATATATATATGTAACAGAGAATGCAATATGCGATGACAGTCCATGGGGTAAATGCAACTTATAATAATAAGGTCCTATCAGCCCTGACGCATAACGCCATGCGGGCAATATCCCCGTAGATGTGAAATCTACTCACCGAAGTCTCGCACTAAGTGTAGCCGACGACTTGCTTGCCCTTCTTCGCAGCGTCCGTCTCACTGGCCTGCGAACCTAGAATCACATAACATATATCATACATAAGCTCAATTTCACAGAAACGTGATATCACGGTCCAACAAGAAACCCGTGTCGTAAACCAATCGCGCGTGCGCGCGATACGCAAAAACGTGTGATCACGCGACTGAAACTATCCTGACGCGTCGCGATACGCAAAAACCCCAAACCCACTCACGTAACACGCATGTCGCGAAGGTTTAGAAATATGGCAAAACAGGTAATTAGTCCCAGATTTTTATACAGAACTAAACTTACAAAAATATATATATCACAACACTCTACACACTAGCAGACACCTATAGGACCAAACCCTAACCCAAACCCTACCTATCTGGCCGCAAATTGCGGCCAGAATGAAATAATTGGCGGCTACAAGAGGGAGTTAGGGGGTCGGGTTCTATCTATGGTATCAGCATCTATCTACTATACTGCAGTCTCCTCAATTTCATTCTGAACTCACCGGGTCAATAGCAGTTCTAGAAAACTCAGTTTTAGCTTAAAAACGATGAATTGCATCAAGTAGGGATCTGGTGGTATTTTAGTGCAATTGGGGGTTAAGCTAGGTTAATATGGTCTCAACAAACCTCTAACAACCTACTGAAACCAATTCACACCACAATAGCTCAAAGTTCCCACTAAACACCTCATATCGCACTAAAAAGCATTAAAAACCACTAACCGAAGCAAAACTACTCAAACCACGCAAACTAGGGAGCAAGTTTAGGAAATATACCTCACACTTGACCCTAGGGAGCTGGAGGAAGAAGGTGAACTGAAGGGAAGGAGCTGCTGTCGAGGTTGATGCTTGCTGCTGCTGCTGTGAAGTCTCTGTTGCTGCTGTTGCTGTTGCTCTCTGCTGCTGCTGTTGCTGCTGCTCACTGATGCTGCTGATGTGCTTCACTGTGGTTTGCTTCAGCTGCTGGTGTAGAGGTAAGTGTGTGTGTGTGTGTGTGCGTGTGTGAGAGAGAGAGAGTGAGGTTTGAGAGAAAGAAAACAAAACAATTGAGAGGGAATCATCATCCCAATGTCAACCCCTCACTCTCTCTCTTCATTAATTGCAAGCATGGCTTGAGCCATGATGCACACTCTCTCTCTCTCTTTCTCTCACCAAGTCAACACCCTTAACAAATTTCAAAATAAAGCAACTCATACTTAACTAATTAAACTTGATTAAAACCCAAAAGGCTTAATCCTCAAGATTAACCCACCATGGTCACTTAACATGGTAAAAACTCATTTAAAAACCCTAGTTTACATGCACATGTGTGTGCAAGCCTAGGAAAATTTTAGAAAAATATTTATTAAATTAGGAAAAATATTTGAAACACAATTTGGTAAACTTTTTATTAAAACCCATTATTTAAATATAATTAGTCACTAAACAAATCCTAAGGTGTTACAATCTCTCCCCCTTAAAGAAATTCGTCCCCGAATTTCAAAAATCTAACTACACGGACCTTTGAAAAGATGGGGATACGTCTTCAACATCTCGCTTTCGGTCTCCCAAGTGACCTTCTCACGGTTCTGGCCACGCCAAAGTACCTTAACAGATGGGATGTCCTTCGATCTCAACTTCTTCACTTGCCGATCCAAGATCATCACTGGCTGCTCTGCATAGGAAAGGTCGCGCTCAAGCTGGATCGTCGGATGCTGAATCGCGTGCGAAGGATCATGAAGATATCTGCGGAGCATCGAGACATGAAATACGGGGTGCACATCTGGAAAGCTGGGCGGAAGGGCTAAACGGTAGGCTACTGCACCAACACGCTCGAGGATCTCGAAGGGGCCCACAAACCTGGGACTGAGCTTCCCCTTCTTCCCAAACCTCATCACACCTTTCATCGGGGAGACCCTCAAGAAAACATGATCACCAACAGAAAACTCAAGTCTGCGTCGCCAACGGTCTGCATAAGATCTCTGCCTACTTTGGGCTGCTCTCATCCTATCGCGAATCAACTGGATCTTCGCTGTCGTCTCCTCAACAATCTGTGGCCCCAAGATACTGCTCTCACTGAGCTCTGTCCAACAGGCGGGCGACCTGCATCTCCTCCCATAAAGAGCCTCAAACGGTGCCATCTGAATGGTCTCCTGGTAGCTGTTATTGTAGGATAACTCTACTAAGGACAAATGATGATCCCAGCTACCTCCGAAATCTAATACACAAGCTCTGAGCATGTCCTCGAGAGTCTGAATGGTCCGCTCTGACTGTCCATCGGTTTTCGGATGAAATGCTGTGCTGAAACTCAAGCGAGTGCCCAAATCCTCCTGAAGCCTCTGCCATAGTCGACTGGTAAACTGGGTGCCTCTGTCGGACACAATACATGTCGGGACTCCGTGCAGTCGTACTATCTCGTTAATGTAGATCTAGGCATACTGAGTAAATCCGAAAGTCATCTTCACCGGTAAGAAATGAGCCGCTTTCGTCAAACGATCCACGATCATCCAGATGGAGTCATACCCCCGACTAGTCCTGGGTAGACCCACGATGAAGTCCATGGAGATCTGCTCCCATTTCCACTCCGGAATGGGTAACGGCTGTAGCTCTCCCGTGGGCCTCTGGTGCTCAGCCTTGACTTGCTGACATGTCAGGCATCTCGACACGAAATCTGCGATGTCCCTCTTCATTCCGTCCCACCAGTAAACACTTCTCATATCATGATACATCTTGGTGGAACCGGGATGGACGCTATATACCGATCGATGTGCCTCCTCAAGAATCTCGCGCCTCAGTCCCTCAGCATCGGGTACGCACAGTCTAGTCCCAAATCGTAGTATCCCCTGACCATCGATCAAGAACTCTGAAAATCTGCCCTGTCCAATCTGTGCCATGATCTCTGAACATCGGTCATCACTGAGCTGTGCCTAACGTATACGATCGATCAACTGTGGGCGTGCACGGACATGCGCTATCTGTCCTCCAATCGGCGTGAACTCGAACTGTACTCGGCTGTCGCATAATATCTTCCAATCTGCTGACGACTGCCCCTGTACTGCGCTCAAACAAGATAGACTACTCCCGGGCCTCCTGCTCAAAGCATCCGCCATTACATTTTCCTTGCCCGGGTGATATAAGATCTCGCAGTCGTAATCCTTCACTAACTCCATCCATCGGCGCTGTCGAAGGTTCAGGTCCCGCTGCTGGAATATGTATTTTAGACTCTTGTGATCCATGAATATCTGGCACGACTCGCCGTATAGGTAATGTCGCCAGATCTTAAGGGCAAAGACCACTGCAGCCATCTCCAAATCGTGAGTGGGGTAGTTCTGCTCATGTTTCTTCAATTGTCGCGATGCATACGCGATCACCCTGTCATGCTGCATCAGTACGCACCCCAGCCTCACTCGAGAAGCATCACAAAAGACCACAAATCCGCCCGATCCGGAAGGTAAAGATAACACCGGTGCCGTCGTCAGCCGAGTCCGTAGCTACTGAAAACTGTGCTCGTACTCCTCCATCCAATCGAAGGGAACTCCCTTCCGGGTCAACCCGGTCAACGGTGTAGCAATACGGGAGAAGTCCTGCACAAAACGCCTGTAGTAACCGGACAACCCCAAAAAGCTGCGAATCTCCGTCACCGATGTGGGTCTGGGCCAACGCTGAACGGCCTCGATCTTTCTCGGGTCTACACATATACCGTCTCGTGAAATCACATGCCCCAAGAAGTCCACGTTGTCCAGCCAAAAAGCACACTTGGAGAATTTCGCATAAAGCTGGTGCTCCCTCAAGGTCTGCAATGTAATCCGCAGGTGCTGTTCGTGCTCCTCACTACTCCGAGAATACACCAAGATATCGTCAATGAAGACTATGATGAACAGATCCAAATATGGCCGGAAAATACGGTTCATCAAGTCCATGAATGCTGCTGGCGCATTGGTGAGTCCGAACGACATCACCAAAAACTCGTAATGGCCGTAGCGCGTACGGAAAGCTGTCCTGGGAATGTCCTCCTGTCGAACCCGCAGCTGGTGATAACCCGATCGTAAATCGATCCTCGAAAAGTACCCTGCCCCCTGAAGCTGGTCGAACAAATCGTCGATGCGCGGTAAAGGATACTTGTTCCGCCCTGTCACCCTGTTCAGCTGGCGGTAGTCGATACACAGACGCAAACTGCCGTCCTTCTTCTTGACGAACAGGACTGGAGCACCCCAAGGAGAAACAATGGGTCGAATAAGTCCCTTATCCAGCAAATCTTGCAACTGACCCTTCAATTCTCTAAGTTCCGCAGAGGCCATCCGATAAGGCGGTATGGAAATAGGCCCCGAGCCAGGAACCAAATCAATACAGAAAGAAATGTCGCGCTCGAGCGGTAACCCTGGAAGCTCGGCAGGGAACACATCAGGAAACTCGCTAACAACCGGAACCTGATCCAAAGGAACCTCTGTGGCGCGAGCATCGCAAATATAGGCGAGAAATCCCTGACATCCCTTCCTCAAAAGCTGTCCAGCGCGAAAAGAAGAAATCACACTGTGAGGGGCGGCACCACGGTCCCCCAACACAACAAAAACCGACTAGCCGGGAAAGCAGAATCTAACTGTCTTCTCACGGCAGTCCACAGAAGCATAGCACGTGGCTAACTAATCCATGCCCAAAAGAACGTCGAAGTCCAACATCTCAAGAAGGATCAAGTCGACCGGTAACTCCCTCTCGCCAATACAGACGGTACATGATCGGAACACGTGCCTAGCAACAAACGACTCTCCCACAGGAGTGGTCACCACAAGCGGCTGATCAAGCAAGTCGGACTCTCTACCCAAACTCGGCACGAAGTGTGTGGATACGTACGAGTGCGTGGATCCGGGATCGAACAATACGTGTGCATCAACTGTACAAACAGGAAGGATACCTGAAACTACCGCATTAGACGCCTACGCGTCCTGATGTAAGTCGATGTTCAACACCCCAATACATGTGGGGAGGCGGAAATATGAATAACAATCAAGTTCTATGATCAAACATCGATTAACCGTATGAATCGTTTGCTATACAAGTTTTAACAAAAGCTATAGAGTTTTAAACTACTATGCGAAGAGATTATACCAAACGGTTCTAGTCCTTCGTCTTGATGTTGTCTACGGCCTCTTTGGATCTCCACGTCCTCTTCGGCTTTCTCCCGTGATAGACGATCCACTCGAGAACCCTAATCCAAGTTATAACCTCTAAACTTGAGGTTACTTAGTTTCTCTAGTTGCTAAATAGAGTAGCTAAGATGATGTAGAGATAGGTTATGGAGTAATTAGTCTTTCCTAATCCTTGTTCTCAACTCATGAGGGGTAGGATTAGGCTTGGTGAAGGAGAGAGAACTTGAAGAGAGAGAGTGAGAAGATGATAATGATATTATTATAATGAAAAAAGCTTCTCACTTGATATATATGAAACATAATGAATTAAAAGAAATAAATAAAAAGAGAATATTCATCATGTTTCATTAAATCAAGTGGGTGATTCATCATGTGAGTCATTAAGCAATTAATGATGCATTAATGATATGATGAATCACTCACAATGAGTCACTAATTCATTAAATGAAAATGCCACCTCTCCCTTTATGTCACATCCTTCTAGAAGCTTCTCGGAAAATTACGAGAACGCCCCTCTCATCCGTGAAAACACGGAAAAACTTTAGACTGTATAAATCCAATAACCTGATACTAGAATCTGGCTTAAACCAAAGCCGGCTAGTAAAAACTGTCCGAATGTCATACGTGCGTTTAAACACGTATGCGTCCGAACCTTTGTCGTAAAACCATACGACCTCTATATCTTTTCGCCTGGGTTTGGGAAATCTCTGTGTGGGACTCTAAATACTCGACTACTACGCTGGCAGTGGGTTTAACCACAGACCGGAAGCGGCACTAGCTGTACGTAACGGTCCCCAGGTAGTTGTCGATAAGAAAGCTGATGAGGTAACCCATCTGAAATCCTTCTGAGCCTGTCTGTGACAATATCCGCGCAGTCCGGTCTGTTCGTCTAAGAGTATCGCATGTATGGTCTAGGGAGGTGGTGGACGTCAGACCCCTAATAACCGTACAAGTCGTGTCGGTATGGCTTTATCACCATCCGAGAATCTACTGATCAACCTATCAGTAATTCTCAATCAGCCCTGGCCAGGGACTTATGGTAATGACCAAATGACCACAGTGCGATATCAACTCCCTATACCGGGAGAGACGAATCCCTAACAGTCGCTCACTGCCTCCATGTGGCTCGGGACTGTGCCAAACTGAAACCTGTTTGCACGACTCCTTTGAGCCGTGGTAGGGTAACAATCAAAGCACAGTGGGAACTCACACGAGACAAATGATGACCTTAAGTCAACGGACTATCTGCACACATGTCACCTGAGAACTGCTATCTGACGTTAGGTATAATACCATCCAGTCAGTTCTCGGCGAGTCCTGTCCGGTGTACTCACACCCAGTGAGCATCTGTATACAATCTTAGGTGAACACCACCAATGGTTGCGGGACCAATCCATTGCCCCTCGTCAGGGTCTAGATATGTATACACTAGTCTACTCCGGAGTATCGATGCCCAATCTCGATTCTCCTGCGACCAGGGACATCTAAGGGTGTGCCTATTGACTATCCAGCTCCCACTAGTATGACTGCCATCACAACGCCGGTAGTCAGACAAACACCCTATGGGCTTTATCAACATATATATATAAATACCAAGTAAAATATATTATATATTAAGACAAAGTCAAACCAAATAGCGTACTATCTTATCAAGCAAGACTGTCATGTACATACATATCCCAAGCATCCTATACAATGTAGGCCTCTAGGGCATATATATCCAACAATCTCCCACTTGCACTAAGGCCTATAATTGGCGCAATGAGTACCCACTGTCTCTACCAGATCCAGTTGCTTGCGTACCGCATGCCCAACATCTTAAAAAGCCTCTCGAACTGTACTTGAGGAATGGCCTTGGTGAATGGATCTGCCGTGTTGTCTTTTGTGTCTACTCTCCGTATCTCGATCTCCCGACGATCCATGATCTCCCTGATCAGGTGAAACCGCCTTAAGATATGCCTGGATTTCTGATGGGACCTTGGTTCCTTCGCTAAAGCTACAGCGCCATTGTTATCGCAATACAAAGGTATTGGATTGGCAATGGACGGAACCACCTGAAGTTCAGAAATGAACTTCCTTATCCAGACAGCCTCTTTTGCGGCTTCACTAGCAGCTATATACTCAGCCTCCATAGTTGAGTCTGCGACGGTATCTTGTTTGGAACTCTTCTAACTTACCGCCCCTCCATTGAGGGTAAACACAAAACCCGAAATAGATTTAGAATCATCCTTGTCACTTTGGAAGCCGGAGTCGGTAAAAGCCTCTACCTGGAGGTCCTTATTGCCGTAAATCAAGAACATCTCCTTAGTCCTTCTCAGGTACTTGAGAATGTTCTTCACCGCTATCCAATGTTTCTCACCTGGGTCCGATTGATACCTGCTTACTACACTAAGTGCGTAAGCTACATCTGGTCTGGTACATAACATCGCATACATTATTGATCCTACCGCCGAAGCGTAGGGTATAATGCCCATACGAGCCCTCTCTTCATCAGTCTTTGGAGACATCTCTTTGGAGAGGGTGATTCTGTGACAAGCGGGCATATTGCCGCGCTTGGAATCTTCCATACTAAATCTCTTTAGTATAGTGTCTATATACCTGGACTGTGAAAGTCCCAATATTCTATTAGATCTATCTCGATGGATCTTAATGCCCAGAATGTATGATGCATCTCCAAGTCTTTCATAGAGAATTTCTGTGACAAGAAGAGCTTTACTGATTGTAGTATAGGGATATCATTCCCTATCAGTAGTATGTCGTCGACGTATAAAACGAGGAAGACTACTGCTCCTTCTACAATCTTCCTATAAACACATGGTTCATCTATATTTTTGATAAAGTCAAATTCCTTGACTGTTTCATCAAAACAGATGTTCAAACTTCGCGATGCTTGCTTTAACCCATAAATGGATTTAAGCAATTTGCACACTCTTCCGCTGCTCCCACTGTCTAAGAAACCTTCTGGTTGATCCATGTAAACACTCTCTTCTAGATGTCCATTTAGAAAAGCTGTTTTTACATCCATTTGCCAGATTTCATAGTCATGGAAGGCAGCAATGGCAAGCATGATCCGAATGGATTTAAGCATAGCTACTGGCGAAAAAGTTTCATCATAGTCCAATCCTGGTCTTTGACGAAAACCTTTTGCTACTAGTCTAGCTTTGTACGTTTCCACTTGTCCAAATGTACCAATCTTCTTTTTGAAGATCCATTTGCACCCAACTGGTTTTACCCCAGGAGGAGCAACTTCTAAAGTCCATACTTTATTGGTATACATGGATTCCATTTCGGATCTCATTGCATCCAGCCACTTTACTGAGTCACTACGAGTGATAGCCTGCTGAAAACTAGTAGGCTCATCATCATCGATGATGCAATCCTCTCGATCCCCATCAAGAAGAAAACCATAGTATCTTTCAGGAGGATGAGAAAGCCTACTAGATTTGCGGAGTGGCGTTGGTTCGTCATGTTCTATTGAAATCTGAGATTCTTCTAAGTCCTCGGTTGCAGTTTGAGGTTCTGGAATTTCTTCCAGTTCTACCGCGCTCCCACTAATTTCTTTTGCAAGAAATTCGCTTTCTAAGAAGACAATGTGACGAGCGACAAACACCTTTTGTTCTTCAGTGTGGTAGACCATGTACCCCCTTGAATGCTTGGGGTATCCTACAAACTTGCACAAAACCGATCGTGCCTCGAGCTTGTCCGGATTATGCTTTTTAACATATTCCGGACACCCCCATATCTTGATATACTTGAGATATGGTCTCTTCCCACACCACATTTCATATGGAGTGGTAGGTACAGACTTAGTTGGAACTCTATTTAATAGATATGCGGCTGATTCTAGAGCAAATCCCCAGAAGGAAAGTGGCAACTCAGCACTACTCATCATTGATCGCACCATATCTAATAGCGTGCGATTCCTTCTTTCTGATACACCATTATGCTGAGGTGTATAAGGTGGAGTAAGCTGAGAGAGTATTCCATTTGCTTTCAAGTATTCAAGGAAACTGGTACTTAAGTATTCTCCACCTCGATCAGATCGAAGTATCTTGATGCTTTTACCAGTTTGTTTCTCTACTTCATTTTTATACTCCTTAAACTTCTCAAAAGCCTCGGATTTATGTTTTATTAAGAACACATGTCCATACCTAGAGAAGTCATCAGTAAAAGTGATGAAGTAGGAGTGACCACTTCGTGCATGTATAGACATCGGACCACATACATCACTGTGTACTAGTCCCAAAAGTTCGGTGGCTCTTTCTCCGTGTCCGGTGAACGGAGATTTGGTCATTTTTCCTTTGATACATGATTGACAAGTTGCATATGATGAATATTCAAACGGATCTAGATATCCATCTTTATGTAACTTAGTCAACCTTGTTTCATTTATATGACCAAGTCTACAATGCCATAGGAAGGCTTGATTCGAATCTGGAGCCTTTCTTTTACGCGTGTTTTGAATATTGAAAATTTGTGGTTGATTAACTATGTATATGCCGTTTTCCAGTGTGCCAAACCCAATCAGTTCTTGATTTAGGAGAATGTTCATGACATTTCTTTCAAGCACAAAATTATATCCTTTATTAGACAATAAAGATACTGATATAATATTACACAACATACTGGGAATACAAAAACAGTTATACAATACCAAAATGTTTCCACTATTCAACCCTAGGTGATATTCCCCTATTGCAACTGCATCTACATGCATTCCATTGCCCATCCGGAGAGTCATATCACCTGCCCCCAGTACTCTACTATTTCTCAGATCCTGCAAAGAATTACAGATGTGAGAACCAGAACCGGTATCAAGTACCCATGAAGTAGAGTTTACTGAAAGACAATTTTCGATTACGAACACACCTGAAGTAGAAGCAACTGCTTGCTTCATGTCCTTGGCTTTGAAGGCCTGACAATCCTTCTTCCAGTGCCCCTGCTTGTGACAATAGAAGCACTCGTTCTTTTCTGCCTTCACCTTTCCTGCCTTGTTCGTTCCCTGCACCTTCTTGACCCCACCCTTCGGTTTGGTGGCTTTCATCTTCTTCTTCCCTTTAGTTTTAGCTTTAGTTTTAGAAGAAGATGATTGGCCAACATACAGAACGGGGGTCTTCTCCTTTTTCAAGGAGGTCTCTGCTACCCTCAACATATTGAGGAGCTTTGGAAGATCCGCTTCCATTTCGTGCATGTTGAAGTTCAGCACGAACTGAGAGAAGGTATGGGGAAGGGACTGCAAAATCAGGTCGATATACAAATCATTTTCTAGCACGCATCCCAGGTTTGCGAGTTCCTCAATGAGGGTGATCATTTTGAGGGCGTGCTCTCCAACAGGCGATCCTGGAGCTAACCTCATCTGGAAGAGTTTCCTTGAGGTTTCGTACCTCGCGATACGGGAGTGTTCACCATACAATTCCTTGCAATGGAGGAATATGGATGCAATATCCATACTCTCGTGCTGTTTCTGGAGTTCATTATTCATGGACGCCAGCACGATACACTTAGCTCGCTCACAGTCTAGATCCCAGGTTTTACGAACTTCCTTGTCCGCAACTGAGGAATCTGGTCCTGGGATAAGAGGAGGAACAACGGTGGTAACATATGCAACTTTGTCATAAGTCAGCGCAATATTGACGTTTCTTAGCCAGTCTTTATAGTTCTGCCCGGTTAGTATATTCTTTTCAAGTAATAGTTTTAGTCCAGTCATGGTAGCTGCCAGAGAGAGAGAAAAGAAAACACTCAGCATATGCTCTTGCAAGTTTAGATTGGTTTATTAATTTATCTAAACAGGATGGCTCCCACTGTTTCCTCAAATCCTTCTTCAAAACCTAAAAGAAGAACTAGTCAGGATTTAATCACACGCCACAATACTTGCTTAACCTTTCAGCCAGGCTGGTGTTGGTACTTCGAGGGAGGTTTTCCAACGCTTTCGCGAAGTTCCTTAATTAAAGAACCTCTTTTCCCTGGAGGCGTAGCCCCTCTAACACCTTTCTAGGCACCTACTTGGTTTATAGCATTGATTGTTAAGTGAGAGAAATTCCCGAGAGTAATCCTACTCATCAGTGGGATCGGGATCCAACTATCATTGTATGATGCCCTAGATGGAAGCCACTCTAGTCACCACACTCCAGAAGGTAAGCTAATTCTGCAAGTTTCCTTTATGTTTGAAACTCCCGATGTGATTTTTACCCCAAGCTCTTATAGACCTTGACGTAGGCCAACAAGTCATAAGACACAAGTCAAGTTCTACCCGTCGTTGTCCTGATCAATTTAAATACATCGTACAAGCCCTTGACGTAGGCCAACAAGGTGTACGTCTGTATTAAACTAATGCATCTATCTATGCAACAAATAGGCACACACACTGCTACCATACACTATGCCTTGACGTAGGCCAACAAGCATAGCATGAATACGATGTGCTGTCTATCGGAAACGACGGAGGGTTACGGCTGGTTTTTGGCAAAAAACCGTTAACGTAATGAACTTGATTTGATCGAAGGAACTAAGATAGCTTTTATCAAAAGGAGTGGTTTAAGCTCCGCATTTAAAATTTGCTTTTTCAAGAAAACCGAGTGGTTTTTAGAAATTGTTCCAACGATTCAGTTTAGGTTTTATTTTCTTTGCATTTAATGATAATGCGTCCCATCTTTTAACCTATCATTACAGATAACAATGAAAATATGACGTCCTCTTATGCCATCCGCATTCGCCACTGGGTCCCGTCATCACCCGTTAGGTTACTTAACTAACGACAGAGCGGGGGCTGGGCTAGCGCGGGTGTAAAACATAAGTGACGTCTAAATAGCTATCATATATATAGATATTTTACATTCGTCTGACGCAATGATATACATTCCAGAACACAGATAAACAATATTGGATTTGCAAGCAATCTGTATTTCTTTTGAGCCTGCAAGAAAAGACAGATTACACAGTTGTGATGAATAGCCGTTACCCCACCCAAGATCCCTACGGATACGGCAAACTACCCGCCCGGCAGTTTGTGTACCCCACCTTGGATCTGTCCTAGGAGCAAAAACAGTAAAACGAAATAATACAACGGTGGCTACAACCGCAACCTGGATGTGCCCCGCAAAATAATATTACAACTTGTTACAATTACATCAAATGAATTAATACAATAACCCATCACAAAACCCGGCTAATCACCACAACAGTCCAATACAGTTTATATACACAAACAGTTAAAATCCATTACAGAAATGTGCAACCCCCTGCCAACCGACATACTAGCAATTAGAGGAGGTTTACGAACACATTATACAATCACAGATATAATCCAATATGCAAATACTGTACAATTTCGATCGATTAAACATCTTTGATATTGCTCCAAAAACTGCTCTGTAAAACTGAAACCTGAGCAAATATTAAATATCCCAGAAAATCCCAAATTACACAGAGAAGCAGGAAATTTGAGTTCCTGACTCGGCAACTCGGCGGCGGAAGCGCGGCGGATCGGTGCGATCCGCCGCGGTTCCGGGGCCGCGTTGCCGATTCAGGAGCCCAAATTTCTTGGCTGTTCTTCTGGTGTCTTGTCAAGCTTTCTGAACTTGCCTGAAAAATTTTTGGACTTCATTTAAATTTCGACAGAAACTTGATATTTTTAGGGTTTTCCGGCTTCGTTTTTCCGTTCGAAATTCGTACAAATTTGCAATTAAGTTAAATCTTGTTTAGCTAGGCTCTGATACCACTGTAAGTCGATGTTCAACAACCCAATACATGTGGGGAGGCGGAAATATGAATAACAATCAAGTTCTATGATCAAACATCGATTAACCGTATGAATCGTTTGCTATACAAGTTTTAACAAAAGCTATAGAGTTTTAAACTACTATGCGAAGAGATTATACCAAACGGTTCTAGTCCTTCGTCTTGATGTTGTCTACGGCCTCTTTGGATCTCCACGTCCTCTTCGGCTTTCTCCCGTGATAGACGATCCACCCGAGAACCCTAATCCAAGCTATAACCTCTAAACTTGAGGTTACTTAGTTTCTCTAGTTGCTAAATAGAGTAGCTAAGGTGATGTAGAGATAGGTTATGGAGTAATTAGTCTTTCCTAATCCTTGTTCTCAACTCATGAGGGGTAGGATTAGGCTTGGTGAAGGAGAGAGAACTTGAAGAGAGAGAGTGAGAAGATGATAATGATATTATTATAATGAAAAAAGCTTCTCACTTGATATATATGAAACATAATGAATTAAAAGAAATAAATAAAAAGAGAATATTCATCATGTTTCATTAAATCAAGTGGGTGATTCATCATGTGAGTCATTAAGCAATTAATGATGCATTAATGATATGATGAATCACTCATAATGAGTCACTAATTCATTAAATGAAAATGCCACCTCTCCCTTTATGTCACATCCTTCTAGAAGCTTCTCGGAAAATTACGAGAACGCCCCTCTCATCCGTGAAAACACGGAAAAACTTTAGACTGTATAAATCCAATAACCTGATACTAGAATCTGGCTTAAACCAAAGCCGGCTAGTAAAAACTGTCCGAATGTCATACGTGCGTTTAAACACGTATGCGTCCGAACCTTTGTCGTAAAACCATACGACCTCTATATCTTTTCGCCTGGGTTTGGGAAATCTCTGTGTGGGACTCTAAAGACTCGACTACTACGCTGGCAGTGGGTTTAACCACAGACCGCAAGCGGCACTAGCTGTACGTAACGGTCCCCAGGTAGTTGTCGATAAGAAAGCTGATAAGGTAACCCATCTGAAATCCTACTGAGCCTGTCTGTGACAATATCCGCGCAGTCCGGTCTGTTCGTCTAAGAGTATCGCATGTATGGTCTAGGGAGGTGGTGGACGTCAGACCCCTAATAACCGTACAAGTCGTGTCGGTATGGCTTTATCACCATCCGAGAATCTACTGATCAACCTATCAGTAATTCTCAATCAGCCCTGGCCAGGGACTTATGGTAATGACCAAACGACCACAGTGCGATATCAACTCCCTATACCGGGAGAGACGAATCCCTAACAGTCGCTCACTGCCTCCATGTGGCTCGGGACTGTGCCCAACTGAAACCTGTTTGCACGACTCCTTTGAGCCGTGGTAGGGTAACAATCAAAGCACAGTGGGAACTCACACGAGACAAATGATGACCTTAAGTCAACGGACTATCTGCACACATGTCACCTGAGAACTGCTATCTGACGTTAGGTATAATACCATCCAGTCAGTTCTCGGCGAGTCCTGTCCGGTGTACTCACACCCAGTGAGCATCTGTATACAATCTTAGGTGAACACCACCAATGGTTGCGGGACCAATCCATTGCCCCTCGTCAGGGTCTAGATATGTATACACTAGTCTACTCCGGAGTATCGATGCCCAATCTCGATTCTCCTGCGACCAGGGACATCTAAGGGTGTGCCTATTGACTATCCAGCTCCCACTAGTATGACTGCCATCACAACGCCGGTAGTCAGACAAACACCCTATGGGCTTTATCAACATATATATATAAATACCAAGTAAAATATATTATACGTTAAGACAAAGTCAAACCAAATAGCATACTATCATATCAAGCAAGACTGTCATGTACATACATATCCCAAGCATCCTATACAATGTAGGCCTCTAGGGCATATATATCCAACACCTGATGCGTCAAAGCAAAAACCCGCGCCTGTCCACTACCTGCGACTGACTACCCTCTGCCTCGGTCATCTCGTCCTCTCTGAGCAACTCCTCCACGCCCACGACCTCGCTGTGTATGAGTCTGGCGCGGAGCAACGGTAGGTACAACAGGTAACGCCCTCTGGGGTGGTGAAGGTGGTAAAGTAACATGCGGTGCTGCCGCCTCCCTCCGGTGTGTCTCGGGACAATCTCGCACACGATGATAAGAACTCCCGCAACGGAAACATCTCGATACTGGTCACTGACCCTCCTGAGGATAAGAGCTGAACAATCGGGCTCGCCTCGAATCTCTGCCACCTGCTAGGTGTCTGTCACGGCGTTGGAAAGGCTGTCTCTGCGCCGATGTACCTGCACGAACTCTCTTCGGCTCTGGGGCTGCCGAAGTCTCAGCGAGGCGCTCCTCTACCAATAAGGCTGCATCTACAGCTGCAGCATAGGTCTCGTAGTGCTGTGCGCTGATCGCAAGGAACAGTGGTGTAAGCAGGCCTCGAATAAATCTCTTGACTCGCAACTCCTCGGTAGCCACTAAATACGGGGCATAAACTGCTAGCTCGGTAAACAGCACGTCATACTCTGCTACTGTCATCCCTGGCGTCTGGCGCAAGGCCTCAAATCTGCGCGCTCGGGCATCCCTAACACTCTCGGGAAGGAAACGGGCTAGAAATACTGTCACGAACTCCGTCCAGGTCATAGGAGGAAGACCTGCTACTCGGCCCTTCTCAACTGAATCACACCACTTCTGTGTAAGACCTTCTAGGCGAAAGCTCGCGAACTCGACCCATCTCGTATCCGCGCATCTGAGGGAACGGCATATACAGGCTATCTTATCAATAAAGGACTGTGGGTCCTCGGCTGTATCAGTGCCTGTGAAGACCGGAGGCTTCAGCCTCATGAACTCTGATAGCGATACTGTAATCACCTTCGTGGCTGCAGGGGCATCTGGCTGTGCGGTAGGTACCATCGCGGTCGCTGGAACAGATGGAGCTACCTCTGGTCGCTGTGCCCGAAGCGTCTCAACTAGCGACCCTATCATCTGGCGCATCTCCTGCACGCTGGATCCCACCGTCTGGTGCATCTCCTGCATACTAGCCCCTAGCGTGGCGATCTGATTTGTCATGGGAGGAACGGTCTGCTCAGGTACAACGGGTGCACTTCCCGGATCAGTCCTCATCTCGGACGAGTCAACTCGAATCTCGGCCCTCGCGGTCGCTCTCTGCGCCCTCGTAGTCTTTGGCGGCATAATGGCTAACAGAAAATTAGGATTCGATAAGAACACGGAAATCGAATCGCAGGAATGTATGTATACGAGAAGGAATTTAAATCAGCAAGTCCTAAGGTCGCGTAGGCGGAGTACCGTGTCGTGAGTATGCCGCGGAACATACACACGCTACGCTACCCTGCTGCAGCTACCTACTCCATCATACCAGGGTCATCCTACACTCCGAAGGTAAAACCAACGCTCTGATACCAACTTTGTCACGACATGAGAGTTTCGACTCGTGGCCGGCACTTAACCACGCAACGTCTACAGGCGTAACGCGACTAAGTAAGCCGAACCCAGAAATCAAAACCAATAAATAAAGAGTGATTAAAACATTTTGTAAAAACAGTCATCCTTGTCTGAAAAACTTCCATTTATTAGTAGAAATCCTTTTTAAGTTCGGGGGTTATAACTTTTATAATTTTGGCAACATTTCCTTTTTAAACATTTATTCCGCAAGCCGGGTAAAAGCAAGGTGTAGCAGAAATAACAAGTGAAATGAATAAAGCATCATAATATGATATACGACGCCGTAGCGAAGAATGCACAGTAAGGCAAGGACAAATATCACAAAGGGTAAAAACTGCATATAATAAAGTCGGCTCACATGCGAGCTCGACACCAGAGTACAAAATCATACACATCGTCCTCACAACTGTCTCTAAGTCAATACAGAAAAGTAGATGGAGAATACTAGATACATCAATATACAACTGAAAGATAACAGATACCGTACAAAAACCCACCTAACAGCAAAAAGGCTAACTCGCCTCAGCAATGGTATCTGTGCCAAAAGATGCGGTAAACAGCCAGCCGTGACTACTCCCCAGGGCAACCTGCAAATGCTGTGGCACAACGGGGGTGAGTTGCCAACTCGTGAATAGAGATAACATATAAAAGTAATCGCGAGCATGCACGTACGGCGCTGCTCTACTAATGCCAGCAGATAATATCAATGCATGACAAACAGTGGATGCAATAGTAATGCAAGTGCTCTATCAGGTAAGTACTACAGGATGAGATACATAGTAATCAATACTGAGCATGGGATATATAACATCTACATGGATATGTCAACATGGAAAACAATAATCGGTGCCTCAGGCTGCACCCAAATCCTAAATAAACTCAGGCGCCGGCACTCCCATCGGCCCTCAAATCCTGTACATCTCTGAGAGATCACGAGTGCCCAACATCGGCACCCAAAATATCATAAAATACCCGTGTCCAGCATCGACACGCAAATCCTCGTATATCGGGTTCCGTCAGTCCGAATCAGCCCACGGGGTCCGTCTGCGGTGTCGGCCCTCGGCCCCGGTAGTACGTATCATCCCGCATCCATCTCTCGACTCTGGTCAGTATCCTCCGGACAACTGCCAGGTCCAACCAATCACCGGTAGGTAGTGGTCCCTCTGCCGGGCTCACCGTCTACTGCACAACGAAACCGTTCTCGCCCCGGGTACCATACCGGGTCTACCACGAACCCGCAAACGGATCATCTATCTCCTCGAATCGGGTTTCAAGCACATGTCTCAGCACCGAGAAAACGCGTGGTGGACGCACCAAAATATCATATCACGAGGTACCGGGTTTTTCAAAATGGTGCATCTTTTCTTAAATACTTCCACGGTCCTCAAAACCAGAAATCACATGAAAATCCAACACCAAGAAGTAAATCAAATGCGAGGTGTTATGTAAATCAATCCATGATACAGTTACAAGGGAAAACCGCTTTTAAAGTTTTGTTTCCGTTTTTAAAGATATCATGCGGCTCCCAATATACATGAAAGTCATATCGAATCACATATGAAACGAACTACAGCAATATAATCATGGCAGCTCTACAGTGAGTGTGTCATGGCAATTACTAACGGTGTGTGTGTAGCATGCAAATTAGTGTCCGTGCAACATAAACCGTTAGTAATAGTGCGGTGTTCTATCAGTTCTAAGCATATATATATGTAACAGGGAATGCAATATGTGATGACAGTCCATGGGGTAAATGCAACATATAATAATAAGGTCCTATCAGCCCTGACGCATAACGCCATGCGGGCGATATCCCCGTAGATGTGAAATCTACTCACCGAAGTCTCGCGCTAAGTGTAGCCGACGACTTGCTTGCCCTTCTTCGCAGCGTCCGTCTCACTGGCCTGCGAACCTAGAATCACATAACATATATCATACATAAGCTCAATTTCACAGAAACATGATATCACGGTCCAACAAGAAACCCGTGTCGTAAACCAATCGCGCGTGTGCGCGATACGCAAAAACGTGTGATCACGCGACTGAAACTATCCTGACGCGTCGCGATACGCAAAAACCCCAAACCCACTTACGTAACACGCATGTCGCGAAGGTTTAGAAATACGGCAAAACAGGTAATTAGTCCCAGATTTTTATACAGAACTAAACTTACAAAAATATATATATCACAACACTCTACACACTAGCAGACACTTATAGGACCAAACCCTAACCCAAACCCTACCCATCTGGCCGCAAATTGGGCCAGAATGAAATAATTGGCGGCCACAAGAGGGAGTTAGGGGGTCGGGTTCTATCTATGGTATCAGCATCTATCTACTATACTGCAGTCTCCTCAATTTCATTCTGAACTCACCGGGTCAATAGCAGTTCCAGAAAACTCAGTTTTAGCTTAAAAACGATGAATTGCATCAAGTAGGGATCTGGTGGTATTTTAGTGCAATTGGGGGTTAAGCTAGGTTAATATGGTCTCAACAAACCTCTAACAACCTACTGAAACCAATTCACACCACAATAGCTCAAAGTTCCCACTAAACACCTCATATCGCACTAAAAAGCATTAAAAACCACTAACCGAAGCAAAACTACTCAAGCCACGCAAACTAGGGAGCAAGTTTAGGAAATATACCTCACACTTGACCCTAGGGAGCTGGAGGAAGAAGGTGAAGTGAAGGGAAGGAGCTGCTGTCGAGGTTGATGCTTGCTGCTGCTGCTGTGAAGTCTTTGTTGCTGTTGTTGCTGTTGCTCTCTGCTGCTGCTACTGCTACTGCTCACTGATGCTGCTGCTGTGCTTCACTGTGGTTTGCTTCAGCTGCTGGTGTAGAGGTAAGTGTGTGTGTGTGTATGTGTGTGAGAGAGTGAGGTTTGAGAGAAAGAAAACAAAACAATTGAGAGGGAATCATCACCCCAATGTCAACCCTTCACTCTCTCTCTTCATTAATTGCAAGCATGGCTTGAGCCATGATGCACACTCTCTCTCTCTCTCACCAAGTCAACACCCTTAACAAATTTCAAAATAAAGCAACTCATACTTAACTAATTAAACTTGATTAAAACTCAAAAGGCTTAATCCTCAAGATTAACCCACCATGGTCACTTAACATGGTAAAAACTCATTTAAAAACCCTAGTTTACATGCACATGTGTGTGCAAGCCTAGGAAAATTTTAGAAAAATATTTATTAAATTAGGAAAAATATTTGAAACACAATTTGGTAAACTTTTTATTAAAACCCATTATTTAAATATAATTAGTCACTAAACAAATCCTAAGGTGTTACAGGCCGGTCTCACAAGCCATTAGTGTTGTGTCACCTAAGATAGTATACAGGTGCTCACTGGAGGTGAGTACACCGGACGGACTCGCCGAGAACTTCTAGATGGTATTATATCTATCGTCAGATAGAAGTTCTCTAGTGGCATGATTACATATTAGTTTTTTGACCCGAGATCGTCATTTTTTTGTGTGAGTTCCTACTGTACTTAGATTACTATCCTACGACGGCTTAAGAGGAGTCGTGGAAACAGGTTTTAGTTGGGTCCAGTCCCGAGCCACATGGAGGCAGTGAGCGATTGTCCGGGATTCGTCTATCCTGGTATTAGGAATCGATGTCGCGCTGTGTTCGGTTGGACGTCACCTTAAATCCGAGGCCATGGTGGATGGGATTTACTAATAGGAGTTCAGTAGTTTCTCGGTTGGATATGAGCTTGACCCCGACACAACTTATCGGGTTATTAAGGGTCTGACTTTATCCACCCTCAGACCCAGTATGCGATACTCTTAGACGAAGAGACCGGAATATACAGAGATTGTCACATTGTCACGCCCCGCTTCCCAAAAGAAGGAGAAGGATGACGCGGAATGGTCCGCAACCTAACTGTATTGAAGGTGGTCTATTCAATACAGTTACGTTAAGCGTATGAATATTTAATATGCAGGATGTGTACCAAAACAAAAATAATAAAAGCGAAAGGCATTTATTTCCATTAACCAAACTTTATTACATCCCAAAAGAAAGAGTACAATAAACTAAGTAGTTTAATTACATCAAAGGAGAAATGAAAGTCCTAAACATGTGGGCAACAACAAAAATTAAATCTAACTAATCTTCCATCGTCCAGTCTGCATAATCTTCATAAATTGGCTTCACACCTTAATCTTGTCTATAATACTCATTCTTATCTGACGGACATTCCGAAGATAGAGGAAGAAAAGGAAGGTCCGTCAGCGAGTTATACTCGGGTAGGATTGCCTCATAAGAAAGTAAAGGTATAGAAACGAACATGTGTATATAATGAATATGATGTACATGTGTATAAAGGTATGAGGTTATATACAAAATTAGATATGTGAATATGAGTAGGTTGTGTGAGGTATATGTTTGTTAAAGGTTCAAGTCAAGTCAAACGGATATTCAGTCTAAGAGTTAGATCATGTTAAACAAGGTGTGTATGGATGGAACTGACGGGTGAACATACTCGTATCCTTGAGGTATCCCATGACTAGCTGGAAGCAGTATGAGCTGGTGCTTTTGCCTGGAATGGCAATCAATGCGGTAGCGTGAACATCCCCGAAAGGTATCCCATAACTACGATGGAGCTTTGTCTAGCGTGAATATCACTCAAGTGCACAGGTATTACCACCTTTCAGTTTCAATATAAAAAACAAGTCTAAACTGGTAAAATATCCACATCCAAGGTACTGAATAACTCGTGTCTCATGAAGAAAGGTAGATAAGATAACAGGTAGGTATAGCATATGATATGAGTTTGGTGTTGAGTATCAATGGATATTGTAAATGTTTTAGTTTGTTAAACAAGGATCCGGATACTCGCGATTATTCCGTTGTGGCCACGGAACAACAACTAGGGAAGTGAAGTGTACCGTTTCACTTCCTGGGATCATGATCGAGTAGTAGAGAATCCGAGTTCCGAATCTCCATGCCTAATCAAACTACCCATCCCCGTGGTTCAGTATAAAGGTTTTGACGAATTAGAGTTAGTGCGTATACCTCTAGGCATGGAATTTCCACATTGTATAGTCGCCCATATATTGGACTGGTCACCCGGAATATCGGGATCTTCATATTTGTATAGTCGCCCATATATTGGACTGGTCATCCGGAATATCGGGATCTTCATATTTGTATAGTCGCCCATATATTAGACTGGTCACCCGGAATATCGGGGTCTTCATAATAAGTATTCTATACCTAGGTTCGCACATTCTAACCCTAACCGCAACATGTTTTGTATATGTCATGTTGTCATAAACTGGAAATTTAAAAAGTATTGATCTCGTTTAATATGGTCTTCCACAACCACTCGTTTTATTTTCTAAAGTTCGTAAAGTATTTCGTGTCATCTTAAGGAATGCTTAGTAAAAAGAATAATAGCGTTTAATTATCTTTTATTACTTCTAAGAAAAACCATGAGATTTGGGATATTTATCGTTTTGGAAAAACATAATGTTTTACGGAAAAATATCCTTTCGATAAAAGGTTGTGGTGTTTATTTGAAAATCTTTTGCAAGAGATTTTTATAAGGATAAGTTGCAAGAGGTTTTTATTTGAAAAACTAGACTTTTTCAAAAGGGCAAGTTGTGAGATCTTCTAATCGCCTCTTCACCGCCAATTGTGACCAGGTAAGTACAAGTAAGGAAAGGAGGGATCCGCTCACGAATCATCGTGAGACGGGCCTTTTAAAATTACCTTTCCCACTTGTCTAGCCTAGGCACCACAAAGTCTGGTTTAGATAAACGACCGATACCTACAACCTTTCCTTTGTCCTAGATTGATGTTATTTTAAAATTACCTTTTAATAAGGTACTAATTATTCCTTTTGAAAAGATATCGTTATACGAATTATGGTCCTTGTTGAAAATGACCCTTTAATAAAAGTCGAGCTATTTAAATGAAATTAATAACTTTATGAAATTATAGTGTTTTAGATTCGGGGTAACGTTTTAGAAAATACGTTCGTTTTGGAAAAACCATAAGTTGTTATTTAAACTTAGTACTTTCTTCTTTAAAAATATTGAAGGGGTTTAATAATATTATAGTAGTTGATGAAAAAGTGTATGTAAAATATATGTATGTTGTATCTAAAATATTTATTTCATATATCTTATCTCTTATGGATATTTTACACAAATAAAATATTTTAAATAAACGAGGGTATTTTGTGGAAGTAACCTATTTCGAGATCATTTTGACAGTATGGGTAAGTGTGGGTATATCAGAGGTGAATTGACAATTCATGGGTTATGACATTAAGCATAACAGATTCCAGGTAGTATGGAGTGCAATATATTTTTTGTGTACAGAGGAAATTTAAACACCGTTTTAAAACATGGGTTAACATTATCATTATTGAGGGTACAAGAAATAGGCATGCACGAATATTATAACAACATTTTAAATAGGGGTTGATGATTATAAGTTGGAACTAGGTTATTGAGAAAAAAGAAAGTGACAGGAAAAGGGGAGAGAGTCGGATCCTACCTTTTGTTTGAGTTGGATGCCGATGGGTTGAAAGCGTAGGCTTGTACCAAATCATTAATAGCTTCGTGCCCCGGTTTTTCCTCGGCGATTGGGTGGAGCCGTAGAGTCGGCGTCATCGATACGAAGGCGCTGGTATTTTTTTCAGAATCTTTGGAGTTCTGAGGTGTGAGAAATCAGTGTTTGAAATGCCTATTTATAGCGTTTTTTCACCAACTATAAAATCCAAGAATTCAGTTAAAACCCCATCAAAATTCGCTGTGCCAATGATTGCGAATCATTAGTCTATGATTGCGCCCGCCGCCTCTTCACCTCAGCCGTTGGATCAAGATCCAACAGCTGAGATCGCGCTGTCGCTGCCAGGCCCACGCGCAATCCAGCGCCACGCGGTTTCGCGTGGTCCCCACCACATGGCGCGTCGGTGGGATTCTGGCCGTTGGATCGAGCATCCAACGGCCCAGGTTAAATGGGTTTTAAAATATTTTTTTAATAAATAAAATAATATTCTGTTTATTATTTTAAAAATCGAATTTGGTTTAAAAAAAATGTTAAAAATAGTTTAAAATACGGGAAAATTATGGAAAAAATTCAGAAAATATATTTTATTGTTATCTTTAGTATAAAAATAATTTTGGGCTAAAACTAAGTAATATAACCATTCCTATGGTTTTAACTAGTTATTAAAATTATACAATATCTAGTTTATCCTTTAAAATATTTTTAATTACGAATTAATTACTTTAATTAATAATAAAAATATGTAGATTATTTTAAGGTATTATAAAATCTTACTAAAACATTTTAAGCCTATAAAAACAATAAATAGATTTTAGAAATTTCCTTTAATCATATTTAATGCTTTGAAAATTATTAACATTACTTTAAAAATTATTCTTCTATGAAAGAAACATGTAAATAATTATTTGATAGTAGAAATTTAAATAAAATATATTTTATTAGGTATTAGAAAACATGGTCGTTACAATCTACCCTCCTTAAAATAATTTCGTCCTCGAAATTTCAAAAGGTAGGTCAAGGAAAGAAAGAAATCACTAAGAAGGGATTATCGCGGTTAAATATTTTGGGTCCCACTCTCTCGTCCCGTTTCCTCGCTTCCGTGTATGTCTGCCTTCCTTCATACAGCTCTAGCCAGCTGGATTGTCTTGTCGCTTAAGGTTTCATCCTTCTAGTATTCCGACTGGTTGCTGCTCGTAGGTTATGCCAACCTTTCCAACTCGTTCGAGAATATCGAAGGGACCTATGAACCGTGGGCTGAGTTTTCCGCGTTTCCCAAAACGTATCACTCCCCGGTTAGGAGAAATCTTCAGAAACACGTGTTCTCCTGGTTGAAACTCTAGTGGCCTTCTTTTCGTATCTACCCAATGTTTCTGCCGATCCTGTGCTATGCGTAATTGTTCTTTGATGGTTCTTATCACCTCCACTGTCTCGACAATTATCTCGGGGCCTAGAAGTTCTCGATCCCCAACATCGTCCTAACTTAGCGGTGACCTACACTTTCGTCCATACAAAGCGGCGAAAGGTGCCATGCCGATACTAGACTGGTAGCTATTGTAAGCAAACTCTACCAAGTGCAGGTGATCTTCCCAAGATCCTTTAAAATCCAATATACAGGCCCGGAGCATGTCTTTGAGAATTTGAATAACCCTTTCTGATTGGCCATCGGTCTGAGGATGGTAGGCGGTACTGAAACTCAGATTCGTACCCAGACTCTCTTGTAGGCTTTGCCAAAACTGAGATCTGAAACGTGTATCTCGGTCGAACACGATGAAAATCAGTACGCCGTGCAATCTGACAATCTCCTCCATATATCTTTTTGTAAGGCTTTCGGTTGATTGACCCACTCGAAAAGGAATAAAATGCGCTGACTTGGTGAGTCGGTCTATAATCACCCATACATCATTATTTCCCTTAGAGCTGCGAGGGAGTGCGGTCACAAAATCCATAGTAATGTTTTGCCATTTCCATTCGGGTATTGGTAATAGCTGTAATAGACCCGCCGTCCTTTGGTGTTTGGCTTTTACTTGTTGGCAAACAAGACATTTGGATACACTCTTGGCTATCTCCCGCTTCATCCCATGTCACCAATAGTTTTGTATGAGGTCCTTGTACATCTTTATTCCCCCCCGATTAACAGAGTATGGAGAACTATGTGCCTCTTTTAATAATTCCTCTCTCATCTCCCCCTTAGGTACACAGACTCTGCATCCATATCTCAAAGAACCAACTTCGTGGATGATGAAGTCCGTCCGCAAATTTGCGTCCGCTTGTTCTCTGATCCTTCGCAACCTCGGGTCCTCTATTTGAGCTGTCTTGATCCGTTCGACTAATGTTGAGTGAATTTGCAAATTCATGAAGGACGTAAGTATTCCGGGTATTATCAACTCGGTCTCTAGTTCATTAAGATCTTGGCGATTTCTCTAATGAGTAGTCAGACTCGAAATCATTGGTTGGCGACTCAAAGCGTCCGGGACTATATTCACCTTTCCCGGATGATATTGTAAATTTACGTCGAAATATGCCATTAATTCTAGCCATCTCCTCTACCTCATATTGAGTTCCTTCTAGGTGAAGATATACTTCAATCCCTTGTGATCGGTGTAAATATCTACTCTCTCACCCAATAAATAGTGCCTCCAAATCTCGAGTGAGAAAACAACTGCGGCAAGTTCTAAATCGTGCGTTGGGTAGTTTCGCTCATGCACCTTTAATTGTCTTGATGCCTATGCGACCATATCGTCGTGCTGATACATCACATCACCAAGTCCCTTCTCCGGAAAATCGCTGTGGATGTTTACTACTTCTGGGTTTGCTAAGAATTGCAAGAATGGTTGTGATAGTTACGATCTACTCTCCTTAGAATAATTTCATATTTGAAATTTTCAAAGGAGTAGCCATTACTAGGCACGGAAATCAGTAACGCTGTCAGGGATCCTCTTTACTGCATGTGTCTCTCCCGCGAGTTGGTGTATCACTTGCTGCATGGAAAGTCTCTCTGTTGTCTTTCCACGTGGCATCAGCCTTCTCGGCTGTCATGTTGAAGGTCCGGCGTTTGAGCTCATTCCTCTGCGCTTGCTGAAAATCATGCTCTTGTGATGACAAGGGTGGTCCCTTTGGTGATGCCCCTTGACCGGTTGGTTTAGTGGCGGAAAGTGGCCGGTTTCCCCGTGTTGGTGCCACATAGTTAGCCGGCTTGTTGACGGGGTCTGATTGTCTCCCTCTCTGAGGATAGTCCCCAATAGCATGATCCGAAGACCCACAGACTCTGCAAAGTTTGTTCAAAATGCGACAGTCTCTCCTGTAGTGCCCGGTCCTACCACAATGGTTGCATATAACGGCTGGTTTTTCCGACGATAGTTGGTCCTGCTGGTTTCTTAGGTTGTTGTCTCCCGTTGAATCTGGAAATGATCCTCCAAGAATTTGATTGGCTGGTTGCTTAATGTCAGACAAACGGTCATCCTTTCTCATGAGTTTCTGAAGGTCTTCAAAGTTTCGTGTCGCCTCTAAGATTTCATCATAAGTCGAAAGGGTGGCAGAAGACGTGGAGGATTGCGTCTTCAGGTCCAATCCTTGCCGGAATCTCTTATCATAAAGTTCTGGGGTTGTCACCAGATGATGCGCGAACCGAATTAACCTCGCGAACTTCGAAGCATACTCGTACACCGACTTATCCCACATGCTCCCTCGTTGGAAATGTAGAAACTCTCTTTCCATCCTTAAGTGTGCCACAACTGGAAAATACTTGGTATCAAAATGCTGTTTGAACGTTTTCCCAGTCGATGGGCTCCTTCAATCTACTTTTCTCTGCCTCCCACCATATCCTGGTATTATCCGTAAGTTGTAGCTTAGCGATGTTCACTCACGCGTCCTTCGGAATTTGAGCGGTACTGAGATCATTGACTGTTCCCTTGAGCCATTCCTCAGCTTCTAAGGGAGTTCACTTCCCTGAAAAAGTCTTAGGGTGGAGCGATTTGAACTGCTTCACTCCCGCCGAACCTTAAGAAACTGGGATTAGTGCCTTACTTAATATCTCTTGTTGCCGCTGCCTACTTTCTCGTAGCTCCTGATGAAAGGCAGCTGTCTGCTGCTGCTGTTGCTTCAGTAGTCCTTCCATCATTTGTAGCATTACTGCTTGCTGAGCAGCGGCTCCATGGACTCCATTTTCCCTTCTATTGTGGTTATTGTAAGTGCACGGCGGTGCCCCGGCCGTCGATCCGACGCCGGAATGCGGAAGCAGTGATTTACTTTAACTTTTCAAACCGGCACCACCACGCACTATAAACCCGGATCGTGCCATTAAACTAGTCCTAACTATCTAGAGAGGGGGTAGAGATATACCAAGCGATCCGTGTCCTTCGGTCTTGTCGTCATCGTTCCGATCTCCCTGCGGAATCTCCGGTCTCCACCAAGTCGCCGGAAGGGCACCACGTCGCCTGCTTCTTTTACGGGCTCCCACCTCTGGACCGAGACAACTCGGGCACGAAGTTGGCGAGCCGACGTGCCCAAGGTTTGCTGTAGAATACGTGTAGTGCTCTGTCTCATTTGGGGTAGTGGATGTTGCCTTTTTGAGTGGAGGAATGATACAAGCTTTTTGGAGGAGGAGCTTGTAGGATTTTACAAAGCCAAAAGAGCAAAAATCCCACCACTAGAATTTGGGATAGCCCCCATCAACTTGTTGTGGCCGGCCATGAGATTGGAGAGAATGAGAGGAGTATGTATCAAAATGAAGGGAACCACACACTAATGCAAGTGAGAGAGAGATCAAATGATATCATGAAAGAAAATGATCACAAACACAAACCCACACTCCACCAACCTCATCATCTCATCACAAAGTCAAGCCATCATGAAAGAAGAAGTTAAATGGTCAAGGGATGGTGCAACCATCATGATCCAACAAAATGCAAAGAACACCCTCCACAAATGCTTATTTGCATAAATGCAAATAAGCCCTCCTCCACCAATCTTCGGCCAACGAAGGATACAAAGAAATATGGCCGAAACGGAAAGCAAACTGGCAACTCCAGAAAACCGGTCCCATAATAAATTACAGGAAAACCCCGATACCGTGTATACACACCCGCATCTATATTCCGACCGAAATACAAATGCAATGAGACAAAATCTACACTGTACTATACTAGGATCCGGCTTAAACCAAAGCCGGCTAGTATTGTCCGTCCGATCCTGATTCGTGCAATACTGCACGTATCTGATCGAACCCTGCCATATATCCATACGGCCTCTAGTACTAACCGTTCGATCCTGATCCGTGCAATACCGCACGTATCTGATCGAACCCTGCCATATCTCCATACGGCCTCTACAGCGTTTCGCCCGAAACTTGAGTAACTGAATGTGGGGGACTCTAAAGACTCGTTAATACTATGGCCGTGGATTTAACCACTAGCACGTCAGAGGTATTAGCCATATGTGATGGGCTACCAGCTATTGACCAAAAGGGACGTCGATGAGCGAACTCATCCTGACACCCTACTGAGCCTGTCAGTGACAATATCCGTACAGTCCGGTCCGTTCGTCTATAAGCATCACATGGCGGGCCTAGGGGTTGGTAAAAGTCAGACCCCCAAAAGCGGTACAAGTCGTGTCAGAGAGCAGCCCAGAACACCCTGAGATACTACTGGAATACCTACCAGTAAATCTCCTGCCTTGGCCAAGGACTTTTCATGTTCTGGCTCTCCTAGACACAGCGCGACCTCACCCCCAATACCGGGAGAGACGAACCCCTGAAGATCCGCTTACTGCCTCCATGTGGCTCGGGACAGTACCCAACTAAAACCTGTTTGCATGTCTCCTTTGAGCATGGTAGGGTAGTAATCAAAGTACAGTGGGAACTCACACGAGACAAATGACGATCCCCAGGTCGATGAACTAACCTGTACACATGTCACCAGGGAACTGCTATCTGACGTCAGGTATAAGACCAACTAGTATGTTCCCGGCGAGTCCTGTCCGGTGTACTCATAACCCAATGAGCACCTGTATACATCTTAGGTGAACCAACTGACACCAGTGGCTTGTGAGACCGGCCACCGCCCCTTGTCGGGGTCTCGATTGTATACACTAGTCTACTCTGGAGTATCGATGCCCTGTCTCGAAACTCCTACGACTAGGGACCTTTTAAGGATGTGCTTATAGACTACCAGCTCCCACGTATATGATCGCCCTCATACCGCTGGCAGTCAAGCAAGAATCCTAGGGGCTCTATCAACGTGCAATAGTGACATGTAAGGTCACCTAAAGCAGTACACGATGATAAAGGTAAACCAGATAGCATACTATCATCTTGAGTAAGACTGTCCTACCGGGATAGGTCCTCCCTCAATCATTGCATTCACGTGCCTGTGATCCAATAATTGACTCTGAGGGCACTATCTCCAACAATCTCCCACTTGCACTCAAGGCTAATTATTACGATGTCGCATACTCATGCCCGTGTGATACCGAACACCCAACTCTTCTACTAGTCAGTCTCACAAAGCTCGTTTGCGAAACTATTGCGTTCGAGGAATAGCCTCAGCGAGTGGATCCGCTCTGATGTTTCTTTCTATGTCTCTCTATATCTCAAGTTCGCGGAGAAACCTATCTTCCGAAATGAGCAATACCTGTCTTAGAATGTGTCTGGATGTTTGATGGGACCTAGCTCATAAATGAACTACAAATCCGAACTTCTTAGACTGTATCGTCAACTGAACTTAATCAGTATCCTGCGCCATGCCTCCCTCAGTATTGCCTTGGACCACCTGTCCAAAATACTGCCCCTCGTCAGAAGGAAAACTATAACTCTGACAACCTCCTTGTCGTCCAGGTCACCTTGGAAGCCTGGAATGATAACTGTCTCCCGAATGAGGCTGTCGTTATCATATCCCTAGAACATCCACTTATGTTCTAAAACTGCTTCCGACTGTTTCTCCAGGATTGGATCAATATCAACTTATTGTATCTAGTGCAAGAACAACATCTGGTGTGGTACTTGACATCTCATGATTGACTCAATTGCCTGAGCAAGTGATCTGCCAATCATGCACATCCCTCTCCCCTTTAGTCTGTAAGACACCTTTAGAGAGGGTGACTCCATTACCTGCAGGTACACTACCGTGCCGGGACTCGTCCATTCTAAATACTCTTAGAATGCTGTCTAAGTACCCTTAATTGGGAAACCACCCAAATCTAGATCTAAAACCATAGATCTAGTAACCAGTATGTCTGATATAATGTCCAAGTCCGATATGGAGAAAACACTGTGTGACGACCAAAGTATAACCGATCGTAGTATAGGAGTTTCTTTTCCTATTCTGTGTATGTCATCCAAATACCATGACATCACACCTTACTACCTTCTCAACAGATCCATCCCCTATTCTGATGAAGTCAAACTTATGACTGTCACATCAGAAATTGATGATCTATCTCCGCTATATCTGCTTTAGTCTATAAATAGACTTAAGCCACCTGTCCACCAATGCTTCCGCTGCTCCCACTGACTATGACAACCCTCTGGCAGAGTCATATAGACGTACACTTCTAAAGCAAGTTTAGAACGACGCAATACTCATCCTCCTGCCGGGTCTCACAGTCTGGAACAACAGCAATGGCAAGTGTAGGCAAACAAGAACCTCCCTGTCACCGTTCTTGAGGCTAATGTAGTACCTCTCGGGTGCCCGAAGTTACTCATCAAATCTGCGAAGTGGCCAATGGAATGTCAAACTATATTGAATCTTTAGGTTCCTTATCAAATCTTCAGTAATCGTTTGCGGTTCTGGAATTACTTCCAGTTCTACCATACTCCCACTACTGTTTTCTGAAAAAATCTATTTTTATTAAAACTGTGGCGAGTCTAGAACAATATCACTATTGATCTTCCAGATGGTAGAAAGTCAACCCTCGTCATAGCCTGGGTCAACCCACAAACAGCCATTACAGAAACCTGCCTTGAGTTGTCCAGTGTCTGGTTTTAATCATAAGCCGGACAACTCCCCGTACCTTAACATCGTTAAGATATGAACTGTTCTATATCCAATATAGAACCAGAGGCACTGATTTAATTGAACCAGATTCAATTCATGCAGCTGTCTCCAGTGCATGTCAACTAAATGGAAGGAGGCCGATCAGCGTTACTCAACTTAGGAATGCTACCAATTATGAGTAACCTGAAAAGAGAAGCTAGTTCTCTTAATCATTACTATCAACTGAATACCATACACAAGTATCTACATCTTCGATACCCTGTCTCGAAACTCCCACGACTAGGGACCTTTTAAGGATGTGCTTATAGACTACCAGCTCCCACGTATATGATCGCCCTCATACCGCTGGCAGTCAAGCAAGAATCCTAGGGGCTCTATCAACGTGCAATAGTGACCTGTAAGGTCACTTAAAGCAGTACACGATGATAAAGGTAAACCAGATAACATACTATCATCTTAAGTAAGACTGTCCTACCGGGATAGGTCCTCCCTCAATCATTGCAATCACGTGCCTGTGATCCAATAATTGACTCCGAGGGCACTATCTCCAACAGTTATGGTGTCGTCCGACCATTGATGATCCGAATCAGAATAGGTTAGGTTACAAACGGCTGAGGTGAGACAAGATAATAACTTGCATGGAAGAACAACAATTAGTGCAAGGGAGAGACTAATAGGGAGAGCAAGAGACACAAGAGAGATTTTTGCTCGAAACTAAGATTTGATTATCCAACTTCAAAATGGAGAGTACAACCGAAAAGTAAGGACATGCCCTTAATGTTCTTACATTCGTTTAATTCGGCCAAAGAAAAGGAAAAGACTTATTAATCTCGATTATGGAAGTTCAACGAGTGGTGATAGGTCCTCGCACTAAGAAAGGTACGGCCATTCCCACGGTGCATTGTGGGGACAACTGCCTGAGTTTCTTCGGTCTCGAGTTCCTCCTCACTCGAAACTTCGTCCTTCGACTCATCCTCGGCAGGAGCCTCGCCCTCCGATTCCCCCTCTATAGGGTCTTGTTCCATTGCAGGAACATCCTCATCCGGATCATATTCCATAGGATTCTCTTTCGCCGCAATAGCTTCTCTTTTTGGCCCCTCCTCTATATGCTCCCCTTCCATGATATCTTTTTTCTTCGTCTTCGGAGTCATTGGCCATCATAGGCTCTGGAGTTGCAGCATCGAATTCTTCGTCTTCCGAGTCGCTGTCAGAAATAACCGCCTGAGGGTCTACGAATTCGTCGTCTGAATCTCTAGTTGTAGCTTCAAAAGTAATATCGGACATGTCATCCTCGTTGGAAAGATTTGCCATGACCATAAGGAAAGGTCATGGTCAGGATACAGAATGTCAAGGAAAGGACAAGGGATATAGGAAAACTATGAAATCAGTATAGATGGATGAGATTCACAAATATAATAAGTCAGTTAACGGTTTCATTTTAGTACACAAGAGGACCTGCATGGGCCACCACAAAAACCTGTCACGCCTCGCTTCCCAAAAGAAGGATAAGGATGACGTGGCATGGTCCGTAACCTAACTGTATTGAAGGTGGTCTATTTAATACAGTTACGTTAAGCGTATGAATATTTAATATGCAGGATGTGTACCAAAACAAAAACAATAAAAGCGAAAGGCATTTATTTCCATTAACCAAACATTATTACATCCCAAAGAAAGAGTACAATAAACTAAGTAGTTTAATTATATCAAAGGAGAAACGAAAACCCTAAACATGTGGGCAACAACAAAAATTAAATCTAGCTAATCTTCCATCGTCCAGTCTGTATAATCTTCATAAGTTGGCTTCACACCTTGATCTTCGCTATAATACTCATTCTTATCTGACGGACATTCCAAAGATAGAGGAAGAAAAGGAAGGTCCGTCAGCGAGTTATACTCGGGTAGGATTGCCTCATAAGAAAGTAAAGGTATAGAAACGAACATGTGTATATAATGAATATGATGAACATGTGTATAAAGGTATGAGGTTATATACAAAATTAGATATGTGAATATGAGTAGGTTGTGTGAGGTATATGTTTGTTAAAGGTTCAAGTCAAGTCAAACGGATATTCAGTCTAAGAGTTAGATCAGGTTAAACAAGGTGTGTATGGATGGAACTGACGGGTGAACATACTCGTATCCTTGAGGTATCCCATGACTAGCTGGAAGCAGTATGAGCTGGTGCTTTTGCCTGGAATGGCAATCAATGCGGTAGCGTGAACATCCCCGAAAGGTATCCCATGACTACGATGGAGCTTTGTCTAGCGTGAATATCACTCAAGTGCACAGGTATTACCACCTTTCAGTTTCAATATAAAAAACAAGTCTAAACTGGTAAAATATCCACATCCAAGGTACTGAATAACTCGTGTCTCATGAAGAAAGGTAGATAAGATAACAGGTAGGTATAGCATATGATGTGAGTTTGGTGTTGAGTATCAATGGATATTGTAAATGTTTTAGTTTGTTAAACAAGGATCCGGATACTCACGATTATTCCGTTGTGGCCACGGAACAACAACTAGGGAAGTGAAGTGTACCGTTTCACTTCCCGGGATCATGATCGAGTAGTAGAGAATCCGAGTTCCGAATCTCCATGCCTAATCAAACTACCCATCCCCGTGGTTCAGTATAAAGGTTTTGACGAATTAGAGTTAGTGCGTATACCTCTAGGCATGGAATTTCCACATTGTATAGTCGCCCATATATTGGACTGGTCACCCGGAATATCGGGATCTTCATATTTGTATAGTCGCCCATATATTGGACTGGTCACCCGGAATATCGGGATCTTCATATTTGTATAGTCGCCCATATATTGGACTGGTCACCCGGAATATCGGGGTCTTCATAATAAGTATTCCATATCTAGGTCCGCGCATTCTAACCCTAACCGTAACATGTTTTGTATATGTCATGTTGTCATAAACTGGAAATTTAAAAAGTATTGATCTCGTTTAATATGGCCTTCCACAACCACTCGTTTTATTTTCTAAAGTTCGTAAAGTACTTCGTGTCATCTTAAGGAATGCTTAGTAAAAAGAATAATAGTATTTAATTATCTTTTATTACTTTTAAGAAAAACCATGAGATTTGGGATATTTATCATTTTGGAAAAAAATAATGTTTTATGGAAAAATATCCTTTCGATAAAAGGTTGTGGTGTTTATTTGAAAATCTTTTGCAAGAGATTTTTATAAGGACAAGTTGCAAGAGGTTTTATTTGAAAAACTAGACTTTTTCAAAAGGGCAAGTTGTGAGATCCTCAAATCGCCTCTTCACCGCCAATTGTGGCCAGGTAACAATAAGTAAGGAAAGGAGGGATCCGTTCACGAATCACCGTGAGACGGGCCTTTTAAAATTACCTTTCCCACTTATCTAGGCTAGGCACCACAAAGTCTGGTTTAGATAAACGACCGATGCCTACAACCTTTCTTTTGTCCTATATTGGTGTTATTTTAAAATTACCTTTTAATAAAGTACTAATTATTCCTTTTGAAAAGATATCGTTATACGAATTATGGTCCTTGTTGAAAATGACCCTTTAATAAAAGTCGAGGTATTTAAATGAAATTAATAATTTTATGAAATTATAGTGTTTTAGATCGGGGTAACGTTTTAGAAAATACGTTCGTTTTGGAAAAACCATAAGTTGTTATTTAAACTTAGTACTTTCTTCTTTAAAAAGGTTGAAGGGGTTTAATAATATTATAGTAGTTGATGAAAATGTGTAAGTAAAATATACGTATGTCCTATCTAAAATATTTATTTCATATATCTTATCTCTTATGGATATTTTAAACAAATATAATATTTTAAATAAACGAGGGTATTTTGTGGAAGTAACCTATTTCGAGGTCATTTTGATAGTATGGGTAAGTGTGGTTATATCAGAGGTGAATTGACAATTCATGGGTTATGACATTAAGCATAACAGATTCCAGGTAGTATGGGAGTGCAATATATTTTTTGTGCACAGAGGAAATTTAAACACCGTTTTAAAACATGGGTTAACATTATCATTATTGAGGGTATAAGGAATAGGCATGCACGAATATTATAACAACATTTTAAATAGGGGTTGATGATTATAAGTTGGAACTAGGTTATTGAGAAAAAAGAATGTGACAGGAAATGGGGAGAGTGGCGGATCCTACCTTTTGTTTGAGTTGGATGCCGATGGGTTGAAAGCCTAGGCTTGTACAAAATCCTTAATAGCTTCCAGCCCCGATTTTTCCTCGGCGATTGGGTGGAGCCGTAGCATCAGCGTCGTCGATACGAAGGCGCTAGTATTTTTTCAGAATTTTTGGAGTTCGGAGGTGTGAGAAATCAGTGTTTGAAATGCCTATTTATAATGTTTTTTCACCAACCATAAAATCCAAGAATTCAATTAAAACCCCATCAAAATTCGCTCTGCCAATGATTGCGAATCATTAGTCGATGATTGCGCCCGCCGCCTCTTCACCTCAGCCTTGGATCAAGATCCAACGGCTGAGATCGCGCCGTCGCCGCCAGGCCCACGCGCAATCCAACGCTACGTGTCGCGTGGCTGGGGATCACGCGGTTTCGCGTGGTCCCCACCACGTGGCGTGTCGGTAGGATTCTGGCCGTTGGATCGAGCATCCAACGACCCAGGTTAAATGGGTTTTTAAATATATATATTTTTTATAAATAAAATAATATTCCATTTATTATTTTAAAAATCGAATTTGGTTTAAAAAATTGTTTAAAATACGGGAAAATTATGGAAAAAATTCAGAAAATATATTTTATTGTTATCTTTAGTATAAAAATAATTTTGGGCTAAAACTAAGTAATGTAACCATCCCTATGGTTTTAGCTAGTTATTAAAATTATATAATATCTAGTTTATCCTTTAAAATATTTTTAATTACGAATTAATTACTTTAATTGATAATAAAAATATGTAGATTATTTTAAGGCATTATAAAATCTTACTAAAACATTTTAAGCCTATAAAAACAATAAATAGATTTTAGAAATTTCCTTTAATCATATTTAATACTTTGAAAATTATTATCATTACTTTAAAAATATTCTTCTATAAAAGAAACATGTAAATAATTATTTGATAGTAGAAATTTAAATAAAATATATTTTATTAGGTATTAGAAAATATGGTCGTTACACACATTCATGCTCAGTAGGGTACGGACGGACTTGATTGTTGACCTCCCTTTCAGCACATAACTGGGTAGCCGTTACGTACAGCTAGTGCCGTTGATATGCTTGCGGTTATGGATTTATCCAGCAAATCACTGCTAGCGTATTTTTGAGTCTTTTGAGTCCCACACAGAGGGTTTTCTCGGTTCAGCCGATATGATGTAGATGACGTATGTTGGTACATACAAATGTCTGATTAAATATGTGTACAGGCTACATGAACTTTAATCGGACGGTTGATAATACTAGCCGGCTTAGGATTAAGCCGGATTATTAAATCAAGTTTTGATTTAATATATATATATATTCTTGTATTATTGTTCACTATTCATTTTCTCTCTCTTGTCAATTCGTATTTTTTAACGGATACGCGTATATGTATTTTAATATATACTGGGTTATATTCCGTATTTTTACGGAATATCTTCTAGAAGAAGGACACCTCATTATATGATTTTCTTTTTAGAAAATCATTTGCAAATGTGGTGGAGGGCGAGATGGCATTGAGCATGGCTGAAGACATGTAGAGAGGAATGGTCTTCATTTGTTTATTGTGAAAAGGTTGTGATATTTTTTACATGGTTGTAAAAAAAAGATGAAGCCATTCTTTTATCTCATTAATTCAACCTTAGTTCATTGGGTTATGGCTAGCTTCTCTTTTACTTTTTTTTACCCGAGGGAACCGATCCAAACTCTAGCTTCATCTAGTGAAGCAATCGACGCTCCAAACTCGCTTGGAATGGAGAGTGGGGATATAGGAATTTTCCACTATCCTTTTCTCTCAAAAACCCAAGCTCAAGAGTGCATGCAAGAAGAAAGAGGAATGGGCTTATTGGCCTTCCTTTCATTCAATACCTGGGTAGCCGTTACATACAGGTTGTGCCGCTGACGTGCTTATGGTTAAATCCACTGCTAGTGTATTATCGGGTTTTTAGAGTCCCACACAGAGCATTTCCCAGCTCGCGCGAAACGATGTAGTGTACGTATTTTGATACGTACTCATGTTCGATTAAAACACGTGTTTTTGTACATGTGCTTTTAATAGGACATTTTATTAATACTAGCCGGTTTGAATGATAGCCAGGTTATCACATTTTGGATTAAATGCGAGCTAGTATTCTATATATATCTTTATTAGTATTTCTCTTTTCTGTATTCGTATTTTGACAGAATACGGTATTTATAAGAATACGGGTATTTGTATAAATACCTGTATTTATGTCTTGATACAAATACAGATATTTGTATCTTAGTACAAATACGGGTATTCGAATTTTATATGAATACAATATTCATATTTTGATACGAATACGGGTGTATGTATTTGTAGTATATACTTGTATTAGTGTATTTATATATATATTTATATATGTATATATATATATATGTGTGTGTGTGTGTATGTGTGTGTACAATGAGGTGGCATTCTCTATACTTCTTTTTTCTTCAAATTTCTTATAGAATATGGTGGAACTTGTTACTCACCATGGTGAGTCACAATCCACTCATATTCAAATAAGAAAGGAAAAGAAGAGAGAGAATGTCACGACCCGAAATATTAGCTCATGACCAGCACTTGAACAACGCAACGTCTAAAGGCGTAACGGAATTCCAGTAAGCAGAAACCCAGAAATCTAAACCTTTTAGAAAAAATAAAGGAGGTGAGCTTTTGAAATAAAGGTATATGAAATCAAGTTTTCTTAATGCATAGAAAAGGAACATGAATGATGCAAGTGAAATTTACTAGTTTGAAAACACGTTTCGTCTTTTAAATTTTTTTTTGGCAGCACCTCCTTTGTATATTTTGATCCAAAACCACAAATACATAATAAGAATAATGGCATCCCCAAGCGGGAGCTAGCTCTTCGCCAAACGGCGGATCACAACCACGCAATACAGTATAAATAAGTATACGACGCCCAACGACGAAGTTCACCACAAAAGAATATAAGAAAAGCAAGACATATAAATCACAAGTAGCGGAAAACCCCTCGCTCTAAGTCTCGCAACCACAATCCCACTAAGTCTCATTACTTATACAATTTAATAATTTTGATTGATTGAATGATGGAGTTAACTAGATACAATATGAAATGTAATACAAGAGTGGGTACGATACAAATGTCCCACCTACCACTACAAAACACCCAAAAGAAACTGTGCGCCAGCGATACCGCTACTGATTCACGCGGTCAACCTGCAAGAACTGTGGCACAACGGGGGTGAGTTGCCAACTCGTGAATAGAAATATATCTACAAGTAGAAATCGAATAAACAACGACTCCTGGGTCAACTATATCATAAAGGTAATACTATGATATCTAGGGTGATCGGGTCGTATATGTGCCAACAAGGTGGTCAATACCTATATGCATGCGGATAACATCCAACAGTAATAATCAATATATGCAGATATGTGGATATCGTCCACCTATAAATCAATGTCTATAAGCATGTGTATAATCTCCAATAGTAGAATCAGTGTATGTATGTATGTGGATCGAGTCCACGCGTCAACCACTGACGCAACAACATCATGCATGTAAATATCATAAAAGAGTGTGCATGAAAGTATGAGGATATATCTATATCAATGGTGTCCCTCACGACACATCAAAATCATGGAACCTGAGTGCCTAGCTTCGACACTCGAAAACATCATGAAAACCATGTCTAGCATCGACACATAAATCCTCATATATCTCAGGCGCCGTATCCTCAGATCGTCCCTCAGGCGCAGCACACCCTGGTCAGCCCTCATAACCATCTAGCTGCTCCGGTCGGTATCCTCTGGATAACCGCCGAGTCTAAATACTATCACCGGTAGGTAGTGCTCCCCTGCCGGGCTCACCGTCTAATATATACGAGTCTTCTTGCCCCGGGATACCTCACCGGGTCCACCATGTACCCGCAGACGATGCCTACCGCTCTTCGAATCGGGTTTCACATGCCACTCTCAGAACCGAGAAAACACATGGTGGACGCACTGAAATATCATATCAAGAGAAACCGGGTTTTAAAAACAATACATGCTTTCTTTTGAAATTACCACGGTTCTCAAATCCAGAAATCTCATGGAAAACAACATATCTCAATGCGTAAAAGCGTAAAGCATGATGTATGCGACATATAACAGAAATGTAAGCATATCAATATATCATGCAACTTGGAACAGTGATATGACATATTAAGGGAAAACCGCTCTTTTAAATGACTCCAGTTTTTAAAATATATTATGTGGTTCCCAATCTCCCAATAAAATCAGTTATCTATGTAGGTACAATATGTATATGCGCAAGTATGAATATATCAATGTATATATGCACCAATGTGGATATACAATGTGTATGTGCGCACGTATGAAGATATCAATATATGTGTGCACTGGTATGAATATACAGTGTACATGTGCGCAGGTATGAAGATATCAATATATGTGTGCACTGGTATGAATATACAGTGTGCATGTGCGCAGGTATGAAGATATCAATATATGTGTGCACTGGTATGAATATACAGTGTGCATGTGCGCAGGTATGAAGATATCAATATATGCGTGCACTGGTATGAATATACAGTGTGCATGTGCGCAAGCAGGTTATGCGAAGAGTCATATCATGATGTAGCAATCCTACTGTGTAGTGACATGGCAATTATCGATGATGAAGTGTGTGAGCCTACAAACTGTGTACGAGTAACATACGCATCATCGATAATGGTGCAGGTGTACTATCACAGGTATATGCGATGCAATAATAATATCATGAATGCAGCACAAGGTAAATCATCAGCTAAAAGCTATAAGGTATACGTAACTATCATATGTCCGAGTCGGTGAATCTATCAATCGGCATCTAGCCCAGTAACATCGCGTACGGTGTAATCCATCGTACGTCAACCTCTAGTCAAGGGTAAGGATCAATCATCAAGTCAAACTCATCACGCACGGAATATCATCGTGCGGCGGCATTATACTAATAGGGATCCTATCATCCTATACGACAAAAGTGGGTACGGCCTAATATCACATACGGCCTATCATCCATGATTCACAACATTCTATAAATGTATGTATATCTATGTGCCTATGTCCCGGTTCATATCCGCAATAATCTCATATTAGGGGACCGGCAGGGTATAAATCAACTCGATCGACTCGCATCCGTATATCATCATATCATCATCTCATCATATCATCAAATCCTTCTTATATTCTTTCATCACATTTAAATCACCTATCAAATCGAATTGCATAAACATTCTATCACTACAAGTATAAGTATCTAATCTAACATACACATCTGAACCATACAATCGGATTTTTAAAGAAGCGAATTGTAGTTTTGAAAATAGGGGTTACGATGCTTTTAAGAAAGAGATATCATTTGAAAATCCATAACATCTCTCAAGGTATATATTTAAAAGGTACATACGATTCTTCGATTTAGAAAAAAGGTATGGTTCGGATGACGCATCTACATCGACTATCTATTCCTACATCACCCAAAACAGTAATATCGCTAAACGCCATCCTACGATAGTAGTAACACATCACTTCTAACTATCCTCTAGTTTCTAATATGGTTTCGTAGCTATCTCATTCTAACCCTAGTTTCCTAATCTAGGTTTCCTAACCATACTCTATAAATCGGTTTTCCATCAAAAGTTTGCAGGGGTGCTATACGCCATCCACCCGACTTCCCCGGTAAATATAAATCTACTCACCGTAGTCCTTGCTCGCCGAAGTCGATGACGCCTCGCTCCGTCGCTTCGGAATCCATGCGAAGGTACCTACAATAACAACACACATCGTAACGATATTAAAATCAAGGGGGAAAAACCAAAACGGCGCGCGCATTGCTCGTAGGTTAGAACCCATAGCATATGCGTACAAAATCAATCAAACAACCCTTGTTGTCGATGTACAAACATGCGACAACTAAAAACGAATCCAGATATCAAAACTCATCATTTCAAATACGGAAAACATATCCTACATCTCACACAAGTATTCCCAGATTTTGACTCAGGTCCAATAAATCCAAGCAAACAAGTTTAGGGTGATGTATAAGGTATATGTGAGCTACTGCACCAACCTAGGCCCCTACCCTCACCAAGTGGCCGGCCCCTATACCCAAAATTCCGATGTCGCCGGCCCAGGGGTCTCAGTTTGGGTTCATCAGGTCAGAGTGGTCTCCTAGTAGTATATTTAGGCCCCTGGTATTGTTTGGTTGCCTCAGAAATTCCCTGGGTTGCTCCAGATACCCCATAGGCACACTATAAGTCATAAAACTGATATGGGTCAATTCCTGAGTTCGTGCAATGGGTTCAGCTCTATGGCTCAGGTCATGAATCGTGTTACCATGGTCAAGCAAACACTCCTAACAGCTCCCAGATTTTACCTATAGTCAATACAGAAAAATCCAGTAAGACCAAATACCCCTAAACACCTTCAGGTAACTACCCTACAAAACCCAAGTCCTAGCTCTCCTATTCACCCGGGGTCGCCGGAATTGTCTCTATGGTCGCCGACCAAAACCGGTAGGTACAGGTTAGGGTTTCAGATGAACACTCTAGGTTTCGAGCACAACACTAGCACACTGTTTGTTTTCATAGTGAAAACTTGGGATCACAGCAGGTCAGCAACATCCTAAAACGACACTAAAACACGATATCACACAAAACTAATCTAAAGGGAAGAAATTATACCTCATCTAGTCCACTCAAGGTAGCACTAACTTCCCAACGTCGTCAAAATCCCATTTTTCTCGGTTCATCGCGTAGAAGAAGGGATAGGGACTAAGTTTTGTGAAGGGAGTGTAGGATTTTGTGGATTTATTGGAGGTAGATCTAAGGTTCTTTGAGGAGGGTTGTGGAGTTGAGAAGATGAGGAAGGAGATGAAAAATGGTGGGGATGTGAAATGAGGCAGCAGCCTCCCTCCCTCTCTCTCACTATCACACACACTCTCTCTCTCCAAGTATACCTAACCCACTCATTATGCCCCCTTTGACCTTTTCTTTTTCCTTTTTCTTTTTCTCACCAAAATGAACACATACACCCATATAAAACCATAAATGAAATAACATGTAACCAAATGAAACATGTCATGGTGCACTAACCATGAAAAGCTGTAGAAATGCGGATTTGGCTTAATCGCGATTAGCGATGCACTAATCGGGTTTTTATCAAAATTGGATATAATAACTTTTTTTAAAAATGCCAAATCCTATAAATATATTATAAAATGAATAAATCATTTTAATTTTTATTTATTTCGCAATTATTGGTATATATTTATACCCTTTTTCGAAAACCCCAATTTCGCAAATCGGACAGTTTTCGAGAAAAATATTATTTTAATATTAAATTCCAAAAATAATATTTTATATTTTCTGAAATACTACAGTCTCCCCCCCTTAAATAAATTCGGTCCCCGAATTTAAATTTAAACCCCAAAATCTAAAACATTTCAATAATCAGCTCAAATCACGGGGCTCCGAAGTCATGGAAAACGCAGAAATAACACAATGCGTCAAGCGCGCATAAAACGGGTACAAAACTCAAAATCGAACTCTGTCAAGCGTCACGCAAATCATCGGATTTGCACGCATATCCTCGGAGTTACAATAGAGATGCAGGTCTCGAAATCTGAAATCCAATACACACTAGTCAAATACTATAATACGTGTATAGTACGCATCTTTGAAAACTCCAAAATCTGAATAAAACACATGCAAAGATCTTTTCTGAATTGCCGTGTGTTGCGTAACTCACGGCATAAGTGACGGACGCTCAATTTAAAATAATAATGTATGTCCATATATGTTTTTCTAAATATACGTTCCGTCGTTTTCAAAATATCCCAAAAGGTTTTTCTTTATAAACGTTCGCGTCGCTCACGGACATGTAGAAAATAGCGAGACTATAGCTCCTTTGAAACCTCTTGGTAAGCTTTTAATGCATGCAAAGTACTCAGGTACTGTCCTCAGATCAGTCCTGTTTGGCTACTACACAATATAGCGCCCAATATGAAAACAAAGTGCTCAAAAGCAAAATCAGCCTCAAAAGGCGCATCCAATAATCACATGCGTCTGGTGCGCATGGAAATCAAATCCAAATATAGGTGCCACAATAAGCACAAAGCAAATCTAGGTGCAATGGGTGTGCACAAAAACATCTGTCCACTGCAACGGTGTGCATGACAACAATATCTGGTGCACCTATTGTGCACGAAAATCTCAATCATGGGCATCCAATGCATGAAATCATGAAATCCAATATCAAGCGCTGATCATGCGCAAGAATCCAATCAGGTGCATAAGGTGCACAAAACAAATATCGAGTAAAAATCGAAATCGACGGTATACAACATATTTCAATCCAAATCCAAATCAGGTATACCGTGGTATGTAATCGCACAACCATGTGCATCAACGTGCACAAAAGCAATTCAAATACTAAAAGTGCATGAAAACTATGTCGAAAGTATAAATCAAATCATACATATGCTCTAGGCATGAAATCACCATAAGTACCTCAAATGTCATCAAATGAAGTCAGATGCAACCGTGGTGCATAAAATACGTATCAATGCACTACAAGCACATATAAGCTATACTAAGTGCAGAAATCAAATCATCCGTATGAAATCCATGAAATCATAAATACATGATACGGAGGTACAAAATCGACATCGAAAGAAATAGATATGCACAAATCGCAAATCAACACGACGGTGTATAAAATATATATATCAGGTGCGAAACTATGCGCAAATATGCAAATACCCAGTAGGTGCAGCCATGGTGCACGAAATCAATATCAGGAAACTCGTCATCAAAACTCAAATCCAAGCAATATAAGCGTGATACTCAGATCACAAACGCAATTCGCAAAAAGGACATTGAGGTACACCTCCTACAATGTCGAAAAATGAATTGGTGCGCCAAAAACCGGCAGAACAAGAATATCCGCTCGCCTCCTGCTCACGGTCTGGCGTCTTCTGTCTCTGGGTCTTTTTTTTTCTCTGTGGATTACTACTCTCGCAATCCATCGGCTCATCGGCCCTGTCAGGTGTGCTAACGGAGACGATTTCGTTCTGGCACTTCTCTGGTCATCTCCCAATCAATCATCGCCACCACTCGTAATGCAGCACTTCACTGGCGTCAGCCTCTGGTCCTCTGAATAAACGCGACACATCTGATCCCGGGTGCAAATCTCATTGCGGTAGTGTTCTGGAAGGAATCCTGCTCAGGGTCTCTTCCGATCTCGCCTATGCCGAACTGTACGGGGGCTGGTACTCTTGCATAATCTTCCCTCTTTCTTTAGACATCTGCGTGTTCCGCACACATTTCCTCGGAAATTGGCCGTATCCAAACGCCTCTGTAAGTATATCAGATCTTTGATCTCGACGGGGGGTAATAACAGCTCATCCACGTCCCGCACAAACTTCTGGTTCCACTCGTCTTTATCATCTCTCACTATGACGTCACGCCATGCTATCTGCGCACTTCAACTGTTCTCGTCCACGGTCAATCCGGAGTCTCTCGCACGGACTCGAAATCGCGTACTCTGTATCTTCATCGCTCTGTAGAAGGTATCTGGCCGAACACGTCCTCGGGAACTCGTCCCGACCATCGGAGGAATACTCAATACTCGTCCGTTCTCGGTCAACTCACAATGCATCTGGGTAAGGTCCTCTATCCAAAGCTGGTCAGCTTGCTGATCTCATATCACATGGTATCCGGACGGCGTCAAACTTTTCGATCGAGTCATCAAGGTCCCAAAATTTCCCAAAGGCTCAACACCTGAGCGCAGTCTAAAAACATCTGGTACATACCACAGCACCTCTGGACCAACCGTAGAAGGGAAAACCCAAGCCTCACTGATGGCACCGCTAAACTGCCATAAACCCTAAGGTTCAAAGCGGTTCCATGGTCATCATGTCGAGTTAGGGTTTCATTCTTCTAGAGGGTCCACAAAATTACCTGCATGTTCCTCCGAACACTTTAGACTTTGGAAAATGGTATCCTGGCACTCATTCGAACCTTTTAGCTTCGCCAATACCACATGTGACTATTCTTCGCCCGCATGCTAAACAATGCCTCAATCTTCCAAGAAAGGCGATACATCGGCGGTCGTCTTGGATCGGTCTGCTCTAGGTCTGAGTAAAATTCTTTCCACACTGGAAATCTTGAACTCAACTGGGCCTGCGTCGGCGCATCAATTTGACGAATCACCTTCGTCTCTCAAATCGGGGTAGACTAGCTATCATCTGTCGCATTTCTGCGTGGAAGCTCTGGCGATCTTAGCTCGTAAGCTCTGGAAGCGACATCCCATCAATCTCAGCAACTGCTGGGTCACCTGTCTACAAGGTAGGCGACATCATAATCTCTGAGGTACGCTGTACATCAACAGTCCTTTCGCAATTGGTAGCTCTAATAATGGCCCGATCATCCGGTGTAAAACCAAGCACCCGCCTCTACAAGAGGTCACAACATAAAATACTAACTCGAGACGTTCTCCTGTCACCAGAAAATACAATGGTCAGCCATCGTAGGGGACGAGCTCGTCCTGACTGCAACGCTAGCAGCAGCTCAAACTGCGCTCAAACTATGGTGACAGGAACCTTAATCGAGTATCGAAGAAAGCAGATCAACGGCATGAGAGGAAACGACAAATCCAGTATGGATACATGATCATAAGAAGGAACATCATCAATGAAGGTATGATCACGAAACTAGTAGAATCGAGGATCCCAAATGGATGTATAATCATGGATACGAAGAGAATCACTGGTCGCAAAATATGTACATCCTAAGGATTCTTAAGTGGAGTACGTATCGTAAATATGCCGCGGAACATACGTACGGTACGTCACTCTACTCAAGCTACCTACTCCATCAATTAGGGTCAGCCTATGAAATGAAATTTCGGGTCTAATACCCCCCGTTCAAGTCTAAGTTCCGTAAGGTCAAGCCTAGGTTCCGAAATACTTACCTGCCCTAGACTCTGCATAGTCAAACATAGACTCGAACAAGGTTAAACCTAGCACTCTGATACCAACTTTGTCATGATCCGAAATATTAGCTCGTGACCAGCACTTGAACCACGCAACGTCTAAAGGCGTAACGAAATTCAAGTAAGCTGAAACCCAAAAATCTAAACCTTTTAGAAAAATAAAGGAGGTGAGGTTTTGAAATAAAGATATATGAAATCAAGTTTTCTTAATGTATAGAAAAGGAACATGAATGATGCAAGTGAAATTTACTAGTTTGAAAACATGTTTCGTCTTTTAATTTTTTTTTGGCAGCACCTCCTTTGTATATTTTGATCCAAAACCACAAATACATAATAAGAATAATGGCATCCCCAAGCAGGAGCTAGCTCTTCGCCAAACGGCGGATCACAACCATGCAATACAGTATAAATAAGTATACGACGCCCAGCGGCGAAGTTCACCACAAAAGAATATAAGAAAAGCAAGACATATAAATCACAAGTAGCGGAAAACCCCTCGCTCTAAGTCTCGCAACCATAATCCCACTAAGTCTCATTACTTATACAATTTACTAATTTTGATTGATTGATTGATGGAGTTAACTAGATACAATATGAAATGTAATACAAGAGTGGGTATGATACAAATGTCCCACCTACCACTGCAAAACACCCAAAAGAAACTGTGCGCCAGCGATGCCGCTACTGATCCACGCGGTCAATCTGCAAGAACTGTGGCACAACGGGGTGAGTTGCCAACTCGTGAATAGAAATATATCTACAAGTAGAAATTGAATAAACAACGACTCCTAGGTCAACTATATCATAAAGGTAATACTATGATATCTAGGGTGACCGGGTCGTATATGTGCCAACAAGGTGGTCAATACCTATATGCATGCGGATAACATCCAACAGTAATAATCAATGTATGCAGATATGTGGATCTCGTCCACCCATAAATCAATGTCTATAAGCATGTGTATAATCTCCAATAGTAGAATCAGTGTATGCATGTATGTGGATCTAGTCCACGCGTCCACCACTGACGCAACAACATCATGCATGTAAATAATATAAAAGAGTGTGTATAAAAGTATGAGGATATATCTATATCAACGGTGTCCCTCACGACACATCAAAATCATGGAACCTGAGTGCCTAGCATCGACACTCGAAAACATCATGAAAGCCGTGTCTGGCATCGACACGTAAATCCTCATATATCTCAGGCGCCGTATCCTCAGATCGGCCCTCAGGCGCCGCACACCCTGGTCGGCCCTCATAACCATCTCGCTGCTCTGGTCGGTATCCTCCGGATAACCGCCGAGTCTAAATACTATCACCGGTAGGTAGTGCTCCCCTGCCGGGCTCACCGTCTAACATATACGAGTCTTCTTGCCCCGGGGTACCTCACCGGGTCCACCATATACCCGCAGACGGTGCCTACAGCTCCTCGAATCGGGTTTAACAAGCCACTCTCAGAACCGAGAAAACACATGGTGGACGCACTGAAATATCATATCAAGAGAAACCGGGTTTTTAAAACAATACATGCTTTCTTTTGAAATTACCACGGTTCTCAAATCCAGAAATCTCATGGAAAATAACATATCTCAATGTGTAAAAGTGTAAAGCATGATGTATGCGACATATAACAGAAATGTAAGCATATCAATATATCATGCAACCTGGAACAATGATATGACATATTAAGGGAAAACCGCTCTTTTAAATGACTCCAGTTTTTAAAATATATCATGCGGTTCCCAATCTCCCAATAAAATCAGTTATCTATGTAGGTACAATATGTATATGCGCAAGTATGAATATATCAATGTATATGTGCACCAATGTGGATATACAATGTGTATGTGCGCAAGTATGAAGATATCAATATATGTGTGCATGTGCGCAGGTATGAAGATATCAATATATGTGTGCACTGGTATGAATATACAGTGTGCATGTACGCAGGTATGAAGATATCAATATATGTGTGCACTGGTATGAATATACAGTGTGCATGTACACAGGTATGAAGATATCAATATATGCGTGCACTGGTATGAATATACAGTGTGCATGTGCGTAAGCAGGTTATGCGAAGAGTCATATCATGATGCAGCAATCCTACTGTGTAGTGACATGGCAATTATCGATGATGAAGTGTGTGAGCCTACAAATTGTGTACGAGTAACATACGCATCTTCGATAATAGTGCGGGTGTACTATCACAGGTATATGCGATGCAATAATAATATCATGAATGCAGCACAAGGTAAATCATCAGCTAAAAGCTATAAGGTATACGTAACTATTATATGTCCGAGTCGGTGAATCTATCAATCGACATCTAGCCCAGTAACATCGTGTATGGTGTAATCCATCGTACGGCAACCTCTAGTCAAGGGTAATGATCAATCATCAAGTCAAACTCATCACGCACGGAATATAATCGTGCGGCGGCATTATACTAATAGGGATCCTATCATCCTATACGACAAAAGAGGGTACGGCCGAATATCACATACAGCCTATCATCCATGATTCACAACATTCTATAAATGTATGTATATCTATGTGCCTATGTCCCGGTTTACAACCGCAATAATCTCATATTAGGGGACCGGCAGGGTATAAATCAACTTAATCGACTCGCATCCGTATATCATCATATCATCATATCATCAAATCCTTCTTATATTCTTTCATCTCATTTAAATCACCTATCAAATCGAATTGCATAAACATTCTATCACTACAAGTATAAGTATCTAATCTAACATACACATCTGAACCATACAATCGTATTTTTAAAGAAGCGAATCGTAGTTTTGAAAATAGGGGTTACGGTGTTTTTAAGAAAGAGATATCATTTGAAAATCCGTAACATCCCTCAAGGTATATATTTAAAAGGTACATACGATTCTTCTGTTTAGAAAAAGGTATGGTTCGGACGACGTATCTACATTGACTATCTATTCCTACAGTACCCTAAACGGAAATATTGCTAAACGCCATCCTACGATAGTAGTAACATATCACTTCTAACTATCCTCTAGTTTCTAATATGGTTTCGTAGCTATCTCATTCTAACTAGTTTCCTAACCATACTCTATAAATCAGTTTTCCATCAAAAGTTTGCGGGGGTGCTATACGCCATCCACCCGCCTTCCCCGGTAGATATAGATCTACTCACCGTAGTCCTTACTCGCCGAAGTCGATGACGCCTCGCTCCGTCGCTTCGGAATCCACGTGAAGGTACCTATAATAACAACACACATCGTAACGATATTAAAATCAAGGCGGAAAAACCAAAACGGCGCGCACATTGCTCGTTGGTTAGAACCTATAGCATATGCGTACAAAATCAATCAAACAACTCTTGTTGTCGATATACAAACATGCAACAACTAAAAACGAATCCAGATATCAAAACTCATCATTTTAAATACGGAAAACATATCCTACATCACATACAAGTATTCCCAGATTTTGAGTCAGGTCCAATAAATCCAAGCAAACAAGTTTAGGATGATGTATAAGGTATATGTGAGCTACTGCACCAACCTAGGCCCCTACCCTCACCAAGTGGCCGGCCCCTATACCCAAAATTCCGATGTCGCCGGCCCAGGGGTCTCAGTTTGGTTTCATCAGGTCAGAGTGGTCTCCTAGTAGTATATTTAGGCCCCTGGTATTGTTTGGTTGCCTCAAAAATTCCCTGGGTTGCTCCAGATACCCCATAGGCACACTATAAGTCACAAAACTGATATTGGTCAATTCCTGAGTTCGTGCAATGGGTTCAGCTCTATGGCTCAGGTCATGAATCGTGTTACCATGGTCAAGCAAACACTCCTAACAGCTCCTAGATTTTACCTATAGTCAATACAGAAAAATCCAGTAAGACCAAATACCCCTAAACACCTTCAGGTAACTACCCAACAAAACCCAAGTCCTAGCTCTCCTATTCACCCGAGGTCGCCGGAATTGTCTCCATGGTCGCCGGCCAAAACCGGTGGGTACGAGTTAGGGGTTCAGATGAACACTCCAGGTCTCGAGCACAACACTAGCACACTGTTTGTTTTCATAGTGAAAACTCGGGGTCACAGCAGGTCAGCAACATCCTAAAACAACACTAAAACACGATATCATACAAAACTAATCTAAAGGGAAGAAATTATACCTCATCTAGTCCACTCAAGGCAGCACTAACTTCCCAACGTCGTCAAAATCCCATTTTTCTCGGTTCATCGCGTAGAGGAAGAGATGGGGACTAAGTTTTGTGAAGGGAGTGTAGGATTTTGGGGATTTATTGGAGGTAGATCTAGGGTTCTTTGAGGAGGGTTGTGGGGTTGAGAAGATGAGGAGGGAGATGAAAAATGGTGGGGTTATGAAATGAGGCAGCAGCCTCCCTCCCCCTCTCTCACTATCACACACACACTCTCTCTCTCCAAGTATACCTAACCCACTCATTATGTCCCCATTGACCTTTTCTTTTTCCTTTTTTCTTTTTCTCACCAAAATTAACACATACACCCATATAAAACCATAAAAAAAATAACATGTAACCAAATGAAACATGTCATGGTGCACTAACCATGAAAAGCTGTAGAAATGCGGATTTGGCTTAATCGCGATTAGCAGTGCACTAATCGGGTTTTTATCAAAATTGCATATAATAACTATTTTTAAAAATGCCAAATCCTATAAATATATTATAAATTGAATAAATCATTTTAATTTTCATTTATTTCGCAATTATTGGTAGATATTTATACCCTTTTTCGAAAACCCTAATTTCGCAAATCGGGCAGTTTTGAGAAAAATATTATTTTAATATTAAATTCCAAAAATAATATTTTATATTTTCTGAAATGTTACAGAGAAAGAGAGTGAGAATGATTTTTCTTGAGTTGCCATTCTTGCCTCCTCACTTGCTCATCACCCAAGTTTCCTCTTCTTATCTCTTGATTTTTTCTAATTAAGGATGGGGTGAGTTTGACACCCAAACTTGCTTGGCGCATATATACTTGGCGCATGGCTCACGGCTCGAATATCGACTCGTTGCTCAACCGCATGCCCACATGCATATCACGTGGCATGCGGTTGCATCGGCTTGGTGCGGCTCGAGCCCATGTGCATATTGTTAGTGTATATGCCCTAGAGGCCATTACTGTATCATACTAGTTTGTATATTACTTAATGGAAGCTTAGGATATTCACCTTGTATATACAATCTTGCTCAAAATAGTAGTATGCTACTTGGTTTGTTTCTACTTCAATGTGTACATGTGTTTATTTTAGTATATCACCTATGCACATTAGTGGAGCACTTAGGATCTTTGCTTGATTACCAGCGTTGTGATGGCAGTCATACTAGTGGGGGCTGGGCAATCTATAAGAACATCCTTATGCAGGTCCCTAGTCGCAGGACTATCGAGACAGGGTATCGATACTCCGGAGTAGACTAGCGCATGCGCTTCTCATCCCAGAGTGGGAGATGGTCTGTCCCACAGCCATCAGTACGTCGTACTGGAGATAGTATGCGGGTGCTCGTTGGGTTACGAGTACATTGGGCAGGACTCGTCGGGAACTGACCGGTTGGTATTATACCTATCGTCAGTTATCAGTTCCCAGGTGACATGAGTACAGCTTAGTCCGCTGACTTGACACTGTCACTTCGCCTCGAGTGTGTTCCCACTGTACTTTGATTACTACCCTACCATGGCTCAAAAGAGTCGTGCAAACAGGTAGTAGTTGGGTACAGTCCCGAAGAACTTGGAGGCAGTGACGGTTAGACAGGATTCGTCTCTCCCGGTATTGGGGGTTGACATCGCGTTGTGTCTAGGAGAGCCATTACACGAGTAGTCCCTGGCCAGGGCAATCGAGATATACTGGTAGGCTTCCAGTGTCATCTCAGGGTGTTTTGGGCTTCACTCCGACACGACTTGTACCGCTATTAGGGGACTGACGTTTACCGCCCCCCTAGGCCCACCATGCGATGTATCAGATGAACAGACCGGACTGTACGGAGACTGTCACATTCAGGCTCAGTAGGAGTTCAGATGGGTTTCACCTCGTCAGTCTTCTTGTCGGCATTTACCTGGGGACCGTTACGCACACTAGTGCCGCTTGCCGTCTGTGGTTAAACCCACTGCCAGCGTAGTGTCGAGTCTTTAGAGTCCCACACAGAAAGCTATTCGCCTTTAGGCAAAAGAGTAGAGATCGCATGGTTTTGCGACAGGTCGCATGGTTTTGCGACAGGGTTCGGTCACATCCGTGCACTTGTGCACGTACAGTGTCCGGACAGTTAACACTAGCGGGCTTTGGTTTAAGCCAGATCCTAGTGTACGTTTTGGGATTGGTTTTATCCAGTATGTATTCGTGTTCCTCGGAACGTGGATGCGGGTGTGTATGCACAGTTGACAGAGAGACAGAGGCAGAGGATTCTCATTAGGGTTGTTGACTGTTGACTATTGACTTTTTGCTCAACCCTAATGAGAATATGATATGTAATTAACAATAATATTAATTAAGTATTATAGTGACATGGTTGTTGAGGGGTTGACTTTGTTGACTTGTTGATTTTGTTGACCGGTTGACTAGGTTGGACTAGTTGACCATCATGATGACAATGGCTATCATTTCATGGCAACGACTTTTGCTTGCTTGTTCTCTTGTGCAAAATGAGTGCATGAAATGATATGGCTATTATAGCTTAAACCATCACTTAATACTTGATTGCTATTATTGGTTATGATGGCTTTGGATTATGAGAGCCAAGAGAGAAAAGTCTTGCTCATTCTTTCATTTCTTTTCTCTCTCTTGTGTTCTTGAGCTCTCACCCTCTTCCTCTTGCTCTCCCTCTCTTTAGTCTATGGTTCACTTGTCTCATATGTTGAGAAGCAAGAACCATAGAGAAAATCCCAACACACTCTCCTCTACTCACTTTAGTTCACAAGGTTTAGCAAACCGAGTGAACTAGTTTCTTCAAAGTTCGAAGAAGAAGCCAAAGGTAGAAGCTTTCAGGTGGATCGATCTTCGGCGCAAGGAAACGACGGGGTGAAGCCGATCCGGACAACCATCGAGGTTTGAAGATGAAGGAGTTCAAGAAAGAAAGGTATAACCCCCTAACCGAGTAGTTAACAACTCCTAGTTAGGTTGTTAGTTAGATGTTTAACAAAGATCTGGTTTTAAGTCCATGTTACCGGCTCTAGAAAATTGTTTTTCACCAAATTCCGCATGCCCGAAAGTACCGGGAGAGATAGCATGGACTTACAGTGGTATCAGAGCCTAGTTAAACTCTATCTCACATGTTAGCATAGTAGCTAGAAATTCGATCGGAGAAAAAGTCTCGAAATAAACCCGAAATTCATGCTTGCTGTCGATTTTCAAAGTACTGTAAAAGTAATAAATCATGCTTTAAAAATCGACTCAGGGTTTTTATAGTCTACTGTAGAAAAATGGTCCAGAGATCTCACCAAACCACCGCGTAAACGCGGCAATAGCTTGCTATTGCCGCGGTTCCGCGGCCGATTGAGCTCCTCTCTGGTTCGTCTTCACTGCAGTTTGTTCTATGGGCTCTTTTGGGAATTTTGGTATATGTTTTTTCAGCCCAGATTTTCCAGAAAGAAAAATTTGTTTTTGGGGCTCTAAAAACTGTATTTTGATCGAGTTTCTAAAGACTTAAGCTGACGGGTTTTTCTGTGATGTGATATTTGTATTGAACGTCTGCTAATTGCTATATGTCGATCAGTGGGGGTTATACAAATCTGTGATCTGTAATGTTATTGGTTTGTGTATATGAATTCATTGGATTGTCGCGGGTGAATAGCCGGGGGTTGTGAGGCGAGAGTTTTCTTCTCTTTCAATTCATGTAAATTTGTAAATTGATGTAATAATTATTTGTATGGCCGCACAACCGGGTCGGGGTTGTAGCCGTCATTGTATAATTTCTTTTTACTGTTTTTGCTCCTAGGATAGACCCATGGAGGGGGTGCACAAACTACCGGGTATCCCGAAGTGCCGAGTGGCCTACTCACGGAGTTGAGGGAGGTTGCTTCGCTTCGGGTACTTGGCGGGTAGTTTGTCGCACCCGTAGAGGTCTTGGGTGGGGTATTGGCTATTCACCGCGACCGTGTAATCTGCTTTTCGTTACAGGCTCGTACGAATTGCGGATTCCTAGTATATCCAATGTGTTCATCTGTGATCTGAAATGGCTATCATTGCAATGTATATCTATATATGATATTATTTAGGCGTTGCTTATGTTTTACAGCCGCGCTAGCCCAGCCCCCGCTCTGTCGTTAGTTAAGTAACCTAACGGGTAATGATGGGGCCCCGTGGCGAATGCGAATGGCATAAGCGTACGTCATATTTTGGTTGTTTTCTGCAATGGTAGGATTAAATGATGGGACGCATTAAAAGAACTAATGCAAGAATATCACGCATTAAAAGAACTAATGCAAGAAAAATAAACCAAGTAAAAGTCGTTGGAACACTTTCGAAAAACCACTTGGTTCTTTTCAAAACCAACTTTTAAATGCGGAGCTTGAGCCACTCCTTTTAAAAGCTATCTCATTCCATCGATTATATCAAGTTCACTACGTTCACGGTTTCGCCAAAACCATTCGTAGCCCTCCATCGTTTCATATAAATAGTCAATAGTATTCAACTTATGTTTGTTGGCCAAAGTCAAGGCATAGTGATTGGTAGCTATTGGGTATTCATGTGCAGCATAGATAGATGCGTTGGTTTGGAACAGTCGTACTGCCTTGTTGGCCAAAGTCAAGGGTAGGTGCGGGTGGATTCAAATTAACCTGGAGAATGACGGGTAGAACTTGACATGTGACTTATGATTTGTTGGCCAAAGTCAAGGTCATAAGAGCATGGGGCAAAAATCCACATCCGGAGTTTCAAAAGAACTGAAACTTGCCAGTGTTGCATACCATTTGGAGTGTGATGATTCTGGTAGGATTCCTTTAGTTTCGTCGCGCGATGATATTTGGATCCCGATCCTACTGTGAGTATATGCTACTCCTCGGGAAATTTCTCACTTAACGATCAATGCTATAAACCTAGTAGGTGTCTAGAAAGGTGTTAGCGGGGCTACGCCCCCAGGGAAAAGAGGTTCTTAAATTAAGGAACTTCGCGAAAACGTTGGAAAACCTCCCTCGAAGTACCGACACTAGCCTGGCTGAACGGTTAAGCAAGTATTGTACGGTGAGATTGATCCTGACTAATTCTTCCTTTTTGGTTTGAGGAGGGATTCGAGAAACAGTGGGAGCCATCCTGTTTAGACAAACTAAAAACCATTCTAAACTTGCAAGAGCATCATGCTGAGTGTTTCTTCTCTCTCCCCTAATTGCAGCGACCAATCGACATGACTGGACTTAAGTTACTCCTAGATAAAAACATACTGACAGGGCCAAACTACAAAGATTGGCTCAGGAATGTCAAAATGGCAATCACTTACGACAAGCTGGGGTATCTTCTTACCACCAAAGCTCCCCCTGTCCCAGGTCCCACCTCCAGCGTCGCGGATAAGGAAATCCATAAGACTTGGGAGATCGATTGCGCGAAGGCTAAATGCCTCGTGCTTGCCTCTATGGACAACGAACATCAGAGGAGGCACGAGAATATGGACCTTGAATCCATATTTCTTCATACAAAAGAACTCTATGGAGAGCAGTCTCGTATCGCAAGATACGAAGTGTCGAAGAAGTTATTTTTGGCAAGGTTGGCCGTCGGATCATCGGTAGTGGAACACGTGGTTAAGATGATTGGCTACATAGAAGAGCTTACGGACCTTGGGACCACGTTGGAGAATGAGCTCTATACGGACTTGATTCTCCAGTCCCTTCCTTCCACTTACGCCCAGTTTATCCTGAACTTCAACTTACAAGAAAAACAAGTTGAACTTTCAGAACTCCTCAACATGCTGAGGAGCGCATAGGGCACCCTACAGAAAGGTAGGGAAACATCCACTTTGTTTGTAGGAGGATCTTCCTCTTCTAGGTCCAAGGCGAAAGCCAAGGGAAAGAAGAAGAAAGCCCCCGCCAAACCAAAGGGCGGTGTTAGTAAAGTGGATACGAAAGAAAAGGCAAAAGCAACAAAGAAAGTGGGAAAGCTTGTGGATAAGGAAGAATGCTTCTATTGTCATAAGAAGGGACACTGGAAAAATGATTGCAGGGCTTGGAAGGCCAGAACACAGGATCTGAAGCAGGTTGCGGCTTCAGCTTCAGGTGTGTATGTTATTGAAAACTGTCTTTCAATAAACTCTACTTCCTGGGTATTGGATACCGGATCAGGATCTCATATCTGTAATTCTTTGCAGGTGTTGAGAAACCGTAGGGTTTTGAAGGCTGGTGACATGACCCTCAAAGTTGCAAACGGAGCTAGCATGGATGCTAAGGCCATGGGGGACGATCACCTGGGAATGTCAGATGGACATGTTTTGGTTTTGCGTAATTGCTTTTTTGTACCCAACGCAACTTGTAATATCATTTCTGTATCTTTGGTTTCTAAAGAAGATTATGAATTTGCGTTTGTAAGCAATGTTGTAAACATTCACCTTAATCAAGTTCTGATTGGGTCAGGTATATTGAGCAATGGTATATACGTATTAAACCAACCACAGATTTTCAATGTCCAGAATACACACAAAAGAAAGTCTCCGGAAATAAATCAGACTTTCTTATGGCATTGTAGACTGGGTCACATCAATGAGAGAAGGTTGACGAAGTTACATACAGAAGGATATTTGCATCCGTTCGAATATCAATCGTATGCCACTTGTCAATCCTGTCTCAAAGGAAAGATAACAAAGACTCCGTTCACTGGACATAGAGTAAGAGCGAGCGAGCTCTTGGGACTCATACACAGCGACGTGTGCGGTCCAATGTCTACACATGCGCGAAGCGGTTATTCTTACTTCATTACTTTTACGGATGACTTTTCAAGGTACGGTTATGTCTTCTTAATGAAACATAAGTCCGAAGCCTTTGGAAAATTCCAGGAATATAAGAATGAAGTAGAAAAACAAACCGGCAAAAGTATCAAGATTCTAAGATCGGATCGTGGTGGTGAATACTTGAGTGCCGAGTTCCTGGACTATTTAAAAGAGAACGGAATTCTCTCTCAGCTGACTTCTCCATACACTCCGCAACATAACGGTGTATCGGAGAGACGGAACCGAACCCTATTGGATATGGTACGGTCCATGATGAGTAACGCCGAGTTACCGCGATCATTCTGGGGGTATGCGCTAGAATCAGCTGCATACCTTTTGAACCGAGTTCCAACTAAGACTGTGCCTACTACACCATATGAGATGTGGTGTGGGAAGAGACCCTATCTTAATCACATTAAGACATGGGGATGTCAAGCTTTTGTCAAAAAGCAGCATGCGGACAAGCTCGAGGCACGCTCAGTACAGTGTAAGTTCGTGGGATATCCAAAGAACTCCAAGGAATATTTCTTTTACCATGAAGAGGAACAAAAGGTTTTTGTTTCTCGTCATGCCTACTTCTTGGAAACTGAGTTTTTGGAAAACCAGATAAGTGGGAGCACAGTAGAACTGGAAGAAATTCCAGAACCACGAGCTATTACTGAAAGCTTAGTGGAACCAGAGGGTTCAAAAGAACAGGACATTCCTACGCCGCTCCGCAGGAGTAGTAGGCAGTATCATCCGCCCGAGAGATACTACGGTTTTCTCATAGATGGGGACAGAGAGGATTGCATCATAGATTATGATGAGCCTACTAGCTTCCAGCAGGCCGTTCAGAGCGTTGACTCGGTAAAATGGCTGGATGCAATGCGGACCGAAATGGAGTCCATGTACACCAACAAAGTATGGACGTTAGACATTGCTCCAGACGGGGTAAAACCCGTAGGATGCAAGTGGATCTTCAAAAGGAAGATTGGTGTAGATGGACAGGTTGAGACCTATAAAGCTAGACTGGTTGCAAAGGGTTTTCGTCAAAGACCTGGTTTGGACTATGACGAGATCTTTTCTCCAGTAGCTATGCTGAAATCCATTCGGATCCTTCTTGCTATTGCTGCCTTCCACGATTATGAGATTTGGCAGATGGACGTAAAGACCGCTTTTCTAAATAGAAATTTAGAGGAGTGTGTCTATATGGACCAGCCAGAGGGTTTCATTCAGAATGGGAGCAGCGGAAAGGTGTGCAAGTTGCTTAAGTCCATCTATGGACTAAAGCATGCATCGCGGAGTTGGAACATCTATTTTGATGAGACAGTCAAGGAATTTGGCTTTATCAAAAATCCAGATGAACCATGCATCTATAGTAGATTTGTAGCGAGAACTGTAGTATTCCTCTTTTTATACGTGGATGACATTCTCTTAATAGGAAATGACATTCCTATGCTACAATCTGTCAAGGGGTTCTTGTCACACAGGTTCTCCATGAAAAACCTGGGTGATGCCTCATACATCCTGGGGATCCGGATCCATCGTGATAGATCCAAGAGGATATTAGGACTTTCACAGTCCAGGTACATCGACACCATACTGAAAAGATTCAGTATGGAAGATTCTAAGCGCGGTAATCTACCGGCTTGTTACGGGATCATCCTCTCTAAAGAGATGTCTCCCAAGACTGATTTGGAGAGGGATCGCATGTCTATTATACCCTACGCTTCTGCGGTAGGCTCTATAATGTATGCGATGTTTTGTACCAGACCGGATGTAGCTTATGCACTGAGTGTGGTAAGCCGGTATCAGTCAAACCCTGGGGAGAAACACTGGATAGCGGTAAAGAACATTCTCAAGTACCTGAGAAGGACTAAGGAGATGTTCTTGGTGTATGGTGGAAAAGACCTCCAGATCGAGGCCTTTGCTGACTCCAGCTTCCAGAGTGACAAGGATGATTCCAAGTCCTTGTCGGGTTTTGTCTTTACCCTCAATCGAGGGGCGGTGTGTTGGAAGAGTTCCAAACAGGAAACCGTTGCAGACTCGACGATGGAAGCGGAATACATCGCTGCATCTGATGCCGCAAAAGAAGCTGTCTGGATGAGGAAGTTCTTGAAAGAACTTTAGGTGGTTCCGTCCATTGTTGATCCAATACCTCTGTATTGCGACAACAACGGGGCTATAGCTTTAGAGAAGGAACCCAGGTCCCATCAGAGATCCAGACACATCTTGAGGCGGTATCACCTGATCAGGGAGATCATGGATCGCCAGGAGATCGAGGTTCGGAGGGTCACTTCAGAAGATGACACTGCAGATCCATTCACCAAGGCCTTGCCCCAGACTCAGTTCGAGCGGCTGATCGAGATGATAGGTCTTCGATACGCCAGTACATGGCCTTAGTGCAAGTGGGAGATTTTTAGTGTATATACCCTAGAGGCCATTACTGTATCATACTAGTTTGTATATTACTTAATGGAAGCTTGGGATATTCACCTTGTATATACAATCTTGCTCAAAATAGTAGTATGCTACTTGGTTTGTTTCTAATTCAATGTGTACATGTGTTTATTTTAGTATATCACCTATGCACATTAGTGGAGCCCTTAGGATCTTTGCTTGATTACCAGCGTTGTGATGGCAGTCACACTAGTGGGGGCTGGGTAATCTATAAGCACATCCTTATGCAGGTCCCTAGTTGTAGGACTATCGAGACAGGGCATCGATACTCCAGAGTAGACTAGCGCATGCGCTTCTCATCCCAGAGTGGGAGATGGTCTGTCCCACAGCCATCAGTACGTCGTACTGGAGATAGTATGCGGGTGCTCGTTGGGTTACGAGTACACTGGACAGGACTCGTCGGGAACTGACCGGTTGGTATTATACCTATCGTCAGTTATCAGTTCCCAGGTGACATGAGTACAGCTTAGTCCGCTGACTTGACACTGTCACTTCGCCTCGAGTGTGTTCCCACTGTACTTTGATTACTACCCAACCACGGCTCAAAGGAGTCGTGCAAACAGGTAGTAGTTGGGTACAGTCCCGAAGCACTTGGAGGCAGTGATGGTTAGACAGGATTCGTCTCTCCCGGTATTGGGGGTTGACATCGCGCTGTGTCTAGGAGAGCCATTACACGAGTAGTCCCTGTCCAGGGCAATCGAGATATACTGGTAGGCTTCCAGTGTCATCTCAGGGTGTTTTGGGCTTCACTCTGACACGACTTGTACCGCTATTAGGGGACTGACGTTTACCGCCCCCCTAGGCCCGCCATGAGATGTATCAGACGAGCAGACCGGACTGTACGGAGACTGTCACATTTAGGCTCAGTAGGAGTTCAGATGGGTTTCACCTCGTCAATCTTCTTATCGGCATCTACCTGGGGACCGTTACGCACAGCTAGTGCCGCTTGCGGTCTGTGGTTAAACCCACTGCCAACGTAGTGTCGAGTCTTTAGAGTCCCACACAGAAAGCTATTCGCCTTTAGGCAAAAGAGTAGAGGTCGCATGGTTTTGCGACAGGTCGTATGGTTTTGCGACAGGGTTCGGTCACATCCGTGCACTTGTGCACGTACAGTGTCCGGATAGTTAACACTAGCGGGCTTTGGTTTAAGCCAGATCCTAGTGTACGTTTTGGGATTGGTTTTATCCAGTATGTATTCGTGTTCCTCGGAACGCGGATGCGGGTGTGTATACATAGTTGACAGAGAGACAGAGGCAGAGGATTCTCATTAGGGTTGTTGACTGTTGACTATTGACTTTTTGCTCAACCCTAATGAGAATATGATATGTAATTAACAATAATATTAATTAAGTATATAGTGACATGGTTGTTGAGGGGTTGACTTTGTTGACTTGTTGACTTTGTTGACCGGTTGACTAGGTTGGACTAGTTGACCATCATGATGACAATGGCTATCATTTCATGGCAAAGACTTTTGCTTGCTTGTTCTCTTGTGCAAAATGAGTGCATGAAATGATATGGCTATTGTAGCTTAAACCATCACTTAATACTTGATTGCTATTATTGGTTATGATGGCTTTGGATTATGAGAGCCAAGAGAGAAAAGTCTTGCTCATTCTTTCATTTCCTTTCTCTCTCTTGTGTTCTTGAGCTCTCACCCTCTTCCTCTTGCTCTCCCTTTCTTTAGTCTATGGTTCACTTGTCTCATGTGTTGAGAAGCAAGAACCTTCGAGAAAATCCCAACACACTCTCCTCTACTCACTCTAGTTCACAAGGTTTAGCAAACCGAGTGAACTAGTTTCTTCAAAGTTCGAAGAAGAAGCCAAAGGTAGAAGCTTTCAGGTGGATCGATCTTCGGCGCAAGGAGACGACGGGGTGAAGCCGATCCGGACAACCATCGAGGTTTGAAGACAAAGGAGTTCAAGAAAGAAAGGTATAACCCCCTAACCGAGTAGTTAACAACTCCTAGTTAGGTTGTTAGTTAGATGTTTAACAAAGATCCGGTTTTAAGTCCATGTTACCGGCTCTAGAAAATTGTTTTTCACCAAATTCCGCATGTCCGAAAGTACCGGGAGAGATAGCATGGACTTACACATATCACGTAGCGTACGTGCATGGTGTCATCGTCTTGACTTGGTTCGAGCGCACGCGCATATCACGTGGCGCTGGCGTTGCCCATATTTCTTGGCGTTTGGCACATGCACGTGTATTTCATGTGGCGCAGCCAATCGTAGAGCTTAAGCTCTGGTTCAACTTCCTTGCAAGCGCACGGATTTAGCGCATGCTCACGTGCATATCACGTGGCGCGGCTACGGGTTCAGAGATTAATCTCTGTTTTCTTCAAAGAAGGTTAACCTTCCAGAGAAAAGAACCCAGATTTATGAAGCTTAAGCTTATGTTTAATGGTTTTTTGCCATTCAAATCAACAAGATCAGATTTTTAAGATCTTGGGTTTTGTTTTGGTCATGGTATATGTCTTTGATTACAAAAATTGGGGCTTGCGAAGCTTAAGCTTCTGTTTGAGGGAGATATTGATGATCATATGTTTCTTGGTTAAGAAAAACTTAAGTTTTTCTCCAAATCTCAAATCTTGAGATCGAATATCCCTCCATGAGAACTTAAGTTCTAGACAAGGAGAAGATTTGACTCAAGGATTTTCGATCCAGAGAAAGAACTTAAGTTCTTGTTGAAAATTAAGCTTCTTTTTTTAATGGAGATTAATCTCCTTACCTAAGATTTTCGAGGAAGGAGAAGAACTTGTAGAGGTTTAAGTCTTTTTTCTTCACCTTATGGGGATGATTCTCTCTATTGAGATTAACCTCCCCTCTCCTATTTATAGGAGAGCAGATTGTTAATCAAGTTGAGAGAATCTCTCATTGAGAGGTCTCCAATTGATCTTAAGATCAGCAGATGGTGATTAAACACCGTTGGATCATTGATCCAAAGAGATTTCTTGTTAACAAGAAAGACAGGGAAAATATTTTTCTAAATAAAGCTTAAGCTCTGATTGAAGCATGCGCTTCAGCCGAACATTCGGCTTGGGCCACATGCTTTGTTGGGTTATGCCAGCGCTCTGGCCATCTACCGTGACCGTTTGTAGAACAAAAATTTTATAAACTGGCGCTAGAACAACCCGATAACCTGGATCTACCATAAACCTATAAGTTAGCAAACTAAAGAGGAGTTAGAATGGTTATACCGAATGATCCGAGTCTTTCGATCTTCTACCATCTTCCTAAGCTCCTAGTGGTCCCTATGATCAAGCTTGATTGTCAGTCTCCCTCCATCAAAGATGATCCACCTGAAGATTTGTAGTTCCAGCTCCAACCTCAATACCGAGGTAACTAGGGTACCTAGTTCGCTTAACTAGATAGCCTAGAGGATGTAGAGTCTAATAATGGATTAATATATCTCATAACACCCTAGGTTTCTCAACACATGAGATTTTTAAGATAGAGGTAGAAGAAGAGAAGATTGGAGGAGATGAGAGTGTTGTATGAAGCAACCATGAAAAAATGGCTAAGTCTTGTGAACTCAAGAAAACTCTAGCATACCAAAATATCTCACAACACAATTAAATCAAGCATGCTTCAATAGTAACCCATGAGTCACCAAGTGAGCCATGCTTCATTTAAAGCCAATACCACCTCATCCTTCCACCTCATTAACCATTCAAACAAAATGGTTATAAACTAAATGAGGTGTCTCCTTCTAGAAGCACCTTGTAATAAATTATAAGAATACCCCTCATCCGTATATGCATACCCGTATCCGTATTCCGAAAAATACGAATACAAAGAGACTAAAATAATCCAATAATATAATATTAGGATCCGGCTTAAACCAAAGCCCACCAGTATTATCCGTCCGAATCATGATACGTGCATACGTGCACGTATATGATCGAACCCTGCCGTAATACCATACGTCCTCTACATCGTTTCACCCAAAATAGAGAAACTCTCTGTGTGAGACTCTAAAGACTCGTCAATATGCTGGCAGTGGGTTTAACTATAAGCACGTCAGCGGCACTAGTTGTATGTAACGGCTACCCAGGTATTGAGCAAAAAGAAAGCCGACGAGCAAACACATCCGAACCTCTACTGAGTCTGTCCGTGACAATCTCAGTACAGTCCAGTCTGTTCGTCTAAGAGTATCGCATATCGAGTCTAGGGGGTGGATAAAGTCAGACCCCTAATAACGCGATATTTCGTGTCGGTATGAAGTCCATCACCAACTGAGAAACAATCAATCCAAATCAGTAATTCTCGACTACCTTGGCCAAGGATTTCTGGTGATGGCCACCCATGCACTGCGCGACATCAACCCCCAATACCGGGAGAGACGAATCCCCGATGATCCGCTCACTGCTTCCATATGGCTCGGGACTGTACCTAACTAAAACCTTTTTGCATGACTCCTTTGATCCGTGGTAGGGTAGAAATCAAAGCACAGTGGGAACTCACACGGGACAAATGACGATCTTAGGTCGACAGCCTAACCTGTACACATGTCATCTGGGAACTGCTATCTGACAATAGGTATAATACCAACTAGCATGTTCCCGACGAGTCCATCCACTGTACTCATAACCAAATGAGCACCTGTATACTATCTTAGGTGACTAACTGACACCAATGGTTTGTGAGACCGGTCACCGCCTCTTGTCGGGGTCTCGATAAGTATACACTAGTCTACTCTAGAGTATTGATGCCCAGTCTCTATACTCCCGCCGCTAGGGACATTTATGGATGTGCTTATAGACCACCTAGCTCCCACGTATATGATTGCCATCATAATGATAGTAGTCAAGCAAGAATCCTATGGGCTCTATCAACATGTAATAATGATATGTAATATCACATAATGCATGTACATGATGATAAAGACAAACCAGATAACATACTATCATTTTGAGTTAGATTGTTCTATCCGTATAGTTCCTCCCTCAATCATCATAATCACCTGGCTGTGATTACAATAATTGCCTTGAAGGCACTATAGCCAACATGCTTTGCACATTGTGCTCTTGTGCAAGGGCTTGGCGGCTCACGCCACATGCTTTGCACGTGGTGCGCATGCCCATCCCGGCTTGACACTTTCACCTCAGCGTTTTTCTTGGTGAAGTTTAAGCTTCGAGCGTCAAATTTTGGCAGGAACAAATGCCCTTACTGAAGGGTTTCCAACAGCACCACTACTAGGGTTTGGAGGCAACACACATGCCATATTTAAATTTTTATGGTGCTAAAGAAACATTCTAAAGGATCATGCTAGAAAATTTAGGGCAACTTAACTTTAACACAAACACAAGTAGAAAAAGCTAGGGTTTTGAGAGAACAACCTTTATAGCTCCCTACGCTAGACTCCTTGGCTACTTGAGGGTTGGAAAAAGGTCCGCTTGAGATCCTCTAGGTCCACAACGATCCACCCGGAGTCCTCTTTGTCCAAGCTTGAAGCTTCACTAGATCAAGAGAAGAAATGGAAGCTAACACTCTACACTAATGGGCAAGACTAGTGTAGAATGATGATGTGGTTTGTTTTCTCACTTCAAAATCCTAACTTGGTTACTCTTTTGCTCACTTGAGAAAACTAGAGAGCAAGAGAGAAATGAGGAAGAAGATGATGGCTTTCTAAGAGCTCAAGATAATGATAAGCTTGTGAATAAAATGAGAAAATAAAAATATATATATTTTCACTCTCTCATTCTCAACCATGGTTATAAAATATCTAGATATTTTAGTTTGGAACAAAAATGACCATGGAAAATGAATCATGGTTAATCCAAGGGGTTAGTGCAAGAATAAAATATTAAACCATGAAACAATTTCCATTTTCATTTTCCTTTTCCAAAAATAATATCCATATATTTTATAAAGGGTGTGAGTCTTATATTGCCACCATCCACTATATCAACAACCATGATAGAATGATGTATGCATGTATGTGTGCATGCACATCCATATGTGCATGAATAAGCATGAATGCATACATGCATGCATACAACAAAAGACAAGAAAGGATTTCAAGTGAGAAACTAATGGTCAATGATAAATCAACACTTGATTTAGCAACCCGGTCATATCACATACGACCCGACCAAAAGCAAACCGCCCGATTAATATACGGTATCTCATACATGCATTTTAACCGAGTCCACGCGCATATCTCATATGCTCACCACATCATTTCCCCTGGACTAGGCAACTCCATTGTGGGACTCTAAGACTCGTCAATACGCCGGCAGTGGGTGATGATCATATCAAGCACCCCCAAGCCGCAAGCGGTCAGCTAAACGTAACGGCTACCCGGGTATTGAGCGATCAGAAGAAAACAAGCGAACCTGTTACAACTCCCGTCGAGCCAACCGGCAACACTACCGTACAGTCCGGTCTCTTCGTCAGATATGCTGCATATCAAGTCTAGAGATGGTAACGTCGACCCCAATAACTCAATAAGTCGTGCCGATGAATGGTCTATAACAGATCGAGAAACTACTGATAACACTTATCAGTAAATCTCAATAGCCCTGACCAGGGACTTACTGATATAGCCAGTCGAGCACAGCACAACATCAACTCCCAATACCGGGAGAGACGAAACCCCTCCTATCGCTCATCGCCTTCGTGTGTCTCGGGACTGTACCCAACGGCCACCTGTTTGCACAACTCAGTAGAGCAGTGGTAGGGTGGTAATCAAAGTACAGTGGGAGAACACACAAGACTCTATGACGATCTCGGTTCTACAGACTAACCTGCACCAGTGTCACCTGAGAACTGCTATCCGACGATAGATATAATTCCATATAGGAGTTCTCGGTGAGTCCGTCCAGTGTACCCAGTCACCACTGAGCACCCGTATACGATCTCGATGTCAAACATCGATGAATGTGGGAACATCCATTGCCCATCATATGGGTCTAGTATCATATACGCTAGTCTACTCTGGTATATCGATGCCCCATCTCGATATACCTACGACTAGGGACATTTCAGGATATGCTTATAAACTACAGATGTCCCACTAGTATGATCTCCATCATAATCACAGTAGTCAAGCCTATATCCTCATGGCTTTATCAACATGTGTGAATGAATAAAAGCATGATCAAATCAACATGTCAGATAAAGAAGAACCAGATAGCATACTCTCATGTCGAGCAAGAATGTACACTGAATATATATATATATATATATACATACATACATGTATAAATACATCCACTATCATATAATTGCCTCTATGGCATACATATATCCAATAATCTCCCACTTACACTAAGGCCAGTTATTGGCGTATCTCATACCCAACATTTCAAAAAGTCGCTCATGCTGCGGCTGAGGGAGGGCCTTTGCGAGTGGATCCGCGGCGTTATTCTTTGTGTCTACTCTCCTAATCTCGATCTCGCGGCGATCTACAATCTCCTGGATCAAATGAAAGCGCCTCAGGATGTGTCTGGACCGCTGATGGGACCTGGGCTTCTTGGCTAACGCCATAGCCCCATTATTATCACAATACAATAGTATTGGATCAATAATGGTTGGAACTACTCCTAGCTCCGAGACGAACTACCTCATCCAGACGGCTTCCTTGGCGGCATCATTCGCAGCAATGTACTCAGCCTCCATCGTAGAGTCTGCAACGGTATCCTGTTTGGAACTCTTCCAACTTACCGCCCCTCCATTGAGGGTAAATACAAACCCGGAGATAGATTTGCTGTCGTCCTTATCGGTCTGGAAGCTCGAATCGGTAAAGGCCTCCATTTGGAGATCTCCATTACCATACACCAAGAACAATTCTTTAGTCCTTCGCAAGTACTTAAGAATGTTCTTCACAGCTATCCAGTGATTCTCCCCTGGGTTGGATTGATACCTGCTTATAACACTAAGTGCATAAGCTACATCTGGGCGTGTACATAACATCGCATACATTATAGATCCTACTGCCGAAGCATAGGGTATAATGCTCATGCGAGCTCTCTCTTCATCGGTCTTTGGGCAAGAGTCCTTAGAGAGAGTGACCCCATGGCAAGTGGGTAAGGCACCCCGCTTGGAGTCTTCCATACTAAACCTTTTTAGGATGGTGTTGATGTACCTGGTTTGGGACAATCCTAATAACCTCTTGGATCTATCCCTATAGATCCTAATGCCCAGAATGTATGTGGCATCACCCAGGTCCTTCATGAAGAACCTTAGTGATAAAAAAGATTTGACCGACTGTAGCATAGGAATATCATTTCCTATCAGAAGAATGTCATCCACGTACAATACGAGGAATGTGACAGCTCTCCCTACAGCCTTCTTATAAACACAAGGTTCATCTGGATTTTTGATGAAATCAAACTCTTTGATAACATCATCGAAACAGATGTTCCAACTCCGTGATGCCTGCTTTAACCCATATATGGATTTAAGCAATCTACATGCTTTCCCGCTGCTCCCACTGTCAATGAAGCCCTCCGGCTGATCCATATAAACGCATTCTTCTAAATCCCCATTTAGAAATGGCGTTTTAACGTCTATCTGCTAGATTTCATAGTCATAGTGAGCAGCAATAGCAAGTAGGATCCAAATGGATTTAAGCATGGCTACGGGCGAAAAAGTCTCATCATAGTCCAAACCTGGCCTTTGACGAAAACTCTTCGCCACAAGTCTTGCCTTATAGGTCTCTACCTGCCCATCTACACCAATCTTTCTTTTAAAGATCCATTTGCACCCCACAGGTTTTACCCCAGGGGGTACAACGTCCAAAGTCCATACTTTTCTTGGTGTACATAGACTCCATTTCAGATCTCATGGCATCCAGCCACTTCACAGAGTCTCCACTCGTGATAGCTTGCTGAAAACTGGTAGGATCATCATCCTCCATGATGTAGTCTTCTCTGTCACCATCAATGAGGAAACCGTAGTACCTCTCCGGTGGGCAAGAAGTCCTACCAGACCTACGGAGTGGCCGAGGTTCCTCTGTTTCTATTGCAACAGCCGGTTCAACCAAGTCGTCATTTGTAGTTTATGTCTCTAGAACCTCTTCTAGATCTACCATATTGCCATCAGTTTCATTTGTGAAAAACTCTTTTTCTAAGAATGTGGCATGCTGAGAAACAAACACCTTTTGTTCCTCCTTGTGGTAGAAAAGATATCCATAAGAATTCCTTGGATATCCCACAAAGTTACACATGACCGACCGTGTCTCGAGTTTGTCCGGATTCTGCTTTTTAACATAGGCCGGGCAACCCCAAATCTTAATTCTCTTAAGAGATGGTCTCTTCCCATGCCATATCTCATATGGCATGGTAGACACGGTTTTGGTTGGAATCCTGTTCAGCAGAAACGTTGCAGTCTCCAATGCATGCCCCCAAAATGAGACAGGTAACTCAGCATCACTCATCATGGAACGGACCATATCTAATAGGGTCCGATTCCGTCGTTCAGACACACCGTTGTGCTGTGATGTGTAAGGAGGAATGGGCTGAGAGAGAATCCCATTCTCTTTTAGGAAGTTTGCAAATTCTGTACTGAGGTACTCCCCATCTCGATCTGATCAAAGCATTTTGATACTCAAGCCGGTTTATTTTTCTACTTCGAGTTTATATTCAGTGAATTTCTCGAAAGCTTCGGATTTGTGCTTTAATAAAAATACATAACCGAATCTTGAGAAATCTTCAGTGAAAGTAATGAAGTAAGAAAAACCGCCTCTAGCCTGTGTAGACATTGGCCCACATACATCACTATGTATGAGTCCTAGGAGCTCGGTAGCTCTTTCTCCGTGTCCGGTAAACAGAGTTTTGGTCATTTTACCCTTGATACAAGACTGGCAAGTCGCATAAGATTTATATTCAAAAGGGTTTAAAATTCCATCTTTGTGTAACTTGTTTAGTCTTGTTTCGTTAATATGACCAAGTCTACAGTGCCAAAGAAAAGCTTCATTTATTTCTGAAAGTTTTATTTTATTAGTGTGTTGTATGCTGAAAACTGTGTGTTGATTTAGGACGTATATCCCGTTATTAAGCGTACCATACCCAACCAACATTTGATTCAGGTGAATGTTCATAACATTGTTCTGCAATACAAAATTATATCCTTCATTGTCTAACAAAGAAACGGATATTATATTACAAAGAATACTAGGTACAAAATAACATGGGTTCAAAACCAATATACACCCAGACGACAACCCCAAATGATACTCTCCCACTGCGACTGTATGTACATTGGACCCATTTCTAATGCGGAGAGTATGGTCACCTGTCTTCAAAACCTTGCTATTTCTCAACCCCTGCATAGAATTACAAATGTGAGAACCTAAACCGGTATCTAATACCTAGGAAGCAGAGTTTATTGAAAAACTGTTTTCTGTCACAAACAGACCTGAAGCGGAAGCATCCCCATGCTTCTTCTTGAGATTTAAGTACTCCATGCAGTTGCGCTTCCAATGTCCTGTTTTGTGGCAGTGATAACATTCCCCTTTCCCCGATTCTCCAGCTTTGGACTTGTCCTTACCCTTAACCTTTTTAACTCCACCCCTAGGCTTGGTGGGCTTCTTCTTCATCTTTCCCTTGGCCTTAGCCTCTGGGCGAGAAGAGGAAGATTGCCCAACACTCAAAACGGGAGTTTTCACTGATTTCAGTGTGCTCTCTGCACTCCTTAACATATTAAGGAGTTCAGGTAGTTCCTTCTCCATGTTGTGCATGTTGAAGTTAACTATAAATTGAGAAAAGGTGGAGCGGAGGGACTGCAGAATAATATCCGTATATTTTTCATTGTCCATCGTCCATCCAAGGTCCTCAAGCTCTTCTATGAGAGCTATCATCTTTAGAACATGGTCTCCTACTGGTGTGCCAGGGGCCATTCACATCTGAAACAATTTCTTTGATACTTCGTATCGTAATACGAGTGATTGCTCTCCATACAACTCCTTTGTATGGAGAAATATGGCGTGAATGTCCATATTCTTGTGCTGCTTTTGATGTGTGTTATCCATCGATGCAAGCGCGAGGCATTTGGCCGTGGCACAGTCAGCATCCCATGTCTTGCGGACTTCAATATCCGCAACTGAGGATTTTGGACCTGGGACGGGCGGGGCTGGAGCCGTGAGGACATATGATACTTTATCATAAGTCAAGGCAATGTTCAGATTCCTCAGCCAGTCTTTATAATTGGTCTCATTCAGTTTATTTTTATCTAGTAGAAGCTTGAGTCCTGTCATTGGTATCTGCCATTAAGAGAGAGAAAAGAATACACTCAGCGAAAGCTCTTGCAAAGATCAGATTAGTTATTATCTTATCTAATCGATGTCTCCCACTGCTTTAATCAAGTTTTTCTTTCAAACCTTAAAAAGAAAACTAGCCAGGATTAATTACAGTCTACAACTTCACTAACCGTTCAGCCAGGCCAGTGTCGATACTTGAGGGAGGTTTCCCGTGCTTTCGCACGGACCTAATTAAAGTAAACCTCGTCTTCCCAGAGGCGTAGCCCCGTCAACACCTTTCTAGACACTTAATGGGTTAGCTAATTGTAAACTGTAAAACTCTCCTGGGAGCAACTATTGCCCATAGTGGGATCGAGATCCAACCATCATATGGAAGGTATGAAATCTCATTGCAAATTTCAACTATTGAAATTCCCGATGTGGTTTTTACCCCTAGCACTCATGACCTTGGCTATGGTCAATAAATCACAAGCACTAGTTAAGTTCAACCCGTCATTTCTTGATTAATTAGACCCGTTCACATGACCCTTGGCTAAGGTCAACAAAGTTGCATGCCCGTCCCAATTAATCTGCATCATATGCATTGTAGGAAGACATCACTTAGCTACCGTACACTACGCCTTGGCTAAGGTCAACAAACGTAGCACGAATAATAAGTACTCTACTTCCTAAAATGACGGAGGGTTGTGGATGGTTTTTAAGAAAATCTTTAACGCTTTGAACTTGATATCGTCGTAGAATCAAATGGTTTTCAAAAGGAGTGGCTTGAGCTCCGCAGTTTTGAAATGTAGCTTTTTCATAAAGAGCCGAGTGGTTTTCAAATCTGATTCTACAACATCTTTTTAGGTTTATTTTCTTTACATTAATCATATTAATGTAGCCCCATAATTTAAGTCCTTAAGCCAATCACAGAAAAGAAACGAAAATACAACGTACGCTTATGCCATCCGCATTCGCCGCAATGTTCCGTTATGCACCGTTAGGTTACCTAACTAACGGCATACCGGGACGGGACTAGCGCGGGTGTAAAACATAAGCAACGTCTACTATATATCTTATATATAATATATCATTCGTCTCAGATATCACATCACAGTATACAGGCAGCAGAAACACAGATATAATATAGGATATACTAGGACGTCCGTATTTAGTATTTAGCCAACAATAGAAAATACGGATTCCACAGTCGCGATGAATAGCCAAGCCCACACCCCTAGACCCCTACGAGAGCGGCAGGCGACCCTACCAATTCTGGAGTTTAGGAGACCCGGTCTCGACTCCTCGAGATGGCCTCCCACTGAACCCCAGAACCCGGTCACTTGTGCTCCCTTCCTTGGGTCTATCCTAATGCGGAAAAGTAAATAATATACAACACTGGTGGCATCAACCTCAACCCGGAAGTGCCCCAAATAAAAGAATATTACATTACATTTGAATTTTACATGAATGAAAAGAAAACTCTCATCTCACATAAAAACCCCCGGCTATTCAATCGCGACAATCCTGCACATCATATCTCAGCAACACATAATATCATATATCATCAACGTAAGTAAGTATGCGTACCCCGATTGTCGTTGATGTATAGTAACGAAACCGGTGATATGCGACATACTACACTTACGGTAACAAAAAAGAAAGTGTAAAACTACAACATTTGGAATCCACAATCACTTTAGACATCGTAAATCCGAAATATCACATACTTCGCATTTCATGCCTAACTATATGAATTCCACATATTGTATCACATTCCAGATAAATAGACAGTATTAAACTTTTCGATCGAATAATCAAATACTCAAGATTTCCTTAATAGCTCAACACTTAAGAGGAGTTCAAAAATCCCGGAACATGTCACAGTAGCAGCGGTCCAGCCGTAGAAGGGTCAAGCCAACGCCTCACATGTGGCACACCGTACTGCCCCAAACCCCAAGGTTTAGAGGCAGTTCAGACGGTCACATAATCGAGTTAAGGTTTGTGTTCTTCTAGAGGGTCCACCACGTTACTTGCACGTATTTCCGAAAGATTTAAACTCGAGAAAAAATTCAACACTTGAAAATTTTTCGTGCCGGGAAAAAGTGAGTTAGTGATATCCGTTCGAACTTTTTAATACTTTCTAAATTACCCGAAAACAGCACGAAATTAAATATTCCGATCGAATCAACGAATCCAAAACAATCCCCAGAACACCCAACACTTTAGTTTGATTAAATACCCAAAAATATGTACAAGCAGTTCTGGACATTACTGTACAAAAATGAGAAAATATTGCTTCTGTACGGCGGCGGATCCGCGGCCCAAGCAGGGTATGGCCGCGGTTCCACGGCGGTTTTTACGGAATATGGTATCGTTTTTTACAGAAATGCTTAGATTTTCCTGCTGAATTTTTAAAGTATTTTTAATTCTGAAAAACCAAAGTTTTAAAAAATTGTCCAGAGAAGGGTTAAAATGTGTATTTCGGGGTTCGATCGGAGTTTTAACTTCGCCTAAGCTTCGCCTAAGGTTCTAGCTTCGCTCTGATACCATGAAGGGTTTCCTACAGCACCACTACTAGGGTTTGGAGGCAACACACATGCCATAATTAAATTTTTATGGTGCTAAAGAAACATTCTAAAGGATCATGCTAGAAAATTTAGGGCAACTTAACTTTAACACAAACACAAGTAGAAAAAGCTAGGGTTTTGAGAGTACAACCTTTGTAGCTCCCTACGCTAGACTCCTTGGCTACTTGAGGGTTGGAAAAAGGTCCGCTTGAGATCCTCTAAGTCCACGACGATCCACCCGGAGTCCTCTTTGTCCAAGCTTGAAACTTCACTAGATCAAGAGAAGAAATGGAAGCCAACACTCTACACTAATGGGCAAGACTAGTGTAAAATGATGATGTGGTTTGTTTTCTTACTTCAAAATCCTAACTTGGTTACTCTTTTGCTCACTTGAGAAAACTAGAGAGCAAGAGAGAAATGAGGAAGAAGATGATGTCTTTCTGAGAGCTCAAGATAATGATAAGCTTGTGAATAAAATGAGAAAATGAAAAAATATATATTTTCACTCTCTCATTCTCAACCATGGTTATAAAATATCTAGATATTTTAGTTTGGAACAAAAATGACCATGGAAAATGAATCATGGTTAATACAAGGGGTTAGTGCAAGAATAAAATATTAAACCATGAAACAATTTCCATTTTCATTTTCCTTTTCCAAAAATAATATCCATATATTTTATAAAGGGTGTGAGTCTTATATTGCCACCATCCACTATATCAACAACCATGATAGAATGATGTATGCATGTATGTGTGCATGCACATCCATATGTGCATGAATAAGCATGAGTGCATACATGCATGCATACAACAAAAGACAAGAAAGGATTTCAAGTGAGAAACTAATGGTCAATGATAAATCAACACTTGATTTAGCAACCCGGTCATATCACATACGACCCGACCAAAAGCAAACCGCCCCATTAATATACGGTATCTCATACATGCATTTTAACCGGGTCCACGCGCATATCTCATATGCGCACCACATCGTTTCGCATGGACTAGGCAACTTCATTATGGGACTCTAAGACTCGTCAATACGCCGGCAGTGGGTGATGATCATATCATGCACCCCCAAGCCGCAAGCGGTCAGCTAAACGTAACGGCCGCCCGGGTATTGAGCGATCAGAAGAAAATAAGCGAACCTGTTACAACTCCCGTCGTGCCAATCGGCAACACTACCGTACAGTCCGGTCTCTTCGTCAGATATGCTGCATATCAAGTCTAGGGATGGTAACGTCGACCCCAATAACTCAATAAGTCGTGCCGATGAATGGTTTATAACAGATCGAGAAACTACTGATAACACTTATCAGTAAATCTCAACAGCCCTGGCCAGTGACTTACTGATATAGCCAGTCGAGCACAGCACAGCATCAACTCCCAATACCGGGAGAGACGAAACCCCTCCTATCGCTCATCGCCTTCGTGTGTCTCGGGACTGTACCCAACGGCCACCTGTTTGCACGACTCAGTAGAGTCGTGGTAGGGTGGTAATCAAAGTACAGTGGGAGAACACACAAGACTCTATGACGATCTCGGGTCTACAGACTAACCTGCACCAGTGTCACCTGAGAACTGCTATCCGACGATAGATATAATTCCATATAGGAGTTCTCGGTGTGTCCGTCCAGTGTACCCAGTCACCACTGAGCACCCGTATACGATCTCGATGTCAAACATCGATGAATGTGGGAACATCCATCGCCCATCATATGGGTCTAGTATCATATACGCTAGTCTACTCTAGTATATCGATGCCCCGTCTTGATATACCTACGACTAGGGACATTTCAGGATATACTTATAAACTATAGATGTCCCACTAGTATGATCTCCATCATAATCACAGTAGTCATGCATATATCCTCAGGACTTTATCAACATGTGTGAATGAATAAAAGCATGATCAAATCAACATGTCAGATAAAGAAGATCCAGATAGCATACTATCATGTCGAGTAAGAATGTACACTGAATATATATATATATATATATATATATATATATATATATATATATACATGTATAAATACATCCACTATCATATAATGGCCTCTAGGGCATACGTATATCCAACACTTACTATTTTGCCCACGTAAGTATATACGTAGGTTAAGTAGTGTAAAGTAATGCACCGCTAGAGATTCGATGGTTTAGGAAACAGATTTAGGTCCTTGTCATCTCAAACTTCTCAACTTTTATCAGTCGTAAGGATCTTATAAAAGTATTTTCTTCCTACAAGTTAAGAGGATCTCATAGGTGTATTTTCTCCTTAGGAATCGTGAGGATCCCTAAGTGTATTTTCTCTTGTAAGTCGTATGGTTCTTACAAGAGTGTTTTCTTCTTACGAGTCGAGAGGACACGTAAGTGGCTTCTTCTCCTCATTTGTAGCTTGATTAGCCAATGGAGGATGTTTGGGTGCAACTTCTTTGCGAATAGCCCATGTATCGTATAAGGTAGTCAATTTGGTGACAGGTCGCAGTATAATGACTTAAGAGATAAGTTTAGATCTCTGTCACCTAAGGCTTTTCAATTTTATAAGCCGCGAGGGTCTCATAAAACTATTTTCTTCCTCTGAGTTGAGAGGATCTCATAGGAGCATTTCTCTTTAGGAGTCGTGGGGACTCCTAAGTGTCTTTTCCCCTTGTAAGTCGTAAGGATCCCACAAAGTTATATCTTTTCTTCAGTTTTGCCATGTGAATAAAGGACACCAATTTTTGAGTAGCACTTTTTTGTGCTAACACGACCTGGCTTAGTTTATGTACTCATCTCAGAGCGTTCAGTTTATCCTCTTTTTAGGTGTGGATAAACTCAGACTGATGTTAACATACCCCGTTAGTATAAGAGACCGTCAGGTTTCTAGTACAGAGTGTAGTCCGTCGCACCATTGCTTTGCTAATTTCTTCTCGATTTGCATTCCTTCAAAATGATGTTCGAGTAGCCGTGCACTTGCTGTATGTCCAATCCCTTCTAAGGCTAGATACAACATCTCAAGTAATTTTCCTAGGCTGGTATATGCATGTTGCCATTAGAGATTCAGCGTTAGGCGTCACTATGGCGCTTTACCTTGAGGTCAGACTCTTTTTGAGGCCTAGAGAAGTCATAACTGCACCCTTCTGAGATGAGATGACATCTAATGGTCTTTAAGCATGTATGTCCGCCATCAAGACCTGGAGCTAAGAATTTATCGTCACTCCACTTTGCTTTGGCTCTTTTGAGCTTTCATGACGTCGCGTCAGTACTCTGTTGAGTTAGAAGAACGTCCAAGCAGTTTTTAGGCTGTATGTATTGCTGTTAAGACTTGGTGTTAGGCCGATGCAGTCACACCGCTTTTGTTTTGACCCTTTGGTCATTACTGACGCCGCGTCTGTACTTTGCTAGAATACGACGGGGGCGTTGAATTGGTCTTTAGGCTGTATATATATTGCCATCGAGACTCAGAGTTAGGAATTTACCATCACTCCGCTTTTGCTTTAGCTCCTTTGAGCTTTCATGACGTCGCGTCTGTACCCTGCTGGAGTAAGAGAAACGTCCAAATAGTCTCTAGGCTGTATGTATTGCCGTTAAGAATCCATTCTTTGTTCGGTAGAACATGGCGGAATACATTGCTCCCTTTTCACTTGTTTGTGCCCGTGGATTGTATACAAGAGTCGGGATCGAACTACTTTAGAGCATAAATTTTTTCTTTTCTTTTCTTTTATTTATATCCGCGATTGCTTTATCATTTTAGCTTTTCTTATTGCGATAGCCGCGATTTATTCGCAGTCGCCCAATCATTTCGGCTATTTATTCGCAGTCGCCCAATCATTTTGGCTATTTGTCTTTTTTATTTTACTCGATGCTTTTTATTGGGAGTTGCCCAATCATTTCGGCTGTTTCTTTTTTCTTTTACTCGCTGCTTTTTATTGCGAGTTACCCAATCATTTCGGCTATTTTTTTTATTTCCCAGTTTAACAACTTAGGGGTCGACATTTTGGACTTTAGGCTAGCATCAGTTTTGCTAAGACTGAAGCATGTATGCCAGGAGCAATTCATCATCTGCCGGGGGAAACTTGGGATTTGATACCTGATTTGGCATCAATATCGCTACAACTGGAATAGTGCCAGAAGTGATTCATCATTTGCCATGGCCCATTGGACAATGGTGGCTTAAAAGACAGGTTTAGATTCATGTCATCTAAGGCTTTTTTAATCTTTATGAGCATTAAGGGTCTCACAAAGTTGTTTTCTCCCTATAAGTTTAGAGTATCTCATAGGTATGTTTTATATTATAAGTCGTAATGATCTTATAAGAGTATTTTCTCCTTGCAAGTTGAGAGGATCTCGTAAGTGCCGTCCACCATGTTGGGGGTATCACCTGCCTTTGGTGGGACTTTTTTGAAACATATATTTTGTGTTCCTATGGATTGTATACAAGAGTCGAGGTCGAACTACTTATAGGGCATTTTCTTTCTTTTCATGAGTTTGCGCCCTTTCGGGTTTTCACAAACTCGCGGATAGTCCTGCTATTTTTACTCACAGTGCCCTTTTGGGTTTTCATCCGTGCCCATCTTGCTTATGGACGTACCGGTTTTTTTATACGCACAGTTCTCCTCATGGGTTGTGAGGATACATGAGTGATTCTTCTCCTCGTTGGTATCCTGGTTGACCAATAGAGGAGTCTTGGAAGCGATTTTGTTGCGGATAGCCCGTGGATTATATACGGTAGTCAATTTAGAGACTAGCTGTAGGACAACGGATCTTTTTAGGGAGCATCGTTCACCTGTGGGACTTGGAGGTGCAACTTTGCTGTGGGTAGCCCATAGATTGTATATGGTAGTCAATTTGGTGACAGGCCGCAGGGCAATGATGGCTTAAAAGACATGTTTAGATCCTTGTTATCTAAGGCTTTTTAATTTTTTTTTGAGCCGTGAGGGTCTCATAAAAGTATTTTCTTCTTACGAGTCGAGTGGATCTCGTAAGCGTATTTTCTCCTTAGGAGTCGTGGGGACTCTTAAGTGTCTTTTTCCTTTCATGTGTCATAAGGACGCATGAGTGGGTCTTTTCCACGATGGTAGCTTGGTTTGCCAATATGGGTTGTTTTGGACGATGGTTTTATCGCCAGTTGCCCATGGATAGTATACAGTAGTCGATCTAGAGACTGACTGTAGGGCAGTGATGGCTTAGAAGACAGGTTTAGATCCCTGTCACCTAAGACTTTTCAATTTTGATGAGCTGCAACGGTCTCATAAAAGTATTTTATTCTTACGAGTCGAGAAGATCTCGTAAGTGGATTTTCTGCTTAGGAGTCGTGGGGACTCCTAAGTGTGTTTTTATAACATTTCAGAAATATATAATATTATTTTTTGAATTTAAATAATAAAATAATAAATTTTATGAATATTATAAAAGTATGGAAATTAGTTTTAATGAAAAGGCATAATTATATACCTATGTTTTGGAAAATATTTGGAAAGTAATGTGAATTATTATTTATGAAAGCATTTGATTGATTTGGGTATTTTTATAAATTAGTATACAATTATTCATATGCAAGCTTATGTTAAACTTTATTCGTAGATAACTAATTATGCATTAAGCCAAATCAATTTTTGTTAGCCATGTTTAATGTGCCATGACACATGGTATTATGTTTCATTTTATGGTTTTGTGTTTCTTTTTGTAACACCTTAGAATGCGATTAGTGTTAATTAAGCGATAATGCGGAGTTTTAAGAAAAAGTTTACCAAATCGGTTTCCTCACATTTTATAAAAATTAATTAATATTTTATTATTATTTGTTATGGCTTGCATACACTTGTGTATGTTAGTGTGGGGGTTAGTTTGTGTTAATCTTGTTAAGTAGCCATGACACCTTAAGCTAATTCATGCCTTGATTTAACCTTACCTTAGATATTTTGTGTGAGAGATATTTCCTTGTTTTGGCTTGAGGGAGGTGGCTAGGTTTGTCATGGAGGATTTAATGCTTGCATTGATGAGAAGAGGGAGAGAGTAAGTGTAAGGTTAAAGCTCACCCTACACTCACCCTCTCATCATTATCTTCCCTCACTCTTTCATTCCCATCTCTTCTTAATTCTTCTTCTTCTTCTCAACTCTCAAACTGAAACCCTCACTATCTCTTCACAAATCCTTACAAAACTTCATTAAACACCATGAAAACACTTCACATGTCTTGATATAAAAATATATCAAATATAAATATATATCAATATATAAATATATCAAATATAAATATATAAATATATCAAATATAAATATATATCAAATTATTAAATCAACACTTGATTTAATAATCTGGTTATATCATATATAACCGACTAATATCATTTATCTGTATATCATATTATCAAATCAACACTTGATTCAATAATCCGGTTATATCACATATAACCTAACCGATGTCGTCAGATTAGAATACGATATCACATACTCGTATTTAATCAGGCTTCCGCACATATCAGCATATGTGCCCTACTTCGTTTCGCTTGAACTATGAAACCTCTCTGTGGGACTCTAAAGACTCGTCAATACGCCAGCAGTAGGTAATGATCACATCAGTTACCTACAAGCCGTCAGCGGTACTAGCTGGACATAACAGCTACCCAAATATTGAGCGATTAGAAGATCAACAAGCAAGCTTGTCCAAACTCCCATGAAGCCTATAAGTAACACTTACCGTACAGTCTGGTCTCTTCGTCTCATATGTCGCATATCGAGTCTAGGGTTGGAATCGTCAGACCCTAGTAACTTGATAAGTCATGCCAATGTGTGGCTCATAATGGTTCGAGAAACTACTGATAACACTTACCAGTAAATCTCATCAGCCTTGGTTAGGGACTTGCTGTTATAGCCAATCGAGCATAGCGCAACATCAACTCCCTATACAGGGAGAGACAAAACCCCTCCTATCGCTTACTACCTCCATGTGACTCAGGTACCCAAAATCCACCTGTTTGCACGACTCCTTTGAGCCGTGGTAGGGAGGAAATCAAAGCACAATGGGAACCATACAAGATACTATGACGATCTCGGGTCTACAGACTAACCTGTATTAGTGTCACCAGAGAACTGCTATCTGACGATAGGTATGGTACCATTTAGGAGTTCTCGGCGAGTCCTGTTCGGTGTAATAATTCTCTAATGAGCACCCGTGTACAATCATTGATTTCAAACACCAATGGTTATGGGATCAACCATCGCCCCCTACAGGGTCAAGAAATGTACACACTAGTCTACTCTGGAATATCGATGCCCTGTCTCGATATTCTCTCGACTAGGAACAGTTAAAGGATGTGCTTGTGGACTACACAAGTCCCAATAGTATGATCCGCATCGTAGTCCTGGTAATAATACAAGTGTACATGTTAAGATAAAGAGCAACCAGATAGCATACAATCATGTCGAGCAAGAAAGTCCTCTATATATATGTCCAAGCATCCACAATATCATACAATAATGGCCTCTAGGGCATACATATTCCTAACAGAAATTGTGGTGTTTTAATGAAATCTGGTATTACCCAAGAACTCTGAAAAATATATTTCAGATACAGTAAGGCGTGCAGGCTATTAGGAAGCTACCCTAGAAGCCCGAGACCCCAACTCCCCCTCTTGGCCGCAAATTTATTCCATATGGCCGCAATTTGCGGCCTGATCTTGGAGCTAGGGTTTGGTTTTTGGTCCATAGCTCAATCATCTGATAATTAGGCCTATCCAATGTGCAGAATGTCCTAATTTCACCTTAGGTAAAATCTGAGAGTGTTTTACTAAGTTTCAGATTTTGATAGATTTTTGATATTGAGTTTTGACTCGGTCGTTTGACGTTTGTACGTCAACGTTAGGCGTTGTTTGGTTCTTGCATGCGTGGACCATATGTTCTAACCTATGTACACATCTCTTGCCCTATCGGTTTTCAAGAGTTGATTTTGATTTCGACACGATGTGCTTTGACTTGTAGGTACATTTGCGTGAACTTCCGGGATGACGAAGGAGAGCAAAACGTTCATCGACTTCGGATAGAGCTAGGATAGTAGGTGAGTAGATGTATATCTACGGGGGAAGTCGAGTGGGTTGAGACATGAGGTCAAAATATTAAAAAAATCAAGTGTGTTGATAGATTAATTGAAAATATAAAAATTAAAAAACCCCAAAAACAAACAAGTTCGACGTACCCATGTTTTCTCACGAATCTTTAGGGATTTGACCTCATTTCTCAGTGGGTTGATAGATTAGCACAATCGCTTTTTACACATCGGTCATTACAAATTGTGCTAATTTATACACTCCATTTCCACCCTCAAGTTTGTATTCCACTTCTTTCTCCTACTTTCTCTGGTTCTTCTTCTAATCTTCCTTTAATGATCGCGAGTGTTAATGAATCACAATCCGATATTTTGAGTTCGATAATTCAAGAAAAACAACTTGATTTAGACTCTTTTGAGAATAAGGTAGACGAGCCTTACGGGTGTCCTACCTCCATAATTTTTGAAAAATCATTCCTAAACGACATGGATTTTCGAAGATATTTTCGCCGACGATCGATGAAAGTTTCGAAGACCATCAATGAAAGTTTCGAAGATATTTTTGCACTAACCTCTTATTGACATTGAAACATTCAATCAGACCATCGATGAAAGTTTCGAAGATATTTTCGCCGACGAACTCGCATTCCTAAACGACATGGATTTTGTGATTAATCAACCTCCACCTGAAGAAGTCGAACCACCACCATTTCTTCTTATCCCATACGAGAATGTGACCATTCTTCCCATTTCTAATCATCCACATTCTCATTTCCGTTCACCATTATTGTTTTGTCTCTACAAATCGAGACGTAAACCTTTTCTTTTACACCACTTATCTCTTCCCCACTTCTTCCTGGCTCCATACAACATGTTCTTCCACCAACCGGTGCGTTTCACTGATAAATTCTTCGAATAGTTGGTGTTGATTTTTGGTCTTTGCAAAGCTTGGCACCGGTAACTTTAACCCCCCTCTTTAAAAGCTTAATATTGTTTAACTTAAGTTTGGGGGGGGGGGTATAATTTGGCTCTTGAAAATAATTTTTTTAACTCAAAGTGGTGACTTAAAAATAAGTTTGGGGGAGATTTTCACAATCACATTTCATGTCTCCGTTGATAAATTTTTCATCCCAAGTTTACAGGTTTATGAGATTTAAAAAAAAAATGGCAACAGTGGAAACATTGTTTCAAATAAGTTTGAGGGTATGTAACACTTGTAATTATATAAATATTAAAAAAAATATAAAAAATAAAAAAATTCAAATTTTCGGGGGTGTTTTTGTAAATTTTCAGTTTTAATAATTAATAAATAAAAAAATTATTTTTTACAAATAAATTCCTCTTTTTAAGGGGTCATTTTTGCAAACAACCAAAACACCCCTATAAAAACAACCCGACCGCTCTTCTGCATTTACAGAGCTTCATTCTAACCCTAACTCAAAACCCATGCCGCCGCTCCAAGTTCTGCAGAGAGATCTTTTCCCGCCGCCGCGCTTCCGCCACCGACGCCAGCATTCAGCCGCGCTTCCGCCGCTCCTCTGCTGCCTCTCCCTCTGAAAATTTCAGAGGAGGTTCGATCTTCTCTGCTCTTCTCTGTTAAATCTTTATCTTTCTGCAATTTTATTTCAATGGCACCCACACTTCAGTTTGAAAGGGATTTTTCCCAATTGTTCGCCCACACGGTTTACTGTAGTTACTTCGGTGATGAGATCCGAAAGCGCGGATGGAACTTTTTACTATTTAACCATCCGAATGCCTTCGCGCTTTCGGATCTTGTTGCCCGTTTTTATGAATGCATGGAGGAGGGTTGTCTTGCACAACATGGGTACATTAGATTAATGTGGGGGGATAGGAAAATTTTAATTGATAGGGATTTTATTCACGAAGTCACCTTAATACCACGACTCCCCATTCATGACCAACCCCTCCGTTTTGAAGACTACCTACCTTTGATGGGAAACGACTGTTCTAGGGAGCCATGAAAAGGAATCCAAGCTCGCACGCTGTTTGCGAACATTTTAACTATGTGCCGTTAGGCACAAAATAATATTTTTGGTAGTTCGCACAACACAGCATTTTTCACACCATCCCTACATATAGTGCACACATTGATGACACGAAACCCAAGCTATGACATGTGTACAGTATTGCTTCACTCGATTGGCGCCGACAAACCGGCGGCCAATTATCCATGCCCTATGTTGGTGACACAACTGTGTCGCCATTTCCTCTCTGTTGAGTAATTTGAATTTTATATGCATGGTGGGATTCCCATTAGACCTCTTCTTGAGGGCGTCTCCACGTCCTACACACAATTACATGATGTATGGTCGCGCACCGAGCCGGCCGAGGACGTAATGGCGAAGACCCCTAGCTCGAGCTCCACAGCGAGCGATGAAGAGCTTACCCCAGCTGCGCAAGCGTGCTTGATGCAATGAACCAATAGGGTGATGGGGGGCAGAACGATTGATAGGGATGATGACCAACTTGGATTAACGAGTAACGGGTCTGGAACAGGGAATGAACACCCTACTGGCCAGAGAGGAACGATCCCGCTCACGATCGAGGGGACAGGGGGCTGATAGGGATGAGGCTGGGACCAGTAAGGACGCGTCTAGTAGACGCCGCAGGGAGCAGTGAGGACACTACTATTAATGAGTTTGGGGGTGAGGGTATTGTAAATAGTTATCTTTGCATTGCATCTGCATATTTTTATTTTTGTACATATTTGTTTATTTTTCTTTGCATATTTAATTCCGCATTGCATCTTTATAAAAAATTAAAAAAATTAAAAAATATATATAAAAAATATATAAAAATTGAAATTTTTTAAAAAAATATATAAAAAATTGAAATTTTTAAAAAAATTATAAAAATTTCAATTTTGGCCATAATTGACTTAACTTTAACATGACGGTTGACTAGTTAGGAAAAACTAGATCTTAAACTTAGTAAATTAAAAACCCTAAAAATAACATTTCTTAAAGTTTAACTGTAGAAAATATACGTCCTTGTAGTTTATTTTGAAATAAGAAAATTTTGAGTTCAGTTCTTGGGCTAAATCGAAATAAAGGAAGAATATTGAAAGCTCTATTTGAAGTATAAGTCTGAAAAATAATTCCGAACCTTAAGTCCAAATTCTGAAAGTATATCCCCTACTTTACGCACTCACACACATCTTGAAACTTGGGATAGTAGAGGATACCTTGAAATGCTCTTGTCTAAAATCCTTAGTATGAAGGAAGATAAAATAAAAGCATAAGTGGTGAATAAAGAGATAAAAAAAATGAACACTGGTTTTGTAATTACTTAAGGCAGCATAAATAAAAAATATAGCGAGGGTGCGTTATCACTTAGTGCCTTAGACCAACTGGTTTGGGAGTCACTCTAAGCCTTAGATATTGCAAGACGAGGAATTACGCCTAAATGCGCAAGCACATTTTGTAATCGTTCGTTTAGTACCTCAAGAAATATTAACGGTCGCATGAAGGATGTGTGAGCAATTTCCATCTAAAATTCACCAACTAAAAGTATTTTGGAAGATGGACAAGAGTATGATAGCTTGAATTGAATTTCCAAGTGTAGGGGTGATAATTACACATACGTACGTGTAACGTTTTGAAAATCGTTTCGGTGAAATTTCGAAAAATCGGTAAAATAAGGGGGTTTTCTGTAAAAAGTCAAAATACAAATATCTTATTATAAAAATTAAATATACATATTCTAGCTATGTAATTGCTATTATTTGGTGTTTATTGAGCCGCTGGTGAAATTTCAAATTTTCTGAAAAAAATATTATTTTATTATTATTTTAAGCCGTCACTAATACATTTAATTAGGGAAAATTACAAATCGGAATGAGTTGAAACAAATTTTGTGCATCATAAAACATTAAATAAAATTTTATCATGTGGTTTTTGGAACGAAATCATTTGCCAAAACGGTTTAGAAATTATTGAAGAAAAAAGGCTTTTTTTTTAGCGTAAATGGATGTTTGGGGTATTGTATTTATCATTTTTCATCACCCCACACCCGTACCCACACCCACACCCACACACCCCCACTTACTCCTCCCCATGGCTGAATTCAGCACCCACCATAATTTTTCCCCACTTGATTTCAAAGGAAAAGAAATGAAAGAAAAGAAAAGAAAATGGGTGAATTAGGTGGACTTTTGACCTTACCTTGACCTTGACTTTCCTCCCTTGCATTTTCTCTACCTCCCTCTCTCTCCTCACTCCCATTTCTGGCCTCCCAACAGCAGCAGCCCCCCCCTCAAATCCCACTCTTTCTTCATCAAAAAAAATCCACAAATCACTTCAAAATCCATGCAAATTCAAATCTAAATCCAAATCCGACTCCTACCCATTTTAGCTTAGCCCGTATAGCATGTATCCTTGTGAAAAGAGAGCATTTTGGAGGGCCATGGATGCTTGCGGATCTTCATATGTTTTTGGGTATAATTCTAAACTTTTTGTTGCTTAATTTGTTACTAATTTCTTAAGCTAATTTACTTAAGTGTTAATTTGGTTATGTGAGTTTAATTGCAAGTTTTGGAATTCAAGTTGTGAATTTGATTGCAAGTTAGGGTTTTATAAAATTGGTGTATGGTTGTGTGTTATATTTAGGCTTTGTTGTCATGATAATACAAGGTTAGTAGCTAGTGTGAATGGTTAGTTTTAAAATTGTGTTAATTTGCTAAATTGCTTACTAGGTTTTTGAAATTTGTTAAATTCTTGGGATTAAAAATGTGTTTAGGGTTTTCATGACTTAATTAACTTTATTAAGTGTGGTTTAATGCTTTAGATCATGCAAATCTAAGCTAGATTGTAGTTTGTACATTTTTGCTTTGAAATTGTTAAAAAGGGTATTTTTGTAAACTAGAATATTAGGATTTTTGGAATTTAATGAGATTAAATTCCGGAAATTGTTTATACGACTTATTTAAGATATTTAATAAATATATTGGCCGCTACATTCATTTAAACATCGTGTTTTGTACAAAAACGGCGAATTGTGCTTGCTAGATTTTCGGAAAAATGACTTTTTAAGTGAAATTGGCGTTTTTGTGAGTTTTAACCTAGTTTATATTAAAATTAGTGTTCGTGAATGTGCAAATGAGTGTGATTGGATTTTCTCGATGGTTTGATGTTTGTACATCGACATCGAGGGTTGGTTTGACTATTCTTGCATGCGTAGGTGATAGGTTTGGACCTATGCGTGATACGCGTGCCGATTTGATTTTCGTATGCCGTTTCGATCTCGAATTTAGTTTTAATACGATATGGTGCGTTATGATATGTAGGTACCCCATGTGGACTTCGAGACGACAAGCAGGCGCGTGGCGACGTCGGCACTGGCTAGCGAGGACCAGGTGAGTAGATTTATATCTACGGGGAGAAGTCGGGTGGATGGCGTATAGCACCCCCGCAGTCCGTGGTGGTGTATACGGATGCGTATACACACAACAATTATTATATGTTATTTAGGATTAATAACGATGCTTATGATGGATATTGGTGTGTTGGATTATTTTAGCGTTGCGAACCCTAGGGTAGTGTTGCACTACGCATACACACACACATACACACATACATACTTGCATACATTCCTATTGATATGTGCTCATGGGATTCTTTATAGTTATGTGTTCACATGGGTATGGGACTATGTGTTCACATACGGATTGAGGATGATACTTGGGATTGAGCTGAGTCGATGAGATTTGATTTGAGGCCGTGAGATCGGTGATATAGCAGAGTTCGTATTTGAGATACGACATGACGTTGTAGCGGGTCCTTGACGTAGTGTTTCACACACATCCATGCATACGTAGGCGGTATCAATATGGTACTAGACGTAGATCAGTACCCCGATCTTGATATTTGATAAAGAGGATACCAGGTGAATAGTATGATGAATGTGATATTGACCCGTACCCAGATTTGGGAGGCCGTACGACGGATTTACGTACGAGCTATATTGATGATCCGCACTCTTGACTTGGGATGCCTGATTATAGATATGGTATCAGCTATGATATTATTGAGGCGGGATCACCGACTATACATATACAGGTAGGTATATGTATCGACTCAGATGTTAGGCGGTTTCCTTACCTGTAGTTCAGCTTGTTAGTTCAGCCGTATAGTTTAGTGTAGTTGTTAGATTAGATTAGACTTCTTACCTATTTCAAAAACTAACGAATCGTGGGTATTTTAAAAGACAGCCCAAGGGATCCTACGGATATTTCAAAAGACGTATCTTTTCATAAAAACACCGTAGCCCCTATTTTCAAAAACCCCATGATTCGTGTTATTTCAAAAGGCACCATTTGTAGGACTTATATTAGATTAATACTGATTAGTTATCGTTGTGTCTAGTATTCTGCTCCCGCACATTTTTGCTGTTCGCTCTGCCCCGCATACTTATTTTGATGCATACTCCATTATTGATATCATGCTGTTAGGACACCAGCACCATTACCGTGATGCGTATGTACCACATACACTTACTTGCCGGCTCACACACATCTTCATCGGTAATTGCCATGTCACGTACACTTAGAAAATACTATTGCTTGACTTAGGTTGTTAGTTAGTAGTTGATACGATATTAGTGTACCTGCCTTATATGCCAGTTTAGACATTGTAGTTATTACTTGTCACTTCATGCATACTGTTATTCCATTGTTCATGCCTAGTTATTAATCACACATTGCAACTTGGTTATTGATACCATATACATTCATTATCATTGACATATGCACTTGTGATGATTTTTTGAGATTTATGAAATTTCTGGATTTCGGGGGAAAGCCGCAAAATTTCTAAACTTATTATATTTTTAAAATATGTAAATTGCGGTTTTCTAGTGATGTAAGTGTCGTCCACCATGAGTTTGCTGTGGTTTGCGAGATCCGTGTCGAGGAGTGGAGGAACCGTCACGGGTACATGGTGGGCCCGGTATGGTACCCCGGGGCAAGAGGAATGTGGTGTTGACGTTGAGCCTGGCTGGGGAGCACTACCTATCGGTGATATTACCCGACGCGTCGGATATCCGGAGGATACCGTCGTGGTCTTGAGATGGATGGTAGGGGCCGGTCTGGACTGACGTCTCCCTAGATATTGAGATTGAGACATTGATATTTCGAGACAGTGAGATTTATGTTTTGTGTCGATGCTAGACACTGTTGATACTGATTTCATTATGATACCTCAGTTTAAAAACCAGAAGGAAATCTCACTAATTTATGAAAACAGTTTCTTCATTTACATGTATTCTGTTTTCATGCATTCATACCTCATTCATATGATATATTGCTACCTGAGGCACTGACACGGGCACATGAGATTACACTCGGTTAGATATTACCCTAGCCATTATTATAGGCTGCATGTTATATATATTTTTGAGGATATATTATGATCATTGACCTAGGATTGCGTTATTTATGCGATTTCTGTGCGTAGATGTTTTTCTATTCACGAGTTGGCAACTCACCCCCGTTGTGCCCCAGTTTCTTGCAGGTTTGCCGTACAGGTTTCATTACGGCTTTGCGGGCATAGTTTCATTCGGGTGATTTGCTAGTAGGTGGGTTTACTTGTATCATACCCCCATTATATATCTTGTATATCATTATTCTGTTGTATCTAGAATCTCCATCAACCAAACATGTATTTTTGAGATAGAGACCAGTGTTGTTTATTCTTTCGACCTTAGAGTCGCTCGTTATATTTCTGGTGGTTTTGAGTTTCCTTTTGAGTTTTGATCCTCGCCGTTGGCATTGTATATTATATTGCTTGTGTGGTTGTGACCGTCGATTGACGAAGAGCTAGCTCCCGCTTGGGGACGCCTTTTTCTTAATTTCGTATACTATTCATGTTGTATCCTGTTTGGGGGCCAGTATTTACAAAGGAGACTCTGCCGAAATTTTCAGTAAATTTTTGATGTTTTTAAAAACCGCATAATTCGGCTTATGCTATTGAAACTACTTGCTTTAATTTGATTTTTCCTGCACTCTACTTCTTTTCTTGGTTTGGATTTCTGGGTTTTCGGTTTACTTAGATTACGTACGCCTCGAGACGTTCGTAGTTTAAGTGCCGGTCATGTTCCGTACTTTCGGGTCGTGACAGTACGGGTATATAATTGGAGTTTGGAGGAGAGATAAGAATAAAAGATAGGGCTTATATCTTCAGTAGAGATGATAAATAATTCCTGAGTTAAGATTGCACCTTAGAAGGAAAATTTAGGAGACGCTAAAAGCTTTATAAACTGGAAAAACGTATATTATATTAAGTTAAATGAAAAGGAAGTGTGAAAAATATGGGTTGATTATTTCTGAGTTGAAGATAATAGAATTTCTTGCTAGAATACTGAATTGAAAAATTAGAGTCAACGGCCAAATTGATCGGATTTTGTGGGTAGTATCCGCTGAAAACCCTCAGGAGACAACACTCCTTCTACTAGGGACACCTAGAGGTTTAACGGCTTGTTGCACGAGCTCAGTGCAATCGCGTTCCCTGCGAAAGTGAGGCTAGGATTTTTCGAGAATAAATTGGCTTTGCTCGGGACGAGCAAAAGATAAGTTTGGGGGTATTTGTTCATATAAGATTTTTGCATTTTTATATCGCCCATTCTTTATCACATTGCAAATAAGTAGGTAGTTTTGATCCATGTCTGCTAAATAGTTGCAGATTACATGTTCTCAGCTCTTTACAGTGAAATTCATGAAAAGTCGCAATAAATGTGGGACTACGACCAACAAACTGAGAAATACGGGTTTCCACACACTATCCGTATAATGCCGCCTACCAGTTCAAGAAACAAATGGAAAATCATTAGGAATTTCAATGCACAAAACACAAAGGCAGCACAAGATCCAAGACTTCAATGCGGAGCTCAAGGCAAGAGTCTATATCATTCTGCACTGTGGGAAATCTGGAAGGAGATTGAAGAGATTCTGAGAAACCAAGTGAATAAAACAGAAGATTAAAGCAACATGGAGAAACCCAGAAGAGATGGCCCCATGATTCCACCAAACGGCCGCGGAACTGCGGCCAAACAGGCACTTCTGCCGCGGAACCGCGGCCATGTTATGCACGTGTCGGTGGCAGTGTCGGTGCTTTGACTCGGCTCTCTTAGGGTAGTTTTGTAAATTAGTGATTGGATCAGAATATAAACCTAGGGTTTCCTATCTATAAATAGGAGGGTTCAAAGCCAAATTAGTATGCCTCATTTTATTTTTTATTTCTCTTTTTTTTATTTCTAGATCTAGAATTTAATTCTCCATTGTAATGAGCTTTTAAGAGGTATCAATAAAAGTAAGTTCTTTTTTATCTTTCTCGCATTTTTTAGCGCATTTTATTATCTGCAATTAATATCTGTTAAATCTAGTTGTAGAATTTAATCTGTATTTTTTCTTATCTCGAATTTTATTTTTTGTTTCTTTTTAATGGGTGAGTAATTCCTCACTTGTTAGGGCTAGGAGAAGAAATGTTTGAGAGAAGGAAATCTCTCTCACTCCTTTCTTTGCCCAACACCTCAAAATTCGGACTCCAATTAATTGAACCATAATCCGCTCACTACGGCACCCTATCTTACATGATAGCGGTGATTCCCTAGTTAGACCAGTTGTGGTTGAATTAGTTGGAGATTAGGGCTAAGAGACAAGAACGGACAGATAAGGACCAAAAGGAAGAAACTAAGCATGAAAAGCCTAGCTTAGGCTTGTAAGTTTCTTCCTATTCGTCCTAATCCCCGTTGTTGCCGATTACCTTAACACCGATATTCATAACTAAGGTATTGAAAGAAGTACGAATTTCCTAAACTCAAATTAACCTAATCCTAACCCTAGCAAGCATTTTATCATCTTTTATCTCATTCGTAGATCTTAAAAGAAAACCCGACTTAATCGGATTTAACTCGTTAAAACATAAAGAAAAGGATTCCATCTCCCTGTGGATCGACCCGTACTCAACCGGCTAGCTACCAAGCGAAACCGTCTTGATTGCGGAAATTAAAATTTAAGCACGCATAGAAATAACCTTGACAATCAATGGCGTATAGCACCCCCGCAACCGTAGTATTAGGGTATTAGGTATATAGTTATATATATAAATATTAGATATGTATATTTAGCTAATAGGGTTCTAGGAGACTATAGGCAATAATAAGCGTATTCGTAAGGAGGAATATCCTTGGTTCTTATTTTCTTAGCCTTGAGCCATTGGTATATATGTTGTACACACACAGATATGTGTGTGTGTGTGTGTGTGTGTAAGATTGAGGATAACTTCGATATAACATCACGAGATGAGGATATGACATGTTATAATGATATGAGTCGATATGATCGGACATGATGTCACGAGGCTATATTATATGAAATGAGATGAAATGGCATGATACTGAAAGTATGACTTAGCACCACTACTAGGTTTTCAGAAATATCAAGTATACAATTTAAAAAAAAAATCTAGTGTGCTAATGCATGACATCCTAGAATCGAACTAGAGAATTAGGGGTTTTAAGCATGTAAACAACTTTACACTAAGTGAATAGAGAATACAACCTTTGTAGACCGGTCCTTCACTTCTAAAGCTCCAAGTAGTAGTCCCTTAGCTCCAAGTAATGGTCCCTCGAACTCTTCTTAGGCTTCACTTGGTGAAAGGAACAAGCTTGTTTAAGGATGTTCGAGGCCGAAGATGATCCACCTTGAGAAATCTCTAACTCAAATTACATCTTCACTAACTAAGAAATAAGTGAAGAAAACAACCTACACTAATGGGCTAGATGAGAGTAAGTTGATGAAGTAGGAATTTTGCTCACTTTAGAATTCCGTTTCTCTCTTTTTTTTCACCTCATGAAAACCTAGAGAAGAAATATGAGACGAAGAAGATGAACTTGTAAACAACCATGGTGAAAAAATATCTAAAAAGATATATGTAGAGACTTAACCATGGCTAAAGATAATGGTTGGGTTAATAAATATCTAGAGTAAAACAAAATTAGTGAAATAATTCAAAGCTTCTACATGCTTCCACAAGTATCTTAAGCCATGCTAATTTCCACCGAATTTGGGTTTTTCCCTTATGTAACAACTCCAATTTTAGTGTACAAAAATTTGTTTAAAAGTTAATGTAAACTTCGGGTATTTGTATTTCCTGTGAGTACTATAAGTATTTGATTTGCTTTTTAATAGCAGAAGGAGCTTGTAGCTCATTGGTAAGACCTTGCACTGCTGAACCAAAGCACCAGAGTTCAAATCCCATCACCCACATTATTTTTAATATTGTTTTCTTTTAATTTTTAGAATCCCAAGGGTTTACACGTGCATAACTCGTAAAAACCAAAAGTCACATGTAAAACAAACTGACCCAGGAGAATCACCACCAGACGAGGGACACGTGGCCCCCTGACCCGGCCCGACTCGGCCGACTCAGGCCGGCGGCGCGACCGACTCGGCCGGCGGCACCGGTCCGACTGAGTCGGATCAGATTTTTGTCTTCATGACTCCTCTGTCTTTTGGTCTTCTGAAAACCCCTGCACACTTTAAAAACCCTGCATTATTACAGAGAATTAAAAATCAAATTAAAACTCTTTTTAATGCAAAAATTTAATACAATTTTCTCACACCCCTTCATCTAACCCTAGCCCTAATCTTTTCCTATAAATACCATCCCTAAACACACCCCCTCACTCACAAATTCTGTCCAAACTCTCAAGAAAACTCTCTAGAATTTTTGTGTACAAGTGGAGTTAGCAAAGGGCAAAACTCCGGCGAAATTCCGACGACCACCATAGGAGCTCCCGGCGACGAAACGACGCACCGGAACCTACTTCCACTCCCCCTTCCTCTTCTCTAAACCAAAAGCCAGTAAGTCCCTCCCCCTTCTCTATTCCATTCTAAAAATTTGTAAAACTAAAACCCGACGGAAGCGGAGTTAATCCGACTTCCGATTCATTTTTTTCTTAAAAGTTCAACTTTCTTCAAATACAACCATACCAAACTCTTACATCTTGACTATTAATCATTAACAAAATATGTTGAACAAGTTTCATAGCAAAATATTTAATTTTGTAACTTTTACCGCTCTTTTTCAGAAAAATACCATGTAGTTTAGTTTCTACTTTAAAACATCATTAATCTTGCTATACCTTTAGATAGATCACGAGGTAATGACCTACCTCTTCACAACACTCATATGCAACATATCACAATACCTTTTAGGAAATATAGATTCGGGATAATACCGTTTTACACAAAACTACCTTTAACTTATAAAAACCATTTTCACAAGATTATGTATTTTAAATAAATCTTTGCAAAGCGCCGCTACAATCCATTTGGGGAACCCGTTCGGGATGGTGCGGATTATCGCACATCCTCGAGCTTAGTAATGGGAGATACAGACCTCCGCAAGGAGCATTCGGTCTCGAGAGATTTAAAAATACAAATATCTTAAGAAAATGATATTTCTAGAAATATAATATATTAAAATTATATATATATATATATGTATGTATGTATGTATGTATGTATGTATATATATATATATATATTTATGTATGTATGTATGTATGTATGTATGTATATGTATGTATGTATGTATGTATGTATGTGTGTGTGTGTGTGTGTGTGTGTGTGTGTGTGTGTGTATGTATCATCAAAATATCTAATTTTTGTTATAATATAAATATTCCAACTTTTCTAAATCAAAAGAATCACTTTACATGAAAATATCATGTAATTCTATACAAGTTCAATTCTTTATAAATAAATACCATATATTATGGAAAATAGGTTTTAATCACTAGAAATATCACATATATAAAATCTACATCAATAAAAAATTTAAAGACGATAATTAAATACTTGAGGTGTATTTTGAAAATTATACAAAATTATTTTTACATAAAACCCCCTCAAGTTCTATAAATTACCTTAAGGACCCTAGTAAATATAGGTTTAAGCGGGACCGGTCTCTTGAGCCTCAGGGAGCCGGAGATATGGGTGCTTGCCTATTTAAGGTAGACAACTTAACAAACGGTGTTATCAACATGGTAATCGTATTTGAAAAAGACACAAATTCTGCCGCTCATGTGCAGCGGTTACCGATAATATCAAAACCTAATTCAGGATTCAATTTCTTTTCTAATTGTTCCGACTCAGACCGAGTCTCATTATAATAATCTGACTTGAATATGATTCAAGTACAAACTACAATTCAATATGATTCCATGAAACCATATAATCAATCTGTTCCAGCTTTTCAATGTATATTGACCGAACCAAACCATGGATATACTTCCATTTACATGATTCTCCAGTTACATCCATGATTCTCCAGTTACATCCATTTACTGATATCATGATTTCGGCAAGTCATCCAATTATACAATCTATATTATAAGACAATACAAGTTGCAATGCATTACAAACAATACAATCAAGACATCGTGGGGTTTAGGGGGTAGATTAGTACGGAAGGTGTTAGAAGTGGCACGAGACTGCAACTATTAAGACACCTAACCTATATTGCCGTTGCTGTTGTACCGTGGCATAAACGGTTCCTTGTACTCCACTTGCCTTTAGTCTCTGGCATATAGAGACTCCTCGTATACACTGGCATCGTTCTATACCAAGCTACAAATAACAACGTTAACACTAAATACAAGTTTAAAAGCTATACTCTCTCTCTTACTCTCTGTTTATTCTACTTCTTTCTTATCTTTGGGACTTACCAAGCGATTTGTTCGCTGACGACATTCTCTTTCTTCTCTTTGAATGTCGTCAGGTGATTCGGACCTTTCAGAGATCGAGCTCAGCGCCGAAGACTTGGACCAGTTTACTGAAGATCCTAAGCTATAGTTTCACTTGTACTTTTCTTTTACATTCTGTATTTTCCTTTTCTGTTATGCCACTATTTAGGTATTGCTTTCATTCAGATGTACTTACTTTTACATGCATTGTACAAAGAATATTAATAAATAAAGTTGCTGTTCAGTTATACCTATTGTCTTTGTCTCTTGTGCATTTTTATTTATATTGCTTAGATATACTTAGCGTATTTACTTCAGAGTAAATACGTAGCGGCCAGTCGCATCCACTGCCCGTATATTGGGACGTGGGGTATGACAGGTTTTGTTGGTGGCCCATGCAGGTCAGAGTTGTATGGAACCCTACCATGCAGTTCTGTTCTGCGTAAACAACTTAAGCAATATAACACAAGAACCAGCAACTAAAACATTCTTTACAATTCATATTCCTTGAATCTTATCATTTCATATACTTTGAATCTGTCCTAACCCAAAATTTTTCATTCAAGGTTATGGATTCCCCAAACAACTCCACCACCAACTTCAACAACACTCCACCACCACTACCAATCACACCTGCCATCCCTGCTCCGATCAACGAGCAGACGGTTCTTCTTGAGGCGATCCGCAGCCTCCTGGAAGGACAACGGCAGCAGACTGCCCTTTTAATGAACTTTCCAGAGGCAGAAGCACCTGGGCTGAAGCAATTCAGAGCTTTGCACTCCAAACAGTTCTCAGGAAAATAGAGCCCACTGGAAGTTGAGGAATGGGCTCAGAGCATTGAAGAAGATCTGGCAGCAGCACAAGTGCCAGAGATAGCTTGGGTCCGTATTGCAAAATTACAGCTCATGGACAATGCACGGGTCTGGTGGAAGGCGGAAGAAAGCCGTCTTGATCAACCCATCGAATGGAAGAATTTCCGAGACATGTTCGACGCAAAGTACTTCCCTGAGACTGCCAGGTTCGACATGGAACAGCGGTTCATCCATCTGCAACAAGGTTCAATGTGGACCAACTTAGTAGATGAATATGACGCTGAGTTCACCATGCTCAGTCGGTAAGATATGACTCAATAATTCGAATTTTTCTATATATGACGTATTACATAGCTAACACAATACTTTAACAGATTTGCGGCACACCTGATACTGAAGGATGAGATCAGAGCCCGTCGATTTCAACAAGGTTTAGATTTGGAGATCCAGGCTGCACTAGCCACAGGAGATTTTCCGACTCATGAATCGACTCTGAAAGCTGCCAGCTGTTATGAGGCAGTGGTAAAGACGAGGGGCATACCTCAATCCGCTAGAGTTAAGCGCCCTTCCAACCAGATAGTAGGAGGAGTCTCGTCAAGGCCACCTTTTGTGCCAAAGAGACCGGGAGTACCAATCAACAGGCCTAACCCAGCCTTTTGTAACTACTGCAAGGGAGATGGGCATATGATGAAGGATTGCCGGCGTGCAAACCGCCTTTGCTTAGTCTGCGGCTCAGCTACTCATGATATTGTGTCTTGTCCTCGTATACAAAACTCATATGTTGCACCCAGGCCAGCAATCACTTACCCTCAATGCCCAGCCATCCAAGCACCTACTCCGAGACTTACACTACCCGCCCCACCACCTAAAGGACCACCGACTGTACCTCCTCCTCTCCAGTTCCATCAAGCTCAATGGAACGTTCTGAGGAATGCTCCTCCGGCTAGGAGGAATGTACCACAGCGACAGGCTTTCATGATGACAGTGGAAGAAGCTGAGGCCACTAGCTAAGTTATCACTGGTAACCCTTTCTTCTCAAACTTTTCTTTGAGTCTTAATATCTATCCACATATTTTTCCTATATCTAAAACATATCCCACATACCTTAGGTACAATCTTAGTAGCCTCACTCCCTGCACTAGCACTCTTCGATACTGGAGCATCTCACCGCTTTATGTCGCAACGGTTCATTCGAACTCATGCGATTTCAGTCACACCGCTTGTATCTAGTTGGAATGTCAGTTCAGGAAATGGAGTTCTAAAGGCAACAATGTGATACAGCTTGTGTCCAGTAGTCGTCTGCAGCAGAGAATTCTATGCTGACTTCAAAGTGCTGGATATACCAAACTTCGATGTGGTTCTAGGTATGGATTGGCTCAGACCTTCTATGCTACCATTGACTGTCGTCAAAGGAGGGTAGTATTTGAGATTCCAGACCGTCCGGTCTTCTATTTCAAAAGTAGAGACCGTACACTGGAGCCAAGTACTTACAAGGCGAAGCCGAAGAAAGCAGTGATTGCAGCAACTCAAGCAGAGGAAGAATTAAGGCTAGATGTGGTTCGAGAGTTCGACGATATATTTCCTGACGATATATCAGGTTTGCCTCCCGATCGAGCTCTTAAATTCAGCATTGATTTAGTATCAGGAGCACAACCAGTGATCAAAGCACCTTATCGATTAAGTTCGGAAGGTTTGAAGGAAGTCCAAACTCAGTTGGACGAATTATTGGCGAAAGGATAGATTCGTACCAGCACTTCAAGTTGGGGATCACCAATATTACTTGTGAAGAAGAAGGAAGGTTCATATCGAATGTGCATTGATTATAGAGCCTTGAATGAAATAACGATAAAGAACAAGTATCCGCTACCGCGCATCGACGATTTATTCGATCAGCTAAGTGGATCTTGTGTTTTCTCCAAATTAGATATTCGTTAAGGTTATCATCAGGTGAAGGTTAAGGAAGCTGATATTCACGAAACGGCTTTCAGAACTCGCTATAGTCATTACGAATTTCTAGTGATGTCATTTGGAGTGACCAACGCACCAGCAATATTCATGAACCTGATGAATCAAGTTTTCCGAGAGTACTTAGACATGTTCATTGTCATCTTCATTGACGACATCCTGGTGTATTTTAAGAGTCGGAAAGAACATGCCGAACACCTACGAATTGTCCTGGAAACTCTACGACAACATCAATTATACGCCAAGTACAACAAGTGTGAATTTTGGCTAAATCAAGTGGGTTTTATTGGACATATTGTATCAGGCGAAGGAATCTTTGTGGATCCAGCGAAAGTTTCAGCAGTAAGCGAATGGCCGACACCAAAGTCAGTGAAGTACATTCGAAGTTTCTTGGGTCTAGCTGGATAATATAGAAGGTTCATTGAAGGCTTTTCAAAGATAGCAACACCCCTGACCAAGCTCACACGTAAAGATGAAGACTTTGTGTGGTCAGAAGCATGCGAACAAGCTTTCGTAGAACTCAAGTCAAGGTTGACATCAGCACCTATTCTCGTTATACCGGACCAATCTGGAGGTTTCGAAGTGCATTGCGATGCATCCGGTAAGGGATTATGATGTGTTCTACATCAGCACGGTAAGGTTGTGGCTTATGCTTCAAGACAGCTGAAGACTCATGAGCGCAATTATCCGACGCATGATTTAGAGTTGGCAGCCGTTATCTTTGCTCTTAAGATTTGGCGCCATTATCTTCTTGGTGAACGAGTGAATATATACACAGATCACAAGAGTTTGAAATATGTGTTTACTCAGAAGGAGCTTAATATGTGATCAGTCGAAAATACTGCATTTTTAACACGGCAATTTCCCTATCTTTTGCACTCATCTAGAAGTGTTCGGTATTCATATTGCACATATTAGCAAAAAATCTCTGAAATACCAGATTGCATGTGTTAGACTTTAAAACCGGCACTTTTAGGAAAATTGTGTGTTTATCATGGCATCGCATCATTCTTGTATAGCGCAACTCTTGTCTCGAGAAATTGTGCAGGAAAATCCAGAAGAAAGGCCAAAAATTGTCATTTTTGCTGATCAAACATTACGCCAACTCAAAGACCTGAGAACTGGTAGCAATCTAGAGGGAAAAATAAAATTCAGCATATTTTATAAAGGCCCACAAGTCAGCCCAAACACATACCTGAAATATCAAGCTCCAAGGCTTCAAAGGCGCCGCGGTTCCGCGGCGGGAGCCAGCTTGCACCGCGGTTCCGCGGCGGCTTCATGGCTTCAGAAGCGCATACTTTCTGCACGTGCTTACACTAACGGCCCAAGCTTCCAGAACATTGTAGAAATGCCACATGGCTCTTCTAGAAGGCTCTCCTTAACTAACTTTTGGAGGGAAATTCAAATCTTCTCAACAAACTTTTGGAGGGAAATTCAAAATTCAAATCCTAGATCTAGGGTTTGGATGGTCTATAAAAGAGAGCCTAGATCTAGGGCTAATGTTCTTCTTCCTCAATCATTAATCTCCATCTTCTTCCATCCACAAGTTGAGTAACACGACTTGTGCGAAACCCTAACCCTAATCCAAAGCCAAATTCAAGATACCGAGTACCAAATCAAGCGAGAAGACTTCAACCTTTTAGGAGCGGAGCCGATCTTCAATCGAGCAAGTGATCCAAGCCGATCCGCGACTCAAGGAGCCGAGCAAAGCCAAATCGACGATCGAGTTCTTCCTCTTGTAGTTCTTGAGTGATTGTAATGGAATTGTTGATATAAATAAAAGGTGAAATTCTTTAATCTTACTTTCTTTAAATTCTTGCATCATGATTCGATCTCAATTTGTGATTGTAGTTCTTGTTGTGATGTTTGAGTAAAACTCAGCTCGTAAAGGAGTCGAGACGATCAATAGAATGATGATGTAACAAATCTTAAAACGATTCTTAAGTCCTACGAGTTTTGTAAACCCTAGCAAGTTGAAGAATCGATGACCTAGTTTTGTTGCGATACTTTCTTGATTGTTATCGCTCGAAATTAGGGATCTACGATCGATTCTTGAATTTACTAGAGGCTAGAATGTGAATGATATCGACGAAGGAACAAGGGATAAATGTTGAAACCCTAGTTTCACTAGAAATCCCTAATTCTCGTCGATCATCATCGATCTAGTATCAATTCATTGATGGATAAGAATATGTCATCGTGAGATTACATTACATCTATAGATCCGATCGATTCCTACGAGCCTCATTTTGATTCTTGATATTTGTTTGGAAAAATCATCAAACTCTCAATTCTTGATTCTATCGTTTTCTTGTTATTAGATCTAGATTTTCTAATTCTTGAACTTCAACTATAAATCATGAATTGTTTGTTTTCTTTCTATTAAAGTTTCGATTCAAACAAATCAAAATACGAACGAATCGCGCAATCCCTGTGGACGATCCGCACTTACTAACGCGCTACATCTGACACCGTTATTGATTGCGGTCAAATAATTTTTTGGTTGTGATTTCTATTCAATTTCTCTACTTACACGAACCGAGAATTTCATTCAATCAAATGGCGCCGTTGCCGGGGATCGCGCGCTAATTCGTTCTTTATTTGAAATTTGAATTGAAAGATTTATTCCATTACAATTTTGTGATCAAAATTCGCGCAAACACTAATACGAGTTGTTGTGACTTATGCGAGGAAATCTGGAATCATTGGAGCCGTGGAATTTTTTTTTCAGAATATACTAGAGAGCTTGGGGAGTGAACAGGTGCCTTGTGTGAAAATTCAGTGCAGTGATCTCTTCACAACACCGCGTTTCCGCGGCGTAAGGAAGCTAATACCGCGATTCCGCGACGGGACCATCTCATCACTGCTTCAAAATTTCTCTGTAAGCTCCTCTATCTTTCTTATCTCCTTCTCAAATCTGCTCCAATTAACATTTTGTGCAGGTTTCTTTGCAAAAATCGCAGCGCCGTGCAAAAAGCAAAATTAAATTGTGCTTGTTTTGATCTTTGTGGTTGTTTGCATAATTAACACGGACATTAAGGGGCAAAGACCAAATTCAGATTAGGTGGGGAGTTCATTACCCTTCCTAAGCCCCAAAAATCGCAAAATTTGCAGCCGCATTTACCCTAATTAACTAAAAAATATCTAGAGATAACTCTGAGGACCGTCGCGCTCACTTAGGACAAGAGAAGGCCATGGATAATTCATTGCTTATCCACGTTTCTTTTGTGGTGTCTAAGGCAAGTGTGTCGAAGGCTAGTGGATACTTAATTAGGCCCACTACTTACGTAGTGGAGAACCTCCCACTTACCTGGCACTTACCTGGCCACAGGAGAGACAAAGAGGCAGTGGAGGATTTATCCTGCGACTTGTCTTTTGGCAGTTAGGAGCGGTCTAGAGTTTGACCTAGGTGACCACTAGAATTAGGGTTTTGCTTGTTGCATTTTGTGATTTACATCATTTAAAAAAAAAAATCCGTATCAATTTTCAAAACAAACATCGCATTCATATCATTTCCCCTAATTATAAATTCACGCTGCCACTTGTACTAACCCTTTTTAGTGCAAGATAGGCTGGACACGGGATTCTAGTGCCCGTTAAGTCCGCGTTTCCCTCATCGACCCAAAAGTCGGTATTTCTACATTTACCTTTTCTTTACCCACCACCACACCCACATCGATGGATCCGTCTCCATCGAACTTCTTTTCCACTACTCTGCCGCCATCCGTTGGTGCGCAGAATCCACCTCACATCTCTCTCCAAGAAAGGTGCTATCCAACACGAAGTCCCCTTTCCACCTGTCTTTCCATTCCACCAGCCAACGGGGAAAATTTTCAAATTAAACCCCAATACATCAACCTTCTACCAAAATTTCACGGTCTCGAGTCTGAAGACGCATATGCCTTTATTACCAAATTTGAAAATGTATGCGCAATGATGGGTACCTCACAACTTTCTATGGATGCTATGCGTCTATGTCTTCTCCCATTCACCTTGTGCGATATAGCTGAGAAGTGGCTTTACAACATAACCGCACATTCCATTTCAAACTGGGAAGAATTCGTAAAATCATTCCTAAAGAAATTCTACCCACATCATAAAACAGCTCGATTCCGTAGCGAAATAAATTAATTCACCCAGCTTCCAAATGAACCATTTTCAAAATGTCTTGAACGCTTCAAGGATCTGTTAGTCCAATGTCCACATCACGGCATCCCGAGATGGGAACTGTGCCGAATCATTTATGCGGTCATGAATCCTAACACAAGAAAAACCCTTGAATCCATGTGTCAAGGCAACTTTATGACCAAAGATGATGGGGAAGCCTGGAATTTTCTAGAAGATTTCGCTGAAAAATCTTTACAGTGGGAGGATGTGAGTCAATCGTCTAGGGATGGCAATAATATTTCTATAGGAGTTAGAGCTGACATTTCAGCTATGCAAAAGAAACTCGAGACTATGGAAAACAAATTTTTAGCCGCCCTAAGTCAAATATCACTCTCCAAAACTGTATGTGGATGCTGTTCTGATCCTTCTCATTTGGCGGAAGAATGTCCACGAAATTCTCCGTTTCAAGGTCATGAGCATACCAATGCCGCATTTCAGAGACCTAGAAATGATCCATTTTCTTCTACATATAATCAGGGTTGGAGGAATCACCCTAACTTTGTTTGGAATCAACAACACAATCAAAACACGGTTCCAAACCAACACAATTTCCAAAGGGTCCCTCCACCACAACAGCAACCACAATTTCAATTGAGTCAGCACCCCTTCCAAGCATATAACTTTCAAAATCCGGTCAACACACCTGCACTGTCTAGTCCTTTACAGTTAACCGGGACTGATGAATTATCTTCATTTGCACAATACATGAATTTGGTCTTAACAAATATCATGCAAGTTTCGGCTGAAATGAAGTCTTCTGTCGATAAAATTGAGAAAAACTCTTCGTCCCAAAGCGAGAGTATTAAATCGATGGAAGAAGAAATTGCACAATTAAAAGCCGAAATGAGTGCAAGAGAGAAAGGGAAACTTCCAGCTCAACCTTTGCCCAATCCTGGCTATTCACATCATGTGAGTGCAATCACGTTGAGATCTGGAAGAGTGCTTGACAACCACGTTGGGGAAGAGTTTGATGATACAGAAAAATCAATTAATAACACCCCGGCTGAGACCTTTCCTTCCACTTCTACTTCTAATTCTGACCCCAGTTCTTCTACCCCACCACCTTCTTGCGGGCCTATTCTTCGTTTCCCACAAGGCCCGCCACCTCAGCCCATCTCTTCTAGTCTACCACCGACGATCCCCAACTCTATTCTGGGATCGGGTCCACACACACTTCCTTCTCCTATGATGGACCCAGCGCTTATTGCTAAAGCACCTTATCCTAATCGGTTAAGGGCTAACACATCGAGGTCACATATGGAGAAGATTATGGACATGTTTAAGCAAGTTAACATCAACATCCCTCTCCTAGATGCTATCCAACAAGTTCCGTCCTATGCGAAAACTCTTAAGAACTTGTGCACTAGGAAGAGGAAGACTCAAGTGCCCAAGAAGATATTCATGGCAAAGACTGTAGACACGGCTTTCCCCCAACAAGTACCGAGGAAACGTAAGGACCCTGGCTGTCCTACTATTTCCATTTCTATTGGGGAAAAACACATCAACCGTGCTCTACTAGACCTTGGCGCTAGTGTTAACTTGCTTCCATACTCGGTTTATGAGCAAATAGGAATCGGAGAGTTGAAACCAGTCCATTGCACTCTCCAGATGGCTGACCGATCAATCACCAAACCTGGGGTGAACTGGAGGATGTGTTAATAAAAATCGGGGAATTTATATTTCCTATGGATTTTATTGTAATTGATACACAGCCTGTAGCGAACCCACGGAATCAAATTCCGGTGATTTTAGGTCGCCCCTTTTTGGCCACTTCCAATGCTATAATCAACTGTCGTAATGGTTCTATGACCCTATCTTTCGGGAATAGGTCAATAGAGCTGAACATTTACAAGTTGGGAAGTGTACCCTCCGAACCTACTGCTCAGGTCTGTTCTGTCGATTTAATGGATGTCGCCAGCAGCGAATTTGATGATCCTCATGATACTGATCTTGACTCTTTTTATACGTTATTGTTTGACCCAACTATGTATCATACACATACGGACTCTTCCACCGAGATGTCCGGGTCAACAACTAACACTTATTATGAACTGCTTTTAGAGTCTAAAGATCACCCCGCACTTTGTGATGGCATTATTCATCGGGGTATTGATGGAACTTTTGAGGAAATCTTCGCTGATGAACTCGCATTTTTAAATGACACGGGTGTTGAGATGAATCATTTCCCAATCAATGAAACTGAACCTCCACCCCTTCTTTTGAACTGTAAAAAGAATGCGAGCAATCCATCACATTCACTGTATCGTCTCTCCAAAATGAGACGCACACACATTCTATTCCACCACTTAACCTTTCCTCACTTCTTCTTCCACCAACCAGAGCACTGCATTGATAAAATTTTTGAATGGTTGGTGTCAACTTTCGGTCTTTGCAAAGCTTGGTATCGACCACTGATTTTTGACCCCCTCATGTGATTTTCAAAGATTAACATGGCTTAATTCAAGTTTGGGGGGGGGGTATAATCGGGCTCTTGAAAAGAAAATTTTTACAAAATGATGAGCCAAGAATAAGTTTGGGGGAGGATCTTTACTTATATATTTTGCCCCCACTAATAAATTCCTCCCAAGCTTACAGGTTTTTCGAGATTTAGCAGATGGCAACAGTGAGGACACTGTTGAAAACAAGTTTGGGGGAGGTTTGTGCTTATTTTCGCATCATTTGCATCATACTTTGCATAAGCACAAAACAATTTCGAAAACCCATAAAAATTTAAAAATTTTCAAAAAGATAAAAATATTTTTTGTACATAAATAAGATAATAAAAGTTTAGATAGTGAAAAATTACATCCAAAAGATTGGAAAAATTTAAGAAAACCAAGAAAATCAGAAGTTTCTTATACGAACTAGTAATAAGTAGTTATGAGCCGTTGTCCCAAGGGTTAGTAATATGAAGGACGTCACTAATCTGAGGATAAAAATAAGTTTGAAAAATAGTTTCAATTCTGGAAGCCAAACATTTTGAACGTTGATACCCTGCTATTCGCACTTACACACGTCTTAAAGCCTGGGATAGTAGAGAATACCTTGAAATCTCTTATCTTAAAGCCAAAAGTATGAAGGAAATAAAAAATGAAGAAAATATAAAATGGTGAGAAAAATGAACACTGGTTTTGTTATCGCCAAGGCAGCAATAAAAAAATATAGCGAAGGTGCCTCTTCACCTAGTGCCCTAAGGCCAACTGGTCTGGGAGTCACTGCTAAGCCTTAGGTGGCGCAAGACGAGGAAAATACATCAAGTAAGAAAGCACAGGAGTAATCGGTCGGTTAGTACCTCAAGAAGTATTAACGGTCGCATGAAAGTGTGTGAGCAATCTCATCTAAATATTCATTAATTAAAAAGTACTGAGACTGATGGGCAAGAGTATGATAGCTTGAATTGAATTCTCCGGGTGTAGGGATGTCTTTACACACACGCAGGGTTATATGATCGATGTTTGGAAGAAAGATAGGAATGAAGAATAAGACGATGTTTTATTGAGGGAGGACGTGATTTCTAACATCTTTTCATCACTATTAAGATAGGGCTCATGACAACCGAAAAGCTAGCTTAGTTGGAAACCCTAATTTTCAAAGTTTTTCTGATACAATTCTTTTCTTTAAATGTAATATTCATGATCTTCCTATTATTATTGGATTTTGTGGGTGCAATCCGCTGAAAACCCTCAGGAGACAACACTCCTCCTACTAGGGACACCTAGAGGTTTAAAGGCTTGTTGCACGTGCTCAGTGCAATCGTGTTGCCTACGAAAGTGTGCTAGTTAGTTTTTCTCTTTCTTTATTTTCTCCTTCTCTTTTTAATAAAACAGTTCGCTCGAGACGATCGAAAATAAGTTTGGGGGAATTTGATCAGTCGAAAATACTTCATTTTTAACACGGCAATTTCCCTATCTTTTGCACTCATCTAGAAGTGTTCGGTATTCATATTGCACATATTAGCAAAACATCTCTGAAATACCAGATTGCCTGTGTCAGAGTTTAAAACCGGCACTTTTAGGGAAATTGTGTGTTTATCATGGCATCGCATCATTCTTGTATAGCGCAACTCTTGTCTCGAGAAATTGTGCAGGAAAATCCAAAAGAAAAGCTAAAAATTGTCATTTTTGCTGATCAAACATTACGCCAACTCAAAGACCTAAGAACTGGTAGCAATCTAGAGGGAAAAATAAAATTCAACATATTTTATAAAGGCCCACAAGTCAGCCCAAACGCATACCTGAAATATCAAGCTCCAAGGCTTCAAAGGGCGGTTCCGCGGCGGGAGCCCGCTTGCGCCGCGGTTCCGCGGCGGCTTCATGGCTTCAGAAGCGCATACTTTCTGCACGTGCTTACACTAACGGCCCAAGCTTCCAGAACATTATAGAAATGCCACGTGGCTCTTCTAGAAGGCTCTCCTTAACTAACTTTTGGAGGGAAATTCAAATCTCCTCAACAAACTTTTGGAGGGAAATTCAAAATTCAAATCCTAGATCTAGGGTTTGGATGGTCTATAAAAGAGAGCCTAGATCTAGGGCTAATGTTCTTCTTCCTCAATCATTAATCTCCATCTTCTTCCATCCACAAGTTGAGTGACACGACTTGTGCGAAACCCTAACCCTAATCCAAAGCCAAATTCAAGATACCGAGTACCAAATCAAGCGAGAAGACTTCAACCTTTTAGGAGCGGATCCGATCTTCAATCTAGCAAGTGATCCAAGCCAATCCGTGACTCAAGGAGCCGAGCAAAGCTAAATCGACGATCGAGTTCTTCCTCTTGTAGTTCTTGAGTGATTGTAACGGAATTGTTGATATAAATTGTTAGTGTATATGCCCTAGAGGCCATTACTGTATCATACTAGTTTGTATATTACTTAATGGAAGCTTGGGATATTCACCTTGTATAAACAATCTTGCTCAATATAGTAGTATGCTACTTGGTTTGTTTCTACTTCAATGTGTACATGTGTTTATTTTGCGATATCACCTATACGCATTAGTGGAGCCCTTAGGATCTTTGCTTGATTACCAGCGTTGTGATGGCAGTCACACTAGTGGGGGCTGGGTAATCTATAAGCACATCCTTATACAGGTCCCTAGTCGCAGGACTATCGAGACAGGGCATCGATACTCCGGAGTAGACTAGCGTATGCGCTTCTCATCCCAGTGTGGGAGATGGTCTGTCCCACAGCCATCAGTACGTTGTACTGGAGATAGTATACGGGTGCTCGTTAGGTTACGAGTACACTGGACAGGACTCGTCGGGAACTGACAGGTTGGTATTATACCTATCGTCAGTTATCAGTTCCCTGGTGACATGAGTACAGCTTAGTCCGCTGACTTGACACTGGCACTTCGCCTCGAGTGTGTTCCCACTGCACTTTGATCACTACCCTACCAAGGCTCAAAGGAGTCGTGCAAACAGGTAGTGGTTGGGTGCAGTCCCGAAGCACTTGGAGGCAGTGACGGTTAGACAGGATTCGTCTCTCCCGGTATTGGGGGTTGACATCGCGCTGTGTCTAGGAGAGCCATTACACAAGTAGTCCCTGGCCAGGGCAAGCGAGATATACTGGTAGGCTTCCAGTGTTATCTCAGGGTGTTTTGGGCTTCACTCCGACACGACTTGTACCGCTATTGGGGGATTGACGTTTTACCGCCCCCTAGGCCCGACATGCGATGTATCAGACGAACAGACCGGACTGTACGGAGAATGTCACATTCAGACTCAGTAGGAGTTCAGATGGGGTTCACCTCGTCAGCCTTCTTGTCGGCATCTACCTGGGGACCGTTACGCACAGCTAGTGCCGCTTGCGGTCTGTGGTTAAACCCACTGCCAGTGTAGTGTCGAGTCTTTAAAGTCCCACACAGAGGGTATTCGCCTCTGGGCAAAACTGAGTAGAGGTCGCATGGTTTTGCGACAGGGTTCGTTCTCATCCGCGCACTTGTGCACGTTTTAGAGTCCGGACGGATTATACTGGCAGGCTCTGGTTTGAGCCAGATACTGGTATATGTTTTGGGGTTGCTTTTATATCTCGGTATTCTTGTTCCTCGGAACGAGAATGCAGGTGTGTATGCACAGTTGCTTGAGGCGGAGGATGAGGTATTTCATTAGGGTTTCGGAACGGGTGCGTTTGCACAGTTGACAGTCGTCATTTTCCAAACCCTAATAGATTTATGAAATATCAATTAATAATAGTAATTAAATGAAATATTGTTATGGTTGATTTTGTTGACTTGTTGACCATGGTTGACTTGTTGACCATGGTTGAATATTGACCACCATCATGCTTTGAAAGATTCTCCTTGATTCATGCTTACACTCATTTATTGAAAGTTATGATAGTGGTCATTCCAAATACAACCATCAACTATTTCATTTTTGATTTATTATTATTAATTTGATAATTCCTTTTCTTTTAGTTATGGTTGCAAAAGAAAAGAGCTCATTCTATCATAATCATTCTCTCTCCTCACTTCATCTTCTTCTTCCTCTAGCCAAAGGAGAATCCTTCTCATGTGTTGAGAATCCCTCTCCTTAAAAGAAAAGCACCCCTTAGATACTCTCTACTCACTCTAGGATCAAGGGTTTAGCAAGCCGGAGATTCTAGTTCACTCAAAGTTCGAGAAAGAGCCCGAAGGTTGAACCCTCAGGTGGATCCATCTTCGACGGAAGAAGGCGACGAGAAGAGAACCATCAACCTCTACAAGGTTTCAAGAAGAAGGAGTTCAAGTTTAGGTATAACCATCTTTCCGAGTAGCTAACTCTCTTTAGCAAGTTTGCTAGTTTAGTTTAGAAAAGATCCCGACTTTGTTTAGTCCATGTTGCCCCATGCGCCAAAATTTGATTTTTATACCGTTTCCGCCTCCCCGTAAGAACCGGGGGTCGCAACGTGGACTTACAGTGGTATCAGAGACTAACTAAACTTAAACTAGCTTGGTAGTGAAGTGTAACGAAGTTCGGAAACGAAAAATCGCAAAACCGGAAAAACCAAAACCCTAAGTTTCTGTTAAAATTTTTTCTGGTCAAAACAAGATTTGTTATACACCTAAATTCGGCTCAGGGTTTTGTGTGAACACCCAAGAAAAACGATCCCCTGATTCATTCAATCCGCCGCGGTTCCGCGGCATGAGGTAGGTATTTGCCGCGGAACCGCCGCCTTTTGTTGTCCTCTCGTCATCGTTTTTCGTGCAGTGTGTCTCTGTGTTGGTTTTGGGATTTTTAAGATATATTATATGTGCCCAGATTTTCCAGAACAGAAATTTACTTTTGGGGTCCTATAATTCCGTATTTTTCCGAACTTCACTGCATTTTGACTATGTTGGTTATATCTGTGATGTTTGCATGTATTGAACGTCGGCTAATCGCTATAAGTCGATTGGTCGGGGTTATACATGATCTGTGTTTGATATTGGATTGTGTATATGAATCTGTTGGACTGTCGCGGGTGAATAGCCGGGGTGGATGTGAGATGAGCTTTTTGTTTTTCTTCCATTCATTTGTAAATGTAAATTGATGTAATATTATTATTTGTATGGCCGCACAACCGGGTCGGGGTTGTAGCCGTCATTGTATAATTCTTTTTACTGTTTTTGCTCCTAGGATAGACCCATGGAGGGGTGCACAAACTGCCAAGTACTTGGCGGGTAGTTTGCCGCACCCGTAGGGGTCTTGGGTGGGGTATTTGGCTATTCACCGCGACCGTGTAATCCGCTTTTCGTTGCAGGCTCGAAAGGATTGCGGATTGCTAGTATATCCAATGTATTCATCTGTGATCTGTAATGTCTATCATTGCTTTCTATTTAGGCGTTGCTTATGTTTTACAGCCGCGCTAGCCCAGCCCCCGCTCTGTCGTTAGTTAAGTAACCTAACGAGTGATGACGGGACCCCGTGGCGAATGCGAATGGCATAAGCGTACGTCATATTTTGGTTGTTTTCTGCAATGGTAGGATTAAATGATGGGACGCATTAAAAGAACTAATGCAAGAATATCACGCATTAAAAGAACTAATGCAAGATAATAAACCAAGTTGAACTCGTTGGAACACTTTCGAAAAACCATTCGGTTCTTTTCAAAACTAACTTTTAAATGCGGAGCTTGAGCCACTCCTTCTAAAAGCTATCTCGTTCCATCGATTATATCAAGTTCACTACGTTCACGGTTTCGCCAAAACCATTCGTAGCCCTCCATCATTTCAGTTAAATATACGGTAGTATTCAAGCTATGTATTTTGACCTCACGCCAAGGCATAGTGATTGGTAGCTGCCGGATATTTATCTGTTGCATAGATAGAATGCGTTGGTTTGAGACAGTCGTACAGCCATTTTGGCCTACGTCAAGGGTAGGTACGGGTGGATTCAAATCAACCGGGATAATGATGGGAAGAACTTGACATGTGACTTATGACATTTTGACCTCACGCCAAGGTCATAAGAGCATGGGGCAAAAATCCACATCGGGAGTTTCATAAGTACTGAAACTTGCTAGATTTGCATACCATTTGGAGTGTGATGATTATGGTAGGATTCCTTCATTTTCGTCACGCAATGATATTTGGATCCCGATCCTACTGTGAGTATATGCTACTCCTCGGGAAATTTCTCACTAAACGATCAATGCTATAAACCTAGTAGGTGCCTAGAAAGGTGTTAGCGGGGCTACGCCCCCAGGGAAAAGAAGTTCTTAAATTAAGGAACTTCGCGAAAGCGTTGGAAAACCTCCCTCGAAGTACCGACACTGGCCTGGCTGAACGGTTAAGCAAGTATTGTACGGTGGGATTGATCCCGGCTAATTCTTCCTTTGTGGTTTGAGGAGGGATTCGAGAGACAGTGGGAGCCATCCTGTTTAGAAAAATTCAAAACCATTCTAAACTTGCAAGAGCATCGTGCTAAGTGTTTCTTCTCTCCCCCTGCAGCGACCAAATCGAAATGACTGGACTTAAGTTACTTCTAGATAAAAACATACTGACAGGGCCAAACTACAAAGATTGGCTCAGGAATGTCAAATTGGCAATCGCTTACGACAAGCTGGGGTATCTTCTTACCACCAAAGCTCCCCCCGTCCCAGGTCCCACCTCCAGCGTCGCGGATAAGGAAATCCGTAAGACTTGGGAGATTGATTGCGCGAAGGCCAGGTGCCTCGTGCTTGCCTCTATGGACAACGAACATCAGAGGAGGCATGAGAATATGGACCTCGAGTCCATATTTCTCCATACAAAAGAACTGTATGGAGAGCAGTCTCGTATCGCAAGATACGAAGTGTCGAAGAAGTTATTTTCGACAAAGTTGGCCGTCGGATCATCGGTAGCGGACCACGTGCTTAAGATGATTGGCTACACTGAGGAGCTCGCGGAACTTGGGACCACGTTGGACAGTGAACTCTATACAGATTTAATTCTCCAGTCCCTTCCATCCACTTACGCCCAGTTTATACTGAACTTCAACTTACAAGAAAAGGAAGTTGAACTTTCAGAACTCCTCAACCTGCTGAGGAGCGCAGAGGGCACCCTACAGAAGGGTAGGGAAACACCCGCTTTGTTTGTAGGAGGATCTTCTTCCTCTAGGTCCAAGGCGAAAGCCAAGGGAAAGAGGAAGAAAGCCCCCGCCAAACCAAGAGGAGGTGTTAGTAAAGTGGGTACGAAGGGAAAGGAAAAGGCAACAAAGATTGCGGGGAAGCTTGTTGGAAAGGAAGAATGCTTCTATTGTCATAAGAGTGGACACTGGAAGAAAGATTGCAGGGCTTGGAAAGCCAGGACACAGGAACTGAAGCAGGTTGCGGCTTCAGCTTCAGGTGTGTATGTTATTGAAAACTGTCTTTCTATAAACTCTACTTCCTGGGTATTGGATACCGGATCAGGATCTCATATCTGTAATTCTTTGCAGGCGTTGAGAAACCGTAGGGTTTTGAAGGCAGGTGACATGACCCTCAGAGTTGCGAACGGAGCTAGCATGGATGCTAAAGCCGTGGGGGACTATCACCTGGGAATGTCAGATGGGCATGTTTTGGTTTTGCGTAATTGCTTTTTTGTACCCAACGCAACTTGTAATATCATTTCTGTATCTTTGGTTTCTAAAGAAGGTTATGAATTTGCGTTTGTAAGTAATGTTGTAAACATTCACCTTAATCAAGTTCTGATTGGGTCAGGTACACTGAGCAATGGTATATACGTATTAAACCAACCACAGATTTTCAATGTCCAGAATACACACAAAAGAAAGTCTCCAGATATCAATCAGACTTTCTTATGGCATTGTAGACTGGGTCACATCAATGAAAGAAGGTTGACTAAGTTACATACAGAAGGATATTTGGATCCGTTCGAATATCAATCATATGCCACTTGTCAATCCTGTCTCAAAGGAAAGATGACAAAAACTCCGTTCACTGGACACGGAGTAAGAGCGAGCGAGCTCCTGGGACTCGTACACAGCGACGTGTGCGGTCCAATGTCTACACATGTGCGAAGCGGTTATTCTTACTTCATTACTTTTACGGATGATTTTTCAAGATACGGTTATGTCTTCTTAATGAAACATAAGTCCGAAGCTTTTGAAAAATTCCAGGAATATAAGAATGAAGTTGAAAAACAAACCGGCAAAAGTATCAAGATTCTAAGATCGGATCGAGGTGGAGAATACTTAAGTGCCGAGTTCCTGAATTACTTAAAAGAGAATGGGATTCTCTCTCAGCTTACTCCTCCATACACTCCGCAACATAACGGTGTATCGGAGAGACGGAACCGGACCCTATTGGATATGGTACGGTCCATGATGAGTAACGCTGAGTTACCGCGATCATTCTGGGGGTATGCGCTAGAAACAGCTGCATACCTTTTGAACCGAGTTCCTATTAAGACTGTGCCTACCACACCATATGAGTTATGGAGTGGGAAGAAACCCTATCTTCAGTACCTGAAGATTTGGGGATGTCCAGCTTATGTCAAAAAGCAGTATACGGACAAGCTCGAGGCACGCTCAGTACTGTGCAAGTTTGTGGGATACCCAAAGAACTCCAGGGGGTATCTTTTCTATTACGCAGAGGAACAAAAAGTCCTTGTTTCTCGTAATGCCCATTTTCTGGAACATCAGTTCTTAGAAAAAGAAGTAAGTGGGAGCGCAATAGAACTGGAAGAAATTCCAGAACCACAGACTATTACTGAAAGCTTAATGGAACCAGAGGGTTCAAAAGAACAGGACATTCCTATGCCGCTCCGCAGAATTAGTAGGCAGTCTCATCCGCCCGAGAGATACTACGGTTTTCTCATAGACGGGGATAGAGAGGATTGCATCATAGATTATGATGAGCCTACTAGCTTCCCACAGGCCGTTCAGAGCGTTGAATCGGTAAAATGGCTGGATGCAATGCGGACCGAAATGGAGTCCATGTACACCAACAAAGTATGGACGTTGGACATTGCTCCAGACGGGGTAAAACCCGTAGGATGCAAGTGGATCTTCAAAAGGAAGATTGGTGTAGATGGACAGGTTGAGACCTATAAAGCTAGACTTGTAGCAAAGGGTTTCCGTCAAAGACCTGGTTTGGACTATGACGAAACCTTTTCTCCAGTGGCTATGCTGAAATCCATTCGGATCCTTCTTGCCATTGCTGCCTTCTACGATTATGAGATTTGGCAGATGGACGTAAAAACCGCTTTTCTAAATGGTAATTTAGAGGAGTGTGTCTATATGGATCAGCCAGAAGGTTTCATTCAGAGTGGGAGCAGCGGAAAGGTGTGCAAGTTGCTTAAGTCCATCTATGGACTAAAGCAGGCATCGCGGAGTTGGAACATCTGTTTTGATGAGACGGTCAAGGAATTTGACTTTATCAAAAATCCAGATGAACCATGTATCTATAGTAGATTTGTAGCGAGAACTGTAGTATTCCTTGTTTTATATGTGGATGACATTCTCTTAATAGGAAATGACATTCCTATGCTACAATCTGTCAAGGGTTTCTTGTCACACAGGTTCTCCATGAAAGACCTGGGTGATGCCTCTTACATCCTGGGGATCCGGATCCATCGTGATAGATCCAAGAGGATATTAGGACTTTCACAGTCCAGGTACATCGACACCGTGCTGAAAAGATTCAGTATGGAAGATTCCAAGCGCGGTAACCTACCGGCTTGTCACGGGATCACCCTCTCTAAAGAGATGTCTCCCAAGACTGATTTGGAGAGGGATCGCATGTCTATTATACCCTACGCTTCTGCGGTAGGCTCTATAATGTATGCGATGTTGTGTACCAGACCGGATGTAGCTTATGCACTGAGTGTAGTAAGCCGGTATCAGTCAAACCCTGGGGAGAAACACTGGATAGCAGTAAAGAACATTCTCAAGTACCTGAGAAGGACTAAGGAGATGTTCTTGGTGTATGGCGGAAAAGACCTCCAGATCGAGGCCTTTGCTGACTCCAGCTTCCAGAGTGACAAGGATGATTCCAAGTCCATGTCGGGTTTTGTCTTTACCCTCAATGGAGGGGCGGTGTGTTGGAAGAGTTCCAAACAGGAAACCGTTGCAGACTCGACTATGGAAGCAGAATACATCGCTGCATCTGATGCCGCAAAAGAAGCTGTCTGGATGAGGAAGTTCTTGAAAGAACTTCAGGTGGTTCCGTCCATTGTTGACCCAATACCTCTGTATTGCGACAACGGGGCTATAGCTTTAGCGAAGGAACCCAGGTCCCATCAGAGATTCAGGCACATCTTGAGGCGGTATCACCTGATCAGTGAGATCGTGGATCGCAAGGAGATCGAGGTTCGGAGGGTTGCTTCAGAAGAAAACACTGCAGATCCATTCACCAAGGCCCTACCCCAGACTCAGTTCGAGCGGCTGATCGAGATGATAGGTCTTCGATACGCCAGTACATGGCCTTAGTGCAAGTGGGAGATTGTTAGTGTATATGCCCTAGAGGCCATTACTGTATCATACTAGTTTGTATATTACTTAATGGAAGCTTGGGATATTCACCTTGTATAAACAATCTTGCTCAATATAGTAGTATGCTACTTGGTTTGTTTCTACTTCAATGTGTACATGTGTTTATTTTGCGATATCATCTATACGCATTAGTGGAGCCCTTAGGATCTTTGCTTGATTACCAGCGTTATGATGGCAGTCACACTAGTGGGGGCTGGGCAATCTATAAGCACATCCTTATACAGGTCCCTAGTCGCAGGACTATCGAGACAGGGCATCGATACTCCGGAGTAGACTAGCGTATGCGCTTCTCATCCCAGTGTGGGAGATGGTCTGTCCCACAGCCATCAGTACGTTGTACTGGAGATAGTATACGGGTGCTCGTTAGGTTACGAGTACACTGGACATGACTCGTCGGGAACTGACAGGTTGGTATTATACCTATCGTCAGTTATCAGTTCCCTGGTGACATGAGTACAGCTTAGTCCGCTGACTTGACACTGGCACTTCGCCTCGAGTGTGTTCCCACTGCACTTTGATCACTACCCTACCATGGCTCAAAGGAGTCGTGCAAACAGGTAGTGGTTGGGTGCAGTCCCGAGGCACTTGGAGGCAGTGACGGTTAGACATGATTCGTCTCTCCCGGTATTGGGGGTTGACATCGCGCTGTGTCTAGGAGAGCCATTACACAAGTAGTCCCTGGCCAGGGCAAGCGAGATATACTAGTAGGCTTCCAGTGTTATCTCAGGGTGTTTTGGGCTTCACTCCGACACGACTTGTACCGCTATTGGGGGACTGACGTTTTACCGCCCCCTAGGCCCGACATGCGATGTATCAGACGAACAGACCGGACTGTACGGAGAATGTCACATTCAGACTCAGTAGGAGTTCAGATGGGGTTCACCTCGTCAGCCTTCTTGTCGGCATCTACCTGGGGACCGTTACGCACAGCTAGTGCCGCTTGCGGTCTGTGGTTAAACCCACTGCCAGCGTAGTGTCGAGTCTTTAGAGTCCCACACAGAGGGTATTCGCCTCTGGGCAAAACTGAGTAGAGGTCGCATGGTTTTGCGACAGGGTTCGTTCTCATCCGCGCACTTGTGCACGTTTTAGAGTCCGGACGGATTATACTGGCAGGCTCTGGTTTGAGCCAGATACTGGTATATGTTTTGGGGTTGCTTTTATATCTCGGTATTCTTGTTCCTCGGAACGAGAATGCAGGTGTGTATGCACAGTTGCTTGAGGCGGAGGATGAGGTATTTCATTAGGGTTTCGGAACGGGTGCGTTTGCACAGTTGACAGTCGTCATTTTCCAAACCCTAATAGATTTATGAAATATCAATTAATAATAGTAATTAAATGAAATATTGTTATGGTTGATTTTGTTGACTTGTTGACCATGGTTGACTTGTTGACCATGGTTGAATATTGACCACCATCATACTTTGAAAGATTCTCCTTGATTCATGCTTACACTCATTTATTGAAAGTTATGATAGTGGTCATTCCAAATACAACCATCAACTATTTCATTTTTGATTTATTATTATTAATTTGATAATTCCTTTTCTTTTAGTTATGGTTGCAAAAGAAAAGAGCTCATTCTATCATAATCATTCTCTCTCCTCACTTCATCTTCTTCTTCTTCTAGCCAAAGGAGAATCCTTCTCATGTGTTGAGAATCCCTCTCCTTAAAAGAAAAGCACCCCTTAGACACTCTCTACTCACTCTAGGATCAAGGGTTTAGCAAGCCGGAGATTCTAGTTCACTCAAAGTTCGAGAAAGAGCCCGAAGGTTGAACCCTCAGGTGGATCCATCTTCGACGGAAGAAGGCGACGAGAAGAGAACCATCAACCTCTACAAGGTTTTAAGAAGAAGGAGTTCAAGTTTAGGTATAACCATCTTTCCGAGTAGCTAACTCTCTTTAGCAAGTTTGCTAGTTTAGTTTAGAAAAGATCCCGACTTTGTTTAGTCCATGTTGCCCCATGCGCCAAAATTTGATTTTTATACCGTTTCCGCCTCCCCGTAAGAACCGGGGGTCGCAACGTGGACTTACATAAATAAAAGTTGAAATTCTTTAATCTTGCTTTCTTTAAATTCTTGCATCATGATTCGATCTCAATTTGTGATTGTAGTTCTTGTTGTGATGTTTGAGTAAAACTCCGCTTGTAAAGGTGTCGAGACGATCAATAGAATGATGATGTAACAAATCTTAAAACGATTCTTAAGTCCTACGAGTTTTGTAAACCCTAACAAGTTGAAGCATCGATGACCTAGTTTCGTTGCGATACTTTCTTGATTGTTATCGCTCGAAATTAGGGATCTACGATCGATTCTTGAATTTACTAGAGGTTAGAATGTGAATGATATAGACGAAGGAACAAAGGATAAATGTTGAAACCCTAGTTTCACTAGAAATCCCTAATTCTCGTCGATCATCATCGATCTAGTATCAATTCATTGATGGATAAGAATATGTCATCGTGAGATTACATCACATCTATAGATCCAATCGATTCCTACGGGAACCTCATTTAGATTCTTGATATTTGTTTGGAAAAATCATCAAACTCTCAATTCTTGATTCTATCGTTTTCTTGTTATTAGATCTAGATTTTCTAATTCTTGAACTTCAACTATAAATCATGAATTGTTTGTTTTCTTTCTATTAAAGTTTCGATTCAAACAAATCAAAATACGAACGAATCGCGCAATCCCTGTTGACGATCCTCACTTACTACCGCGCTACATCCGACACCGTTATTGATTGCGGTCAAATAATTTTTTGGTCGTGATTTCTATACATTTTCTACATACACACCGTTTCAAGGATCAATCAATATGCGACAGAGACGATGGTTAGAACTCATGGTGGACTTTGACATCTACCTGCAATATCATCCAAGGAAGGTGAATGTGGTACCTGATGCCCTTAGTCGCTAACCATTAGCAACGAATCTCACCGCTCAGTGGAAGCTACAACAGGACTTGCATCAAATGGAGATTGAAGTAGTCATGCCAGGTAACGCTTCAAGTATGATGAATTTACAAGTTCAATCTATTATTGTCAATCAGATCAAAGCAGCTCAAGCAAGTGATGCTAAGTTGCAAAAGATCAGAGAACAAGTAGAGAATGGACTCAGAACAGACTTCATCATCTATGAAAACGGATCTTTGAGATATGGCAGCAGATTGTGTGTACCAAAAGGTCCTGTTCGAGAAGAGTTAATGAAAGAAGCTTACAAATCTCCCTACTCAGTACACCCTGGAGGTACAAAGATGTACAAAGATCTATGTCAAAATTACTGGTGGCATAGAATGAAGCATGAAGTAGCCAGATGTGTCGCTAAATACTTGGTGTGTCAGCAAGCAAAGGCTGAACATCACATGACTGCTGGATTACTTCAACCATTACCTATCCTAGAATGGAAGTAGCAACACATCATAATGGATTTTGTGACTGCACTTCCTCACAGAACAAATGGTAACAATGCGGTATGGGTCATTGTGGATCGACTGACAAAGTCGGCTCACTTCATCCCATTTCGAGTTGGACAATCTACTGAGACATTAGCAAAGAAGTACATGGATGTAAGAATCTACTTAAGATTTAAACTCTTCAAATATGTACTATCTCTGATACTTATACAGGAAATTGTGATACTTCATGGAGTACCGGTCTGCATTGTCTCCGATCGTGACACTAAGTTCCGATCGCAATTTTGGCAGAGTCTGCAAGCAAGCTTGGGAACAAGTCTGAACTTCAGCACGGCTTATCATCCACAAACAGATGGTCAGTCTGAGCGAACTATTCAGATCTTGGAGGATATGCTCAGAGCATGTATGCTAGACTTCGGAGGATCGTGGGATGATCACCTACATCTTTTGGAGTTTTCGTACAACAACAGCTACCAAGAAAGCATAGGAATGTCACCTTTTGCAGCACTTTATGGAAGAAAGTGTCGATCGCCATTAAGTTGGGACGGCATCAGAGATAGGGAACTTCTTGGACCTGAGATGATAGTAGCAACTGTCGATGTGGTTCGTACTATCAGGGAAAGAATGCGTATAACCTAAGATCGACAAAAGCACTAGGCTGATGTAAAGCGACGTCACTTGGAGTTCCAGCCAGGAGATCATGTATTTCTAATGATATCTCCGAACAGCGGAGTGATCCGATTTGGAAGACGGGGTAAGCTAAGTCCAAGATACATTGGACCGTTCGACATACTCGAACGAGTCGGTGAAGTGGCATACCGCTTGGCACTTTCACCTTCATTGGAAGGAGTGTATAATGTGTTTCACATATCCCAACTCAGAAGGTATGTAAGTGACCCCAGCCACATTCTCGATCATTCCAAGCTCACTGTACAACCCGACTTATCTTGTGAGCAACAACCTGTGAAAATCCTGGATAGGAAAGTGAAGTCACTTTGGAACAAGGAAGTCAACTTGGTTCGAGTGATGTGGATAAAAGACACTCCAGGAGAATCGACATGGGAAAGGGAAGATGCGATGAGTGCAAGATACCCCCACCTATTTGTAAATTAGTCCTTAAAATAAAATTGTAAATTTCGAGGACGGAATTTTTGTAAGGAGGGTAGACTGTAACAACTCCAATTTTAGTGTACAAAAATTTGTTTAAAAGTTAATGTATACCTGGGGTATTTGCATTTCCTGTGAGTACTATAAGTATTTGATTTGCTTATTAATAGTAAGAAGGAGCTTGTAGCTCATTGGTAAGACTTTGCACCGCTGAACCAAAGCACCAGAGTTCAAATCCCATCACCCACATTATTTTTAATATTGTTTTCTTTTAATTTTTAGAACCCCAAGGGTCTACACATGCATAACTCGTAAAAACCAAAAAACACATGTAAAATAAACTGACCCAGGAGAATCAGCACTAGACGAGGGACACGTGGCCCCCCTGACCCAGCCCGACTCGGCTGACTCGGGCCGGTGGAGCCGGTCCGATCGAGTTGGATCAGATGTTTGTCTTCATGACTCCTCTATCTTTTGGTCTTCTGAAAACCCCTGCACACTTTAAAAACCCTGCATTATTACATAGAATTAAAAATAAAATTAAAACTCTTTTTAATGCAAAAATTTAATACAATTTTCTCACACCCCTTCATCTAACCCTAGCCCTAATCTTTTTCTATAAATACCACCCCTAAACACACCCCCCTCACTCACAAATTCTTTCCAAACTCTCAAGAAAACTCTCTAGAATTTTTGTGTACAAGTGGAGTTAGCGAAGGGCGAAACTCCGGCGAAATTCCGACGACGACCCTAGGAGCTCCCGACGACGAAACGACGCACCAGAACCTACTCCCACTCCCTTTTCCTCTACTCTAGACCAAAATCCAGTAAGTACCTCCTCCCCTTTCTCTATTCGATTCTAAAAATTTGTAAAACTAAAACCCGACGGAAGCGGAGTTAATCCGACTTCCGATTCGGTTTTTTCTTAAAAAGTTCAACTTTCCTCAAATACAACCATACCAAACTCTTACATCTTGACTATTAATCATTAACAAAATATGTTGAACAATTTTCATAGCAAAATATTTCATTTTGTAACTTTTTCCGCTCTTTTTCAGAAAAATACTATGTAGTTTAGTTTCGACTTTAAAACATCATTAATCTTGCTATACCTTTAGATAGATCACGAGGTAATGACCTACCTCTTCACAACACTCATATGCAATATAACACAATACCTTTTGGGAAATATAGATTCGGGATACTACCGTTTTACACAAAACTACCTTTAACTTATAAAAAACATTTTCATAAGATTATGTATTTTAAATAAATCTTTGCAAAGCACCGCTACAACCCATTTGGGGAACCCGTTCGGGATGGTGCGGATTATCGCACATTCTCGGGCTTAGTAGTGAGAGATTCAGACCTCCGCAAGGAGCATTCGGTCTCGATAGATTTAAAAATACAAATATCTTAAGAAAATGAGATTTCTAGAAATATAATATATTAAAATTATATTTATATAAATATATATGTATATATATATGTATCATCAAAATATCTAATTTTTGTTATAATATAAATATTCCAACTTTTCTAGATGAAAAGAATCACTTTACATGAAAATACCATGCAATTCTATACAAGTTCAATTATTTACAAATAAATACCATATATTATGGAAAATATTTTTTAATCACCAGAAATGTCACATATATGAAATTTATATCAATGAAAACTTTAAAGATGATAATTAAATACTTGATGTGTATTTTGAAAATTATACAAAATTATTTTTACATAAAACTCCCTCAAGTTCTATAAATTACCCTAAGGACCCTAGTAAATATATGTTTAAGCGGGACCAGTCTCTTGAGCCTCAGGGAGCCAGAGATATGGGTGCTTGCCTATTTAAGGTAGAAAACTTAATAAACAGTGTTATCAACACGGTAATCGTTTTTGAAAAAGGCACAAATCCTGCCGCCCATGTGCAGCGGTTACCGATAACATCAAAATCTAATTCAGGATTCAATTTCTTTTCTAATTGTTCTGACTCAGACTGAGTCTCATTATAATAATCTGACTTGAATATGATTCAAGTACAAACTACAATTCAATATGATTCCATGAAACCATATAATCAATCTTTTCTAGCTATTCAATGTATATTGACCGAACCAAACCATGGATATACTTCCATTTATATGATTCTCCAGTTACACCCATGATTCTCCAGTTACATCCATTTACTGATATCATGGTTTCGGCAAGTCATCCAATTATACAATCTATATTACAAGACAATACAAGTTGCAATACATTACAAACAATACAATCAAGATATCACGGAGTTTAAGGGGTATATTGGTACGGAAGACGTTAGAAGTGACACAAGACTGCAACTATTAAGACACCTAACCTATATTGCCGTTGCTATTGTACCGTGGCATAAACGGTTCCTTGTACTCCACTTGCCTTTAGTCTCTGGCATATAGAGACTCCTCTCGTATACACTGGTATCCTTCTGTACCAAGTTACAAACAACAGCGTTAATAATAAATACAACTTTAAATGCTATACCCTCTCTCTTACTCTCTGTCTATTCCACTTCTCTCTTATCTTTGGGACTTACCGAGCGATTTGTTCGCTGACGACATTCTCTTTCTTCTCTTTGAATGTCGTCAGATGATTCGGACCTTTCAAAGATCGAGCCCAGCGCCGAAGACTTGGACCAGTTTACTGAAGATTCCGAGCTATAGTTTCACTTGTACTTTTCTTTTACATTCTGTATTTTTCTTTTCTGTTATGCCACTGTTTAGGCATTGCTTTCATTTAGATGTAGTTACTTTTCCATGCATTGTACAAAGAATGTTAATAAATAAAGTTGCTGTTCAGTTATACCTACTGTCTTTGTCTTTTGTGCATTTTAATTTATATTGCTTAGATACGCTTAGCGTATTTACTTCAGAGTAAATACGTAGCGGCCAGTCCCGTCCACTGCCCGTATATTGGGAAGCGGGGCATGACACCTTAATAATTAAATCACCCAAATTATCTTTAGTTTGGTGTGAGTCTCATACACCTATATCCAATGTATCATCTAACATGTCACAATAGTATATGTAACACACACACACACACACACACACATCACATAAATGCATATATCATCATATATACAAATCAAGAGAATAAATTGTTTAATGAGCTAATATTAGTTTAATATATATATATATATATATTAATATATCAAATATATAATTATATATCAAATTATACAATCAACACTTGATTTAATAATCCGCCTATATCATATATAACCGGCTAATATCATTTATATGCATATCAAATATACATATAACAAATCATTGAATCAACACTTGATTCAATAATCCGGTTATATCACATATAACCTATATCGCGATATTAGAACACGGTATCATATACATGTATTAATCAAGGTCCCGCACATATCACATATGTGCCATACTTCATTTCTCTTAAGCTAGGAAACCTCTGTATGGGACTCTAAAGACTCGTCAATACGCCAATAGTAGGTAATGATCATATCAGTTACCCACAAGCCGTCAGCGGTACTAGCTGAATGTAACGACTACTCAGGTATTGAGCAAATAGAAGATCAACAAGCAAGCTTGTCCAAACTCCCATGAATCATACAAGTAACACTACCGTACAGTCCGGTCTCTTCGTCTGATATGTCGCATATCGAGTCTAGGGGTGGTAAACGTCAGACCCCAGCAACTTGATAAATCATGTCGATATGAGGCTCATAATGGTTTGAGAAATTACTGATAACACTTATCAGTAAATCTCATCAGCCCTGGTCAGGGACTTTTTGTTATAGCCAATCGAGCATAGCACAACATCAACTCCTAATACCGGGAGAGACAAAACCCCTCCTATCGCTCATTGCCTCCATGTGACTCGGGACTGTACCTAAAATCCACCTATTTGCACGACTCTTTTGAGCCGTGGTAGGGAGGAAATCAAAGCACAGTGGGAACCACATAAGACTCTATGACGATCTCGGGTCTACAGACTAACCTGTATCAGTGTCACCAGAGAACTGCTATCCGACGATTGGTATAATACCATCTAGGAGTTCTCGGCGAGTCTTGTTCGGTGTACCCATTCTCTAATGAGCACCTGTGTACAATCTTTGATGTCAAACACCAATGGATGCGGGATCATCCATCGCCCCATACAGGGTCAAAAAACGTACACACTAGTTTACTTTGGAATATCGATGCCCTGTCTCGATACTCTCTCGACTAGGAACAATTAAAGGATGTGCTTACGGACTACTCAAGTTCCACTAGTATGATCTGCATCATAGTCCTGGTAGTCAAGAAACATCCTAAGGTCTTTATCAACATGTATCAGAGAGAGACAATATAATAATACTAGCATACATGTTAAGATAAAGAGCAACTAGATAGCATACTATCATGTCGAGCAAGAAAGTACTCTCTATATATCCAAGAATCCACTATAATTACAATCATGTACAATAATGGCATCTAGGGTATACATATAACTAATAATCTCCTACTTGCACTAAGACTAGTTGTTGTAGTATCTCATACTCAACATCCTAAAAAGTATCTCAAATTGTATCTGGGGGAGGCCCTTCGTGAGTGGATCCATCGTGTTATTCTTCGTGTCAACTCTCCTGAACTCAATCTCCCAGAGATCAACTATCTCCCTAATCAGGTGATACCGCCTAAGAATATGTCTGGATCGCTGATAGGACCGGGGTTCCTGGGCCTAATCCACAGCTCCATTATTATCACAATACACAGGTATTGGATGCTCAATGGTAGGAACTACACCAAGTTCATCTATAAACTTGTTCATCCAGACAACCTCTTTGGCAGCATCGTTGGTAGTGATGTATTGAGCCTTCATCGTCGAGTCTGCGATGGTATCTAGCTTGGAACTCTTCCAACATACCGTCCCTCCACTGAGGGTAAAGATAAAACCTAAGACCGACTTACAGTCGTCCTTATCACTCTGGAAGCTCGAATCGGTAAAGGACTCCACATGGAGTTCTCCATTACCATACACCAAGAACATTTATTTAGTGCTTCTCGAGTACTTAAGAATGTTCTTCACAGCTGTCCAGTGATTCTCTCCAGGATCCGATTGATACCTACTTACCACACTAAGCGCATAAGCTACATCCGGTCTGATACACAACATCGTATATATGATAGACTCGACTGCCAAAGCATAGGGTATCCCTTGCATGCGAGCCTTCTCCAAATCAGTCTTGAGAGACATCTTTTTGGAGAGAGTGATTCCTGAGCATGTGGGTAAATTACCATGCTTAGAATCTTCCATACTAAACCTTTTTAGTATGGTGTCTATGTACCTGGATTGGGACAATCCCAACATCCGCTTAGATCTATCTCTATAGATCTTAATCCCCAGGATATAGCAGGCATAACCAAGATCTTTCATGGAGAACCGTTGTGATAAGTAGAGCTTGACAAGTGTAGCATAGGAACATCATTTCACGAGTATGTCATCTACATACAATACAAGGAAGACAACCTTACTCTCTACAACTTTCTTGTATATATAAGGTTCATCTACGTTTTTGATGAAGTCAAACTCTTTGATTGCCACATCAAAATAGATGTTCCAACTCCGCGATACCTGCTTTAATCCGTAGATTGATTTAAGCAGCTTGCACACCTTTCCGCTGCTCCCACTATCTACGAAGCCCTCTAGCTGTGTCATGTACACGCTCTCTTCTAAATCACCATTTAGAAAAGAGGTCTTGACATCCATCTGCCAGATTTCGTAGTCATAGTATGCAGCGATGACAAGTAGGATCCGGATGGACTTAAGCATAGCCACTGGAGAAAAGGTTTCATCATAATCCACACCTGGTTGTTGACGAAAACCTTTTACTACAAGTCTAGCTTTGAAAGTCTCAACTTTTCTATCTACACCAAGTTTCTTCTTAAAGATCCATTTGCTCCTGATGGGTTTTACTCCTTCAAGTGCAACTTCCAAAGTCCATACTTTGTTGGTGTATATGGATTCCATCTCAAATTGCATTGCATCCAACTATTTCACAGAGTCCCCACTCGTGATGGCCTGCTCAAAACTAGTTGGGTCATCATATTCCATGATTTAATCCTCAGTCCTACCGTATATGAGAAAACCATAGTCTCTTTCAGGCAGATGAGGAACCCTATTAGATCTGCGGAGTGGCTGAGGTTCGTCGGGGACTATTGAATCCTCCGGCTCCACCAAATCATCAGCTGTAGTTTGTGTAGCTGGAACTTCTTCCAGTTCTACCTCATGACCACTAATTTCTTTTACAAGAAATTCTTTTTCTAAAAAGGTGGCATGCTGAGCAACAAACACTTTTTGTTCCTCACTGTGGTAGAATAGATATCCATGAGAATTCTTTGGATATCCCACAAACTTGCAAAGAACCGAACATGCCTCGAGCTTTTCCGGATTTTTCTTTTTGACATATGCCGGACAACCCCATATCTTAGCTCTTTTAAGATATGGTCTCTTTTTACTCCATATCTCAAATGGTGTGTTAGGCACAGATTTCGATGGAACTTGATTCAATAGGTATGCGGCTATCTCAAGCGCATAACCCCAAAAGAAAATAGGTAACTCAGCAGTACTCATCATGGAGCACACTATATCTAATAGGGTGTGATTCCTCCGCTCCGATACACCATTGTGTTGTGGTGTATACGGAGGAGTAAGCTGAGAGAGAATCCCATTCTCTTTAAAATAATTCAGGAACTCCATGCTTAAGTATTCTCCTCCCTGATCAGATCGAAGGATTTTAATATTTTTACCCATTTGGTTCTCTACTTCGTACTTGTATTCCTTGAATTTCTCAAAAGCTTCAGACTTGTGTTTCAACAGGAACACATGTCTGAATCTTGAGAGATCATCGGTGAATGTGATAAAGTACGCGGAACCATTCCTGGCATGTGTAGACATAGGACCGCATACATCACTATATATCAGTCCCATGAGTTCAGTAGCACTTTCTCTGTGTCTAGTAAATGGAGTTTTGGTTATTTTACCTTTAAGACATGACTGGAAAGTTTCATATGATGTAAATTCGAACGAATTCAAATATCTATCTTTATGCAACTTAGCAAGTCTTGTCTCATTGATATGACCTAGTCTACAGTGCCACAAGAAGGCTTCGTTCATTTCTGAACTTTTCTTCTTGTGTGTATTCTGTATATTAAGAACTATATTTTGATTCAGAACGTATATACCGTTACATAATGTACCAAAAACAATCAACACTTGATGTAGGAAAATGTTCATAACATTATCTTGCAATACAAAATTATATCCATCTTTATATAATATAGATACTGATATAATATTGCACATCATTTCTGATACGTAATAACAGTCGTTTAGAATCAATTTATCACCATTAGGTAATACTAGGTGATATGTGCCAACTGCTTCGGCTGCAACCATTGCACCATTCCCTACTATGAGAGAATGATCACCTATTCCCAGTTCTCTACCTTTCTTTAGCCCATGTAATATATTACAAATATGGGATCCTGATCCGGTATCTAATACCCAGGACGTAGAACAAACTGAAAAACAATTCTCGGTAACGAACACACCCGAAGAAAATGAATCAACATGCTCATTCCTCGCTCGGGTCGCATGGAAATCTGGGTATTCCCCTATTTCCTGCTCAGACTTATAAAAGTTATAAGGTAGAGCAGAACCAACGTTCCCCAGCTCAATATAATAAGCGGGTTCGGTCAATACATGTATATTATTATCTTGATTAAGGCATGTCATGGTCGCTACCTGGAGAGAGAGAAGAAAACACTTTAGCGTATGCTCTTGCAAGATTAGATTGGTTATTATCTTATCTAATCAGGATGGCTCCTACTGTTTTTATCAAATTTTCCTTCAAACCCTAAAAGGTAAGACTAGCCAGGATTAATTACACCCTATAAGTTCGCCAATCGTTCAGCCATGCAGGTATTGGTACTCCGAGGGAGTGTCCCTATGCTTTCGCATGGAACTAATTAAATAACCTCGTTTCCACAGGGGCGTAACCCCGTTAACACTTTTCTTAGACACCTACTGGATTAGCTAATTGTAAAGTGCAAAACTCTCCCAGGAGTAACTCTTACTCGCAGTGGGTATCAGGATCCAACTATCTCATAGAAGGTATGCAATTTCATTGCAAATTTCAACACTTGAAATTCCCAATATTGTTTTTGCCCCTAGCAATTTATGACCTTGGCTATGATCAACAAATCATAAGCGCTATCCAAGTTCAACCCATCATTTCCTGATTAAATTAAACCCACCCGTACAACCCTTGGCGATAGTCAACAAAGCCGTATGACTACCCTAATCCAATCGCATCATATGATTGCAGATAAGCACTAATTAGCTACTGCACACTACGCCTTGGCTATGGTCAACAAACGTAGCACGAATACTAAATATCACTTATCTTAAATGACAGAGGGCTACGACAGGTTTTTAAGAAAACCTTTTGCGTAATAAACTTGATATCGTTGTAAAATCGAGTGATTTGAGAAGGTGTGGTTTAAGCTCCGCTTTTAAAATCGAGTTTTTTTTCAAAATAAACCGAGTGGGTTGTAGCATCTGCTAGCTTTTGCTAAAGAGGCCACTCCCGGTGAAGGGATCTAGGCTCTTTCCTTATCGAATGAGGTGCTGGATATTCATCAAGAAATACCGTTATGCAAAGCAAGAACCAGAGCTACCTTTTTGAAAATTTGATTCTACAACATTTTTAGGTTTCTTTCCTTTTCATTAATCTCATTAATAAGGTCCTATCAATTATGTTTCCTAAACATCACAGAAGAAACGAAAATAGAACGTACGCTTATGCCATCCACATTCGCCACGGGGTCCCGTCATGCACCGTTAGGTTACTTAACAACCGACAGAGCGGGGGCAGGACTAGCGCGGATGCAAAACATAAGCAACTTTTATTATATATCATATATATAATATAAAACATTCGTCTCACGCAGTTATATGATCTCATCATAGAACATTGCAGCAGAAGTCAACATATGAAATATTAGATATACTAGGAGGTCCGTGTTTTAAATTAAGCCAGTAAAAAACACGGATTCCACGGTCGTGATGAATAGACAAACCCACATCCCTAGACCCCTACGAAAGCGACAAGCAACCCTGCCAATTCTAGAGTTAGGAGACCTGGTGTCGACTCCTCGAGATGGTTTCCCACTAGACTTTAGAAGCCGGTTACTTGTGCTCCCCGCCTTGGGTCTATCCTAATGTGGAAAAGTAAATAATATACATCAATGGTGACATCATCCTCAACCCGGAAGTGTCCCATTAAAAGAATATTACATATAAATTTTTACACGAATGAAAATGAAAAACTCTCATCTCACACAAAAACCCCTGGCTATTCAAACACGACAATCCAATATAACATATCACAGTAATACATAACATCACATGACATCAATGTAAGTAAATATGCGTATCTCGAAAGTCATTGACGTATAGCAACGAAATCGGTGATACACCACATATTACACTTACGGTCGCAGAAAAGAAATGAAAACTATAATAATTAGAATCCGCAACATCCTTAGACAACATAAACCCGGAATATCTCATACTCCGGATTTCATGCCTAACACTATAAACCTTGCATTTTAGTCTCGAATTGAAAACGCTTTTCAATAACCAGTCGGCCAATTCAACAAGATTCCAGACAAATGATCGAAAGCTCATCGGAAACTCTAGTGGACGGCCGCACCTTCGATGCCGTCAACGAAGTGCACTTAGGCGGAACAACGTGGTCGCGAGCACCCGAGCGGATGCTTTTGGCAATGGGGTTCTCCTATAGTCACTTGGTCGGGGCTATGGGGCGTGGCTATTTACTAGTGTTACCTGGCGAATGTTCTCGTACTATACGAGATTGCGACGGAGTTTTGATCCGAATCGAAACTTCATGGAAATTTTGTAGGGTTCCCTAGGGTCGTCGCTGGCTTTCGGGGGGCATCGTCCATGCCGTTTTTAAAATTGGTGCGCTAAAGAACCCTAATCTAGAATCTTAACTAGTGAATTAGACGAAACTAGTATGTAAACATCTTTACATCTAAGTGAACAAGGAATACAACCTTTGTAGACCGGTCCTTCACTTCATAAGCTCCGTGTAGTAGTCCCTTCGCTCCAAGTAGTGAACTCCCGAACTCTAGAAAGGCTCCACAAGATGAAAGGAACAAGCTTGCTTGAAGTCTTCGAGGCCGAAGATGATCTACGTTAAGGAGACACTAACTCAAGCTACCTCTTCACTAATTGTGAAGAAAACAACCTAAACTGAATGGCTAATCCAGTGTAGGTTGATGAAGTAGGAATTTTGCTCACTTTAGAAATATTTTTCCCACTCATTTTCTTCACCTCCCAAAAGCCAGAGAGCTTGAAGAAGGAGATGGAGAAAAGCAACCATGGAAAAATTGTAAGTGCACGGCGGCGCCCCGGCCGTCAATCCGAGGCCAAAATGCGGAAACGATACTTTTACGAAACTTGTAAACCGGCACCACCGCGCACTATAAAACCCGGATCGGGCCATTAACCTACTCCTAGCTAACAAGAGAAGAGGTAGAGAGATATACCGAGCGATCCGTGTCCTTCGGTCTTCTCGTCGTCGTCCCGATCTCCCCGCGGAATCTCCGGTCTTCATCTCCTCGTCGGAAGGGCACCACATCGCCGGGTTCTTTTACGGGCTCTCACCTCTGGACCGAGGCAACTCGGGCACGAAGTTGGCGAGTCAACGTGTCCAAGAATACTGTAGATGAAGTGTAGATCACTATGTCTCTAGGGGTTTAAGAAGTTTCCATATTGGAGGTGGAGGAGAAAAAGACAAAGAGGAATGAACTTGAGGATTTTTTTTCTTTTGCAATGAAAATCAACCAATAAAATCCTCACACACAAAATATATCTCACCCTTTCTCAAAATGTGGCTGGCCTTGACTTCTACCAAATGAGTGAGGAGAGAGAGTGGATCAATCATGTAAGAAAGAATGATGAATGATGATGAGAGAATAAAATGATCACAACAAAAGTCACATCTTCAACAACCATCACAACTCAAAAGTCAAACAATGATGAACAAAAGAAAGTCAAGGGATGGTGGAACCATCATGAAACCATCATGATGCAACTATTTGCAAAAACAACCCTCCAAATTGCTAATTTGCACATTTGCAAATAAGCCCTCCTCCACCAATTTTCAACCAAGGAAAGAAACAAAGGAAAATGGCCGAAACGGAAAGCAAACTGGCAACTTCAAAAAACTGATCCCGTAATAAATTACAGGAAAACCCCGCGACTGTATATACATACCTGCATTTGTATTCCGACCGAATACAAATGCAATGAGACAAAATCTACACTGTACAATACTAGGATCCGGCTTAAACCAAAGCCCTCTAGTATTATCCGTCCGATCATGATCCGTACAATACCGCACGTATAAGATCGAACTCTGCCATATCTCCATACGGCCTCTACAGCGTTTCGCCCGAAACTTGAGAAAACGGTTTGTGGGGGACTCTAAAGACTCGTCAATACTTTGGTTGTGGATTTAACCACTAGCACGTCAGAGGTATTAGCCATACGTAACGGGCTACCAGGTATTGACCAAAAGGGATGTCGATGGGCGAACTCATCCTGATACCCTACTGAGCCTGTCAGTGACAATATCCGTAAAGTTCGGTCCGTTCGTCTATAAGCATCGCATGGCGGGCCTAGGGGGTTGGTAAAAGTCAGACCCCCAAAAGCGGTACAAGTCATGTCGGAGTGTAGCCCAGAACACCCTGAGATACTACCGGAATACCTACCAGTAAATCTCCTGCCTTGGCCAAGGACTTCATGCAATGGCTCTCCTAGACACAGCGTGACCTCACCCCCAATACCGGGAGAGACGAACCCCTGCAGATCCGCTCACTGCCTCCATGTGGCTCGGGACGGTACCCAACTAAAACCTGTTTGCACATCTCCTTTGAGCGTGGTAGGGTAGTAATCAAAGTACAGTGGGAAATCACACGAGACAAATGACGATCTCAGGTCGATGAACTAACCTGTACACATGTCACCAGGGAACTGCTATCTGACGTCTGGTATAAGACGAACTAGCATGTTCCCGGCGAGTCCTGTCCGGTGTACTCATAACCCAATGAGCACCTGTATACATCTTAGGTGAACCAACTGACACCAGTGGCTTGTGAAACCGGCCACCGCCCCTCGTCGGGGTCTCGACTGCATACACTAGTCTACTCTGGAGTATCGATGCCCTGTCTCGAAAACTCCCACGACTAGGGACCTTTTAAGGATGTGCTTATAGACCACAGTTCCCACGTATATGATCGCCATCATACTGCTGGCCGTAAAGCAAGAATCCTAAGGGCTCTATCAACGTGCAATAGTGACCTGTAAGGTCACCTGAAACAGTACAGATGATAAAGATAAACTAGATAGCATACTATCATCTTGAGTAAGACTGTTCTAACGGTATAGGTCCTCTCTCAATCATTGCAATCACGTGCCTGTGATTCAATAATTGACTCTGAGGGCACTGTCTCCAACAATCTCCCACTTGCACTCAAGGCTAATTATTGCGATGTCGCATACTCACAGCCCGTGTGATACCGAACACCCAACTCCTCCACTAATCAGTCTCACAAAACCCGCTTGCGAAACTAATGCGCTCGAGGAATAGCCTCAGTGAGTGGATCCGCTCTAATGTTTCTTTCTATGTCTCTCTTTATCTCAAGTTCGTGGAAAAAGCCATCTCCCGAAATGAGCAATACCTGTGTTAGAATGTGTCTGGATATCTGATGGGACCTAGTTCATAAATGAACTCCAAACTTCTTAGACTGTATCGTCAACTGAACTTAATCAGTATCCTGCGTCGTGCCTCCCTCAGTATCTTCCTGGACCACCTGTCCATAGTACTGCCCCTCGTCAGAGGGAAAACTATAACTCTGACAACCTCTCTGTCATCCATGTCACCTTGGAAGCCTGGAATGATAACTGTCTCCCGAATGAGGCTGTCGTTATCATATCCCTAGAACATCCACTTATGTTCTAAAACTGCTTCCGATTGTTTCTCCAGGATTGGATTAATATCAACTTATTGCATCTCGTGCAAAAAGCAACATCTGGTGTGGTACTTGACATCTCATGATTGACTCAATTGCCTAAGCAAGTGATCTACCAATCATGCACATCCCTCTCCCCTTTAGTCTGTAAGACACCTTTAGAGAGGGTGACTCCATCACCTGCAGGTATACTACCGTGCCAGGAGTCGTCCATTCTAAAACAACTTTAGAATGCTGTCTAAATACCCAGATTGGGAAACTACCCAAATCTAGATCTAAAACCATAGATCCAGTAACCAGAATGTCTTGATATTATATCCAAGTCTCATGTGGAGAAACCACTGTCTGACAACCAAAGTATAACCGACCGTAGTATAGGAATTTCACTTCCTACTCTGTGTGTGTCATCCAAATACCAGGACATCACACCCTACTACTTTCTTAACAGATCCATCCCCTATTCTGATGAAGTCAAACCTATGACTGTCACATCAGAAATAGATGAACCATCTCCGCTATTTCTTCTTTAGTCTATAAATAGACATAAGCCACTTGTCCACCAATGCTTCCGCTGCTCCCACTGACTATGACAACCCTCTGGGAGAGTCATATAGACGTAAACTTCTAAAGCTTGTTTAGAACGACGCTATACTCATCCTCCTGCCGGGTCTCATAGTCTGGAACAACAGTTATGGCAAGTCTGGGTAAACAAGAACCTCCCTGTCACCGTCCTTGAGGCTACCGGAGTACCTCTCGGGTGCCTGAGGTTACCTACCTTATCTGCGGAGTGGCCAATGGAATGTCAAATCAGATTGAATCTTTAGGTTCTTATCAAATTTTCAGTAATTGTTTGCGGTTCTGGAATCACTTCCAGTTCTACCATACTCCCACTACTGTTTTCTGAAAAAATCCATTTTTATTAAAACTGTGGCGAGTCTAGAACAATATCACTATTGATCTTCCAGATGGTAGAAAATTAACCCTCGTCATAGCCCGGGTCAACCCACAAACAGCCATTACAGAAACGTGCCTTGAGTTATCCGGAGTCTGGTTTTAACCATAAGCCGGACAACTCCCCGTACCTTAACATCGTTAAGATATGAACTGTTCTATATCCAATATAGAAACAGAGGCACTAATTTAATTGAACCAGATTCAAATCATGCAGCTGTCTCCAGTGCATGTCAATTAAATGGAGAGAGGCCGATCAGCATTACTCAACTTAGGAGTACTTCCAATTATGAGTAACCTGAAAGAGAAGCAAATTCTCTTAATCATTACTATCAACTGAATACCCTACACAAGTATCTGCATCTTCGATCACCTTGAAGAATCCCGATACTTGCAACACCTGGTTCTCTACTTTATTCATATACCTATAACTTCTCAAAACTCAGACCTTGTGTTTCTACGAAACACTTGTCTAAGAACTAGAGAAGTCATAAGTAAATCGAATATAGTACGAGGACCAACCCCTCTGTCCTAATGGAACTGGACAACATACAATACTTTGTATAAGTCCCTTGAGTCTGATAACTCAATCCTTATGTGTCGTAGGTTGAAAACTGTACTATTGTTATGAAGGATTACACCGCTGTTTAATGCTCCTTACCTAACCATCAACTGATATATGTAATTATCATGGACATAATTTCAAAAAGGTATATCTCACTCTATAAAAATAGACGTACAGATATATCGATTTAAAATTGGTGCATAACAGCGGATATTCAAAACCAAATATTTGCCGTCCGGCAAACAGCCTAGGCGATTTCCTCAAATATCACCAATTACAACGAATTCCGATATAATGAGGACGATCACCTAATTCCCAACAACTTACTCCCACTCATCATCTGTAAAACCATATAGATGTGAGAATCATACCTGGTAAATATATATCCTGGAGCAAGTGTCTAATTGGGATATCAGTTTTCTTTTGACAGTACACAGTGAAACAGAAACATTGAAATATTTCGTAGGGGTATCCGGGTATTCCTAGTAATGCCTCTTCCATTATCCAGATTCACAACTGTAACCGTATATTTCTTTGCCATCTCTCCAAATCCCTTCATATGTCTTTAGTCATTACCTTCTGTACACCCCTTTAAGCCAAATGGTTTTCTTCCTTCCCTACCGCTCGGCACCAGCCTATGGTTTGGAAGAAGATTATACAATAAGCATAATGGGTGTACTGTCCTAATCCTAGGAGCACTCGCAATGTGAGAGAAGGTGAAGATAAAAGACAACCGAATAAACCTTATTCCTATTTCTCCCGAACCAGAATCCATCCCCGAACTGGAACAAGTTCCTTTCGAGTTCATATATAACCATACGATGGAGTATCCAAATAACCGTGGATCTTTGTAGTGATAAGGAATGTTCTGGAGAAATACAAAGGTGAAGTGGGAGCGGTAATGAAATACTTGGTTTGGTCGTGAATAGCAGTCGCAGTTTACTTTGCTCTCCTTCTAATCCCTTTATTTGTCTTTACTTAATACCTTCTGCACACCGTTTAGGCTAATTGGTTTTCTTCATTCCCTACCGTTCGGCACCAGCCTAAGGTTTGGAAGAAGACTATCCAATAGGCGTAACGGGTGTACTATCCGCTAATCCAAGGAGCACTCGTAATCTGAGAGAAGGTAAAAGGAAAAGACAACTGAATAGTCCTATCCGTTTTCTCCAGAACCGGAAACCATCCTCGAATAAATTCCTTCGAGTTCGTATATAACCATACGATGGTTTTATCCAATGGAAGTGGATGTTCGTAGTAATACGGGGTGTCCTGAAGAAAAGGGTAAAAGTAGGAGTGGCAATGAGGTTTGCAACTCTGACAATCCAAAATCCAGTGTTAAAGAAGGTTCGGTCAATTTTGGTCACTGAGTCATAGTATTAGGGTCGGGTCATGGTCACTACCAAAGAGAGAGAGAAAAGAAACACTCAGCATGCACTCTAAGCTAGATCAGAATGGTTACCAATTTATCTAATCAGGAAACCTCCCACCGTACCGTCAAATTCTCCTCCAAACCTGAAAGAAGAATTAGTCGGGATCACCCGAAGAGTAAACCAACTCAAACCCTTCATTATGTTAAGCCCATGTCATATGTATCATCTAGCATGACACACAAAAATGTATATTAATATATATCACATATATACTAAATGCACAAGTGAGAAAAAGAATTCTTAAGTGAGCTAATATTAGTTAATGTAAGTTAATATATCAAATATATAATTATATATTAAATTATTAAATTAACACTTGATTTAATAATCCGGTTATATCACATATAACCAACTAATATCATATGTATCAACTTATCGAATCAACACTTGATTTGATAACCCGACTATATCACATATAACCGATCGATATCACATATCGCGAGAATAGAATACGCATATTAATCTCGGTCCCGCACATATCACATATGTGCTCGTACTTCATTTCGCATGAGCCAGGAAACCTCTGTGTAGGACTCTAAAGACTCGTCAATACGCCGGTAGTAGGTGGTGATCATATCAGTCGCCGACAAGCCGTCAGCGGTCTGCTAAACATAACAGCCACCCGGGTATTGAGCGATTAGAAGATCAACAAGTAAGCCTGCTCATACTCCTGCGAATCCAATCAGTAACTGTAATACCCAGTCCTTGTGTATACCAATATCCGTAATTTTGTTACTCTTAAAGTTCATTTATTTTATAATTATTATTTTTAGCATTTTAAAATCCCTAACCCTAATTTGTCTAAACCCTTTTCCCCCTTTTATTTTTAGCTGGCCCAACTCTTTTCCTCATTTTCATTTCCACCAGCCTAAAACAATCATTTTAAATAAAACCCCCAGTCCACTTCCTTTACTTCCTTCTCCATTTTCTATCCTGAACCCAGCCCATTTGCCCCATCTCTTTTTCCCTTTTAATTTAAATCCCCCGGCCCTTTCCCCTATCGGCCCAGCGACAATTCCCTCAGCCCAACCCAAGAACAAAACAATTTATACCCAGGGATTTTCTCCTAGCCGGCCCAGCCCGTTCCACAAGCCCACGTCCGCACCCACATAACCCAGACCCGACCCGTTTAAAGCCTTCTTCCCCAACGTCCCAATTTCTCGCTCCTTTTCTTCAGCGCGTACCCACGTTGCGCGAACCCACGTTCCCCGCGCTCGACCCCACGTCGCCGACGCCTCGCCCTCATCGCCCATGTTCCCATGACTCCCTCATCTTCTTCTCGACTCCAACTCCTCTCTCTCTCTCAATCTCAAACCTTCTCTCTCTCTCTCTCTCTCACGAGAAAACCTTCAGCTTCTCTCTCCACACCCACTGCACCTCGCTCGTCCCCGACGACGACGACGACGACTACAACCCCTCATCCTTCCTCCCTCGCTCTATTTTCTCCACCAACAGAGCCTCCCTACACTCCTCCACCACCAAGCTATCTCAACCCATGCCGAGATTACTGCACACCACCACGGCCACCCCTGCCCTCGACGCTGGCGAGCCACCACTGCACCTGAACCACTGTCGACCTCTGCACCCCTACATCTCTACCACCTCCTCCAAAACCCACACCCGAGCCCACTGCTCCCTCTCTCTAACCCACTTCTCTACCCCCACTGTGCACATCGCCGGAGCGACCACCGCCGACATCGTCGACCCCAGCGCATCCTAGGAGATCGACAGAGGAACCCACTCCGCTTCCAACGAACACGATTCGTTCCCCGGACAACTCCGACGACGAAACCGAAACGCGAGCCGAGGCCGTGAATCCAAACCGCCGTTCTTTTTGCGTTCGTGCCATTGTCGCTGCCGTGCATCGCCAAAACGTCTCCAGGCAAGTACCCTACTGTAACGTTTTAAAAATAATTAAATAAATAATTAAATGAATAAAATTGTTTAAGTGAATTTTATGAATTTCGGTAAAGTAAAATGTATTTTTCGTAAAATTAAACCGTGATTGTTTTTCATTATAATTTCAAAAATACCTATTTTAATTATGTAATTACTAGTAAATGGTGTTTATTTAGCCACTTATAAATTTTTAGTTTAATTAAATATTTTTCCTAAATTAATTATTTTAAATATTAACATAAGCTTTATTTTTACACTAAATTAGTGTAAATTACAAATTTGAATGATTTTAATTTGTAAAAATGAACCATGGCATATTAGAATTTAGTGTGTATCATGCAAAATTTATTTGCAAATTTTTCCATTTTTCTAGAGCTTTCTTGAGTTGCTATAGTAAAGAAATAAAATAAAATAAAGAAATGCATGAAAAGACATAATGAAGTGATATTTTGGTGGAGACTTCTACACAACTTTTGTCACTCTCTTCCTTCTCTCCCTCACCTCCAAAAATGGCCGGCCTCACCCCCCATGGTAGCCCCCATTTTCCTCATTTTATTTTGCTCCAAAATTCATCAAAAATCCTTTAAAAAATTCAATAAAAATCCACAAAATCCTATTTATTTCCTACCCTTTATTCTCTACTCTTCTTTACATGGATTTTTGAGTGGGAAAGCATGCATTTTTGAGGCTCATTTTCATGTTTGGACATGAGGTTGTGGAGGTATAAATCTTTCTCTTTTGTTTTATTTCTATTAGATGTTTCTTTTAAAGCATAATTCGATTTATTAGATTAATTCTAGTTGCAAATTCTAAAATTCAAGTTAGGTTTGTAAATTCAAGTTATGATTTTTATTAATTAATTAGAGTTATAATATTTAGTTTAACACTTTTAAAATTGGAAAATCTTGCATGGTTGTTGAATTGTAAATTTTTCATTTAAAATTGTTTAAATTAGAAATTTTGCTAACTAGGTTTCTATAAAACATAATTTTTGGTGAAATAAAATTTGAATTAATAGTTGTAACACTAGATTGTGGTCTTAATAAGGGTATTAACTTGTTGGTGGAATGGAAACTTAAATTGATTGCTAGTTTCTATTGATAATTGATAAATTGTGATAAAAATTGCTATTTTGTAAACTAGATTTTAGAAATTCCTAAATAAATGAGATTAAAAATATAACTTATGGTTTCATTAAATCATTATCATCATGAATTATGGTTTAATACATTAATTCATGCAAAATCATGTTTTGTGGTGGAATTGTGGTATTTTGCTTGAAAATTGTTAAAGGTTGCAAACTAGAAATTTCAAATTAATACAAATTTGTGTAATAAAAATATAGTAATGGTTTGTATAGTCTAGTTATGCTATTTAATGAGTTTTATAACCATTGGTTTCATTTAAATGTCAAGTTTTGATGAAAAACGGTAAATTGGCATTTTCGGGTTTTACGAAATTGGACGGTTTAATGGATTTTAGGGTTTCGATGGATTTAATCATATTTTATAATATAAGTAATGTATTATAAAACTACGAGTTATTTGTTGATGTTTATCTCGATCCATCGGAGTTTGTACGCCGATATCGAGCGATATTTGGTTCTTTTGCGTGGACGGGACATAGGTTTTAACCTATGCCAGTTCATTGCGTCGTTTTGACTTTTGTATGTGATTCAGTTTACGATGCTATTTATATGTTTGCGTTTAGGTACCCCTCATGTGGACTGCGGGCGATGAAGAGGAGGATGGCGATACCGTCTTCGGCAGACATGGACCAGGTGAGTAGATGCATATCTACGGGGGGAAGTCGGGTGGATGGCGTTTAGCACCCCCGCAATGTAGAATAGGAATAGTACTTTTTGACATTAGAAAACCAGTTGTGACCCTAGATTCTTAATGAGTAGGGCCCTAGTAATGACCCTAGGCTGGACTAGACTGATTTAGGAAGACATATCAGAAGATGAATACCTTGGAAGAGGTTTGTAGGTTTCAGGTAGAAATACACACACGCACACACTGAAAAATGACATGGTGTATACGTGCATGTGTATATATATAGGACGAGGTATAGGTATATATATATATATATATATATATATATATATATATATATATACACACACACACACAACACGTATATGGGATACATTGATGTGATATGATATCCGAGGTATGATGAAACAGTGTAACTGGGCTTGATGCCGTGATTCTTGGCTATACAGTCGTATTAAGTGTTAACGGGTCATTATAGAATGAGATAATGAACATGTATACTTAAATTATAATGGGTGGTGATGATATTGAGGTACATGGGACTCTAAAATAGTACACGGACTGTAATTTGTGATTGATCACGATATGAGATATGTATGACTTGATTATGACATCATATAGGTGTGACCTGATGTCGATATCATAGAGGTGTGACTTGAGGACGATATGATACATATGACATGATATTTCTGAGGATAAACTAATGATGCTTATTATGATGGCAATGATATATGATTGATGTATGCGATCACAGTTTAGCACCTTGATCATTAGATGTGTTGATGATGACATTATACTAATGATGAGACACCTAGGAGATACTTGACCCGTATCCTGATATTGGGATGCCGCACGATGGATTTTTCCGTACGAGGCATAAATATGATGATTGATCCGCACTCTTGATTCGAGGAAGCCGTACTACGTACGTGACGCTATTGAGGCCGGATCGCCGACTATTAGAGATATTGATTCAGACCTTAGGTAGACTCTTGTTTATTATTGACTAGTTTCTTAGGTTTTGTTCCTTAGGAGGTTAGATGGACACTAGATTAGGTTCGAGTCATATAGTGGTAGTGGTAATGGTATATCAAATGAGTGGGTAACATACATCCGTCTTACTTTCACATTGGAATCATAATGATGCATGTTCTTACATATGCTGCTATAATCAGTATAAACCTTACCTGTTAGGACACCAGCACCATTACCGATGATGCGCATATTCCACGCACACTCATTTGCCGGCTCACACACATCATCATCGGTAATTGCTATGTCACGTACACTTTAGATCATATTATCTTTTATTGATAGAATCAGTTAACAACTAGACCGATATAATATTGTGATTACTTTCTGATGTTAGTATAGACATGATATTTATCACTTAGACATTCATGCATTCATATTTTCATGTTAACATGCAGTATCATGGGCATATGCCGACACTTATCATATACTTACTCATGATTTTAAGATTTGGATTTCTATGAGATTTCTGGATTTTTGGGGAAAACCGCAAGAATATATAAAACTTCTCTCTCTTTCCTCTTCTCTTTTTAAAATAAGATGCAGTTTTCTTGTAATGTATGTGTCGTCCACCATGAGATTTCATGTTTTCTGTTGGATTTTGAGACCCGATTCAAGGAGTGGATGAACCGTCTCGGGTACATGATGGGCCCGGTATGGTACCCCGGGGCAAGAAGATCGAGTTGTAGACGATGAGCCTGGCAGGGGAAGGCTATCTACCGGTGATGTCTAGCGCGGCGGATATCCGGAGGATACCGACCGTTGTCGTGAGATTTGATGCTATGGGCTGATCCGGACTGATGGAGCCCGAGGTATTGAGACTATGAGACTTGAGATTTACATGTTTGTGTCGATACTTGACACGGATTTCCATGGATTTCATTGTTGATATTTCAGATTTCTATACACGTTTTACTATGATAACAGCTAAAGATTTCTTATACAGATATATCTGGATTTCAGGATTGATTATTTTATATTCATGGTGCATGCATATCCATTCATATGACATAGTACTATATGAGGCACTGACACGAGCACGGAGTATCTGCATTTACACGTAGTTTTACCCTGCTATTACTAGATGATTTGGATATAATAGTGTATTATTATAACCTAGGATAGCGTCGTGCATTCGATTTCTTTTCGTAGATGTTTTCTACTCACGAGTTGGCAACTCATCCCCGTTGTGCCAAATTTTATTACAAGTTCGATGTACATGTTTCCCTGGCCGCTTGCTGGCACATCATTTCATTCAGCGTGATTTGCACGGTAGGTTGGTTCACTTGTATCTGAACCACCATTGTACTTTTAATCTTTCATTTGTATCTAGTAAGCTCCATCAACCATACTTGTATTACTTGATAAGTTTATTGGACCAGTTATTTATTTCGACCTTAGAGTCACGCATGTATTATTCTGATCTGGTGGTTTTGTTTCCTTTGAGTTTTGAGCCTCGCCCTTTGGCGTTGTATACTATTGTGTATTGTTGTAGTTGTTTCCTCCTGTTGGCATTGAGCTAGCTCCCATTTGGGGATGCTTTTTATTGTTTATGTATATTATACTTGTTGTACCCGTTTGGGGCCAGTTTTTACAGAGCAGACTCTGCCGAAATTTTTGAGAAATTTGCTGATACTTTTAAACTTGATTTTCTTCATGTTTTCTTTTCTTCTTCTTCTTTTATATGGTTTAGATTTCTGGGCTTTGGCTTACCTAGGTTACGTTGCGCCTCTAGACGTTTCGTAATCTAAGTGCCTGTCACGTTCCGTACTTTCGGGTCGTGACAAAGTTGGTATCAGAGCGCTAGGTTTAACCTTGTATAAGTATAGGTGACCCTTGGTTGATGGAGTGGGCGATTTAGGTAGAGTAACGTACCGTGAGTATGGTCCGCGGCATACTTACGATACGCTACTCTGCTTAAGGATCCTTAGGATGTACAGTTGTTTGCACCGTATTCCATTCGTTCTTTTGATCTATCTTCGTCAATGTTGGAGGGTGGTTTCTGTTACCACGGACACACTGGCAGAGGGAGTTGCGGCTCGAATGCGATAACCATTAGAGTATTGGTTATTCTTGAGGATTAAAGCATTGCTTAGCGTGCGGACGAAGGGTATTCACATGCCGTCCGGATGAAGTTAAAGGGTTTGAACGATTATCAGAAAACCATTTTCCCAAGTTTAAAATATTCGGAAGAACATGCAGGTATTTCGATGGACCCTCTAGAAGAATGAAACCCTAACTCGACATAATGACCACGAGAACGCCCTTGAACCTTAGGGTTTACGGCAGTTCCGCGGTGCCATTAGTGAGGCTTGGGTTTGCCCTTCTACGGCTGGATCATCGATGCTGGGGTATGTACCGGATATTTTTAAACTGTACTTGAGTGTTGAGCTCTCGGGGAATTATGGGATTTTGATGGATCGATCGAAAAGTTTAATGTAGTCCGGATATCAAGTGAAGGGATCGACTACGTGGGAGACTCTAGATATGAGTATTGCCGTGGGTAGCACAGTCAGCACAGCTATGAAGAGACGAGTTCGAAGCAATCGACATCAGAGGAAAGAGGCGGACATTGACGATATTGTTTACGATTGTGATTTAGTGATTTGAATTTCATATTTTCGTTGATTGGATTTTGGTATTTTGAGGACTTTGTTTTACGATTGGTATTTCATGTGTGTACCTTCATTTCATTCTATTTGTGTTTCATATATCAGTTGTATTGATGTTTAGTACACACCCAGTACACTTGATTTGGTTTTATATATTTTGAGATTTTTGATTTGATTTCGTGTATAGGGGTTACACATGATTTTGACATATGTTTCGACCTAGTTTTCATGCATTTTTGTGCTGTGATTTCAATTTTGGTATTCGATGTATGTTTTCGTGCACCATGTGCACCTGATTAGGATTCTTGCGCATACTTGGCGCACTTGATGCGATTTTGTGCACACCAGATGCACTAAATCGGGGTTTTGTGCAGATTAGATGCACCTGATAGTGAGTCGTGCACGCCCGTTGCACTTGACAGATGTTTTGGTGCACACCTGTTGCACTTATTTTGTTTTTTTGTGTATTCATGGTATATATATTTGGTTTCGATTTCAGTGCGCACCGGACGCACATGATATTTTATTGATGTGATTGGGATTGATTTCAGTTTGAGCAGTATGTTTCATAATCATTATTATTTGATTTAGTAACCAGGCGGGACGTGTATATTAAATAAAAGATATATATATATATATATATATATATATATATATATATATATATATATATATAGCTATTTTAAAAAAAATAAAAATAAACGTCCGCTACTTATGCCGTGACACGTGCATTGCACGGCGATTTTCAAGAGGGGTTTTTGTATGCTTCTTTATTATGATGTTTAGGCGATTTTACTACGATGCGCACTATATATAAGTTATAGATTGATGTATATTAAGATGGTTTTCATATTGCGTTTTGATATTTTATCTTCACCATAACTCCGATGATTGCGTTATGCTTGATGGAGTTGATTTTTGTTATGTATTGATGATTTGGGAGCCCCGACGATTTGAGCGTTTTGCTAAATGTTTTAGTATTTGGAGGGGGAGTTTTAATTTAAATTTGGGGACCGAATTTCTTAAAGGGGGGAAGATTGTAACGTTTTAAAAATAATTAAATAAATAATTAAATGAATAAAATTGTTTAAGTGAATTTTATGAATTTCAGTAAAGCAAAATGTATTTTTCGTAAAATTAAATCGTGATTGTTTTTCATTATAATTTCAAAAATACCTATTTTAATTATGTAATTACTAGTAAATGGTGTTTATTTATCTACTTATAAATTTTTAGTTTAATTAAATATTTTTCCTAAATTAATTATTTTAAATATTAACATAAGCTTTATTTTTACACTAAATTAGTGTAAATTACAAATTTGAATGATTTTAATTTGTAAAAATGAACCATGGCATATTAGAATTTAGTGTGTATCATGCAAAATTTATTTGCAAATTTTACCATTTTTCTAGAGCTTTCTTGAGTTGCTATAGTAAAGAAATAAAATAAAATAAAGAAATGCATGAAAAGACATAATGAAGTGATATTTTGGTGGAGACTTCTAAACAACTTTTGTCACTCTCTTCCTTCTCTCCCTCACCTCCAAAAATGGCTGGCCTCACCCCCCATGGTAGCCCCCATTTTTCTCATTTTATTTTGCTCCAAAATTCATCAAAAATCCTTTAAAAAATTCAATAAAAATCCATAAAATCCTATTTATTTCCTACCCTTTATTCTCTACTCTTCTTTACATGGATTTTTGAGTGGGAAAGCATGAATTTTTGAGGCTCATTTTCATGTTTGGACATGAGGTTGTGGAGGTATAAATCTTTCTCTTTTGTTTTATTTCTATTAGATATTTCTTTTAAAGCATAATTAGATTTATTAGATTAATTCTAGTTGCAAATTCTAAAATTCAAGTTAGGTTTGTAAATTCAAGTTATGATTTTTATTAATTAATTAGAGTTATAATAGTTAGTTTAACACTTTTAGAATTGGAAAATCTTGCATGGTTGTTGAATTGTAAATTTTTCATTTAAAATTGTTTAAATTAGGAATTTTGCTAACTAGGTTTCTATAAAACATAATTTTTGGTGAAATAAAATTTGAATTAATATTTGTAACACTAGATTGTGGTCTTAATAAGGGTATTAACTTGTTGGTGGAATGGAAACTTAAATTGATTGCTAGTTTCTATTGATAATTGATAAATTGTGATAAAAATTGCTATTTTGTAAACTAGATTTTAGAAATTCCTAAATAAATGAGATTAAAAATATAAATTATGGTTTAATTAAATCATTATCATCATGAATTGTGGTTTAATACATTAATTCATGCAAAATCATGTTTTGTGGTGGAATTGTGGTATTTTGCTTGAAAATTGTTAAAGGTTGCAAACTAGAAATTTCAAATTAATACAAATTTGTGTAATAAAAATATAGTAATGGTTTGTATAGTCTAGTTATGCTATTTAATGAGTTTTATAACCATTGGTTTCATTTAAATGTCAAGTTTTGATGAAAAACGGTAAATTGGCATTTTCGGGTTTTACGAAATTGGACGGTTTAATGGATTTTAGGGTTTCGATGGATTTAATCATGTTTTATAATATAAGTAATGTGTTTTAAAACTACGAGTTATTTTTTGATGTTTATCTCGATCCATCGGAGTTTGTACGCCGATATCGAGCGATATTTGGTTCTTTTGCGTGGACGGGACATAGGTTTTAACCAATGCCGGTTCATTGCGTCGTTTTGACTTTTGTATGTGATTCAGTTTACGATGCTATTTATATGTTTGTGTTTAGGTACCCCTCACGTGGACTGCGGGCGATGAAGAGGAGGATGGCGACACCGTCTTCGGCAGACATGGACCAGGTGAGTAGATGCATATCTACGGGGGGAAGTCGGGTGGATGGTGTTTAGCACCCCCGCAACGAAGAATAGGAATAGTACTTTTTGACATTAGGAAACCAGTTGTGACCCTAGATTCTTAATGAGTAGGGACCTAGTAATGACCCTAGGCTGGACTAGACTGATTTAGGAAGACATATCAGAAGATGAATACCTTGGAAGAGGTTTGTAGGTTTCAGGTAGAAACACACACACGCACACACTGAAAAACGACATGGTGTGTACGTGCATGTGTATATATATATAGGACGAGGTATAGGTATATATATATATATATATATATATATATATATATATATATATACACAACACGTATATGGGATACATTGATGTGATATGATATCCGAGGTATGATGAAACAGTGTAACTGGGCTTGATGCCGTGATTCTTGGCTATACAGTCGTATTAAGTGTTAGCGGGTCATTACAGAATGAGATAATGAACATGTATACTTAAATTATAATGGGTGGTGATGATATTGAGGTACATGGGACTCTAAAATAGTACCCGGACTGTAACTTGTGATTGATCACGATATGGGATATTTATGACTTGATTACGACATCATATTGGTGTGACCTGATGTCGATATCATAGGTGTGACTTGAGGACGATATGATACATATGACATGATATTTCTGAGGATAAACTAATGATGCTTATTATGATGGCAATGATATATGATTGATGTATGCGATCACAGTTTAGCACCTTGATCATTAGATGTGTTGATGATGACATTATACTAATGATGAGACACCTAGGAGATACTTGACCCGTACCCTGATATTGGGATGCCGTACGATGGATTTTACCGTACGAGGCATAAATATGATGATTGATCCGCACTCTTGATTCGAGAAAGCCGTACTACGTACGTGACGCTATTGTGGCCGGATCGCCGACTATTAGAGATATTGATTCAGACCTTAGGTAGACTCTTGTTTATTATTGACTAGTTTCTTAGGTTTTGTTCCTTAGGATTTTAGATGGACACTATATTAGGTTCGAGTCATATAGTGGTAGTGGTAATGGTATATCAAATGAGTGGATAACATACATCCGTCTTACTTTCACACTGGAATCATAATGATGCATGTTCTTACATATGCTGCTATAATCAGTATAAACCTTACCTGTTAGGACACCAGCACCATTACCGATGATGCGCATATTCCACGCACACTCATTTGCCGGCTCACACACATCATCATCGGTAATTGCTATGTCACGTACACTTTAGATCATATTATCTTTTATTGATAAAATCAGTTAACAACTAGACCGATATAATATTGTGATTACTTTCTGATGTTAGTATAGACATGATATTTATCACTTAGACATTCATGCATTCATATTTTCTTGTTATCATGCAGTATCATGGGCATATGCCGACACTTATCATATACTTATGATTTTAAGATTTGGATTTCTATGAGATTTCTGGATTTTTGGGGAAAACCGCAAGAATATATAAAACTTCTCTCTCTCTCCTCTTCTCTTTTTAAAATAAGAGACGGTTTTCTCATGATTTATGTGTCGTCCACCATGAGATTTCATGTTTTCTGTTGGATTTCGAGACCCGATTCGAGGAGTGGATGAACCGTCTCGGGTACATGGTGGGCCCGGTATGGTACCCCGGGACAAGAAGATCGAGTTGTAGACGATGAGCCTGGCAGGGGAAGGCTACCTACCGGTGATGTTTGGCGCGGCGGATATCCGGAGGATACCGACCGTTGTCGTGAGATTTGATGCTATGGGCCGATCCGGACTGACGGAGCCCGAGGTATTGAGACTATGAGACTTGAGATTTACATGTTTGTGTCGATACTTGACACGGATTTCCATGGATTTCATTGTTGGTATTTCAGATTTCTATACACGTTTTACTATGATGACAGCTAAAGATTTCTTATACAGATATATCTGGATTTCAGGATTGATTATTTTATATTCATGGTGCATGCATGTCCATTCATATGACATAGTACTATATGAGGCACTGACACGAGCACGGAGTATCTGCATTTACACGTAGTTTTACCCTGCTATTACTAGATGATTTGGATATAATAGTGTATTATTATGACCTAGGATAGCGTCGTGCATTCGATTTCTTTTCGTAGATGTCTTCTACTCATGAGTTGGCAACTCACACCCGTTGTGCCAAATTTTATTACAGGTTCGATGTACAGGTTTCCCTGGCAGCTTGCTGGCACATCATTTCATTCAGGGTGATTTGCACGGTTGGTTGGTTCACTTGTATCTGAACCACCATTGTACTTTTATTCTTTCATTTGTATCTAGTAAGCTCCATCAACCATACTTGTATTACTTGATAAGTTTATTGGACCAGTTATTTATTTCGACCTTAGAGTCGCGCATGTATTATTCTGATATGGTGGTTTTGTTTTCTTTGAGTTTTGAGTCTCTCCCTTTGGCGTTGTATACTATTGTGTATTGTTGTGGTTGTTTACGCCTGTTGGCGTTGAGCTAGCTTCCGTTTGGAGATGCTTTTTATTGTTTATGTATATTATACTTGTTGTACCCGTTTGGGGCCAGTTTTTACAGAGGAGACTCTGCCGAAATTTTTGAGAAATTTGCTGATACTTTTAAACTTGTTTTTCTTCATGTTTTCTTTTCTTCTTCTTCTTTTATATGGTTTAGATTTCTGGGCTTCGGCTTACTTAGGTTACGTTGCACCTCTAGACGTTTTGTAATCTAAGTGCCGGTCACGTTCCGTACTTTCGGGTCGTGACACCTACTTGCTACATGCTAGTTTATTTCCGTTACAAATTAAAACCGTATTAATTCCATGTTACGATTAATGAAAACTTAAACGACATAAGTGTTTGACGCAAGACCCAAATGAAAACTTCATTTAATTTAGCGGAACTCGATTGCATAATCTGGCCCGTGTGGTAATGAGCACTGTGTAGAAATTTTACTGGAAAATACAATTGTTAATGGCTTAAACGAACACCCCAATTACACACGTAAAAACTGGGAATTTCCCGCACCTGAAATTTGTTAAAATCATAATTAATTGTGTATATATTGAAATGATGCGTTCGAGGGCTCAAATCTAATCCGACTCGACGAACTGTAACCCTATGAAAGTTTTTAATTGTTTCTGTACTGAAATTATGACGAGAATTGGTTCGGAGACCGGCTCGGGACTGCAGTCCAGAGCAACTCTGGTTATTGTTTTCTGTCTCATAATGTTTACTACCTTGCTGCCTGAACTCGTATGTTGCAGAACCCTACACCTTATTGAAGATGAATCTGTTAGCTAAATAACTCAAGTTATTTCATCCTGTTTTATCGTCGTTTACTATTTAAACTACAATTTAAAAGATCGGGACGTATAGCAGTCCCAAACAGAACCAGAACTGATACTCTAGTGTTGAACAGTGCATAACTTCTGACGTAGAGACGCGATTGAGAATCCGTCTGGTGAGTTGGAAAACTTATTGAAAACCCTAAATTTCATTTAACTGTAGTGTTGCTAAATCCTGATCCCAACTGGGATTAAAATGCGTTACGAAACGAACTTCCGATTCTGAAACCGGATTTCCAGCAGTGAACGCTTAAAATGAAATGGCTATATATAGTGATCCTGAAACCCGATTGACGTGAAACCAAATTAGCTAGATAGATAATTAAACATACTACTTATCCCCTGTTCATTGTTTCGCAAAATTTTACATGTATGATTTATGAAGAATTATGCAAGTGGTAAGACACCGAGTGATGACTTCTTAATCATGCCTGAATTATCGTATCCTCATCACATTACATATATGTCATTGCATTGGTAACCTAGTGATCATGTGCATTACCCAGTGTTAGGTATTAGTGGTGATTGTGATAAGTACGTTAGTGGTTGAGCATGATTGGATAAGTGAAAGTGACACGTACTTGTACACAATCAGTGAACCCTATTGATGTATTGCATTGCCGACGTCTGTGGGACGTGTATAAGTGTGACTATAATTGGTATGGGACAATTATGGAAGCACTTGTATGGGTGTCACAGGTAAGTCACCAAACACAGTCCATCTATCTTGGGTATTAGTCGGTACATGCTTGATGGAGACCCTGTCCTCAGTTCTCGTGTAGACTCGTCATGGACCGATTGGTATTTGAGTTTATGGTTGGCGTTTGATGTAGACCACGGGGTGTGGGGTAGTTTGAGTGTGAGTTCAACAGAATCTCGGGAGTCCCATGCCGGCACATATGGAGATATATGGATATAAATATATATAGGGATATCACTGATTATTACCGTGCATTTTTTGGGCCCGTGGTCCCTTGCCCTTGGGTCCTACCCTTAGGTGGGGGATACTCACAAGTGGTTGACTCTCACACTTAGACTGACGATAGGCTTAGTGACCTATACAGTGGGACTTAGAGACAGATAGGGATAGCGACATTGACATGCATTGCTTACTGAATCGACATACCTGACATACTATTTTACTGCTTTACCGTTCATCTGCTCTTTTAGATACCTGCATTGGCTACTTCATGTTCACATCTTTACTATCTTGATTTACGGTTATATAATCATTATTACTGTACGAGTTACCACTTGCATCTATATATATATTGCTATCGCATCGCTCTAACGACCTGAGTATGCATGCTCAGAGTGAGAAGTGGACCTAGCTTGGACCAGGACCAGACGTACCTTGAGGACATCGCGGACATCTTGATCAGCTACCCAGAACCATACTCTCTTGATCCCCATCTGGTTAGTTCTTTTGTATTTGTTTTGATTTATATACTGCATTTCTCATTACCTGTGCATTGTCTACTGATTACCATCGTATTTCGTATTTTGGGAAGCGGGGTGTGACAGTAACATTACCGTACAGTCCGGTCTCTTCATTTTATATGTCGCATATCTCAGCCTGGGGGTGGTAAATGTCAGACCCCAATAGCCTGATAAGCCATGCCGATGTGAGGCCCATAACGATTCGAGAAACTACTGATAATACTTACCAGTAAATCTCAGCAACCCTGGCCAGGGATTTCCTGTTATGGCCAATGAGCATAGCGCAACATCAACCCCCAATACCGAGAGAGAAGAAATCCCCTCCTATCGCTCATTGCCTCCATGTGACTCGGGACTGTACCCAAAAACCACCGTTCTGCACGATATCTTGAACGTGGTAAGGTGGAAATCAAAGCATAGTGGGAATCACACAATACTCTGTGATGATCTCGGGTCAACGGACTAACCTGTACCAGTGTCACCAGAGAACTGCTATCTGACGATAGGTATAATACTATCTAGGAGTTCTCGGCGCGTCCGTTCGGTATACCCTGTCTCCACTGAGCACCCGTATACCTTCTCTGATGTCAAACACCAATGGATGTGGGATCATCCATCTCCCATCATATGGGTCGAGAAGTGTATACGCTAGTCTACTCTGGAATATCGATGCCCCGTCTCGATACTCCCACGACTAGGAACTATTGAAGGATGTACTTACCGACTACCCTTACCCTACTAGTATGATCTGCATCATAATCCTAGTAGTCAAGTACTCATCCTAAGGGCTTTATCAACATGTAATAGAGAGACAGTAAGTGTATATATTAAGATAAAGAGCAACCGGATAATATACTATCATGTCGAGCAAGAAAGTCCTCCCTATATATGTCCAAGCATCCACTATAATATACATCACATGTATATTAATGGCCTCTAGGGCATACATATAACTAACAATCTCCCGCTTGCACTAAAGCCATTTGTTGTAGTATCTCATACTCAACGCCCCATAAAAGTCTCCCTAGGGAAAGTCCTCTGTGAGTGGATCTGCCTTGTTAGCCTTCGCGTCAACTCTCCTTACCTCGATCCCTTGGAGATCAACCATCTCCCTGATTAGGTTATACTATCCTCAGAATATGTCTGGATCGCTGATGGGACCGGCGTTCCTAGGCCAAAGCCACAACTCCATTGTTGTCACAATAACAGTTATTGGACGCTTAATGGTAGGAACCATGTTCATCTCATGAACAAGAAATATCCAAACATCCACTTTGGTGGTATTGTTAGTAGCGATGTATTCAGCCTTTATCGTCTAGATTGCTATGGTATCTAGTTTGGAACTCTTCCAACATACCGTCCCTCCACTGAGGGTAAAGACAAAGCCCGAGATTGACTTTTATTCATCCTTATTGTTGAATATATATGCCCTAAAGGCCAGTATTGTATATGTATACATATGGATGCTAGGGATATGTATGTATAGGACAATCTTACTCAGTTTTATAGTATATTATTTGACTTGTCTTTGTCAGGATATGTGTATTTATTTCTATTGTTGTTATATCTAGCTTGCACATATTGATAAAGACTCGATACGGTAGTATACTATTATGGTTTGCCTTTATCTTAACACGGCATATGTCATACTCGTTATTATATATTGCGGTTACATGTTAATAAAGCCCATAGGATCTTGCTTGACTACCTATGTGTGATGGTGATCATACTTGTGGGAGCAGGGTAGTCCATAAGCAAATAGTCCCTAGTCGCGTAAGTATCGAGACTGGGCATTGATACTCCAGAGTAGACCAGTGTATACGTTTCTAGCCCCGTCGGGGGATGGTTGGTCCCGCAACCATTGGTCTGATGCACCTAAGATTGTATACAGGTGCTCAATGGGTGTGAGTACACTGGACGGAATCGCCGAGAACTTCCAGATGGTATTATACCTATCGTCAGATGGAAGTTCTCAGATGACATGTATACAGGTTAGTCTTCGGACATGAGATCAGCATTTGTCTCATGTGAGTTCCCACTGAGCTTTGATCACTACCCTACCACGACTCTACTGAGTCGTGCAAACAGGTTTTGGTTGTTGGATATATATGCCCTAGAGGCCTTCATTGTATAGGATACTGGGGATATGTATGTACATGACAATCTTGCTTAATATAATAGTACGCTATTTGGTTTGTCTTTATCTTAACATTTGATATATTTTGGGTAGTATTCATATATATATACATGTTGATAAAGCCCTTAGGATGTTTGCCTGACTACCGGCGTTGTGATGGCAGTCATACTAGTGGGAGCTGGATAGTCAATAGGCACATCCTTAGATGTCCCTGGTCGCAGGAGTATCGAGACTGGACATCGATACTCCGGAGTAGACTGGTGTATACATATCTAGACCCTGAGGAGGGGCGATGGATTGGTCCCACAGCCATTGGTGGAGTGCACCTAATATTGTATACAGATGCTCACTGGGTGTGAGTACACCGGACAGGACTCACCGAGAACTGACTGGATGGTATTTATACCTAACATCAGATAGCAGTTCTCAGGTGACATGTGTGCAGATAGTCCGTTGACTTAAAGTCGTCATTTTTCTCGTGTGAGTTCCCACTGTGCTTTGATTACTACCCTACCACGATTTAAAGGAATCGTGCAAATAGGTTTTAGTTAAGCACAGTCCCGAGCCACATGGAGGCAGTGAGTGACTATTAGGGATTCGTCTCTCCCGGTATAGGGAGTTGATATCGCACATGTTGGAGATAGTGCCCTCAGAGTCAATTATTGGATCACAGGCACGTGATTGTAATGATTGAGGGAGGACCTATCCCTGTAGGACAATCTTACTCGAGATGATAGTATGCTATCTGGTTTACCTTTATCATCGTGTACTGCTTTAGGTGACCTGACAGGTCGCTATTACACGTTGGTAGAGCCCCTAGGATTCTTGCTTGACGACCAGAAGTATGAGGGCGATCATATAAGTGGGAGCTGGGGTCTTTAAGCGCATCCTTAAATGGTCCCTAGTCGTGAGAGTTTCGAGACAGGGCATCGATACTCCAGAGTAGACTAGTGTATACAGTCGAGACCCCGACGAGGGGCGGTGGCCGGTCTCACAAGCCACTGGTGTCAGTTGGTTCACCTAAGATGTGTACAGGTGCTCATTGGGTTATGAGTACATCGGACAGGACTCACCGGGAACATGCTAGTTGGTCTTATACCAGACGTCAGATGGCAGTTCCCTGGTGACATGTGTACAGGTTAGTTCATCGACCTGGGGATCGTCATTTGTCTCATGTGAGTTCCCACTGTACTTTGATTACTACCCTACCACGCTCAAAGGAGACGTGCAAACAGGTTTTAGTTGGGTACAGTCCCGAGCCACATGGAGGCAGTGAGTGCATCTTCAGGGGTTCGTCTCTCCCGGTATTAGGGGTGAGGTCGTGCTGTGTCTAGGAGAGCCATTACACGAAGTCCTTGGCCAAGGCAGGAGATTTACTGGTAGGTATTCCGGTAGTATCTTAGGGTGTTCTGGGCTACACTCCGACACGACTTGTACCGCTTTTGGGGGTCTGACTTTTACCAACCCCCTAGGCCCGCCATGCGATGCTCATAGACGAACGGACCGGACTGTACGGATATTGTCACTGTCAGGCTCAGTAGGGTTGTCAGGCTGGGTTCGCTCACAGACGTCCCTTTTGGTCAATACCTGGTAGACCGTTACGTATTGGCTAATACCTCTGACGTGCTTGTGGTTAAATCCACAACCAAGGTGTTGACGAGTCTTTAGAGTCCCCCACATTCAGTTACTCAAGTTTCGGGCGAAAAGCTGTAGAGGCCGTATGGAGATATGGCAGGGTCCGATCAGATACGTGCGGTATTGCACGGATCAGGATAGGACGGTTTGTACTAGAGGCCGTATGGATATATGGCAGGGTTCGATCAGATACGTGCGGTATTGCACGGATCAGGATCGAACGGATATTACTAGCCGGCTTTGGTTTAAGCCGGATCCTAGTATAGTACAGTATAGACTTTGTCTCATTGCATTTGTATTTCGGTCGGAATCCAAATGCGGGTGTGTATGCACAGTATCGGGGTTTTCCTGTAATTTATTATGGGACTAGTTTTCTGGAGTTGCCTGTTTGCTTTCCGTTTCGGCCAATTTTCTTTGTATCGTTCATTGGCCGATGATTGGTGGAGGATGGCTTATTTGCATTTGTGCAAATAAGCTTTTGTGGAGGGGGACTTTGCATATTTTTGTATCATGATACTTGCACCATCATCGCTTGACATTCTTTAGTCATCATAGCTTGACTTTGGATGTGATGATGGGAGATGATATGGTTGTTGAGTGTGGTGTTCTTGGTGATCATTTTTCCGTATGATAACCATTCCTCTCTCTCTCTCTCGCATTATTCTTTTGGTCACCTCCCCCTTGACTTTTTCCCTTCTCATTCCCTACAATGGCCGGCCACATTTGGGGAGGGGCTGTCCAACATTTTGAGGGTGGGTTTTTGGTTCATTTCATGTTGCAAAAATCCCACAAGATCAATCTCCAAAAACTCCAAATATCATTCCTCCACCAAAGGCAACTCCATAACCCCAAATGAGACATGAGTTCCACACTAGATTCTACAGCAAATCTTGGGCACGTCGACTAGCCAGCTTCATGCCCGAGTTGCCTCGGTATTGAGGTGGGAGCCCGTAAAAGATGTAGGCGATGTTGTGCCCTTCCGGCAAGGAGGCGACGACCGGAGTTTCCGCTGGAGATCAGGACGACGACGAGAAGACCGAAGGACACGGATCAGTCGGTATATCTCTCTTCCCCATCTTGTAGTTAGCTAGGACTAGTTAATGGTTCGATCTGGGTATTAGTGCGCGGTGGTGCTAGTTCATGAAAAATTTAAGTATATCACCGCTTCCGCATTTTGGCCTCGGGATGGAGGCCGGGGCGCCGCCGTGCACTTACAGTTGTATCAGAGCCTCGCCATTAACCTAGTCTAGCTTTGTTTAATGTGTTTACATTTCCGATCGACCAAAATTCCAAAATCCGCGTTTTTCACATGCATCAGTTTTCTGTTGAAATATTCTGGAGTCGAAAAATTTTTCAAGTTGTAGAAAAATGATGTACTGGAAATTCTAAGAACACTGTAGAAATTCGATACAGTGACTCCACAATAGGAGAGCGGAACCGCGGCCAAACCCCCCTTTAGGCCGCAGTTCCGCCGCACTATGTTGAGATCACTGCATCAAATTTCAGCAGTTGCTTTCTGGGTTAAAATTAGGGTTTTTGGAATGTTAATTTTGGGCCCAGAATTTCTTGATGTGCTACAGTAGTACTTGGGGGCCCACTTGTTAAAATTTGATGGATCGGATATTTTAAACACATTAGTTCACAGTATTTACATTATATCTGCGACCGTGAATGTCACTTGATCGGTAAATCCAGTCTAACTGCTATAGCCCGGTTAGAAGGATTTGCGAACGTGACTTTCACGTTGATGTTCTGTGATTTTGCTGTGATGTTGCGGATCGGTCGTGGGGGAAAGCCTGGATGCAATGCTAGTACTTTTTTGTTGTATTATGTACATTTGATATTGCGGGGCGAGCGTCCGACATGTGGACTGCCGTCACTGCCTGATTGTATTATTATTTTGGGGCACGACCAGGTTGCGGTCGATGTACCCGTTGTATATATATTTTACTTTCTGTACTAGGATTACCCCGCGGAGGGGTGCACGGATAGCCGGGTTCTAGAGGGCAACGGGCCCGCATCTCATGGCATTAAGACGGAAGGGGCTTCACTCTAGGATTGGCGGGCTATTCGCCGCACTCGTAGGGGTACAGGTTGACCCAGGAGGGGTGCCCAAGTTACCGGATTCCGTGAAGTGCTGGGTGATCCATTCACGTTGCTGAAGGGGGCTGCCTCGCTTCAGGTTTTGGCGGGTAGCTTGTCGCGCCCGTAGGGGTCTAGGATTTCATTGTGCAGGCTATCCACACGACCAGGGGAACGTCGGGTTTCAGTAGTGGCTCTGTGAAACCCGGGGATCCCAGATATCTGTATTGTTCTGTGATGCTGTACATTTCTGTGATGTTGCATTTTATCACGCCTTGAGCGAAATTATATATTGGTATATATATTAGTAGATGTTGTATATGTTTTGCATCCGCGCTAGTCCAGTCCCCGCTCTGTCGTTAGTTAGCTAACCTAACGGGTAATGACGGGACCCAGTGGCGAATGCGGATGGCATATACGTACGTCATATTATTTTTGTTCTTTGTGGTGTGATCAATTGATGGGACTGCGTTGATTCGGATCAATGCAAGTTAAAAACAAACCTAATCTGATGTTGTTAGAACACTTTTCAAAAAGCTGTTATTGCAAGGACGTTCACTTTTGTTTTGCACCGTGGTATTCAGTTGGAATATCCTGCTCCTCAGTCGACGAGGCAAGGGCCGAGATCCCTTCACCGGGAGTGACCCCTTGGACAAAAAGTTTGCGTCAGGGCATTAACTTCACTATAGCCGATTACTTTTGCTTTGCATCGTGGTATTCAGCTGGAATATCCTGCATCCCATCCTACGGGGAAAGAGCCGAGATCCCTTCACCGGGAGTGACCTCTTTAGCGAAGGTTTTCGTTACTATATTTTTCTAAAAAGCTATCCGTTCCTTCAACGATATCAAGTTCATTACGTTAAAGGTTTTCGCCAGAAACCATTCGTAGCCCTCCATCGTTTCAGACAGGTAGCACGTAGTATTCATGCTATGTTTGTTGGCCTTCGTCAAGGCATAGTGTATGGTAGCTGCTTGTTGCCTTTCTGCTGCATAGATAGATGCGTTGGTTTGGGACAGTCGTATAGCCTTGTTGACCTTCGTCAAGGGCTTGTACGGGTGGGTTCAAATTAACCTGGATAACGACGGGTAGAACTTGACATGTGACTTATGATTTGTTGACCTTCGTCAAGGTCATAAGAGCATGGGGCAAAAATCTCATCGGGAGTTTCAAAAGAACTGAAACTTGCCAGATATGCGCATACCTTCTGGAGTGTGATACCGTGAGCGGATTCCGTCATGTTATCATGCGATGATAGTTGGATCCCGATTCCCACTGATGAGTTGGTTTACTCCTCAGGTGATCCCGACTAATTCTTCTTTCAGGTTTGGAGGAGAATTTGACGTTACAGTGGGAGGTTTCCAGATTAGATAAATTGGTAACCATTCTGATCTAGGTTAGAGTGGACGCTGAGTGTTTCTTTTCTCTCTTTCTTTGGCAGCGACCATTGACCCGACCCTAAGACTATGACTCAGTGACCAAAATTAACCGAACCTTCTTAAACACTGGCTTTTGGATTGTCTGAGTTGCAGACCTCATTGCCACTCCTACTTTTACCTTTTTCTCCAGGACACCCCGTATTACTACGAACGTCCACTTCCATTGGACAAAACCATCGTATGGTTAGATACGAACTCGAAGGGATTTATTCGAGGATGGTTTCTGGTTCTGGAGAAAACGGATAGGACTATTCAGTTGTCTTTTCCTTTTACCTTCTCTCAGGTTGCGAGTACTCCTTGGTTTAGGAGATAGTACACCTATTACGCAAATTGGATAGTCTTCTTCCAAACCATAGGCAGGTGCCGACCGGTAGGGAATGAAGAAAACCAATTAGCCTAAATGGTGTACAGAAGGTATTAAGTTAAGACAAAGAAAGGGATTAGTAAGAGGGAAAAGTAAATTGCGACTGCTATTCACGACCAAACAAATTATTTCTTCGCCAATCCTAAATCACCTTTGTATTTCTCCAGGACACTCCGTATCACTACGAAAATCCACAGTTTATTGGATATTCCATCGTATGGTTATATACGAACTCGAAAGGAACTTGTTCCAGTTCGGGGATGGATTCTGGTTCAGGAGAAATAGGAATAAGGTTCATTCAGTTGTCTTTTATCCTCACCTTCTCTCGCATTGCGAGTGCTCCTAGGATTAGGACAGTACACCCATTATGCTTATTGGATAGTCTTCTTCCAAACCATAGGCTGGTGCCGAACGGTAGGGAAGGAAGAAAACCATTTGGCCTAAGGGGTGTACAGAAGGTAATGACTAAAGACATATAAAGGGATTTGGAGAGGTGGCAAAGAACTATACGGTTACAGTCATGAATCTGGAAGAGGCATTACTAGGAATACCGGGATACCCCATCGAAATATTTCAATGTTTCAGCTTCACTGTGTACTGTTAAAGGAAAACTGATTTCCCACTTAGACACTTGCTCCAGGGTATGTATTTACCAGGTACGATTCTCACATCTGTATGGTTTTACAGATGATGAGTGGGAGTAGGTTATTGGGAATTGGGTGATCATCCTCATTATATCAGGATTCGTTGTAATCGGTGATATTTGAGGAAGTCACCTGGGTTGGTTACCGGACGGCAATTATTTGGTTTTGAATCTCCGTTGTTGTGCACCAATTTCAAATTGATAAATCTGTACGTCTATTTTTATAGAGTGAGACATACCTTTTTGAAATTATGTCGATGACGTTTACCTATATCAGTGGATGGTTAGGTAAGGAGCATTAAACAGCGGTGTAATTCTTCTTAACCATAAGTACAGTTTTCAACCTACGACACATAGTGAATGAGTTATCAGACTCAAGAGACTTATACAGAGTATTGTATGTTGTCCAGGGTCCATCAGGACAGAGGGGTTGGTCCTCGTACTATATTCGGTTTACTTATGACTTCTCTAGTTTTTAGACAGGTGTTTCGTGGAAACACAGGGTCCGAATTTTGAGAAGTTATAGGCATTCGAATAGAGTAGAGAACCAGGTGTAGCAAGTATCGGGATTCTTCAAAGCGATCGAAGATGTAGATACTTGTGTATGGTATTCAGTTGATAGTAATGATAAAGAGATCTTGCTTCTCTTTCAGGTTACTCATAATTGGAAGCATTCCTAAGTTGAGTAACGCTGATCGTCCTTCTTCCATTTAGGGAACATGCACTGGGGACAGCCGCATGATTTGAATCTGGTTCAATTAAATCAGTGCCTCTGTTTCTATATTGGATATAGAACAGTTCATATCTTAACGATGTTAAGGTACGGGGAGTTGTCCGGTTTATGCTTAAAACCAGACACTGGACAACTCAAGGCACGTTTCTGTAATGGTTGTTTGTGGGTTGACCCAGGCTATGACGCGGGTTGACTTTCTACCATCTGGAAGATCAATAGCGATATTGTTCTTGACTCGCCACAGTTTTAAATTAAAAAAATGGATTTTTTCAGAAAAACAGTAGTGGGAGTATGGTAGAACTGGAAGTGATTCCAGAACCACAAACGATTACTAAAGATTTGATAAGGAACCTAAAGATTCAATCTGGATTGACATTCCATTGGCCACTCCGCAGATAAGGTGGGTAACTTCAGGCACCCGAGAGGTACTACGGTAGCCTCAAGGACAGTGACATGGAAGTTCTTGTTTACCCAGGTTTGCCATTGCTGTTGTTCCAGACTGTGAGACCCGGCAGGAGGATGAGTATAGCGTCGTTCTAAACTAGTTTTAGAAGTGTACGTCTATATGACTCTGCCAGAGGGTTGTCGTAGTCAGTGGGAGCAGCGGAAGCATTGGTGGACAGGTAGCTTATGTCTATTTATAGACTAAAGCAGATGTAGCGGAGATAGATCATCTATTTCTGACGTGACAGTCATGGGTTTGACTTCATCAGAATAGGGGATGGATCTGTTGAGAAGGTAGTAGGGTGTGATGTCCTGGTTTTGGATGACATACACAGAGTAGGAAAGGAAACTCCTATACTACGATCGGTTATACTTTGGTTGTCACACAGTGGTTTCTCCACATAGGACTTGGATATTATATCAGACATACTGGTTACTAGATCTATGGTTTTAGATCTAGATTTGGGTGGTTTCCCAATCTGGGTACTTAGACAACATTCTAAGAGTATTTAGAATGGACGACTCCTAGCACGGTAGTATACCTGCAGGTGATGGAGTCACCCTCTCTATAGGTGTCTTATAGACTAAAGTAGAGAGGGATGCGCATGATTGGCAGATCACTTGCTTAGGCAATTGAGTCAATCATGAGATGTCAAGTACCACACCAGATGTTGTTCTTACACTAGATGCAATAAGTTGACATTGATCCAATCCTGGAGAAACAGTCGGAAGCAGTTTTAGAACATAAGTGGATGTTCTAGGGATATGATAACGACAGCCCCATTCGGGAGACAGTTATCATTCCAGGCTTCCAAGGTGACCTGGACGACAAGGAGGTTGTCAGAGTTATAGTTTTCCTTCTAACGAGGGGCAGTATTTTGGACAGGTGGTCCAAGGCAATACTGAGGGAGGCATGGCGCAGGATACCGATTAAGTTCAGTTGACGATACAGTCTAAGAAGTTTGGATTTGGAGTTCATTTATGAGCTAGGTCCCATCAGACATCCAGACACATTCTAAGACAGGTATTGCTCATTTTGGGAGATGGCTTTCTCCGCGAACTTGAGATATAGAGAGACATAGAAAGAAACATCAAAGCGGATCCACTCACCGAGGCTATTCCTCGAACGCAATAGTTTCGCAAGCGAGCTTTGTGAGACTGACTAGTAGAGGAGTTGGGTGTTCGGTATCACACGGGCTGTGAGTATGCGACATCGCAATAATTAGCCTTGAGTGCAAGTGGGAGATTGTTGGAGATAGTGCCCTCAGAGTCAATTATTGGATCACAGGCACGTGATTGTAATGATTGAGGGAGGACCTATCCCTGTAGGACAATCTTACTCGAGATGATAGTATGCTATCTGGTTTACCTTTATCATCGTGTATTGCTTTAGGTGACCTGACAGGTCGCTATTACATGTTGGTAGAGCCCCTAGGATTCTTGCTTGACGGCCAGCAGTATGAGGGCGATCATATAAGTGGGAGCTGGGGTCTTTAAGCGTATCCTTAAATGGTCCCTAGTCGTGAGAGTTTCGAGACAGGGCATCGATACTCCAGAGTAGACTAGTGTATACAGTCGAGACCCCGACGAGGGGCGGTGGCCGGTCTCACAAGCCACTGGTGTCAGTTGGTTCACCTAAGATGTGTACAGGTGCTCATTGGGTTATGAGTACACCGGACAGGACTCGCCGGGAACATGCTAGTTGGTCTTATACCAGACGTCAGATGGCAGTTCCCTGGTGACATGTGTATAGGTTAGTTCATCGACCTGGGGATCGTCATTTGTCTCATGTGAGTTCCCACTGTACTTTGATTACTACCCTACCACGCTCAAAGGAGACGTGCAAACAGGTTTTAGTTGGGTACAGTCCCGAGCCACTTGGAGGCAGTGAGCGCATCTTCAGGGGTTCGTCTCTCCCGGTATTGGGGGTGAGGTCGTGCTGTGTCTAGGAGAGCCATTACACGAAGTCCTTGGCCAAGGCAGGAGATTTACTGGTAGGTATTCCGGTAGTATCTCAGGGTGTTCTGGGCTACACTCCGACACGACTTGTACCGCTTTTGGGGGTCTGACTTTTACCAACCCCCTAGGCCCGCCATGCGATGCTCATAGACGAACGGACCGGACTGTACGGATATTGTCACTGTCAGGCTCAGTAGGGTTGTCAGGCTGGGTTCGCTCACAGACGTCCCTTTTGGTCAATACGTGGTAGACCGTTACGTATTGGCTTATACCTCTGATGTGCTTGTGGTTAAATCCACAACCAAGGTGTTGACGAGTCTTTAGAGTCCCCCACATTCAGTTACTCAAGTTTCGGGCGAAAAGCTGTAGAGGCCGTATGGAGATATGGCAGGGTCCGATCAGATACGTGCGGTATTGCACGGATCAGGATAGGACGGTTTGTACTAGAGGCCGTATGGATATATGGCAGGGTTCGATCAGATACGTGCGGTATTGCACGGATCAGGATCGAACGAATATTACTAGCCGGCTTTGGTTTAAGCCGGATCCTAGTATAGTACAGTGTAGACTTTGTCTCATTGCATTTGTATTTCGGTCGGAATACAAATGCGGGTGTGTATGCACAGTATCAGGGTTTTCCTGTAATTTATTACGGGACCAGTTTTCTGGAGTTGCCAGTTTGCTTTCCGTTTCGGCCAATTTCCTTTGTATCGTTCATTGGTCGAAGATTGGTGGAGGAGGGCTTATTTGCATTTGTGCAAATAAGCTTTTGTGGAGGGGGACTTTGCATATTTTTGTATCATGATACTTGCACCATCATTGCTTGACTTTCTTTAGTCATCATAGCTTGACTTTGGATGTGATGATGGGAGATGATATGGTTGTTGAGTGTTGGTGTTCTCGGTGATCATTTTTCCATATGATAACCATTCCTCTCTCTCTCTCTTGCATTATTCTTTTGGTCACCTCCCCCTTGACTTTTTCCCCTCTCATTCCCTACAATGGCCGGCCATATTTGGGGAGGGGCTGTCCAACATTTTGAGGGTGGGTTTTTGGTTCATTTCATGTTGCAAAAATCCCACAAGATCAATCTCCAAAAACTCCAAGTATCATTCCTCCACCAAAGGCAACTCCATAACCCCAAATGAGACATGAGTTCCACACTAGATTCTACAGCAAATCTTGGGCACGTCGACTATCCAGCTTCGTGCCCGAGTTGCCTCGGTATTGAGGTGGGAGCCCGTAAAAGATGTAGGCGATGTGGTGCCCTTCCGGCAAGGAGGCGACGACCGGAGTTTCCACGGGAGATCGGGACGACGAAGAGAAGATCGGAGGACACGGATCAGTCGGTATATCTCTCTTCCCCATCTTGTAGTTAGCTAGGACTAGTTAATGGTTCGATCCGGGTATTAGTGCGCGGTGGTGCCAGTTCATGAAAAATTTAAGTATATCACCGCTTACGCATTTTGGCCTCGGGATGGAGGCCGGGGCGCCGCCGTGCACTTACAGCATAGTGATCGGTTGGTCATTACCATAAGTCCCTGGCCAGGGCTGATTGAGAATTACTGATAGATTGATCAGTTGATTCTCGGATGGTGATAGAGCCATACCGACACGACTTGTACGGTTATTAGGGGTCTGACGTTTACCACCTCCCTAGACCATACATGCGATACTCTTAGACGAACAGACCGGACTGCACGAATATTGTCATGCACAGGCTCAGTAGGAGTTCGGATGGGTATCCTCACCGGCCTTCTTATCGACATCTACCTGGGGACCGTTACATACAGTTAGTGCCGCTTGCGGTCTGTGGTTAAACCCACTGCCAGTGTACCAGTCGAGTCTTTAGAGTCCCACACAGAGTTTTCCCAACTCCAGGCGAAATGATATAGAGGTCGTATGGTTTTACGGCAGGGGTTCGGACGAATACGTGTTTAAACGCGCGTACGACATTCGGAAAGTTTTTACTAGATGGCTTTGGTTTAAGCCAGATTCTAATATCAGGTTATTGGATTTATACAGTCTAAAGATTTTTCGTGTTTTCACGGATGCGAGGGGTATTCTCGTAATTTTCCGAGAAGCTTCTAGAAGGATGGTGACTAAGGAGGTTAAGGTGGAATTTTCATTAAATGCAAATTGTGACTCATTTGTGTGATTCACTATGTCATTAATGCATAATTTATTGCTTAATGACTCACATAGTGAATCACTCATATTGAATTAATGAAGCATGGTGAATAATCATTTATATTCATTTATTTGATAATTCATTATGTTTCATATATTCAAGTGAGAAGCTTTTTCATTCTCATTATCATCTCCACTTTCTCTCTCCTCAAGTGCACTCCTTCTTCAAACCCTAATCCTACCACTCATGAGTTGAGACCAAGGATTAGGATAGACTAAACACTCCATAACCTAACTCTACATCATCTTAGTTATTTTGATTAGCATTTAGAGAAACTTAGTTACCTCAAGTCTTGAGGTGTAGCTTGGATTAGGGTACTCGGGTGGATCATCTATTACGGAAAGGAGGCCGAGGAGAACGTAGAGATCACAAAGTCGAAGGACTAGAATCATTAGGTATAATCTCTTTACATAGCAGCTAAGAACTCTATGGTTGTTGTTAATTATCATTTAGAAAAGATCTTCGGTTAGTCGATGTTTACATACAAAACAAGATCGTTTTTCATATTTCCGCCTCCCCGCAACTCGTGGGGTGTTGCACATCGACTTACAGTGGTATCAGAGCCTCACTAAATAATAATTAACTCACTTGCAAAGTCGTATGAATTTTGAACGCAAAACGAATCGGAAAACACCCCGATATCACATAGTTTCTGTCGATTTTAAAATGAAGTCCTAAAATTTTTCAGGTTCCTCCAGAATACTCTACATGAAAATATAAGAACACAGAAGAAAAATGGACTCCTGAATCGGACAATGAGCCGCGGAACCACGGCCGATCCCACCGATCTGCCGCGGATCCGCGGCCGAGTTGGGGCCGATTCAGCCCAGTTTTCCTCTGTGCATCTTTTGTATTTTCTGGTATTATTTATTTTCTGCTCAGGTTTCAAATTTACAGAGAAGATTTGGAGTAGAATTTAATGTGTTTAATCGATCGAAATTATACGATGTTTGCTGGTTTGATTATATCTGTGAACTGTATTATGTGTTCATAAACCTCCCCTAACTGCTAGTATGTCGGTTGGCAGGGGGTTACACATATCTGTAATGTTTTTAACAGTTTGTGATTATGAACTCTATTGGACTGTTGTTATAATTAGCCGGGGTTTTGTGATGGGTTATTGTATTAATTCATTCGATGTAATTGTAATAAGTTGTAATATTATTTTGCGGGGCACATCCAGGTTGCGGTTGTAGCCACCGTTGTATTATTTCTTTTTACTGTTTTTGCTCCTAGGATAGACCCAAGGTGGGGTGCACAAACTACCGGGTATTTCTAAGTGCTTAGTGGCCTACTGACGTTGCTGAGGGAGACCGCTTCACTTCGGGTACTTGGCGGGTTGTTTGCCGTACCCGTAGGGGTCTAGGGTGGGGTAATGGCTATTCATCATAACTGTGTAATCCGTCTTTTCTTACAGGCTCAAAAGAAACGCGGTTTTCTTGCATATCCAATAAAGTTTATCTGTGATCTGGAATGCCTATTATTGCATTTGACGAATGTACAATATCTATATATGATAGCTATTTAGACGTCACTTATGTTTTACACCCGCGCTAGCCCAGCCCCCGCTCTGCCGTTAGTTAAGTAACCTAACGGGTGATGACGGGACCCCGTGGCGAATGCGGATGGCATAAGAGGACGTTATATTTTCATTGTTATTTGTAATGATAGGTTAAAGATGGGACGCATTATTTTTAATGCAAATAAAAATAAAACCTAAACTGAATCGTTGGAACAATTTCTAAACACCACTCGGTTTTCTTGGAAAAGCAAATTTTAAATGCGGAGCTTAAACCACTCCTTTTAATAAAAGCTATCTTAGTTCCTTCGATCAAATCAAGTTCATTACGTTAACGTTTTTTTTGCCAAAAACCGGTCGTAACCCTCCGTCGTTTCAGATAGACATCACATCGTATTCATTCTATGCTTGTTGGCCTACGTCAACGCATAGTGTATGGTAGCAGTGTGTTTGCCTATTTGTTGCATAGATAGATGCATTAGTATAGGATAGACGTACAGCCTTGTTGGCCTACTTCAAGGGCATGTACGATGTACCTAAATTAATCAGGACAACGACGGGTAGAACATGACTTGCGTCTTATGACTTGTTGGCCTACGTCAAGGTCTATAAGAGCTTGGGGTATAAAAATCACATCAGGAGTTTCAAACATAAAGGAAACTTGCAGATTTAGCATACCTTCTGGAGCATGGTGACTAGAGTGGCTTCCATCTAGTGCATCATGCAATGATAGTTGGATCCCAATCCCACTGATGAGTAGGATTACTCTCGGGAAACATTCTCACTTAACAATCAATACTATAAACCAAGTAGGTGTCCAGAAAGGTGTTAGAGGGGCTACGCTTCCAGGGAAAAGAGGTTATTTAATTAAGGAACTTTGCGAAAGCATTAGAAAACCTCCCTCGAAGTACCAACACCAGCCTGGCTAAAAGGTTAAGTAAGTGTTATGACGTGTGATTAAATCCTGACTAGTTCTTCTTTTAGGTTTTGAAGAAGGATTTGAGGGAACGGTGGGAGCCATCCTGTTTAGATAAACTAATAACCAATCTAAACTTGCAAGAAGCATATGCTGAGTGTTTTCTTTTCTCTCTCTCTAGCAGCTACCATGACAGGACTAAAACTATTACTTGAAAAAAATATACTGACCGGGCAAAACTATAAAGATTGGCTAAGGAACGTCAACATTGCACTGACTTATGAAAAAGTAGCATATGTTACCACCGCTGTTCCTCCCCTTATCCCTGGACCAGATTCCTCAGTTGTGGACAAGGAAGTTCGCAAACTTGGGATCTGGATTGTGAGCGAGCTAAGTGTATCGTGCTGGCGTCCATGAACAATGAACTCCAGAAACAACACGAGAGTATGGATATTGTATCCATCTTTCTCCATGTTAAGGAATTATATGGAGAGCACTCCCGTATCGCAAGGTACGAGACCTCAATGAAACTCTTCCAGATGAGGTTAGCTCCAGGATCGCCTGTTGGAGAGCACGTCCTCAAAATGATCAGCCTGATTGAGGAACTCGCAAACCTGGGATGCGTGCTAGAGAATGATTTGTATATCGACTTAATTTTGCAGTCCCTTCCCCACACCTTCTCTCAGTTCGTGCTTAGCTTCAACATGCACGAAATGGAAGCTGATCTTCCAAAGCTCCTCAACATGTTGAGGGTAGCAGAGACCTCCTTGAAAAAGGAGAAGGCCCCCGTTCTGTATGCTGGCTAATCATCCTTTTCTAAATCTAAAGTGAAAGCTAAAGGGAAGAAGAAGATGAAAGCCATCAAACCGAAAGGTGGGGTCAAGAAGATGCAGGGAAAGAACAAGGTAGGAAGGGTGAAAGCGGATATAAACGATTGCCATTATTGTCACAAGCAAGGGCACTGGAAGAAGGACTGTATGGCCTTCAAGGCAAAGGACACGAAGCAAGCGGTTGCTTCTGCTTCAGGTGTGTTCGTAATCGAAAATTGTCTTTTAGTAAACTCTACATCATGGGTACTTAATACCGGTTCTGGTTCTCTCATCTGTAATTGTTCATATCAGATTTTTGCATTTTCATACCGCCCAATTTTTATCACATTGCATATCCGTAGATACTCTTGAGCCGTGTTTGCTAGTCAATTGCAGGATACAGGTTCTCGGTACTAAAACGGTGAAATTCATGGAAAACACGACAATATCCGGGTTCCTGCCAACCACAGATAAAACACGGTCTCCGCTCTTCATCCGTATGTTGCCAGATACCAGTTTAGGAAGACAAAATGTTAAATCATTGTCACTCTCATGCACAAGGCTCAATGGTAGCACAAGATCCAAGAGATCTACGCGGAGCTCGAGGCAATCATACCAAATCTTGACAAAAAGTCCACCTTTCCCTCAACAGAAATTCTGGAAAAATCGTGGAGCCAAATTCAGAAAATACATATACCAGAATAAAGGGGACATCAAACCAGGAAAGCCCAAAAAAGAAGAAGCCCCAACTCCTCCAAAGGGCCGCGGATCCGCGGCCAAAGAGGGGTCTAGGCCGCGGATCCGCGGCCGTTCTGGCGCCGCTTGTACAGTGTTTTTGGGGGCATTTTAGTCTTTTCATTTTAGTTCTGGTGGTTGCCCTAGATTTTCATTTTTTGGCGTATAAATAGCCCAGAACTTTGTGAAGGAAAGGGTCCATTCTTGTATTTTCTTTTTGCTAGGTTTTAGATTACATGTTCTTCTTCTTCTCATCTCTTCTCCATTAAACTTGAGTGAGCTTTGTGAGTGAAGAATGGTGAATAAAGAAGATCATTTTATTATCATGCTTGTCTTACTTTTGCTATAATTGTTGTAACTTTAATTCGTTAAGTAGTTGTTGTTATTTTCTTGTTGTTTCTTTCTTCTCTCTTTTTCTTTATCCTTACATACGACAATGATGCTTACGCTCGATCCTCGCCAAGGTGAGGTCGCAAATAGCTAGTCGTATTCTTCTAATCTCTTCCTTTCTATCTTCCTCTTTTGTTTTGTTTTATTTTTCCGTATCATGATGTGTGAGTAGTTCATACTTGTTAGGGTAGGATAAGGGAAGTTTGAGAGAAGGAAATCTCTCACTCTTTCCTTGCCCAACAGCTTAAATCGACTCCCGTTAATTGAACCACAATCCGCTCCTTACGGCACCCTATCCTACATGATAGTGGTGATTCCGTAGTGAGACCGGTTGTGGTTGAATTAACCGGAGGTTATGGCTAAGAGCCAAGAACGGACGGACAAGCACCAAAAGGAAGACTTATGCGTTGGAAAGCCTAGCTTATACTCGCAAAGTCCTTCCTAGTCGTGCTAATCCCCGTTGTTGCCGATTACCGTAACACCGATATTAAGAGGGGCAACGAAAGATGTGGAGACTCCTAACTCAAACTAACCTAATCCTAACCCTAACAAGCTCTCTTTAAATATCAACTCAACACTTAGATAATCACAACAAAATCTGAACTCTCGGACTTAACTCGTTAAAACACATTGAAAAAGACTCCCATCTCCCTGCGGACGACCCGTACTCAACCGGCTAGCTACAAGCGAAACCGTCTTGATTGCGGTATTTAAACTAGAACTTGAACACGCACTTACGCTAACAATCAAATGGCGTCGTTGCCGGGGAGACGGTAGTTTATTTCCTTGTGTAATTTCGGGTTAACTTGTAAATTTAACCGAAAAACAAAACAAAAAAAAATATACTTTGTAAAAGAAACCATCTTGTTATTTTTAATTAGTTTTTGTGCAAGTGTGAAGGAAAACACAAGTTCGAGTTCAGTGGCCAAGACGTAGACAATACGGAGTTCAAGTTCAGTGCCAAAGACGTGGGAAGATAGATCCACATTTCGCGGCTACACCGCGATGGACCAAAACGAAGCCAACGGTCTACTGAAAAATCTGGAGCAGTTACAGTAAGCAAATAAGGATTCAGGACATCCAGAAAACCAGAGGAGACACAGACCAGCACCTACAAAAATTTTCAAGGCCCAATCCCATCACATTGCCGCGGATCCGCGGCATAACCTAGCTTAGGCCGCGGAACCGCGGCCGTTTGGTGGCCTCAGGGTGCCAATTTCTCTGCAAGTCCTCCTCTCCTCCTTCCCACTCCTCTGGACTCCAATAAATTGTGTTTTCTGCAGATTTCTTTGCGCAAATTCTTCTCCCCCTTCCAATAAACTGTTCTTGTGCAGGATTCTTTGCGCCGCAAATAAAAATTGTTTGCAGTTGATTTGTTACCGCTTTGCATTCTTTAATACGGACTTAAGGGGCTTGAATCCAATCCAGATTGGGTGGGGATTTCATCACCCTTCCCAGGACCCCAAAAATCACTAAAGCATATGCATTGTCCATTGTAAATTAAAAAATACTAGACTTCAGCCCTAAGGACTTCACGCTCATTAGGAGAAGATAAACCGTGTTTAGAACCTCGCTTAACGGTACATTGTTTACGGGGTGTCTAGGAAAGTGTTAAAGGCGCAACCGCCGAAAGAGAAAGGGTTATTTAATTAAGGAACTTCGTGAAAGCGTTGGACAACCTCCCCTTATCTCTGCACTTACCTGGCCTCGTGATCAGTGTATTTTTAAGCCCGTTTCTCGACACTGTTTAACTTCGACAATCAAGTCCAGGAGCAGGTCTAGCAGACATAGGTTACCCTAGATCTAGGTGTGATTGTGCATATCTTGTTTGTGATTGCTTAAGCTGTATTTCCGTACATATTTCTGTAAATCCCTTTCTAAAAACAAAAAGAAAAAAAAAGAAAAAACCAAAAAACTTTTATAAAAACTTGCCCTTTGTCGCCAAATCCATTTTTTTCACCCACCACCCATCGCATTTCTCCATTGACGTTTTCTTACCCTCACCTTCTCCGCTTTGACTATACTAAACTCGTTTAGTGTATGTCCGCTTGGACTCGGGACACTAGCGCCCGTCTAGTCCGCGTTACGTTAGTCGCTACCGATTACGCGATCGACTCCGAAGTCGATACTCCGTCCACTCCTCTTTCACCCCTTCCTTTGCCGGCCAACTCCGACGTTGACCGGAATTCTGTTCGTACATCTTCACCTTCACCTTCACCAACCTCTTCTTCCGCGATGTCGGGATTTAATCCGAACATCTCTTTGACCACCGCTGGATTGGCTCCACCTCCTACGGAGACCAATCTCCCACCATCTCCGCCTGTTGTAGCGCCGCAGCGAATCGCGCTCCAGGATCGTTTCTATCCCACCCGTTCTGCACTTCCCACCTGCCTTTCTCTTCCTCCGGCCAATGGGGACAACTTTGAAATTAAGCCCCACTTCATCAACATGCTTCCACGTTTTCATGGGCTTGAATCTGAAGATGCCTATATCTTAATCAACAAATTTCAAAACGTCTGTGCCATGATGAAAACCACCCTGCTGTCAGACGATGCTATACGTCTACGGGTCATTCCGTTCACTCTATGCGATCTCGCTGAAAAATGGCTGTATAGCACTGCTTCCCACTCAATCACCAGCTGGGACGAGTTTGTTAAAGCGTTTCTAAAAAAATTCTATCCGAATCATAAAACCGCAAGGATTCGAAATGAAATCAACCAATTCTCCCAGCTTCCTTCTGAACCCTTCTGGAAGTGCTTTGACCGGTACAAAGACCTTCTTGTTCAGTGTCCTCACCACGGTATAGAGAAATGGCAACTCTGCCAAACCTTATACGAGGGACTGAACCCAGCAACGAAGCAGTTGTTGAAAACCATCAGTCAGGGCCACTTCCTATCGAAATCTGACGAGGAAGCGTGGCAGTTCTTTGACGACCTTGCGGAGCAAACGCTACAGTGGGAGAGCACTAGACCGACTTCTTCTTGTACCTCCACTTCTACCGGTCAGTCTAGGATAGGAATCCACCAACTTGACGTCTCTATTGCGATGAAAGCTGAAATGGCTGCTATAACAAGAAAGCTTGAAGCGATAGAAAGCAAATTCTCTGCTCCTGCTCCTGCCCCTGTTCTCCCCCTTCGTACCATCTGCGCTTGTTGTTCCGATCCTTCTCACTTGACCGAAGAGTGTCCTTACAATCCACCCTCGCAAGGACAGGATCAGGTTAATGCTGCCTTCCAGCAAAGACCGAGGAATGATCCATACTCTTCCACCTACAATCCCGGTTGGAGGAACCACCCCAATTTCGCCTGGAATCGGAATCAGAATCAATTCCAGGGCAACAATTTCCAAAGGGCCCCTCCACCGCAACAACAAGCGCAACAACAAACTCAACACCAATATCAGCAGCCCTTCCAACCCCAACCTTTCCAAAATCCGACGAACAACTTTGCACCGAACAATTCTTTTCCACCAAACAACTTTGTTCCGTCAAACAACGATAAGGTTTCCTCGCTCGAGCGAAGTCTGGAGGCGTTCGTTAAACAATCGACTCAATCCACCGCCAACATCCAGTCTTCCATTCAATCCTTAGTGCAACACACTGCCGCACACGGGCAAAGCATCAAGACCATCGAGGCCCAGATTGCACAGCTATACGCGGCCTTAAGCGAGCGAGAAAAGGGGAAGCTCCCGTCCCAGCCACTTCCAAATCCCGGTCACCCACATAATGCATATGTTGCTCTTGAACAACAAAACCATAATGTGAGTGCCATGACCACACTGAGATCGGGGAGGATGCTGCAAAACAACATTGGCAAACGGATCAACGATGACACCCCGGCCGCTTCTTCTTCTTCTTCTTCTGAGCCTATTCTCCGTTCTTCACAAGGCTCCCCTCCCTCTTCTTCTGCTCTGAACGGACCCACTTCTCACTCCACGAAGACACCTATTCTGGGATCCGTTCCAACTCCACAATCTCCTCCTCCAGCATTAGACTCAACCAATTTTCAAAATGTTCCATTTCCAAACCGGTTGAGGTCTAATAAACAAAATCCTCAAATGGAGAAGATTCTGGAGTTATTTAAGCAGGTTAACATTAACATTCCTCTTTTAGATGCTGTCCAACAAGTCCCGTCCTATGCGAAAATCTTAAAGGACTTGTGCGCGAAAATCTTAAAGGACTTGTGCACGAAAAAGAGGAAGTCTCAGGTACCCAAGAAAGTTTTCTTGGCTAGTGCTGTGAGTGATGCCCTTACCCAATCTTTACCACAAAAACGGAAGGACCCTGGCTGTCCTATGATTTCAATTACCATTGGGGATAAGAACATCAACCGCGCACTATTATATCTTGGTGCCAGTGTTAACCTGCTTCCGTATTCAGTATACGAGCAATTAGGCGTCGGAGAGTTGAAACCCACACACTGCACTCTCCAAATGGCCGACCGATCGATCACCCATCCTAGGGGTGAGCTAGAGGATGTGTTGATAAAAGTCGGGGACTTCTTATTCCCTGTTGACTTCATTGTATTAGATACATAGCCTGTAGCTAACCCCCGGAATCAAATTCCGGTGATACTCGGTCGCCCATTTCTCGCAACCTCAAATGCTGTGATCAATTGTCGCAATGGTTCGATGAACCTCTCTTTTGGAAATATGACGATTGAACTCAACATTTTTAGGTTGGGGAATCAGCCCGCCGAACCTAATGCTCATATACTGGACGTCTGCTCGATCCAGGAGATCACCCCAGAAGAGTGTGAATTCGAGGAGTTTCTGTTTGAACACGATAATCTTGACGCCACTAGTGCGTTTCTCTTCGAACCTGCTGCTGTTTCTGCGCCCGACAACGACTACGAGTGTTTCACGTTTTCGAACGATCTTAGCTGCGCACAACCCGAGTTTGAATCCTTCGACTTTCCGGATGAGTTACCTGAACCATCCAACTCGGTTGCCTACACTCGCTCTGAACCTTTGCTGGAGTCCTTTGAGTTCGAGACCTTTGCACCAGTCTTGCCTTCCATCGTTTCACCTGCAACGCTCGAACTCAAGCCGTTGCCGTCTCACCTTAAGTATGCTTACTTAGGTGAGAACGAGACCCTCCCTGTCATCATCTCGGCTTCTCTAGCTCCCGAGCAAGAGAAAGCCCTTCTCGCGGTCTTGCACAGCAACAGGCAAGCTTTTGGCTGGTCCATGGCGGACATCAAGGGGATTAGTCCCCTGATCGTTGAGCATCACATTCATCTGATGGATGATGCCAAACCAGCCCGGGATCCACAAAGACGTCTTAATCCAGTCATGAAGGAGGCTGTGAAGAAGGAGATCGTCAAATGTCTAGATAGTGGTATCATTTACCCTATCTCTGATTGCCAGTGGGTTAGCCCCATTCATGTTGTCCCCAAGAAGTCGGGCATCACGGTCATAACCAACAAGGCGAATGAGTTAATCCCTACTCGCACCCAAACTGGGTGGCGAGTTTGCATTGATTACAGAAAACTCAACGCCGCAACGCGGAAAGACCACTTTCCGCTACCTTTCATTGACCAGATGCTTGAACGATTGGCCGGACACGAGTACTACTGCTTTCTTGATGGCTACTCCGGCTATAATCAAATTCCCATCGCCGAAAAAGATCAGGACAAGACCACTTTCACTTGTCCTTTCGGCACGTTTGCATATCGACGCATGCCCTTTGGGTTATGCAATGCGCCCGCTACCTTCCAGCGGTGTATGATGGGAATTTTCTCGGACATGGTGGAAAAATTTCTGGAGATTTTCATGGATGACTTCTCCATCTTCGGCGATTCCTTCAACGAGTGTTTGCTGCATCTTGACGCTGTCCTTACTCGATGTAAGGACAAGAATCTCACTTTGAACTGGGAGAAATGCCACTTCATGGTACGCGAAGGTATTGTCTTAGGACATATCATTTCGCAAAATGGCATAGAGGTTGACAAAGCAAAGATTGAGGTCATTTCCAATCTGCCTCCTCCCCGATGCGTCAGAGATATCCGAGCCTTCCTTGGCCATGCCGGTTTCTATAGACGGTTCATCAAAGACTTTAGCAAGATTGCTAGGCCCTTGACTCTTTTGCTGGCCAAGGATACACCTTTCGACTTCAACTCGAGCTGTGTGACTGCATTCGAGTCACTGAAACGCTCACTCACTTCTGCTCCCGTTCTTTCTTCACCTGACTGGACGCACCCATTCGAGATTATGTGCGATGCATCTGACTTTGCCATTGGTGCTGTCCTCGGACAACACATCAACAAGATGCCGCATGTAATCTATTACGCCAGCCGAACCCTGAACGACGCCCAACTCAATTATACAACAACTAAGAAGGAATTCTTAGCTGTTGTATTTGCTTTAGAAAAGTTCAGGCCCTACCTCATCGGCTCTCCAGTCATTGTCTACACAGACCATTCAGCTCTGCGCCATCTTTTTGCGAAGAAAGATGCAAAATCTCGGTTAATACGTTGGATCCTCTTGCTTCAAGAGTTTGACCTTGTCATTAAGGACAAAAGAGGATGTGAAAACGTAGTTGCCGACCATCTCTCACGACTTCCTTCTTCGTCTTCGCTTCCAATTCCAATTAACGACGTTTTCCCGGATGAACAACTCTTGACAGTATCATGCGAACCCTGGTTCGCAGATATTGTGAACTATTTGGCCACGGGATTACTACCGACCGAATGGTCAAGTCAGGACAGGCTTCGCTTCTTATCCCAAGTAAAACACTTTTACTGGGACGAACCCTACTTGTTCAAGTACTGTCCCGACCAGATTATTCGTCGGTGTGTCCCTGATGAGGAATTCAAGAGTGTGCTGTCCTTTTGCCACGATCAAGCGTGTGGCGGGCATTTTGGGCCCAGAAAGACAGCTGAGAAGATCTTGCAATGTGGTTTCTACTGGCCACAACTCTTCAAAGATGCTCATGACTATTGCAAGACTTGCTCCCGGTGCCAATACATGGGCCGGATATCCCGGAGGAACGAGATGCCGCTCCAACCGATCTTGGTTGTGGAGATTTTCGATGTTTGGGGGATAGATTTCATGGGGCCGTTTCCCAGCTCTTTTGGGAACTTGTACATTCTTCTAGCTGTTGATTACGTCTCTAAATGGGTCGAGGCTGTGCCCAGCCGGACTAACGACAACAAGGTTGTCGTTAGGTTCCTTAAAGAAAACATTTTCTCACGGTTTGGGCACCCCCGAGCGATCATTAGCGACAATGGAAGTCATTTCTGCAATAAAACTATCGAAGGTTTGATGCGGAAATACTCCATTAATCATAAGCTCTCTACGCCCTACCACCCCCAAACCTGCGGGCAGGCCGAAGTTTCAAATCGGCAAATCAAGCAGATACTGGAGAAGACGGTTTCCAAGAACCGTAAGGATTGGTCGCTGAAACTCACTGATGCCCTTTGGGCATTTAGAACCGCTTATAAGACCGACCTTGGCATGTCTCCCTATCGGCTTGTGTACGGAAAAGCCTGCCACCTTCCTGTCGAAATAGAGCATCGCGCATTTTGGGCGATAAAGGAGCTGAATCTATCTCTCGAGGATGCGGGCAGCCATCGGAAGCTGCAGTTGAACGAACTGAACGAGCTTAGGGATGAGGCTTACGATAACGCGGTTGTCGTTAAGAATCGAACGAAGGTGTTTCACGATAAACACCTTTTGCGCAAAACCTTCGTACCTGGTCAGCAGGTACTGCTTTACGACACCCGACTTCACTTCCATCCAGGAAAGCTCAGATCTCGCTGGAAAGGGCCGTATTTTGTGCAGAATGTGTATCCGCAGGGCGCCGTGGATTTGGAAAATCCAAAGGACGGTTCACTTTTCAAAGTAAATGGACACCGATGCAAACCGTACCTTAGCGCCGAACCAACAGAGGCGCTCCTGTTCCTACAGGAGCCGGTTTACCCTGAATGATCTTCCTCTGCCTACCTCCAAACTTCGGTTATCCAGCCAAGAATAGTGGGCACTGTTCCAAATAAGTTTGGGGGTATGTACAAACCATTTTGTATATATTTGTGTATATTCTTTTTCTTTTCTTTAAAAACAAAAACAAATAAAAATTTGTGTATCGCTAACCGACAATTTTGACTCTTCAAATGATCTCTTCATGCAACGACAGTGAGGACACTGTCCAATTCAAGTTTGGGGGTACACTCGGTACGCATTTCTTACCTTCGCATTCATATGTATATTTTGCATCTGCATATTAAAATCCATAAAATCCATAAAAATTTGAAAATTTTCTAAAAATATAAAAAAAATTTGTCAAGTTAGCTTGTGGAAGAACTCTGATTCAACATTCGACGGTTTTTGTTTGAAAAAATAGGAATAACTAAATCTTATGTTTGGATTTTGAAAACCTGAAAGATAACTCTCCTTTGAAGTTAACTATAGCTGATATACGTCTTTACATCACACTACACGTGTTGTGAATTTTTGGGAATTAGATGACAAGTCTTTTATGTTGAAAAAACTTTTAAACAGATAAATGATTTTCTGAGGATCAAATAGGTTTGTTCTGAAATAAGTAATGTCAAGAATAGTTTATGAAGTAAAGCGAATATGAAGGAATGTTATTGATGCCGTAATTGGAGCTAAGTCTGAAAAATAACCCATCTGAAACTTGATTGGAATGATTACACACCAAACTCACTAAACAAGTCTTTTATCCAAAAAAAAAAAAATATAACTGCCGGTTATATCTCCGTTCGTATTAAATCATCTGATTTTCACGCCAAACTGTCTTTTGTTTTTGGACCTAGGTAACTTGAGTAATTAAGTCCGCTGGGGTGTTTCTACACCTAATGCCGTAAAACCAACTGGTTTGGGTGCATTGGCCCAAAGCTCGCTAAGAAGCCTAGAAAGTCCAGGTTAAAACAAAGTCAAGCAAGTGTTCTCTCCGAGTTAAAATTCCTAACGGTTCTTTGTGTGAGAATAATCTTGATAAAAGACAGGCTTTTATAAAAATTTTAGCGGAGATATGAAGGTTTTATTCTATGATAAAGACTATTACACGTTCACAGAGGTGTGTATGAAATGAAAACAAGAAAAAGGTGGAGTGAAAAATACGACTTAGTTTCCTGTTAAGGAAGATAGAAATTCTGAAGTTGAAACCTTACTGGAAAACGAAACATGAAAAATGCTTAACTCTTTATAAAACTTATGTGATCCTTTTAAAATTGTTATCTGGGCTTTATTGTGCGACATGATGACTTTAATCGATCCTTCTGGAACTTAACGACACTATTTGCACTGCACGTAAAGACATATAAATTCTATAGTTAAATAAGAAGCGAGGTGTGAAAAATAAAGGTTCGATGGTCTAGACTTAGGATTATAGAATTGTTATTTTCTAAAACAAAACTTTAGGGTTTGAATCTTAGTTATTTTACAAAACCAACTTGACCGGATTTTGTGGGTAGTATCCGCTGAAAACCCTCAGGAGACAACACTCCTCCTACTAGGGACACCTAGAGGTTTAACGGCTTGTTGCACATGCTCAGTGCAATCGCGTTCCCTGCGAAAGTGAGGTTAGGAAATTTTTTGTGAATAAATGGGCTTTGCTCGGGACGGGCAAATGATAAGTTTAGGGGTATTTGTTCATATCAGATTTTTGCATTTTCATACCGCCCAATTTTTATCACATTGCATATCCGTAGATACTCTTGAGCCGTGTTTGCTAGTCAATTGCAGGATACAGGTTCTCGGTTCTAAAACGGTGAAATTCATGGAAAACACGACAATATCCGGGTTCCTGCCAACCACAGATAAAACACGGTCTCCGCTCTTCATCCGTATGTTGCCAGATACCAGTTTAGGAAGACAAAATGTCAAATCAATGTCACTCTCATGCACAAGGCTCAATGGTAGCACAAGATCCAAGAGATCTACGCGGAGCTCGAGGCAATCATACCAAATCTTGACAAAAAGTCCACCTTTCCCTCAACAGAAATTCTGGAAAAATCGTGGAGCCAAATTCAGAAAATACATATACCAGAATAAAGGGGACATTAAACCAGGAAAGCCCAAAAAAGAAGAAGCCCCAACTCCTCCAAAGTGCCGCGGATCCGCGGCCAAAGGGGGGTCTAGGCCGCGGATTCGCGGCCGTTCTGGCGCCGCTTGTACAGTGTTTTTGGGGGCATTTTAGTCTTTTCATTTTAGTTCTGGTGGTTGCCCTAGGTTTTCATTTTTTGGCCTATAAATAGCCCAGAACTTTGTGAAGGAAAGGGTCCATTCTTGTATTTTCTTTTTGCTAGGTTTTAGATTACATGTTCTTCTTCTTCTCATCTCTTCTCCATTAAACTTGAGTGAGCTTTGTGAGTGAAGAATGGTGAATAAAGAAGATCATTTTATTATCATGCTTGTCTTACTTTTGCTATAATTGTTGTAACTTTAATTCGTTAAGTAGTTGTTGTTATTTTCTTGTTGTTTCTTTTTTCTCTCTTTTTCTTTATCCTTACATACGACAATGATGCTTACGCTCGATCCTCGCCAAGGTGAGGTCGCAAATAGCTAGTCGTATTCTTCTAATCTCTTCCTTTCTATCTTCCTCTTTTGTTTTGTTTTATTTTTCCGTATCATGATGTGTGAGTAGTTCATACTTGTTAGGGTAGGATAAGGGAAGTTTGAGAGAAGGAAATCTCTCTCACTCTTTTCTTGCCCAACAGCTTAAATCGACTCCCGTTAATTGAACCACAATCCGCTCCTTACGGCACCCTATCCTACATGATAGTGGTGATTCCGTAGTGAGACCGGTTGTGGTTGAATTAACCGGAGGTTATGGCTAAGAGCCAAGAACGGACGGACAAGCACCATAAGGAAGACTTATGCGTTGGAAAGCCTAGCTTATACTCGCAAAGTCCTTCCTAGTCGTGCTAATCCCCGTTGTTGCCGATTACCGTAACACCGATATTAAGAGGGGCAACGAAAGATGTGGAGACTCCTAACTCAAACTAACCTAATCCTAACCTTAACAAGCTCTCTTTAAATATCAACTCAACAATTAGATAATCACAACAAAATCTGAACTCTCGGACTTAACTCGTTAAAACACATTGAAAAAGACTCCCATCTCCCTGCGGACGACCCGTACTCAACCGGCTAGCTACAAGCGAAACCGTCTTGATTGCGGTATTTAAACTAGAACTTGAACACGCACTTACGCTAACAATCAGTAATTCATTGCAGGATCTGAGAAATAGTAGAGTACTGGGGGCAGGTAATATGACTCTCCGGATGGGTAATGGAATGCATGTAGATGCTGTTGCAATAGGGGAGTATCACCTAGGGTTGACTAGTGGGCACATTTTTGTGTTGTACAGCTGTTTTTGTATTCCCAGTATGCTATGTAATATTATATCAGTATCTTTGTTGTCTAATAAAGGATATAATTTTGCACCTGAAAGTAATGTCATGAACATTCTCCTAAATCAAGAACTGATTGGGTATGGCACACTGGAAAACGGCATATACATACTTAATCAACCTCGAATTTTCAATATTCAAAACACACTTAAAAGAAAGGCTCAAGATTCAAATCAAGCCTTCTTATGGCATTGTAGACTTGGTCATATAAACGAAACAAGGTTGACTAAGTTACATAAAGATGGATATCTAGATCCGTTTGAATATTCATCATATGCAACTTGTCAATCATTTATCAAAGGAAAAATGACCAAATCTCCATTCTCCGGACACGGAGCAAGAGCTATTGAACTCTTGGGACTTGTACACAGTGATGTATGTGGTCCAATGTCTACACATGCGTGAAGCGGTCACTCCTACTTCATCACTTTTGCTGATGACTTCTCTAGGTATGGACATGTGTTCTTAATGAAATATAAATCAGAGGCCTTTAAGAAGTTTAAGGAGTATAAAAACGAAGTAGAGAAACAAACTGGTAAAAGCATCAAGACACTTCGATCTGATCGAGGTGGAGAATACTTAAGTATCAGTTTCCTTCAATGCTTAAAAGAGAATGGAATTCTCTCTCAGCATACTCTGCCTTATACACCTCAGCATAATGGTGTATCAAAAAGAAGGAATCGCACACTATTAGATATGGTGCGTTCAATGATGAGTAGTGCTGAGTTGCCACTTTCCTTCTGGGGATTTGCTCTAGAATCAGCAGCGTACTTATTGAATAGAGTTCTAACTAAGTCTGTGCCTACCACTCCATATGAAATGTGGAGCGGGAAGAGACCATATCTCAAGTATATCAAGATATGGGGGTGTCCGGCATATGTTAAAAAGCATAAACCGGACAAGCTCGAGGCACGATCGGTTTTGTGCAAGTTTGTAGGATACCCCAAACATTCAAGGGGGTACATGGTCTACCACACTGAAGAACAAAAGGTGTTTGTCGCTAGCCACATTGTCTTCTTAGAAAGCGAATTTCTTGCAAAAGAAATTAGTGGGAGCGCGGTAGACCTGGAAGAAATTCCAGAACCTCAAACTGCTACCGAGGACTTAGAAGAACCTCAGATTTCAATAGAACATGACGAACCAACGCCACTCCGTAGATCTAGTAGGTTTTCTCATCCTCCAGAGAGATACTATGGTTTTCTTCTTTATGGGGATTGAGAGGATTGCATCATCGATGATGATGAGCCTACTAGTTTTCAGCAGGCTATCACGAGTAATGACTCGATGAAATGGCTGGATGCTATGAGATCCGAAATGGAGTCCATGTACACCAATAAAGTATGGACTTTAGAAGTTGCTCCTCCCGGGGTAAAACCAGTTGGATGCAAATGGATCTTCAAAAAGAAGATTGGTGCACTTGGACAAGTGGAAACCTATAAAGCTAGACCCGTTGAAAAAGGTTTTCGTCAAAGACCAGGATTGGGCTATGATGAAACCTTTTCACCTATAGCTATGCTTAAATCCATTTGGATCCTGCTTGCCATTGCTGCCTTCCATGACTATGAAATCTGGCAGATGGACGTAAAAACAGCTTTTCTAAATTGACATTTAGAAGAGAGTGTTTACATGGATCAACCAGAAGGTTTCTTAGACAGTGGGAGCAGCGGAAGAGTGTGCATGTTGCTTAAATCCATTTATGGATTAAAGCAAGCATCACGAAGTTGGAACATCTGCTTTGATGAGACAGTCAAAGAGTTTGATTTTATCAAAAATGTATATGAACCATGTATTTATAGGAAGATTGTAGAAGGAGCAGTAGTCTTCCTCATTTTGTACGTCGACGACATACTACTGATAGGGAATGATGTCCCTTTGCTACAATCAGTAAAGCTCTTCTTGTCACAGAATTTCTCTATGAAAGACTTGGGTGATGCAACCTACATTTTGGGCATAAAGATCTATCGTGATAGATCTAATAGAATGTTGGGACTTTCACAGTCTAGGTATATTGACACTATAGTAAAGAGGTTTAGTATGGAAGATTCCAAGCGCGGTAACATGCCCGCTTGTCACGGGATCACCCTCTCCAAAGAGATGTCTCCAAAGACTGATGAAGAGAGGGATCGCATGAGCATTTTACCCTACGCTTCGACGGTAAGATCTATAATGTATGCGATGTTATGTACAAGACCGGATGTAGCTTACGCACTTGGTGTGGTAAGCAGGTATCAGTCTGACCCAGGAGAGAAACATTGGATAGCGGTAAAGAACATTCTCAAGTACCTGAGAAGGACTAAGGAGATGTTCTTGATTTACGGTAATGGGGACCTCCAGGTAGAGGCTTTTATCGACTCCGGCTTCCAAAGTGACAAAGATGATTCTAAATCCATTTCAGGTTTTGTGTTTACCCTCAATGGAGGGGCGGTATTTTGGAAGAGTTCCAAACAGGATACCGTCGCAGACTCAACTATGGAGGCTGAGTATATAGCTGCTAGTGAAGCCGCAAAAGAGGCTGTCTGAATGAGGAAGTTCATTTCTGAACTTCAGGTGGTTCCGTCCATTGCCAATCCAATACCTTTGTATTGTGATAACAATAGGGCCGTAGCATTGGCGAAGGAACCGAGGTCCCATCAGAAATCCAGGCATATCTTAAGGCGGTTTCACCTGATCAGGGAGATCGTTGATCGTCGGGAGATCGAGGTACGGAGAGTGGATACAAAAGACAACACGGCAGATCCATTCATAAAGGCCATCCCTCAGGTTCAGTTCGAGAGGCTGTTTGAGATATTGGGCATGCGGTACTCCAGCAACTGGATATAGTGAAGACAGTGGGTACTCATTGCGCCAATTATAGGCCTTAGTGCAAGTGGGAGATTGTTGGATATATATGCCCTAGAGGCCTTCATGTATAGGATACTGGGGATATGTATGTACATGACAATCTTGCTTAATATAATAGTACGCTATTTGGTTTGTCTTTATCTTAACATTTGATATATTTTGGGTAGTATTCATATATATATACAAGTTGATAAAGCCCTTAGGATGTTTGCCTGACTACCGGCGTTGTGATGGCAGTCATACTAGTGGGAGCTGGATAGTCAATAGGCACATCCTTAGATGTCCCTGTTCGCAGGAGTATCGAGACTGGGCATCGATACTCCGGAGTAGACTGGTGTATACATATCTAGACCCTGAGGAGGGGCGATGGATTGGTCCCGCAGCCATTGGTGGAGTGCACCTAAGATTGTATACAGATGCTCCTTGGGTGTGAGTACACCGGACAGGACTCGCTGAGAAATGACTGGATGGTATTTATAACTAACGTCAGATAGCAGTTCTCAGGTGACATGTGTGCAGATAGTCCGTTGACTTAAAGTCGTCATTTGTCTCGTGTGAGTTCCCACTGTGCTTTGATTACTACCCTACCACGGTTCAAAGGAATCGTGCAAACAGGTTTTAGTTGGGCACAGTCCCGAGCCACGTGGAGGCAGTGAGTGACTGTTAGGGATTCGTCTCTCCCGGTATAGGGAGTTGATATCGCACAGTGATCGGTTGGTCATTACCATAAGTCCCTGGCCAGGGTTGATTGAGAATTACTGATAGATTGATCAGTAGATTCTTGGATGGTGATAGAGCCATACCTACACGACTTGTACGGTTATTAGGGGTCTGACGTTTACTACCTCCCTAGACCATACATGCGATACTCTTAGACGAACAGACTGGACTGCACGGATATTGTCACGCACAGGCTCAGTAGGAGTTCGGATGGGTATCCTCACCGGCCTTCTTATCGACATCTACCTGGGGACCGTTACGTACAGCTAGTGCCGCTTGCGGTCTGTGGTTAAACCCACTGCCAGCGTAGTAGACGAGTCTTTAGAGTCCCACATAGAGTTTTCCCAACTCCAGGCGAAATGATATAGAGGTCGTACGGTTTTACGACAGGGGTTCGGACGAATACGTGTTTAAACGCACGTACGACATTCGGACAGTTTTTACTAGACGGCTTTGGTTTAAGCCAGATTCTAGTATCAGGTTATTGGATTTATACAGTCTAAAGTTTTTCCGTGTTTTCACGGATGCAAGGGGCGTTCTCGTAATTTTCCGGGAAGCTTCTAGATGGATGGTGACTAAGGAGGTTAAGGTGGCATTTTCATTAAATGCAAATTGTGACTCATTTGTGTGATTCACTATGTCATTAATACATAATTTATTGCTTAATGACTCACATAGTGAATCACTCATATTGAATTAATGAAGCATGGTGAATAATCATTTATATTCATTTATTTGATAATTCATTATGTTTCATATATTCAAGTGAGATGCTTTTTCATTCTCATTATCATCTCCACCTTCTCTCTCCTCAAGTGCACTCCTTCTTCAAACCCTAATCCTACCACTCATGAGTTGAGACCAAGGATTAGGATAGACTAAACACTCCATAACCTAACTCTACATCATCTTAGTTACTTTCATTAGCAACTAGAGAAACTTAGTTACCTCAAGTCTTGAGGCGTAGCTTGGATTAGGGTACTCGGGTGGATCATCTATTACGGAAAGGAGGCCGAGGAGGACGTAGAGATCACAAAGACGAAGGACTAGAATCATTAGGTATAATCTCTTTACATATTAGCTAAAAACTCTATGGTTGTTGTTAATTATCGTTTAGAAAATATCTTCGGTTAGTCGATGTTTATATACAAAACAAGATCGTTTTTCATATTTCCGCCTCCCCGCAACTCTTGGGGTGTTGCACATCGACTTAGATTGGTTGGGTACAGTCACGAGCCACATGGAGGCAGTGAGATATTGTTGGGGATTCGTCTCTCCCGGTATTGGGAGTTGATATCGCACAGTGATCGATTGGTCAGGACCATAAGACCTTAGCCAAGGCAGTTGGGATTTACTGATAGGTTGATCAGTAGTTTCCCGGATTGGTCCTGAGCCACATCAGCACGACTTATCGGGTTATTAGGGTCTGACGTTTACCACCCCCTTAACCTGATATGCGATACTCTTTGACGAAGAGACCAAACTGTACGGATACTGTCACGGATAGGCTCAGTAGGAGTTCGGACGAGTTTGCTCGTCGGCCTTCCATTTCGACAGGTACCTGGGTAGCCGTTACGTACAGCTAGTGCCGCTGACATGCTTGTGGTTAAATCCACTACCAGCGTACTGTTGAGTCTTTAGAGTCCCACACAGAGGGTTTCCCTGCTTCGGGCGAAACGATGTAGAGGCCGTATGGTTTTACGGCAGGGTTCGATCACATACGTACACTTGTGCACGTATGATGTTCGGGCGGATAATAATAGCGGGCTTTGGTTTAAGCCAGATCCTAATATTAGATTAATGGATTATTTAGTCTCTGGGTATTCATATTTTTCTAAATACGGATACGAGTATGTATATACGGACGGGGAGTATTCTTGTAATTTTGGCTAGAGTGCTTCTAGAAGTTGACACCTCATTTCTTATTTATTCTTTTTGATTAAATGATGAAATGAGGTGGAGGATGAGTTGTTCATTTAAATTAAATGAAGCATGACCACTAGATGACTCACTTAGTGAATCATATGATAACTATTGAAGCATTCTTGATTTTATATTATTCTATGCTTCATAATTATCTAGGGTTGCCATTTTTCATTTCATAATATCTCACACACTCTCTCTCCTCCAAGCTCTCATCTTCTTTCTCTTACCCTAAAGTGTCTCATGAGTTGAGAATCCAAGGGTCTAAGAGACTAACTAATCCCTAATCACTCTCTACATCACCTTAACAACCTAGAGTAGCACACTAGGTTCTTTAGTTACCTCATATTAGAGGTAAGAGCTCTTAGTTGGTACTCTCGGATGGATCATCATTGATGCGAGGAGGCCGAAGTTCAAGCTTGATCATGGACACTACAAGAAGCATACTAAAGGAGTGGAGTGAAGACTCGAAGAACTTGAGCCTCTTGGTATGAACTCTTCTCATAGTAAATAGCTTCTTAATTTTCTAGTTAAGGTTTATGGTTAAGATACGGGTTTAGTGTTATTCTAGTGCCAAGTTTCTAATCGTAGTAAAATTTTTGTTCCGCATTTGTCCATGGGAGATGGTCGGGGCGCTAGCATAACCCTTCACTTATCACTCTGGAAGCACGAATTGGTAAAGGACTCCCACTGGAGTTCACCATTACCAAACACCAAGAACATTTCTTTAGTGCTTGTCAAGTACTGAAGAATGTCCTTCGCAGTTGTCCAGTGATTCTCCCAAGATCCGATTGATTCTTGATCACTACACCTAGTGAGTTAGCTACATCTGGTTTGGTACATAACATCGTATACATGATAGAGCCTAGTGCTGAAGCATAGGGTATCCCTTGTACGCGAGCTCTCTCCAAATCTGTCTTGGAAGACATCTTTTTAGAGAGGGTGATTCCTGAGTAAGTGGGCGAACCACCACACTTAGAATTTTCCATACTAAACCCCTTTAGTATGGTGTTAATGTTCCTGGATTTAGGACACTCCCAACATCCACTTAGATCTATCATTATAGATCATAATCCATAAGATGTAGTAGGTATAATCCAGATTTACATCAAGAATCCTTATGATAAGAGGAGCTTGACCGAGTGTAGCATAGGAAACCATTTCCTATCAAGAGTATGTCATCTACGTACAATACGTGGAAGACAACCTTACTCTCTACAACCTTCTTGTATATACTAGGTTCATCTACTTTTTTGATGAAATCAAACTCTTTAACTGCCACATCAAAACAGATGTTCCAACTCCGCGATGCGTGCTTTAATCCTGATGGACTTAAGCATAGCCACTGGAGAAAAAAGGTTTCATCATAATCTAAACCTGGTTATTGACGAAAACCTTTTACTTCAAGTCTAGCTTCGAAAGTCTCAACTTTTCCATTTACACCAAGAATCTTCTCAAGATCCATTTGCTCCCAATAGGTTTTACCCCTTCAGGTGCAATATTCAAAGTCATATTTTGTTGGTGTACATGGATTCCATCTCTGATTGCATAGCATCCAGCCAATTTACAGAGTCCCTACTCATGATGGTCTGCCTGAACCTGGTTGGGTCATCATCTACCATGATGCAATCCTCGCTCCCACCGTCACCGAGGAAACCTTAGTATCTCTCAGGTGGATGAGGAACCCTACCAGATTCGTGGAGAGGCTGAGGTTCGTTAGAGACTATTGAATCCTTTGGTTTCACCAAATCATCAGCTGTTAGTTTGTCCAGCTGGAACTCCTTCCAATTCTACTTCATGACCACTAGTTTCTTCACAAGAAATTCCTTTTCTAAAAAGGTGGCATGCTGAGAAACAAAACACCTTTTGCTCCTCAGTGTGGTAGAAGATATTCCCTCGCAAATGTTTAGGATATCCAACAAACTTACAGAACTGACCTTGCCTCGAGTTTGTCCGGATTTTGTTTTTCAACATAAGCTGGACAACCCCATATCTTAACTCATTTAAGATATGGTCTCTTCCCATTCCATATCTCATATGGAGTGGTAGGCACTGATTTGTATGGAACCCCATTCAATAGGTATGCAACTTCTCAAGTGCATAACTCCTAAAAAGGAAAATAGGCAACTCAGCAATTCTCATCATAGAGCGCGTCGTATCTCATAGGGTGCGATAGCTCCGCCCCGATACACCGTTGTGTTGTGGTGTACTCGAAGGAGTAAGCTGAGAGAGAATCACTTTCTCCTTTTGATAATTCGAGAACTCCATGCAAAAGTATTCCCTTCTTCGATCTCATCGAAGGACTTTAATACTTCTACCCGTCTGGTTCTTAACTTCAAGCTTATATTCCTTGAATTTCTCAAAAGTTTCTGATTCGTGTTTCAACAGGAACACATGTCCGAATCTTGAGAGATCGTCGATGAATGTAATGAAGTACAAAGAACCAACCTTGTCATTTGTAGACATAGGACCATATACATCATCATGTATCCGTCCCAAGAGTTCAATAACTCTTTCTCTGTTTCCAGTAAACGGAGTATTGGTCATTTTACCTTTGAGAGAAGACTGGAAAGTATCATAAGATGAAAATTTGAACAGATTCTAATATTCATCCTTATGTAACTTAGCTAGTCGTATCGCATTGATATGACCTAGTCTAAAATGCTACAAGAAGGATTCATTCATTTCTAAACTACTCCTCTTGTGTGTGTTTTATATACTTTGAACTGTAGTTTGATTTAGAATGTATATGCCATTATAAAACGTACCTGATCCAGTCAACTCTTGATTCAGGAAAATGTTCACAACATCATCCTGTAATACAAAATTATATATTTCTTTAACATAATAAAGAAGCCAATGTAATGTTGTATATCAGGTTCGGTATCTAATAACATTTGTTCAGAATCAATGTATTTACCACGTAGTAATACAAGGTGATATTTGCCAACTGATTTGGCTGCAACAATTGCACCATTCTCTAACACTTAGAGACATATCACCCAATCCCAGTTCTCTACCTTTCTGTAGCCCATGTAACAGATTACATATGTGGGATCCCGATCCGGTATCTCATACCTAGGATGTAAAGAATTCTGAGAAACAGTTCTTGGTAACGGACACACCCGAAGAATATGCATCAACATGCTCTTTCCTCGATTGGGTGAAATGGGAGTCCTAGTATTCCCCTATTTCCTGCTCGGACTTATAAAAATTATAAGATAGAGTGAAACAAACATTCCCCAGCTCAGAATAATAAGCAGGTTCGGTCAATACATCCATATTATTATCTTGATTAAGGTATGTTACGGTCGTTACCAGGAGAGAGAGAGAAAGTGAGAGAAGAAAATGTTAGATATAGTGCCCTCAAAGTCAATTATTGGATTGCAGGCACGTGACTGCAATGATTGAGGGAGGACCTATACCGGTAGGACAGTCTTACTCGAGATGATAGTAAGCTATCTGGTTTATCTTTATCATCGTGTACTGATTTAGGTGACATGATATGAATCACTATTGCACGTTGATAGAGCCCATAGGATTCTTGCTTGACTACCAACAGTATGATGGCGATCATATACGTTGTTGGAGATAGTGCCCTCAAAGTCAATTATTGGATCGCAGGTACGTGATTGTAATGATTGAGGCATGACCTATACCGATATGACAGTCTTGCTCGAGATGATAGTATGCTATCTGGTTTGACTTTATCATCGTATACATGCTTTAGTTCACTATTGCATGATGATAGAGCCCATAAGATTCTTGCTTGACTACCAGCAGTATGATGGCGATCATATACGTGGGACCTGGGGTCTGTAAGCACATCCTTAAAGTGTCCCTAGTCGTGGGAGTTCGAGACAGGGTATCGATACTCCAGAGTAGACTAGTGTATACAGTCGAGACCCCGACGAGGGGCAATGGCCGGTCTCACAAGCCATTGGTGTCAGTTAATTCACCTAAGATGTATACAGGTGCTCATTAGGTTATGAGTACACCGGACAGGACTCGCAGGGAACCTGCTGGTTGGTATTATACCTAGCGTCAGATAGCAGTTCCCTGGTGACATGTGTACAGGTTAGTTCATCGACCTGAGGTTCTCATTTATCTCGTGTGAGTTCCCACTGTGCTTTGATTTCTACCCTACCACGGCTCAAAGGAGTCGTGCAAACAGGTCTTTTTTGGGTACAGTCCCGAGCCATATGGAGGCAAGTGAGCGGATCGGCAGGGGATTCATCTCTCCCGGTATTAGGGGTGAGATCGCGCTGTGTCTAGGAGAACCATTACACATAGCCCTCGGCCGAGGCAGGAGATTTACTGGTAGGTACTCCGGTAGTATCTCAGGGTGTTCTGGGCCATTGTCAGACACGACTTATACTGCTATTAGGGGTCTGACGTTACCAACCCCTAGGCCGATATCCGATACTCATAGACGAACGGACCGGACTGTATGTATATTGTCACTGTTAGGTGCAGTAGGGTTTATGGATGAGTTCGCTCGTCAGCTTCCCTTCTAATCAATACATAGGCAAACCGTTACGTACAGCCAGTACCTCTGATGTGCTAGTGGTTATACTCAGTGCCAGTGTGTTAATGAGTCATTAGAGTCCCCCACAGACACTTTCCCAAGTTCGGGCGAAATGTTGTAGAGGCCGTATGGTTTTATGGCAAGGTTCGGAAAATGCACGTGCGTTTTCGCACGTGTCATATTTCGGGCAGATAATACTGGTCGGCTTTGGTTTAAGCCGGATCCGAGTATTATACTGTGTAGATATAATATCTTTATCTCCGTTGCATTTGTATTCGGTCGTAATACAAATGCGGGTATGTTTATACTGATACGGGGTTATCCTGAAATTCGTTTCAGGATCACTTTTGGAAGTTGCCAGTTTCCAGTTTTCTATCGGCCGTATTTAACATTCGGTTAAATGCGGATTTATCTTTTCTCTTTGAGGGTGAGTCATGAGGTGAGTCATAGTTCTAGAAGCTTCTAGATTGATGACAAGGATTGTGACTCATTCATTTGCATTAATTAGGTGGTGACTAGGTTTAGATGAGTCATCCTTTGTATTAATGCATTTTTGTTTGTGCTAAGATATTTCTTCATGATAAGCCTTGCTTACACTCACCTCCTCCTCTATATATGGCCAGCCCCTCTCTTGAAACAGGGATGGTTGTTCATTTGGGAAAAGATTAGGGTTTTGGCTTCATGGAAATTTCATATATTCATTTCACATTTCCACCCGATCCAAAAGGCAACTTCATTAACCGTTCGTCCATAACTTTGGACGTAACGAGACAAAGTGTTCTACTCATTCTCTACATCAATCTTGGTCATCTCTTTTAGCAAACTTGATGATCGAGTTGCCTCGGTTCAGAGGCGGGAGCCCGTTTAAAGATCCGTCGACGTGGTGCCACCTGGACGACAAGACTGGAGATTCAGGAGATCGGAGCAGCCGCAACAAAGCGTGGGATGATGGTTGAAGACCGAAGGACTCGGATCGTTCGTTATAACTTTTCTACCCACTTTGTAGTTTGTTAGTTTAGCTTTAATGGAAGATCCGGGTTATAGTACGCGATAGCGCCAGTTGTAAAAAGTTTTTGTTCCGCATTTGGCGTTTGTTAGACGGCCGGAGCGCTACCGTGGACTTACAGTGGTATCAGAGCCTCACCATTAAGCTATACTAACTTGTGCCAACACGTTTAAAACATTGATCGAACGGAATTTCGAAAATCACATTTTTCAGCACTAAAGTTTCTGTCGATTTTTAAAAGGGTCTGAAAATTATTTTGAGCATCACAGAAAGACAAGCAGGCTTTTTAAAGAATAACAGAGAAAAACGGTCCACTGAATCGTCCGTACGACCGCGAAACCGCGGCCGTCTTGGCGTTTCAGTCGGTCAATTTTCTATTGTTGGTTCTTTGTTGGAAATTGTGGTTTTTGGTTTTGTTCTTTTGGGCCCAGATTTTGTTACTGTACAGCAGATGTACGTGGGGCCCACTTCGGGAAATTTTGTCGATCGAAATTTTAAACTTATTAGTATGCAGTATTTACAATATATCTCCTACCGGAAATGTCATTCGAGAGGTAAACCACGTCTAATTGCTATAGTTCTTTTAGACGGGTTTGCGAACGTGACATTCGCGTTGATGTTCTGTGTTGTGCTGTGATGTTGCGGATTTTTCGTGGTGGATAGCAAGGTGCAACGATAGTGCAGTTTGGATTTATTTGTACATTTGATATTGCGGGGCGAGCGTCCAACATGTGGACTACCGTCACTGCCTGTTGTATAATATTCTTTTGGGGTACGACCGGGTTGAGGTCGATGTACCCGCTGTACATATTTTTATCTTTGTACTAGGTTTACCCCGCGACGAAGTGTACGGATAGCCGGGTTCTGGAGGGCAACGGGTCCGTATCTCTTGGCTTTGAGAGGCAAAAGGACCTCACTCTAGAATTGGCAGACTATTCGCCGCACTCGTAGGGGGTACAGGTTGACCCAAGGAGGGGTGCTCAATTTACCGGATTCCGTGAAGTGCCGGGTGTTCCATTCACTATGTTGTGGGGAATACCTCGCTTCAGGTTTTGGAGGGTAACTTGCCGCACCTGTAGGGGTCTAGGTTTCATTGCACAGGCTATCCAAACGACCAGGGGAACGTCGGGTTTCAGCAGCGGCTCTGTGAAACCCGGGGATCCCAGTTTATCTGTATTGTTCTGTGATGCTTATTACTTTTCTGTAATGTTGCATATTATCACGCCTGGAGCGATTATTGTATATTGGTATATATATTATTAGATGTTGTATATGTTTTACATCCGCGCTAGTCCAGCCCCCGCTCTGTCGTTAGTTAAGTAACCTAACGGGTGATGACGGGACCGAGAGGCGAATGCGGATGGCATATACGTACATTTTATTTTTCGTTCTTTTCTGGTGTGATTGATTGATGGGACTGCATTGATTCTTATCAAATGCAAGGATAAAAACAAACCTATATTTGATGTCGTTGGAAATTTTTTTAAAAGGTGTTATTACAAAGATGTTTACTTTTGTTTTGCATAGCGATATTCAGTTAGAATATCTTGCACCTCATTCGACGAGGCAAGGGCAGATATCCCTTCACCGGGAGTGACCCCTTGGACAGAAGTTTACGTCAGGGTAATAACTTCAATATAGTCGATTACAAGTTGCTTTGCATCGCGGTATTCAGTTGGAATATCCTGCACCTCATTCCACGAGGAAAGAGCCGAGATCCCTTCACCGGGAGTGACCTCTTTAGCAAAAGGTTTTCGTCACTATATTTTTATAAAAAGCTATCAGGTTCCTTCAACGAGATCAAGTTCATTACGTTAAAAGTTTTTCGCCAAAAACCAGCCGTAGCCCTCCGTCATTTCTTTGGGTACTCAGTAGTATTCAAGCTATGTATTTTGACCAACGCCAAGGCATAGTGTTTGGTAGCTACTGGGTATTCATCTGTTGCATAGATAGATGAGTTGGTTTGGGACAGTCGTTCTGCCATTTTGGCCAACGTCAAGGGCATGTGCGGGTGGGTTCAAATTAACCTGGACAGTGACGGGTAGAACTTGGCATGCGACTTATGATATTTTGACCAACGCCAAGGTTATAAGAGCATGGGGCAAAAATCACATCGGGAGTTTCTAAAGAAACTGAAACTTGCCAAGTATGCGCATATCTTCTGGAGTGTGATAACTTGAGTGGCTTCCATCAAGTTATCATGCGATGATAGTTGGATCCCGATTCTCACTGATGAGTTAGTTTACTCTTCGGGTGATCCCGACTAATTCTTCTTTCAGGTTTGGAGGAGAATTTGAGATTACAGTGGGAGGTTTCCTGATTAGATAAAGTGATAACCATTCTGATCTAGGTTAGAGTGCACGCAGAGTGTTTCTTTTCTCTCTCTCTTTGGCAGCGACCTTTTGACCGACCCTAGACTATGACTCAGTGACCAAGTTGACCGAACCTTCTTAAAATACTGGCTTTTGGATTGTCTATAGTTGCATAAGTCATTGCCGCTCCTTCTTTTACCCTTTGCATTTCTCAGAACACCCCGTATTACCACGGATATCCACTTCCATTGGATAGATCCATCGTATGGTTATATACGAACTCGAAGGGACTTCTTCGAGGATGGATCCAGGTTCAGGAGAAATTGAATTGGTTTATTCAGTTGTCTTTTATTATCACCTTCTCTCAGGTTGCGAGGGCTCCTTGGTTTAGGAGAGTACACCTATTACGCTTATTGGATAGTCTTCTTCCAAACCATAGGCTGGTGCCGAAAGGTAAGGAATGAAGAAAACCAATTAGCCTAAGTAGGGTGTGCAGAAAGTAATATGTAACGACAAAATAAAAGGATTAGAAAGAGGGCAAAGTAAATTGCGACTGTTATCATTCACGACCAAACTGCGTACTTCATCGCCACTCCTATTTTCACCTTTGTTTTTTCCCTAGTTCAGGAGAAATAGAATAAAGTATTATTCAGTTGTTTTTTTATCATCACCTTCTCTCAAAGTTGCGAGTACTCCTAGGATTAGGAGAGTACACCTATTATGCTTACTGGATAGTCTTCTTCCAAACCATAGGCTGGTGCCGAACGGTAGGGAAGGAAGAAAACCATTTAGCCTAACGATGGTGTACAGAAGGTAATGAATAAAGACAAATAACGGGATTTGGAGAGATGGCAATAAAATATACGGTTAAAGTCATGAATTGGATTATGGAAGAGGCATTACTGGGAATACCAGGATACCCCTACGAAACATTTTCATGTTTCAGTGCATTGTTAAAGGAAAACTGTTTTCCCGATTAGATACTTACTCCAGGGTATGTATTTACCAGGTATGATTCTCACATTTGTATGGTTTTACAGATGATGAGTGGGAGTAAGTTATTGGGAATTAGGTGATTATCCTCATTATATCGGAATTCGTTGAAATTGGTGATATTTGAGGAGATCGCCTGGGTTTTTGCCGGACGGCATGTATTTGGTTTTTGAGTATCCGTTGTTGTGCACCAATTTCAAAATGATATATCTGTACTTTTATTTTTATAACGTAAGATATAACTTTTTGAAATTATGTCCGTGACATTTACTTATATCAGTTGACGATTGGGTAAGGAGTATTGAACAACGGAGTAGTTCTTAACCATAAGTACAGTTTTTCAACCTACGATGCACAGGTTTTGAGTTATTCAAACGCAGCGGACTTATACAGAGTATTGTATGTTGTCCAGTGTCCGTCAGGACAAAGGGGTAGGTCCTCATACTCTGTTCTGTTTACTTGTAACTTCTCTAGTTTTTAGACAAGTGTTTCGTAGAAATACAATGTCTAAGTTTTGAGAAGTTGTGGGTATAAGAATAAGGTAGAGAACCAGATATCGCAAGTATCGGGATTCTTCAAAGAAATCGAAGATGTAGATACTTGTGATTGGTATTCAGATGATAGTAATGGTTTTGAGAAACTTGTTTCTCTTTCAGGTTACTCATAATTGGATGGATTCCTAAGTTGAGTAATGTTGATTAGCCTCTCTCCATTAAGTTGATATGCACTGGAGACAGCTGCATGATTTGAATCTGGTTCCAATTAAATTAGTGCCTCTATTTCTATATTGTATATAGAATGGTTCATATCTTAACGATGCTAAGATACGGGGAGTTGTCCGGCTTATGCTTAAAACCAGACTCTGGATAACTCAAGGCACGTTTCTGTAATGGCAGTTTGTGGGTTGACCCGGGCTTAGTCGAGGGTTAATTTTCTACCATCTGGAAGATCAATAGTGATATTGTTCTTGACTCGCCACAGTTTTAGTAAAATGGATTTTTTCAGAAAACATTAGTGGGAGTATGGTAGAACTGGAAGTGATTCCAGAACCGCAAACGATTACGGAAAATTTAATAGGACCTATATATTGAATCAGGTTTGACATTCCAATATCCATTCCACAGATATGGTGGGTAACCTCAGACACCCGAGAGGTACTCCGGTAGCCTCAAGGACGGTGACAGGGAGGTTCTTGTTTACCCAGACTTGACACTACTGTTGTTCCAGACTATGAGACCCGGCAAGATGATAAGTATAACGTCGTTCTAAACTAGCTTTAGAAGTGTACGTAGATATTATTCTGCCAGAGGGTTGTCGTAGTCAGTGGGAGCAGCGGAAGCATAGTGGGCAAGTAGCTTATGTCTATTTATAGGCTTGAGCAGATATAGCGGAGATAAGATCATCTAATTTTGATGTGACAGTCATGGGTTTGACTTTATCAGATTAGGGGATGGATCTGTTAAGAAGATAGTAGGGTGTGATGTCCTAGTATTTGGATGACATACACAGAGTAGGAAGTAAAATTCTTATACTACGATCGGTTGTACTTTGGTCGTCACACAGTTGTTTCTCCACAAAGGACATGGATATAATATCTGACATTCTGGTTACTAGATCTATGGTTTTAGATCTAGTATTGGGTAGTTTCCTAATCAGGGTACTTTGACAATGTTCTAATAGTATTTTAGAATAGATGACTCCTGGCATGGTGGTGTACCTGCAGGTGATGGAGTCACCCTCTCTAAAAGGTGTCTTAGAGACTGAAGGAGAGAGGGATGTGCATGATTGGAAGATCGCTTGCTTAGGCAATTGAGTCAATCATGAGATGTCAAGTACCACACCAGATGTTGTTTTTGCACTTGATGCGATAAGTTCATATTAATCCAATCCTGAAAAAACATAAGGGAGCAGTTTTAGAACATAAGTGCTTGTTCTACGGATTTGATGACAACAGCCTCCTTCGGGAGACGGTTATCATTCCAGGCTTCCAAGGTGACATGAATGACAGAGTGATTGTTAGAGTTATAGTTTTCCCTCTGATGAGAGACAGTATTATGGACAGGTGGTCCAGGAGTATACTGTGGGAGGCATGGTGCTGGATACTGATTAGGTTCAGTTATCGATACAGTCTAAGAAGTTTGGATCTGGAGTTCATTTATGAACTAGGACTCATCAGATATCCAAACATATTCTAAGACAGGTATTACTCGATTCAGGAGATGGCTTTCTCCGCGAACTAGAGATTAAGAGAGACATAGAAAGAAACATCAGGGTGGATCCACTCACTGAGGCTATTTCTCGAACACAAGAGTTTTACAAAATAGCTTTGTGAAACTGATTAGTAGAGGAGTTGGATGTTCGGTATCACACGGGCTGTGTGTATGCGACATCGCAATAATTAGCCTTAAGTGCAAGTGGGAGATTGTTGGAGATGGTGCCCTCAAAGTTAATTATTGGATCGTAGGTACGTGATTGCAATGATTGAGGCATGATCTATACCGATATGACAGTCTTGCTCGAGATGATAGTATGCTATCTGGTTTGACTTTATCATCGTATACATGCTTTAGTTCACTATTGCATGATGATAGAGCCCATAGGATTCTTGCTTGACTACCAGCAGTATGATGGCGATCATATACGTGGGAGCTGGGGTCTGTAAGCACATCCTTAAAGTGTCCCTGGTCGTGGGAGTTTCGAGACAGGGCATCGATACTCCAGAGTAGACTAGTGTATACAGTCGAGACCCCAACGAGGGGCAATGGCCGGTCTCACAAGCCATTGGTGTCAGTTAGTTCACCTAAGATGTATACAGGTGCTCATTAGGTTATGAGTACACCGGACATGACTCACCGGGAACCTGCTAGTTGGTATTATACCTAGCGTCAGATAGCAGTTCCCTGGTGACATGTGTACAGGTTAGTTCATCGACCTGAGGTCATCATTTGTCTCGTGTGGGTTCCTACTGTGCTTTGATTTCTACCCTACCACGGCTTAAAGGAGTCGTGCAAACAGGTCTTTTTTGGGTACAGTCCCGAGCCACATGGAGGCAAGTGAGCGGATCGGCAGGGGATTCGTCTCTCCCGGTATTGGGGGTGAGATCGCGCTGTGTCTAGGAGAGCCATTACACATAGCCCTCGGCCGAGGCAGGAGATTTACTGGTAGGTACTCCAGTAGTATCTCAGGGTGTTCTGGGCCACTCTCTGACACGACTTATACTGCTATTGGCGGTCTGACGTTACCAGCCCCTAGGCCGATATGCGATACTCATTGACGAACGGACCAGACTGTATGTATATTGTCACTGTTAGGCTCAGTAGGGTTTATGGATGAGTTCGCTCGTCAGCTTCCCTTCCAATCAATACATAGGCAAACCATTACGTACAACCAGTACCTCTGACGTGCTAGTGGTTATACCCAGTGCCAGTGTGTTGATGAGTCATTAGAGTCCCCCACAGACACTTTCCCAAGTTCGGGCGAAACGTTGTAGAGGCCGTATGGTTTTATGGTAAGGTTCGGAAAATGCACGTGCGTTTTCGCACGTGTCATATTTCGGGCAGATAATACTGGTCGGCTTTGGTTTAAGCCGGATCCGAGTATTATACTGTGTAGATATAATATCTTTATCTCAGTTGCATTTGTATTCGGTCGTAATACAAATGCGGGTATGTTTATACTGATACGGGGTTATCCTGAAATTCGTTTCAGGATCACTTTTGGAAGTTGCCAGTTTCCAGTTTTCTATCGGCCGTATTTAACATTCGGTTAAATGCGGATTTATCTTTTCTCCTTGAGGGTGAGTCATGAGGTGAGTCATAGTTCTAGAAGCTTCTAGATTGATGACAAGGATTGTGGCTCATTCATTTGCATTAATTAGGTGGTGACTAGGTTTAGATGAGTCATCCTTTGTATTAATGCATTTTTGTTTGTGCTAAGATATTTCTTCATGATAAGCCTTGCTTACACTCACCTCCTCCTCTATATATGGCCAGCCCCTCTCTTGAAACAGGGATGGTTGTTCATTTGGGAAAAGATTAGGGTTTTGGCTTCATGGAAATTTCATATATTCATTTCACATTTCCACCCGATCCAAAAGGCAACTTCATTAACCGTTCGTCCATAGCTTTGGACGTAACGAGACAAAGTGTTCTACTCATTCTCTGCATCAATCTTGGTCATCTCTTTTAGCAAACTTGATGATCGAGTTGCCTCGGTTCAGAGGCGGGAGCCCGTTTAAAGATCCGTCGACGTGGTGCCACCTGGACGACAAGACTGGAGATTCAGGAGATCGGAGCAGCCACAACAAAGCGTGGGATGATGGTTGAAGACCGAAGGACTTGAATCGTTCGGTATAACTCTTCTACCCATTTTGTAGTTTGTTAGTTTAGCTTTAATGGCAGATCCGGGTTATAGTACGCGATAGCGCCAGTTGTAAAAAGTTTTTGTTCCGCATTTGGCGTCTGTTAGACGGCCGGGGCGCTACCGTGGACTTACATACGTGAGAGTTGGGTAGTCTATAAGCACATCCTTAAAAGTGGTCTCTAGTTGCGGGTGTTTCGAGATAGGGCATCGATACTCCAGAGTAGACTAGTGTATACAGTCGAGACCCCGACGAGGGGAGATGGCCGGTCTCACAAGCCATTGGTGTCTGTTGGTTCACCTAAGATGTATACAGGTGCTCATTGGGTTATGAATACACCGGACAAGACTCGCCGGGAATATGCTAGCTGGTTATTAAAACCTGTCGTCAGATAGCAATTCCCAGGTGGCATGTGTACAGGTTAGTCTATCGACCTGAGATCGTCATTTGTCTCGTGTGAGTTCCCACCGTGCTTTGATTGTTACCCTACGACGGCTCAAAGGAGTCGTGCAAATAGGTTCTAGTTGGGTACAGTCCCGAGCCACATGGAGGCAGTGAGCGGATCGGCAGGGGATTCGTCTCTCCCTATGTTGGGAGTGAGATCGTGCTGTGTCTATGAGAGCCATTACATAAAATCCATGGACATGGTAGGCGAGTTTTACTGGTAGGTATTCCATTAGTATCTCAGGTGTTTTGGGCTACACCCCGACACGACTTATACTGCTTTTGGGGGTCTGACGTTTACCAGCTCCCTAGGCCCGATATGCGATACTCATAGACGAATGGTCAGGACTGTACGGATATTGTCACACATAGGCTCAGTAGGGTTCCAGGATGAGTTTGCTCATTGGCTTCCCTTTCACTCATTACATGGGCAGCCGTTACGTACAGCTAGTACCACTGACGGCTTGTGGTTAAACCCATTGCCAGAGTATTGACGAGTCTTTAGAGTCCCCCATAGAACGTTTCCCAGTTCGGGTGAAACGTTGTAGAGGCCGTATGGTTTTATGGCAGGGTTCGAACGTACGCGTGCACTTGTGCACGTATCATGGTTCGGACGGATAATACTAGCGGGCTTTGGTTTAAGCCGGATCCTAGTATTATACTGTGTAGATTTTGTCTCATTGCATTTGTATTCAGTTGGAATACAAATGTAGGTATGTATATACAGTTGCGGAGTTATCCTGTAATTTTTTTACGGGATCGTCTTTTGAAGTTGCCAGTTTGTATCTTCTTTTGGCCAAATTTTCGTTCTATCTTTCTTTGGCTGAAATTTGGTGTGAGGGGTTTATTTGCAAATATGGCATTTTGTAAATGGATGGGTTTTATGTGGTGCCGGGGCTCCAGCAGCTTCACGGAAGTTCTTGAATGAGATTGGCTTCTTTGGTGGATTAAATGTGTTTTGGAATTGCTAGGATTATTGTGGAGATCTTTCCTTGTGGTCACTCTCTTTTCCCCTTGGGCTCACCTCCCTCACTTGGCCGGCCACTACAAATTGGGCAGCCCCCATTTTGTGTGCATGGTTATGATTGATTCATGTGGTTGCAAAAGAAAGAGATTCATTCTTGCAAAAATCATTAGCTCATTTCCTCAAGCTCTTTTCCATTCTCACTCCAAATGGAAACTTCAATTAACCCTTCATCCATTCACTTGGGTGATTTGAGACAGTATTCTACATCATCTCTACATCAACCTTGGACACGTCGGCTAGCAAACTTCGTATCCGAGTTGCCTCGGTTCAGAGGCGGGAGCCCGTATAAAGATTCGTTGATGTGGCGCAGTTTTCGGCGAGGAGGAGATTGTAGATCGAGCGATATCGGGGAGAAAGCTTCGTCGGTGCATCCGCAACATGCTAGTGGCAGAGGTTAAAGACCGAAGGACACGGATCGATCGGTATAATCTCTAAACCCATTTTACAGTATACTAGTTTACGGTTAATGGAACGATCCGGGATTCGGATGCGGTTAGCGCCAGTTCGTAAAAAGTTTTTGTTCCGCATTTGGCCCCGGAAAGATGGTCGGGGCACTGCCGCAACCCAACATGGTATCAGAGCCAAACTATTAACCGTTAACTAGTTGTTTTAGATAGTGTTAAAGTATCAAAACCGGAACAAACCCAAACGACGCCACGGTATCATCAGTTTCTGTTGTTTTTTAAAAGTCCCATAAATTTTTTTTAAACAAGTGAAGAAGACTACTGGGGAGACCACCTGAACACACCCCAAAGACGTACCCAAGACACCGGATTTTGGCCGATCCCTAGCCTGGGATTTCCGGCGTCGCCGGCCCTGTGTAGGCCAATGGTGTTGGTGTTTGGGGTGTGCTCTGGTCTATGGAAAATGGGTTCTGTGGTGTTGTTTATTTGGCCCAATTTGGATATGGTTTTATCAGTATGTTTGGGCTATTCGGGGGTTATTTCGGAGTCAATATTTTCTAACATTGTTTAAAGTTTTGCAGTGCTTTACATTACTATCTGTGACCGTGAATGTCATTTGATCGGTAAAACTTGTCTAATTGCTATAGTTCTTTTAGACGGGTTTTGCGAACGTGACTTTCACGTTGATGTTCTGTGTTGTGCTGTGATGTCGCGGATTTGTCGTGGTGGATAGCTCCTGTGCAATGGTAGTGCAGTTTTGATATTTGTACATTTGATATCGGGGCGAGCGTCCGACATGTGGACTGCCGTCACTTCCTGTTTGTATATTCTTTTGGGGCATGACTGGGTTGAGGTCGATGTACCCGTTGTATATAGTTTCTTTTCTGTACTAGGTTTACCCCGCGGTGGAGTGCACGGATAGCCGGGTTCTGGATGGCAACGAGTTCGCATCTCATGGCTTTGAGAAGGAGGGGACCTCACTCTAGGATTAGCGAGCTATTCGCCGCACTCGTAGGGGGTATAGGTTTTCATTGCACAGGCTATCTACACGACCAGGGGAACGTCGGGTTTCATTTGTGGCTCTGTGAAACTTGGGACTCCCAGTATATCTGTATTATTCTGTAATGCTTATTACTTTTCTGTAATGTTGCATTTATCATGCCTGGAGCGATTATTGTATATTGATATATATACTAGTAGATGTTGTATATGTTTTACACCTGCGCTAGTCCAGTCCCCGCTCTGTCGTTAGTTAAGTAACCTAACAGGTGATGACGGGACCCAGAGGCGAATGCGGATGGCATATACGTACATTTTTTTTCGTTCTTTTCTGGTGTGATTAATTGATGGGACTGCGTTGATTCGGATCAATGCAAAGAAAACAGACCTATACAGATGTTGTTGGAACAATTTTCAAAAAGCTGTTATTGCAAGGACGCTTTCATTTGTTTTGCACAGTAGTATTCAGTTTAGAATATCCAGCACCTCATTCGACGAGGCAAGGGCCGAGATCCCTTCACCGGGAGTGACCCCTTGGACAGAGGTTTGCGTCAGGATAATAACTTCACTATAGCCGATTACTTTTCTTTGCATCGTGGTATTCAGTTTGGAATATCCTGCACTTCATTCTACGGGGAAAGAGCCGAGATCCCTTCACCGGGAGTGACCTCTTTAGCGAAAGTTTTCACCACTATATTTTGTAAAAACTATGCAGTTCCTTCAACGATATCAAGTTCATTACGGTAAAAGGTTTTTCGCCAAGAACCATTCGTAGTCCTCCGTCATTTCAGATCAGTATTGCTTAGTATTCGTGCTACGTATGTCGTGCTTAGCCGAGGCGTAGTGTTCGGTAGCTATGTAGTGCTTTTCTATTGCATGGATATATGATTGGTTAGGACAGTCGTGCGGTCATTTTGGCTCAGTCAAGGACTCGTGCGGGTGGGTCTAATGCAATCAAGATAATGACGGGTTGAACTTGGCTAGGATCCTACGATATATTGGCTCAGTCAAGGTCACTTGGGTCCTAGGGGTAAAAATCACATCGGGAGTTTCTAAAGGAACTGAAACTTGCCAGGCATGCACATACCTTCTGGAGTGTGATAACGTGAGTGGATTCCATCACGTTATCATCCAATGATAGTTGGATCACGATTCCTACTGATGAGTTGGTTTACTCCTCGGGTGATCCCGACTAATTGTTCTTTCAGGTTTGGAGGAGAATTTGAGGATACAGTGGGAGGTTTCCTGTTTAGATAAAGTGATAACCATTCTGATCTAGGTTAGAGTGCACGCAGAGTGTTTCTTTTCTCTCTCTCTCTCTCTCTGGCTGCGACTATGACCCGACCCTAGACTATGACTCAGTAACCAAGTTAACCGAACTTTCTTAAAACACTGGCTTTTGGATTGTCTGAGTTGCATACATCATTGCCACTCTTTCTTATACCCTTTGAATTTCTCTAGAACACCCCGCATCACTACGAATATCCACTTCCATTGGATAAATCCATCGTATGGTTATATACGAACTCGAAGGAATTTATTCCAGATTCGAGGATGGATTCTGGTTCTGGAGATATTGAATAGGACTATTCAGTTGTCTTTTCCCTTTTACCTTCTCTCAGGTTGTGAGAGCTCCTAGGATTAGGAGAGGGTACACCTATTACGCTTATTGGATAGTCTTTTTCCAAACCATAGGCAGGTGCCGAAAGGTAGGGAATGAAGAAAACCAATTTTCCTAACGGTGGTGTACATAAGGTAATAAGTAAAGACAAATAAAGGGATTAGAAAGAGGGCAAAGTAAAATGCGACTGCTATTCACGACCAAACCAAGTATTTCATCGCCGCTCCTACTTCACCTTTGTATTTCACCATAACACCCCGTATCACTACGAAGATCCACAGTTATTTGGATAATCTATAGTATGGTTATATACGAACTCGATGGAACTTGTTCCATTTCGGGGATGGATTCTGGTTCAGGAGAAATAGAATAAGGTTTATTCAGTTGTCTTTTATCATCACCTTCTCTCAGGTTGCGAGTACTCCTAGGATTAGGAGAGTGCACCTATTATGCTTATTGGATAGTCTTCTTCCAAACCATAGGTTGGTGCCGAACAGTATGGAAGGAAGAAAACCATTAAGCCTAACGATGGTGTACAGAAGGTAATGACTAAAGACAAATAAAGGGATTTGGAGAGATGGCAAGGAAATACACGGTTATACTCATGAATCTGGATAATGGAAGAGTCATTGCTAGGAATACCCGGATACCCCTTCGGAACATATTAATGTTTCAGTTTCATTGTGTATTGTTAATAGAAAACTGATTTCCCAATTAGTCCATGCTCCAGGGTATGTATTTACCAGGTATGATTCTCACATCTGTATGGTTTTACAGATGATGAGTGGAAGTTATTAGGAATTTGGTGATCATCCTCATTATATCGGAATTCGTTGTAATTGGTGATATTTGAGGAAATCGCCTGGGTACAGTTTTCAACCTGCGACGCACAAGGTTTGAGTTATTCATCTCAGGGGACTCATACAGAGTATTGTATGTTGTCCAGTGTCCATTAGGACAAAGGGGTTGATCCTCGTACTATATTCTGTTTACTTGTGACTTCTCTAGTTTTAGACATGTGTTTCGTAGAAATACAAAGTCCAACTTTGAGAAGTTATAGGTATAAGAATAAAGTAGAGAACCAGGTGTAGCAAGTATCGGGATTCTTTAAGGTGATCGAAGATATAGATACTTGTGTATGGTATTCAGTTGATAGTAATGGTTTAAAGAACTTGATTCTCTTTCAGGTTACTCATAATTGGATGTACTCCTAAGTTGGGTAATGCTGATCGGCCTCACTCCATTTAGTGGACATGCACTGGAGACAGCTGCATGATTTGAATCTGGTTCCAATTAAATCAGTGCCTCTGTTTCTATATTGTATATAGAATGGATTATATCTTAACGATGTTAAGGTATATGGAGTTGTCCGGCTTATGCTTAAAACCAGTCTCTGGATAACTCAAGGCACGTTTCTATAACGGCAGTTTGTGGGTTGACCCTAGCTTTGACGAGGGTTGACTTTCTACCATCTGGAAGATCAATAGTGATATTGTTCTTAACTCGCCGCAGTTTTAGTAAAATGGATTTTTTTAGAAAACAGTAGTGGGAGTATGGTAGAACTGGAAGAGATTCCAGAACCACAAACGATTACGGAAAATTTAATAGGACTTAAATTCAATCAGATTTGACATTCTATTAGCCACTCCGCAAATATGGTGGGTAACCTCAGACACCCAAGAGGTACTCCGGTAGCCTCAAGGACAGTGACAGGGAGGTTCTTGTTTACCCAGACTTGCCATTACTGTTGTTCTAAGCTATGATAGCCGGCAGGAGGATAAGTATAGCGTCGTTCTAAACTAGTTTTATAAGTGCACGTGTATATTATTCTGCCAGAGAGTTGTCGTAGTTAGTGGGAGCAGCGGAAGCGTAATGGACAAGTAGCTTGTGTCTATTTATAGACTAAAGCAGATATAGCGGAGATAGATCATCTATTTTTGATGTGACAGTCATGGGTTTTGACTTCATCAGAATAGGGGATGGATCTGTTAAGAAAGTAGTAGGGTGTGATGTCCTGGTATCTAGATGACATACACAGAGTAGGAAGTAAAATTCCTATACTACGATCGGTTATACTGTGGTCGTCACACAGTAGTTTCTCCACATAGGATATGGATATAATATCATACATTCTGGTTACTAGATCTATGGTTTTAGATCTAGATTTGGGTAGTTTCCCAATCTGGGTACTTAGACAGTATTCTAAAGGTATTTAGAATGGACGACTCCTGGCATGGTGGTGCACCAGCAAATGATGGAGTCATTCTCTCTAAAGATGTCTTACAAACTAAAGGGGAGAGGGATGTGCATGATTGGCAGATCACTTTCTTAGGCAATTGAGTTGATCATGAGATGTCAAGTACCACACCAGATGTTGTTTTTGCACTAGATGCAATAAGTTGATATTGATCCAATTATGGAGGAACGTTCGGAGGCAGATTTAGAACATAAGTGGATGTTCTAAGGATTTGATAATGGTAGCCTCCTTCGGGAGACGGTTATCATTCCAGGCTTCCAAGGTGACCTGGATGACAGAGTGACTGTCAGAGTTATAGTTTCCCTTTAACGAGGGGCAGTAGTTTGGACAGGTGGTCCAAGCGGATACTCAGGGAGGCATTGCGCAGGATTCTGATTAAGTTTAGTTGACAATACAGTCTAAGAAGTTTGGATTTGGAGATCATTCTTGAACTAGGTCCCATCAGATATCCAGACAAATTCTAAGACAGGTATTGCTCATTTCTGAAGATAGTTTTCTCCGTGAACTTGAGATATAGAAAGACATAAAAAGAAACATCAGAGCGGATCCACTCACTGAGGCTATTTCTCGAACACAATAATTTTACAGACGAGCTTTGTGACACTGATTAGTAGAGGAGTTGGGTGTTCGGTATCACACGGGCTGTGAGTATGCGACATCGCAATAATTAGCCTTAAGTGCAAGTGGGAGATTTTTGGATATAGTGCCCTCAAAGTCAATTATTGGACCACAGGCACGTGATTGCAATGATTGAGGGAGGATCTATACTGGTAGGACAATTTTACTCGAGATGATAGTAAGATCTCTGGTTTATCTTTATCATCGTGTACTGATTTAGGTGACATGATATGTATCACTATTACACGTTGATATAGCCCATAGGATTCTTGCTTAACTACCAACAGTATGATGACGATCATATACGTGAGAGTTGGGTAGTCTATAAGCACATCCTTAAAAGTGGTCCCTAGTCGCAGGAGTTTCGAGATAGGGCATCGATACTCCGGAGTAGACTAGTGTATACGGTCGAGACCCCGACAAGGGGCGATGGCCGGTCTCATAAGCCAATGGTGTCAGTTGGTTCACCAAAGATGTATACAGGTGCTTATTGGGTTATGATTACACCGGACAGGACTCGCCGGGAATATGCTAGCTGGTTATTAAAACCTGTCGTCAGATAGAAATTCCCAGGTGACATGTGTACAGGTTAGTCTATCGATCTGAGATCGTCATTTGTCTCGTGTGTGTTCCCACTGTGCTTTGATTATTACCCTACCACGGCTCAAAGGAGTCATGCAAACAGGTTTTAGTTGGGTACAGTCCCGAGCCATATGGAGGCAGTGAGCGGATCGGCAGGGGATTCGTCTTTCCCTATGTTGGGAGTGAGATCGTGCCGTGTCTAGGAGAGCCATTATACAAAATCCATGGCCATGGTAAGAGAGATTTACTGGTAGGTATTCCAGTAGTATCTCAGGTGTTTTGGGCTACACTCCGACACGACTTATACCGCTTTTGGGGGTCTGACGTTTACCAGCTCCTTAGGCCCGATATGCGATACTCATAGACGAACGGACCGGACTGTACGGATATTGTCACACATAGGCTCAGTAGGGTTCCAAGATGAGTTTGCTCATCGGCTTCCCTTTCACTCAGTACATGGGCAGCCGTTACGTACAGCTAGTACCACTGACGACTTGTGGTTAAACCCACTGCCAGAGTATTGACGAGTTTTTAGAGTCCCTCACAGAAAGTTTCCCAGTTCGGGCGAAACGTTGTAGAGGCCGTATGGTTTTATGGCAGGGTTCGAACATATGCGTGCACTTAAGCACGTGTCATGGTTCGGACGGATAATACTAGCGGACTTTGGTTTAAGCCGGATCCTAGTATTATACTGTGTAGATTTTGTCTCATTGCATTTGTCTTCAGTTGGAATACAAATGTGGGTATGTATATACTGTTGCGGAGTTATCCTGTAATTTTGTTACGGGATCACTTTTTGAAGTTGCCAGTTTGTATCTTCTTTTGGCCAAATTTCCGTTCTATCTTTCTTTGGCTGAAATTTGGTGTGAGGGGTTTATTTGCAAATATGGCATTTTGTAAATGGAGGGGTTTTATGTGGTACCGGGGCTCCAGCAGCTTCATGTAGGTTCTTGAATGAGATTGGCTCCTTTGGTGCATTATTGGTGCATTAAATGTGTTTTGGAATCGCTAGGATTATTGTAGAGATCTTTCCTTGTGGTCACTCTTTTTTCCCCTTGGGCTCACCTCCCTCACTTGGCCGGCCACTACAAATTGGGCAGCCCCCATTTTGTGTGTATGGTTATGATTGATCATGTGGTTGAAAAAGAAAGAGATTCATTCTTGCAAAAATCATTAGATCATTTCCTCAAGCTCTTTTCCGTTCTCACTCCAAATGGCAACTTCGATTAACCCTTCATCCATTCACTTGGGTGATTTGAGACAGTATTCTACATCATCTCTACATTAACCTTGGACATGTCGGCTAGCAAACTTCGTGTCCGAGTTGCCTCGGTTCAGAGGCGGGAGCCCATATAAAGATTCGTTGATGTGGCGCAGTTTTCGGTGAGGAGGAGATCGTAGATCGAGCGAGATCGGGGAGCAAGCTTCGTCGGTGCATCCGCAACATGCTAGGGGCAGAGGTTAAAGACCGAAGGACACAGATCGATCGGTATAGTCTCTAAACCCATTTTACAGTATACTTGTTTACTGTTAATGGAACGATCCAGGATTCGGATGCGGTTAGCGCCAGTTCGTAAAAAGTTTTTGTTCCGCATTTGGCCTTGGAAAGACGGCCGGGGCACTACCGCAGCCCAACAGAAAACACTGTGTGTATGCTCTTGCAAGATCTGATTGGTTATTATTTTATATAATCAAGATGGCTCCCACTATTTTTATCAAATCTTCCTTCAAACCCTAAAAGGTAAGACTAGCCGGGATTAATTACACCTTACAAGTTTGCCAATCTTTCGGCCAGGTCAGTGTCGGTACTTTGAGGGAAGTTCCCCGTGCTTTCGCACGGACCTAATTAAAATAAACCTTGTTTTCCCTGAGGCGTAACCCCGTTAACACCTTTCTAGACACCTACTTGATCGGATAATTGTAATGTGCAAAACTCTCCCAGGAGTAACTCTTACTCGCAGTGGGTATCGGGATCCAACTATCTCATAGAAGGTATGCAATCTCGTTGCAAATTTCAACACTTGAAATTCCCGATAAATATTTCACCCCTAGCGTCTTATGACCTTGAAGAAAGTCAACAAACCATAGTCCACCAGTCAAGTTCAACCCGTACATTTCATGATTGAAATAAATCCACCCGTACGACCCTTGACGTAAGCCAACAAAGTCGTATGACTACCCTATGACATTGACGTAAGCTAACAAAGAGCGGCAACCAACCCTTCCAATTCTAGAGTTAGGAGACTCGGTCTCGACTCCTCGAGATGGTCTCCCACTGGACCCTAGAACCCTGTTACTTGTGCTCCCCTCCTTGGGTATATTCTAATGTTGAAAAGTAAATAATATATATCAATGGTGACATCATCCTCAATCCGAAAGTGCCCTAATAAAATAATATTACATACAATTTTTACATGAATGAAAATGAAAAACTCTCATCTCATGCAAAAACCCTCGGCTATTCAAAAACACGACGATCTAATATAACATATCACAGCAACACATAACATCACATGTCATCAACGTAAGTAAATATGCGTATCCCAATTGTCGTTGATATATAGCAATGAAACCGGCGATACACCACATATTACACTTACAGTCGCAAAAAAGAAAGTGAAAAACTACAACAATTGGAATCCGCAACCATCTTAGACATCATAAACCCAATGTATCACATACTTTGGATTTCATGCCTAACCAAATGAATTCCTTAGATATCGCATGCCTAACAATTATAAACCCCGCATTTTAGTCTCGATATTGAAAATACTTTTCAATAACCAGTCGGGTAATTCAACAAGATTCCCGACAACCTGATTGAATGCTCGTCGGAAAATTTAGTACACAGCAGCACCCCCGATGCCGTCGACGAAGTGCATTTAGGCGGAACACTACGGCCGTGAGCACCCGTACGGATGCTTTTGGCAATGGGGTTCTCCTACAGTCACTTGGTCGGGGCTATGGGGTGTAGCTATCTAGTAAAGTTACCCGGCGAGTATCCATGTACACTACGTAATTGCGACGGACTTTTGATCCACATCAAAATCCCGTGGCAACCGATCACATGAGACTAAATTGCTAGATTTATAAAATTCAAATTAGTTTTCATAAAACTAAATATTGTGGATTCTAAGTATTGTATCACAATTCACAGATAGTTAGACGATGTTAAATTTTTCGATCGAATCAACAAACACCCACATTTCCCAGAGAGCTCAACACTTGAGCGGAGTTTAAAAAACACCTAGAACATACCACAACACCTATGGAACAACTGTAGAAGGGCCAACCCTTGCCTCACCTATGGCGCCGCGGAACTATCGCACACCCTAGGGTTTGCAGGCGGTTCCTGCGGTCACAGAATCGAGTTAGGGTTTCGTTCTTCTAGAGCGTCCATAGAATCACCTGCATGATTTTTTGAAGATTTTAAACATGAAAAAAATCCAAATCTTGGAAAATTTCCAGCGAGTGAGAAAAATTGGGTATTTGATATTCGTTCGAACTTTTTAACGTCGTCAAGATAACCCGAAACAATATTAGAATTATGACTAAGAAGCACTCCGAATTGACTTTGCATAAAAATAACATCACATGCAATCTTAGCAAAAACAAGCAACACCTGAAACACCAAAACCCAGAGATTGGAACACCATAAAAATTTGAAGCCTGAAACCAACTAAAAAGAAGGTGGGGCCGATTTTTAAGTGAATATGGCCTGCCAAAATTCGTCGAGGAGGGCTCAAATTTCTGTGGTGTTCATGTTACATCTCATATAACATTCTGCAATTGCTTAAAAAAATTTTAGACACTTTGAAAATTTCGACAGAAACTAGGTTATTTGTTTCGATGTTTCGGATTTGTTTCGGTTTCGTAATTCTACAAACATCGTCTAATTATCTAGCATGACTCTGATACCACTGCAGGGTTCCCTAGGGTCGCCGCTGGGTTTCGGGAGGCATCGTCCATGCCTTTTTTAAAAAATTGGCGCGCTAAAGAACCCTAACCTAGAATCTTAACTAGAGAATTAGACGAAACTAGTATGTAAACATCTTTACATCTAAGTGAATAAGGAATACAACCTTTGTAGACCGGTCCTTCACTTCATAATCTCCGTGTAGTAGTCCCTTCGCTCCAAGTAGTGAACTCCCGGACTCTAGAAAGGCTCCACAAGATGAAAAGAACAAGCTTGCTTGAAGTTTTCGAGGCCGAAGATGATCTACGTCGAGGAGACACTAACTCAAGCCGCCTCTTCACTAATTGTGAAGCAAACAACCTAAACTAAAAGGCTAATCTAATGTAGGTTGATGAAGTAGGATTTTTTCTCACTTTCGAAATATTTTTCTCACTCATTTTCTTCACCTCCCAAAAACTAGAGAGCGTGAGGAAGGAGATGAAGAAAAGCAACCATGGAAAAATCAAGTGTAGAATAGGGACCGTAAGTGAGTTAACATCATATACTAACTCATGCAGAGAATAAACCATGGCTAATCATAATGGTTGGGTTAATAAATATCTTAAGTAAAACAAAATTGGTGGACTTAGTCAATGATTCTACAAGCTTCCACTAAGCATCAACCATGACTAATTTCCACCCAATTTTGAATTACTTTAAATAATAATACTCTTCATTATGTTAATCATAGTGTAAGTCTCATACACCCATGTCACATGTATCATCTAGCACGACACACAAAAATGTACATTAATATATATCACATATATACTAAATGCACAAGTGAGAAAAAGAATTCTTAAGTGAGCTAATTTTAGTTAATGTAAGTTAATATATCAAATATATAATTATACATTAAATTATTAAATCAACACTTGATTTAATAATCCGGCTATATCACATATAACCAACTAATATCATATGTATTAACTTATCGAATCAACACTTGATTCGATAACCCGGCTATATCACATATAACCAATCGATATCAAATATCGCGAGAATAGAATACGCTATAACATACGAGTATTAATCTCGGTCCCGCACATATCATATATGTGCTCCTACTTCGTTTCGCCTGAGCCAGGAAACCTCTGTGTAGGACTCTAAATACTCGTCAATACGCCGGCAGTAGGTGGTGATCATATCAGTCACCCATAAGCCGTTAGCGGCCAGCTAAACGTAACGGCCACCCGGGTATTGAGCGATCAGAAGATCAACATTCAAGCCTGCTCATACTCCTGCGATTCTAATCAGTAACACTACCATACAGTCCGGTCTCTTCATTTGATATGTCGCATATCTCAGCCTGGGGGTGGTAAACGTCAGACCCCAATAGCCTGATAAGTCATGCCGATGTGAGGTCCATAACGATTCGAGAAACTACTATTAACACTTACCGGTAAATCTCAGCAACCCTGGCCAGGGATTTCCTGTTATTGCCACTCGAGTATAGCGCAACATCAACCCCCAATATCGGGAGAGACGAAATCTCCTCCTATCGCTCATTGCCTCCATGTGACTCGGGACTGTACCCAAGAACCACCGTTTTGCACGATCTCTTGAACATGGTAAGGTGGAAATCAAAGCACAGTGGGAATCACACAAGACTCTATGACGATCTCGGGTCGATAGACTAACCTATACCAGTGTCACCAGAGAACTGCTATCTGACGATATGTATAATACCATCTAGGAGTTCTCGGCGAGTTCGTTCAGCATACCCAGTCTCCACTGAGCACCCGTATACCTTCTCTGATGTCAAACACCAATGGATGTGGGATCATCCATCGCCCATCATATGGGTCGAGAAGCGTATATGCTAGTCTACTCTGGAATATCGATGCCCCGTCTCGATACTCCCACGACTAGGAACTATTGAAGGATGTACTTACCGACTACCCTTGCCCCACTAGTATGATCTGCATCATAATCCTGGTAGTCAAGTAATCATCCTAAGGGCTTTATCAACATGTAATAGAGAGACAATAATTGTACATGTTAAGATAAAAACCAACCAAATAGCATACTATCATGTTGAGCAAGAATGTCCTCCTTATATATATCCAAGCATCCACTATAATATACATCACATGTATAATAATGGCCTCTAGGGCATACATATCACTAACAAATTTATCAAAAGAGACTAAATTGCTAGATTTACAAAACACTAATTAGTTTTTACAAAACTAATTATTGTGGATTCTAAATATTGTATCACATATCAAAATATACTAGACGATGTTAAACATTTCGTTCGAATTATCAAACACCCAGAAAACCCAGAGACCTCAACACTTGAGTCTCACTAAAAATTCCCAGAGAGTATTAAATAACAGGATGGAGCAACATAAGAAAAAAGAGCCAACAAACCCTCAATACTGCGGCGGAACCGCGGCCAAACCATCCGTTTGGCGGCGGTTGCACGGCAGTTTGTTGGAGTTGGGGCCTCGAACTTCTTAGGGATCCATCAAATAACCTGCATGATTTTCTGAGAATTTTTAATCTAAAAAATTCCAACTTTTGAATTTTTTTCCAAAAACTAGGATTTTAGGGTTTCGAAAAGTCGATCGAACACTTTAACTTCGTCTAGACCACTCCTAAGGCTCTAGCTTGGCTGTTATACCATGAAAGTATGCCTTAGCACCACTACTAGATTTTCAGAAGTATCAAGTATAAAATTTTAAAAAATCTAGTGTGCTAATGCATGCCATCCTAGAATCGAACTAGAGAATTAAGGTTTCTAAGCATGTAAACAACTTTACACTAAGTGAATAGAGAATACAACGTTTATAGAACGGTCCTTCACTTCTAAAGCTCCAAGTAGTAGACCCTTAGCTCAAAGTAATGGTCCCTCGAACTCTTCTTACGCTCCACTTGGTGAAAGGAACAAGCTTGCTTAAGGATCATCGAGGCCGAAGATGATCTACCTTGAGGAATCTCTAACTCAAGCTACCTCTTCAGTAACTAAGGAATAAATGAAGCAAACAACCTACACTAATGGGCTAGATGAGAGTAGGTTGAATGGTTACTAGGCACACGCACAAGGGTCTATAAGGCATCAACCATGCCCGATTTAAAATTTAGCCGTGCCGAACAACCCCAAACCAAGATCTTAGACTAGAGATTAGGCGAAACAAAGCATGCTAAACACTTTAACATCTAAGAGTTAGGGATTATAACCTTTGTAGTCCGGTCCTTCACTTCATAAGCTCCGTGTTGTGGTCCCTTCGCTGCGATCATCATGTTCCGGACTTTCGAGAGGCTCCACGAAGAGAAAGATGAAAGCTTGCTTCCGATCTTCGATAACAAAGATGATCTACCTTGAAGTTTCATTAACACAAGCTCTCACTCACTAAATGAAGTGAACACCCTAATCTAAATGGCTAGGATAGATTAGAATGATGAAGTAGGATTTTATCTCTCATTTGTTTTCTTAATCTCACTCATTTTCATCACTAAGCAAAAAGCTAGAAAGCTTTTCCATCAAGGAAGAAGAAGAAGAAGAATAGTAATCCATTTGTGATGAATAATGAAAGTGGTCATATCATTACAAAAGCAACCATGGTTAAGTCAAGAAAAGACTTAACCATAGTAAAGATCAAACCATGGTTAAGGGTGTGGGTTGGATTAAGTAAATATTTTGCAAAATATCTTTGCAAAAACAAAAAGGAAACCTTCTAGAAGGTTCAAGAAAGAACTAACCCAAATCAAACCCTAACCTTGTTTAATCTCCACTAAACATGTTGCATTAGTAATCATATCATGTTACAATATTATATATCATATATACAATATTTATTGTAACAAAATAAAATAATACAATTAACATATATCGTATATATATCAATGTATTACCCGAGTGAGAAAAAGAATGTTTTAGTGAGCTTATATCAGTTAATGTAACTTAATATATCAAATATATAATTATACATTAAATTATCGAATCAACACTTGACCGATAATCCGGCTATTTCACAAATAACCGACTAATATAATCTGTTTCAGTTCATCGAATCAACACTTGATCCGATGACCCGGCTATATCACATATACCCGGCCGATATCTCATATCGCGAGAATCTAATACGGTATCACATACACGTATTGTTCTCGGTACCGCACATATCACATATGTGCTCCTACTCCGTTTTGCCTGAGCCAAGAAACCTCTGTGTAGGACTCTAAAGAATCGTCAATACGCCGGCAGTAGGTGATGATCATATCAAACACCCACAAGCTGCAAGCGGTCAGCTAAACGTAACAGCCACCCAGGTATTGAGCGCTCAGAAGATCAACAAGCAAGCCTGTACATTCTCCCGTGAATCCAGTCAGTAACACTCCCGTACAGTCTGGTCTCTTCGTTTGATATGCCGCATATCTCGCCTAGGGGTGGAAAACGTCGGACCCCAGTAGCTTGATAAGTCGTGTCGATATGAGGTCTATAACAGTTCGAGAAACTACTGATAACACTTACCAGTAAATCTCAGTAACCCTGGCCAGGGATTTCCAGTTATAGCCAATCGAACACAGCGCAACATCAACTCCCAATACCGGGAGAGACGAATCCCCTCCTATCGCTCATTGCCTCCATGTGATTCGGGACTATACCCAAAAGCTACCTTTTTGCACGCCCTCTTGGATGTGGTAAAATGGAAATCAAAGCACATTTGGAATCACACAAGACTCAATGACGATCTCGGGTGTACAGACTACTCTGTACCAGTATCACCAGAGAACTGCCATTTGACGTGGTGTATAATACCATCTGGGAGTTCTCGGCGAATCCGTCCAGTGTACCCAGTCTCTACTGAGCACACGTATACCATCCTTGATGTCAAACACCGATGGATATGGGATCATCCATCACCCATCATATGGGTCAAGATGCGTATACGCTAGTCTACTCTGGTGTATCGATGCCCTGTCTCGATACACCCTCGACTAGGAACAGTTATAGGATGTACTCGTCAACTACCGTGGCCCCACTAGTATGATCTCATCATAGTCCAAGTAGTCGAGTACATATCCTAAGGGCTTTATCAACATGTAACATAGAGACAATCAGAGTACATGTTAAGATAAAGTACAACGAGATAGCATACTATCAAGTCGAGCAAGAAAGTCCTCCCTATATATGTACAAGCATCCATTACAATATACATCGTATGTACAGTAATGGCCTCTAGGACATACATATAACTAACAATCTCCCACTTGCACTAGGGCCATCTGTTGTGGTATCGCATACCCAATAATCAGCTGTGGTTGAAGTATCTCATACTCAACCATCCCATAAAAGTCTCTATTGGGAAATATGCCTTTGTGAGTGGATCCGCACTGTTGTCCTCTGTGTCTACTCTCCTAACCTCGATCTCCCTGGAGATCAACCATCTCCATGATCAGGTGATACTGCCTACGAATTATATCTGGATTTCTAATGGGACGGGGGTTACTTGGCATAAGCCACTACTCCATTATCACACAATGGTAGGAACAAAGTTCATCTTATGAACTCATATATATCCAGACTGCCTCTTTGGTAGCATCTTTGGTAACGATGTATCTTGCCTTTAATCGTCTAGTAAGTCACGGTATCTAGCTTGGAACTCTTTCAATATACCGTCCCTCTACTGAGGGTAAAGACAATGCCCGCGACTGACATTCCGTCGTCCTTATCACCGTGGAACCTTTCCAGTGATTCTTCCCAGGATCTAGGAGTTATCACCTTGATCCTATTTGGAGAATCCTTGTGATAAGCAGAGATTGACCGAGCGTAGCATAGGAAACTCCTTCCCTATCAAGAGTATGTCATCCATGTACTCTACGAGGATCACCACCATACTCCCTACTAGCTTTTTGTATATACAAGTTTCATCTACCATTTTGATGAAGTCAAACTCTTTGGCTATCACATCAAAACAGATGTTCCAACTCCGCGATGCCTGATTTATCATATAAAACAACTTGCACACGTTTCCGCTGCTCCCACTGTTTATGAAGCCCTCAAGCTGTGTACTTACAGACACTCTCTTCTAAATCAATATTTAGAAAAGCAGTCATGACACCCAACCGCCAGATATCGTAGTCATGGTATGTAGCCGTGCAAGTAGGATCTGGATGGACTTAAGCATAGCTTTGAAAGTCTCAACTTTTCCATGTACACCAAGTAATCTTCTCAAGATATACTTGCTCCTGATGGGGATTTAACCCTTCAGATAAAGCAACCAAAGTCCATATTTTGTTGGTGTATAAGGATTCCATCTCAGATCGCTAAGCATCCAGCCATTCTTACAGAGTCGCACTCCTAATGGTCAGCTCGAAATAAGTTGGGTCATCATCTCATGATGCAATCCTCGCTCCCTCTGTCATAGAGAAAACCGATGTATCTCTCAGGTGGGTGAGGAACCCTACTAGATTGGCGGAGAGGCTGAGGTTCGTTGGAAACTATTGAATCATTTAGTTCTACCAAATCATCAGCTGCAGTTTGTATAGCTGGAACTCTTTCCAGTTCTACCTCATGACCACTAATTTCTTCACAAGAAATTCCCCTTCACAAAGGTGGAATATTGAGAAACAAAATATCTTTTGTTCCTCGGTTAGGTAGAAGATATTCCCTTACAAATGCTTGGGATATCCAACAAACTTCTACAGAACTGACTTTGCCTCGAGCTTGTCCGGATTATGCTTTTAGACATAGGATGGACAACCCCAAATCTTAACATACTTAAGATATGGGCTCTTCCCATTCCATATCATATATGAAGTGGTAGACAACTGATTTGATTGGAACCCTATTCAATAGGTATGCAGCTTCTCAAGTGCATAGCTCCCAAAAGGAAATAGGAAACTCAGTATATCATAGAGCGCACCATATCACATAGGGTGTGAATGCTCCGCCTCGATACACCGAGGTGCTATGGTGTATACGGAGGAGTAATGCTGAGAGAGAATCTCATTCTCCTTTAGAATAGTCCAGGAATTCCGTGCTCAAGTATTCTCCTCCCTGATCTCATCAAAGGACATAATACTTATACCCGTTTTTGGTTCTCTACTTCTAACTTATATTCTGTGAATATCTCAAAAGGTTCAGACTTGTGTTTCAACAGGAACATATGTCCGAATCTTGAGAGATAAACAGTGAATGTAATGAAGTACAAAGAACCGGTCCTGGCATGTGTAAACATAGGACTTTTATACATCAGCATGTATCAATCCCAAGAGTTCACTAACTCTTTCTCTGCTTCCAATAAATGGAGCTGTGGTCATCTTATCTCTGTGACTTGACTGGCAAGTTTCATAAGATGTAAATTCAAACTCATTTAAATATGCATCTAAATGTAACTTTAGCTAGTCGGGTCGCATTGATATGACCTAGTCTACAATGCCTCAAGAAGGATTCGTTTATTTCTGAACTTTTCCTCTTGTGTGTGTTCTGTACGTTATGAACTGTGGTTTGATTTAGTACGACTATGCTTTTAGATAACGTGCCTGAACCGATCAACTCTTAATATAGGAAATGTTCAAAACATTATCCAACAATGCAAAATTATATCCTTCTTTACTAATAAAGAGACTGATATGATGTTGTATATCAGGTTCGGTATCTAATAACATTCGTTCAGAATCAATGTATTCTGGTAATACAGGGTGATAACTGCCAACAGACTTGGCTTGCAACAATTGCATTATTTCCAACTCTTGAAACTTATCACCCGTTCTCAGTTCTCTACCTTTCTGTAGCCCATGTAACAAATTACATTTGCGGGATCCTGATCCGGTATCTCATACCCAGGATATAAAGGATACTGGAAAAACAGTTCTGTGTAATGAACACACCCGAAGAAGATGCATCAACATGTACTTTCTTCGTTTGGGCGGCACGGGAATTCTGGTAATCCCCAATTTCCTACTCTGTCTTGTAACAATTATAAGTTGGAGCGGGACCAACGTTCCCTAGCGCAGTATAACAAGCGGGTTCGGTCAATACATCCGTATTATTATCTTGATTAAGGCGTGACATAGTCGCAACCAGGAGAGAGAGAGAGAAGAAAACACTCAACGTGCGCTTTTACAAGATTAGATTGGTTATCAATTTATCTAATCAGGATGTCTCCCACTGTTTTAGTCAAATCTTCCTTCAAACCCTAAAAGGAAAGACTAGCCGGGATTAATTACACCCTACAAGTTCACCAATCTTTCAGTCAGGCCAGTGCCGGTACTTTGAGGGAGGTTTCCCGTGCTTTCGCACGGACCTAATTAAAATAAACCTCGTTTTCCCAGGGGCGTAACCCCGTTGATACCTTTCTATACACCTACTTGATCGGCTAATTGTAATGTGTAAAACTCTCCCAGGAGTAACTCTTACTCGCAGCGGGTATCGAGATCCAACTATCTCATAGAAGGTATGCAATCTCATTGCAAATTTCAACTCTTGAAATTCCCAAAAATATTTTAACCCAAGCCTCCTATGACCTTGACAAAGGCTAACAAACCATAGGCTGCTAGTCAAGTTCAACCCGTCACTTCTTGATTGAATCAAACCCACCCGCACGACCCTTGACAAAGGCCAACAAGGTTGTACGACTACCCTAATCCAATCTGCATCATATGCATAAGCAGATAAGTACTATTCAGCTACCGCACACTGCGCCTTGACAAAGGCCAACAAACGTAGCACGAATACTAAACAGTCCTTATCTGAAATGACGGAGGGCTACGACAGGTTTTTAAGAAAACCTTTTGCGTAATGAACTTGATATCGTTGTAGGATCGAGTGATTTTAAATGGACTATTTTTGAGACCTTTCTAGTTTTGCTAAAGAGGTCACTCCCAGTGAAGGGATCGTCGGCTCTTTCCTCATCGAATAAGGTGCATGATATTTCACAAATACCGCTGTGCAAAGTAAGAACTATAGAAGCAATCAAAAGACAGACCGAGTTTGTAGCATCTGCTAGTTTCACTAAAGAGGACACTCCCGGTGAAGGGATCTCGGCTCTTTCCTTATCGAATAAGGTGCTGGATGTTCTACAAGGAACACCGCTATGCAAAGAAAAAACTATTGAAACAATCAAAGGACAAACCGAGTTTGTAGCATCTGCCAGTTTCGCTAAAGAGGTCACTCCCGGTGAAGGGATCTCAGCTCTTTCCTTATCGAATAAGGTGCTGGATGTTCTACAAGGAACACCGCTATGCAAAGCAAGAACTAGAGCTACCAGTTTTTTTTAAACAAGTTTCTACAACATCTTTAGGTTTCTTTTATTTCATTAATCTCATTAATGAAGTCCCATTTTAATATGCTTCACAAGCATCACATTTGGAACGAAATCTGCAATATAACATATATCTCATATATATAATATAAACATTCGTCTCAGGCAGTAATATGATCTCATCACAGAACATTGCAGCAGAAGAAACATATATGAAATATTGGATATACTAGGAGGTCTGTGTTTTAGTATGAGCCTGTATAAAACACGTATTCCACGGTCGCGATGAATAATCAAACCCACATCCCTAGACCCCTACGAGAGCGGCAAGTAACACTGCTAATTCTAGGGTTAGGAGACTCGGTCTCGACTCCTCGAGATGGTCTCCTACTGGACCCTAGAACCCGGTTACTTGTGCTCCCCGCCTTGGGTCTACCTAATGCAGAAAAATAAATAATATACAATGGTGACATCATCCTCAGCCCGGAAGTGCCCCAAAAAAGAATATTACATACAAATGAATTTTACATGAATGAAAAAGAAAAACGCTCATCTCACATAAAATCCCCGGCTATTCAGAACACGACGATCCAATATAACATATCACAGCAACACATAATATCTAATATCATCAACGTAAGCAAGTATGCGTATCCCGATTGTCGTTGATGTATAGCAACGAAGCCGACGATACACCACATACTACGCTTACGGTCGCAGAAAAGAAAGTGTAAAACTACAACAGTTGGAATCCGCAACCTTCTTAGACATCGCATGCCTAACCAAATGAATTCCTTAGACATAGCATGCCTAACCATTATAAACTCCGCATTTTAGTCTCATTATCGAAAACTCTTTTCGATATCAAGTCGAGCAATTCAACAAGATTCCCGACATTCTGATCGAATGCTCGTCGCAAACTTTAGTAGACGGCTGCACCCCCAGATGCCGTCGACGAAGTGCACTAAGGCGGAACACCGCTGCCGCGAGCACCCGAACGGATGCTTTTGGCGATGGGGTTCTCCTACAGTCACTTGGTCGGGGCTATGGGGCGCGGCTATCTATTAAGTTTACCCGGCGAGTATCCGCGTACGCTACGTGATTGCAACAGACTTTTGATCACATCAAAATTCAGTGGCAACCGATCACTTGAGACTAAACCGCTAGATTTATAACATTCAAATTAGTTATCTCATAACTACATGTGGATTCCAAATATTGTATCACATTCCAGGTAAATAGACAATGTTAAACTTTCCGATCGAATAAACAAACACCCAAGATTTCCCAATTAGCTCAACACTTGAACGGAGTTCAAAAAATATCCATCACATGCCACAGTACTAATGGTCCAGCCGTAGAAGGGTCAAGCCAATGCCTCACATGTGGCAACGCCGTACTGCCCCAAACCCTAAGGTTTAGAGGTGGTTCAGACGGTCACATAAACGAGTTAAGGTTTGTGTTTTTCTAGAGGGTCCACCGCGTTACTTGCATGATTTTCCGGAAGTTTCAAACTCGAGAAAAAATCTAACTTTTGAAAAATTTTCCGACAGGGGAAAAAGTGAGTTATTGATATCCGTTCGAACTTTTTAACAGTTTCTAAAATTATCCGGAAAAAATAAACGAAGTTAAATTATCCGATCGAATCAACAAGTGCACAATGCAACCTAGAAAACTCAACACTTGAGTGGAATTAAAAATTCCCAGAATTATGCAAAAGAACCCAGGAATAATACTGTGAAGCAGTGGGCCCCAACGACACTGTTCGGCCGCAGAACCGCCGCCACCTGCGTGGTTCAGCCGCGGTTCTGCGGTCACGTGAGGGATTTAGAGGACCGTACTTTACAGTAATTCCTATATTTCCCTGCATGATTTTCTGAATATTTTTAATACGAAAAAATCAACATTTTAAATTTTTTTCCAGAAACTAGGTTTTATCGGCTATTCGGAGTTCGATTGGACTTTAAACTTCGCCTAGACTTCGCCTAAAGCTCTAGCTTGGCTCTGATACCACTGTAGGGTTACTAGGCACACACACAAGGGTCTATAAGGCATCAACCATGCCCGATTTAAAATTTAGCCGTACCGAACAACCCTAAACCAAGATCTTAGACTAGAGATTAGGCGAAACAAAGCATGTTAAACACTTTAACATCTAAGAGTTAGGGATTACAACCTTTGTAGTCCGGTCCTTCACTTCATAAGCTCCGTGTTGTGGTCCCTTCGCTGCGATCATCAAGTTCTGGACTCTCGAGAGGCTCCACGAAGAGAAAGATGCAAGCTTGCTTCCGATCTTCGATAACAAAGATGATCTACCTTGAAGTTTCATTAACACAAGCTCTCACTCACTAAATGAAGTGACCACCCTAATCTAAATGGCTAGGATAGATTAGGATGATGAAGTAGGATTTTATCTCTCATTTGTTTTCTTAATCTCACTCATTTTCATCACTAAGCAAAAAGCTAGAAAGCTTTTGCATCAAGGATGAAGAAGAAGAATAGTAATCCATTTGTGATGAATAATGAAAGTGGTCATATCATTACAAAAGCAACCATGGTTAAGTCAAGAAAAAACTTAACCATATTAGAGATCAAACCATGGTTAAGGGTGTGGGTTGGGTTAAGTAAATATCTTGCAAAATATCTTTGCAAAAATAAAAAGGAAACCTTCTAGAAGGTTCAAGAAAGAACTAACCCAAATCAAACCCTAACCTTGTTTAATCTCCACTAAACATGTTGCATTAGTAATCATATCATGTTACAATATTATATATCACATATACAATATTTATTGTAACAAAATAAAATAATACAATTAACATATATCGCATATATATCAATGTATTACCCGAGTGAGAAAAAGAATCTTTTAGTGAGCTTATATCAGTTAATGCAATTTAATATATCAAATTTATAATTATACATTAAATTATCGAATCAACACTTGATCCGATAATCTGGCTATTTCACAAATAACCGACTAATATAATTTGTATCAGTTCATCGAATCAACACTTGATCCGATGACCCGGCTATATCACATATACCCAGCCGATATCTCATATCGCGAGAATCTAATACGGTACCATATACACGTATTGTTCTCGATCCCGCACATATCACATATGTGCTCCTACTCCGTTTTGCCTGAGCCAAGAAACCTCTGTGTAGGACTCTAAAGAATCGTCAATACGCCGGCAGTAGGTGATGATCATATCAAACACCCACAAGCTGCAAACGGTCAGCTAAACGTAACAGCCACCCAGGTATTGAGCGCTCAGAAGATCAACAAGCAAGCCTGTACATTCTCCTGTGAATCCAGTCAGTAACACTCCCGTACAGTCCGGTCTCTTCGTCTGATATGCCGCATTTCTCGCCTAGAGGTGGTAAATGTCAGACCCAAGTAGCTTGATAAGTCGTGTCGATATGAGGTCTATAATAGTTTAAGAAACTACTGATAACACTTACCAGTAAATCTCAGCAACCCTGGCCAGGGATTTCCAGTTATAGCCAATCGAACTCAGCGCAACATCAACTCCCAATACCGGGAGAGACGAATCCCCTCCTATCGCTCATTGCCTCCATGTGATTCGGGACTGTACCTAAAAGCCACCTTTTTGCATGCCCTCTTGGACGTGGTATGATGGAAATCAAAGCACAGTGGGAATCACACAAGACTCTATAACGATCTCGGGACTACAGACTACTCTGTACCAGTGTCACCAGAGAACTGCCATCTGACGTGGTGTATAATACCATCTGGGAGTTCTCGGCGAGTTCGTCCAGTGTACCCAGTCTCTACTGGGCACCCGCACACCATCCTTGATTTCAAACACCGATGGATATAGGATCATCCATCGCCCATCATATGGGTCAAGATGCGTATACGCTAGTCTACTCTGGTGTATCGATGCCCTGTCTCGATACACACTCGACGAGGAACAGTTATAGGATGTACCCGTCGACTACCGTGGCCCTACTAGTATGATCTCATCATAGTCCCAGTAGTCGAGTACATATCCTAAGGGCTTTATCAACATGTAATATAGAGACAATCATAGTACATTGTAAGATAAAGTACAACCAGATAGCATACTATCAAGTCGAGAAAGAAATTCCTCCCTATATATGTCCAAGCATCCATTACAATATACATCATATGTACAGTAATGGCCTATAGGGCATACATATAACATTGGTTGATGAAGTAGGAATTTTGCTCACTTTAGAATTTTTTTCTCTTTTTCTTTCTTCACCACTTGAAAAGCTAGAGAAGAAATATGAGATGAAGAAGATGAACTTATGAACAACCATGGTGAAAAAATATCTCAAAAGATATATGTAGAGACTTAACCATGGCTAAAGATAATGGTTGGGTTAATAAATATCTAGAGTAAAACAAAATTAGTGGAATAAGTCAAAGTCTACATGCTGCCATAAGCATCTTAAGCCATGCTAATTTCCACCTAATTTTGGTTTTTCCATTAATAATTAAATCACCCAAATTATCTTTAGTTTGGTGTGAGTCTCATACACCCATGTCCAATGTATCATCTAACATGACATAATAGTATATGTAATATATACACAAATATATATATATATATATATATATATATATATAGATATATATATATATATATATATATATATCAATCACATAAATGCATATATCATCATATATACAAATCAAGAGAATAAATTCTTTAGTGAGCTAATATTAGTTTAATATATACTAATATATCAAATATATAATTATATATCAAATTATTAAATCAACACTTGATTTAATAATCCGGCTATATTATATATAACTGACTAATATCATTTATATGTATATCAAATATACATATAACAAATTATTGAATCAACACTTGATTCAATAATCCGGTTATATCACATATAACATATATCGCGGGATTAGTGTTAGTTATACGTATGCCCTAGAGGCCATTACTGTACATTGGATGTATATTGTAGTGGATGCTGGGACATATATAGGGAGGGCTTTCTTGCTCGACATGATAGTATGCTATCTGGTTGCTCTTTACCTTAACGTGTACACTGATTGTCTCTCTGTTACATGTTGGTAAAGCCCTTAGGATGTGTACTTGACTACCTGGACTATGATGCGGATCATACTAGTGGGGACAGGGTAGTCCATAAGTACATCCTTCAAGGTCCCTAGTCGTGGGTATATCGAGACGGGGCATCGATATACCAGAGTAGACTAGCGTATACCTTCTCGACCCATACAGATGGGCGATGGATGATCCCATATCCATTGGTGTTTGACATCAGAGATGATATACGGGTGCTCAGTAGAGACTGGGTACACTGGACGGACTCGCCGAGAACTCCCAGATGGTATTATACCTTACGTCAGATGGCAGTTCTCTGGTGACTCTGATACAGAGTAGTCTGTTGACCCGAGATCGTCATAGAGTCTTGTGTGGTTCCCACTGTACTTTGATTTCCATCTTACCACGTCCAAGAGGGCGTGCAAAACGGTAGTTTTTGGGTACAGTCCCGAATCACATGGAGGCAATGAGCGATAGGAGGGGATTCGTCTCTCCCGGTATAGGGAGTTGATGTTGCGCTGTGTTCGATTGGCTATAACCGGAAATCCCTGGCCAGGGTTGCTGAGATTTACTGGTAAGAGTTACCAGTAGTTTCTCGAACTGTTATAGACCTCATATCGACATGACTTATCGAGCTATTGGGGTCTGACGTTTACCACCCCTAGGCGAGATATGCGACATATCATATGATCAGACCGGACTGTACGGTAAGTGTTACTGGTTGGATTCACAGGAGTCTGAGCGGGCTTGCTCGTCGATCTTCTGATCGCTCAATACCCGGGTGGCCGTTACGTTTAGCAGACCGCTTGCGGCTTGTGGGTGTTTGATATGATCATCACCTGCTGCCGGCGTATTGACGAGTCTTTAGAGTCCTACACAGAGGTTTCCTGGCTCAAGCAAAACGAAATAGGAGCGCATATGAGATATGTGCGGGACCGAGAATGATACCAGTATGTGATACTGTATTCGATTCTCGCGATCTGTGACATTGATCGGTTATATGCGATATAGCCGGGTTATCGGATCAAGCGTTGATTCGATAAGTTGTTACTACAGATATTAGTCGGTTATATGCGATATAACCGGATCGTTAAATCAAGTGTTGATTTAATGATTTAATGTATAATTATATATTTTATATATTACTTTGCATTAACTAGTATCGGTTCACTTTAAATGGATTTTCTCACTTGATTTGTGCAAGTTGTATATGTGATATACTTTTGTGCACTTGATTGTATCATGTTTGATGATACATGTTTACTTGGTTAAGTGTAAAGAATTAAACCTTGGTTAAGTTAATGATTAGGGTTTTCTTTTTCTTACTAATTTATTTATTTATTTATTTTGGAAAAGATTAGAAATGAAATGGTTGCAAGCTTTGTTTCTTTCTTTGAAGCTTCATGAAGCTTTGACTTTGTGACCATTTTGTCTCATGCTTAACCCTAACCACTTCACTTAACCTTAGTTTAGTCTCTACACTTGACCATGGTTATTATTATGATAAGTATTCTTTTTCTTTTCCTTTTAAATAACTTATCATAATATTATCATCTTCTTCTTCTTCTTCATCTCATGAAGAAAGCTTGCTACTACAATGGCAACTTGAGAAAATAAGTGAGAAATCCAATTCTAAAGTGAACCCACTTCCTATTTCTTCATCCTCTACCTCTTTCCAAGTAGTATAGGGTGTTTTCTTCACAAGTTTTATGACTTGGTGAAGTGGGAGCTTGATCTAGTGATGCCTCGACGTAGATCATCTTCGGCATCGACATCGACGACCTAGCCCGCCCTTTTCTCCGACGAAGCCGACGCTAGAGTCCGTGATCCGATTTGGACAGCGGAGGGACTTCATCATGGAGCTATGGAGGTGGAGAACCGGATCTACAAAGGTTGTATTTCCGTTACCTAGTTAAGTTGTTTTCTAGTTTCATTTTATCGCCTAAACTTCTAGCCAACGATCCGTATTAGGGTTTCTCGGCACCGAATTTTTTGAAATTGGCATGGTTGATGCCTTGTGAGACCTCTTGAGAGTGCCTAGGAACCTTACAGTGGTATCAGAGCCTAGCTAGAGCCTTAAGCGATGCGTTGACGGAGTTAGAAATCCGATCGAACCGAAACCGTAACCCTAATATTGCTCTCTGTACATTTTTGAAAATCGTGGATTTTTGAGAATTAAAAATATGAAGAAAACTCAGTAGAAGATTCTAAGAATTACTGTATAAAACGGGGCCCCTGAATCCATAAAAGCGCGGCGGAACCGCGGCATTAGCATGCTAATGCGGCGGTTCCGCGGCCCTTTTGTCTCTTCTTGCAACCAATTTTGCACAGAAATTCCTAGTTTGCAGTGCTGGTTTTCCTGGGAATTTTTAATGTTTTTTTTCAAGAGTTGAATTTTTTGGGTTGTATTGGGGACTCGGTGTATCGATCGGATTGTCTAATTTTGTCAGTGTGTACTTCTGGGTATTTTTAGAATATGTTAAAAAGTTCGACCGGGTATAAATACCCACTTTTTCCCCTGCCGGAAAATTTCCAATTGTTGGATTTTTCCGTAGTTTAACGACGTTCTAAGTAGTGCAAGTAACGCGATGGTCCCTCTAGAAGACAACAAACCTTAACTCAATTATGTGACCTTCTTGAACTGCCCTTTGAACCTTCGGGTTTGGGGCAGTACGGCGTGCCACATATGAGGCGTTGGCTTGACCCTTCTACGGCTGGACCGTTGGTACTGAGGCACGAACTGAATGCTGTTAGACTTATTTCATGTGTTGAGCTGTATCGGGAAAACTTGGGTGTTCGATTGTTCGATCGAAAAGTTTAGCGTTTTCTATTTATCCAGAATGTAATACAATAATTGGAATTCACAAGTAGTTATGAGATAATTGAATGAATGTTATAAACATAGCACTTTAGTCTCACATGATCGGTTGCCACGGAATTTTGATGTGATCAAAATTACGTCGCAATCACGTAGCGTACGCGGATACTCGCCGGATAAACTTAATAGACAACCTCACCCCATAGCCCCGACCAAGTGACTGTAGGAGAACCCCGTCGCCGAAAGCATCCGTTCGGGTGCTCCCGGTAGCGGTGTTCCGCCTTGGTGCACTTCGTCGACGGTATCGGGGGTGCGACCGTCTACTAAAGTTTGCGACGAGCGTTCGATCAGGATGTCGGGAATCCTGTTGAATTGCCCGACTTGATATTGAAATGAGTTTTCGATAATGAGACTAAAATGCGGGGTTTATAATTGTTAGGCATGTGATGTCTAAGGAATTCATTGGTTTAGACATGCGATGTCTAAAGAGATTGCGGATTCCAACTGTTGTAGTTTTACACTTTCTTTTCTGTGACCGTAAGTGTAATATGTGATATCGCCGGTTTCGTTGCTATATGTCAACGACAATTGGGATGCGCATATTTACTTACGTTGATGACATGTGTTGTTATGTGTTGCTGGATATGTTATATTGGATCGTCGTGTTTGAATAGCCGGGGGGTTTTATGTGAGATGAGTGTTTTTCATTTTCATTCATGTAAAAACTTGTATGTAATAATTTTTTATTTGGGGCACTTCCAGGTTACGGAAGATGTCACCTTTTGTATATTATTTACTTTTCCGCACTAGGAAAGACCCAAGGAGGGGAGCACAAGTAACCGGGTTCTGGAGTCCAGTGGGAGACCAACTCGAGGAGTCGAGTCCGGGTCTCCTAACTCTAGAATTGGTAGGGTTGCTTGCCGCTCTCGTAGGGGTCTAGGGGTGTGGGTTTGGCTATTCATCACGACCGTGGAATCCTTGTTTTATACTGGCTCGTATTGAAAACACGGACGTCCTAGTATATCCAATATTTCATATGATTCTTCTGCTGCGATATCTGTGATGTGATCATGTGATATGTTCTGTGATGGATACTTTATATAGTATATTTGATATATTATATAGACGTTACTTATGTTTTGCACCCGCGCTAGCCCTGCCCCGCTCTGCCGTTAGTTACCTAACCTAACGGTGCACGAGGGGACATCGAGGCGAATGCGGATGGCATAAGTGTACGTCATATTTATCTGTGATGTTTAGGTACTTAAATGATGGAACTTCATTAATGTGATTAATGAAATAAAAGAAACCTAAGATGTTGTAGATCGAATTTCAAAATAAAACAGGTAGCTACAGTTCTTGCTTTGCACAGCGGTATATATGATATATCCTGCACCTTATTCGATAAGGAAAGGACCGAGATCCCTTCACCGGGAGTGACTCCTTTAGCAATAACTGGCAGATGCTACACACTCGGTTTGTCTTTTGATTGCTTTTAAGAGTTTTTGTTTTGCACAGTGATATATATGATATATCCCGCACCTCATTCGATGAGGAAAAGACCGACGATCCCTTCACCGGGAGTGATTCATTTAGCAAAACTAGAAAAGCCTCAAAAGCACTCCATTTTAAAATCATTTGATTCTACAACGATATCAAGTTCATTACGCAATAGGTTTTCAGAAAAACCTGTCGTAGCCCTCCGTCATTTCAGATAAGTCCTATTTAGTATTCGTGCTACGTTTGTTGACCTCCGTCAAGGCGTAGTGTGCGGTAGCTAACTAGTATTTATCTGCTTATGCATATGATGCAGATTGGATTAGGGTAGTCGTGCGGCCTTGTTGACCTCCGTCAAGGGTCGTGCGGGTGGGTTTAATTCGATCAAGAAATGACGGGTTGAACTTGACTAGTAGCCTATGGTTTGTTGACCTCCGTCAAGGTCATAGGACGCTAGGGGCAAAATATTATCGGGAATTTCAAGTGTTGAAATTTGCAATGAGATTGCATACCTTCTATGAGATAGTTGGATCCCGATACCCGCTGGGAGTAAGAGTTACTCCTGGGAGAGTTTTATACATTACAATTAGCCGATCAAGTTGGTGTCTAGAAAGGTGTCAACGGGGTTACGCCTATGGGAAAACGAGGTTTTTATTAATTAGGTTCGTGTGAAAGCACGGGGGACCTCCCTCAAAGTACCGACACTGGCCTGGTTGAAAGATTGGCGACCTTGTAGTGTGTAATTAATCCCGGCTAGTCTTTCCTTTTAGGGTTTGAAGGAAGATTTGATAAAAAGCAGTGGGAGCCATCCTGATTAGATAAATAATAACCAATCTATTCTTGAAAGAGCGCACGCTGAATGTTTTCTTCTCTCTCTCTCCTGGTAGCGACCATATCACGCCTTAATCAAGATAATAATACGGATATTTGACCGAACCCGCTTGTTATACTGAGCTGGGGAACGTTGGTCCCGCTCCAACTTATAATTGTTATAAGACAGAGCAGGAAATTGGGGATTACCAGAATTCCCGTGCCGCCCAAACGAAGAAAGTGCATGCTGATGCATCATCTTCGGGTATGTTCATTATACAGAACTGTTTCTCAGTATCCTTTACGTCCTGGGTATATGATACCGGATCAGGATCCCGCATATGTAATATATTACATGGGCTACAGATAGGTAAAGAAAACTGAGAACGGGTGATAAGTTTCATGAGGCAGAAAACGGGGCAAGTGTTGCAGCCAAGTCTGTTGGTCACTGTCACCCTGTATTACAAATACATTGATTCTGAACGAATGTTATTAGATACCGAACCTGATATACAAAATCATATCTATCTCTTTATTAGTAAAGAAATGATAAAATTTTGTATTGTTGGATAATGTTTTGAACATTTCATATATCAAAAGTTGATCGGTTCAGGCACGTTATCTAAAAGCATTGCTGTTCTAAATCAAACTACAGTTCTTAGTATACAGAACACACACAAGAGGAAGAGTTCAGAACTGAACGAATCCTTCTTGAGGTATTGTAGACTAGGTCAGATCAATGTGACCCGACTAGCTAGAGTTACATATAGATGCATATTTAAATCAGTTTGAATTTACATCTTGTGAAACTCGCCAGTCATGTCACAAAAATAAGATGACCATAGCTCTGTTTATTGGAAACAGAGAAAGAGTTAGTGAACTCTTGGGACTGATACATGATGATGTATGTTAGGTCTCCAGTCTACACATGCCAGGAATGGTTCTTTATACTTCATTACATTCTCTGATGATCTTTCGAGATTCAGACCTATGTTCCTGTTGAAACACAAGTCCGAACCTTTTGAGATATTCACAGAATATAAGTTAGAAGTAGAGAATCAAAATACGGGTATAAGTATTATGTCCTATGATGAGATCAAGGAGGAGAATACTTGAGCACGGAATTCCTGGACTATTCTAAAGGAGAATGAGATTCTCTCTCAGCATTACTCCTCCGTATACACCATAGCATGATGGTATATCGGGGCGGAGCAATAGCACCCTATGTGATATGGTGCACTCTATGATGAGTACTACTGAGTTTCCTATTTCCTTTTGGGAGTTATGCACTTGAGAAGCTGCATACCAATTGAATTGGGTTCCAATCAAATAAGTTTCCTACCGCTTCATATGTGATATGGAAAGGGAAGAGCCCATATCTTAAGTTGGTTATGATTTGGGGTTGTCCGGGCTATGTCTAAAAGCATAATCCGGACAAGCCGGAGGAAAGGTCTGTTATGTACAACTGGAAAGGTTCCAGCTATACAAACAACAACAGATGATTTGGTAGAACCAAAGGATTCAGCAGATTCCAACGAACCTCAGCCTCTCCGCCGATCTAGTAGGGTTCCTCACCCACCTGAGAGATACTTTGGTTTCTTTATGACAGTGGGAGCGAGGATTGCATCATGAGATGATGACCCAACTAGTTTCGAGCAGGCCATCAGGAGTGCGACTCTGTAAGAATGGCTGGATGCTTAGCGATCTGAGATGGAATCCTTATACACCAACAAAGTATGGACTTTAGTTGCTATATCTGAAGGGTTAAATCCCCATCAGGAGCAAGTATATCTTGAGAAGATTACTTGGTGTACATGGAAAAGTTGAGACTTTCAAAGCTAGACTTGTTAAAGGTTTGCATCATTGACCAGGTGTGGATCATGATGAAAATTTTTCTAAAGATCTATGCTTAAGTCCATTAAGATCCTACTTGCCACGGCTACATACCATGACTACGATATCTGGCGGTTGGGTGCCATGACTACTTTTCTAAATAATGATTTAGAAGAGAAAGTCTATAAGTACACAGCCAGACGGCTTCGTAGACAGTGGGAGCAGCGGAAAGGTGCACAAGATGCTTTATAAGATAAAGCAGGTATCGCGGAGTTGGAACATCTGTTTTGATGAAATAGTCAAATAGTTTGACATCATCAAAATGGTAGATGAACCTTGTATATACAAAAGGGTAGTAGGGAGTATGGTGATGATCCTCATAGAGTACGTGGATGACATACTCTTGATAGGGAAGGAGTTTCCTATGCTACGCTCGATCAATCTCCGCCTATCACAATGATTCTCCACATAGGATCAAAATGATACCTACTAAATCCTGGGTTTTGGACCTATGAGATAGATCTAAATGGATGTTAGAATACTCACTAGCTGTAGTGAGATGGTATCAATTGATCCTGGGAAGAATCACTGGAAGTGTTCCAGGGTGATAATGACGACTGAGTGTCAGTCACAGGCATTGTCTTTACCCTCAGTAAAGGGACGGTATGTTGGAAGAGTTCCAAGCTAGATACCGTGGCATACTAGACGATAAAGGCTGGATACATCGCTACTAAAGATGCTACCAAAGAGGCAGTCTGGGTGTATATTAGTTCATGAGATGAACTTCGTTCCGACCTTTGTGAGACAATGGAGTTATGGCTTATGCCAAGGAACGCCCGTCCCATCAGTGATCCAGACATATTCTAAGGCAGTGTCACCTGATCATGGAGATGGTTGATCTCCAGGGTGATCGAGGTTAGTAGAGTAGACTCAGAGGACAACACGGCGGATCCACTCACAAAGGCCTTTTACCAAAGAGAGACTTTTATGGGATGGTTGAGTATGAGATACTACAACCACTGCTATCAGATGGCCCTGGTGCAAGTGGGAGATTGTTAGTTATACGTATGCCCTAGAGGCCATTACTGTACATTGGATGTATATTGTAGTGGATGCTGGGACATATATAGGGAGGACTTTCTTGCTCGACATGATAGTATGCTATCTGGTTGCTCTTTACCTTAACGTGTACACTGATTGTCTCTCTGTTACATGTTGGTAAAGCCCTTAGGATGTGTACTTGACTACCTGGACTATGATGCGGATCATACTAGTGGGGACAGGGTAGTCCATAAGTACATCCTTCAAGGTCCCTAGTCGTGGGTATATCGAGACGGGGCATCGATATACCAGAGTAGACTAGCGTATACCTTCTCGACCCATACAGATGGGCGATGGATGATCCTATATCCATTGGTGTTTGACATCAGAGATGATATACGGGTGCTCAGTAGAGACTGGGTACACTGGACGGACTCGCCGAGAACTCCCAGATGGTATTATACCTTACGTCAGATGGCAGTTCTCTGGTGACACTGATAAAGAGTAGTCTGTTGACCCGAGATCGTCATAGAGTCTTGTGTGGTTCCCACTGTGCTTTGATTTCCATCTTACCACGTCCAAGAGGGCGTGCAAAACGGTGGTTTTTGGGTACAGTCCCGAATCACATGGAGGCAATGAGCGATAGGAGGGGATTCGTCTCTCCCGGTATAGGGAGTTGATGTTGCGCTGTGTTCGATTGGCTATAACCGGAAATCCCTGGCCAGGGTTGCTGAGATTTACTGGTAAGAGTTACCAGTAGTTTCTCGAACTGTTATAGACCTCATATCGACACGACTTATCGAGCTATTGGGGTCTGACGTTTACCACCCCTAGGCGAGATATGCGACATATCAGACGATCAGACCGGACTGTACGGTAAGTGTTACTGGTTGGATTCACAGGAGTCTGAGCGGGCTTGCTCGTCGATCTTCTGATCGCTCAATACCCGGGTGGCCGTTACGTTTAGCAGACCGCTTGCGTCTTGTGGGTGTTTGATATGATCATCACCTGCTGTCGGCGTATTGACGAGTCTTTAGAGTCCTACACAGAGGTTTCCTGGCTCAAGCAAAACGAAATAGGAGCGCATATGAGATATGTGCGGGACCGAGAATGATACCAGTATGTGATACTGTATTCGATTCTCGCGATCTGTGACATTGATCGGTTATATGCGATATAGCCGGGTTACCGGATCAAGTGTTGATTCGATAAGTTGTTACTACAGATATTAGTCGGTTATATGCGATATAACCGGATCGTTAAATCAAGTGTTGATTTAATGATTTAATGTATAATTATATATTTTATATATTACTTTGCATTAACTAGTATCGGTTCACTTTAAATGGATTTTCTCACTTGATTTGTGCAAGTTGTATATGTGATATACTTTTGTGCACTTGATTGTATCATGTTTGATGATACATGTTTACTTGGTTAAGTGTAAAGAATTAAACCTTGGTTAAGTTAATGATTAGGGTTTTCTTTTTCTTACTAATTTATTTATTTATTTATTTTGGAAAAGATTAGAAATGAAATGGTTGCAAGCTTTGTTTCTTTCTTTGAAGCTTCATGAAGCTTTGACTTTGTGACCATTTTGTCTCATGCTTAACCCTAACCACTTCACTTAACCTTAGTTTAGTCTCTACACTTGACCATGGTTATTATTATGATAAGTATTCTTTTTCTTTTCCTTTTAAATAACTTATCATAATATTATCATCTTCTTCTTCTTCTTCATCACATGAAGAAAGCTTGCTACTACAATGGCAACTTGAGAAAATAAGTGAGAAATCCAATTCTAAAGTGAACCCACTTCCTATTTCTTCATCCTCTACCTCTTTCCAAGTAGTATAGGGTGTTTTCTTCACAAGTTTTATGACTTGGTGAAGTGGGAGCTTGATCTAGTGATGCCTCGACGTAGATCATCTTCGGCATCGACATCGACGACCTAGCCCGCCCTTTTCTCCGACGAAGCCGACGCTAGAGTCCGTGATCCGATTTGGACAGCGGAGGGACTTCATCATGGAGCTATGGAGGTGGAGAACCGGATCTACAAAGGTTGTATTTCCGTTACCTAGTTAAGTTGTTTTCTATTTTCATTTTATCGCCTAAACTTCTAGCCAACGATTCGTATTAGGGTTTCTCGGCACCGAATTTTTTGAAATTGGCATGGTTGATGCCTTGTGAGACCTCTTGAGAGTGCCTAGGAACCTTACAATTAGAATACGGTATCACATACACATATTAATCAAGGTCCTACACATATCACATATGTGCCGTACTTTGTTTCGCTTGAGCTAGGAAACCTCTGTGTGGGACTCTAAAGACTCGTCAATACACCAGCAGTAGGTAATGATCACTTCAGTTACCCATAAGCCGTCAGCGGTACTAGCTAGTCAAAAAGGCTACCCAGGTATTGAGCGAACAAAAGATCAACAAGAAAGCTTGTCCAAACTCCCATGAATCCTACAAGTAACACTACCGTACAGTACGGTCTCTTTGTCTGATATGTCGCATATCGAGTCTAGGGGTGGTAAACGTCAGACACTAGTAACTTGATAAATCATGCTGATATGAGGCTCATAACGGTTCGAGAAACTACTGATAACACTGTAGGGTTACTAGGCACTCTCACAAGGGTCTATAGGGTATCAACCATGCCCGATTTAAAATTTAGACGTGCCGAACAACCCTAACCAAGATCTTTAAACTAGAGATTAGGCGAAACAAAGCATGTTAAACACTTTAACATCTAATAGTTTGGCATTACAACCTTTGTAGTCCGGTTCTGCACTTCTAAAGTTTTGTGTTGAGCTCAATTCGCTGCGATCATCGAGTATCCAGACTCTAGAGAGGCTCCACGAAGAGAAAGATGCGAGCTTGCTTCCGATTTTTGATAACAAAGATGATCTACCTTGAAGTTTCTTTAACACAAGCTCTCACTCACTAAATGAAGTGAACACCCTAATCTAAATGGCTAGGATAGATTAGGATGATGAAGTAGGATTTTAGCTCTCATTTATTTTCTTAATCTCACTCATTTTCATCACTAAGCAAAAAGCTAGTAAGCTTTTCCATGAAAGAAGAAGAAGGAAGAAGAAGATCTAATCCTTTTGTGATGAATAATGAAAACCCAAGTGAAGTTAGAAATACAACCATGGATTAAGAATGATGTCTTAACCCATGTAGAGAGTTAAGTATGGTGAAGGGTTGGGTTGAGTTAAGCAAATATCTACACAAAATATCCAAAGTCAAAGTCAAAGCTTCAAGAAGCTTCTTGGAAGCTTCATGCTTGCTTAACCCTAATCCAAACCCTAACCACAATTAAACTCCACAAATCATGTTGAATTTATAACCATAACATGTTACAATATTATATATCACATATACAATATTTATTGTAACAAAATAAAATAATACAATTAACATATATCGCATATATATCAATGTATTACCCGAGTGAGAAAAAGAATCATTTAGTGAGCTTATATTAATTAATGTAATTTAATATATCAAATATATAATTATACATTAAATTATCGAATCAACACTTGATCCGATAATCCGGCTATTTCACAAATAACCGACTAATATAATCTGTATCAATTCATCGAATCAACACTTGATCCGATGACCCGGCTATATCACATATACCCGGCCGATATCTCATATCGCGAGAATCTGTTACGGTATCACATACACATATTGTTCTCGGTCCCGCACATATCATATATGTGCTCCTACTCCGTTTTGCCTGAGTCAAGAAACTTCTGTGTAGGACTCTAAAGAATCGTCATTACGCCGGCAGTAGGTGATGATCATATCAAACACCCACAAACTGCAAGCGGTCAGCTAAACGTAACAGCCACTCAGGTATTGAGCAATCAGAAGATCAACAAGCAAGACTGTACATTATCCTGCGAATCCAATCAGTAACACTCCCGTACAGTCCGGTCTCTTCGTTTGATATGTCGCAAATCTCGCCTAGGGGTGGTAAACGTCAGACCCAAGTAGCTTGATAAGTCATGTCGATATGAGGTCTATAACAGTTCGAGAAACTACTGATAACACTTACCAGTAAATCTAAGCAACCCTGACCATGGATTTCCAGTTATAGCCATTCGAACACAGCACAACATCAACTCCCTATACCGGGAGAGACGAATCCCATCCTATCGCTCATTGCCTCCATGTGATTCGGGACTGTACCCAAAAGCCACCTTTTTGCACTCCTTCTTGGACGTGGTATGATGGAAATCAAAGCACAGTAGGAATCACACAAGACTCTATGACGATCTCGGGTCTACAGACTACTCTATACCAGTGTCACCAGAGAACTGCCATCTGACGTGAGGTATAATACCATCTGGGAGTTCTCGGGGAGTCCGTCCAGTGTACCCAGTCTCTACTGAGCACCCATACACCACCCTTAATGTTAAACACCGATGGATATGGGATCATCCATCGCCCATCATATGAGTCAAGATGCGTATACGCTAGTCTACTCTGGTGTATATTTGCCCTGTCTCGATACACTCTCGACTAGGAACAGTTATAGGATGTACTCGTCGACTACCATGGCCCCACTAGTATGATCTCATCATAGTCCCAGTAGTCGAGTACATATCCTAAGGGCTTTATCAACATGTAACATAGAGACAATCAGAGTACATGTTAAGATAAAGAGTAACCAGATAGCGTACTATCATGTCGAGAAAGAAAGTCCTCCCTATATATGTCCAAGCATTCACTACAATATACATCGTATGTACAGTAATGGCCTCTAGGGCATACATATAACTAACAATCTCCCACTTGCACTAGGGCTATCTGTTGTGGTATCGCATACCCAACAATCAGCTGTGGTTGAAGTATCTCATACTCAACCATCCGATAAAAAGTCTCTACTGGGAAATAGGCCTTTGTGAGTGGATCCACGCTTTTTCCTCTGTGTCTACTCTCCTAACCTCGATCTCCCTGGAGATCAACCATCTCCATGATCAGGTGATACTGCTTTAGAATTATATCTGGAGTTCAGATGGGACGGGGGTTCCTTGGCACAATCCACAACTCTATTGTCACACAATGGTAGGAACGAAGTTCATCTCATGAACTTATATATATCCAGACTTCCTCTTTGGTAGCATCCTTGGTAATGATGTATCTTGCCTTTAATCGTCTAGTATGCCACGGTATCTATCTTGGAACTCTTCCAAGATACCGTCCCTCCTATGAGGATAAAGACAATGCCTGCGACTGACATTCAGTCGTCCTTATCACCCTGGAACCTTTCCAGTGATTCTCCCCAGGATCGATTGATACTATCTCACTACAACTAGTGAGAATCCTAACATCCAATTAGATCTATCTCATAGATCCAAAACCCATGATTTAGGAGGTATCACCTTGATCTTATACGGAGAATCCTTATGATAAGCGGAGATTGACCGAGCGTAGCATAGGAAACTCCTACCCTATCAAGAGTATGTCATCCACGTACTCTACGAGGATCACTACCATACATCCTACTACCTTTTTGTATATAACTACTGATAACACTTACCAGTAAATCTCAGCAACCGTAGCCAGGGATTTCCAGTTATCGCCAATCGAACACAGCACAACATCAACTCCCTATACCGGGAGAGACGAATCCCCTCCTATCGCTCATTGCCTCCATGTGATTCGGGACTATACCCAAAAGCCACCTTTTTGCACGCCCTCTTTGACGTGGTAAGATGGAAATCAAAGAACAGTGGGAATAACACAAGACTCAATGACGATCTCGGGTCTACAGACTACTCTATACCAGTGTCACCAGAGAACTGCCATTTGACATAGTGTATAATACCATCTGGGAGTTCTCGGCGAATCCGTCCAATGTACCCAGTCTCTACTGAGCACTCGTATACCATCCTTGATGTCAAACACCGATGGATATGGGATCATCCATCGCCCATCATATGGGTCAAGATGCGTATACGCTAGTCTACTCTGGTGTATCGATGCCCTGTCTCGATACACCCTCGACTAGGAACAGTTATAGGATGTACTCGTCAACTACCGTGGCCCCACTAGTATGATCTCATCATAGTCCAAGTAGTCGAGTACATATCCTAAGGGCTTTATCAACATGTAACATAGAGACAATCAGAGTACATGTTAAGATAAAGTACAACCAGATAGCATACTATCAAGTCGAGCAAGAAAGTCCTCCCTATATATGTCCAAGCATCCATTACAATATACATCGTATGTACAGTAATGGCCTCTAGGGAATACATATAACTAACAATCTCCCACTTGCATTAGGGCCATTTGTTGTGGTATCGCATACCCAATAATCATCTGTGGTTGAAGTATCTCATACTCAACCATCCCATAAAAGTCTCTATTGAGAAATATGCCTTTGTGAGTGGATCCGCACTGTTGTCCTCTGTGTCTACTCTCCTAACCTCGATCTCCCTGGAGATCAACCATCTCCATGATCAGGTGATACTGCCTACGAATTATATCTGGATTTCTAATGGGACGGGGGTTCCTTGGCATAAGCCACAACTCCATTATCACACAATGGTAGGAACAAAGTTCATCTTATGAACTCATATATATCCAGACCGCCTCTTTGGTAGCATCTTTGGTAACGATGTATCTTGCCTTTAATCGTCTAGTAAGTCACGGTATCTAGCTTGGAACTCTTTCAATATACCATCCCTCTACTGAGGGTAAAGACAATGCCCGCGACTGACATTCCGTCGTCCTTATCACCGTGGAACCTTTCCAGTGATTCTTCCCAGGATTTAGGAGGTATCACCTTGATCCTATTTGGAGAATCCTTGTGATAAGCGGAGATTGACCGAGCGTAGCATAGGAAACTCCTTCCCTATCAAGAGTATGTCATCCACGTACTCTACGAGGATCACCACCATACTCCCAACTACCTTTTTGTATATACAAGTTTCATCTACCATTTTGATGAAGTCAAACTCTTTGACTATCACATCAAAATAGATGTTCCAACTCCGCGATGCCTGATTTATCATATAAAACAACTTGCACACGTTTCCGCTGCTCCCACTGTTTACGAAACCCTCAAGCTGTGTACTTACAGATGCTCTCTTCCAAATCAACATTTAGAAAAGCAGTCATGACACCCAACCGCCAGATATCGTAGTCATGGTATGTAGCTGTGGCAAGTAGGATCTGGATGGACTTAAGCATAGCTTTGAAAGTCTCAACTTTTCCATATACACCAAGTAATCTTCTCAAGATATACTTGCTCCTGATGGGGATTTAACCCTTCAGATAAAGCAACCAAAGTCCATACTTTGTTGGTGTATAAGGATTCCATCTCAGATCGCTAAGCATCCAGCCATTCTTATAGAGTCCCACTCCTGATGGCCAGCTCGAAACTAGTTAGGTCATCATCTCATGATGCAATCCTCGCTCCCACTGTCATAGAGAAAACCGAAGTATCTCTCAGGTGGGTAAGGAACCCTACTAGATCGGCAGAGAGGATGAGGTTCGTTGGAAACTATTGAATCCTTTGGTTCTGTCAAATTATCAGCTGCAGTTTTTATAGCTGGAACTTTTTCCAGTTCTACTTCATGACCAATAATTTCTTCACAAGAAATTCCCTTTCATAAAGGTGGCATGCTGAGAAAAAAAACATCTTTTGTTCCTCGGTTTGGTAGAAGATATTCCCTTGCGAATGCTTGGGATATCCAACAAACTTCCACAGAACTGACTTTGCCTCGAGCTTGTTCGGATTATGCTTTTAGACATAGGCTGGACAGCCCCAAATCTTAACAAACTTAAGATATGGGCTCTTCCCTTTCTATATCACATATGAAGTGGTAGGCAACTGATTTGATTGGAACCCTATTCAATAGGTATGCAGCTTCTCAAGTGCATAGCTCCCAAAAGGAAATAGGAAACTCAGTAGTACTCATCATATAGCACACCATATCACATAGGATGCTATTGCTCCACCCCGATACACCGACGTGATGTGGTGTATACAGAGGAGTAATGCCGAGAGAGAATCTCATTCTCCTTTAGAATAGTCCAGGAATCCCGTGCTCAAGTATTCTCCTCTTTGATTTCATCAAAGGACATAATACTTATACCCGTTTTTGGTTCTCTACTTCTAACTTATATTCTGTGAATATCTCAAAAGGTTCAGACTTGTGTTTCAACAGGAACATATGTCCGAATCTTGAGAGATAAACAGTAAATGTAATGAAGTATAAAGAACCGGTCTTGGCATGTGTAGACAGGGGACCTCATACATCAGCATGTATCAATCCCAAGAGTTCAAAAATTCTTTCTCTGTTTCCAATAAACGGAGCTGTGGTCATCTTATCTCTGTGACATGACCGGCAAGTTTCATAAGATGTAAATTCAAGCTAATTTAAATATGCATCTATATGTAACTTCAGCTAGTCGGGTCGCATTGATATGACCTAGTCTACAATGCCTCAAGAAGGATTCGTTCATTTATGAACACTTTCTCTTGTGTGTGTTCTGTACATTAAGAACTGTGGTTTGATTTAGAACGTCTATGCTTTTAGATAACGTGTCTGGACCGATCAACTCTTGATATAGAAAATGTTCAAAACATTATCCAATAATACAAAATTATATCCTTCTTTACTAATAAAGAGACTGATATGATGTTGTATATCAGGTTCGGTATCTAATAACATCCGTTCAGAATCAATGTATTTGTTAATACAGGGTGATAACTACCAACAAACTTGGCTGCAACACTTGCACCGTTTCTATCTCATAAAACTTATCACCCGTTCTCAGTTCTCTACCTTTCTGTAGCCTATGTAACAGATTACATTTGCGGAATCCTGATCCGGTATCTCATACACAGGACGTAAAGGATATTGAGAAACAGTTCTCTGTAATGAACACACCCGAAGAAGATGCATCAGCATGCAATTTCTTCGTTTGGGTGGCACTGGAATTCTGGTAATCCCCTATTTCCTGCTCTGTCTTATAACAATTATAAGTTGGAGCGGGACCAACGTTCCTTAGCGCAGTATAACAAGCAGGTTCGGTCAATACATCCGTATTATTATCTTGATTAAGGCATGACATAGTCACAGCCAGGAGAGAGAGAGAAGAAAACACTCAGCGTGCGCTTTTACAAGATTAGATTGGTTATCAATTTTTCTAATCATGATGGCTCCCACTGTTTTAGTCAAACCTTCCTTCAAACCCTAAAAGGAAAGACTAGCCGGGATTAATTACATGCTACAAGTTCGCCAATCTTTCAGCCAGGCCAGTGCCGGTACTTTGAGGGAGGTTCTCCGTGCTTTCGCACGGACCTAATTAAAGTAAACCTTGTTTTCCCAGGGGCGTAACCCCGTTAACACCTTTCTAGACACCTACTTGATCGGCTAATTGTAATGTGTAAAACTCTCCCAGGAGTAACTCTTACTCGCAGCGGGTATCGGGATCCAACTATCTCATAGAAGATATGCAATCTCATTGCAAATTTCAACATTTGAAATTCCCAATAATATTTTACCCCTAGCAGCTATATGACCTTAACATGGTCAACAAATCATAAGTGCTAGTCAAGTTCAACCCGTCATTTCCCGATTAAATTAAACCCACCCGCACGACCCTTAACATGGTCAACAAAGTCATACGACTACCCTAATCCAATCGCATCATATGCTTATACAGATAAGCACTAATAAGCCACCGCACACTACGCCTTAACATGGTCAACAAACGTAGCACGAATACTAACTAGTACTTATCTGAAATGACGGAAGGCAACGGAAGGTTTTTAAGAAAACCCTTTGCGTAATGAACTTGATATCGTTGTAGAATCGAGTGATTTTGAGATGGAATGTTTTTGAGGCCTTTTCTATTTTTGATAAAGAGATCACTCCCGGTGAAGGGATCGTCGGCTCTTTCCTTATCGAATAAGGTGCAAGATATTTCACAAATACCACTATGCAAAGCAAAAACTATAGAAACAATCAAAAGACAAACCGAGTTTGTAGCAACTGCTAGTTTCACTAAAGAGGTCACTCCCGGTGAAGGGATTTCGGCTCTTTCCTTATCGAATAAGGTGCTGGATGTTCTATAAGGAAAACCGCTATGCAAAGCAAGAACTAGAGCTACCAGTCTTTAAACAAGTTTCTACAACATCTTTAGGGTTCTTTTAGTTTCATTAATCTCATTAATGAAGTCCCATTTGCAATTATGCTTCACAAGCATCTGTAAGTCCGCGGCGGCGCCCCGGCCGTCGATCCGACGCCGGAAACGCGGAAACAAAAAACTTTGCAAACTAGCAAACCGGCACCACCGCGGACTTTTCCCCCGGATCGGGCCATTAACCTAGCTACAAGTAAACATAAAGATGGGTGAAGAGATATACCAAGCGATCCGTGTCCTTCGGTCTTCGTCTCCACTCCGATCTCCCGCGGAATCTTCATCCGTCACGTCCTCGTCGGAAAGGGCACCACGTAGCCGGATGCTTTTACGAGCTCCCACCTCTAGACCGAGGCAACTCGGGCGCGAAGTTGGCTAGCCGACGCGTCCAAGATTTGCTGTAGGCTAGTGTAGAGTCTATGTCTTTTTGGGGTTTAGTTGCCATAGAGGATGGAGGAAGAGGTTAAGGAAATTTGGTGCTTTCAATTTGTTGCGCCACGGCAGCGCCCCGGCCTCGTACTGGAGGCCAAAATGCGGAATCAAAAAATTTTCCTTACTCGGAAACCGGCGCTACCGCGGACAAAGAAAACCCGGATCGTTTACCATTAACCTAATGCTAGCAATCAAGAGATAGGGTGAGAAGTATACCGAGTGATCCGAGTCCTCCGGTCTTCTCATCGTCGTTCCGATCTCCCGCAGAAAGTCTTGCCTCCACATCGTCGCCTCCTCGCCAGAAAGGGCACCACAATGCCTGCGTCTTTTACGGGCTCCCGCCTCAATACCGAGGCAACTCGAACATGAAGCCGGCAACTCGACATGCTCAAGATGTGCTGTAGAATGTAGTGTAGAAGATGCTTGTCTCATTTGGGGTTTGTTGCCATGGTGATGGAGGAATCAAGAATAGAAAAATGGTTCTTGCATTTTTCTAGCAAGAAAATGAGATCATGAATGAAACTCTCAAGATGAAGCTCTCTTCTTCTTCTTCTCTCTTTCTTTTTCTTCTTCTCTCTTTTCTTATGAAAAACTTATTATTCCAAATGAGAATGGTGGAGGAGGTGATATGAAGCATGAAGGGAGGTGAGTGTAGGAGAGCAAGAAGGGTGACCACATCCTAAACCATCATCACAACCTCACATCAACTCTAATCAAAGATCAAATCCTTTCTCATCAACAAAAAGCAAATGATAAAGATGGATAAGAAAGGTATCAAAAGATGCTTTCATAATAAATCATCTTACAAATAAAACCTCCACCAAATGTAATTTGCAAAACTGCAAATTACCCCCTCCATCAGAAAAGTCCGGCCGGGAAAGAACAAAGGAAAACCGGCCGGAACGGAATACAAACTGGCAATCCCAGAAAACTGGTCCCGTAATAAATTACAGGAAAACCCCGATACTGTGCATACACACCCGCATCTGTATTCCGACCGGATACAAATGCAATGAAACAAAATCTACACTGTACTAGACTAGGATCGGCTTAAGCCAAAGCCGGCTAGTAAAATCCGTTCGATCCTGATCCGTGCAATACCGCACGTATCAGATCAAACCCTGCCATATAACTATACGGCCACTAGTACAAACCGTCCGATCCTGATCCGTGCAATACCGCACGTATCTGATCGGACCCTGCCATATCTCCATACGGCCTCTACAGCGTTTCGCCCGAAAGCTGGAGTAACTGAAAGTGTGGTGGACTCTAAAGACTCGTCAATACAATGGCTGTGGATTTAACCACTAGCACGTCAGAGGTATAAGCCAATACGTAACGGGCCACCAGCTATTGACCAAAAAGGGACGTCGATGAGCGAACTCATCCTGACACCCTACTGAGCCTGTCAGTGACAATATCCGTACAGTCCGGTCCGTTCGTCTATGAGTATCGCATGTCGGGCCTAGGGGGTTGGTAAAAGTCAGACCCCCAAAAGCGGTACAAGTCGTGTCGGAGCGTAGCCCAGAACGCCCTGAGATACTACTGGAATACCTACCAGTAAATCTCCTGCCTCGGCCGAGGGCTTTGCGCAATGGCTCTCCTAGACACAGCGCGACCTCACCCCCAATACCGGGAGAGACGAACCCCTGAAGATCCGCTCACTGCCTCCATGTGGCTCGGGACTGTACCCAACTAAAACCTGTTTGCACGACTCCTTTGAGCCGTGGTAGGGTAGTAATCAAAGTACAGTGGGAACTCACACGAGACAAATGACGATCCTCAGGTCGATGAACTAACCTGTACACATGTCACCAGGGAACTGCTATCTGACGTCTGGTATAAGACCAACTAGCAGGTTCCCGGCGAGTCCTGTCCGGTGTACTCATAACCCAATGAGCACCTGTATACATCTTAGGTGAACCAACTGACACCAGTGGCTTGTGAGACCGGCCACCGCCCCTCGTCGGGGTCTCGACTGTATACACTAGTCTACTAATGGAGTATCGATGCCCTGTCTCGAAACTCCTACGACTAGGGACCTTTTAAGGATGTGCTTATAGACTACCAGCTCCCACGTATATGATCGCCATCATACTGCTGGTAGTCAAGCAAGAATCCTAGGGGCTCTATCAACGTGTAATAGCGACATGTCAGGTCACCTAAAACAGTACACGATGATAAAGGTAAACCAGATAGCATACTATCATCTCGAGTAAGACTGTCCCACCGGGATAGGTCCTCCCTCAACCATTGCAATCACGTGCCTGTGATCCAATAATTGACTCTGAGGGCACTATCTCCAACAATCTCCCACTTGCACTCAAGGCTAATTATTGCGATGCCGCATACTCACAGCCCGTGTGATACCGGACACCCAACTCCTCTACTAGTCAGTCTCACAAAGCTCGTTTGCGAAACTATTGCGTTCGAGGAACAGCCTCAGTGAGTGGATCCGCTGTGATGTTTCTTTCTATGTCTCTCTATATCTCAAGTTCGCGGAGAAAGCCATCTCCCGAAATGAGCAATACCTGTCTTAGAATGTCTGGATGTCTGATGGGACCTAGCTCATAAATGAACTCCAAATCCAAACTTCTTAGACTGTATCGTCAACTGAACTTAATCAGTATCCTGCGCCATGCCACCCTCAGTATTGCCTTGGACCACCTGTCCAAAATACTGCCCCTCGTCAGAAGGAAAACTATAACTCTGACAACCTCCTTGTCGTCTATGTCACCTTGGAAGCCTGGAATGATAACTGTCTCCCAAATGAGGCTGTCGTTATCATATCCCTAGAACATCCACTTATGTTCTAAGACTGCTTCCGACTGTTTCTCCAGGATTGGATCAATATCAACTTATTGCATCTAGTGCAAGAACAACATCTGGTGTGGTACTTGACATCTCATGATTGACTCAATTGCCTAAGCAAGTGATCTACCAATCATGAGTATCCCTCTCCCCTTTAGTCTATAAGACACCTTTAGAGAGGGTGACTCCATCAACTGCAGGTGCACTATCGTGTCAGGAGTCGTCCATTCTAAATACTCATAGAATGCTGTCAAGGTACCCAGATTGGGAAACCACCCAAATCTAGATCTAAAACCATAGATCTAGTAACCAGTATGTCTGATATAATGTCCAAGTCCTTTGTGGAGAAACCACTGTGTGACGACCAAAGTATAACCGATCGTAGTATAGGAATATCACTTCCTACTACCTTCTCAACAGATCCATCCCCTATTCTGATGACGTCAAACCTATGACTGTTACATCAGAAATGGATGATCTATCTCCGCTACATCTGCTTTAGTCTATAAATAGACATAAGCCTGATGTCTACCAATGCTTCCGCTACTCCCACTGACTACGACAACCTTCTGGCAGAGTCATACAGACGTGCACTTCTAAAGCTAGTTTAGAACGACGCTATACTCATCCTCCTGCCGGGTCTCGCAGCCTGGAACAACAGCAATGGTAATTGTGGGTAAACAAGAACTTCCCTGTCACCGTCCTTGAGGCTACCGTAGTACCTCTCGGGTGCCTGAAGTTACCCACCTTATCTGCGGAGTGGCCAATGGAATGTCAAATCAGATTGAATCTTTAGGTTGCTTATCAAATCTTCAGTAATCGTTTGCGGTTCTGGAATCACTTCCAGTTCTACCATACTCCCACTACTTTTTCTGAAAAAATCCATTTTTAATAAAAACTGTGGCGAGTCTAGAACAATATTGCTATCGTTCATCCAGATGGTAGAAAGTCAACCCTCGTCATAGCCTGGGTCAACCCACAAACAGCCATTACAGAAACGTGCCTTGAGTTGTCCAGTGTCTGGTTTTAAGCATAAGCCGGACAACTCCCCGTACCTTAACAATGTCAAGATATGAACTGTTCTATATCCAATATAGAAACAGAGGCACTGATTTAATTGAACCAGATTCAAATCATGCAGCTATCTCCAGTGCATGTAAACTAAATGGAAGGAGGCCGATCAGCGTTACTCAACTTAGGAATGCTTCCAATTATGAGTAACCTGAAAGAGAAGCAATTTCTCTTAATCATTACTATCTACTGAACACCATACACAAGTATCTACATCTTCGATCACTTTGAAGAATCCCGATACTTGCTATACCTGGTTCTCTACTCTATTCAAATACCTATAACTCCTCAAAACTTAGACCCTGTGTTTCCACGAAACACATGTCTAAGAACTAGAGAAGTTAAAAGTAAACAGAATATAGTATGAGGACCAACCCCTCTGTCCTAATGGACACTGGACAACATACAATACTCTGTATAAGTCCGCTGAGTCTAACAACTCTTTCACTGTGCGTCGTAGGTTGAAAACTGTACTTGTGGTTAAGAAGAATTACACCGCTGTTTGATGCTCCTTACCTAACCATCCACTGATATAGGTAAATGTCATCGACATATTATCAAAAGGTATATCTCACTCTATGAAAATAGACGTACAGATATATCAATTTGAAATTGGTGCATAACCGCGGATATTCAAAACCAAATAATTGCCATCCGGCAAACAACCCAGGTGACTTCCTCAAATATCACCGATTACAACGAATCCTGATATAATGAGGATGATCACCCAATTCCCAAAAACTTACTCCCACTCAACATCTGTAAAACCATACAGATGTGAGAATCATACCTGGTAAATACATACCCTGGAGTAAGTGTCTAATCGGGAAATCAGTTTTCTATTAACAGTACACAGTGAAACTGAAACATTGGAATGTTTCGTTGGAGTATCCTGGTATTCCTAGTAATGCCTCTTCCATTGTCCAGATTCACAACTGTAACCGTATATCTCTTTGCCATCTGTCCAAATCCCTTTATATGTCTTTAGTCATTACCGTCTGCACACCCCTTTAGGCCAATTGGTTTTCTTCCTTCCCTACCGTTCGGCACCAGCCTATGGTTTGGAAGAAGACTATCCAATAAGCATAAAGGGTGTACTGTCCTAATCCTAGGAGCACTCGCATCGCGAGAGAAGGTGAAGATAAAAGACAACCGAATAAACCTTATTCCTATTTCTCCTGGACCAGAATCCATCCCCGAACTGGAACAAATTCCTTTCGAGTTCGTATATAACCATACGATGGATTATCCAATAAAATGGGATCTTCGTAGTGATACGGAGTGTCCTGGAGAAATACAAAGGTGATTTAGGATTGGCGAAGAAATACTTGGTTTGGTCGTGAATAGCAGTCGCAATTTACTCTGCCCTCTCACTAATCCCTTGCTTTGTCTTAACTTAATACCTTCTGCACACCATCGTTATGCTAATTGGTTTCCTTCATTCCCTACCGGTCGGCACCAGCCTAAGGTTTGGAAGAAGACTATCCAATTTGCGTAATAGGTGTACTATCTCCTAAACCAAGGAGTACTCGCAATGAGAGAAGGTGAAAAGAAAAGACAACTGAATAATCCTATTCGTTTTCTCCAGAACCAGAAACCATCCTCGAAGTCCTTCGAGTTCGTATATAACCATACGATGGTTTTGTCCAATGGAAGTAGACGTTCGCAGTAATGCGGGGTGTCCTGGAGAAAAGGGTAAAAGTAGGAGTGGCAATGAGGTCTGCAACTCTGACAATCCAAAAGCCTGTGTTAAGAAGGTTCGGTCAACTTGGTCACTGAGTCATAGTCTTAGGGTCGGGTCAATGGTCGCTGCCAAAGAGAGAGAGAAAAGAAACACTCAGCGTGCACTCTAACCTAGATCAGAATGGTTATCACTTTATCTAATCTGGAAACCTCCCACTGTACCTCAAATTCTCCTCCAAACCTGAAAGAAGAATTAGTCGGGATCACCCGAGGAGTAAACCAACTCATCAGTGGAAATCGGGATCCAACTCTCATCGCATGATAACGTGACGGAATCCACTCACGTCACCACACTCCAGAAGGTATGCGCATGCCTGGCAAGTTTCAGTTCTTTTGAAACTCCCGATGTGATTTTTACCCCTAGGACCCAAGTGACCTTGACTGAGCCAACATATCAAAGGATCCTAGTCAAGTTCAACCCGTCATTATCTTGATTGCATTAGACCCACCCGCACGAGTCCTTGACTGAGCCAAAATGACCGTACGACTGTCCTAACCAATCACATATCCATGCAACAGAAAGACACTACATAGCTACCGAACACTACGCCTCGGCTAAGCACGACATACGCAGCACGAATACTAAGTAATACCAATCTGAAATGACGGAGGGCTACGACTAGTTTTTGGCGAAAAACCTTTAACGTAATGAACTTGATATCGTTGAAGGAACTGCACAACTTTTTGTAAAATATAGTGACGAAAACCTTCACTAAAGAGGTCACTCCCGGTGAAGGGATCTCGGCTCTTTCCCCGTAGAATGAGGTGCAGGATATTCCAACTGAATACCACGATGCAAAGCAAAAGTAATCGGCTATAGTGAAGTTAATGCCCTGACGCAAACTTCTGTCCAAGGGGTCACTCCCGGTGAAGGGATCTCGGCCCTTGCCTCGTCGACTGAGGAGCAGGATATTCCAAATGAATACCACGATGCAAAACAAAAGTGAACGTCCTTGCAATAACAGCTTTTTGAAAAATGTTCCAACAACATCAGAATAGGTTTGTTTAACTTGCATTGATCCGAATCAACGCAGTCCCATCAAATGATCACACCACAAAGAACGAAAATATACTGACGTACGTATATGCCATCCGCATTCGCCACTGGGTCCCGTCAGCACCCGTTAGGTTAGCTAACTAACGGCAGAGCGGGGAATGGACTAGCGCGGATAGAAAAACATATACAACATCTACTAATATATATACCAATATATAGTATTTCGCTCAAGGCGTGAATAAAATGCAACATCACAGAAATGTACAGCATCACAGAACAATACAGATATCTGGAAGCCCCGGGTTTCACAGAGCCGCTGCTGAAACCCGACGTTCCCCTGGTCGTGTGGATAGCCTGTGCAATGAAATCCTAGACCCCTACGGGCGCGGCAAGTCACCCGCCAAAACCTGAAGCGAGGCAGCCCCCTTCAGCTCCGTGAATGGACCACCCAGCACTTCACGGAATCCGGTAACTTGGGCACCCCTCCTGGGTCAACCTGTACCCCCTACGAGTGCGACGAATAGCCCGCCAATCCTAGAGTGAAGCCCCCTCCGTCTCAATGCCATGAGATGCGGGCCCGTTGCCCTCTAGAACCCGGCTATCCGTGCACCCCTCCGCGGGGTAATCCTAGTACAGAAAGTAAAATATACATATACCGGGTACATCGACCGCAACCAGGTCGTGCCCCAAAAGAATAATACAAACAGGCAGTGACGGCAGTCCACATGTCGGACGCTCGCCCCGCAATATCAAATGTACATAATACAACAAAACTGTACTAGCATTGCATCCAGGCTATCCCCCACGACCGATCCGCAACATCACAGCATAAACATAGAACATCAACGTGAAAGTCACGTTCGCAAATCCGTCTAACCGGGCTATAGCAGTTAGACCGGATTTACCGATCGAGTGACATTCACGGTCGCAGATATAATGTAAATACTGTGAAAAATGTGTTTAAAATTTTCCGATTGACCAAAAATTAACAAGTGGGCCCCCAAACAAAACTGTAGCACTCACAGAAAACTTGGGCCCAATTTTAATATTCCAAAACCCCTAATTTTAGCCCATAAGCCTACTGCAAAAAAATAATCATACGAACTTACAATCCTGCGGCGGAAGCGCGGCCAAAAGGGGGTTTTGGCCGCCCTTCCGCGGTCGTACGGAGTGATCGTGTGACCAACTTTTTCCAGTGTTCTTAGAACTCCCTGCACATCATTCTGAGACCACCTGAAAAAATATTTAGACTCCAAAAAATTTCGACAGAAACTGATTGTGCTAGAAAAATACGGTTTTTGGAATTTCGGTCGATCGGAAATGCAAAACACATTAGAACAAGCTAGGTAAGGTTAATGGCGTGGCTCTGATACCATGTTGCGCCACGGCAGCGCCCCGGCCTCGTACTCGAGGCCAAAATGCGGAATCAAAAAATTTTCCTTACTCGGAAACCGGCGCTACCGCGGACAAAGAAAACCCGGATCGTTTACCATTAACCTAATGCTAGCAATCAAGAGATAGGGTGAGAAGTATACCGAGTGATCCGAGTCCTCCGGTCTTCTCATCGTCGTTCCGATCTCCCGCGGAAAGTCTTGCCTCCACATCGTCGCCTCCTCGCCGGAAAGGGCACCACAATGCCTGCGTCTTTTACGGGCTCCCGCCTCAATACCGAGGCAACTCGAACATGAAGCCGGCAACTCGACATGCTCAAGATGTGCTGTAGAATGTAGTGTAGAAGATGCTTGTCTCATTTGGGGTTTGTTGCCATGGTGATGGAGGAATCAAGAATAGAAAAATGGTGCTTGCATTTTTCTAGCAAGAAAATGAGATCATGAATGAAACTCTCAAGATGATGCTCTCTTCTTCTTCTTCTCTCTTTCTTTTTCTTCTTCTCTCTTTTCTTATGAAAAACTTATTATTCCAAATGAGAATGGTGGAGGAGGTGATATGAAGCATGAAGAGAGGTGAGTGTAGGAGAGCAAGAAGGGTGACCACATCCTAAACCATCATCACAACCTCACATCAACTCTAATCAAAGATCAAATCCTTTCTCATCAACAAAAAGCAAATGATAAAGATGGATAAGAAAGGTATCAAAAGATGCATTCATAATAAATCATCTTACAAACAAAACCTCCACCAAATGTAATTTGCAAAACTGCAAATTACCCCCTCCATCAGAAAAGTCCGGCCGGGAAAGAACAAAGGAAAACCGGCCGGAACGGAATACAAACTGGCAATCCCAGAAAACTGGTCCCGTAATAAATTACAGGAAAACCCCGATACTGTGCATACACACCCGCATCTGTATTCCGACCGGATACAAATGCAATGAGACAAAATCTACACTGTACTAGACTAGGATTGGCTTAAGCCAAAGCCGGCTAGTAAAATCCGTTCGATCCTGATCCGTGCAATACCGCACGTATCAGATCAAACCCTGCCATATAACTATACGGCCACTAGTACAAACCGTCCGATCCTGATCCGTGCAATACCGCACGTATCTGATCGGACCCTGCCATATCTCCATACGGCCTCTACAGCGTTTCGCCCGAAAGCTGGAGTAACTGAAAGTGTGGTGGACTCTAAAGACTCGTCAATATAATGGCTGTGGATTTAACCACTAGCACGTCAGAGGTATAAGCCAATACGTAACGGGCCACCAGCTATTGACCAAAAAGGTACGTCGATGAGCGAACTCATCCTGACACCCTACTGAGCCTGTCAGTGACAATATCCGTACAGTCCGGTCCGTTCGTCTATGAGTATCGCATGTCGGGCCTAGGGGGTTGGTAAAAGTCAGACCCCCAAAAGCGGTACAAGTCGTGTCGGAGCGTAGCCCAGAACGCCCTGAGATACTACTGGAATACCTACCAGTAAATCTCCTGCCTCGGCCGAGGGCTTTGCGTAATGGCTCTCCTAGACACAGCGCGACCTCACCCCCAATACCGGGAGAGACAACCCCTGAAGATCCGCTCACTGCCTCCATGTGGCTCGGGACTGTACCCAACTAAAACCTGTTTGCACGACTCCTTTGAGCCGTGGTAGGGTAGTAATCAAAGTACAGTGGGAACTCACACGAGACAAATGACGATCCTCAGGTCGATGAACTAACCTGTACACATGTCACCAGGGAACTGCTATCTGACGTCTGGTATAAGACCAACTAGCAGGTTCCCGGCGAGTCCTGTCCGGTGTACTCATAACCCAATGAGCACCTGTATACATCTTAGGTGAACCAACTGACACCAGTGGCTTGTGAGACCGGCCACCGCCCCTCGTCGGGGTCTCGACTGTATACACTAGTCTACTAATGGAGTATCGATGCCCTGTCTCGAAACTCCTACGACTAGGGACCTTTTAAGGATGTGCTTATAGACTACCAGCTCCCACGTATATGATCGCCATCATACTGCTGGTAGTCAAACAAGAATCCTAGGGGCTCTATCAACGTGTAATAGCGACATGTCAGGTCACCTAAAACAGTACACGATGATAAAGGTAAACCAGATAGCATACTATCATCTCGAGTAAGACTGTCCCACCGGGATAGGTCCTCCCTCAACCATTGCAATCACGTGCCTGTGATCCAATAATTGACTCTGAGGGCACTATCTCCAACACAATTTTCCTAGCAAGAAGAAAATGAGATCAAGAATAATGCCACCACTCAAAAATGAAACTCTCTCTTTCTCTCCCTCTCATGTGGCCGGCCCCCCATCATGAAGAAAATGGTGGAGGGAATCAATCAAACATGAAGGGAGGTGATGGTAGGAAAAGTAGAGGGTGACCACATCCATGAGCAATGATAACAAGGTCATATCCAATTCAAATCAACTCTAATCTCAATCAATTTCAAGCATCATGAAAAAGAAAAGATGCTAAATAAATCATGATCCCACAAAAGCAAGAAACCCCTCCACAATTAGTTATTTGCAAATGTGCAAATAACCCCCTCTATCGGAAAGTCCGGCCGCGAAGGAACAAAAGAAAACCGACCGGAACGGAATGCAAACTGGCAACTTCAGAAGACTCGTCAATACTATGGCTGTGGATTTAACCACTAGCACGTCAGAGGTATAAGCCATACGTGACGGGCTACCAACTATTGACCAAAAGGGACGTCGATGAGCGAACTCATCCTGACACCCTACTGAGCTTGTCAGTGACAATATCCATACAGTCCGGTCCGTTCGTTTATGAGCATCGCATGGCGGGCCTAGGGGGTCGGTAAAAGTCAGACCCCTAAAAGCGGTACAAGTCGTGTCGGAGTGTAGCCCAGAACACCCTGAGATACTACTGGAATACCTACCAGCAAATCTCCTGCCTTGGCCAAGGACTTTTCATGTTCTGGCTCTCCTAGAAACAGCGCGACCTCACCCCCAATACCGGGAGAGACGAACCCCTGCAGATCCGCTCACTGCCTCCATGTGGCTCGGGACTGTACCCAACTAAAACCTGTTTGCACTACTCCTTTGAGCCGTGGTAGGGTAGTAATCAAAGCACAGTGGGAACTCACACGAGACAAATGACGATCTCAGGTCGATGAACTAACCTGTACACATGTCACCAGGGAACTGCTATCTGACATCAGGTATAATCCCAACTAGCAAGTTCCCGGCGAGTCCTCTCCGGTGTACTCATAACCCAATGAGCACCTGTATACATCTTAGGTGAACCAACTGATACCAGTGGCTTGTGAGACCGGCCACCGCCCTTCGTCGGGGTCTCGACTGTATACACTAGTCTACTCCGGAGTATCGATGCCCTGTTTCGAAACTCCCACGACTAGGGACCTTTTAAGGATGTGCTTATAGACTCCAGCTCTCACATATTTGATCGCCCTCATACTGCTGGTAGTCAAGCAAGAATCCTAGGGGCTCTATCAACGTGCAATAGCGACTCGTAAGGTCACCTAAAGCAGTACACGATGAAAAAGATAAACCAGATAGCATACTATCATCTTGAGTAAGACTGTCCTACTAGGACAGGTCCTCCCCTCAATCATTGCAATCACGTGCCTGTGATCCAATAATTGACTCTGAGGGCACCATCTCCAACAATCTCCCACTTGCACTCAAGGCTAATTATTGCGATGTCGCATACTCACAGCCCGTGTGATACCGAACACCCAACTCCTCTACTAGTCAGTCTCACAAAGCTCGTTTGCGAAACTATTGCGTTTGAGGAATTGCCTCAGTGAGTGGATCCGCTCTGATGTTTCTTTCTATGTCTCTCTCTATTTCAAGTTCGCGGAGAAAGCCATCTCCCGAAATGAGCAATACCTGTCTTAGAATGTGTCTGGACGTCTGATGGGACCTAGCTCACAAGTGAACTCCAAATCCAAACTTCTTAGACTGTATCATCAACTGAACTTAATCAGTATCCTGTGCCATACCTTCCCTCAGTATCCACCTGGACCACCTGTCCAAAATACTTCCCCTCGTCAGACGGAAAACTATAACCCTGACAGCCATTCTGCCATCCATGTCACCATGGAAGCCTGGAATGATAACCGTCTCCCAAAGGAGGCTGTCGTTATCATATCCCTAGAACATCAACTTATGTTCTAAAACTGCTTCCGATTGTTTCTCCAGGATTGGATCAATATCAACTTATTGCACCTACTGCAAGAACAACATCTGGTGTGGTACTTGACATCTTATGATTGACTCAATTGCCTAAGCAAGTGATCTGCCAATCATGCGTATCCCTCTCCCCTTTAGTCTGTAAGACACCTTTAGAGAGGGTGACTCCATCACCTGCAGGTACACCACCATGCCAGGAGTCGTCCATTCTAAATACTCATAGAATGCTGTCTAAGTACCCAGATTGGGAAACCACCCAAATCTAGATCTAAAACCATAGATCTAGTAACCAGAATGTACGATATAATATCCAAGTTCTGTGTGGAGAAATCACTGTGTGACGACCAAAGTATAACCGATCGTAGTATTGGAATATTACTTCCTACTCTGTGTATGTCATCAAATACCAGGACATCACACCCTACTACCTTCTTAACAGATCCATCCCCTTATTCTGATGAAGTCAACCTATGACTATCACATCAGAAATAGATGATCTATCTCCGCTATATCTGCTTTAGTCTATAAATAGACATAAGCCTGATGTCCACCAATGCTTCCGCTGCTCCCACTGACTACGACAACCCTCTGGCAGAGTCATATAGGTGTACACTTCTAAAGCTAGTTTAGAACGACGCTATACTCATCCTCCTGCCGGGTCTCACAGTCTATAGCAACATCAATGGAAAGTTTGGGTAAACAAGGACCTCCCTACCACCGTCCTTGAGCATACCGAAGTACCTCTCGAGTGCCTGAGGTTACCCACTTTATCTGCGGAGTGACCAATGGAATGTCAAACCTGATTGAATCTTTAGGTTCTTATCAAATCTTCAGTAATCGTTTGCGGTTCTGGAATCACTTCCAGTTCTACCATACTCCCACTTTTGTTTTCTGAAAAAAATCCATTTTTGTTAAAACTGTGGCGAGTCAAGAACAATATCACTATTGATCTTCCAGATGGTAGAAAGTCAACCCTCGTCATAGCCCGGGTCAACCCACAAACAGCCATTACAGAAACGTGCCTTGAGTAGTCTAGTGTCTGGTTTTAAGCATAAGCTGGACAACTCCCCGTACCTTAACAATGTCAAGATATGAACTGTTCTATATCCAATATAGAAACAGAGGCACTGATTTAATTGAACCAGATTCAAATCATGCAGCTGTCTCCAGTGCATGTCAACTAAATAGAAGGAGGCCGATCAGCGTTACTCAACTTAGGAGTACTTCCGATTATGAGTACCCTGAAAGAGAAGCAAGTTCTTTTAATCATTACTATCAACTGAATACCATACACAAGTATCTACATTTTCGATCACCTTGAAGAATCCTGATACTTGCAACATCTGGTTCTCTACTTTATTCTTATACCTATAACTCCTCAAAACTTAGACCCTGTGTTTCAATGAAACACATGTCTAAGAACTAGAGAAGTCATAAGTAAACAGAATATAGTACGAGAACCAACCCCTCTGTCCTCATGGACGCTGGACAACATACAATACTCTGTATAAGTCCCTTGATTCTAACAACTCATTCACTGTGTGTCGTAGGTTGAAAACTGTACTTATGGTTAAGAAGAATTATACCGTTGTTCAATGCTCCTTACCTAACCATCCACTGGTATAGGTAAATGTCATAGACATAATCTCAAAAAGGTATATCCCACTCTATAAAAATAGACGTACAGATATATCAATTTGAAATTGGTGCATAACAACGGATATTCAAAACCAAATATTTGCCGACCGGCAAACAACCCAGGTGACTTCCTCAAATATCACCGATTACAACGAATCCCGATATAATGAGGATGATCACCCAATTCCCAATAACTTACTCTCGCTCATCATCTGTAAAACCATACAGATGTGAGAATCCAACCTGGTAAATACATACCCTGGAGCAAGTGTCTAATTGGGAAATAAGTTTTCTTTTAATAGTACACAGTGATACTGAAACATTGAAATGTTTCGATGGGGTATCCTGGTATTCCTAGTAATGCCTCTTCCATTATCCAAATTCGCAACTGTAACCGTATAATTCTTTGCCATCTCTCCAAATCCCTTTATATGTTTTTAGTCATTACCTTCTGTACACCCCTTTAGGCCAAATGGTTTTCTTCCTTCCCTACCGTTCGGCACCAGTCTATGGTTTGGAAGAAGACTATCCAATAATCATAATGGGTGTACTGTCCTAATCCTAGGAGCACTCGCAATGCGAGAGAAGGTGAAGATAAAAGACAACCGAATAAACCTTATTCCTATTTCTCCTGAACTAGGATCCATCCCCGAACTGGAACAAGTTCCTTTCGAGTCCGTATATAACCATACGATGGATTATCCAATAAACTGGGATCTTCGTAGTGATACGGAGTGTCCTGGAGAAATACAGAGGTGATTTAGGATTGGCGAAGAAATACTTGGTTTGGTCGTGAATAGCAGTCGCAATTTACTTTGCCCTCTTACTAATCCCTTTCTTTGTCTTAACTTAATACCTTCTGTACACCGTTTAGGCTAATTGGTTTTCTTCATTCCCTACCGGTCGGCACCTGCCTATGGTTTGGAAGAAGACTATCCAATTTGCGTAATAGGTGTACTATCTCCTAACTCAAGGAGTACTCACAACCTGAGAGAAGGTAAAAGGAAAAGACAACTGAATAATCCTATTCGTTTTCTCCAGAACCGGAAACCATTCTCGAATTCCTTCGAGTTCGTATATAACCATACGATGGTTTTGTCCAATGGAAGTAGATGTTTGTAGTAATACGGGGTGTCCTGGAGAAAAGGGTAAAAGTAGGAGTGGCAATGAGGTCTGCAACTCTGACAATCCAAAATCAAGTGTTAAGAAGGTTCGGTCAACTTGGTCACTGAGTCATAGTCTAGGGTCGGGTCAATGGTCGCTGCCAAAGAGAGAGAGAAAAGAAACACTCAGCGTGCACTCTAACCTAGACCAGAATGGTTATCACTTTATCTAATCAGGAAACCTCCCACTGTAACGTCAAATTTTTCCCCAAACCTGAAAGAAGAATTAATCGGGATTACTCGAGGAGTAAACCAACTCATCAGTAGGAATCGGGATCCAACTATCATCGCATGACAACATGACGGAATCCGCTCACGTTATCACACTCCAGATGGTATGCGCATATCTGGCAAGTTTCAGTTCTTTTGAAACTCCCGATATGGATTTTTGCCCCATGCTCTTATGACCTTGAATTTGGCCAACATATCATAAGTCACATGTCAAGTTCTACCCGTCATTATCCAGGTTAATTTGAACCCACCCGTACAAGCCCTTGACTTTGGCCAACAAGGCTATACGACTGTCCCAAACCAACGCATCTATCTATGCTGCATATGAATACCCAACAGCTACCAAACACTGTGCCTTGACTTTGGCCAACATACACAGCTTGAATATTATTGACTATCCATATGAAACGACGGAGGGCTACGAATGGTTTCTGACGAAATCCTTTAACGTAATGAACTTGATATCGTTGAAGGAACTGATAGCTTTTTAAAAAAATATAGTGACGAATACCTTTGCTAAAGAGGTCACTCCCGGTGAAGGGATCTCGGCTCTTTCCCCGTAGAATGAGGTGCAGGATATTCCAACTGAATACCATGATGCAAAGCAAAAGTAATCGGCTATAGTGAAGTTACTGCCCTGACGCAAACTTTTGTCCAAGGGGTCACTCCCGGTGAAGGGATCTCGGCCCTTGCCTCGTCGACTGAGGAGCAGGATATTCCAACTGAATACCACTGTGCAAAACAAAAGAGAGCGCCCTTGCAATAACAGCTTTTTGAAAAAATGTTCCAACAATATCAGAATAGGTTTGTTTATCTTGCATTGATCCGAATCAATGCAGTCCCATCAATTGATCACACCAAAAAGAATGAAAATAATGATGCACGTATATGCCATCCGCATTCGCCACTGGGTCCCGTCATCACCCGTTAGGTTACTTAACTAACGACAGAGCAGGGACTGGACTAGCGCGGATGCAAAACATATACAACATCTACTAGTATATATATCAATATATAATTTTCGCTCAAGGCGTGATAAAAAGCAACATCACAGAAATGTACAGCATCACAGAATAATACAGATATCTGGGATCCCCGGGTTTCATAGAGCCGCTACTGAAACCCGACATTCCCTTGGTCGTGTGGATAGCCTGTGCAATGAAAATCCTAGACCCCTACGGGCGCGGCAAGTTACCCGCCAAAACCTGAAGCGAGGTAGCCCACTTCAGCAACGTGAATGGACCACCCAGCACTTCACGGAATCCGGTAACTTGGGCACCCTTCCTGGGTCAACCTATACCCCCTACGAGTGCGGCGAATAGCCCGCCAATTCTAGAGTAAAGCCCCCTCCGTCTCAATGCCATGAGATGCGGGCTTGTTGCCCTCTAGAACCCGGCTATCCGTGCACCCCTCCGCGGGGTAATCCTAGTACAGAAAGTAAAATATACATACAACGGGTACATCGACCTCGACCCGGTCGTGCCCTAAAAGAATAATACAAACAGGCAGTGATGGAAGTCCACATGTCGGACGCTCGCCCCGTAATATCAAATGTACATATAAAACAAAACTGTACTACCATTGCATCCAGGCTATCCCCCACGACCGATCCGCAACAACACAGCACAATCACAGAACATCAACGTGAATGTCACGTTCGCAAATCTGTCTAACCGGGCTATAGCAGTTAGATAGGATTTATCGATCAAATGACATTCACGGTCGCAGATATAATGTAAATACTATGAACTAGCGTGTTTAAAATTTTCGATCGAACAAATTCACCGAAGTGGGCCCCAAGCAGTACTGTAGCACTTATAGAAAATCTGGGCCCAATCAGAATATCCCAAAACCCTCATTTTCAACTCCGAAGCAATCTGCAAAAATTTGGTCAAATGATCAGTCAAAAGCGTGGCGAAACCGCGGCCCAAGCATGGGTTTGGCCGCGGTTCCACGGTGGTATGGTGAGATCACTTGACCAATTTTTCACAGTTTTCTTAGAATTCCATGCACAGTATTCTGCAACCACCTGAAAAAATTTTGGAGCAGAAAAATTTCGACAGAAACATGAAGCATTTGAAAATACGGTTTTCGGGGATTTTTGTTCGATCGAGTTCTAAACATACTAGAGCAAGCTAGGAAGGTTAATGGCATGGCTTTGATACCATTGTAAGTCCGCGGCGGCGCCCCGGCCGTCGATCCGACGCCAGAAATGCGGAAACAAAAAACTTTGCAAACTAGCAAACCGGCACCACCACGCACTTTTCACCCGGATTGGGCCATTAACCTAGCTACTAGCAAACATAAAGATGAGTGAAGAGATATACCAAGCGATTCGTGTCCTTCGGTCTTCGTCTCCAATCCGATCTCCCGCGGAATCTCCGTCCGTCACGTCCTCGTCGGAAATGGCACAACGTAGCCGGATGCTTTTACGGGCTCCCACCTCTGGACCGAGGCAACTCGGGCGCGAAGGTGGCTAGCCGACACATCCAAGATTTGCTGTAGGCTAGTGTAGAGTCTATGTCTTTTTGGGGTTTAGTTTCCATGGAGGATGGAGGAAGAGGTTAAGGAAATTTGGTGCTTTCAATTTTCCTAGCAAGAAGAAAATGAGATCAAGAATAATGCCACCACTCAAAAATGAAACTCTCTCTTTCTCTCCCTCTCATGTGGCCGGCCCCCCATCATGAAGAAAATGGTGGAGGGAATCAATCAAACATGAAGGGAGGTGATGGTAGGAAAAGTAGAGGGTGACCACATCCATGAGCAATGATAACAAGGTCATATCCAATTCAAATCAACTCTAATCTCAATCAATTTCAAGCATCATGAAAAAGCAAAGATGCTAAACAAATCATGATCCCACAAAAGCAAGAAACCCCTCCATAATTAGTTATTTGCAAATGTGCAAATAACCCCCTCCATCGGAAAGTCCGGCCGCGAAGGAACAAAAGAAAACCGGCCGGAACGGAATGCAAACTGGCAACTTCAGAAAACCGATCCCGTAATAAATTACAGGAAAACCCCGCTACTGCATATACATGCCCGCATTTGTATTCCCACTGAACACAATTGCAAAGAGACAAAACTACACTATCAAATACTAGGATCCGGCTTAAGCCAAAGCCGGCTAGTAAAATCCGTCCGATCATGATCCGTGCAATACCGCACGTATCTGATCGAACCCTGCCATATCTCCATATGGCCTCTACAGCGTTTCGCCCGAAACCTGAGTAACTGTGTGTTGTGGACTCTAAAGACTCGTCAATACTATGGCTGTGGATTTAACCACTAGCACGTCAGAGGTATAAGCCATACGTGACGGGCTACCGGCTATTGACCAAAAGGGACGTCGATGAGCGAACTCATCCTGACATCCTATTGAGCCGGTCAGTGACAATATTCGTACAGTCTGGTCCGTTCGTCTATGAGCATCGCAGGGCGGGCCTAGGGGGTTGGTAAAAGTCAGACCCCCAAAAGCAGTACAAGTCGTGTCGGAGTGTAGCCCAGAACATCCTGAGATACTACTGGAATACCTACCAACAAATCTCCTGCCTTGGCCAAGGACTTTTCATGTTCTGGCTCTCCTAGACACAGCGCGACCTCACCCCCAATACCGGGAGAGACGAACCCCTGCAGATCCGCTCACTGCCTCCATGTGGCTCGGGACTGTACCCAACTAAAACCTATTTGCACGACTCCTTTGAGCCGTGGTAGGGTAGTAATCAAAGCACATTGGGAACTCACACGAGACAAATGACGATCTCAGGTCGATGAACTAACCTGTACACATGTCATCAGGGAACTGCTATCTGACATCAGGTATAATCCCAACTAGCAGGTTCCCGGCGAGTCCTGTCCGGTGTGCTCATAACCCAATGAGCACCTGTATACATCTTAGGTGAACCAACTGATGCCAGTGACTTGTGAGACCGGCCACCGCCCCTCGTCGGGGTCTCGACTGTATACACTAGTCTACTCTGGAGTATCGATGCCCTGTCTCGAAACTCTCACGACTAGGGACCTTTTAAGGATGTGCTTATAGACTCCATCTCTCACGTATATGACCGCCCTCATACTGCTGGTAGTCAAGCAAGAATCCTAGGGGCTCTATCAACGTGCAATAGCGACTCGTAAGGTCACCTCAAGCAGTACACGATGATAAAGATAAACCAGATAGCATACTATCATCTTGAGTAAGACTGTCTTACTGGGACAGGTCCTCCCCTCAATCATTGCAATCACGTGCCTATGATCCAATAATTGACTCTGAGGGCACCATCTCCAACAGCATCACTTTTGAAATGAAATCTGCAATATAACATATATCTCATATATATAATATAAACATCCGTCTCAGGCAGTAATATGATCTCATCACAGAACATTGCAGCAGAAGAAACATATATGAAATATTGGATATACTAGGAGGTCTGTGTTTTAGTACGAGCCTGTATAAAACACGGATTGCATGGTCGCGATGAATAGCCAAACCCACATCCCTAGACCCCTACGAGAGCGGCAAGCAACGCTGCCAATTCTAGAGTTTGGAGACCCTGTCTCGACTCCTCGAGATGGTCTCCCACTGGACCCTAGAACCCGGTTACTTGTGTTCCCCGCCTTGGGTCTACCTAATGCAGAAAAGTAAATAATATACAATTGTGACATCATTCTCAGCCCGGAAGTGCCCCAATAAAAGAATATTACATACAAATGAATTTTACATGAATGAAAAAGAAAAACTCTTATCTCACATAAAACCCCCGGCTATTCAGAACACGACGATCCAATATAACATATCACAGCAACACATAATATCTCATATCATCAACATAAGTAAGTATGCGTATCCCGATTGTCGTTGATGTATAGCAACGAAGCCGGCAATACACCACATACTACGCTTACGGTCGCAGAAAAGAAAGTGTAAAACAACAACAGTTGGAATCCGCAACCTCCTTAGACATCGCATGCCTAACCAAATGAATTCTTTAGACATCGCATGCCTAACAATTATAAACCCCGTATTTTAGTCTCTTTATCGAAAACTCTTTTCAATACATGGTCGGGCAATTCAACAAGATTCCCGACATCCTGATCGAATGCTCGTCGTAAACTTTAGTAGACGGCCGCACCCCCGGATGCCGTCGACGAAGTGCACTAAGGCGGAACACCGCTGCCGCAAGCACCCGAACGAATGATTTTGGCGACGGGGTTCTCCTACAGTCACTTGGTCGGGGCTTTGGGGCATGGCTGTCTATTAAGTTTATCCGGCGAGTATCCGCGTACGCTACGTGATTTCGACGGACTTTTGATCGCATCAAAATCCTGTGGCAACTGATCATCTGAGACTGAACTGCTAGATTTATAACATTCAAATTAGTTATCTCATAACTACTTATGGATTCCAAATATTGTATCACATTCCAGATAAATAGACAATGTTAAACTTTCCGATCGAATAAACAAACACCCAAGATTTCCCAAATAGCTCAACACTTGAGCGGAGTTCAAAAAATATCCATCACATGCCACAGTACCAATGGTCCAGCCGTAGAAGGGTCAAGCCAACGCCTCACATGTGGCAACGCCGTTTACCCAAAACCCTAAGGTTTAGAGGCGGTTCAGAAGGTCACATAATCGAGTTAAGGTTTGTTGTCTTCTAGAGGGTCCACCGCGTTACTTGCACGACTTAGAACGTTCTTAAACTATAGAAAAATCCAACACTTGGAAATTTTCCAGCTGGCGAAAAAGTGAGTTAGTGATATCCGTTCGAACTTTTTAACACGTTCTAAAAATTACCCGAACAAACTAAACGAAGTTATACTTTCCGATAGAATCAATGAGCTCCCAATACAACGCAGAAAACTCAACACTTGAGTATAATTAAAAATTCCCAGAAGAATCAGGAAGTGCCTACGGTTATTACTGTGCAAAGAACTAACCCTAACTCCACTGTATGGCCGCGGAACCGCCGCGCAAGCCATGGTACGGCCGCGATTCCGTGGCGCTTTAGTGGGATTAGTGTCTCGTTTTGCACAGTAATTCCTAAAATACCCTGCTGATTTTTTTTAGCATTTTTAATATGAAAAAATCAACATTTTTGAAAATTTCCAGAGAAGGGGTTCGTGTCAGGGTTTCGGGATTCGATCGGACTTTAAATTTCGCCTAGACTTCCTCTAAAGCTCTAGCTTAGCTCTGATACCACTATAGGGTTACTAGGCACTCTCACAAGGGTCTATAAGGCATCAACCATGCCCGATTTAAAATTTAGACGTCCCGAACGACCCAAACCAAGATCTTTAAACTAGAGATTAGGCGAAACAAAGCATGTTAAACACTTTAACATCTAAGAGTTTGGGATTACAACCTTTGTAGTCCGGTCCTGCACTTCTAAAGCTCCGTGTTGAGGTCCCTTCGCTGCGATCATCGAGTACCCGGACTCTAGAGAGTCTCCACGAAGAGAAAGATGCAGCTTTCTTCCAATCTTCGATAACAAAGATGATCTACCTTGAAGTTTCTTTAACACAAGCTCTCACTCACTAAATGAAGTGAACACCCTAATCTAAATGGCTAGGATAGATTAGGATGATGAATTAGGATTTCAGCTCTCATTTATTTTCTTAATCTCACTCATTTTCATCACTAAGCAAAAAGCTAGTATGCTTTTCCATGAAAGAAGAAGAAGGAAGAAGAAGATCTAATCCTTTTGTGATGAATAATGAAAATCCAAGTGAGGTTAGAAATGCAACCATGGGTTAAGAATGAAGTCTTAACCCATGTAGAGAGTTAACTATGGTGAAGGGTTGGGTTGAGTTAAGCAAATATCTACACAAAATATCCAAAGTCAAAGTCAAAGCTTCAAGAAGCTTCTTGAAAGCTTCATACTTGCTTAACCCTAATCCAAACCCTAACCACAATTAAACTCCACAAATCATGTTGCATTTATAACCATAACATGTTACAATATTATATATCACATATACAATATTTATTGTAACAAAATAAAATAATACAATTAACATATATCGCATATATATCAATGTATTACCCGAGTGAGAAAAAGAATCTTTTAGTGAGCTTATATTAGTTAATGTAATTTAATATATCAAATATATAATTATACATTAAATTATCGAATCAACACTTGATCCGATAATCCGGCTATTTCACAAATAACCGACTAATATAATCTGAATCAATTCATCGAATCAACACTTGATCCGATGACCCGGCTATATTACATATACCCGGCCGATATCTCATATCGTGAGAATCTAATACGGTATCACATACTCGTTTTGTTCTCGGTCCCGCACATATCATATATGTGCTCCTACTCCGTTTTGCCTGAGTCAAGAAACCTCTGTGTAGGACTCTAAAGAATCGTCAATACGCCGGCAGTAGGTGATGATCATATCAAACACCCACAAGCTGCAAGCGGTCAGCTAAACGTAACAGCCACCTAGGTATTGAGCAATCAGAAGATCAACAACCAAGCCGGTACATTCTCCTTCAAATCCAATCAGTAACACTCCTGTACAGTCCGCTCTCTTCGTCTGATATGTCGCATATCTCGCCTAGGGGTGGTAAACGTCAGACCCCAGTAGCTTGATAAGTCGTGTCGATATGGGGTCTATAACAGTTCGAGAAATTACTGATAACACTTACCAGTATATCTCAGCAACCCTGGCCAGGGATTTCCAGTTATAGCCAATCGAACACAGCACAACATCAACTCCCTATACCGGGAGAGACGAATCCCCTCCTATCGCTCATTGCCTCCATGTGATTCGGGACTGTACCCAAAAGCCACCTTTTTGCACGCCTTCTTGGACTTGGTATGATGGAATTCAAAGTACAGTGGGAATCACACAAGACTCTATGACGATCTCGGGTCTACAGACTACTCTGTACCAGTGTCACTAGAGAACTGCTATCTGACGTGAGGTATAATACCATCTGGGTGTTCTCGGCGAGTCCGTCCAGTGTACCCAGTCTCTACTGAGCATCCGTACACCATCCTTGATGTCAAACACCGATGGATATGCGATCATCCATCGCCCATCATATGGTTCAAGATGCATATACGCTAGTCTACTCTGGTGTATCGATGCCCTGTCTCGATACACCCTCGACTAGGAACAGTTATAGGATGTACTCGTCGACTACCGTGGCCCCTCTAGTATGATCTCATCATAGTCCCAGTAGTCGAGTACATATCCTAAAGGCTTTATCAAGATGTAACATAGAGACAATCAGAGTACATGTTAAGATAAAGAGTAACCAGATAGCGTACTATCATGTCGAGCAAGAAAGTCCTCCCTATATATGTCCAAGCATCCACTACAATATACATCGTATGTACAGTAATGGCCTCTAGGGCATACATATAACTAACAAACACTTACTAATAAATCTCATCAGCCCTGGCCAGAGAATTTCTGTTATAGCCAATCGAGCATAGCGCAACATCAACTCCCAATAACGGGAGAGACAAAATCCCTCCTATCGCTCATTGCTTCTATGTGACTCGTGACTATACCCTAAATCCACCTATTTGCACGACTCCTTTGAGCCGTGGTAGGGAGGAAATCAAAGAACAGTGGGAACCACACAAGACTCTATGACGATCTCGGGTCTACAGTCTAACCTGTACCAGTGTCACCAGAGAAATGCTATCTGACGATTGGTATAATACCATCTAGGAGTTCTCAGCGAGTCATGTTCGGTGTAACCATTCTCTAATGAGCATCTGTGTACATGTTGGGTTACCCTAACGCCCTAGCCATCATCCGTGGTGATTTGCTGAACAAAAATTTTCTTATAACTTTAAAAACGGCGCTAGAATAACCCATTAAATCCGATCTTTCCATAAACCTAACTAGCTAAACAAAGAGAGCTAACTACTATGAAAAGAAGTCTCACCAAACGACCCAAGTCCTTCGGTCTTCTTTCCTCGTCGTTCGCTCTAAGTGGCCACCATGATCGCACTTGATCTCCTTTGCTCGCTCCATCGGTACTCCGGGATCGAGCTTGTTATTCGATCCTCCTCCGTCGAAGATGATCCACCTGAGGGATGTGATCCATGGCTCTAGCTCTTTGCTAAGTAACAAAAGGAGAAACTAAAGAACTTAGGATGCTAATCTAAGATCTCTAGGATGTAGTGCGCAGTTCTAGGTGTTTTACTATCAGTATCTTGTCTCCTCTCTTGTTTCTCAACACATGAGAGTGTAGAGAGGAGGAAGATGATGAAGGTGGAGGAACTTAAGAGAAGGAGAAGAGAGTGATGCAAAATGATGAGCACAAAAATAATGAGCAAATAATGTGACAGAAAATAACTCACATTGGTTTTGTATATGAATATCCATGAATAAACAATGTGACCCATGCTTGAATAGTTGCCACAAATGAATAGAGAATTCATTTGTCAACTATTGCGACATGGTCCTCACCACACACTTTACACCTCATTTATAATTAAAGAATAAATGGAAAAAGAATAATGAGGTGGCCACCTTCTAGAATGTTATCCGTAACATAATACGAATTACAGTCTACTGTATATACATACCCGCATTCGGATAAAAACATGAATGCCCAAAGAGATAGAATAACACGAAGAACATAATACTAGAATATATATATGGAAATACATATATGTAAATTATTAAATCAATACCTGATTTAATAATCCGGCTCAAGCCCGAGCCGACTAGTATTACCAACTGTCCGATAGAAAGTCCGGATAAAAAGTACATCAATCGATCGGAACCCTGCATGTATCCAATACGGCTACTACATCATTTCGCCTGAACTAGGAAAACCCTTTTTGTGGGACTCTAAAGACTCGACAGTACGTCGACAGTGGGTTACTGGATAAATCCATAACCACAAGCACGTCAGCGGCACTAGTTGTACGTAACGGCTACCTGGGTACCTATCGAAAAGGAAGGCCGACGAGAAAACTCATCCGGATCCCTACTGAGCCTATCCGTGACAATCTCCGTATAGTTCAGTCTCTTCGTCCGAGAGTATCGCATACCGGGTCTAGGGGGTGGTAAACGTCAGACCCTAATAACCCGATAATTCGTGCTGATGTGGCTCAGGACCAATTCGGGAAACTACTGATCAACCTATTAGTAAATCCCAACGGTTTTGGCCAAGGTCTTATGGTCATGAACAATCGAACACAGTGCGATATCGACTCCCAATACCGGGAGAGTTGAATCCCCGATAATCGCTCACTGCCTCCATGTAGCTCGGGATTGTACCCAACCAAAACCTGTTTGCACGACTCAGTAGAGCCGTGGTAGGGTAGTGATCAAAGCACAGTGGGAACTCATACGTGACAAATGACGATCTTAGGTCTAAAGACTAACCTATACTCATGTCACCTGAGAACTTCCACCTGACGATAGGTATAGTACCATCTAGAAGTTCTCGGCGAGTCCGTCCGGTGTACTCACATCCAGTGAGCACCTGTATACGTTCTTAGATGCAAAAGACCAATGGTTGTGGGACCATACCATCGCCCCTCGTCGGGGTCTAAGAACATATACACTAGTCTAATCTGGAATATCGATGCCCAGTATCGATACTCCTACGAGTAGGGACCATTTAAGGATGTGCGTACCGACTACCCAGCTCCCACAAGTATGATCTCCATCACAACGCAGGTAGTCTAGCAATGATCCTATGAGCTTTATCAACATGTATGAATGATACGTAATAGCAAGTAAAACATATGCATATGTTAAGATAAAGACAAACCAGATAGCATACTATCATATCGAGCAAGACTGTCCTGTACATATATATGTCCAAGCATCCACATGTATACATATACAATAATGGCCTCTAGGGCATACATATCCAAAATCTCCCACTTGCATTAAGGCCATATATATTGGCGTACCGAATACCCAACTTCTGCTCTAAGGCCAGCTGTTGGCGTACCGCATATCGAACATCTCAAAAAGTCTCTCAAACTGTGCTTGAGGAAGGGCCTTGGTGAATGGATCCGCATTGTTGTCTTTTGTGTCCACTCTCCGCACCTCGATCTCCCGGCGATCAATGATCTCCCTAATCAGGTGATACCGCCTCAAGATGTGCCTGGATTTCTGATGGGACCGCGGTTCCCTTGCTAAAGCCATAGCTCCATTGTTTTCGCAATACACAGGTATTGTGTTAACAATGGATGGAACCACCTGAAGTTCAGAAATAAACTTCTTAATTCAGACGGCTTCTTTTGTGGCATCGTTGGCAGCAATGTATTAAGCCTCCATCGTTGAGTCTACAACAGTGTCATGTTTGGAACTCTTCCAACAGACCGCCCCTCCGTTGAGGGTAAACACAAAACCTGAGATAGACTTGCTGTCATCCTTGTCACTCTGGAAGCTCGAATCGGTAAAAGACTCCACTTAGAGATCCCCATTACCGAATACCAGGAACAGTTCTTTATTCCTCCCCAAGTACTTAAGAATGTTCTTAATAGCTGTCTAGTGGTTTTCACCTGGGTTAGACTGATACTGGCTCACCACGCTAAGTGCGTAAGCTACATCTGGTCGGGTACATTGTATCGCATACATTATAGATCCTACCGCCGAAGTGTAGGGTATAGTGCTCATGTGAACCCTCTCCTCATCAGTCTTGGGAGACATCTCTTTGGAGAGGGTGATTCCGTGCAATGCGGGTATGTTACCGCTCTTAGAACCTTCCATACTAAATCTCTTTAGTACAGTCTCTATATACTTAGACTGTGAAAGTCCCAGTAATCTCTTGGATCTATCTCTGTTGATCTTAATCCCCAGAATGTACGAGGCATCACCCATTTCCTTCATAGATAAACTTTATGTCAAGAATAGATTGACCGATTGTAGCATAGGAATGTCATTTCCTATCAAAAGAATGTCGTCCACGTACAAGACTAGGAATACGACTGTTCGGCCTACAATCTTCTTATATATACAAGGCTCATCTTCATTCTTGATGAAGTCAAATCCCTTGACTGTTTCATCAAAATAGATGTTCCAGCTCCGCGATACCTGCTTTAATCCATAAATGGATTTAAGCAACTTGCATACTTTCCCTCTGCTCTCACTGTCTACGAAACCTTTCGGCTGATCCATATAAACGCACTCTTCTAAACTTCCGTTCAGAAAAGACGTTTTTACGTCCATCTACCAGATCTCATAGTCATGGAAGGCAGCAATGGCAAGTAGGATCCGAATGGATTTGAGTATAGCCACTAGAGAAAAGGTTTCGTCATAGTCCACACCTGGTCTTTGATGAAAACCTTTTGCAACAAGTCTAGCCTTATAGGTTTCCACCTGCCCATCTACACCAAATTTCTTTTTGTAGACCCATTTGCATCCAACGGGTTTTACCCCAGGTGGAGCAATATCCAAGGTCTACACTTTATTGGTGTACATGGAATCCATTTTGGATCGCATAGCATCCGGCCACTTATCAGAGTCTCAATTGATAATGGTCCGCCTGAAACTAGTAGGATCATCTTCTTCCAAAATGCAATCCTCTCGATCCCCGTCTATGAGAAAACTGTGGTATCTCTCGGGCGGATGTGATATCCTACTAGTTCCACGGAGTGGCTGAGGTTCATTGGGTACTTCTGAATCTTGCGATTCCACCAAATCTTTAGTTATATTTTGTGGTTCAGAAATCTCTTCCAATTCTACCGTACTCCCACTAATTTCTTTTGTAAGAAGTTCCCTTTCTAAAAAGGTGGCGTGGCGAGATACAAACACCTTCTGTTCCTCAGTGTGGTAGAACAGACATCCTTGTGAATTCTTAGGATATCCCATAAATTTACATAGAACTGGCCGTGCCTGAAGTTTGTCTGGTTTCTGTATTTTCACATAGGCCAGACAACCCCACGTCTTAATGAATTTAAGACACAGTCTTTTTCCACTCCATATTTTATATGGAGTCTTAGGCACAGATTTGGAAGGAACTTGACTCAAAAGGTATGCCACTGTTTGAAGCGCATGTCCCCAGAAAGAAAGAGGTAACTCAGTGTTACTCATCATGGAGTGAACCATATCCAAATGTGTCCGATTCCTCCACTCCGATATACCGTTGTGCTGTGGTGTATACGGGGGAGTAAGCCGAGAGAGAATTCCATTCTCTTCTAGGTATTCTAGGAATTCTCTGCTTAAGTACTCCCCTCCTCTATAGATCGAAGGATCTTAATACTTTTGCCAGTCTGGTTCTCTACTTCGTTTCTGAATTCTTTGAATTTCTCAAAAGCTTCAGATTTGTGCTTCAAAAGATACATGTATCCGAACCTAAAGAGGTCATCAGTGAATGCGATGAAGTACGAGAACCCATCCCTTGCATGTATATACATTAGACCACATACATCGTTGTGTATGAGTCCCAAGAGTTGTGCTGCTCTTTCCCCATGTCCGGTGAACGGAGATTTGGTCATTTTTCCTTTGATACAAGACTGACAAGTTTCATAAGATGAAAATTCGAACATATTCAAGAATCCATCTCTATGTAACTTACTTACTCTTTTCTCTCCATTATGACCAAGTCTACAATGCCACAAGTAGGATTCGTTCACTTCTGAACTCTTCCTCTTGCGTGTGTTTTGTACATTGAAAACTGCGTTTTGATTAAGAACATAGATACCATTACACGGTGTACCTTCTGCAACCAATACCTGATTAAGGTAAATGTTCATGATATTTCTATCAAGAACAAACTTATATTCATCTTTATTAAGTAAAGAAACTGATATGATGTTGCAAACCATGGAAGGTACATAATAGCAATTGTTCAAAATAATAGGTGATATTCACCGACGGCAGAAGTATCAACTTGTGCTCCGTTCCCTCCTCCGAGGGACATATCACCAGGTCCAACCATCCTACTTTTTATAAGTCTCCGTAATAATTACAGATACGAGATCCTGATCCGGTATGTAGTACCCAGGAGGCAGGATTCACCGAAAAGCAGTTTTCAATAACAAGAACACCTGAAGGAGATGCATTGGCATGCTTCTTCTTCGATGGGGTTATCAAGGAATTCATGCAATCCTCTTTCCCTTGCTCATACTCATGACTGTTGTCATAGTTTAGAGCCGAACCGACGTTCCCCAGCCCTGAATAAGAATTCGTATCGGTCAAGCGATACATTTTATCTTGATTAGGGCATGAATTGGTTGCTACCTAGAGAGAGAGAAAAGAAACACTCAGCGTACGCTCTTGCAAGATTAGATTGGTTATTACTTTATCTAATAAGGATGGCTCCCACTGTTTCCTCGAATTCTTCTTCAAACCTTAAAAGAAGAACTAGTCAGGATTAATCGCACGTCACAATACTTGCTCAACCTTTCGACCAGGCTAGTGTCGGTACTCAAGAGTGGTTTTCCAACACTTTTGCGAAGTTCCTTAATTACATAACCTCTTTTCCCTGGGGGCTTAGACCCGCTAACACCGTTCTAGAAACATACTTGGTTTATAACATTGATTGTTAAGTGAGAAAATCTCCCAAGAATAATCCTACTCACCAGTGGGATCGGGATCCAACTATCATTGTGTGATGACGTAGATGGAATCCACTCTAGTCACCACACTCCAGAAGATATGCAACACTAGCAAGTTTCCTGTATATTTGAAACTCCCGATGTTTTCTTTGCCCCTAGCACCCAAGTGACCTTGACGAATAATCAACAAATTAAAAGGTCCTAGTCAAGTTCAACCCGTCATTATCCAAGATTGCATTAGAACCACCCACATGATCCTTGACGAATAATCAACAAAATCATGAGACTGTCCTAACCAATCGCATTTATCTATGCAACAGAGAATCATTACTCAGCTACCGTTCACTGCGCCTTGACGAATAATCAACAAACGCAGCACGAATACTAAGAACTAATTATTTGAAACGAAGGAGGGCTACGGCTGGGTTTTTGGCAAAAAACCTTTAACGTAATGAACATGATATCGTTGAAGGAACCAGATAGCTTTGAAAAAGGAGTGGTTTAGGCTTGGCTTTTGAAAACTAGTGGTTTTGAAGAAAACCGAGTAATCTACAGTATAAGCTTTTGCTCAAGAGGTCACTCACCGCGAAGGGATCTCGGCTCTTGCCTCCTGGAATGAGGTGCTGGATATTCACAACCGAAAACCACTATGCAAAGCGAAAGAATATAACTATAGTTTTTCGAAATTTGTTCCAACATATTTTAGGTTTATTATCTTGCATTAATCAAAATTAATGCGGTCCCATAAGTTAAAGCATATCACACTAGAAAAGAACGAAAATACAATGTACGTATATTCCATCCGTATTCGCCACTGGGCCCCGTCATCACCTGTTAGGTTACTTAACAAACGTCAGAGCGGGGGCTGGACTAGCATGGGTGCAAAACATATACAACATTTGTTAGTTGTATGTATGCCCTAGAGGCCATTATTGTACATGATTGTATATTATAGTGGATGCTGGGACATATATAGGGAGGACTTTCTTGCTTGACATGATAGTATGCTATCTGGTTACTCTTTATCTTAACATGTACACTTATTGTCTCTCTATTACATGTTGATAAAGACCTCAGGATGTGTACTTGACTACCAGGATTATGATGTATATCATACTAGTGGGGCCAGGGTAGTTCGTAAGTACATCCTTCAATTTTTCCTAGTCGTGGGAGTATCGAGACGGGGCATCGATATTCCAGAATAGACTAGCGTATACGTTTCTTGACCCATATGATGGGTGATGGATGATCCTACATCCATTGGTGTTTGACATCAAAGATTGTATACGAGTGCTCAGTGGAGACTGGGTATATTGAACAGGACTCGCCGAGAACTCCTAGATGGTATTATACCTAACGTCAGATAGCAGTTCTCTAGTGACACTGGTACATGTTAGTCTGTAGACCCGAGATCGTCATAGAGTCTTGTGTGATTCCCACTGTGCTTTGATTTCCACCTTACCACGTTCAAGAGAGCGTGCAAAACGGTGGTTTTTGGTACAGTCCCGAGTCACATAGAGGTCTCTCCCGGTATTAGGGGTTGATGTTGCGCTGTGCTCGATTGGCCATAACAGGAAGTCCCTGGCCAGGGATGATATGGAGATTTACTGGTAAGTTTTATCAGTAGTTTCTTGACCCGTTATGAGCCTCAAATCAGCACGACTTATCAAGTTACCGGGGTCTGACGTTTACCACCCCTAGACTAGATATGCGACATATCAGACGAAGAGACCAGACTGTACGGTAGTGTTACTTATTGGATTCATAGGAGTATGAGCTTGCTTGCTTGTTGATCTTCTGATCGCTCAATACCTGGGTAGCCGTTATGTGCAGCTAGTACCGCTGACGGCTTGTGGGTGACTGATATGATCATCACCTACTGCCGGCGTATTGACGAGTCATTAGAGTCCTACATAGAGGTTTCCTAGTTCAGGCGAAACGAAATAGGAGCACATATGTGATATGTGCGGGACCGAGATTAATATGTGTATGTGATACCGTATTCTAATCTCGTGATATGTGGTATCGTTCGGTTATATGTGATATAGCCGGGTTATCGAATCAAGTATTGATTCGGTAAGTTGATGCAATTGATATTAGTCGGTTATATGTGATATAGCCGGATTATTAAATCAAGTGTTGATTTAATAATTTAATGCATGATTATATATATTTGATATATTAATTTTACATTAATTAATATTAGCTCACTTAAGCGTTTATTTATCTCACTTATACATTTAATATATATGTGATAATATTAATGTATTATTTTTTGTATCATGCTTGATGATACATTGTACATGGGTGTATGAGACTCGCACTATGCTAAAAATAATTAAGGGTTTTAATTATTTAAGGTAAATACAAAATTAGATGGAAATGTGTCATGGTTGGAAGCTTGTGGAAGCTTGTAGTAACTATTGACTAAGTCCACCAATTTTGTTTTACTTAAGATATTTATTAACCCAACCATTATCTTTAGCCATGGTTAAGTTTCTATATGAGTTCATATATGATATTTTCTCACCTATGGTTGCTATTCTCACTCTCATTCTATTCTCATCTTCATCTTCTTATTCTTCATTCCAATTTTGCTCTCTAGCTTTTTGGAAAGTGAAGAAATATAGTGAGAAAAATTATTCTAAAGTGAGAAAGAATGCTACTTCATCAACCTACACTAGATTATCCATTTAGTTTAGATTGTTTGCTTCACTAATTCCTAATTAGTGAAGAGGTAGCTTGAGTTGGAGATTTCTCGACGTAGATCATCTTCGGCCTCGAAGATTTCAAGCAAGCTTGTTCTTTTCGCCTTGTGAACCCTTACTAGAGTCTGGGAGATCACTACATGGAGCGAAGGGACTACTACACGGAGCTTTAGAAGTGAAGGACCGGTTTACAAAGTTTGTATTCCTTATTCACTTATTGTAATGTTTGATTACATGCTAGCTTACTCCTAATTTTCTAGTTAGATCTTTGGTATGGGTTGCTTAGCTCTCTAGGTTTTTAAAATTGCATACTTGATGCCCTATAAATCGTAGTGAGGATGCTAAAGAACCCAGCAGTGGTATCAGAGCCAAGCTAGAGCATTAGGCGTTGTCTAGGCGAAGTTAGAAGTTCGAACGAACTCCGAATACCCGATATTCACCCTTCTCTGGAAATTTTTCAAAATGTTGGATTTTTCCATGTTAAAAATATTCAAAAAATCATGCAGGTAATTCTATGGACCCTTTAGAAGAACGATACCTAATCTCGACTACATGACCGCGGAACCGCGGCCAAATAGGGCTATTTGCGGTGGTTTCACGGCGCCATGTGTGAGTCATGGGTCGGCCCTTTTACAGTTGGTCTGTAGGTACTGTGGCATATTTTTGGTATTTTTTAACACTGCTCAAGTGTTGAGCTCTTTAGGAAATTTTGGGAATTCATTAATTCGATCGAAAACTTTAACATCGTCTAGCTATCTGTGGAATGTGATACAATATTTGGAATCCACAATAATTAGTTTTGTGAAAACTAATTTGAATTTTATAAATCTAGCAATTTAGTCTCATTTGATCGGTTTCTACGGGATTTTGATGTGGATCAAAAGTCCGTCGCAATTACGTAGTGTATGCGGATACTCGCCGGGTAACGTTACTAGATAGTCATGCCCCATAGCCCCAACCAAGTGACTGTAGGAGAACCCCGTTTCCTAAAGCATCCGTTCGGGTGCTCGCGGCCGTGGTGTTCCGCCTAAGTGCACTTTGTCGATGGCATAGGGGGTGCGGCCGTCTACTAAAGTTTCCGACGAGCATTCGATCAAGTTGTCGGGAATCTTATTGAATTGCCCGACTTGTTATTGGAAAGTGTTTTCAATAACGAGACTAAAATGCGGGGTTTATAATTTATTAGGCATGAAATTCAGAATATGAGATATTCCGGGTTTATGATGTCTAAGGAATTCAATTGGTTAGGCATGAAATCCGAAATATGTGATATTTCGGGTTTATGATGTCTAAGGGTGTTGCGGATTCCAATTGTTGTAGTTTTCATTTTTTTCTGCGACCGTAAGTGTAATATGTGGGATATCGCCGGTTTCATTGCTATACATCAACGATAATTGGGATACGCATATTTACCTACGTTGATGACATGTGATGTTATGTGTTGCTGTGATATGTTATACTGGATCATTGTATTTGAATAGCCGGGTTTTTTTTATGTGAGATGAGAGTTTTTTATTTTCATTCATATAAAAACTTGTATTTAATATTCTTTTATTGGGGCACTTCCAGGTAGTGGATGATGTCACCATATGATGTATATTATTTACTTTTCCGCATTAGGATAGACTCAAGGAGGGGAACAAAAGTAAACCGGATTCTAGGGTCCAGTGGGAGACCATCTCGAGGAGTCGAGACCGGGTCTCCTAACTCTAGAATTAGCAGGGTTGCTTGCCGCTCTCGTAGGGGTCTAGGGATGTGGGTTTGGCTATTCATCACGACCGTGGAATTCTTGTTTTTTTATTGGCTTAATTTAAAACACGGAATTCCTAGCATATCCAATATTTCATATGTGTACTTCTGCTGCTGATATTATGTGATGTGATCACTTTATATGCTGAGACAAATGGTAATTATTATACATATATGATATATAATAAACGTTGCTTATGTTTTACATCCGCGCTAGTCCCGCCCCGCTATGCCGTTAGTTAAGTAACCTAATGGTGCATAACGGGACACTGTGGCGAATGTTGATGGCATAAGCGTACGTTCTATTTTCGTTTCTTTTCTATGATGCTTAGGAAGCATAAATGATGGGACTTTATTAATGAGATTAATGAAAAGAAAGAACCTAATGATGTTGTGGAATCAAATTTTTAAAAAAAAGGGAAGCTCAAGTTCTTGCTTTGCATAGTGGTATTCCTTGTAGAATATCCAGCACCTTATTTGATAAGGAAAGAGCCGAGATCCCTTCACCAGGAGTGATCTCTTTAGCAGAAGCTGGCAGATGCTACAACCCACCCGGTTTTGTTTTTGATTGCTTTTTTAGTTCTTGCTGTTGGGATACATACAACGGCAGCAAGGTTTCGGGAGGCATCACACATGCCAAGTTTAAATTTTTGCCATTCTATAAAACCCAAACACAAGATCTTTAACTAGAGAATCAAACAAAATATCGAAGCAAACAACTTTACTTCTAAGAGTTTGGGATTACAACCTTTGTAGTCCATTCCTTCGCTTCATAAGCTCCGTGTTGAGATCCTTTCACTGCGATCATCATGAACCCGGACTCTAGAGAGGCTCCATGAGGTATCTTGCTTGAAGTCTTCCTTTTCGAAGATGATCTACCTTGAAAAATCTTCAACCCAAGCTCTCACTTCTCTAATGAAGTATTAGTGAAGTGAACACCCTAATCTGAGTGGATAGAATAGATGCGGATGATGAAGTAGGAATTTTGCTCTCTTTTGTTTTCAATTTCTCACTTTAAATCATCACAACACAAAAATCTAGAAAGCTTTTTCCAAGGAGGAAGAAGAAGAAGAAAGCTTTTGTGATGAATAATGAATTGTTATGTGAGGTTAGAAATGCAACCAAGGTTAAGAATGAGAAGCTTAACCCATGTAGAGAATAAACCATAGGCTATAGTTCAATGGTTGGGTTAATAAATATCTAGATATTATCTAAAGGGTAGACTAAGTCAACACTTCCAAAATATCTCATTTAAATCCACCATTTAGAATTAACCTAAAAAGAATGTTTGCCCTAATTGAAACCCTAGCATGGTTTAATCTCAAAACCCTAATTTCATTTGTAACTCTAACATGTTACAATATTATATATCACATATATAATATATAATGTAACAAAAGAAAATAATACAATTAACATATATCACATATACATCAATGTGTTATCCAAGTGAGAAAAAGAATCAATAAAGCGAGTTTATATTAGTTAATGGAACTTAATATATCACATATATAATTATACATTAAATTATCAAATCAACACTTGATCCGATAACCCGGCTATATTAACATACAACCGACTAATATAACAAGTACCATTTTAGAATCAACACTTGATCCGATAACCCGGCTATATCACATATACCCGGCCGATATCACATATCGCGAGAATAGAATACGGTATCTTAGATCGTATTAGTCTCGTTCTCGCACATATCACATATGTGCTCCTACTCCGTTTTACCTGAGCCAGGAAACCTCTGTGTAGGACTCTAAAGAATCGTCAATATGCCGGCAGTAGGTGATGATCATATCAAACACCCACAAGTTGCAAGCGGTCAGCTAAACGTAACATCCACCCAGGTATTGAGCGATCAGAAGATCAACAAGAAAGCCTGTACATTCTCCTATGAGTCCAATCAGTAACACCCCCGTACAGTCCGATCTTTTCGTATGATATGTCGCATATCAAGTCTAGGGATGGTAAACGTCAGACCCCAGTAACCGATAAGTCGTGTCGATGTGAGGCTCATAACAGGTCGAGAAACTACTGATAACTCTTACCAGTAGCACTCCATATCATCCCTGGCTAGGGATTTCCAGTTATAGCCAATCGAACACAGCACAACATCAACTCCCCATACCGGAAGAGACGAAACCCCTCCTATCGCTCATTGCCTCCATGTGATTCGGGACTGTACCCAAAAGCCACCGCTTTGCACGCCCTCTTAGACATGGTAAGGTGGAAATCAAAGCACAGTGGGAATCACACAAGACTCTATGACGATCTCGGGTTTACAGACTAACCTGTACCAGTGTCACCAGAGAACTGCTATCTGACGATAGGTATAAATCCATCTAGGAGTTCTCGGAGAGTCCGTTCAGTGTACCCAATCTCCACTGAGCACCCGTACACCATCTTTGATGTCAAACACCAATGGATATAGGACCATCCATCGCCTATCATATTGGTCAAGATGCGTAAACGCTATTCTACTCTGGTGTATCGATGCCCTGTCTCGATACACCCTCGATTAGGAACAATTATAGGATGTACTCGTTGACTACCCTGGCCCCACTAGTATGATCTCATCATAGTCCTAGTAGTCAAGTACATATCCCAAAGGGCTTTATCAACATGTGAGAGCAAGACAGTAAACCAATACAAGTCAACATGTTAAGACAAAGTGCAACCAGATAGCATATTATCATATCGATCAAGAAAGTCCTCTATATATATATCCTAGCATCCACTATAATATACATCATATATACAATAATGGTCTCTAGGGCATATACAAAACTAATAATCTCCCACTTGCACTAAGACCAGCTGTTGTAGTATCCCATACCCAACATCCCGAAAAGTCTCTCAAATTGTATCTGGGGTATGGCCTTCGTGAGTGGATCTGCAGTGTTGTCCTTCATGTCAACTCTCCCGACCTCGATCTCGCGGCGATCAACTATCTCCCGGATAAGGTGATACCGCCTCAGAATATGTCTGTACTTCTGATGGGACCTGGGTTCCTTGGCCAAATCCACAGCTCCATTGTTATCACAATACAAAGGTATTGGATGCTCAATGGACGGAACCACTCCAAGTTCAGTGATGAACTTCTTCATCCAGACAGCCTCTTTGGGAGCATCGTTGGCAGCGATGTATTCAGCCTCCATCGTCGAGTCTGCCACGGTTTCTTGCTTGGAACCCTTCCAACAAACCGCCCCTCAATTGAGGGTAAAGACAAATCCCAAGTGCGACTTAGAGTTGTCCTTATCACTTTGGAATCTCGAATCGGTAAAGGACTCCACTTGGAGTTCTCCGTTACCATACACCAAGAACATCTCCTTAGTCCTTCTCAAGTACTTGAGAATGTTCTTCACAACTGTCCAGTGATTCTCTCCTGGATCTGCGTGATACTGACTCACTACACTTAGTGAGTATGGTACATCGGGTCTGGTACATAGCATCGCGTACATGATAGAGCCTACTGCCGAAGCATAAGGTATCCCTTGCATGTGAGCTCTCTCCAAATCAGTCTTGGGAGACATCTTTTTGGAGAGAGTGAGTCCAGAGATCGTGGGTTGGTTCCCACGCTTGGATTCTTCCATACTAAACCTCTTTAGTATGGTGTCAATGTACTTAGATTGGGACAATCCCAGTATCCTCTTAGATCTATCTCTATAGATCTTAATCCCCAAAATGCAGGAGGCATCACCTAGATCTTTCATTGAGAATCTATGTGATAAGAAGAGCTTGACCGAGTGCAGCATAGGAACATCATTTCCTATCAAGAGTATGTCATCCACGTACAATAAGAGGAAGACAACCTTACTCTCTGCCACCTTCTTGTAGATACAAGGTTCATCTACGTTTTTGATGAAGTCAAACTCTTTGACTGCAACATCAAAACAGATGTTCCAACTCCGCGATGCTTGCTTTAACCTGTAGATGGATTTAAGCAGTTTGCACACTTTTCCGCTGCTCCCACTATCTACGAAGCCCTCTGTCTAAGTCATGTACAGGCACTCTTCTAAATTACCATTTAGAACGGCGGTCTTAACATCCATTTGCCAGATTTCGTAGTCATGGTATGCAGCAATGGCAAGTAGTATCCGGATGGACTTAAGCACAGCAAATGGAGAATAGGTTTCGTCATAATCCACACCTGGTCGTTGACGAAAACCCTTTGCAACAAGTCTAGCTTGGAAAGTCTCAAATTTTCCATCTACACCAAGTTTCTTCTTAAAGACCCATTTTCTCCTAATGGGTTTTACCCCTTCAGGAGCAACTTCCAAAGTCCATACTTTGTTGGTGTACATGGATTCCATCTCAGATCGCATTGTATCCAGCCACTTCACAGAGTCCCCACTCGTGATGGCCTGTTCGAAGCTAGTCGGGTCATCATCTTCCATGATGCAATCCTCGCTCTCACCGTCTATGAGAAAACCGTAGTATCTCTCAGGTGGATAAGGAACCCTACTATATCGGCGGAGAGGTTGGGGTTCGTTGGGAAATACCGAATCCACTGGTTCTACCAAATCTTATGTTGTAGTTTGTGGTGCTGGAACTTCTTCCAGCTCTACCTCCTCGCCACTAATTTCTTTTACAAGAAATTCCTTTTCTAAAAAGATGGCATGTTGAGCAACAAACACCTTTTGTTGTTCACCGTGGTAGAATAGATATCCATTCGAATTGCTTGGATATCCCACAAACTTACAAAGAATTGATCTTGCCTCGAGCTTGTCCGGATTTTTCTTTTTAACATAGGTCGGACAACCCCATATCTTAACTCGTTTAAGAGATGGTCTCTTCCCATTCCATATCTCATATGGAGTGTTAGGCACTGATTTGGTTGGAACTCTATTTAATAGGTATATGGCTGTCTCAAGTGCATACCCCCAAAAGGAAATAGGCAACTCAGCAGTGCTCATCATAGAGCGCACCATATCTAATAGGGTGCGATTCCTCCGTTCCGATACACCGTTATGCTGTGGTGTATAAGGAGGAGTTAGCTGAGAGAGAATCACATTCTCTTTTAGATAGTCTAAAAACTCATTGTTCAAGTATTCTCCTCCTCGATCAGATCGAAGGATCTTAATACTTTTACCTATTTGGTTCTCGACTTCGTGCTTATATTCTCTGAATTTCTCAAAAGCTTCAGACTTGTGTTTCAACAGGAACACATGTCCGTATCTTGAGAGATCGTCAGTGAATGTAATGAAGTACGAGGCACCATTCCTGGCATGTGTAGACATGGGACCGTATACATCACTATGTATCAGTCCCAAGAGTTCCGTAACTCTTTCTCTGTGTCCACTAAACGTATTTTTGGTCATCTTGCCTTTGAGACATGACTGTCAAGTGTCATAAGATGAAAATTCGAAAGGATTCAAATATCCATCCTTATGCAACTTAGCTAGTCGTGTCGCATTGATATGACCTAGTCTACAATACCACAAGAATAATTCGTTCATTTTTGAACTCTTCCTCTTGTGTGTGTTCTGTACATTAAGAACTGTAGTTTGATTTAGAACGTATATGCCATTATTTAACGAGCCTGATCCAATCAACTTTTGATCCAGGAAGATGTTCATAACATAATCCTGTACTACAAAACTATATCCCTCTTTACTTAATAAAGAAACTGATATAAGATTGCATATCAAGGTCGGAATGTAATAGCATTCGTTCAGAATCAATGTATTACCATTTGGTAATATAAGGTGATATTCTCCAACTGCTTTGGATGCAACATCTGCACTATTCTCTACTCTTACGGAATGATCACCCTCTCCCAGTTCCCTACCTTTTCTCAGCCCATGTAACATATTACATATGTGGGATCCTGATCCGGTATCTAATACCCCGGACGTAGAGTGAACTGATAAACAGTTCTCGATAACAAACACACCCGAAGAAGATGCATCAACATGCTTATTTTTCGTTTGGGCGGCATGAGAATCCAGATATTCTCCTATTCCCTGCTCAGACTTATAACAATTATAAGTTGGAGCGGGGCCAACGTTCCCTTGCTCAGTATAATAAGTGGGTTCAGTCAATACATCCATATTATTATCTTGATTAAGGCCTGACAGGGTCGCTACCTGGAGAGAGAGAGAGAGAGAAGGAAACACTTTAGCGTATGCTCTTGCAAGATTAGATTGGTTATTATCTTATCTAATCAGGATGGCTCCACCTGTTTTCATCAAATCTTCCTTCAAACCCTAAAAGGTAAGACTAGCCGGGATTAATTACACCTTACAAGTTTGCCAATCTTTTAGCCAGGTCAGTGTTGGTACTTTGAGGGAGGTTCCCCATGCTTTCGCACGGACCTAATTAGAATAAACCTCGTTTTCCCAGAGGCATAACCCTGTTAACACTTTTCTAGACACCTACTTGATCGGCTAATTGTCCTGTGTAAAACTCTCCCAGGAGTAACTCTTACTCGCAGTGGGTATCAGGATCCAACTATCTCATAATAGTTATGCAATCTCATTGCAAATTTCAACACTTGAAATTCCCGATAATATTTTGCCCCTAGCAACTTATGACCTTGGCTAAGGTCAGCAAATCATAAGTGCTAGCCAAGTTCAACCCGTCATTTCCTGATTGAATTAAACCCACCCGTACGACCCTTGGCTAAGGTCAACAAAGTCGTACGAATACCCTAACTCAATCACATCTCATGTTTTAGCAGATAAAAACTGATTAGCTACCGTACACTATGCCTTGGCTAAGGTTAACAAACTCAACACGAATACTAACCTGTCTCTATCTGAAATGACGGAGAGCTACGACAGGTTTTTCAGAAAACCTTTCGCGTAATGAACTTGATATCGTTGTCGAAACAAGTGATTTTGAAAAGGAGTGTTTTTGAGGCTTTTCTAGTTTCGCTAAAGAGGTCACTCCCGGTGAAAGAATCTTGGCTCTTTCCTTATCGAATAAGGTGTAGGATATTTCATAAATACCGCTGTACAAAGCAAGAACTATAGAAGCAATAAAAAACTAAACCGTGAGTTTGCAGCATCTGCCAGTTTTGCTAAAGAGGTCACTCCCGGTGAAGGGATCTTGGCTCTTTCCTTATCGAATAAGGTGCTGGATATTCTATAAGGAATGTCACTATGCAAAGCAAAACTAGAGCTACCTTTTTTTATAAATTTGATTCCACAACATCTTTTGGGTTTCTTTTTTTTCCATTAATCTCATTAATGAATCCCATCAATTATACTTCCTAAGCATCACAGAAGAAACAAAAATACAACGTACGCTTATGCTATCCGCATTCGCCACAATGTTCCGTTATGCACCGTTAGGTTACTTAACTAACGGCATAGCGGGACGGGACTTGTGCGGGTGAAAAACATAAGCAACGTCTATTATATATCTCATATATAAAATATATCCATTCGTCTCAGAATCTACAGTGATCACATCATAGAGCAGCAGAAGATAACATATGAAATATTGGATATACTGGGAAGTCCGTGCTTTATTTTGAGCCTGTATAAAACACGGATTCCACGGTCGTGATGAATAGCCAAACCCATATCCCTAGACCCCTACGAGGGCGGCAAGCAACCCTACCAATTCTAAGGTTAGGAGACCCGGTCTCGACTCCTCGAGATGGCCTCCCACTGGACCCTAGAACCTGGTTACTTTTGCTCCCCTCCTTGGGTCTATCCTAATGCGGAAAAGTAAATAATATACAATGGTGACATCATCCTCAACCCGGAAGTGCCCCAATAAAAGAATATTACATACAAATGAATTTTACATGAAAGAAAATAAAAACTCTCATCTCACATAAAACCCCCGGCTATTCAGAACACGACGATCCAATATAACATATCACAGCAACACATAACATCACATGTCATCAACGTAAGTAAATATGTGTATCCCAATTTTCGTTGATGTATAGCAATGAAACCGGCGATACACCATATATTACACTTACGGTCGCTGAAAAGAAAATGTAAAACTACAACATTTGGAATCGACAATCTTCTTAGACATCATAAATCCGAAATATCACATACTTCGCAGTTCATGCCTAACTGTATGAATTCCACATATTGTATCACATTACAGAAAAAGCTAGATGATGTTAAACATTCCGATCGAATCAACAAACACCCAAAGTTTCCCAAATGCTCAACACTTGAGCGTAGTTTAGAAGTATCCATCATATGCCACAGTAGTAGTGAACCAGCCATAGAAGAGTCAACCAACGCCTCACTTGAGGCACCGCTAAACCATCACAAACCCTAAGGTTCAGTGACGGTTTTGACGTTCACAAAATTGAGTTAAGGTTTTGTTCTTCTAGAGAGTTCACCGCATCACTTGCACGATGTTTGAATGTTCTATAACTGTGAAAAGATCCAACTCTTGAAAAATTTCAGCACGGGAATAAGTCGGAATTTGATATCTGATCGAACTTTTCAATACCGTCTAAAATAACCGAAACAAAAGCTAGAATTTCGAATACGAAACACTCAGAATTTTTAATGTAGTAAATTAACATCACATGTAATTTTAGCATAAACAACACCAGAAAGTCCAAACCCCAGAACCTGGACCACACCACAAAACCCAAGCCCTAACCCCATACAAAAACCGGCGACGCCGGAATTTATGACTTGGTTGCCGGCTATCCTCCGAGCAGGGGAGGTGGGGTTTATGGTGTGTTCATAATGTATCTCATACATCATTCTGCAACTGTTAAAATAATTTTTTTTGACACCTGGAAAAATTCGACAAAAACTGGGGTCTTCCATCGAGTGTTTCGGAGTTGTTTCGGTTTCATAATTCTAGACTTATCCGTTTAATTCTCTAGCTAGGCTCTGATACCACTGTTGGGATACCTACAACGGCAGCAAGGTTTCGGGAGGCATCATACATGCCAAGTTTAAATTTTTACCATTCTAAATAACCCAAACACAAAATCTTTAACTAGAGAATCAAACAAAATATCGAAGCAAACAACTTTACTTCTAAGAGTTTGGGATTACAACCTTTGTAGTCCATTCCTTCGCTTCATAAGCTTCGTGTTGAGGTCCCTTTGCTGCGATCATCATGAACCCAGACTCTAGAGAGGCTCCATGAGGTGAGTGAGGCATCTTGCTTGAAGTCTTCCTTTTCGTAGATGATCAACCGTGAAGAATCTCAAACCCAAGCTCTCACTTCTCTAATGAAGTATTAGTGAAGTGAACACCCTAATCTAAGTGGCTAGAATAGATGAGGATGATGTAGTAGGAATTTTGCTCTCTTTTGTTTTCAATTTCTCACTTTAAATCATCACAACACAAAAAGCTAGAAAGCTTTCTCCAAGGAGGAAGAAGAAGAAGAAGAAAGCTTTTGTGATGAATAATGAATTGTTATGTGAGGTTAGAAATGCAACCAAGGTTAAGAATGAGAAGCCTAACCCATGTAGAGAATAAACCATAGGCTATGGTTCAATGGTTGGGTTAACAAATATCTAGATATTATCTAAAGGGTGGACTAAGTCAACACTTCCAAAATATCTCATTTTAAATCCACCATTTAGAATTAACATAAAAAGAATGTTAACCCTAATTGAAACCCTAACATGGTTTAATCTCAAAACCCTAATTGCATTTGTAACCCTAACATGTTACAATATTATATATCACATATATAATACATAATGTAACAAAAGAAAATAATACAATTAACATATATCACATATACATCAATGTATTATCCAAGTGAGAAAAAGAATGAATAAAGCGAGCTTATATTAATTAATGTAACTTAATATATCATATATATAATTTAATGCGTCTGACGAGCGCGCGCGCATTCAACACTTGATCCGATAACCCGGCTATATTAACATACAACCGACTAATATAACAAGTACCTTTTTATCGAATCAACACTTGATCCGATAACCCGGCTATATCACATATACCCGGCCGATATCACATATCGCGAGAATAGAATACGGTATCTCATATCGTATTAGTCTAAGTCCCGCACATATCACATATGTGCTCCTACTCCGTTTTTCCTGAGCCAGAAACCTCTGTGTAGGACTCTAAAGAATCGTCAATACGCCGGCAGTAGATAATGATCATATCAATCATCCACAAGCTGCAAACGGTCAGCTAAACGTAACAGCCATCCAGGTATTGAGCGATCAGAAGATCAACAAGCAAGTCTGTACATTCTCCTGTGAATCCAATCAGTAACACTCCCGTACAGTCCGATCTCTTCGTCTGATATGTCGCATATCAAGTTTATGGGTAGTAAACGTCATACCCAGTAACCGATAAGTTGTGTCAACGTAAGGCTCATAACAGGTCGAGAAACTATTGATAACTCTTACCAGTAGCACTCCATATCAGCCCTGGCCAGGGACTTCTAGTTATAGCCAATCGAACACAGCACAACATCAACTCCCCATACCGGGAGAGACGGAACCCCTCCTATCGCTCATTGCCTCCATGTGATTCGGGACTGTAACCAAAATCCACCGTTTTGCATGCCCTCTTGGATGTGGTAAGGTGGAAATCAAAGCACAGTGGGAATCACACAAGACTCTATGACGATCTTGGGTCTACAGACTAACCTGTACCAGTGTCACCAGAGAACTGGCATCTGACGATAGGTATAAATCCATGTCACGACCCGAAATAGCACGTGACTGGCCCTTGAATCATATGAAGTCTATAGGACCTCATCTAATTCACGTAAGCCAAAATCCCAGAAATCTAAAACCATTTTAAATTGTAAATGAAGTAAAACTAGTTTTAAAGAAGTGAAGAAAACATGTTTTGAAAACAAGGTTTTTAAATAAGTAAGCTGAATATGTATTTTTAAATCCTCAAGTCTTTTCTGAAAATTTCGGCAGAGTTTCCTTTGTAAATACTGGCCCCAAACGGGATACAGCAAGAATAATATATGCATAATGATAAAAGGCATCCCCAAGCGGGAGCTAGCTCTTCTTCAATCGACGGTCACAACCATGCAAGCAATATAATATACAATGCCGAAGGGCGAGGATCAAAACTCAAATGGAAACTCAAAATCAACAAGAAAACTATAATACTACAATGCGCGACTCTAAGTTCGAAATAATACACAACTGGTTTTCTAAGTCTGAAACAAATATACAAGTTTGGTTGATGGAATTTACTAGATACAACTGAAAATAAATAAGTACAATGGTGGTCATGATGCGAGTGAACCCACCTACCAAACCAATCACCCAGAAAGGAAGCAGTGTGCCAGAAAAGCCGTAATGAAACCTGTACGGCAAAAACCTGCAAGAACTGTGGCACAACGGGGGTGAGTTGCCAACTCGTGAGTAGAAAACATCACAGAGCAGAAATCGTATGTATGACTCATCCTAGGTCAATACGATCAGTAATAATATATATCCTTAATATGATAAAGTCTGAAGCATGATAAGGTGGCAAGGGTAAACATCTATACATCAGTGTAATACCAAGTGCTCGTGTCAGTGCCTCAGGTAGCAACATATTAAAAATATGGGGTGTCATCAATGTAATCATCATGAAATCAGTGGCAACTATATCATGAAGTCTAAAAGTATGTGAATATCATCCAACTATGTAATCGATGTTTGTATATATGTGGATCTCATCCAAGTGTCACCCAATGACACAAAACATCATGCAGGTAAATATCATAAAGCATATGCATGGAAGTATGGGGATGTAAATCACCGTGTGTCCCTCGCGACACATCAAAATCATGGAGCCTGAGTGTCCAGCATCGATACTCGAAAACATCATGAAACCCGTTCCCCGCATCGGTACGTAAATCCTCATATATCAGGCTCCGTCAGTCCGGATCGGCCCACGGGCTCCGTCAGTCCGGATCAGCCCATATCATCTCTCGACTCAGGTCGGTATCCTATGGATACCCACCGAGCCCAAATACTATCACCGGTAGGTAGTGGTCCCTCTGCCAGGCTCACTGTCTACTGCACAACAAATCCGTTCTCGCCCCGGGTCACCATACCGGGTCCACCATATACCCGCAATCGGCCCCATCCGCCTCCTCGAATCGGGTTTCACATGTCACACTCAGAACCGAGAAAACACATGGTGGACGCACTGAAATATCATAACAAGAGAAACCGGGTTTTTAAAACAGTACTTACTTTCTTTTGAAATAGCCACGGTTCTCAAATCCAGAAATCCCATGAAAACAATATATCTCAATGCGTATAATCATAAAGCATGATGTAGGCTACATATAAAGGAATGTAAGCATATCTGTATGGCATATAATATGGAACAATACTATGCACGTATCAAGGGAAAACCGCTCTTTTAAATGAATCCAGTTTTGAAATATATCCCGCGGTTCCTAATTTACTCCAAGTCAAAAGCAATATCATATAAGGGTGCATGCAACTATAGAAGACAATTCATGCAAGGTATCATATCAAAATGCAGCAATTTTACAGTGTAGTGACATGGCAATTATCGATGATGAAGTGTGTGAGCCGGTAAGTAAGTGTACGTGGAACATACGCATCATCGATAATGGTGCTGGTGTCCTGACAGCATGGTTTTAATATAATAATAAACACATTTAAACATGAAATGAGATGCGAACAGCAAGAATATGCGGAAAAAGAATGATAAACACAACAGTGAAGAATCTACATCATTATATATCATATAGTTTTTCCATTTGAAAAAACACGAATCGTGGGGTTTAGAAAAATAAGGGCTACGGTGATTTTAGGAAAAAATGCGTCTTTTGAAAATATCGTAGAATCCCTTGACCTGTCTTTTAAAATACCCACGATTCATTAGTTTTGAAATAGGTATGACTCGGGACTAGTCTAATATCTACAAAGTAAACTATAGATCTAACTAACAAGCTAATCGAAAGAGTACGGAAACCATCTAAATCTGAGTCGATATATATATATATATATATATATATATATATACATATAATAGTTAGTGATCCCACCTTAATAGTATCACATACGATACATATATAACATGACATTCTTGAGTCAAGAGTGTGGATCAATCATCAATATAAAGCTCGTACTTGAATCCATCGTAAGGCATCCTAAATCTGGGTACGGGTCGAATCTCACATTTATCTCAGCAATTATCTGGTATCCTTATCATCATATCTCATGAACTGGGGTACTGATCTTAGTCTAGTACAAACTAATACCATCTATAGAAATATAAATGCGTGTGTAAAACACACGTCCAAAGGCCCGCTAAAATCTCATGTCGAATCTCATCATACGAACCACATCATATCACCGATCTCATGGCACCATGCCCAATCTCATCGACTCATCTCCAAATATCATACAATATCCTCATCATCCATGTGTAGGTATACGTGTATATATATAATAGTCCCATACCTATGTGTGTGTGTGTGTATACGTATTCCCAAAATACACACAAGTACAACAAGTAAGCATGTGTGTGCGAGTGAGTGTAAACTTATTCTAGGGTTCGCGACTAAGAAGCTATACCAGTTCACTTCTAATAACCCTATTCTAACCATTGAACACCTAATCATATCTTGAATATCCATGTCACAAATAAAAGATATCATATATATATAGTATATATATATAGTATACTATACATCGAACTGCGGGGGTGCTATACGCCATCCACCCGACTTCCCCCATAGATATAATATACTCACTTGATCTTGCTTGCCGATGTCGATGCCGCCACGTGCTTTCTTGTCATCTCGAAGTCTTCATGGGGTATCTACACATCATATCTTATCATATCGCGTTAAAATCAAATTTGAAGACGAAACGATACACGAAAACCAAAACAATCCGCTTAAAAGCCTATAGGTTAGAACCTATGGTTTGCATCTCGCAACTCAACCCAATAACCCTCGATATAGACGTTCAAACGTCAAGTGATCGAATACAAAACCAAATATCAAAACTTAAATCCATAAACATCATGAAACACATGGTAGCAACCCAGAAAAGTGGTCCCAGATTTCTGTTCAGGTCAAAATTAGGTAAGCAAACAAGTCTAGGGTGTAGTACAGGGAGTGTGTGACCTACTGAAGCAACATAGGAACCTAACACATCAAGGTGGCCGGCCCCTTAAAAGGAAATTCTGGCCAGGCCAGTTTTTCAGTGGAGTGGGGATCTCGTTTTGGTAGGGTAGTCTCCTGGTGGTCCAACTAAGTCCCTAATATTGTTTGTTTGTCTCAGAATTTTCCCGGGTCATCCCAGATTTCCTTGCGCACTCAATTTTCTTACAAACCGACATTTACAGTTTTCTGTTTTTAGTTCCAGGTTTTGTATTGTGTTTGGTCTGGGTTCTTCTCAATTGGGAGGGGTTTAAGGTCACCACAAGAGTTCAATTTCACCAACACGACTCAAAAATTCCACAACCCTCTCTAGAAATCTTCAAAGTTCACTAAACTTCGGCAAACTTCACCAAATCAATTTTAAACGTGAAAATAGGCTAAAGCACTTGAAATACTACACTATTTGTGAAAGGATTACCTCATTTGGGACCCAAGAATCCCCTACAGCACCAAAATGCGAACTTTCTTAGTCTAATGTGTAGCTAGAGGGCTTATGCACAAATTTTGTGAAGTGAGGATGGACTTTTGATGGATTTTTAGTGATGAAGTGGGCGTTTTGAAGAGGAAGGAGGAGAGGTGAAGCCATGGAGCAAGATGAAGAAAAATGAAGGTGATGAAGAATGAAATGGGAGCCATGACCAATGGTTGACCCCTCACCCTCTTTCTCTCATGCCCATACCTTACATTTTGCACCATTGTTTAATATTCTCATTTCTTTTCTTTTATCTTCTCATTCTTTTAGAATTTGAATAGGAAACCCAAATGAAACCATGGTATAAAATGCACAAGTGTGAAAAAAGGTTTTGTGCATGCTAAATGCACAAAACACGCTTAATCCGCGATTAGCGATTTTTTAATCGCGATTAGCACTAAAATAGTGTCCAATAAATCATAAACTTTCATAATTCGCTTAAATCATATAAAGCACTCTCTTTTTAATAATTTCCATAACTTTTCAAAAAATTTCCCCAATTTATCGGTATTTAATTATACCGCCATATTAAAATATTCAATATAATATTATTTAATTATAAAAATTCCCAAAAATAATATTTTATTTTTTTTGAAATGTTACAATCTCCCCCCTAAAGAAATTCGGTCCCCGAATTTAAATTTAAACCCTTCAAATACTAAAACATTTCAGTAAAAAGTCCAAGTCGTCGGGGCTCCGAAATCATCAATACATAAAACGCATCATAGCGCAATGCATGCGCATGAACATAGAGCAGATAACTCAAAATCAAAACTCCATCAAGCATCCCGCAATCATCGGAGTCATGGTAAAGACACCAATGTCAAATCCAATACGAAACCCAACATGCTATACATCAAAATTATACATGTAAACATCAAATTTATACATGTAAATATCTGAAGGAAATGCATGCCAAACCTTTTTAAGTCGCTGTGCGATGCGCATAACACTGCACATTGGCGGACGTCTCGAGTAAGAAAATAACTCTCTCTATATATATCCTTTGTTTAAATGCACGTACCGCCGTATTGAAAACAATTTAGAAGGGTTTCCTTGTTTTAAACGTTTCGTGTCATATCAGACACGTAGGTAAATACTGAGACTATAGCTCCCTTTTTGGAAATCGCTTCGATAACTATCAATGCATGAAAAATATATCCAGGTACTGTCCTCTGACTAGTCCTGCTCAGTACGAAAACAAATAGAAAATATCATAAAAACGTACTGCTCCATAAGAAATCAATCCCAAAATGTGCATATGAATGCTACGTGCATCTGGTGCGCACGAAAATCAAAATCCATATATGTGCCATACATGTGCACAGAAACAACATCTAAGTGCAACGGGTGTGCACGAAACACCTGTCAAAGGCAACGGGTATGCCTGACAGCAAAATCAGGTGCATCTGATATGCACGAAGAATCTCGATTCAGTGCATCTGGTGTACGCAAAATCGCATCTCATAACATGCGCCCAATATGCGCGAAAATCCAAATCAGGTGCATCCATCATGCATGAATAAAATCTAAATCATGTGCATCCAGCATGCACAAAATCCCGAAATCCAATATCAAGCGCCGAACATGCGCAAAATCCAACCCAAGCGCGCCAAATATGCACAAAAATCCAAATCAAATGCACAGAGTGAACGAAATCAACATCAATATCATAATCGAAATCAACGGTATACAATAAAGCTCAATCCAAATCAGGTATATCGCGGTATATAATCTCACCACCATGTGCATCAGCGTGCACAAATCAAATCAAAACACCAAAAGTGCATAAAGCATATCTTAAGAGTAATAACTATGCACAAAATATGAATACCCAGTAGGTGCAACAATGGTGCACGAAAACAAATATCATGAAACTCAGTCATCAAGACTAAATCATGCGAATAGATCGCCCAAAATACCAAAATCCAATATGACGGATACGTGATAGTCGAATCACCAAATCACAAATCATAAATATCGTCATAGATATTTCCTCCTTCAAAGTTGAGAAGGTGCCGGTGCATCCAATGCTAGCAGGGCAAGATATCTACTTGCTTCCTATTCGTGGCGTGTCTTCTGGTGCCCTTAGGCTCTCATCTCTCACTGTGTGTTGCTAGATATATAGATCCTCGGCTCAACGGCCCAATATGGAATGACGACGGAAACAGTCCCGCTCTGGAACATCCTCTACAGATCTCTGGCCAACTATCTCGTCGACGATGCAGAACTCTGGCCTGCTGGGTGTGCGCAATATGACCGCTCCTGAGTCTAAGTCTTCTCGTATAGTATTCCAGAAAGGTCCTGTCGAGGTCTCTATCAAATCTTGCTTCTACCAAACTGCCCGAAATTCATCGTCCTTTACTAAAGCTATTTCTTGTTCCAGAACGCCTGCATACTCATCACGACTCCTTCTGGAAGATATATCAATAATCAACGCCTCTGCATGCATATCACATCTTTGATATCGGCGGAGTGGAATGTCATCTCGTCAAAATCTCGTGCGAACTTTCTACTCCACTCTTTCTCTAATGTCGACTGCTTCGGACTCGTCTCTTCGTGGCTGCATGGATTGTGCTCCGACGGCTATACTCGTATCTGGAGTCTCCTAAGCAATGCATCCCATCATATGATATCCGAAAGATGTCGAACCTTTCGATCGATTCGTCAAGGTTCCATAATTTCCCCAAGAGCTAAACATCTTGGGTACAGTTTTATAGTATCGAGTACATACCACAACATCGGTGGACCAGCCGTAGAAGGGCAAACCCAAGCCTCACTAATGGCACCGCGGAACTGCCGCAAACCTTAAGGTTCAAAGGCTTTCACACGGTCATCATGTCGAGTTAGGGTTTCATTCTTCTAGAGGGTCCATAAAATCGCTTGCATGTCTTTCCGAATACTTTAAACTTGGAATATGGGTTTCTGATATTCGATCGTCTCCATCGACTCTCAACGTACCTGTGTGAAGTCGTCTATAGCTGGAATCACTCTATCTGACGACCTCGCATCAGTAAGAGAATGACCCACATGTCCCAGTCTTTCATCCTCGGGTGACTAGCGACCTTCTATCATATCTCTAAGTACAACTCGTACAGCAATAGCTCCAACATCTGGGGCAATATCTCGTCGTTCGTAGCCACAACTGGTTCATTCGTCTGCACGCTGAACAGTGCCTCAATCATCATGAATAAGTGATACATCAATGGTCATCATATCCTGGCTGGCCTCTATCAGTGGCTCAATCCTCTGGTGCTGATCTGCACATCCGAGAAATTTCATAAAAGCGATCCATCAAACGCTCATGGCGCGAAAACACAATAAAACGACGCCTCTCTATGCAATCGTATATTCCCGGAATCACGCCCTGGTCAGTCCTCGTCCATGACGAGCACGTGCTGACGCAACTCTAGCCGTAGCTCTCTCTGCCCATGTAATCGTGGCAGCAAAATCATAACCAATATCGATGAGGATAGATCATAGTAATGAATATAATACTGTGCAAGGAAATGTACATCCTAAGGTTTCTTAAGTGGAGTAGCGTATCGTAAGTATGCCGCGGAACATATGTACGGTACGCCACTCTACTCAAGCTACCTACTCCATCAACCAAGGGTCATTCTACGCGACGAAAGTTCGAGTATAATACCCCCTCGACTAAGTCTAAGTTCCGTAAGGTCAAGCCTAAGTTCCGTATATATACAAACGCTCTAGGCTCCGCATAGTCAAACTTAGACTCGAACCAAGGTTAACCTAGCGCTCAGATACCAACTTTGTCACGACCCGAAATTGCACGTGACTGGCCCTTGAATCATATGAACTTTATAGGACATCATCTAATTCAAGTAAGCCAAAAGCCCAGAAATCTAAAACTATTTTAAATTGTAAATGAAGTAAAACTAATTTTAAAGAAGTGAAGAAAACATGTTTTGAAAACAAGGTTTTTAAATAAGTAAGCCGAATATGCATTTTTAAATCCTCAAGTCTTTTCTGAAAATTTCGGTAGAGTTTCCTTTGTAAATACTGGCCTCAAACGGGGTACAACAATAATAATATATGCATAATGATAAAAGGCATCCCCAAGCGGGAGCTAGCTCTTCGTCAATCTACGGTCACAACCATGCACACAATATAATATACAACACCGATGGGCGAGGATCAAAACTCAAAAGGAAACTCAAAATCAACAAGAAAATCATAATACTACAACGCGCGACTTTAAGGTCGAAATAATACACAACTGGTTTTCTAAGTCTGAAACAAATATACAAGTTTGGTTGATGGAATTTACTAGATACAACTGAAAATAAATAAGTACAATGGTGGTCACGATGTGAGTGAACCCACCTACCAAACCAATCACCCAGAAAGGAAGCAGTGTGTCAGAAAAGCCGCAATGAAACCTGTACGGCCAAAACCTGCAAAAACTGTGGCACAACGGGGGTGAGTTGCCAACTCCTGAATAGAAAACATCACAGAGCAGAAATCGTATGTATGACTCATCCTAGGTCAATACGATCAGTAATAATATATATCCTCAATATGTTAAAGTCTGAAGCATGATAAGGTGGCAAGGGTAAACATCTATACATCGGTGTAATACCAAGTGCTCGTGTCAGTGCCTCAGGTAGCAACATATCATAAATATAAGGTATCATCAATGTAATCATCATGAAATCAGTGTCAACTATATCATGAAGTCTAAAAGTATATGGATATCATCCAACTATGTAATCAATGTCTGTATGTATGTGGATCTCATCCAAGTGTCACCCAATGACACAAAACATCATGCATGTAAATATCATAAAGTATATACATGGGAGTATGGGGATGTAAATCAACGTTTGTCCCTCGCGACACATCAAAATCATGGAACCTCAGTGTCCAGCATCGACACTCGAAAACATCATGAAACCCATGCCCAGCTCGGCACGTAAATTCTCATATATCGGGCTCCGTCAGTTCGGATCGTCCCACGGGCTCCATCAGTCCGGATCGGCCCATATCATCTCTCGACTCCGGTCGGTATCCTCCGGATATCCGCCGAGCCCAAATACTATCACCGGTAGGTAGTGGTCCCTCTGCCAGGCTCACCGTCTACTGCACAGCAAATCCGTTCTCGTCCCGGGGCACCATACCGGGTCCACCATGTACCCGCAATCGGCCTCATCCGCCTCCTCGAATCGGGTTTCACATGTCACACTCAGAACCGAGAAAACACATGGTAGACGCACTGAAATATCATATCAAGAGAAACCGGGTTTTTAAAACAGTACTTACTTTCTTTTGAAATAACCACGATTCTCAAATCCAGAAATCCTATGAAAACAACATATCTCAACGCGTATAATCATAAAGCATGATGTAGGCTACATATAACGGAATGTAAGCATATCCGTATGTCATATAACATGGAACAATACTATGCATGTATCAAGGGAAAACCGCTCTTTTAAATGAATCCAGTTTTGAAATATATCCTGCGGTTCCCAATTTACTCTAAGTCAAAAGCAATACATATAGGGGTGCATGCAACTATAGCAGACAATTCATGCAAGGTATCATATCAAAATGCAGCAATTCTACAGTGTAGTGACATGGCAATTATCGATGACGAAGTGTGTGAGCCAGCAAGTAAGTGTACGTGGAACATATGCATCATCGATAATGGTGCTGGTGTCCTGACAGCATGGTTTTAATATAATAATAAACACATTTAAACATGCAAAGCGATGCAAGCAGCAAGAATATGCGGAAAAAGACAGATAAACACAACATTGAAGAATCTACATCAATATATATATCATATAGTTTTGCCATTTGAAATAACACGAATCGTGGGGTTTAGAAAAATAAGGGCTACGGTGTTTTTAGGAAAAGATGTGTCTTTTGAAAATATCCGTAGAATCCCTTGACCTGTCATTTAAAATACTCACGATTTGTTAGTTTTGAAATATGTATGACTCGGGACTAGTCTAACATCTACTAAGTAAACTACAGATCTAACTAACAAGCTAATCGAAAGGGTACGGAAACCACCTAAATCTGAGTCGACACACACACACACACACATAATAGTCGGTGATCCCACCTCAATAGTATCACATACGATACATATATAACATGACATCCTCGAGTCAAGAGTGCGGATCAATCATCAATATAAAGCTCGTACGTGAATCCGTCGTATGGCATCCTAAATCTGGGTACGGGTCGAATCTCACATTTATCTCAGCAATTATCTGGTATCCTTATCATCATATCTCATGAACTGGGGTACTGATCTAAGTCTAGTACAAACTGATACCATCTATATAAATATAAATGCGTGTGTAAAACACACGTCCAAAGGCCCGCTAAAATCTCAAGTCGTATCTCATCATACGAACCACATCATATCACCGATCTCATGGCACCATGCCCAATCTCATCGACTCGTCTCCAAATATCATCCAATATCCTCATCATCCATGTATAGGTATACGCGTATATATATACATAGTCCCATACCTATGTGTGTGTGTGTGTATATATATATACGTATTCCCAAAATATGCACAAGTATAACAAGTAAGCATGTGTGTGCGTGTGAGTGTAAACCTATTCTAGGGTTCACGACTAAGAAGCTATACTAGTTCACTTCTAATAACCCTATTCTAACCATTGAACACCTAATCATATCTCGAATATCCATGTCACACATAAAAGATATTATATATATATAGTATACTATACATCAACTGCGGGGGTGCTATACGCCATCCACCCGACTTCCCCCATAGATATAATATACTCACTTGATCTTGCTTGTCGATATCGATGCCACCACGCGCTTGCTTGTCGTCTCGAAGTCTTCATGGGGTACCTACATATCATAGCGTATCTTATCGCGTTAAAATCAAATTCGAAGACGAAACGACACACGAAAACCAAAATAATACGCTTAAAAGCCTATAGGTTAGAACCTATGGTTTGCATCTCGCAACTCAACTCAATAACCCTCGATATAGACGTACAAACGTCAAGTGATCGAATACAAAACCAAATATCAAAACTTAAATCCATAAACATCATGAAACACATGGCAGCAACCCAGAAAAGTGGTCCCGGTTTTCTGTTCAGGTCAAAACTAGGTAAGCAAACAAGTCTAGGGTGTAGTACAGGGAGTGTGTGACCTACCGAAGCAACGTGGGAACCTAACACATCAAGGTGGCCGGCCCTTTAAAGGGAAATTCTGGCCAGGCCGGTTTTTCAGTGGAGTGGGGATCTCGTTTTGGTAGGGTAGTCTCCTGGTGGTCTAACTAAGTCCCTAGTATTGTTTGTTTGTCTTAGAATTTCCCCGGGTCATCCCAGAGTTCCCTGTGTTGGAGATAGTGCCCTCAGAGTCAATTATTAGGTCACAGGTACGTGATTGCAATGATTGATGGAGGACCTATCCCGGTAGGACAGTCTTACTCGAGATGATAGTATGCTATCTGGTTTACCTTTATCATCGTGTACTGCTTCAGGTGACCTGACAAGTCGCTATTACACGTTGATAGAGCCCCCTAGGATTCTTGCTTGACCACCAGCAGTATGAGGGCGATCATATAAGTGGGAGCTGGGGGTCTATAAGCATATCCTTAAATGGTCCCTAGTCGTGTGAGTTTCGAGACAGGACATCGATACTCCAGAGTAGACTAGTGTATACAGTCGAGACCCCGACGAGGGGCGGTGGCCGGTCTCACAAGCCACTGGTGTCAGTTGGATCACCTAAGATGTATACAGGTGCTCATTGGGTTATGAGTACACCGGACAGGACTCGTCGGGAACATGCTAGTTGGTCATATACCAGACGTCAGATGGCAGTTCCCTGGTGACATGTGTGTAGGTTAGTTCATCGACCTGGGGATCGTCATTTGTCTCGTGTGAGTTCCCACTGTACTTTGATTACTACCCTACCACGGCTCAAAGGAGTCGTGCAAACAGGTTTTAGTTGGGTACAGTCCCGAGCCACATGGAGGCAGTGAGCGTATCTTCAGGGGTTCGTCTCCTCCGGTATTGGGGGTGAGGTCGCGCTGTGTCTAGGAGAGCCATTACACGAAGTCCTTGGCCAAGGCAAGAGATTTACTGGTAGGTATTCCAGTAGTATCTCAGGGTGTTCTGGGCTACACTCCGACACGACTTGTACCGCTTTTGGGGGTCTGACTTTTACCAACCCCCTAGGCCCGCCATGCGATGCTCATAGACGAACGGACCGGACTGTACGGATATTGTCACTGACAGGCTCAGTAGGGTTGTCAGGCTGAGTTCGCTCACAGACGTCCCTTTTAGTCAATACCTGGTAGCCCGTTACGTATTGGCTTATACCTCTGACGTGCTAGTGGTTAAATCCACAACCAAGGTGTTGACGAGTCTTTAGAGTCCCCCACATTCTGTTACTCAGCTTTCGGGCGAAAGGTTGTAGAGGCCGTATGGAGATATGGCAAGGTCCGATCAGATACGTGCGGTATTGCATGGATCAGGATCGGACAGTTTGTACTATAGGCCGTATGGGTATATGGCAGGGTTCGATCAGATACTTGCGGTATTGCACGGATCAGGATCGAACGGATATTACTAGCCGGCTTTGGTATAAGCCGGATCCTAGTATAGTACAGTGCAGATTTTGTCTCATTGCATTTGTATTTCGGTCGGAATACAAATGCGGTTGTGTATGCACAGTATCGGGGTTTTCCTGTAATTTATTACAGGACCAGTTTTCTGGAGTTGCCAGTTTGCTTTCCGTTTCGGCCAATTTCCTTTGTATCGTTCATTGGCCGAAGATTGGTGGAGGAGGGCTTATTTGCATTGTTGCAAATAAGGATTTGTGGAGGGGGTCTTTGCATTTTGTTGTATCATGATAGCCTTTCCTTGACCTTGACTTCTAGCTTCATCATGCATTGACTTTTGTAGGACATGATGGTTGATGATGAGTGATGGTTGTTGGATGTGTGTTGGAATTATTTTGTGATCATTGCTTTTTCATGATAACCTTTTCTTTTCTCTCTCTTGGATGATATGAGAGGGGCTCCCATTATCTTTTGATACACTACACTCTCATTCTCTCCTCTCTTTTGAGCATGGCCGGCCACTTTCATAGTGGGCTGTCCCAAATTCTTGGTGTGGGATTTTGCTTCATTTCATGTTGCAAAAATCCCACAAGATAAATCCAAAAAAGCTCCAAGTTCAATCCCTCCACCAAAAGGCAATTCCTACAACCCCAAATGAGACTTCTTCTCTAGATATTCTACAGCAAATCTTGGGCACGTCGACTAGCCAGCTTCGTGCCCGAGTTGCCTCGGCATTGAGGTGGGAGCCCGTAAAAGAAGTAGGCGATGTGGTGCACTTCCGGCGACGAGGAGGAGACGGGACATTCCGCAGGAGATCGGGACGACGACGAGAAGACCGGAGGACTTGGATCAGTCGGTATATCTCTATTCCCTATCTTGTAGTTAGTTAGGACTAATTAATGGTTCGATCCGGGTATTAGTGCGCGGCGGTTTGCCAGTTCAAGTAAAAATTAAAGTTTATCACCGCTTCCGCATTTGGCCGTCGGATTGACGGCCGGGGCACCGCCGTGCACTTACAGTGGTATCAGAGACTCGCCATTAACTTAGTCTAGCTTGGTTTAATGTGTTTTGCATTTCCGATCGACCAAAATTCCAAAATCTACATTTTTGCTAGCGACGGTTTTCTGTTGAAATTTTTTGGTCTCCAAAAATTTTTCAGGTTGTATAAAATTGATGTACTGGAGATTATAAGAGCTCTGTAAAAATTCGATGAAGTGACTCCACTGTGGGAGCGCGGAACCGCCGCAAACACCCCCTTCTCGCCGCGGTTCCGCCGCACACTGTGGAGATCCCTGCACCAAATTTCTACAGTATCTTTCTGGGGTTAAAATTGGGGTTTTTGAATATTAATATTCGGCCCAGAATTTCCTGATCTGCTACAGTAATGCTTGGGGGCCCATTTGTTAAAATTTGATTGATCCAATATTTTAAACACATTATTTCACAGTATTTACATTATATCTGCGACCGTGAATGTCACTCGATCGGTAAATCCAGTCTAACTGCTATAGCCCGGTTAAACGGATTTGCGAACGTGACTTTCACGTTGATGTTTTGTTTTTGCTGTGATGTTGCGGATCGGTCGTGGGGGATAGCCTGGATGCAATGCTAGTACAGTTATGGTTGTATTATGTACATTTGATATTGTGGGGCGAGCGTCCGACATGTGGACTGCCGTCACTGCCTGTTTGTATTATTATTTTGGGGCACGGCCAGGTTGCGGTCGATGTACCCGTTGTATGTATATTTTACTTTCTGTACTAGGATTACCCCGCGGAGGGGTGCACGGATAGCCGGGTCCTAGAGGGCAACAAGCCAGCATCTCATGGCATTGAGACGGAGGGGGCTTCACTCTAGGATTGGCGGGCTATTCGCCGCACTCGTAGGGGGTACAGGTTGACCCAGGAGGGGTGCCCAAGTTACCGGATTCCGTGAAGTGCTGGGTGGTCCATTCACGGTGCTGAAGGGGGCTGCCTCGCTTCAGGTTTTGGCGGGTAACTTGCCGCGCCCGTAGGGGTCTAGGATTTCATTGCACAGGCTATCCACACGACAAGGGGAACGTCGGGTTTCAGTAGTGGCTCTGTGAAACCCGGGGATCCCAGATATCTGTATTGTTTCTGTGATGCTGTACATTTCTGTGATGTTGCATTTCTTTCACGCCTTGAGCGAATATAATATATTGGTATATATATTAGTAGATGTTGTATATGTTTTACATCCGCGCTAGTCCAGTCCCCGCTCTGTCGTTAGTTAGCTAACCTAACGGGTAATGACGGGACCCAGTGGCGAATGCGGATGGCATATACGTACATCAGTATATTTTCGTTCTTTTTGGTGTGATCAATTGATGGGACTGCATTGATTCGGATCAATGCAAGTTAAAAACAAACCTAATCTGATGTTGTTGGAACACTTTTCAAAAAGCTGTTATTGCAAGGACGTTCACTTTTGTTTTGCATCGTGATATTCAGTTGGAATATCCTGCTCCTCAGTCGACGAGGCAAGGGCCGAGATCCCTTCACCGGGAGTGACCCCTTGGACAAAAAGTTTGCGTCAGGGCAATGACTTCACTATAGCCGATTACTTTTGCTTTGCATCGCGGTATTCATTTGGAATATCCTGCACCCCATTCTACGGGGAAAGAGCCGAGATCCCTTCACCGGGAGTGACCTCTTTAGCAAAGGTTTTCGTCACTATATTTTCAAAAAGCTATCCGTTCCTTCAACGATATCAAGTTCATTACGTTAAAGGTTTTCGCCAGAAACCATTCGTAGCCCTCCGTCGTTTCATATGGGTAGTCAATAGTATTCAAGCTGTGTTTGTTGGCCAAAGTCAAGGCACAGTGTTTGGTAGCTGTTGGTTATTCATATGTAGCATAGATAGATGCGTTGGTTTGGAACAGTCGTATAGCCTTGTTGGCCAAAGTCAAGGGCTTGTGCGGGTGGATTCGAATCAACCTGGAGAATGACGGGTAGAACTTGACATGTGACTTATGATTTGTTGGCCAAAGTCAAGGTCATAAGAGCATAGGGCAGAAATCACATCGGGAGTTTCAAAAGAACTGAAACTTGCCAGATATGCGCATACCTTCTGGAGTGTGATACCGTAAGCGGATTTCGTCACGTTATCATGCGATGATAGTTGGATCCCGATTCCCACTGATGAGTTGGTTTACTCCTCGGGTATTCTCGACTAATTCTTCTTTTAGGTTTGGAGGAGAATTTGACGGTACAGTGGGAGGTTTCCAGATTAGATAAATTGGTAACCATTCTGATCTAGGTTAGAGTGCACGCTGAGTGTTTCTTTTCTCTCTCTCTTTGGCAGCGACCATTGACCCGACCCTAAGACTATGACTCAGAGACCAAGTTGACCGAACCTTCTTAAACACTGGCTTTTGGATTGTCAGAGTTGCAGACCTCATTGCCACTCCTACTTTTACCCTTTTCTCCAGGACACCCCGTATTACTACGAACGTCCACTTCCATTGGAAAAAACCATCGTATGGTTATATACGAACTCGAAGGGATTTATTCGAGGATGGTTTCCGGTTCTGGAGAAAACGAATAGGACTATTCAGTTGTCTTTTCCTTTTTACCTTCTCTCAAGTTTCGAGTACTCCTTGGTTTAGGAGATAGTACACCTATTACGCAAATTGGATAGTCTTCTTCCAAACCTTAGGCTGGTGCCGACCAATAGGGAATGAAGAAAACCAATTAGCCGAACGATGGTGTACAGAAGGTATTGAGTTAAGACAAAGAAAGGGATTAGTAAGAGGGCAAAGTAAATTGCGACTGATATTCATGACCAAACCAGGTATTTCATTACAATTCCCAAATCACCTTTGTATTTCTCCAGGACACTCCGTATCACTACGAAGATCCACAGTTATTTGGATATTCCATCGTATGGTTATATACGAACTCGAAAGGAACTTGTTCCAGTTCGGGGATGGATTCTGGTTCAGGAGAAATAGGAATAAGGTTTATTCAGGTTGTCTTTTATCTTCACCTTCTCTCGCATTGCGAGTGCTCCTAGGATTAGGACAGTACACCCTTTATGCTTATTGGATAGTCTTCTTCCAAACCATAGGCTGGTGCCGAACGGTAGGGAAGGAAGAAAACCATTTGGCCTAAAAGGGTGTGCAGAAGGTAATGACTAAAGACATAAAAAGGGATTTGGAGAGGTGGCAAAGAATTATACGGTTTCAATCATGAATCTGGAAGAGGCATTACTAGGAATATCGGGATACCCCATCGAAACATTTTAATGTTTCAGTCTCACTGTGTACTGTTAAAAGAAAACTGATTTCCCGATTAGATACTTACTCCAGGGTATGTATTTACCAGGTTTGATTCTCACATCTGTATGGTTTTACAGATGATGAGTGGGAGTAAGTTATTAGGAATTGGGTGATCATCCTTATTATATCGGGATTCGTTGTAATCGGTGATATTTGAGGAAGTCACCTGGGTTGTTTGCCGGACGGCAAATATTTGGTTTTGAATATCCGCTTTTATGCACCAATTTCAAATTGATATATCTGTACGTCTATTTTCATAGAGTGAGATATACCTTTCTGAAATTATGTCTATGACATTTACCTATATCAGTGGATGGTTAGGTAAGGAGCATTAAACAGCGGTGTAATTCTTCTTAACCATAAGTACAGTTCTCAACCTACGACACACAGTGAATGAGTTATCAGACTCAAGGGACTTATACAGAGTATTGTATGTTGTCCAGGGTCCATCAGGACAGAGGGGTTGGTCCTCATACTATATTCGGTTTACTTATGACTTCTCTAGTTTTTAGACAGGTGTTTCGCGGAAACACAGGGTCTGAATGTTGAGAAGTTATAGGTATTTGAATAGAGTAGAGAACCAGGTATAGCAAGTATCGGGATTCTTCAAAGAGATCGAAGATGTAGATACTTGTGTATGGTATTCAGTTGATAGTGATGATTAAGAGAAATTGCTTCTCTTTCAGGTTACTCATAATTGGAAGTATTCCTAAGTTGAGTAACGCTGATCGGCCTTTTTCCATTTAGGGAACATGCACTGGGGACAGCTGCATGATTTGAATCTGGTTCAATTAAATCAGTGCCTCTGTTTCTATATTGGATATAGAACAGTTCATTTCTTAACGATGTTAAGGTACGGGGAGTTGTCCGGTTTATGATTAAAACCAGACACTGGACAACTCAAGGCATGTTTCTGTAACGGCTGTTTGTGGGTTGACCCAGGCTATGACGAGGGTTGACTTTCTACCATCTGGATGAACAATAGCAATATTGTTCTAGACTCGCCACAGTTTCATTAAAAAATGGATTTTTTCAGAAAAACAGTAGTGAGAGTATGGTAGAACTGGAAGTGATTCCAGAACCACAAACGATTACTGAAGATTTGATAAGGAACCTAAAGATTCAATCTGGAATGACATTCCATTGGCCACTCCGCCTGTAAGGTGGGTAACTTCAGGCACCCGAGAGGTACTCCGGTAGCCTCAAGGATGGTGACAGGGAAGTTCTTGTTTACCCACAATTACCATTGCTGTTGTTCCAGGCTGCGAGACCCGGCGGGAGGATGAGTATAGCGTCGTTCTGAACTAGTTTTAGAAGTGTACGTCTATATGACTCTGCCAGAGGGTTGTCGTAGTCAGTGGGAGCAGCGGAAGCATTGGTGGACAGGTAGCTTATGTCTATTTATAGACTAAAGCAGATGTAGCGGAGATAGATCATCTATTTCTGACGTGACAGTCATAGGTTTGACTTCATCAGAATAAAGGATGGATCTGTTGAGAAGGTAGTAGGGTGTGATGTCATGGTATTTGGATGACATACACAGAGTATGAAAGGAAACTCCTATACTACAATCGGTTATACTTTGGTCGTCACACAGTGGTTTCTCCACAAAGAAAATGGATTTTATATCAGACATACTGGTTACTAGATCTATGGTTTTAGATCTAGATTTGGGTGGTTTCCCAATCAGGGTACTTGACAGCATTCTAAGAGTATTTAGGATGGACGACTCCTGGCACGGTAATGTACCTGCAGGTAATGGAGTCACCCTCTCTAAAGGGGTCTTACAGACTAAATTGGAGAGGGATGTGCATGATTGGAAGATCACTTGCTCAGGCAATTGAGTCAATCATGAGATGTCAAGTACCACACCAGACATTGTTCTTGCACTAGATGCAATAAGCTGACATTAATCCAATCCTGGAGAAACAGTCGGAAGCAGTTTTAGAACATAAGTGGATGTTCTAGGGATATGATAACGACAGCCTTATTCGGAAGACAGTTATCATTCCAGGCTTCCAAGGTGACATGGACGACAAGGAGGTTGTCAGAGTTATAGTTTTCCCTCTGACGAGGGGCAGTATTTTGGACAGGTGATCCAAGGCAATACTGAGGGAGGCATGGCGCAGGATACTGATTAAGTTCAGTTGACGATACAGTCTAAGAAGTTTGGATTTGGAGTTCATTTATGAGTTAGGTCCCATCAGACATCCAGACACATTCTAAGACAGGTATTGCTCATTTCGGGAGATGGGTTTTCTCCGCGAACTTGAGATATAGAGAGACATAGAAAGAAACAACAAAGTGGATCCACTCACTGAGGCTATTCCTCGAACGCAATAGTTTCTCAAACAGGCTTTGTGAGACTGACTAGTAGAGGAGTTGGGTGTTCGGTATCACACGGGCTATGAGTATGCGGCATCGCAATAATTAGCCTTGAGTGCAAGTGGGAGATTGTTGGAGATAGTGCCCTCAGAGTCAATTATTAGGTCACAGGTACGTGATTGCAATGATTGATGGAGGACCTATCCCGGTAGGACAGTCTTACTCGAGATGATAGTATGCTATCTGGTTTACCTTTATCATCGTGTACTGCTTCAGGTGACCTGACAAGTCGCTATTACACGTTGATAGAGCCCCCTAGGATTCTTGCTTGACCACCAGCAGTATGAGGGCGATTATATAAGTGGGAGCTGGGGGTCTATAAGCATATCCTTAAATGGTCCCTAGTCGTGTGAGTTTCGAGACAGGGCATCGATACTCTAGAGTAGACTAGTGTATACAGTCGAGACCCCGACGAGGGGCGGTGGCCGGTCTCACAAGCCACTGGTGTCAGTTGGATCACCTAAGATGTATACAGGTGCTCATTGGGTTATGAGTACACCGGACAGGACTCGCCGGGAACATGCTAGTTGGTCATATACCAGACGTCAGATGGCAGTTCCCTGGTGACATGTGTGCAGGTTAGTTCATCGACCAGGGGATCGTCATTTGTCTCGTGTGAGTTCCCACTGTACTTTGATTACTACCCTACCACGGCTCAAAGGAGTCATGCAAACAGGTTTTAGTTGGGTACAGTCCCGAGCCACATGGAGGCAGTGAGCGTATCTTCAGGGGTTCGTCTCTCCCGGTATTGGGGGTGAGGTCGCGCTGTGTCTAGGAGAGCCATTACACGAAGTCCTTGGTCAAGGCAAGAGATTTACTGGTAGGTATTCCAGTAGTATCTCAGGGTGTTCTGAGCTACACTCCGACACGACTTGTACCGCTTTGGGGGGTCTGACTTTTACCAACCCCCTAGGCCCGCCATGCGATGCTCATAGACAAACGGACCGGACTGTACGGATATTGTCACTGACAGGCTCAGTAGGGTTGTCAGGCTGAGTTCGCTCACAGACGTCCCTTTTAGTCAATACCTGGTAGCCCGTTACGTATTGGCTTATACCTCTGACGTGCTAGTGGTTAAATCCACAACCAAGGTGTTGACGAGTCTTTAGAGTCCCCCACATTCTGTTACTCAGCTTTCGGGCGAAAGGTTGTAGAGGCCGTATGGAGATATGGCAAGGTCCGATCAGATACGTGCGGTATTGCACGGATCAGGATCAGACAGTTTGTACTTTAGGCCGTATGGGTATATGGCAGGGTTCGATCAGATACGTGCGGTATTGCACGGATCAGGATCGAACGGATATTACTAGCCGGCTTTGGTATAAGCCGGATCCTAGTATAGTACAGTGCAGATTTTGTCTCATTGCATTTGTATTTCGGTCGGAATACAAATGCGGGTGTGTATGCACAGTATCGGGGTTTTCCTGTAATTTATTACAGGACCAGTTTTCTGGAGTTGCCAGTTTGCTTTCCGTTTCGGCCAATTTCCTTTGTATCGTTCATTGGCCGAAGATTGGTGGAGGAGGGCTTATTTGCATTGTTGCAAATAAGGATTTGTGGAGGGGGTCTTTGCATTTTGTTGTATCATGATAGCCTTTCTTTGACCTTGACTTCTAGCTTCATCATGCCTTGACTTTTGTAGGACATGATGGTTGATGATGAGTGATGGTTGTTGGATGTGTGTTGGAATTATTTTGTGATCATTGCTTTTTCATGATAACCTTTTCCTTTCTCTCTCTTGGATGATATGAGAGGGGCTCCCATTATCTTTTGATACACTACACTCTCATTCTCTCCTCTCTTTTGAGCATGGCCGGCCACTCCCATAGTGGGCTGTCCCAAATTCTTGGTGTGGGATTTTGCTTCATTTCATGTTGCAAAAATCCCACAAGATAAATCCAAAAAAGCTCCAAGTTCAATCCCTCCACCAAAAGGCAATTCCTACAACCCCAAATGAGACTTCTTCTCTAGATATTCTACAGCAAATCTTGGGCACGTCGACTAGCCAGCTTCGTGCCCGAGTTGCCTCGGCATTGAGGTGGGAGCCCGTAAAAGAAGTAGGCGATGTGGTGCACTTCCGGCGACGAGGAGGAGACGGGACATTCCGCAGGAGATCGGGACGACGACGAGAAGACCGGAGGACTTGGATCAGTCGGTATATCTCTATTCCCTATCTTGTAGTTAGTTAGGACTAATTAATGGTTCGATCCGGGTATTAGTGCGCGGCGGTTTGCCAGTTCAAGTAAAAATTAAAGTTTATCACCGCTTCCGCATTTGGCCGTCGGATTGACGGCCGGGGCGCCGCCGTGCACTTACACCCTGCACACTCAATTTCTTCACAAACCGACATTTACAGTTTTCTGTTTTCAGTTCCAGCTTTTGTATTGTGTTTGGTCTGGGTTCTTCTCAATTGGGAGGGGTTTAAGGTCACCACAAGAGTTCAATTTCACCAACACGACTCAAAAATCCCACAGCCCTCTCTAGAAATCTTCAAAGTTCACCAAACTTTGTAAAATCAATTTTAAACTTGAAAAGAAGCTAAAGCACTTGAAATACTACACTATTTGTGAAAGGATTACCTCATTTGGGACCCAAGAATCCCCTACAGCACCCAAATGCGAACTTTCTTTATCCAATGTGTAGCTAGAGGGCTTGTGCACAAATTTTGTGAAGTGAGGATGGACTTTTGAGAATTTTTAGTGATGAAGTGGGGGTTTTGAAGAGGAGGGAGGAGAGGTGCTGCTATGAGCAAGATGAAGAAGAAAAATGAAGGTGATGAAGAATGAAATGGGAGCCGTGACCAATGGTTGACCCCTCACCCTCTCTCTCTCTCATGCCCATACCTCACACTATGCACCATTGTTTAATATTCTCATTTCTTTTCTTTTATCTTTTCATTCTTTTAAAATTTGAATAGGAAACCCAAATGAAACCATGGCAGAAAATGCACAAGTGTGAAAAAAGGTTTTGTGCATGCTATGTGCACAAAACATGCTTAATCCGCGATTAGCACTAAAATAGTGTCCAATAAATGATAAACTTTCATAATTCGCTTAAATCACATAAAGCACTCTCTTTTTATTAATTTCCATAATTTTTCAAAAAATTTCCCCCATTTATCGGTATTTAATTATACCGCCATATTAAAATATTCAATATAATATTATTTAATTATAAAAATTCCCAAAAATAATATATTTTTTTTGAAATGTAATAATCCATCTAGGAGTTCTCGGCGAGTCCATTTAGTGTACCCAGTCTCCACTGAGCACCCGTATACCATCTTTGATGTCAAACACTAATGGATATGGGATCATCCATCGCCCATATGGGTCAAGATGCGTATACGCTAGTCTACTCTGGTGTATCGATGCCCTGTCTCGATACACCCTCGACTAGGAATAGTTATAGGATGTACTCATTGACTACCCTGGCCCCACTAGTATGATCTCATCATAGTCCTAGTAGTCAAGTACATATCCCAAAGGGCTTTATCAACCTGTGAGAGCAAGACAGTAAACCAATACAAGTCAACATGTTAAGACAAAGTACAACCAGATAGCATACTATTATATCGAGCAAGAAAGTCCTCTCTATATATATCCAAGCATCCACTATAATATACATACAATAATGGCCTCTAGGGCATATACATAACTAACACTTGCTTTGCATAGTGGTATTCCTTATAGAATATTCAGCAGCTCATTCGATGAGGAAAGAGCCGAGATCACTTCACCGGGAGTGATCTCATTAGCGAAACTAGTAAAAGCCTAAAAAACACTCCTTTTCAAAATCACTCGATTCTGCAATGATATCAAGTTCATTACGCAAAAGGTTTTCTTAAAATACTGTTGTAGCCCTCTGTCATTTCTGATAAGGACTATTTAGTATTCGTGCTGCGTTTGTTGACCTTGTCAAGGCGTAGTGTATGGTAGCTGATTAGTGCTTATCTGCTAAAGCATGAGATGCGATTGGATTAGGGTAGTCGTGCGGCCTTGTTGACCTTGTCAATGGTCGTGCGGGTGGGTTTAATTCAATCATGAAATGTACGGGTTGAACTTGACTTGCGGTCTATGGTTTGTTGTCATTGTCAAGGTCATAGATCGCTTGGGGCAAAATATTATCGGGAATTTCAAGTGTTGAAATTTGCAATGAGATTGCATACCTTCTATGAGATAGTTGGATCCTGATACCCACTGCGAGTAAGTGTTACTCTTGGGAGAGTTTTGCTGTTTACAATTAGCTAACCTATTAGGTGTCTAGAAAGGTGTTAACGGGGTTATGCCTGTAGGGTGCCTAGGCACACTAATGACGTCTCACAAGGCATCAACCATGCCAATTTCAAATTTTACAAGTGCCGAGAAACCCTAATACGGATCGTTAACTAGATTTTAGGCGAAAGATGCAACTAGTTAACAACTTAACTAAAAGAAAGAGGCTACAACCTTTGTAAATCCGGTTCTCCACTTCCTTAGCTCCACGTAGACGTCCCTCCGCTGTACAAATCAGATCTTCGACTCTAGTGTCGGCTTCATCAGAGAAATGGGCGGGCTAGGTCATCGACTACGATGCCGAAGATGGTCTACGTCGAGGCATCACAAGACCAAGCTCCCACTTCACCAAGTCATGAAACTTGTGAAGAAAACACCCTATACTACTTGGTAAGAGGTAGAGGATGAAGAAATAGGAAGTGGGTTCACTTTAGAATTGGATTTCTCACTAATTTTCACAAGTTGCCATTGATGGAGGCATGCTTTCTTCTTGAAGAAGAAGAAGAAGATGATGATAGAAATGTGATAAGTATTATCCATAAAGAATAATAAAAAAGAATACTTATCATATCCTAACCTTGGTTAAGTGTAGAGAATGAACTAGGGTTAGTTTGAATGGTTAGGGTTAAGCATGAGTACAAAAGTGGTCACTTAGTCAAAGCTTCATGAAGCTTCAACTAACAAACAAAGAAAGCCACCATTCATTTATTTATCTTTTCCAAAATGAAAAAATAAATAAATAAGAAAATAACCAAAACCCTAACCATTACACAACCATGGTTTAATCATACACTTAACTAAGTAGGCATGTATCATCAAACATGATACAATCAAGTGTACAAAAGTATATCACATATACAATGTGCACATCAAGTGAGAAAATCCATTTAAAGTGAACCAATACTAGTTAATGCAAAGTAATATATCAAATATATTATTATATATTAAATCATTAAATCAACACTTGATTTAACGATCCGGTCATATCGTATATAACCGACTAATATCCAATGTATCGGCTTATCGAAACAATTCTTGATTCGATAACTAGGTTATATCGCATACAACCATTCGATACATTCATTGCGAGAATGGAATACGGTATCACAGACACGCATTACTCTTGGTCCCGCACATATCTCATATGCGCTCCTATTTCGTTTCGCTTGAGCCAGGAAACCTCTGTGTAGGACTCTAAAGACTCGTCAATACGCCGGCAGCAGGTGATGATCATATCAAACACCCACAAGCCGCAAGCGGTCTGCTAAACATAACGGCCACCCGGGTATTGAGCGATCAGAAGATCGACGAGCAAGCCCGCTCACACTCCTGTGAATCCAACCAGTAACACTTACCGTACAGTCCGGTCTGTTCGTCTGATATGTCGCATATCTCGCCTAGGGGTGGTAAACGTCAGACCCCAATAACTCGATAAGTCGTGTCGATATGAGGTTATAACAGTTCGAGAAACTACTGGTAACACTTACCAGTAAATCTCAGCAACCCTGGCCAGGGATTTCCGGTTATAGCCAATCGAACACAGCGCAACATCAACTCCCTATACCGGGAGAGACGAATCCCCTCCTGTCGCTCATTGCCTCCATGTGATTCGGGACTGTACCCAAAAACCACCATTTTGCACGCCCTCTTGGACGTGGTAAGGTGGAAATCAAAGCACAGTGGGAACCACACAAGACTCTATGACGATCTCGGGTCTACAGACTAACCTGTACCAGTGTCACCAGAGAACTGCCATCTTACGTAAGCTATAAAACCATCTGGGAGTTCTCGGCGAGTCCGTCCATTGTACCCAGTCTCTACTGAGTACCCGTATACCATCTCTGATGTCTAACACCAATGGATATGGGATCATCTTTCGCCCATCTGTATGGGTCGAGAAGGTATACGCTAGTCTACACTGGTATATCGATGCCCCGTCTCGATATACCCACGACTAGGGACTTTGAAGGATGTACTTTTGGACTACCATGTCCCCACTAGTATGATCCGCATCATAGTCCAGGTAGTCAAGTACACATCCTAAGGGCTTTACCAACATGTAACAGAGAGACAATCAGTATATACGTTAAGGTAAAGAGTAACCAGATAGCATACTATCATGTCGAGCAAGAAAGTCCTTCCTATATATGTCCCAGCATCCACTACAATATACATCCTATGTACAGTAATGGCCTCTAGGGCATACATATAACTAACAATCTCCCACTTGCACTAGGGCCATCTGTAGCAGTGGTTGTAGTATCTCATACTCAACCATCCCATAAAAGTCTCTCTTTGGGAATAGGCCTTCGCGAGTGGATCCGCCGTGTTGTCCTCTGAGTCTACTCTCCTAACCTCGATCCCTTAGAGATCAACCATCTCCATGATCAGGTGATACTGCCTTAGAATATGTCTGGATCACTGATGGGACCTGCGTTCCTTGGCATAAGCCACAACTCCATTGTCTCACAATGGTAGGAACGTAGTTCATCTCATGAACCAATATACACCCAAACAGCCTCTTTGGTAGCATCTTAAGTAGCGATGTATTCAGCCTTTATCGTCTAGTATGTCACGGTATCTAGCTTGGAACTCTTCCAACATACCGTCCCTTTACTGAGGGTAAAGACAATGCCAGCGACTGACATTCAGTCATCTTTATCACCCTGGAACCCTTCCAGTGATTCTCCCCAGAATCGTTTGATATCATCTCACTACAACTAGTGAGAATCCTAACATCCAATTAAATCTATCTCATAGATCCAAAACTCAGGATTTAGGAGGTATCATTTTGATCCTACACGGAGAATCTTTGTGATAAGCGGAGATTGATCGAGCGTAGCATAGGAAACTCCTTCCCTATCAAGAGTATGTCATCCACGTACTCTACGAGGATCGCCACCATACTCCCTATTACCTTTTTGTTTATACAAGGTTCATCTACCATTTTGATGATGTCAAACTCTTTGACTATCTATCAAAACAGATGTTCCAACTCCGCGATACCTGCTTTATCAAATAAAACATGTTGCACACGTTTCCGCTGCTCCCACTGTCTACGAGGTCCTCTGGCTGTGTACTTATAGACTCCCTCTTCTAAAACATCATTTAGAAAAGCTGTCATGACACCCTACCACCAGATATCGTAGTCATGGTATGTAGAGCCGTGGCAAGTAGGATCTGGATGGACTTAAGCATAGCCATTGGAAAAAGGTTTCATCATTATCCACGCCTGGTCGATGACGAAAACCTTTAACAAGTCTAGCTTTGAAAGTCTCAACCTTTCCATCTACACCAAGTAATCTTCTCAAGATATACTTGCTCCTGATGGGGATTTAACCCTTCAGATACAACAACCAAAGTCCATACTTTGTTGGTGTACATGGATTCCATCTCAGATCACTAAGCATCCAGCCATTCTTACAGAGTCTTACTCCTGATGGCCAGCTCGAAATTAGTTGGGTCATCATCTCATGATGCAATCCTCGCTCCCACTGTCATCGAGAAACCGAAGTATCTCTCAGGCAGGTGAGGAACCCTACCAGATCGGCGGAGAGGCTGAGGTTCGTTGGCATCTACTGAATCCTTTAATTATACCAAATCATCTGCTGTAGTTTGCATAGCTGGAACCTTTCCAGTTCTACATAACAGACCTTGCCTCGAGCTTGTCCGGATTTTGTTTTTAGACATAGGCCGGTCAACCCCAAATCTTAACTAGCTTAAGACATGGGCTCTTCCCATACCATATCTGATATGGAGTGGTAGGCTGTGATCTGATTCGAACCTAATTCAATAGGTATGCAGCTTCTCAAGTGCATGACCCTCAAAAGGAAACAGGTAACTCAGTAGTACTCATCATAGAGTGCACCATATTGAATAGGGTGCAATTGCTCCGCCCCGATATACCATCGTGCTATGGTGTATACGGAGGAGTAATGCTGAGAGAGAATCTCATTCTACTTTAGAATAGTCCAGGATTTCCGTGCTTAAGTATTCTCCTCCCTGATCACATCAAAGGACATAATACTTATACCCGTATTCTGGTTCTCTACTTCTAACTTATATTCTATGAATATCTCAAAAAGTTCGGACTTGTGTTTCAACATGAACATATGTCTGAATCTTGAGAGATCATCAGAGAATGTAATGAAGTAAAAGAACCGGTCTTGGCATGTGTAGACATGGGACCTTACATACATCAACATGTATCATCCCAAGAGTTCACTAACTCTTTCTCTGTTTCCAGTAAACGGAGCTATGGTCATCTTATATTTGTGACATGACTGGCGAGTTTCACAAGATGTAAATTCAAACTAATTTAAATATGCATCTTTATGTAACTCTAGCTAGTCGGGTCATATTGATCTGACCTAGTCTACAATGCCTTAAGAAGGATTCGTTCATTTCTGAACTCTTCCTCTTGTGTGTGTTCTGTATACTAAGAACTGTAGTTTGATTTAGAACATCAATGCTTTTAGATAACGTGCCTGAACCGATCAACTTTTGATATAGGAAATGTTCAAAACATTATCCAACAATACAAAATTTTACCGTTTCTTTACTAATAAAGAGACAGATATGATTTTGTATATCAGGTTCGGTATCTAATAACATTCGTTCAGAATCAATGTATTTGGAATACAGGGTGACAGTGACCAACAGACTTGGCTGCAACACTTGCCCCGTTTTCTGCCTCATGAAACTTATCACCCGTTCTCAGTTCTCTACCTATCTGTAGCCCTATGTAACAGATTACATATCTGGGATCCTGATCTGGTATCACATACCTAGGACGTAAAGAATATTGAGAAACAGTTCTGTGTAACGAACACACCCGAAGATGATGCATCATATGCACTTTCTTCATTTGGGCGGCACGGGAAATCTGGTATCCCCAATTTCCTGCTCTGTCTTATAACATTTATAAGTTGGAGCGGGACCAATGTTCCCCAGCTCAGTATAACAAGCGGGTTCGGTCAATATCCGTATTATTATCTTGATTAAGGCATGATATGGTCGCTACCTGGAGAGAGAGAGAAGAAAACACTCAGCGTGCGCTCTTGCGAGAATAGATTGGTTTTTATTTTATCTAATCAGGATGGCTCCCTCTACTTTTTATCATATCTTCCTTCAAATCCTAAAAGGAAAGACTAGCCGGGATTAATTACACACTACAAGTTCGCCAATCTTTCAGCCAGGCCAGTGTCGGTACTTTGAGGGAGGTCCCCCGTGCTTTCGCACGAACCTAATTAATGTAAACCTCGTTTTTCCAGAGGCGTAACCTCGTTAACACCTTTCTAGACACCTACTTGATTGGCTAATTATAATGTGTAAAACTCTCCCAGGAGTAACAATTACTCGCAGTGGGTATCGGGATCCAACTATCTCATAGAAGGTATGCAATCTCATTGCAAATTTCAACACTTGAAATTCCCGATAATATTTTGCCCCTAGCAGCTATATGACCTTAACATAGTCAACAAATCATAAGTGCTAGTCAAGTTCAACCCGTCATTTCCCGATTGAATTAAACCCACCCGCACGACCCTTAACATAGTCAACAAAGTCGCACGACTACCCCAATCCAATCACATCATATGCTTATGCAGATAAGCACTAATTAGCTACCGCACACTACGCCTTAACATAGTCAACAAACGTAGCACGAATACTAACTAGTACTTATCTGAAATGACGGAGGGCTACGATAGGTTTTTCTGAAAACCTATTTCGTAATGAACTTGATATCGTTGTAGGATCGAATGAATTTTGAAATGGAGTGTTTTTTAGGCTTTTCTAGTTTTGCTAAAGGAGTCACTCCCGGTGAAGGGATCGTCAGTTCTTTCCTCGTCGAGTGAGGTGCGGGATATATCATATATATCACTGTGCAAAGCAAATACTCTTAAAAGCAATCAAAAGAAAAACCGAGTGTGTAGCATCTGCCAGTTATTGCTAAAGGAGTCACTCCCGGTGAAGGGATCTCGGTCCTTTCCTCGTCGAATAAGGTGCAGGATATATCATATATATCGCTGTGCAAAGCAAGAACTGTAGCTACCTGTTTTATTTTGAAATTCGATTCTACAACATCTTTAGGTTTCTTTTATTTCATTAATCTCATTAATGAAGTCCCATCATTTAAGTACCTAAACATCACAGATAAATACGACGTACACTTATGCCATCCGCATTCGCCTCGATGTCCCCTCGTGCACCGTTAGGTTAGGTAACTAACGGTAGAGCGGGGCAGGGCTAGCGCGGGTGTAAAACATAAGTAACGTCTATATAATATATCATATATACTATATACTGTATCTATCACAGAACATCACATGATCACATCACAGATATCGCAGCAGAAGAATCATATGAAATATTGGATATACTAGGACGTCCGTGTTTTCAATACGAGCCAGTATAAAACACGGATTCCACGGTCGCGATGAATAGCCAAACCCACACCCCTAGACCCCTACGAGAGCGGCAAGCAACCCTACCAATTTTAGAGTTAGGAGGCCCGAACTCGACTCCTCGAGTTGGTCTCCCACTGGACTCTAGAACCCGGTTACTTGTGCCCTCCTTCTTGGGTCTATCCTAGTGCGGAAAAGTAAATAATATACAAAGGGTGACATCTTCCGCAACCTGAAAGTGCCCCAATAAAAGAATATTACATACAAGTTTTTACATGAATGAAAATGAAAAACACTCATCTCACATAAAAACCCCCGGCTATTCAAACACGACGATCCAATATAACATATCCAGCAACACATAACTGTAGGGTGTTTTTCGTCACCCCATTGAGATGGGAATACGCGCGCGCTTGTCAGGCGTACTACAGATTCCCCCTGCCTAGGGAAGGCTGGGGTTTAATGATTGTGGGGATCCGAATCTCCGGCAGCCGCGGACTAAGCTGCCGTTAATTACCCCTTGCCTTTAGGGCGGGGGAACCTCCGATTAACGGGTTAAACTGGTCATGCGAACTCAATGTGCAGTGTACGTATGTTCTGTTTTGAAAGGGGGGTCTTGAATATATCGGGAGCCACGCAGAGTTTTTACGGGGGTCCCGCTACCCGGATAGCGGGCTGGGGGTCAAGGGGGCTAGCAGCCCCCTTGCGGGGTGCGGGACAGCGCCCCGTTAGAAATTTTTTCTAACAGGGACAGTGTCGCGGAGTATGTGTATGTGTGCATTTGTATACATATGTATATATATACATGTAAATATAAGTAAAGGGGAAAAAGACATCCAAAGGATGCGTGGGGCCAGCGCCTAGAGCGCTGTGCGCTAAGGTGCTGTGCGCTCAGGCGCGCGCGCCACGTGTCGACACGTGGGCAACTTGCGCATGAGCGCTGCGCGCAGGTGCGCAAGCGCACGCGCCACGTGTCGGCATGTGGACGTTTTGCGCAAGAGCGCCGCGCGCAGGTGCGCAAGCGCGCGCGCGCCACGTGTCGGCACGCGGGCGCTTTGCGCACTTGCGCAAGCGCGCCACGTGTCGTCACGCGGGCGCTTTGCGCACTTGCGCAAGCGCGCAGGTGCACTTGCGCAAGCGCGCCACGTGTCGTCACGCGGGCGCTTTGCGCACTTGCACAAGCGCGCGCGCCACGTGTCGGCACGCGGGCGCTTTGCGCACTTGCGCAAGCGCGCAGGTGCGCAAGTGCGCGCCACGTGTCGGCACGCGGGCGCTTTGCGCACTTGCGCTGCGCGCCGGAGAGGACAAGAGGCTTTTAGCCTAAGAAACAGAAGCTGTGCTTCAAAAATGAAATATTTATTATGTATATATATATGGAGTTAAACTCCTGTGATGTTTTGAAGATGATAAAAGGGGTTCTTCTTCTTCCTCCTGTTGTTTGGCCAGATCTTGAAGATCAAGAAATATGAGATTTTAAAAATCACTCCTTTTTGAGATCTGATGGGTGATCTGAGTTCCCCTTTGTGGGTTTTGTGGTGGAAAACTACTTAGTTTTGGAAAAGAAAGAGTAAACTCTTGATTTAATTCAAAAGAATTGAGAAGGTTTAGAACCTTGGAGAAGGAGCAAGAGGCACAAAGAACCCTAGTTTTTGGGGGGAATGAAAAGTCTATATTTTATTCATCATCATGTTGCCTTATATAGGCTTACACATTATATATAGCCCCTTGGGCTTTGCAAAAATGGCATTTTAGCTCATCTCATGGTTCATGTGCCATTTCTTTTTGCACCCATAAAACCATGGGCTTACAAAATATTGGTTTTATGCCCATTTTGCATACATTCATGTATGAAAAAATTACATAAAAATTATTTATTACATGATTTCATTTTTATCATGGGGAGGGTCGGCCGCTTCATGTTTCGGACTCGACCTGGGCATGGGCCCACTTGATCTGGGCTTGGGCCCACCTGGCTTGGGGTTGACCTTGACTTTGACTCGGTCAACCGGGGTGTAAATTTTTACCCCAACAAAGTGCCCCCCATCAATAAATGCACACCGCACATTTGAGTTGTGTGCATGAAATTGATGGATCTTGAAGCTGAGCTTCGAGGTGGAACATCATTCCAGAGGCGAAGCATCATCCCGGGGAGCATGATTCCCGAGAATCGGAGCATCATTTCGATGAGCGGAGCATGATTTCAGGGTTCGGAGCATCATTCCGAAAGGCAGAGAATAATTCCAGAGACCGGAGCATCTTTCCGAAGAGCGGAGCATAATTCCAGAGTTCGGAGCATCATTCCGAAAGGCAGAGCATAATTCCAGAGACCGAGCATCTTTCCGAAGAGCGGAGCATAATTCCAGAGATCGGAGCATCGTTCCGATGGGCGGAGCATTATTCCAGGGTTCGGAGCGTCGTTCCGAAGAGCGGAGCATAATTCCAGGATTCGGAGCATCATGCCGAAGGGCGGAGCATGATTCCAGGGATCAGAGCATGATTCCAGAGTTCGGAGCATCTTTCCGAAGAGCGGAGCATAGTTCCAGAGATATCGGAGCATCATTCCAAAGAGCGGAGCATAATTCCAGGATCGGAGCATCATTCCGAAGGGCGGAGCATGATTCCAGAGATCGGAGCATCTTTCCGAAGGGCGGAGCATGATTCCAAGGATCGGAGCATCATTCCGATGAGCGGAGCATGATTCCAAGGATCGGAGCATCATTCCAATGAGCGGAGCATGATTCCAGGGATCGGAGCATGATTCCAGAGTTCGGAGCATCTTTCCGAAGAGCGGAGCATAGTTCCAGAGATATCGGAGCATCATTCCGAAGAGCGGAGCATAATTCCAGGATCGGAGCATCATTCCGAAGGGCGGAGCATGATTCCAGAGATCGGAGCATCTTTCCGAAGGGCGGAGCATGATTCCAAGGATCGGAGCATCATTCCGATGAGCGGAGCATGATTCCAAGGATCGGAGCATCATTCCAATGAGCGGAGCATGATTCCAGGATTCGGAGCATCATTCCGATGGGCGGAGCATAATTCCAGAGATATCGGAGCATAATTCCGAAGAGAGGCAGACATTTTGACCGAAACATAATTTCAATGCAGAGGTTGATTCCCAGGCGAAGCGTAATTTCGATAAGGAAGGCAGATATTCCGATGCGAAGCATTGATTTCGACACGGGATACATTCTGAGACGGAGCATGATTCCGGCGCAGAGCTTGTTGGCTGACTTGATTTCGAGAGGAAACATAATTTCGACAGGGAAGGCAGGTACACCGAGGCGAAGCATCATTTCGACACGGGGTGCATTCTGAGACGAAGCATAATTCCGACGCAGAGCTTGCTGGTTGACTTGATTCCGAGGTGGAGCATAATTCCGACGAGGAGGTCGTTGGTTGATTCCGAGCCGAAGCATAATTCCGACAGGGAAGGCAGATACACCGAGGCGAAGCATCATTTCGACATGGGGTGCATATTCTGAGACGAAGCATGATTCCGACGCAGAGCTTGTTGGTTGATTTGATTCCGAGGCGGAGCATAATTCCGGCAGGAAGAGTAGATATCCCGAGGCGAAGCATGATTTCGACACGGGGTAAATTCTGGGACGGAGCATGATTCCGCCGTAGAGGTTGTTGGTTTGATTTGATTTGGGTTGACATCAGCATCGCTACACTGGAATATGATACCAGGAGCGAATCATCACTTGTCATGAGAGGATTTGGGAATTTTGGTTTTTTTTTTTTTTTTTTTTGGCATCAGCATCGCTACACTGGAATATGGTACCAGGAGCGAATCATCATTTGCCATGAGTGGATTTGAGGATTTCGGTTTTGGTTTGGCATCTGCATTGCTGCACTGGAATGATGCCAGGAGCAACTCATCATTTGCCCCGAAAGGATTTGGGAATTGTTGGCTTATGAGGCAGGTTTAGATCCCTGTCACCTAAGGCTTTTCCATTTTGTGAGCCGTAAGGGTCTCACAAAGCATTTTCTCCCTACGGGTCGTAAGGATCCCGTAGGTGTATTTTCTCCTTAGGAGTCGTGAGGACCCCCAAGTGTGTTGCTCCTTTGTGAGTCGTAAGGATCTCACGCGGGAATTTTCTCCTCACGAAGTCGAGAGGAATTTGCGAGCGCATTTCATCTCTTTTTTTTTTTTACGAGTTTGCGCCCTTTCGGGTTTTCACAAACTCGCCGGCAGTCCTGCTGTTTTTACTCACGGAGCCCTTTCGGGTTTTCATCCGTGCCCATTTTGCTTATGGACATACCATTTTATTTATTTTATTTTTCAATCAAAATTTTTTTTGGACTTTGAATGCGGTCTCACCAGTAGGACTTGGGAGAGGTTGGGATCGTTTTACGCCCGTGGATTGTATACGGTTTTGCAGGATGTATGATCCAGACCGTAGGGCCGTAAAAAAAAAATTTGGGGCTTTGTTGGCGTCTGCATCGCTGCACTGGAATATGGTACTAGGAGCGACTCATCATTCGCCGTTGGGGTATGGGATTTGGAATTTGGTTGGCGTCTGCATCGCTGCACTGGAATATGGTACCAGGAGCGACTCATCATTCGCCACTTAGGGATTGGGGAGCGATGGCTTAGGAGACAGGTTTGGATCCCTATCACCTAAGACTTTTCAATTTTATGGGCCGTGAGGGTCCCATAAAAGCATTTTCTCCTTACGAGTCGTAAGGATCCCGCAGGTGTATTTTCTCCTTAAGAGTCGTGAGGACTCCTAAGTGTGTTTTTCCTTGGTGAGTCGTAAGAATCTCACGAAGGTTTGTTCTCCTCATGCATCATGAGGACACATGAGTGGGTCTTTCCAATGAAGCATAATTCCAAAGGCGGAGACCAGCCGCGTAACTGGTGGTTGCGGTGAGGCATGGGTATGCTGAGAATTATTTGAGCCCGTGGATTGTATACGGTAGTCAATTTGGGGACTGGCCGTAGGGCTGGAAGAATTTTGGGAATTTGAATTTTTGTTGGCGTCTGCATCGCTACACTGGAATATGGTACCAGGAGCGACTCATCATTCGCCGTTTTTTTTTTTTTTTTATTTACCGCGATTGCTCTACCATTTCAGCTTTTCTTATCGCGAAGGTCGCGATTGCCCTATCATTTCGGCTATTTATTCGCGGTTGCCCCATCATTTCGGCTTTATTTTTATTTTTATTTTTACTCGCTGATTTTTATTGCGAGTTGCCCTATCATTTCGGCTTTTCTTTATTTTTCTTTTATTTACACATTTTTTTTTACATTCCCAGTTTAACGACTTAGAGGTCGATTGTTCCCAGTTTAATGACGTGGTGGTCGATTGTTCCCAGTTTAATGACGTGGTGGTCGACTGTTTTCAGAGAAAGGCATATGTCTGAGAGAATCCGTTTCACGAAGAACTTCAGTCTCCGTTTGTATGAAATTGGCGGTCGCGTCTTGACTGTTTACTAACACGCCTTTGGACAGTTTTATCTCTCCTGCCTTATATTGCTTTTCGACCCAATCTTTGAAGACGAAGCAGTCCTCAATGGCATGGCCTATCACTCTGTGATAGGGGCAGTATTTGGGGTCATCGGTCCTATTCGCTTCCTGCGGTCTTTTTGACTCTGGCAGTTGTAGACCGTTCTTCAGGGCGTCTTTGAATATTTTACGGATTTTGTCCCTTCTAAAGGAATAGACCTTATCCAGCTTCTCTTTCAGTGGAGATTCTCCTCCCTCTCCGAACACTGGCTTCCGAGGCTGGTTAGCGCTAGGCCCGCTCACCCCTTGCTTATTTCGGTTAGCCGAAGTGTTGAAAGATTCAGAATCATCGGAATTTCCGCCTTTACGATTATCGTCCTTTCGGTTTTTCCAGGACCTATTGTTATTTTGGGAATCCGAGGAGGACTCCTGCTTTGAGCGCTCCAGCATTTGAACTTTCCTGGTCAGCTCTTGGAATGTTTTGAGACCCGCGGTGCATAGAAACGGGGTCATCCAATTGTTGAGATTTCCGACGAGGAGACTGACAGATTGGTCCTGCTCTATCAGCGGTTCACATTTGACAGAGAGATTGCGCCATCGGGTTATAAAATCCGTGCAGCTTTCGTTGTTCTTGGGCTTGGTCCTTACGAGCTCGGCAATGGTGATCTTATCGCTGACGCTCATGAATCTTTGTCGAAACAAAGACTCCATTTGGACGAAAGTAGTAACGGAGCCATCCGGTAGGCTCGCGTACCAGTCGAAAGCAACATCGGTCAAGCTATTAACGAACTGGCGGAGGAGAAGCGCATCATTGCCCCCAGTATTCCCGCAAGAGGCTTTGAAGTGGGCGATGTGCTGATTCGCATTTCCCGTCCCATCGAATCTTCCGAATTTGGGGATGACATAGCCGCTAGGAAATTCTACCAGATCATACTGAGCAGGATATGGTCTCCCACTACTGCTGATATCTTTTTGCGCTTCGGCTTCGGCTACCAAGGTTTTGACTTTGTTGGCAACCAAATCCATGATTTGATCTTGAGTTAGCGGGCTACTGTCATCGGTAGCCAATAGATTTGCTGAGATAGGATGCGACTGATTTTCATGCGGTCCGCCCACTTTTGGATTTGAGGGAACGGGCGTCGGCTGTCTCGGGACACCATTTTCTGGTCCATGAGCTGAGCCCTGTGCTTGATTGGGCGGCTGAGAGGCAAGTTGGGCCGTAAGCCGTAAGACGACATTTTTCAAGTCGTCGATCTTTGAGTAGAGCTTGGCCATCTCCTTATCTTTGCTTCTGAGCTGTTTTCGGAGCTCTTGGAGAAGTTGCTGCTCTGCGGTCTTAGGACGGAAAGTTGGCTCATCTTCGCTTTCCGAGCCTGACTCCTCATGAATTGAGGGCTCTCTCTGCCTATCAGCCTCATCGAGAGGGTTTTCATCATCCAGCGGAGGCGGCTGTTCTTGGGAAGTGGCAACCACATTCAAGCCAGATTGGATTTGAGATGTGGTGGCCCCGTCCTTGCTCTTGCTGCGCGTGCCCACCACGTAGACAGTGTGGATAACACATTCAGCCATCCCCTCATCTTTGGCGGGGTAACCCTGTTCTTCGAACCTCATGAGGTTTATCCTGGCAGTAGCCCTAGCCCTTTTATTGGCTTTATATCTGAGCCTTTTCTCCCTCAGCTTCTCGATTTTGAAGGCTTGGAGGGCATCTGCTACCCGGGAAGCCATTGTGAGTTGATCAGAGGGGAGCTTAGAGGAGACACCCGATCGAGCAGTGGTCAAGGGCACCGCTGGAGCTTGCTCGGGATGCGTTGTAGCTTTATTGGTGTTGATGGCCTTGCCCCCAGCTGGGGCCAAGGAAATTCGTTCAGACACCGACTTGCGTTTAGGTTGGGGCGCCCTTGAGATCACCACATTTGGCCTCTTGCCTTTCGAGACCGGTTTTTCTGCCACCAGGGCTTGAGGAGCTGGGATGGCGCCAACTGGCATGAACATGATAGAGCCGAATGGTAGCAGCGGCTCCTCCCATTGTCGTGCAAGACTGGCCGGGAGGACCGTCCTAGAGTCTATCTTCATCGTGTAAGAGACGGGAGCCGTGCTGAGAGATGAGTTAATCACTGGAGACATTGTTGAAAGGTGACTGCTTGAAGACCTGCATGAAAGAGCATTATTTTAGTATAAATACAGATATGTACATTGATTGAGTTCGCATGAACGCTTAACCCGAAATATGGGAGGAGAGATTCGTCCCACCGGGCGTGCCAGAATCTGTAGGGTGTTTTTCGTCACCCCATTGAGATGGGAATACACGCGCGCTTGTCAGGCGTACTTCAGATTCCCCCTGCCTAGGGAAGGCTGGGGTTTAATGATTGTGGGGATCCGAATCTCCGGCAGCCGCGGACTAAGCTGCCGTTAATTACCCCTTGCCTTTGGGGCGGGGGAACCTCCGATTAACGGGTTAAACTGGTCATGCGAACTCAATGTGCAGTGTACGTATGTTCTGTTTTGAAAGGGGGGTCTTGGATATATCGGGAGCCACGCAGAGTTTTTACGGGAGTCCCGCTACCCGGATAGCGGGCTGGGGGTCAAGGGGGCTAGCAGCCCCCTTGCGGGGTGCGGGGCAGCGCCCCGTTAGAAATTTTTTTCTAACAGGGACAGTGTCGCGGAGTATGTGTATGTGTGCATTTGTATACATATGTATATATATACATGTAAATATAAGTAAAGGGGAAAAAGACATCCAAAGGATGCGTGGGGCCAGCGCCTAGAGCGCTGTGCGCTAAGGTGCTGTGCGCTCAGGCGCGCGCGCCACGTGTCGACACGTGGGCAACTTGCGCATGAGCGCTGCGCGCAGGTGCGCAAGCGCACGCGCCACGTGTCGGCATGTGGGCGTTTTGCGCAAGAGCGCCGCGCGCAGGAGCGCAAGCGCGCGCGCGCCACGTGTCGGCACGCGGGCGCTTTGCGCACTTGCGCAAGCGCGCCACGTGTCGTCACGCGGGCACTTTGCGCACTTGCGCAAGCGCGCAGGTGCACTTGCGCAAGCGCGCCACGTGTCGTCACGCGGGCGCTTTGCGCACTTGCACAAGCGCGCGCGCCACGTGTCGGCACGCGGGCGCTTTGCGCACTTGCGCAAGCGCGCAGGTGCGCAAGCGCGCGCCACGTGTCGGCACGCGGGCGCTTTGCGCACTTGCGCTGCGCGCCGGAGAGGACAAGAGGCTTTTAGCCTAAGAAACAGAAGCTGTGCTTCAAAAATGAAATATTTATTATGTATATATATATGGAGTTAAACTCCTGTGATGTTTTGAAGATGATAAAAGGGGTTCTTCTTCTTCCTCCTGTTGTTTGGCCAGATCTTGAAGATCAAGAAATATGAGATTTTAAAAATCACTCCTTTTTGAGATCTGATGGGTGATCTGAGTTCCCCTTTGTGGGTTTTGTGGTGGAAAACTACTTTGTTTTGGAAAAGAAAGAGTAAAACTCTTGATTTAATTCAAAAGAATTGAGAAGGTTTAGAACCTTGGAGAAGGAGCAAGAGGCACAAAGAACCCTAGTTTTTGGGGGGAATGAAAAGTCTATATTTTATTCATCATCATGTTGCCTTATATAGGCTTACACATTTATATATAGCCCCTTGGGCTTTGCAAAAATGGCATTTTAGCTCATCCCATGGTTCATGTGCCATTTCTTTTTGCACATAAACCATGGGCTTACAAAATATTGGTTTTATGCCCATTTTGCATACATTCATGTATGAAAAAATTACATAAAAATTATTTATTACATGATTTCATTTTTGTCATGGGGAGGGTCGGCCGCTTCATGTTTCGGACTCGACCTGGGCATGGGCCCACTTGACCTGGGCTTGGGCCCACCTGGCTTGGGGTTGACCTTGACTTTGACTCGGTCAACCGGGGTGTAAATTTTTACCCCAACAATAACATCATGTCATCAACGTAAGTAAATATGCGCATCCCAATTGTCGTTGACATATAGCAACGAAACTGGCGATATCACATATTACACTTACGGTCATAAAAAAGAAAGTATAAAACTACAACAGTTGGAATCCGCAACCTGCATAGACATCGCATGCCTAATCAAAGGAATTCCTTAGACATCGCATGCCTAACATTTATAAACCCCGCATTTTAGTCTCAAAATTGAAAACACTTTTCAATACCAAGTCGGGAAATTCAACAGGATTCCCGACATCCTGATTGAATGCTCTTCGCAAACTTCAGTAGACGGCCGCACCCCCGATACCGTCGACGAAGTGCACCAAGGCGGAACACCGCTACCGCGAGCATCCGGACGGATGCTTTCGGCGACGGGGTTCTCCTATAGTCACTTGGTCGGGGCTAAGGGGTGTAGCTGTCTATTAAGTTTATCCGGCGAGTATCCTCGTACGCTACGTGATTGCGACGGACTTTTGATCACATCAAAATTCCGTGGCAACAGATCAAGTGAGACTAAACTGCTATGTTTATAACATTCATTCAGTTATCTCATAACTACTTGTGAATTCCAATTATTGTATCACATTCCAGATAATTAGAAAATGTTAAACTTTCCGATCGAACATTCGAACACCCAAGTTTTCCCAAAACAGATCAACACATGAAAAAAGTTTAAAAAAACATCCACTTCGTGCCTCAGTACCAACGGTCCAGCCGTAGAAGGGTCAAGCCAACGCCTCACATGTGGCACGCCGTACTGCCCCAAACCCGAAGGTTCAAAGGGCAGTTCAAGACGGTCACATAATCGAGTTAAGGTTTGTTGTCTTCTAGAGGGACCATTGCGTTACTTGCACTACTTAGAACGTCATTAAACAACGGAAAGATCCAACACTTGGAAATTTCCCGACAGGGGAAAAATTGGGTATTTATATCCGATCGAACTTTTTAACATATTCGGAAATATCCGGAAAAGCACACAGACAAAATTAGACAATCCGATCGAAACACCGAGTCCCTAATACAACCCAGAAAATTCAACTCTTGAATAAATATTAAAAATTCCCAGAAAAACCAGCACTGTTAAGTAAGAATTAATGTGTAAAATTCTTTGAACAAGGAGACAATTTGGCCGCGGAACCGCCGCAATAGCCAAGCTATTGCCGCAGTTCCGCCGCACTATAGTTGAATTAGACACTCGAATTTTACAGTAACTCTTATAAATTCCTGCTGATTTTTCTGCATATTTTTAATCTGGAAAAAACCCAGTTTTTGAAAAAAGTCCAGAGAGCATATTGTATTAGGGTTTCGGGTTCGTTCGGAATTCAAACGTCGTCTAGACTTCGCCTAAGGCTCTAGCTAGTCTCAGATACCACTGTAGGGTTCCTAGGCACACAAATGAGGTCTCACAAGTCATCAACCGTGCCAATTTCAAATTTTACAAGTGCCGAGAAACCCTAATACGGATCGTTAACTAGATTTTAGGCGAAAGATGCAACTAGTGTTAGTTATATGTATGCCCTAGAGGCCATTACTGTACATAGGATGTATATTGTAGTGGATGCTGGGACATATATAGGGAGGACTTTCTTGCTCGACATGATAGTATGCTATCTGGTTGAACTTTACCTTAACGTGTATACTGTTTGTCTCTCTGTTACATGTTGGTAAAGCCCTTAGGATCTGTACTTGACTACCTGGACTATGATGCGGATCATACTAGTGGGGACATGGTAGTCCATAAGTACATCCTTCAAAGTCCCTAGTCGTGGGTGTATCGAGACGGGGCATCGATATGCCAGAGTAGACTAGCGTGTACCTTCTCGACCCATACAGATGGGCGATGGATGATCCCATATCCATCGGTGTTTGACATCAGAGATGATATACGGGTGCTCAGTAGAGACTGGGTACACTGGACGGACTCGCCGAGAACTCCCAGATGGTATTATACCTCACGTCAGATGGCAGTTCTCTGGTGACACTGGTACAGAGTAGTCTGTTGACCCGAGATCGTCATAGAGTCTTGTGTGGTTCCCACTGTGCTTTGATTTCCATCTTACCACGTCCAAGAGGGCGTGCAAAACGGTGGTTTTTGGGTACAGTCCCGAGTCATATGGAGGCAATGAGCGATAGGAGGGGATTCGTCTCTCCCGGTATAGGGGGTTGATGTTGCGCTGTGTTCGATTGGCTATAACAGGAAATCCCTGGCCAGGGTTGCTGAGATTTACTGGTAAGTGTTACCAGTAGTTTCTCGAACAGTTATAGACCTCATATCGACACGACTTATTGAGCTATTGGGGTCTGACGTTTACCACCCCTAGGCGAGATATGCGACATATCAGACGATCAGACCGGACTGTACGGTAGTGTTACTGGTCGGATTCACTGGAGTGTGAGCGGGCTTGCTCGTCGATCTTTAGATCGCTCAATACCCGGGTGGCCGTTACGTTTAGCAGACCGCTTGCGGCTTGTGGGTGTTTGATATGATCATCATCTGCTGCCGGCGTATTGACGAGTCTTTAGAGTCCTACACAGAGGTTTCCTGGCTCAAGCGAAACGAAACAGGAGCGCATATGAGATATGTGCGGGACCGAGAATAATGCGTGTATGTGATACCGTATTCTATTCTCGCGATACATGTATCGAATGGTTGTATGCGATATAACCTAGTTATCGATTCAAGCGTTGATTCGATAAGCCGATATATTGTATACTAGTCGGTTGTGTGCGACATAACCGGATCATTGAATCAAGTGTTGATTTAATGATTTAATGCATTTGATATATTACTTTGCATCAACTAGTATCGGTTTACTTAAGATGGATTTTCTCACTCGGATGGGCGCATTGTATATGCGATATACTTTTGTGCACTTGATTGTATCATGTTTGATGATACAAGTCATGCTAGGGTTCAAGTGTAAAGATTAAACCTTGGTTTGGGTTTATTATTTATTATTCATTTATCTTATTTAATTATCCTTTTTATTTTTGATAAATGAATAAAAGAAAAGAGAAAAGAATGGTGGCTTATTTTGTTCTTTAGTTGAAGCTTCATGAAGCTTTGTTCAAGTCAACCATTCTTATCTCATCCTTAACCCTAACCATTCCCACTAACCATGATTGATTCTCTACACTTGACTCTAGTTAAAATTATGATAAGAATTCATTTTCTTTTCATTTTACAATTAACTTATCATAATACTAGCTTCTTCTTCTTCATCTTCTTCATTGAAGAAAACCATTCTTCATCAATGGTGATTGATGAAAACAAGTGAGAAATCCAATTCTAAAGTTAACCCACTTCCTATTTCTTCATCCTCTACCTCTTGCCAAGTAGTAGAGTGTGTTTACTTCACAAGTTTCTTGACTTGGTGAAGTCGGAGCTTGATTCATCGATGCCTCGACGTAGATCATCTTCGGCATGGACATCGACGACCTAGCTCACTTATTCTCCGATGAAGTCGACGCTAGAGCCCGGATTCTTTTTGGACAGCGGAGAAGACCTCGTTGCGGAGCTATGGAGATGGAGCACCGGATCTACAAAGGTTGTATTTCCGTATTCTCATTAGTTAAGTGTTAACTAGTTCTTTTTCGCCTAGAAATCTAGCCAACGATCCGTACTTTAGGGTTTGTAGGCAACATAATTATTGAAATTGCCATGGTTGATGGCTTGGGAGACCTCACTAGTGTGCCTACGAACCCTACAGTGGTATCAGAGCCTAGCTAGAGCCTTAGGCGATGCGTAGACGGAATTTGAAGTCCGATCGAACCGAAAACCTACATCCAACTTGCTCTCTGTACTTTTTTCAAATTTGTGGATTTTTGCAAATTAAAAATATGTAGAAAAATCAGAAGGGAAATCTAAGAATTACGGTGCAAAAATTACCTAATGATCCCTCAAAAGTGCGGCGTAACCGCGGCATTAGCGTGCTAATGCGGCCCTTCCGCCGCCGTTTTGTCTTATTAGGCACTCAATTTTGCACAGTAACTCCTATTTTTCAGTGTTGGTTTTCCTGGAATATATTTTTCTGAAATCAAAAGTTGAGTATTTTGGGTTGTATAGGGGGTTCGTACATTCGATCGGATTGTCAAATTTTGTCTATGTGTCGTTCCGGATAATTTTTTGAATATGTTAAAAAGTTCGATCGGATATAAATACCCAATTTTTCTCCTGTCGAGAAATTTCCAAGTGTTGGATTTTTCCGTAGTTTGACGACGTTCTAAGTAGTGCAAGTAACTCGATGGACCCTCTAGAAGACACAAACCTTAACTCGATTATGTGACCGTCTTGAACTACCCTTTGAACCTTCGGGTTTGGGGCAGTACGGCGTGCCACATATGAGGCGTTGGCTTGACCCTTCTACGGCTGGACCGTCGGTACTGAGGCACGAACTGAATGTTGTTAGACTTATTTCATGTGTTGATCTGTATCGGGAAAACTTGGGTGTTCGAATGTTCAATCGGAAAGTTTAACATTTTCTAATTATCTGGAATGGGATACAATAATTGGAATTCACAAGAAGTTATGAGATAACTGAATGAATGTTATAAACATAGCAATTTAGTCTCACTTGATCGGTTGCCACGGAATTTTGATGTGATCAAAAGTCCGTCGCAATCACGTAGCGTACGCGGATACTCACCGGGTAAACTTAATAGACAGCCTCACTCCATAGCCCCGACCAAGTGACTGTAGGAGAACCCCGTCGCCGAAAGCATCCGTTCGGGTGCTCGCGGTGGCGGTGTTCCGCCTTGGTGCACTTCGTCGACGGCGACGGGGGTGCGGCCGTCTACTGAAGTTTGCGACGAGCATTCGATCAGGATGTCGGGAATCTTGTTGAATTACCCGACTTGATATTGAAAAGTGTTTTCGATAATGAGACTAAAATGCGGGGTTTATAATTGTTAGGCATGTGATGTCTAAGTAATTCATTTGGTCAGGCATGCGATGTCTGAGGTGGTTGCGGATTCCAACTGTTGTAGTTTTACACTTTCTTTTCTGTGACCGTAAGTGTAATATGTGATATCGCCGGTTTCGTTGCTATATGTCAACGACAATTGGGATGGACATATTTACTTACGTTGATGACATGTGATGTTATGTGTTGCTGGATATGTTATATTGGATCGTCGTGTTTGAATAGCCGGGGGTTTTTATGTGAGATGAGTGTTTTTCATTTTCATTCATGTAAAAACTTGTATGTAATATTCTTTTATTGGGGCGCTTCCAGGTTGCGGAAGTTGTCACCGTTTGTATATTATTTACTTTTCCGCACTAGGATAGACCCAAGGAGGAGGGCACAAGTAACCGGGTTCTGGAGTCCAGTGGGAGACCAACTCGAGGGGTCGAGTCCGGGTCTCCTAACTCCAGAATTGGTAGGGTTGCTTGCCGCTCTCGTAGGGGTCTAGGGGTGTGGGTTTGGCTATTCATCACGACCGTGGAATCCGTGTTTTATACTGGCTCGTATTGAAAACACGGACGTCCTAGCATATCCAATATTTCATATGATTCTTCTGCTGCGATATCTGTGATGTGATCATGTGATGTTCTATGATAGATACAGTATATAGTATATATGATATATTATATAGACGTTACTTATGTTTTACACCCGCGCTAGCCCTGCCCCGCTCTGCCGTTAGTTACCTAACCTAACGGTGCACGAGGGGACATCGAGGCGAATGCGGATGGCATAAATGTACGTCGTATTTATCTGTGATGTTTAGGTACTTAAATGATGGGACTTCATTAATGTGATTAATGAAATAAAAGAAACCTAAGATGTTGTAGAATTGAATTTCAAAATAAAACAGGTAGCTACAGTTCTTGCTTTGCACAGCGGTATATGTGATATATCCTGCACCTTATTCGATGAGGAAAGGACCGAGATCCCTTCACCGGGAGTGACTCCTTTAGCAATAACTGGCAGATGCTACACACTCGGTTTGTATTTTGATTGCTTTTAAGAGTTTTTGCTTTGCACAGTGATATATATGATATATCCCGCACCTCATTCGACGAGGAAAGGACCGACGATCCCTTCACCGGGAGTGACTCCTTTAGCAAAACTAGAAAAGCCTCAAAAGCACTCCATTACAAAATCATTTGATTCTACAACGATATCAAATTCATTACGCAATAGGTTTTCAGAAAAACCTGTCGTAGCCCTCCGTCATTTCAGATAAGTACTAGTTAGTATTCGTGCTACGTTTGTTGACTATGTTAAGGCGTAGTGTGCGGTAGCTAACTATTGGTTATCTGTATTAGCATATGATGCGATTGGATTAGGGTAGTCGTGTGACTTTGTTGACTATGTTAAGGGTCGTGCGGGTGGGTTTAATTCAATCGGGAAATGACGGGTTGAACTTGACTAGCACTTATGATTTGTTGACTATGTTAAGGTCATATAGCTGCTAGGGGCAAAATATTATCGGGAATTTCAATTGTTGAGATTTGCAATGAGATTGCATACCTTCTATGAGATAGTTGGATCCCGATACCCGCTGCGAGTAAGAGTTACTCCTAGGAGAGTTTTATACATTACAATTAGCCGATCAAGTAGGTGTCTAGAAAGGTGTCAACGGGGTTACGCCTCTGGGAAAACGAGGTTTACATTAATTAGGTTCGTGCGAAAGCACGGGGGACCTCCCTCAAAGTACCGACACTGGCCTGGCTGAAAGATTGGCGAACTTGTAGTGAGTAATTAATCCCGGCTAGTCTTTCCTTTTAGGGTTTGAAGGAAGATTTGATAAAAAGCAGTGGGAGCCATCCTGATTAGATAAAATAATAACCAATCTATTCTTGAAAGAGCGCACGCTGAGTGTTTTCTTCTCTCTCTCTCCAGGTAGCGACCATATCACGCCTTAATCAAGATAATAAAACGGATTATTGACCGAACCCGCTTGTTATACTGAGCTGGGGAACGTTGGTCCCGCTCCAACTTATAATTGTTATAAGACAGAGCAGGAAATTGGGGATTACCAGAATTCCCGTGCCGCCCAAACGAAGAGAGTGCATGCTGATACACCATCTTCGGGTGTGTTCGTTACAAAGAACTGTTTCTCAGTATCCTTTACGTCCTGGGTATGTGATACCAGATCAGGATCCCAGATATGTAATCTGTTACATAGGGCTACAGAAAGGTAGAGAACTGAGAACGGGTGATAAGTTTCATGAGGCAGAAAACGGGGCAAGTGTTGCAGCCAAGTCTGTCGGTCACTGTCACCCTGTATTACCAATACATTGATTCTGAACGAATGTTGTTAGATACCGAACCTGATATACAAAATCATATCAGTCTCTTTATAAGTAAAGAAATGATAAAATTTTGTATTGTTGGATAATGTTTTGAACATTTCCTATATCAAAAGTTGATCGGTTCAGGCACGTTATCTAAAAGCATTGATGTTCTAAATCAAACTACAGTTCTTAGTATACGGAACACACACAAGAGGAAGAGTTCAGAAATGAACGAATCCTTCTTGAGGCATTGTAGACTAGGTCATATCAATGTAACCCGACTGGCTGGAGTTACATTTAGATGCATATTTAAATCAGTTTGAATTTACATCTTGTGAAACTCGCCAGTCATGTCACAAAGATAAGATGACCATAGCTCCGTTTACTGGAAACAGAGAAAGAGTTACTAAACTCTTGGGATGATACGTGTTGATGTATGTAAGGTCCCCTGTCTACACATGCCAGGACTGGTTCTTTGTACTTCATTACATTCTCTGATAATCTCTCAAGATTCAGACATATGTTCCTGTTGAAACATGAGTCCGAGCCTTTTGAGATATTCACAGAATATAAGCGAGAAGTAGAGAACCAGATATAAGGGTATAAGTATTATGTCCTATGATGAGATCAAGGAGGAGAATACTTGAGCATGAAAATCCTGGATTATTCTAAAGGAGAATGAGATTCTCTCTCGGCATTACTCCTCCGTATACACCATAGCACGATGGTATATCGGGGTGGAGCAATCACACCCTATATGATAAGGTGTGCTCTATGATGAGTACTGCTGAGTTACCTATTTCCTTTTGGGAGTTATGCACTTGAGAAGCTGCATACCTATTGAATAGGGTTCTAATCAAATCAGTTGCCTACCGCTTCATATGTGATATGGAAAGGGAAGAGCCCATTTCTTAAGTTAGTTAAGATTTGGGGTTGTCCGGCCTATGTTTAAAAACAAAATCCGGACAAGCTCGAGGCAAGGTCTGTTATGTAGAACTGGAAATGTTCCAGCTATACAAACTACAGCAGATGATTTGATAGAACCAAAGGATTCAGTAGATACCAACGAACCTCAGCCTCTCCGCCGATCTGGTAGGGTTCCTCACCCACCTGAGAGATACTTCGGTTTCTCTATGACAGTGGGAGCGAGGATTGCATCATGAGATGATGACCCAACTAGTTTCGAGCTGGCCATCAGGAGTATGACTCTGTAAGAATGGCTGGATGTTTAGCGATCTGAGATGGAATCCTTATACACCAACAAAGTATGGACTTTAGTTGCTATATCTGAAGGGTTAAATCCCCATCAGGAGCAAGTATATCTTGAGAAGATTACTTGGTGTAGATGGAAAAGTTGAGACTTTCAAAGCTAGACTTGATAAAGCTTTTCGTCATCGACCAGGCGTGGATTATGATGAAACCTTTTCAAGTGACTATGCTTAAGTCCATCCAGATCCTACTTGCCACGGCTACATACCATGACTACGATATCTGGCGGTTGGGTGTCTTGACTGCTTTTCAAAATGATGATTTGGAAGAGAGCGTCTATAAGTACACAGCCAGAGGGCTTCGTAGACAGTGGGAGCAGCGGAAACGTGTGCAAGATGCTTTATAGGATAAAGCAGGCATCGCGGAGTCGGAACATCCGTTTTGATGAAGCGGTCAAAGAAGTTGACATCATCAAAATGGTAGATGAACCTTGTATAAACAAGAAGGTAGTAGGGAGTATGGTGACGATCCTCGTAGAGTACGTGGATGACATACTCTTGATAGGGAAGGAGTTTCCTATGCTACGCTCGATCAATCTCCGTTTATCACAATGATTCTCCATAAAGGATCATAATGATACCTACTAACTCCTGGATTTTGGATCTATGAGATAGATCTAAATGGATGTTAGGATTCTCACTTGTCGAAGTGAGATGGTATCACATGATCCTGGGGAGAATCACTGGAAGGGTTCCAGGGTGATAAGGACGACTGAATGTCAGTCGCAGGCATTGTCTTTACCCTCAGTAAAGGGACGGTATGTTGGAAGAGTTCCAAGCTAGATACCGTGACATACTAGACGATAAAGGCTGGATACATCGCTACTTAAGATGCTACCAAAGAGGCTGTTTGGGTGTATATTGGTTCATGAGATGAACTATGTTCCTACCATTGTGAGACAATGGAGTTGTGGCTTATGCCAAGGAACACCCGTCCCATCAGTGATCCAGACATATTCTAAGGCAGTATCACCTGATCATGGAGATGGTTGATCTCCAGGGAGATCAAGGTTAGGAGAGTAGACTTAGAGGACAACACAGCGGATCCACTCACAAAGGCCTGTTCCCAGAGAGAGACTTTTATGGGATGGTTGAGTATGAGATACTACAACCACTGCTACAGATGGCCCTAGTGCAAGTGGGAGATTGTTAGTTATATGTATGCCCTAGAGGCCATTACTGTACATAGGATGTATATTGTAGTGGATGCTGGGACATATATAGGGAGGACTTTCTTGCTCGACATGATAGTATGCTATCTGGTTGAACTTTACCTTAACGTGTATACTGTTTGTCTCTCTGTTACATGTTGGTAAAGCCCTTAGGATCTGTACTTGACTACCTGGACTATGATGCGGATCATACTAGTGGGGACATGGTAGTCCATAAGTACATCCTTCAAAGTCCCTAGTCGTGGGTGTATCGAGACGGGGCATCGATATGCCAGAGTAGACTAGCGTGTACCTTCTCGACCCATACAGATGGGCGATGGATGATCCCATATCCATCGGTGTTTGACATCAGAGATGATATACGGGTGCTCAGTAGAGACTGGGTACACTGGACGGACTCGCCGAGAACTCCCAGATGGTATTATACCTCACGTCAGATGGCAGTTCTCTGGTGACACTGGTACAGAGTAGTCTGTTGACCCGAGATCGTCATAGAGTCTTGTGTGGTTCCCACTGTGCTTTGATTTCCATCTTACCACGTCCAAGAGGGCGTGCAAAACGGTGGTTTTTGGGTACAGTCCCGAGTCATATGGAGGCAATGAGCGATAGGAGGGGATTCGTCTCTCCCGGTATAGGGGGTTGATGTTGCGCTGTGTTCGATTGGCTATAACAGGAAATCCCAGGCCAGGGTTGCTGAGATTTACTGGTAAGTGTTACCAGTAGTTTCTCGAACAGTTATAGACCTCATATCGACACGACTTATTGAGCTATTGGGGTCTGACGTTTACCACCCCTAGGCGAGATATGCGACATATCAGACGATCAGACCGGACTGTACGGTAGTGTTACTGGTCGGATTCACTGGAGTGTGAGCGGGCTTGCTCGTCGATCTTTAGATCGCTCAATACCCGGGTGGCCGTTACGTTTAGCAGACCGCTTGCAGCTTGTGGGTGTTTGATATGATCATCATCTGCTGCCGGCGTATTGACGAGTCTTTAGAGTCCTACACAGAGGTTTCCTGGCTCAAGCGAAACGAAATAGGAGCGCATATGAGATATGTGCAGGACCGAGAATAATGCGTGTATGTGATACCGTATTCTATTCTCGCGATACATGTATCGAATGGTTGTATGCGATATAACCTAGTTATCGATTCAAGCGTTGATTCGATAAGCCGATATATTGTATACTAGTCGGTTGTGTGCGACATAACCGGATCATTGAATCAAGTGTTGATTTAATGATTTAATGCATTTGATATATTACTTTTCATCAACTAGTATCGGTTTACTTAAGATGGATTTTCTCACTCGGATGGGCGCATTGTATATGCGATATACTTTTGTGCACTTGATTGTATCATGTTTGATGATACAAGTCATGCTAGGGTTCAAGTGTAAAGATTAAACCTTGGTTTGGGTTTATTATTTATTATTCATTTATCTTATTTAATTATCCTTTTTATTTTTGATAAATGAATAAAAGAAAAGAGAAAAGAATGGTGGCTTATTTTGTTCTTTAGTTGAAGCTTCATGAAGCTTTGTTCAAGTCAACCATTCTTATCTCATCCTTAACCCTAACCATTCCCACTAACCATGATTGATTCTCTACACTTGACTCTAGTTAAAATTATGATAAGAATTCATTTTCTTTTCATTTTACAATTAACTTATCATAATACTAGCTTCTTCTTCTTCATCTTCTTCATTGAAGAAAACCATTCTTCATCAATGGTGATTGATGAAAACAAGTGAGAAATCCAATTCTAAAGTTAACCCACTTCCTATTTCTTCATCCTCTACCTCTTGCCAAGTAGTAGAGTGTGTTTACTTCACAAGTTTCTTGACTTGGTGAAGTCGGAGCTTGATTCATCGATGCCTCGACGTAGATCATCTTCGGCATGGACATCGACGACCTAGCTCACTTATTCTCCGATGAAGTCGACGCTAGAGCCCGGATTCTTTTTGGACAGCGGAGAGGACCTCGTTGCGGAGCTATGGAGGTGGAGCACCGGATCTACAAAGGTTGTATTTCCGTATTCTCATTAGTTAAGTGTTAACTAGTTCTTTTTCGCCTAGAAATCTAGCCAACGATCCGTACTTTAGGGTTTGTAGGCAACATAATTATTGAAATTGCCATGGTTGATGGCTTGGGAGACCTCACTAGTGTGCCTAGGAACCCTACAACTAGTTAACAACTTAACTAAAAGAAAGATGCTACAACCTTTGTAGATCCGGTTCTCCACTTCCTTAGCTCCACGTAGACGTCCCTCCGCTGTACAAATCAGATCTTGGACTCTAGTGTCGGCTTCATCAGAGAAATGGGCGGGCTAGGTCATCGACTACGATGCCGAAGATGATCTACGTCGAGGCATCACAAGATCAAGGTCCCACTTCACCAAGTCATGAAACTTGTGAAGAAAACACCCTATACTACTTGGCAAGAGGTAGAGGATGAAGAAATAGGAAGTGGGTTCACTTTAGAATTGGATTTCTCACTCATTTTCACAAGTTGCCATTGATGGAGGCATGCTTTCTTCTTGAAGAAGAAGAAGAAGAAGATGATAGAAATGTGATAAGTATTATCCATAAAGAATAATAAAAAAGAATACTTATCATATCCTAACCTTGGTTAAGTGTAGAGAATGAACTAGGGTTAGTTTGAATGGTTAGGGTTAAGCATGAGTACAAAAGTGGTCACTTAGTCAAAGCTTCATGAAGCTTCAACTAACAAACAAAGAAAGCCACCATTCATTTATTTATCTTTTCCAAAATGAAAAAATAAATAAATAAGTAAATAACCAAAACCCTAACCATTACACAACCATGGTTTAATCATACACTTAACTAAGTAGGCATGTATCATCAAACATGATACAATCAAGTGTACAAAAGTATATCACATATACAATGTGCACATCAAGTGAGAAAATCCATTTAATGTGAACCAATACTAGTTAATGCAAAGTAATATATCAAATATATTATTATACATTAAATCATTAAATCAACACTTGATTTAACGATCCGGTCATATCGTATATAACCGACTAATATCCAATGTATCGGCTTATCGAAACAATCCTTGATTCGATAACTAGGTTATATCGCATACAACCATTCGATACATTCATCGCGAGAATGGAATACGGTATCACATACATGCATTACTCTCGGTCCCGCACATATCTCATATGCGCTCCTATTTCGTTTCGCTTGAGCCAGGAAACCTCTGTGTAGGACTCTAAAGACTCGTCAATACGCCGGCAGCAGGTGATGATCATATCAAACACCCACAAGCCTCAAGCGGTCTGCTAACCGTAACGGCCACCCGGGTATTGAGCGATCAGAAGATCGACGAGCAAGCCCGCACACACTCCTGTGAATCCAACCAGTAACACTTACCGTACAGTCCGGTCTGTTCGTCTGATATGTCGCATATCTCGCCTAGGGGTGGTAAACGTCAGACCCCAATAACTCGATAAGTCATGTCGATATGAGGTTATAACAGTTCGAGAAACTACTGGTAACACTTACCAGTAAATCTCAGCAACCCTGGCCAGGGATTTCCGGTTATAGCCAATCGAACACAGCGCAACATCAACTCCCTATACCGGGAGAGACGAATCCCCTCCTATCGCTCATTGCCTCCATGTGATTTGGGACTGTACCCAAAAACCACCGTTTTGCACGCCCTCTTGGACGTGGTAAGGTGGAAATCAAAGCACAGTGGGAACCACACAAGACTCTATGACGATCTCGAGTCTACAGAATAACCTGTACCAGTGTCACCAGAGAACTGCCATCTGACGTATGGTATAATACCATCTGGGAGTTCTCGGCGGGTCTGTCCAGTGTACCCAGTCTCTACTGAGCACCCGTATACCATCTCTGATGTCAAACACCAATGGATATGGGATCATCCTGTAAGTCCATATTGCGACCCCCGGTTCTTACGGGGAGGCGGAAACGGTATAAAAAACGAATTTTTATCGCAAGAGGCAACATGGACTAAACTATGGTCGGGATCGTTGTCTAAACTAAAACTAGCAAACTATGCTAAAGAGAGTTAGCTACTCGGATGAAGATGGTTATACCTAGACTTGAACTCCTTCGTCTTCAAACTTTGTAGAGGTTGATGGTTCTACTTTGTCGCCTTCTTCCGTCGAAGATGGATCCACCTCGAAGGCTCGACCTTTGGGCTCTTTCTCGTACTTGGAGTGAACTAGAATCACCGGCTTGCTAGACCCTTGATCCTAGAGTGAGTAGAGAGTGTCTAAGGGTTGCTTTTGTTTTTCAAGAGAAGGATTCTCAACTCATGAGAAGGTTTCTCTTGACTAGAGGAAGAAGAAGATGAAGTGAAGAGAGAGAGTGAATATGATAGAATGAGCTATCATTTCCTTTCTTGCAACCATAATGCAAAAAGAAAATGAATTATCAAATAATAATAATCAAAATGAAAAGGTTGATGGAAAGTTTTAGAATGACTAATATCATTACAAGCATTAAATGAAAATGCAAGAATCAAGAGCATCTTTCTCTTGTAATGATAATGGTCAAATGTTCAACCATGGTCAACAAGTCAACCATGGTCAACAAGTCAACAAAAACTAACCATGACACAATTTCATATTATTATATATTATTAAATGATATAATACAAATCCATTAGGGTTTGGAAAAATACAACTGTCAACTGTGCATACGCACCCGTTCCGAAACCCTAATGAAAAATCATCTTCCTCCTCCTCAAAAAGAACTGTGCATACACACCTGCATTCTTGTTCCGAGGAACATGAATACTGAGAGATAAAAGCAACCCCAAATACTATACCAGTATCCGGCTCAAACCAGAGCCCGCTGGTAAAATCCGTCCGGACTCCAAACGTGCACAAGTGCGCGGATGAGAACGAACCCTGTCGCAAAACCATGCGACCTCTACTCTGTTTTGCCCAGAGGCGAATACCCTCTGTGTGGGACTCTAAAGACTCGACACTACGCTGGCAGTGGGTTTAACCACAGACCGCAAGCGGCACTAGCTGTGCGTAACGGTCCCCAGGTAGATGTCGACAAGAAGGCTGACGAGGTGAAACCCCATCTGAACTCCTACTGAGTCTGAATGTGACATTCTCCGTACAGTCCGGTCTGTTCGTCTGATACATCGCATGGCGGGCCTAGGGGGCGGTAAACGTCAGTCCCCCAATAGCGGTACAAGTCGTGCCGGAGCGAAGCCCAAAACACCCTGAGATAACACTGGAAACCTACCAGTATATCTCGTTTGCCCTGGCCAGGGACTACTCGTGTAATGGCTCTCCTAGACACAGCGCGATGTCAACCCCCAATACCGGGAGAGACGAATCCTGTCTAACCGTCACTGCCTCCAAGTGCTTCGGGACTGCACCCAACCACCACCTGTTTGCACGACTCCTTTGAGCCGTGGTAGGGTAGTGATCAAAGTGCAGTGGGAACACACTTGAGGCGAAGTACCAGTGTCAAGTCTGCGGACTAAGCTGTACTCATGTCACCTGGGAACTGATAACTGACGATAGGTATAATACCAACTAGTCAGTTCCCGACGAGTCCTGTCCAGTGTACTCGTAACCCAACGAGCACCCGTATACTATCTCCAGTACGACGTACTGATGGCTGTGGGACAGACCATCTCCCACACTGGGATGAGAAGCGCATACGCTAGTCTACTCCGGAGTATCGATGCCCTGTCTCGATAGTCCTGCGACTAGGGACCTGTATAAGGATGTGCTTATAGATTACCCAGCCCCCACTAGTGTGACTGCCATCACAACGCTGGTAATCAAGCAAAGATCCTAAGGGCTCCACTAATGCGTATAAGTGATATACTGAAATAAACACAAGTACACATTGAAGTAGAAACAAACCAAGTAGCATACTACTATTTTGAGCAAGATTGTATATACAAGGTGAATATCCCAAGCATCCATTAAGTAATATACAAACTAGTATGATACAGTAATGGCCTCTAGGGCATATACACTAACAATCTCCCACTTGCACTAAGGCCATGTACTGGCGTATCGAAGACCTATCATCTCGATCAGCCGCTCGAACTGAGTCTGGGGCAAGGCCTTGGTGAATGGATCTGCAGTGTTGTCTTCTGAAGCGACTTTCCGAACCTCGATCTCCTTGCGATCCACGATCTCCCTGATCAGGTGATACCGCCTCAAGATGTGCCTGGATCTCTGATGGGACCTGGGTTCCTTCGCTAAAGCTATAGCCCCGTTGTTGTCGCAATACAGAGGTATTGGGTCAACAATGGACGGAACCACCTGAAGTTCTTTCAAGAACTTCCTTATCCAGACAGCTTCTTTTGCGGCATCAGATGCAGCGATGTATTCCGCTTCCATCGTCGAGTCTGCAACGGTTTCCTGTTTGGAACTCTTCCAACACACCGCCCCTCCATTGAGGGTAAAGACAAAACCCGACATGGACTTGGAATCATCCTTGTCACTCTGGAAGCTGGAGTCAGCAAAGGCCTCGATCTGGAGGTCTTTTCCGCCGTACACCAAGAAAATCTCCTTAGTCCTTCTCAGGTACTTGAGAATGTTCTTTACCGCTATCCAGTGTTTCTCCCCAGGGTTTGACTGATACCGGCTTACCACACTCAGTGCATAAGCTACATCCGGTCTGGTACACAACATCGCATACATTATAGAGCCTACCGCAGATGCGTAGGGTATAATAGACATGCGATCCCTCTCCAAATCAGTCTTGGGAGACATCTCTTTAGAGAGGGTGATCCCGTGACAAGCCGGTAGGTTACCGCGCTTGGAATCTTCCATAGCGAATCTTTTCACTATGGTGTCGATGTACCTGGACTGAGAAAGTCCCAATATCCTCTTGGATCTATCACGATGGATCCGGATCCCCAGGATGTATGAGGCATCACCCAGGTCTTTCATGGAGAACCTTTGTGACAAGAACCCCTTGACAGATTGTAGCATAGGAATGTCATTTCCTATTAAGAGAATGTCATCCACGTATAAAACGAGGAATACTACAGTTCTCGCTACAAATCTACTATAGATGCATGGTTCATCTGGATTTTTGATAAAGCCAAATTCCTTGACCGTCTCATCAAAACAGATGTTCCAACTCCGCGATGCCTGCTTTAGTCCATAGATGGACTTAAGCAACTTGCACACCTTTCCGCTGCTCCCACTCTGATTGAAACCCTCTGGCTGGTCCATATAGACACACTCCTCTAAATTTCCATTTAGAAAAGCTGTCTTTACGTCCATTTGCCAGATCTCATAATCGTGGAAGGCAGCAATGGCAAGAAGGATCCGAATGGATTTCAGCATGGCTACTGGAGAAAAGGTTTCGTCGTAGTCCAAGCCAGGTATTTGACGAAAACCCTTTGCTACCAGCCTAGCTTTATAGGTCTCAACCTGTCCATCTACACCAATCTTCCTTTTGAAGATCCACTTGCATCCTACGGGTTTTACCCCGTCTGGAGCAATGTCCAACGTCCATACCTTGTTGGTGTACATGGACTCCATTTCGGTCCGCATTGCATCCAGCCATTTCACTGAGTCAACGCTCTGAACGGCCTGCTGGAAGCTAGTAGGCTCATCATAATCTATGATGCAATCCTCTCTATCCCCGTCTATGAGAAAACCGCAGTATCTCTCGGGCGGATGAGACTGCCTACTACTCCTGCGGAGCGGCGTAGGAATGTCCTGTTCTGTTGAACCCTCTGGTTCCACTAAGCTTTCAGTAACAGTCTGTGGTTCTGGAATTTCTTCCAGTTCTACTGCGCTCCCACTTATTTCTTTTTCTATGAACTGGTGTTCTAGAAAGTGGGCATGACGAGAAACAAGAACTTTTTGTTCCTCTTCACAGTAGAAGAAATATCCCTTGGAATTCTTTGGATATCCCACAAACTTGCACAGTACTGAGCGTGCCTCGAGCTTGTCCGCATGCTGCTTTTTGACAAAAGCTGGACTTCCCCATATCTTAATGTAATTAAGATGGGGTCTCTTCCCACACCACATCTCAAATGGCGTAGTAGGCACAGTCTTAGTGGGAACTCGGTTCAAAAGGTATGCGGCTGATTCTAGCGCATACCCCCAGAATGATCGCGGTAACTCAGCGTTACTCATCATGGACCTCACCATATCCAATAGGGTGCGGTTCCGTCTCTCCGATACACCGTTATGTTGTGGGGTGTAAGGAGGAGTAAGCTGAGAGAGAATTCCGTTCTCTTTTAAATAGTCCAGGAACTCGGCACTTAAGTATTCTCCACCTCGATCCGATCTTAGAATCTTAATACTTTTGCCGGTCTGTTTCTCTACTTCATTCTTATACTCCTGGAATTTTCCAAAGGCCTCGGACTTATGTTTCATTAAGAAGACATAACCGTACCTTGAGAAGTCATCCGTAAAAGTAATGAAGTAAGAATGTCCGCTTCGGGCATGTGTAGACATTGGACCGCACACGTCACTGTGTACGAGTCCCAAGAGCTCGCTCGCTCTTACTCCATGTCCAGTAAACGGAGTCTTTGTCATCTTTCCCTTGAGACAGGATTGACAAGTGGCATACGACTGATATTCGAACGCATTCAAATACCCTTCTGTATGTAACTTCGTCAACCTTCTCTCATTGATGTGACCCAATCTACAATGCCATAAGAAAGTCTGATTTATTTCTGGAGACTTTCTTTTGTGTGTATTCTGGACATTAAAAATCTGTGGTTGGTTTAACACGTATATACCATTACTCAGAGTACCTGACCCAATCAATACTTGATTAAGGTGAATGTTTACAACATTACTTACAAATGCAAATTCATAACCTTCTTTAGAAACTAAAGATACAGAAATGATATTACAAGTTGCGTTGGGTACAAAAAAGCAATTACGCAAAACCAAAACATGTCCATCTGACATTCCCAGGTGATAGTCCCCCACGGCTTTAGCATCCATGCTAGCTCCGTTCGCAACTCTGAGGGTCATGTCACCTGCCTTCAAATCCCTACGGTTTCTCAACGCCTGCAAAGAATTACAGATATGAGATCCTGATCCGGTATCCAATACCCAGGAAGTAGAGTTTATTGAAAGACAGTTTTCAATAACATACACACCTGAAGCTGAAGCTGCAACCTGCTTCAATTCCTGTGTTCTGGCCTTCCAGGCCCTGCAATCATTCTTCCAGTGTCCTTTCTTATGACAAAAGAAGCATTCTTCCTTATCCACAAGCTTCCCCGCTATCTTTGTTGCTTTACCTTTTCCCTTCGTATCCACTTTACCAACACCGCCCCTTGGTTTGGCGGGGGCCTTCTTCTTCTTTCCATTGGCTTTCGCCTTGGACCTAGAAGAAGATGATCCTCCTACAAACAAAGTGGATGTTTCCCTACCTTTCTGTAGGGTGCCCTCTGCGCTCCTCAGCAGGTTGAGGAGCTCTGAAAGTTCAACCTCCTTTTCTTGTAGGTTGAAGTTCATTATAAACTGGGCGTAAGTGGAAGGAAGGGACTGGAGAACTATATCCGTATATAGCTCACTCTCCAATGTGATCCCTAGGTCAGCGAGCTCCTCAATGTAGCCGATCATCTTTAGCACATGCTCGGCTACTGATGATCCGACGGCCATTCTTGTCAAAAATAACTTTTTCGACGCTTCGTATCTTGCGATACGTGATTGCTCTCCATACAGTTCTTTTGTATGAAGCAATATGGACTCCATGTCCATATTCTCATGCCTCCTCTGATGTTCGTTGTCCATCGAGGCAAGCAGGAGGCATTTGGCCTTCGCGCTATCAATCTCCCAAGTCTTGCGGATTTCCTTATCCGCGACGCTGGAAGTTGGACCAGGGACAGGGGGAGCTTTGGTGGTAAGAAGATACCCCAGCTTGTCATAAGTGATTGCTATCTTGACATTCCTGAGCCAATCTTTGTAGTTTGGCCCTGTCAGCTTGTTTTTATCTAGGAGTAACTTAAGTCCAGTCATGTTGATTGGTCGCTGCAATTAGGAGAGAGAAGAAGAAACACTCAGCATGACGCTCTTGCAAGTTTAGAATGGTTTTTAATTTGTCTAAACAGGATGGCTCCCACTGTTTCTCGAATCCCTCCTCAAACCATAAAGGAAGAATTAGCCGGGATCAATCCCACCGCACAATACTTGCTTAACCGTTCAGCCAGGCCGGTGTCGGTACTTCGAGGGAGGTTTTCCAACGCTTTCGCGAAGTTCCTTAATTAAATAACCTCTTTTCCCTGGGGGCGTAACCCCGCTAACACCTTTCTAGGCACCTACTAGGTTTATAGCATTGATCGTTTAGTGAGAAATTTCCCGAGGAGTAGCATATACTCACAGTAGGATCGGGATCCAAATATCATCGCGTGACGAAACTGAAGGAATCCTACCAGAATCACCACACTCCAAATGGTATGCAAATCTAGCAAGTTTCAGTACTTATGAAACTCCCGATGTGGATTTTTGCCCCATGCTCTTATGACCTTGACTTTGGCCAAAATATCATAAGTCACATGTCAAGTTCTGCCCGTCACTATCCAGGTTAATTTGGATCCATCCGTACATACCCTTGACTTTGGCCAAAATGGCAGCACGACTGTCCCAAACCAACGCATCTATCTATGCTACACATGAACACCCAATAGCTACCAATCACTATGCCTTGACTTTGGCCAAAATACATAGCTTGAATACTATTGCCTATTCATGCGAAGCGACGGAGGGCTACGAATGGTTTTGGCGAAACCGTGAACGTAGTGAACTTGATTTAATCGATGGAACGAGATAGCTTTTAGAAGGAGTGGCTCAAACTCCGCATTTAAAAGTTATTTTTGAAAAGAACCGAGTGGTTTTTCGAAAGTGTTCCAACGACTTTAAACTTGGTTTATTATCTTGCATTAGTTCTTTTAATGCGTGATATTCTTGCATTAGTACTTTTAATGCGTCCCATCATTTAACCCTACCATTGCAGAAAACAACCAAAATATGACGTACGCTTATGCCATTCGCATTCGCCACTGGGCCCCGTCATTACCCGTTAGGTTACTTAACTAACGACAGAGCGGGGGCTGGGCTAGCGCGTCTGTAAAACATAAGCAACGCCTAAATAATAAGCAATGATAGACATTACAGATCACAGATGAATGCATTGGATATACTAGCAATCCGCAATCCTTTCGAGCCTGAAACGAAAAGCGGATAACACGGTCGCGGTGAATAGCCAAATACCCCACCCAAGACCCCTACGGGTGCGGCAAACTACCCGCCAAGTACTCGGTAGTTTGTGCACCCCTCCATGGGTCTATCCTAGGAGCAAAAACAGTAAAAAGAATTATACAATGACGGCTACAACCCCGACCCGGTTGTGCGGCCAAACAAATAATATTATTACATCAATTTACATTTACAATGAATGAAAGAAAAACAAAAGCTCATCTCACATCCACCCCGGCTATTCACCCGCGACAGTCCAACACATTCATATACACATTCCAGCACATTACAGATCATGTATAACCCCGACTAATCGACTTATAGCGATTAGCCGACGTTCAATACATGCAAGCATCACAGATATAACCATCATAGTCAAAGTGCAGTGAAGTTCGGAAAAAATACGGAATTATCGGACCCCAAAAGGAAATTTCTTTTCTGGAAAATCTGGGCACATATAATATATTTTAAAAATCCCAAAACCAACACACAAACACACTGCACGAAAAACGATGCAGAGAAGACAACAACTCGCGGCGGTTCCGCGGCGTCTAAGAAGGCTCACGCGGCGGAAGGGCGGCAGTTTAGACGAATCACTGTATCGTTTTTCTTGGGTGTTCACACAAAACCCTGAGCCGAATTTACAAGTATAAAGTTTTTCATTTTGACCAGAAAAAATTTCAACAGAAACTCAGGTTTTTGTAAAGTTTGGTTTTTGGATTTTTCCGGTTCCGAACTTCGTTACACTTCACTACCAAGCTAGTTTAAGTTTAGTTAGGCTCTGATACCACTGTAAGTCCATATTGCGACCCCCGGTTCTTACGGGGAGGCGGAAACGGTATAAAAAACGAATTTTTATCGCAAGAGGCAACATGGACTAAACTATGGTCGGGATCGTTGTCTAAACTAAAACTAGCAAACTATGCTAAAGAGAGTTAGCTACTCGGATGAAGATGGTTATACCTAGACTTGAACTCCTTCGTCTTCAAACTTTGTAGAGGTTGATGGTTCTACTTTGTCGCCTTCTTCCGTCGAAGATGGATCCACCTCGAAGGCTCGACCTTTGGGCTCTTTCTCGTACTTGGAGTGAACTAGAATCACCGGCTTGCTAGACCCTTGATCCTAGAGTGAGTAGAGAGTGTCTAAGGGTTGCTTTTGTTTTTCAAGAGAAGGATTCTCAACTCATGAGAAGGTTTCTCTTGACTAGAGGAAGAAGAAGATGAAGTGAAGAGAGAGAGTGAATATGATAGAATGAGCTATCATTTCCTTTCTTGCAACCATAATGCAAAAAGAAAATGAATTATCAAATAATAATAATCAAAATGAAAAGGTTGATGGAAAGTTTTAGAATGACTAATATCATTACAAGCATTAAATGAAAATGCAAGAATCAAGAGCATCTTTCTCTTGTAATGATAATGGTCAAATGTTCAACCATGGTCAACAAGTCAACCATGGTCAACAAGTCAACAAAAACTAACCATGACACAATTTCATATTATTATATATTATTAAATGATATAATACAAATCCATTAGGGTTTGGAAAAATACAACTGTCAACTGTGCATACGCACCCGTTCCGAAACCCTAATGAAAAATCATCTTCCTCCTCCTCAAAAAGAACTGTGCATACACACCTGCATTCTTGTTCCGAGGAACATGAATACTGAGAGATAAAAGCAACCCCAAATACTATACCAGTATCCGGCTCAAACCAGAGCCCGCTGGTAAAATCCGTCCGGACTCCAAACGTGCACAAGTGCGCGGATGAGAACGAACCCTGTCGCAAAACCATGCGACCTCTACTCTGTTTTGCCCAGAGGCGAATACCCTCTGTGTGGGACTCTAAAGACTCGACACTACGCTGGCAGTGGGAATAACCACAGACCGCAAGCGGCACTAGCTGTGCGTAACGGTCCCCAGGTAGATGTCGACAAGAAGGCTGACGAGGTGAAACTCCATCTGAACTCCTACTGAGTCTGAATGTGACATTCTCCGTACAGTCCGGTCTGTTCGTCTGATACATCGCATGGCGGGCCTAGGGGGCGGTAAACGTCAGTCCCCCAATAGCGGTACAAGTCGTGCCGGAGCGAAGCCCAAAACACCCTGAGATAACACTGGAAACCTACCAGTATATCTCGTTTGCCCTGGCCAGGGACTACTCGTGTAATGGCTCTCCTAGACACAGCGCGATGTCAACCCCCAATACCGGGAGAGACGAATCCTGTCTAACCGTCACTGCCTCCAAGTGCTTCGGGACTGCACCCAACCACCACCTGTTTGCACGACTCCTTTGAGCCGTGGTAGGGTAGTGATCAAAGTGCAGTGGGAACACACTTGAGGCGAAGTGCCAGTGTCAAGTCAGCGGACTAAGCTGTACTCATGTCACCTGGGAACTGATAACTGACGATAGGTATAATACCAACTAGTCAGTTCCCGACGAGTCCTGTCCAGTGTACTCATAACCCAACGAGCACCCGTATACTATCTCCAGTACGACGTACTGATGGCTGTGGGACAGACCATCTCCCACACTGGGATGAGAAGCGCATACGCTAGTCTACTCCGGAGTATCGATGCCCTGTCTCGATAGTCCTGCGACTAGGGACCTGTATAAGGATGTGCTTATAGATTACCCAGCCCCCACTAGTGTGACTGCCATCACAACGCTGGTAATCAAGCAAAGATCCTAAGGGCTCCACTAATGCGTATAAGTGATATACTGAAATAAACACAAGTACACATTGAAGTAGAAACAAACCAAGTAGCATACTACTATTTTGAGCAAGATTGTATATACAAGGTGAATATCCCAAGCATCCATTAAGTAATATACAAACTAGTATGATACAGTAATGGCCTCTAGGGCATATACACTAACACATCCTTCGCCCATCTGTATGGGTCGAGAAGGTATACGCTAGTCTACACTGGTATATCGATGCCCCGTCTCGATACACCCACGACTAGGGAGTTTGAAGGATGTACTTTTGGACTACCATGTCCCCACTACTATGATCCGCATCATAGTACAGGTAGTCAAGTACACATCCTAAGGGCTTTACCAACATGTAACAGAGAGACAATCAGTATACACGTTAAGGTAAAGAGTAACCAGATAGCATACTATCATGTCGAGCAAGAAAGTCCTCCCTATATATGTCCCAGCATCCACTACAATATACATCCTATGTACAGTAATGGCCTCTAGGGCATACATATAACTAACAATGCCTCTGGGAAAACGAGGTTTATTTTAATTAGGTTCATGCGAAAGCACTGGGAACCTCCTTCAAAGTACCGACACTAGCCTGGCCGAAAGATTGGCGAACTTGTAGGGTGTAATTAATCCCGGCTAGTCTTACCTTTTAGGGTTTGAAGAAAAATTTGATAAAAACAGTGGGAGCCATCCTGATTCGATAAGATAATAACCAATCTAATCTTGCAAGAGCATACACTAAGTGTTTTCTTCTCTCTCTTTCCAGGTAGCGACCATGTCACGCCTTAATCAAGATAATAATATGAATGTATTGATCGAATCTGCTTATTATACTGAGCTGGGGAACGTTGGTTCCGTTCTTTCTTATAATTATTATAAGAATGAACAGAAAATGGGGAAATGCCGGGATTCCCATGCCACCCGATCGAAGAAGCAGCATGTTGATGCGTCTTCTTTAGGTGTGTTCGTTACTTGAGACATGTTTCTCAGTATACTCTATGTCCTGGGTATTTGATACCGGATCAGGATCCCATATATGTAATCTGTTACATGGTCTAAGAGAGGTAGGGAACTGGGATAGGGTGATGGTGAAATTGTTGTAGCCAAGTCAGTTGGCAAATATCACCTTGTATTATCAAATACATTGATTCTGAACGAATGTTATTACATATCGAACCTGATATACAACATTACATCAGTTTCTTTATCAAGATAAAGAAGGATATAATTTTGTATTGCAGGATAATGTTATGAACATTGTCCTGAATCAAGAGTTGATAGGATCAGGCACGTTATGAAATAGCCTATACATTCTAAATCAAACCATATTTATAAGTATACGGAATACACACAAGAGGAAGAGTTCAGAAATGAACGAATCCTACGTGTGGCATTGTAGACTAGGTCATATCATTGCGACTTGACTAGCTAAGTTACATAAGGATGAATATTTGAATCCGTTCGAATTTTCATCTTATGACACTTTCCAGTCATGTCTCAAAGGTAAAATGACCAATACTCCGTTTACTGGAAATGGAGTAAGAGTTGCTGAACTCCTGGGACTAATAAATGGTGATGTATGCGGTCTCATGTCTACATATGCCAGGGTTGGTTCCTCGTACTTTATTATATTCACTGACTATCTCTCAAGATTCTGATTTGTGTTCCTGTTGAAACACAAGTCTGAAGTTTTTGAGAAATTCATAGAATATAAGCATGAAGTTGAGAACCAGACGGGTAAAAATATTAAATCCTTCGATCTGATCGAGGAAAAGAATACCTGGGCATGGAGTTCCTGGACTATCTAAAAGAGAACGAGATTCTATCTCAGCTTACTCCTCCGTATACACCAAACCACAATGGTGTATCGGGGTGGAGGAATCGCACCCTATGAGATATGGTGTACTCTATGATGAGTACTGCTGAGTTACTTATTTCCTTTTGGAGTTATGCACTTGAGAAAGCTGCATACCTATTGGATAAGGTTCCCGCCAAATCAGTGCCTACCACTCCATATGTGATATGGTATGGGATGAGACCATGTCTTAAACGAGTTAAGATATGGGGTTGTCCGGCCTATGTTGAAAGGCAAAATCCGGACAAACTCGAGACAAGGTCAGTTCTGCAAAGTTTGTTAGATATCCCAAACATTCGAGAGGGAATATCTTCTACCAAACCGAGAAACAAAAGGTGTTTTGTTTCTCAACATGCCACCTTTCAAAGAAAAAGGAATTTCTTGAAAAACAAATTAGTGGTCATGAGGTAGAACCGGAAGGAGTTCCAGCTATACAAACTTGGACTGATGATTTAATAAAACCAGAGGATTCGATAGTCTCCAACGAACCTCAGCCTCTCCGCGAATCTGGTAGGGTTCCTCATCCACGTGAGCGATACTATGGTTTTCTCAGTGACGGTGGGGGCGAGGATTGCATCATGGTAGATGATGACCCAATTAGATTCAGGCAGGCCTTCATGAATGGGGACTCTGTGAAATGGCTGGATACAATGCGATCTGAGATGGAATCCATGTACACCAACAAAGTATGGACTTTGCATGTTGCTCCTAAAGGGGTAAAACCCAACGGGAGCAAGTGGATCTTTGAGAAAGATACTTGGTGTAGATGGAAAAGTTGAGACTTTCAAAGATAGACCTGTTGCAAAAGGTTTTCTTCATACAACCAGGTGTGGATTATGATGAAGCATTTTCTCTAGTGCCAATGCTTAAGTCCATCCGGATCCTACTTGCCATCGTTGCATACCTGACTTCGAAATCTGGCAGTTGCATCTCATGACCACTTTTCTAAATGGTGATTTAGAAGGGAGCATGTACATGACAGCCAGAGGGCTTCGTGGACAGTGGGAGCAGCGGAAAGATGTGCAAGTTGCTTAGTTGAAGTATGCTTCGCGGAGTTGGAATATCTATCTTGATAGCGGTTAAAGAGTTTGACTTTATCAAAAGGTAGATGAACCTTGTATATACAAGAAGGTAGTAGAGAGTAAGACCGTCTTCCTCATATTGTACGTAGATGACATACTCTTGATTGGAAATGGGTTTCCTATGCTACACCCGGTCAAGCTCCTCTTATCTCGAGGATTCTCCATCATAAATCTGGGTGATCCTACTACATCTTGGGGATTAAGATCTATAAAGATAGATCTAAGAGGATGTTGGGAGTGTCCCAAATCCAAATATATTAACATCATACTAAACGGGTTTAGTACGGAAGATTCTAAACGGAGTGGTTCACCCACTTACTCAAGAATCACTCTCTCCAAAACGATGTCTCCAGAGACTGATTTAGAGAGAGCTCGCGTGCAAGAAATATCATATGCTTCGGCAATAGGCTCTATCATGTGTGTGATGTTAAGTACCAGACTAGATGTAGCAAACTCACTAGGTGCAGTGATCAGGAATCTATCGGATCTTGGGAGAATCACTGGACAGCTGTGAAGGACATTCTTAAGTACTTGAGAAGTACTAAAGAAGTGTTCTTGGTGTTTGGTAATGGTGAACTCCAATGGGAGTCTTTTACCGATTCAAGATTCCAGAGTGATAAGGTCGACTGATAGTCAGTCTTAGGTTTTGTCTTTACCCTCAGTAGAGGGACAATATGTTGGAAGAGTTCCAAGTTATATACTGTGACAAACTAGACGATAAAGGCTGAATACGTCGCTACCAACGATACTACCAAAGAGGTTGTATGGATATTTCTTGTTCATGAGATGAACATGGTTCCTACCATTGTGATGACAATGGAGTTGTGGCTTTGGCCTAGGAACCCCGGTCCCATCAGCGATCCAGACATATTCTGAGACAGTATCACCTGATCAGGGATATGGTTGATCTCCAGGGGATCGAGGTCAGGAGAGTTGAGACGAAGGATAACACGGTGTATCCACTCACCAAGGCCTTTCCCAAGAGAGAATTTTATGGGACGTTGGGTATAAGATACTACAACAACTGGCCTTAGTGCAAGTGGGAGATTGTTAGTTGTATGTATGCCCTAGAGGCCATTATTGTACATGATTGTATATTATAATGGATACTGGGACATATATAGGGAGGAATTTCTTGCTCGACATAATAGTATACAATTTGGTTACTTTTTATCTTAACATGTACACTTATTGTCTCTCTGTTACATGTTGATAATGCTCTTAGGATGTGTACTTGACGACTAGGATTATGATGCACATCATACTAGTGGGGCCAGGGTAGTCCGTAAGTATATCCTTTAATTGTTCCTAGTCATGGGAGTATCGAGACGGGGCATCGATATTCCAGAGTAGACTAGCGTATACGTTTCTTGACCCATATGATGGGCGATGGATGATTCCACATCCATTGATGTTTGACATCAAAGATTGTATACGGGTGCTCAGTGGAGACTGGGTACACTGAACATGACTCGCCGAGAACTCCTAGATGGTATTATACCTAACGTCAGATAGCAGTTCTCTGGTGATACTGGTACATGTTAGTCTGTAGACACGAGATCGTCATAGAGTCTTGTGTGATTCCCATTGTGCTTTGATTTTCACCTTACCACGTTCAAGAGAGCATGCAAAACGGTGGTTTTTGGGTACAGTCCCGAGTCACATGGAGGCAATGAGCGATAGGAGGGGATTCGTCTATCCCGGTATTGGGGGTTGATGTTGCGCTGTGCTCGATTGGCTATAACAGGAAGTCCCTGGCCAGGGCTAATATGGAGATTTACTGGGAAGTGTTATCAGTAGTTTCTCGACCCGTTATGAGCCTCAAATCGACATGACTTATCAAGTTACTGGGGTCTGACGTTTACCACCCCTAGACTAGATATGCGACATATCAGACGAAGAGACCGGACTGTACGGTAGTGTTACTTATTGGATGATCCACCCAAGGGATGTGATCCATGGCTCTAGCTCCTTGCTAAGTAACAAAAGGAGCAACTAGAGAACTTAGGATGCTAATCTAAAATCTCTAGGATGTAGTATGAAGTTCTAGGTGTTCTACTATTTCTATCTTTCCTCCTCTCTTGTTTCTCAACACATGAGAGTGTAGAGAGGAGGAAGATGATGAAGGTGAAGGAACTCAAGAGAAGGAGAAGAGAGTGATGCAAAATGGTGAGCACAAAAATAATGAGCAAACTATGTGAGAGAAAATAACTCATATTGGTTTTGTATATGAATATCCATGAATAAACAATATGACCCATGCTTGAATAGTTGCCACAAATGAATAAAAAATTCATTTGTCAACTATTGAGGTATGGTCCTCAGCATACTCCCCTCACCTCACACTTTACACCTCATTTCCAATTAAAGTATAAATGGAAAAAGCATAATGAGGTGGCCACCTTCTAGAATGTTATCCGTAATATAATACGTATTACAGTCTACTGTATATACATACCTGCATTCGGATAAAAACACGAATGCCCAAAGAGATAGAATAACACGAAGGACATAATACTAGAATATATATATGGAAATACATATATGTAAATTATTATATCAATACCTGATTTAATAATCCGGCTCAAGCCCGAACCGGCTAGTATTACCAACTGTCCGATCAAAAGTCCGGGTACAAAGTACATCAATTGATCGGAACCTTACATGTATCCAATATGGCTACTACATCATTTCTCCTGAACCAGGGAAACCCTCTGCATGGGACTCTAAAGACTCGACAGTACGCCGATAGTGAGTTACTGGATAAATACATAACTATAAGCACGTCAGCGGCACTAGCTGTACGTAACGGCTATCCGGGTACCTGTCGAAAAGAAACGCCGACGAGCAAACTCATCCGAATCCCTACCGCGCTTATCCGTGACAATATCCGTACAGTCCGGTCTCTTTGTCTGAGAGTATCGCATACCGGGTCTAGGGGTGGTAAACGTCAACCTGATAATTCATGCTGATGCAGCTCAGGACCAATCCAGAAAACTACTGATCAGCCTATTAGTAAATCCCAACTGCCTTGGCTAAGGTCTTATGGTCATAAACAATCGAACACAGTGCGATATTGACTCCCAATACAGGGTGAGACAAATCCCCGACAATCGCTCACTGCCTCCATGTGGCTCGGGACTGTACCTAACCAAAACCTGTTTGCACGACTCAGCAGAGCCGTGGTAGGGTAGTGATCAAAGCACAGTGGGAACTCACACGTGACAAATGACGATCTCAGGTCTAAAGACTAACCTATACTCATGTCACCTGAGAACTTCCACCTGACGATAGGTATAGTACCATCTAGAAGTTCTCGACGAGTCCCTCCGGTGTACATAATTATATATGAGCCATACAGCTATAGTTTTAAAATAGTACGAATCGCTGTTTTTAGAAAAATAGGGGCTACGGTGTTTTTGAGAAAAAAGATACCATTTGAAAATCTGTAGCGTCCCTTGAGGTTATCATTTAATCAGGTTGACGTATTTCATACTGTTGCGTTTACAATTTCCTTTTTCTTCTATGCTCGTATTATTCCCATTTTCCGGTATACATATCACGTTCTTTCCTTATCTTGTATGACATCGTCTGTTAGGACACACACACCATTATCGATGATGCGCATGTTGCACGTACACATACTTGCCGGCTCACACGCTCATCAATTGCCATACTACGTACACATTAGAAATCATTATTTCACCATATAACCTAGTAACCTATATCTTTTTAGTTATTGTTTAGTACCCATACCACACTTACTAGTTCAGTTATCGCATTTTCTTACCTATTTAGTGTTAGTGATATATGCTCTAAAGGCCATTATTGTATCATACTGGTTTGTATATTACATATTTGAAGTTTGGGATATACACGGATATAGTAACAGTCTTGCACGAAATGATAGTATGCTACCTGGTTTGTTCCTACCTTAATATGTGCATGTGTTTCTTTTAGCATATCGCTTATACATATTGGTAGAGCCCTTAGGATCTTTGCTTGATTAACATCGTTGTGATGGAAGTCACACTAGTGGGGGTTGGGTATTCTATAATCACATCCTATATAGGTCCTTAGTCGTAGGATTATCGAGACAGGGCATCGATACTCCAGAGTAGACTAGTGTATACACTTCTCATCCCAGCAGGGGAGATGGTTTGTCCTACAGCCATTAGTACGCCATACTGGAGATAGTATGCAGGTGCTCATTGGGTTATGAGTACACCGGACAAGACTCGTAGGGAGCTGCTGGTATGTATTATACCTATCATCGGGTGGCAATTCCCAGGTGACATGAGTACAACATAGTCCGTCGACTTGACATTGCTACTTTGCCTCGAGTGTGCTCCCACTATTCTTAGATTACTACCCTACCACGGCTCAAAGTAGTTGTGCAAACAGGTAGTAGTTAGGTGCAGTCCCGAAGCACTTGGAGGCAGTGGCAGTTAGATAGGATTTGTCTCTCTCGGTATTAGGGGTTGATATCGCGCTGTGTTCGGAAAGCCATTACACAAAGTCCTTGGCCAAGACAAGAAAGATTTACTGGTAGGTACTCCAGTAGTTTCTCAAAGTGTTTTGGGCTACACTCTGACACGACTTATTACGCTATTTGGGGTCTTACGATTACCGCCCTTAGGTCCGATATGCGATACTCTTAGATGAATAGACCGGACTGTACGGAGATTGTCATAGATAGGCTCAGTAGGAGTTCGGATGAGTTTTCTCATCGTCCTTCTTATCGACAGATACCTGGGTAGCCGTTACGTGCAGCTACTACCGCTGACGTGCTTGTGGTTAAACCCACTGCCAGCGTAGTGTCGAGTCTTTCGAGTTCCACACAAAGGGTTTCCCTGTATCAGGTAAAAGATGTAGAGGCCGTATGGTTTTACAGCAGGGCTTCAATCACATACGTGTACTTATGCACGTATGATGTTCGGACGGATAATACTATTGGGCTTTGGTTTAAGCTGGATCCTATTATATTGATGGATTATTTTTGTCTCTTTGTATTTGTATTTTTCGGAATACGGATACATATATGTATATACGGATGATGGGCATTCTTGTAATTTACTCAAGATTGCTTCTAGAAGAAGACATGTCATTAAGGTTTTTAATCTTTTGATTAAAAGTTTAATGAGGTGGAGGAAATGAGGTAGAGGTTTACATTGAATGAGGCATGTCTACTTGGTGACTCATGTGGTGACTCATGGCATGACTCACTCTTTAGATTTTTTTTGAAGCATGCTTGATATTTTGTGAGATATTTTATCTCATCAATTATTGTATGCTTCATTATTCATCACAAATGAACCATCTTTATTTTGAGCTCACTCTTCACTCTCTTTACCTCAAGCTCCCCTTCTTCTTCCTCTAACCCTAAATCTCTCATGTGTTGATAATCATAGGGTACTTAGAGACATACTAATCCATCTACACTCTCTACATCATCTAGGACATCTAGTTTAGCGAACTAGATGCCGTAGTTATCTCGGATTTGAGGTTGGTGCTCGGACTATAGACTCTCGGGTGGATCTTCTTTGACTTGAGTGAAGGGTTACACTAGCACCCCGGCCAACTTCTGTGGCCAAATGCGGAACAAAAATTTCGTAGTGATAACGAACTTGGCGCTAGCATAAACCTTAACCGGATCTTTACCATAAACCTAGTTAGCATGGAATAGAGTTCTATCTACTATGATAGAAGTTATACTTAAAGAAACCAAGTCCTTTGGGTCTTCGTTCCTCTCCTTAAGCTCCTCGATGGTAGTATGGATCGTGCTTGAACTCCGGCCTCCTTGAGTCGAAGATGATCCACCCGAGAGTCTATATTCCAAGCTCCACCTCAAGAACCGAGGTAACTAGGGCAACAAGAATGCTATGCTTGATGTCCTAGGTGATGTAGAGTATTGTGATGGAGTTGTTTGTCTATTTGATCCCTAATTTTCTCAACACATGAGAGCTAGAGGGATTTTTAGTGAGGAAGAAGAAGGAGAGCTTATGAGAGTTCCAAAATGAAGAGAGAGAATCCAAATGAGATTATGAGCCATGGAAAAATAAAAACCAATCTTTTATTATGATAATTATGATGGCTAAGTTGATTTGACCAATATCATGTCTCATTTAATGCTAAGCAAGAAAATATCTTATGCTTAGCAAAAAAAATCTAGGTCAACATAAGTCAACAAGTCAAATGGTCAAGCATGGTCAAATGGTCAAATCAATTAGCCATAATACAATTATCATTTAAAGGATTAGTAAACATTTTCCTCACCTCATAATGGTTTTGACCATGTTAATGGTCAAAACCCTAATGAGGAACCTCCTTCTTCGCTCCTCACATCTGTGCATACACACCCGCATCCGCATTCCATAGAACATGAATACTAGAAGACAAAACTAATCCATCAATACATTACTAGGATCCGGCTTAAACCAAAGCCCACTAGTATTGTCTGCCCGAACATCATACGCACACAAGTGCACGTAAGTTATCGCAACCCTGCCGTAAAACCATACGGCCTCTACACCTTTTGCCCAGTGCAAGGAAACTCTCTGTGTGGGACTTTAAAGAATCGACACTACGCTGGCAGTGGGTTTAACGACAGACCGCAAGCGGCACTAGCGGTACGTAACAGTCCCCAGGTAGATGCCGACAAGAAGGCCGACGAGGTAAACCCCATCCGAACTCCTATTGAGCCTGAATGTGACAATCTCCATTCAGTCCGGTCTGTTCGTCTATGAGTATCGCATGTCTGGCCTAGGGGCGCGGTAAACGTCAGACCCCTAATAGTGGTACAGGTCGTGTCGGAGTGTAGCCCAGAACACCATGAGAAACTACTGGAAAACACTACCAGTAAATCTCGCTTGCCCTGGCCAGGGAAGACGATGTGTAATGACTCTCCTAGACACAGCGCGATATCAACCCCCAATACTGGGAGAGACGAATCCTGTCTAACCGTCACTGCCTCCAAGTTCTTTGGGACTGCACCTAACTACTACCTGTTTGCATGACTCAATAGAGCCATGGAAGGGTAGCAATCAAAGAACAGTGGGAACACACTTGAGGCGAAGTGGCAGTGTTAAGTCAACGGACTAAGCTGTACTCATGTTACCTGGGAACTGTTAACTGACGATAGGTATAATACCAACCGACAGTTCCCGACGAGTCCTGTCCAGTGTACTCGTAACCTAACGAGCACCTGCATACTATCTCTAATACGACATACGGATGGCTGTGGGACAGACCATCTCCCCTGCTGGGACGAGAAGCGTATGCACCAATCTACTCTGAAGTATCGATGCCCTGTCTCGATAATCCTACGACTAGGGACCAGAATAAGGATGCGCTTATAGACTACCCAGCCCCCACTAGTGTGATCTCCATCACAATGCCGGTAGTCAAGCAAAGATCCTAAGGGCTCCATCAATATGTATTAGCGATATGTTAAAAGAAACATATACACATATTAAGATAGAAACAAGCCAAGTAGCATACTACTATATTGAGCAAGACTGTCGTAAAACCGTATATATATCTCAAGCTTACAAAATGTATTATATAAACTAGTACTATACAATAATGGCCTCTAGGGCATACATATCCAACAATCTCCCACTTGCACTAAAGGCTAGTAATTGGTGTACCGCATACCCAACGTCTGCTCTATGGACAACTGTTGGCGTACCGCATACCCAATAGCTCAAAAAGTTGCTCGAACTGTGTTTGAGGGAGGGCCTTTGTGAATGGAGCCGCCGTGTTGTCTTTTGTGTCCACTCTCCATAACTCGATCTCCTGGCGATCAATGATCTCCCTGATCAGGAGATACCGCCTTAAGATGTGTTTGGACTTCTGATGGGACCTTGGATCCTTTGCAAAAGTTATAGCCCCATTTTTATCGCAATACAAAGGTATTGGGTCAACAATGGATGGAACCACCTGAAGTTCACTGCTGAACTTCTTCATCCAGACCGCCTCTTTTGCGGCATCGCATGAAGCAATGTATTCAGCCTCCATCATCGAGTCTGCGACGGTATCCTGTTTGGAACTCCTCCAACACACCGCCCCTCCATTGAGGGTAAACACAAAACCCGAGACAGACTTGTTGTCATCCTTGTCACTCTGGAAGCTTGAATCGGTAAAGGACTCGACCCAAAGGTCTCCATTACCGTAAACCAGGAACATCTCCTTAGTCCTTCTCAGGTACTTGAGAATGTTCTTTACTGCCGTCCAGTGGTTCTCACCTGGGTCTGACTGATACCGGCTCACCACGCTCAGCGCGTAAGCTACATCTGGTCTCGTACACAGCATCGCATACATTATAGATCCTATCGCCGAAGCATAGGGCATAATGCTCATGCAAACCCTCTCCTCGCCAGTCTTGGGAGACATCTTCTTGGAGAGGGTGATTCCGTGCAATGCCGGTATATTACCGCGTTTGGAATCCTCCATACTAAATCTCTTTAGTACGGTCTCTATGTATCTGGACTGCGAAAGTCCCAGTAATCGCTTAGATCTATCTCTGTAGATCTTGATCCCTAGTATGTATGTGGCATCATCCAGGTCCTTCATGGAGAACCGTTGTGACAAGAATAGCTTGATCGATTGTAGCATAGGAATATCATTTCCTACCAAAAGAATGTCGTCCACGTACAAGACTAGGAACACGACAGTTCGTCCTATAATCTTCTTATAGATACAAGGTTCATCTTCGTTCTTGATGAAATCAAATTCCTTGATTGCCTCATCAAAACAGATGTTCCAGCTCCGCGATGCCTTCTTTAATCCATAAATGGATTTAAGAAACTTGCACACCTTTCCGCTGCTCCCACTATTTAAAAAACCTTCTGGCTGATCCATGTAAATGCACTCTTCCAAACTGCCGTTTAGAAAAGCCGTTTTTACATTCATCTGCCAGATTTCATAGTCATGGAAGGCAGCAGTGGCAAGTAGGATCAAGATGGATTTGAGCATAGCCACTAGAGAAAAAGTTTCGTCATAGTCCAGTGTTGGATATATGTATGCCATAGAGGCCATTATATGATAGTGTATGTACTGATGTGTGTGTGTGTGTGTGTGTGTGTGTATATATATATATATATATTCAGAGGACAGTCTTGCTCGACATGATAGTATGCTATATGGTTTCTCTTTATCATATGTTCACTTGATCATGTTTTTACTCATTTGGTACATGTTGATAAAGCCCTAAGGATATTGGCTTGACTACTGGGATTATGATGTGGATCATACTAGTGGGACACCTGTAGTTTATAAACATATCCTTGAAATGTTCCTAGTCGTAGGTATATCGAGACATGGCATCGATATTCCAGTGTAGACTAGCGTATACCATTCTTGTTCCATATAATGGGCGATGGATGATCTCATATCCATCTGGTGTGCTGACACCAAAGATTGTATATGGGTGCTCGGTGAGACTGGATACACTGAACGGACTCACCGAGAACTCCTATGTGGTATTTTATCATACGTTGGATAGCAATTCTCAGGTGACACTGGTACAGGTTAGTCTGTAGACCCGAGATCGCCATAGAGTCTTGTGTGCCCTCCCACTGTATCTTGATCTCCACCCTACTACGGCTCTACTGAGTCGTACAAACAGGTGGATTTTGGGTACAGTCCCGAGGCACATGGAGGCAATGAGCGATAGGAGGGGTTTTGTCTCTCCCGGTATTGAAGGTTGATGTTGCGCTGTGCACGATTGGCTATAACAGGAAGTCCCTAGCCAGGGCTGGTGAGATATTACTGATAAGGGTTATCAGTAGTTTCTCGATCTATTATAGACCATATACCGGTATGACTTATTGAATTATTGGGGTCGACGATTCCATCCCTAGACTCGATATGCAGTATATCTGACGAAGAAACCGGACTGTACGGTAAGTGTTGCCAGATGGATTGACGGGGGTTTTGACAGGTTCGCTTGTTCCTCTTCTGATCGCTCAATACCCGGGTGGCCGTTACGTTTAGCTGACCGCTTGCGGCTTATAGGTATTTGATGTGATCATCACCTACTGCCGGCGTATTGACGAGTCTGAGAGTCCTACACAGAAGTTTCCTAGCTCAGGCAAAACGATGTGGTGTGCATATGAGATATGCGCGGGAGCTCGATTAAATACGTGTATGAGATACCGTATTTTAATCGGGTGCTTACTATTGGTCGGGTCGTATGTGATATGACCGGTTTATTAAATCAAATATTGATTTAATAATGACTTTTAGCTCACTTTTATTAAACCCTATTCTTTTGATGGATGCATGCATGTATATGTACATGTTGATGTACATACACACATACATACATGCATATATATCATAGTTGTTGATATATTGAAGATGGCAATGAAAGACTCGCATGGTTCATATTAATATATAGTTTTTGTTTTAAGTTAAAAGATAAAGGAAATTAACTAATGACTCATTTCTTTACAAATGACTCATAGTTTCTACACACTTCTTTGTTTGACCATTGACTTAGCCTTGGTTAATTTCCTTTGTTCTTTAACTCATCACAAAATATCTAGATATTTATATTAACCATGGTTTGTTGTAAGAGTGTCTCACACATATATATCCTTTTGTTTTATTTCTAAAACATAAGAATTATCATTATCTTCAAAAAGCTTTGCCATCTTCATCTTCCTCCTTCTTCAAGATCTTTTGAGATTTGTTTAGAGTGAGGAAAAGAAAAAGAGAGGGTTTTAAGTGATAACATAAACCACTTCAGCATCCTACACATCTCTAGCTCTCTTGTGTAGGGTGTTTGCTCCACCGATTTGAAAGATCAAGTGAAGCAACAAGTTTTGAGGAAAGGACTTCGGGTGGATCGTCGTGGACTCGGAAGTGTTCAAGCGAGCCTTTCCAAACTCTAGGAGATCCAAGGAGTCACCCTAGGAGGTCTACAAAGATTGTAGTTTCTCCACTTAGTGATAGATTAACTTTTACATGTGATACTATTAGTTGTTACTCAATATTTCTAGTTCGATTCCTAGTTAAGTTTGCTTAGCACCTCTTAAAATCAAAGTTATGGCATGTGTGATGCTTCCAAACCCTATATGAGGTGACAAGGAAGCCCTACAGTGGTATCAGAGCCAAGCTAGAGCTTTAGAGTAACCTATACGACGTTAAAAACCTTGAACGAATGAAATACGACGCCCGGGAGGGGTGCTCTATGGATATTTTACAAAAACGTGGATTTTTTCACATTAAAAATACTCAGAAAATTGTGCAGGGTATTTTATGGGCCCACAAGAAGTACGAAGCCCTAACTCCACTATTCGACCGCGGAACCGCGGCCAGAATGGTCATTCTGCGGCGGTTCCGCGACGTCGCTGGTGAAGCTTGGACTGTGCCTTCTTGCGCTGGCCCGTATGTACTTGTTGCAGTTTCTGGTAAATTTTAAAGCTGCTCAAGTGTTGAGCTTTCTGAGAAGTCTTTGGGTGTTCAATCGTTCGATCGAATGTTTTAACTGCTCCTAGTTTATTAGTATGTGATACAATAATTGGAATCTGCAAATTTGTTTGTTGCGTGTAAATCTAGCATTTCGGTCTCGGGAATAATCGGAAATCTTGTTGAATTATCCGACTTGTTTTGAAAAGGTGTTTTCATGGGTTAGACCTAAATGCGAGCTTTACATTGTTAGGCATGAAATCTTGGATATGTGATATTCTGGGTTTGTGTTGTCTAAAGGCTGTTACGATTCCAATTGTTGTAGTTTTTCATTTTATTTCTCTGTAACCGTAAGTGTAGTATGTGGTGTATCGCCGGTTTCGTTTCTATACATCAACGACAATCGGGGTACGCATACTTACTTACGTTGATGATATGTGATATTATGTGTTGCTGAGATATGATATGCATGATTGTCATGATTGAATAGCCGGGGGTTTTATGTGAGATGAGAGTTTTCTTTTCATTCATGTAAAATTCAATTGTATGTAATATTCTTTTATTTGGGGCACTTCCGGGTTGAGGATGATGTCACCAGTGTTGTATATTATTTACTTTTCTGTATTAGTATAGACCCAAGGAGGGGAGCACAAGTGACCGGGTTCTAGGATTCAGTGGGAGACCATCTCGAGGAGTCGAGACTGGGTCTCTTAAACTCCAGAATTGGTAGGGTCGCTTGCCGCTCTCGTAGGGGTCTAGGGGTGTGGGCATGGCTATTCATCGCGACGGTGGAATCCGTATTTTCTATTGCTGGCTAAATACAAAAAGATATCCTATATTAAATGTGCTTCTGCTTCTTATATTATGTGATGTGATCATTTAATATATATTTGAGACGAATGCAATATTATATATATGATATATAATAGACGTTGCTTATGTTTTGCACTCGCGCTAGCCCCGTCCCAGTATGCCGTTAGTTAAGTAACCTAACGGTGCATAATGGGATACTGTGGCGAATACGAGTGGCATAAGCGTACGTTATATTTTCGTTTCTTTCTGTGATGGCTTTATGAATTAAATGATGGGACTACATTAATGAGATTAATGTAAAGAAAAATGAACCTAAAAAGATGTTGTAGAATCAGATTTGAAACACACTCGGCCTTTTATGAAAAAGCATGTTTCAAAATGCGGAGCTTAAGCCACTCCTTTTAAACCCATTGGATTCTACAACGATATCAAGTTCAAAGCGTTAAAAGTTTTCTTAAAAACTATCCGCTGCCCTCCGTCATTTTAGGAAGTAGAGTACTTAGTATTCGTGCTGCGTATTTTGACTTTAGTTAAGGCGCAGTGTACGGTAGCTAAGTAATGTCTTCCTACACTGCATATGATGCAGATTAGTTAGGATACTCATATGATTATGTTGACTTTAGTTAAGGGTCATGTGGGAGGGTCTAGTTAATCATGAAATGATGGGAAGAACTTGACTAAGTACTTATGATATGTTGACCATAGTTAAGGTCATGAGTACTAGGGGTAAAAATAATATCGGGAATTTCAAGAGTTGAAATTTGCAATGAGATTGCATACCTTCTATATGATAGTAGGATCCCGATCCTACTGTGAGCAAAAGTTGCTCCCGGGAGAGTTTTGCACTTTACAATTAGCTAACCTATTAGGTGTCAAGAAAGGTGTCAAACGGGGCTACGCCTCTGGGAAGACGAGGTTTATTTTAATTAGGTCCATGCGAAAGCACGGAGAACCTCCCTTAAGTACCGGCACCGGCCTGGCTGAACGGTTAGCGAAGTTGTAGAATGTAATTAATCCTGGCTAGTTTTCTTTTAAGAAGGTTTTAAAGAAAATTTGATAAAAACAGTGGGAGACATCGATTAGACAAGATAATAACCAATCTGATCTTTGCAAGAGCTTTCGTTGAGTGTATTCTTTTCTCTCTCTTAATTGGCAGATACCAATGTCAGGACTCAAGCTTCTACTAGATAAAAATAAACCGAATGGGACCAATTATAAAGATTGGCTGAGGAATCTCAACATTGCATTGACTTATGATAAGGTATCATATGTCCTCACGGCTCCAACCCCGTCCATCCCAGGTCCTAAATCTTCAGTTGCGGATAAGGAAATCCGCAAGACATGGGACGCTGACTGTTCCATGGCCAAATGCCTTGCGCTTGCATCGATGGATAACACACATCAGAAGCAGCACGAGAATATGGACGTACAATCTATATTCCTCCATACAAAAGAGTTGTATGGAGAGCAATCTCGCATATTACGATACGAAGCATCCAGAAAGCTGTTTCAGATGCGAATGGCCCCTGGCACACTAGTAGGAGACCATGTTCTGAAGATGATAGCTCTCATAGAAGAGCTTGAGGACCTTGGGTGGACAATGGACACTGAGCAATATACGGATATTATTCTGCAGTCACTCCCCTCCACCTTTTCTCAATTTATAGTTAACTTCAACATGCATAACATGGAGAAGGAACTACCTGAACTCCTTAATATGTTAAGGAGTGCAGAGAGCACGCTGAAGTCAGTAAAGACTCCCGTTTCGAGTGTTGGGCCATATTCCTCCTCTCGCCCGAAGGCTAAGGCCAAGGGAAAGATGAAGAAGAAACCCACCAAACCTAAGGGTGGAGTCAAAAAGGTTAAAGGGAAAGACAAGTCCAAGGTTGGGGAATCGGGGAAAGGAGAATGTTTCCACTGCAAGAAGACGGGACACTGGAAGAGGAACTGTACTGAGTACCTTGAACTCAAGAAGAAGCATGGTGATGCTTCAGCTTCAGGTGTGTTCGTGATTGAAAACTGTTTTTCTGTTATCTCTGCTTCCTTTGTATTGGATACCGGTTCGGGTTCTCATATTTGCAATTCTGTGGAGGCGTTGAGAAATAGCAGAGTTTTGAAGACAGGTGATCATACTCTCCAGGTTGGAAATGGTTCCAATGTAAATGCAGTTTCAGTAGGAGAGTATATCACCTAGGGTTGCCGTCGGGTTGTATAATGGTTTTGAACCCATGTTATTTTGTGCCAAGTATGCTTTGTAATATTATATCCGTTTCTTTGTTAGACAATGAAGGATATCATTTTGCTGTGCAACACAATGTTATGAACATTAAACTTAATCAAGAGTTGATTGGTTGTGGTACACTTAATAACGGGTTATACGTCCTTAATCAACACACAGTTTTTAACATTCAACACACAAGTAAAAGAAAATTTTCAGATATAAATGAAGCTTTTCTTTGGCATTGTAGACTTGGTCATATTAATGAAACAAGACTAAACAAGCTTCATAAAGATGGATATTTAAATTCTTTTGAGTATAAATCTTATGCAACTTGCCAGTCTTGTATCAAAGGTAAAATGACCAAAACTCTGTTTAAAGGACACGGAGAAAGAGCTACTAAGCTCCTAAGCCTCATACATAGTGATGTATGTGGGCCAATGTATACACATGTAAGAGACGGTTTTTCTTACTTCATAAATTTTACTGACGATTTCTCAAGATTCGGTCATGTGTTTTTAATAAAGCATAAGTCTAAAGCTTTTGAGAAATTCAAGGAGTACAAACTTGAAGTAGAAAACCAAACAGGAATGAGAATCAAGATACCTCGATCAGATCGAGGTGGAGAGTACTTAAGTACTGAGTTCTTGGACTTCCTAAAAAAGAATGGGATTCTCTCTCAGCTCACTCCCCCTTACACACCACAGCACAATGGTGTGTCAGAGCGACGGAATCGTACCCTATTAGATATGGTACGATCCATGATGAGTGATTCTGAGTTACCCCTCTCCTTTTGGGGGCATGCATTGGAAACTGCAGCTTTTCTGTTACACAAAGTTCCAACCAAGACCGTGTCTACCACTCCATATGAGATATGGCATGGGAAGAGACCATATCTTAAATGAGTTAAGATTTGGGGTTGTACGGCTTTTGTCAAAAAGCAGAATCCAGACAAACTAGAGACACGATCGGTCAAATGTATATTTGTGGGATATCCAAAACATTCGTTTGGGTATCTTTTCTACCACAAGGAGGAACAAAAGGTGTTTGTTCTCAGTATGCCACATTTTTAGAAAATGAGATTTTTCCAAATGATGTTGATGGAAATGTGGTAGATCTAGAAGAGGTTCTAGAAACACAAGTTACAAATGACGACTTGGCTGAACCTGATGTTGTAACAGAATCTAATGAACCTCAGCCACTCCGTAGATCTGGTAGGAATTCTCGCCCACCGGAGAGATACTACGGTTTTCTCATTGATGGTGATAGAGAAGATTGCATCATGGATGATGATGATCCCGCCAGTTTTCATCAAGCTATCCCGAGTGGTGACTCTGTGAAATGGCCGGATGTCATGAGATCTGAAATGGAGTCCATGTACACCAACTAAGTATGGACTTTGGAGGATGTACCCTCCGGGATAAAACCTGTAGGCTGAAAATGGATCTTTAAAAGAAAGATCGGTGTAGATGGACAGGTGGAGACCTATAAGGCAAAGTTGGCAGCGAAAGGTTTTCGTCAAAGACCAGGTTTGGACTATGACGAGACTTTCTCTCCGGTAGCCATGCTTAAAACCATTCGGATCCTACTTGCTATTGCTGCTCACTACGACTATGAAATCTGGCAGATGGACGTTAAAATTGCATTTCTAAATGGTGATTTAGATGAATGCGTTTATATGGATCAGCCAGAGGGCTTCATTGACAGTGGGAGCAGCGGAAAAGCATGTAAGTTGCTTAAATCCATTTATGGATTAAAGTAGGCATCACGGAGTTGGAACATCTGTTTTGATGAAGTTATCAAAGAGTTTGATTTCATCAAAAATCCAGATGAACCTTGTGTTTATAAGAAGACTGTAGGGAGATCTGTCGCATTCCTCGTATTGTACGTGGATGACATACTTCTGATAGGAAATGATATTCTTATGCTACAGTCGGTCAAATCATTCTTATCACAAAGGTTCTCCATGAAGGACCTGGGTGATGCTACGTACATATTGGGCATACGGATCTATAGGGATAGATCCAAACGGTTATTGGGATTGTCCTAAACCAAGTACATCAACACCATTCTAAAAAGGTTTAGTATGGAAGACTCCAAACGGGGCGCCTTACCCGCTTGCCATGGAGTCACTCTCTCCAAGGACGATTGCCCAAAGTCTGATAAAGAGAGCTCACATGAGCATTATTCCCTATGCTTCGGCCGTAGGATCGATAATGTATGCGATGTTGTGTACACGCCCTGATGTAGCTTATGCACTTAGTGTAGTAAGAAGGTATCAGTAAAATCCAGAGGAGAATCACTGGACTGCTGTGAAGAACATTCTTAAGTACTTGCGAAGGACTAAAGAATTGTTCTTGGTGTATGGTAACGGGGATCTCCAAATGGAGGCCTTTACCGATTCAAGCTTCCAGAGTGACAAGGATGACAACAAGTCTATATCAGGGTTTGCATTTACCCTAAATGGAGGGACGGTAAGTTGGAAGAGTTCCAAACAGGATACCGTTGCAAATTTAACGATGGAAGCTGAGTACATTGCTGCAAATGATGCTGCCAAGGAAGCCGTCTGGATGAGGAAGTTCATCTCGGAGCTAGGAGTAGTTCCAACCATTATCGATCCAATACCTTTGTATTGTGACAATAATGGGGCTATGGCGTTGGCCAAAGAGCCCAGGTCTTATCAGAAGTCCAGACACATCCTGAGGTGGTGTCATCTGATCCGGAAGATAGTTGATCGCCACGAGATCGAGATCAAGAGAGTAGATACAAAGGATAACATTGCGGATCCATTCACCAAGGCCCTCCCTCAGCCGCAACATGAGCGACTTTTTCAGATGTTGGGTATGAGATACGCCAATAATTGGCCTTAGTGCAAGTGGGAGATTGTTGAATATATGTATGCCCTAGAGGCCATTATATGATAGTGTATGTACTGATGTGTGTGTGTGTGTGTGTGTGTGTATTCAGAGGACATTCTTGCTCGACATGATAGTATGCTATCTGGTTTCTCTTTATCATATGTTCACTTGATCATGTTTTTACTCATTTGGTACTTGTTGATAAAGCCCTAAGGATATTAGCTTGACTACTGGGATTATGATGTGGATCATACTAGTGGGACACCTGTAGTTTATAAACATATCCTTGAAATGTGCCTAGTCGTAGGTCTATCGAGACAGGGCATCGATATTCCAGTGTAGACTAGCGTATACCATTCTTGTTCCATATGATGGGCGATGGATGATCTCATATCCATCTGGTGTGCTGACACCAAAGATTGTATATGGGTGCTCAGTGAGACTGGGTACACTGAACGGAATCATCGAGAACTCCTATGTGGTATTATATCATACGTCGGATAGCAGTTCTTAGGTGACACTGGTACAGCTTAGTCTGTAGACCCGAGATCTCCATAGAGTCTTGTGTGTCCTCCCACTATATTTTGATCTCCACCCTACTACGGCTCTACTGAGTCGTACAAACAGGTGGATTTTGGGTACAGTCCCGAGGCACATGGAGGCAATGAGCGATAGGAGGGGTTTCGTCTCTCCCGGTATTGGGGGTTGATTTTGCACTGTACACGATTGGCTATAACAGGAAGTCCCTGGCCAGGGCTGCTGAGATATTACTGATAAATGTTATCTGTAGTTTCTCGATCTATTGTAGACCATATACCGGCATGACTTATTGAGTTATTGGGGTCGACGATTCCATCCCTAGACTCGATATGCAGCATATCTGACGAAGAGACCGGACTATACGGTAAGTGTTGCCAGATGGATACGGGAGTTTTGACAGGTTCGCTTGTTCTTCTTCTGATCGCTTAATACCCGGGTGGCCGTTACGTTTAGCTGACCGCTTGCGGCTTGTAGGTGTTTGATGTGATCATCACCTACTGCCGGCGTATTGACGAGTCTTAGAGTTCCACATAGAGATTTCCTAGCTCAGGCAAAACGATGTGGTGTGCATATGATATATGCATGGGAGCTCGATTAAATACGTGTATGAGATACCGTATTTTAATCGGGTGTTTACTATTGGTCGGGTCGTATGTGATATGACCTGTTTATTAAATCAAATGTTGATTTAATAATGACTTTTAGCTCACTTTTATTAAACCCTATTTTTTTGATGGATGCATGCATGTATATGCACATGTTGATGTACATACACACATACATACATGCATATATATATCATGGTTGTTGATATATTGAAGATGGCAATGCAAGACTCACATGGTTTATATTAATATATAATTTTTTTTTTAAGTTAAAAGATAAAGGAAAATAACTAATGACTCATTTCTTTAAAAATGACTCATAGTTTCTACACACTTCTTTGTTTGACCATTGACTTAATGTAACGTTTTGAAAATCGTTTCGATGAAATTTCGGAAAATCGGTAAAATAAGGGGGTTTTCTGTAAAAAGTCAAAATACAAATATCTTTATTATAAAATTAAATATTTATATTCTAGATATATAATTGCTAGTATTTGGTGTTTATAGAGCCACTGGTAAAATTTCAAATTTTTTGAAATTTTTTCCGAAATTAATTATTTTAATATTATTTTAAGCCATCCCTAATACATTTAATTAGGGAAAATTACAAATTGGAATGGGTTGAAACAAATTTTGGGCATCAAAACACATTAAACAAAATTTTAACATGTGGTTTTTGTATTGAAATGAAGTTGTTAAACGGTGTTAGAAAATATTGAAGAAAAATGCTTAAATAGTGAATTTAGTGTAAATGGATATTTGGGGTATAGTATTTATCATTTTCCATCACCCCACACCCATACCCACACTCACACACCCCCATTTTTCCTTCCCGTTGGCTGAATTCAGCAGCCCCCCCTCAATTTTCCTCACTTTTCAAAAGAAAAGAAAAGAAAAGAAAAGAAAATGAAAGAAAGTCAAAAGAGGGTGTGGACTTTGCCTTTTTCTCCCCACTTTCTCCACCTCACTCTCTCTCCTCCCCCACTCTCCTATGCTGGCCGAAAATTCCTGCTCCAACAGCCCCTCTTTTTCCCCCATTTTCCCATCTGTTTTGCTTCCAAAAATTCATCAAATACCCATAAAAAAATCCCAAAACCTAAATCAAGTTCTTATCCATTTTAGTGTAGCCTTAGATGCATGGATTGTGGTGAAAGGAGAGAATTTTGAGAGGCTAGATTGCAAGTTTGATCCATGGTTTATGAGGTATAAATCTTGGCCTTTTGTTTAAATTGTTGCTAAATACTTTAGTCTAGCTTAATTATAGGTTTAATTGTGGTTTAATTGTGTGTTTGAAAGTTCAAGAAAGGGATTGAATGCAAGTTAGGGTTTTGTGAAATTGGTGTATGGTTGTGTGATGTATTTAGGCTCTTATGACATGTTAAAACAAAGTTAGTAGCTAGTTGTTAATTGTTAGTTTAAAAATTGTGATAATTATGCTAATTTGCTAACTAGGTTTTTAAAATTGGTTAAATAATTGGGTTAAAAATGTAATTAGGTTTTTCATGAGATCATTAATATTATAAATTGTAGTTTAATACTTTAGTTCTCGAAAATCCAAGCCAAATTGTTGTTTGTGCATTTTTGCTATAAAATTGTTAAAATTGGGTATATTGTAAACTAGAATTTTGGGGTTAATGAAATTTAATGAGATTAAATTATGGAAATTGTTTTTATGACTTATTTAAGATGTTTAATAAATATTATGGCCGCTAGATTTATTTAAACGTCGAGTTTTGTACTAAAACGGGTAATTTTTGCTTGCTAGATTTTCGAAAAAATAGCTTTTAAAGTGAGTTGAGGTTTTTTTTGTGAATTTTAACCTATTTTATAGTATAATTAGTACTTGTGATCGTGCAAATGAGTGTGTTTGAGTTTTTCTCGACGGTTTGGCGTTTGTACGCCGACGTCGAGAATTTTTGGGTTGATTTGTGAAAGCAGCCATAGGTTTTGACCTATGTGGGATTCGTGTGTCGTTTTGGTCATGAGTCGGATTTTAATGTGATACGGTGCGTTATGATATGTAGGTACCCCATGTGGACTTCGAGACGACAAGCAAGCGCGTGGCGACGTTGGCACCGGCGAGCTAGGACCAGGTGAGTAGATTTATATCTACGGGGAGAAGTCGGGTGGAAGGCGTATAGCACCCCCGCAATCCGTGGTAATGTATACGAATACGTAAACACACACACACACACACACACACACACACACATATATATATATATATATTGATTAGATATTGTTGAGTCTATTGATGATAGAGATAGATTTTAGGTGTGATTGGATAGGTTTAGTGTTGCGAGACCCTAGAGTAGAGGTTGCACCACATTTACACACACACCCATACATGCATTCATTCTTCTTTCATATGTGCTTATATGAGGTTATATTGTTATGTGTTCACATGGGTATGGGACTATGTGTTCACATACTGGATTTGAGGATAGAATTTGGGATTTGAGATGAGTGGATAAGATTTGATTGAGACCGCGAGAACGGTGATATGGCAGGATTCGTACTTGAGATACGTCCTGATATTATAGCGGATCTTGGGACGACGATACCTGTGAATAGTGTTATACATTGAATGGTTGACATGTGATCGTGATATGAGATAAGATATATTAAGATTTTCATAATAGGTCGCATTAGACGATGTATACCTCTTTATGACTATATATGATGATGATATCAGTTTGTATGAGGCTGTTGATCAGCAGTCAGATCATGACTATGTTGATGATATTGGTATCGTACTAGACGTAGATCAGTACCCAGATTATGATCTTGGATAAAGAGGATACCAGATAAATAATTTGATGAATGAGATATTGACCCGTACCCAGATTTGGGGATGTCGTACGACGGATTTACGTACGAGCTATATATTGATGTTTGATCCGCACTCTTGACTTGGGAATAACTGATTATAGATATGGTATCGGATGTGATATTATCGAGGCGGGATCACCGACTATCTATATATATATATATATATATATATATACACATATGTATCGACTCAGATGTTAGGCGGTTTCCTTACCTTCAGTTAGCCTGTTAGCTCAGCCCTACAGTTTAGTGTAGCTGTATGACTCATATTACATTAAATGCAAATTTGTTATCATTGTGTCTAGTATTTATCTCCCGCTCATTATTGCTGTTCGCTCCGCATCGCAAGCTTATATTATGATTCATATCCTATTGTTGATATCATGCTGTTAGGACACCAACACCATTACCGATGACGCGTATGTACCACGTACACTTACTTGCCTGCTCACACACATCTTCATCGGTAATTGCCAAGTCACGAACACTTTAGAAATACTATTTCATTGACATAGGTTGTTAGCTAATAGTTTAGACATAATATTAGTGTACTTGCCTTATATGCTAGTTTAGACATTGTAGTTATTGCCTGCTACTTCATGCATGTTATTATTCACTGTTGTGCCGCATTCATGGGTTTTCATGCCTATATTCACTGTTTACATGCTATTGATGATTTGGATTTGGATTTCATGAGATTTCTTGGATTTGGAGGAAACCCGCAAAAATATAAATAAACCTTTTTTTCTCTCTTTTAAATAAAAAGTGCGATTTTCCCATAATGTATGAGTCGTCCACCATGAGTTTGCGGATGGATTTCGAGACCCGAGTTCGAGGAGTGGAGGAACCGTTTCGGGTACATGGTGGACCCGGTGCGGTACCCCGGGGCAAGAGGATCGCAGATGATGGCGTTGAGCCTGGCAGGGGAGCACTACCGACCGGTGATTTTACCCGACGCGTCGGATATCCGGAGGATACCGTCGTGGTCTTGAGATGGATGGTAGAGCCCGGTCTGGACTGACAACGCCCTAGATATTGAGATTGAGACATTGAGATTTCGAGATATTGAGGTACTGAGATTTGATGATACAGGCCAGTCCGGATAGCCGGAGCCTGAGGTTTTGAGACATTAAGATTTATGTTTTGTGTCGATGCTAGACACTGTTTATGTTGATTTCATTTATGATACCTCATTTTAAGAATACAAAGGAAATCTCACTAAATTATGAAAGCAGTTTCTTTGGTACATGTATTCTGTTTTCTTGCATTCATACATCATCCATATGATATATTGCTACCTGAGGCACTAACACGGGCATATGGGATTACACTTGGGTTAGATATTTACCCTAGCCATTGTTTAGGCTGCTGGTTATATTTGAGGATATATTATGATCGTATGACCATGGATTGCATTGTTCATGTGATTTCTGTTCGTAGATGTTTTTCTACTCACGAGTTGGCAACTCACCCCCGTTGTGCCACAGTTCTTGCAGGTTTTGCCATACAGGTTTCATTACGGCTTTGCTGGCACTGCTTCTTTCGGGTGACTTGCTAGTAGGTGGGTTTATTGGTATCGTACCCATCATATTATTTTGTATAATATTATTCAGTTATATCTAGTAAATTCCATCAACCAAACATGTATTTATTTTGAGATAGAGACCAGTGATGTTATTCTTTCGACCTCAGAGTCGTGCGTTATATTTCTGTGGATATCTTGTGGTTTTGAGTTTCCTTTTGAGTTTTGATCATCGCCCTTGGCGTTGTATATTATATTGCTTGTATGGTTGTGACCGTCGATTGACGAAGAGCTATCTCCCGCTTGGGGATGCCTTTTATTGATTTTGTATACTATTCATGTTGTATCCCGTTTGGGGGCAAGTATTTATAAAGGAGACTCTGCCGAAATTTTCGGGAAATATTTGATGTTTTTTTTAAAAATGCATAATTCGGTTTATTCTATTAAAACTACTTGTTTTAAGTTAGTTTTCCTTCACTCTACTACTTTTCTTGGTTTGGTTTTCTGGGTTTTCGGCTTACTTAGAGTACGTACGCCTCGAGACGTTCGTAGTCTAAGTGCCGGTCATGTTCCGTACTATCGAGACGTGACAAAGTTGGTATCAGAGCGTTTGGTTTTACCTTCGAAGCGTAGGATGACCCTTGGTTGATGGAATATGTGACTTAAGTAGAGTGACGTACCGTGGGTATGTTCCGCGGCATACTTACGATACGCTACTCCACTTAAGAAGCCTTAGGATGTACATTTCCTTGTTCAGTATTATATTCCTTCCTATGATCTAGCCTCATCGGTACCAGTTATGGTTTTCCTACCACGATTACAGGCAGGGAGAGCTACGGCTAGAGTTGCGGTCAGCACGAGCTCGTTAAGGACGAGGACTGACCAGGGCGTAATTCCGGCGACACACGATTGTAGAGACGTGTCTTTTTATTATGTTTTTGCTCCACGATCGTTTGATGGATCGCTGTATGAGATTACTCGGACGTGCAGATCAGCACCAGAGGGTCGAGCCAATGATAGAGGCCAGCCAGATTTTGATGACCGTTGGCGTATTGCTTGTTCCTGATGATTGAGGCACTGTTCAACGTGCAGACGAGCGAGCCAGTTATTGCTGCGAACGACGAGATATCGCCCCAAATGTTGGAGCTATTGCAGTACGAGTGTACTAAGAGATGATAGAAGGTCGCTAGTCACCGAGGATGAATGACTAGGACAAGTGGTTCGTTCTTTACTCCGATGCGAGGTCATCAGATAGATTGATTCCGGCTAGAGACGACTTCACGCGGAGACGTTGAGAGTCGACAGAGAAGATCGAATGTCAGAAACCTATTATTCCAAGTTTAAAGTATTCAGAAAGACATGCAGGCAATTCTATGGACCCTCTAGAAGAATGAAACCCTAACTCGACTTAATGACCGTGTGAAAGCCTTTGAACCTTAGGGTTTGCTGCAGTTCCGCGGCGCTATTAGTGAGGCTTGGGTTTGCCCTTCTACGGCTGGACCATCGATGCTGTGGTACGTACTCGATACTGTTAAACTGTACCCAAGATATTGATCTCTTGGGGGATTATGAGGTTTTGACGAATTGATCGGATGGTTCGACTTCATTCGGATGCTAGGTGGTGAGATGCATTTCTTGGGAGACTCCAGATACGAGGATAGCCGTTGGAGCTCAGTCCATGCAGCCATGACGAGACGAGTCCGAAGCAGTCGACATTAGAGAAAAGTGGAGTAAGAGGTTCGTACGAGGTCTTGATGAGACGACGTTCCACTCCGCCGACATCAGAGATGCGATACGCATGCCGAGGCATTGTACTTGGATATACCTTCCAGAAGGAGTCGCGATGAGTATGCAGCCGTTCCGGAACGAGAACAGATCTAGTAAGGGGCGATGACTTCTGGACAGTTAGGCAGAGACGAGATTTAGGAGAGATCCCGACAGGACCTTTCTGGAATAAATTATGAGAAGACTTGGGCCCAGGGGTGGTCATGTTACGCACACCAACAGTCCAGAGTTCAGGATCGTTGACGAGACATGCTATGAGTGACCACGGTAGTTGGCCAGAGATTCTTGGAGGATGTGCTTGAGCGGGACTATTCCGCCATACTTGATTTTGGTATTTTGAGCGATCTATTCACATGATTTGGTTTTGATGATTGAGTTTCATGATATCGTTTTCATGCGCCATGGTTGCGCCTACTGAGTATCTACGATTTTTGCACAGTTGTTGCACTTGAGATAGTTTTCGTGCCTTGGTTTCTCATGTTTGTGATTATATGGATTTCATACAGTTGAGTTGATTTGTGCGTATATACTCATACGATTTGGTTTTTGCACTCGGTATAGTTCACATATGCTTGCAGTGCAGTGATATGCATTTTGTGCACTTAGATGCACTGGACTTCGATTTCGATTGTGATGCTCGGTATTGGTTTTGTGCACCTTGTGCACCTGATTGGATTTTGTGCATGTTCGGCGCTTGATATTGGATTTCATGATTTCGTGCACGATGGATGCACCTGATTTGGATTTTTGCGCATGTTGGGTGTATGTTTTGAGATGCGATTTTGGTGCACACCAGATGCACTAAATCGAGATTCTTCGTGCATGTCAGATGCACCTGTCTTGCTGTCAGGCACACACATTGCCTATGACAGATGTTGTGTGCACATCCGATGCACTTAGATGTTGTTTCTGTGCGCATGTATGGCACATATATGTATTTTGATTTCCGTGCGCACCAGACGCACGTAGTATTCATATGCATATTTTGGGATTGATTTCTTATAGAGCAGTACATTTTTATGATAATTGCTATGTGTTTTCGTACTGAGCAGGACTAGTCAGAGGACAGTACCTGAATGTATTTTACATGCATTGATAGCTATCGAAGGGAATTCCAAAAAGCGAGCTATAGTCTCAGTATTTACCTACGTGTCTGATATGACACGAAATGTTTAAAATAAGGAGACCCTTCTAAATTGTTTCCAAAACGGCGGAACGTACATTTCAAACAAAAGGTATATATGTATATGGTTATTTTCTTATGATAGACGTCCGCCACCGTGCAGTGTTATGCGCATTGCACAGCGACTTTAAGAGATTTGGCATGCATTTCCTTCGGATAATTACATATATAGATTTGATATTTACGTGTATAGTTTCGAGTTATATCATATTGGTTTTGGTATTGAATTTGACATTGTGTCTTTACCATGACTCCGATAATTGCGGGATGCTTGACGGAGTTTTGATTTTGAGTTATATGCACATTTTTCATGCGCATGCGCTCCGCTGCGATTTGTTTTATGTATTTACGATTTCGGAGCCCCGACGACTTGATGGTTTGCTTAGATGTTTTAGTATTTGGGGGGAGTTTTAATTTAAATTCGGGGACCGAATTTCTTTAAGGGGGGAAAATTGTAACGTTTTGAAAATCGTTTCGGTGAAATTTCGGAAAATCGGTAAAATAAGGAGGGTTTCTGTAAAAAGTCAAAATACAAATATCTTTATTATAAAATTAAATATTCATATTCTAGCTATGTAATTTCTAGTATTTGGTGTTTTTTGAGCCACTGGTGAAATTTCAAATTCTCTGAATTTTTTTCCGAAATTAATTATTTTAATATTATTTTAAGCCTTCCCTAATACATTTAATTAGGAAAAATACAACTTGGAATGGGTTGAAACAAATTTTGTGCATCATAACACATTAAAAAAAAATTTAACATGTGGTTTTTGAATTGAAATGAGGTTGTTAAACGGTGTTAGAAAATATCGAAGAAAAAAGCTTAAATAGTGAATTTAGTGTAAATGGATATTTGGGGTATAGTATTTATCATTTTCCATCACCCCACACCCATACCCCCAATCACACACCCCCATTTTTCCTTTCCCTTGGCTGAATTCAGCAGCCCCCCCTCAATTTTCCTCACTTTTCAAAAGAAAAGAAAAGAAAATGAAAGAAAGTCAAAAGGGGGTATGGACTTTGCCTTTTTCTCCCCACTTTCTCCACCTCACTCTCTCTCCTCCCCCACTCCCCTATGCTGGCCGGAAATTCCTGCTCCAACAGCCCCTCTTTTTCCCCCATTTTCCCATCTCTTTTGCTTCCAAATATTCATCAAATACCCATAAAAAAAAATCCCAAAACCTAAATCAAGTTCTTACACATTTTAGTGTAGCCTTAGATGCATGGATTGTGGTGAAAGGAGAGCATTTTGAAAGGCTAGATTGCAAGTTTGATCCATGGTTTATGAGGTATAAATCTTGGCCTTTTGTTTAAATTGTTGCTAAATACTTTAGTCTAGCATAATTATAGGTTTAATTCTGGTTTAATTGTGTGTTTGAAAGTTCAAGAAAGGGATTGAATGCAAGTTAGGGTTTTGTGAAATTGGTGTATGGTTGTGTGATGTATTTAGGCTCTTATAACATGTTAAAACAAAGTAAGTAGCTAGTTGTTAATTGTTAGTTTAAAAATTGTGATAATTATGCTAATTTGCTAACTAGGTTTTTAAAATTGGTTAAATAATTGGGTTAAAAATGTAATTAGTTTTTTTATGAGATCATTAACATTATAAATTGTAGTTTAATACTTTAGTTCTTGAAAATGCAACCTAAATTGTTGTTTGTGCATTTTTGCTATAAAATTGTTAAAATTGGGTATATTGTAAACTAGAATTTTGGGGTTAATGAAATTTAATGAGATTAAATTGTGGAAATTGTTTTTATGACTTATTTAAGATGTTTAATAAGTATTATGGCCGCTAGATTTGTTTAAACGTCGAGTTTTGTATTAAAACGGGTAATTTTTGCTTGCTAGATTTTCGGAAAAATAGCTTTTAAAGTGAGTTGAGGTTTTTTTGTGAATTTTAACCTATTTTATAGTATAATTAGTCCTTGTAATCATGCAAATGAGTGTGTTTGGGTTTTTCTCGATGGTTTGGGGTTTGTCCGCCGACGTCGAGGATTTTTGGGTTGATTTGTGAAAGCAGCCATAGGTTTTGACCTATGTGGGATTCGTGTGTCGTTTTGGTCATGAGTCGGATTTTAATGTGATACGGTGCGTTATGATATGTAGGTACCCCATGTGGACTTCGAGACGACAACCAAGCGCGTGGCGACGTCGGCACCGGCGAGCTAGGACCAGGTGAGTAGATTTATATCTACGGAGAGAAGTCGGGTGGACGGCGTATAGCACCCCCGCAGTCCGTGGTAATGTATACGAATACGTATACTCATATATATATTGATTAGATATTGTTGAGTCTATTGATGATAGAGATAGATTTTAGGTGTGATTGGATAGGTTTAGTGTTGCGAGACCCTAGAGTAGAGGTTGCACCACATTTACACACACACCTATACTTGCATACATTCTTCTTTCATATGTGCTTATATGGGGTTATATTGTTATGTGTTCACATGGGTATGGGACTATGTGTTCACATACTGGATTTGAGGATAGTATTTGGGATTTGAGATGAGTCCATAAGATTTGATTGAGACCACGAGAACGGTGATATGGCAGGATTCGTACTTGAGATACGTCCTGATATTATAGCGGATCTTGGGACGACGATACCCGTGAATAGTGTTCTACATTGAATGGTTGACATGTGATCGTGATATGAGATAAGATATATTAAGATTTTCATAATAGGTCGCATTAGACGATGTATACCTCTTTATGACGATATATGATGATGATATCGGTTTGTATGAGGCTGTAGATCAGCAGTCAGATCATGACTATGTTGATGATATTAGTATCGTACTAGACGTAGATCAGTACCCAGATTATGATCTTGAATAAAGAGGATACTAGATGAATAATTTGATGAATGAGATATTGACCCGTATCCAGATTTGGTGATGCCGTACTACGGATTTACGTACGAGCTATATATTGATGTTTGATCCGCACACTTGACTTGGGAATAACTGATTATAGATATGGTATCGGATGTGATATTATCGAGGCGGGATCACCGACTATCTATATATATATATATACATATGTATCGACTCATATGTTAGGCGGTTTCCTTACCTTCAGTTAGCCTGTTAGCTCAGCCCTATAGTTTAGTGTAGCTGTATGACTCATATTACATTAAATGCAGATTTGTTATCATTGTGTCTAGTATTTAGCTCCTGCTCATTATTGCTGTTCGCTCAGCATCGCATGCTTATATTATGATTCATATCCTATTGTTGATATCATGCTGTTAGGACACCAGCACCATTTCCGATGACGCGTATGTACCACGTACACCTCCTTGCCGGCTCACACACATCTTCATCGGTAATTGCCATATCACGAACACTTTAGAAATACTATTTCATTGACATAGGTTGTTAGCTATTAGTTTAGACATAATATTAGTGTAATTGCCTTATATGCTAGCTTAGACATTGTAGTTATTGCCTACCACTTCATGCATGTTATTATTCACTGTTGTGCCGCATTCATGGGTTTTCATGCCTATATTCACTGTTTACATGCTATTAACGATTTGGATTTGGATTTCATGAGATTTCTTGGATTTGGAGGAAAACCGCAAAAATATAAATAAACCTTTTTTCTCTCTTTTAAATAAAAAGTGCAGTTTTCCCATGATGTATGAGTCGTCCACCATGAGTTTGCTGATGGATTTCGAGACCCGAGTTCGAGAAGTGGAGGAACCGTTTCGGCTACATGGAGGACCCGGTGCGGTACCCCGGGCAAGAGGATCGCAGATGATGGCATTGAGCCTGGCAGGGGAGCACTACCGACCGGTGATTTTACCCGACGCGTCGGATATCCGGAGGATACCGTCGTGGTCTTGAGATGGATGGTAGGGGCGCCCTAGATATTGAGATTGAGACATTAAGATTTCGAGATATTGAGGTACTGAGATTTGATGATACAAGCCAGTCCGGATAGCCGGAGCCTGAGATTTTGAGACATTGAGATTTATGTTTTGTGTCGATGTTAGACACTGTTTATGTTGATTTCATTTATGATACCTCATTTTAAGAATACAAAGGAAATCTCACTAAATTATGAAAGCAGTTTCTTTCGTACAAGTATTCTGTTTTCATGCATTCATACATCATCCATATGATATACTGTTACCTGAGGCACTAACACGGGCATATGGGATTACACTTGGGTTAGATATTTACCCTAGCCATTGTTTAGGCTGCTGGTTATATTTGAGGATATATTATGATCGTATGACCTAGGATTGCGTTGTTCATGCGATTTCTGTTCGTAGATGTTTTTCTACTCACGAGTTGGCAACTCACCCCCGTTGTGCCACAGTTCTTGCAGGTTTTGCCGTACAGGTTTCATTACGGCTTTGCTGGCACTGCTTGTTTCGGGTGACTTGCTATTAAGTGGGTTTATTGGTATCGTACCCATCATATTACTTTGTATAATATTATTCAGTTGTATCTAGTAAATTCCATCTACCAAATATGTATTTATTTTGAGATAGAGACCAGTGATGTTATTCTTTCGACCTTAGAGTCGTGCGTTATATTTCTGTGGATTTCTTGTGGTTTTGAGTTTCCTTTTGAGTTTTGATCCTCGCCCTTGGCGTTGTATATTATATTGCTTGTGTGGTTGTGACCGTCGATTGACGAAGAGCTAGCTCCCGCTTGGGGATGCCTTTTATTGATTTCGTATACTATTCATGTTGTATCCCTTTTGGGGGCAAGTATTTACAAAGGAGACTCTGTCGAAATTTTCGGGAAATATTTGATTTTTTTTTAAAACGCATAATTCGGCTTATGCTATTAAAACTACTTATTTTAAGTTGGTTTTCCTTCACTCTACTACTTTTCTTGGTTTGGATTTCTGGGTTTTCGGCTTACTTAGAGTATGTACGCCTCGAGACGTTCGTAGTCTAAGTGCCGGTCATGTTCCGTACTTTCGAGGCGTGACACTTAACCTTGGTTAATTTTCTTTGTTCTTTAACTCATCACAAAATATCTAGATATTTATATTAACCATGGTTTGTTGTGAGAGTGTCTCACATATATATATCCTTTTGTTTTATTTTTAAAACATAAGAATTATCATTATCTTCAAAAAGATTTGCTATCTTCATCTTCCTCCTTCTTCAAGATCTTTTGAGATTTGTTTAGAGTGAGGAAAAGAAAAAGAGTGGGTTTTAAGTGATAACATAAACCACTTCATCATCCTATACATCTCTAGCTCTCTTGTGTAGGGTGTTTGCTCCACCGATTTGAAAGATCAAGTGGAGCAACAAGCTTTGAGCGAAGGACTTCGGGTGGATCGTCGTGGACTCGAAAGTGTTCAAGCGAGCCTTTCCAAACTCTAGGAGATCCAAGGAGTCACCCTAGGAGGTCTACAAAGGTTGTAGTTTCTCCACTTAGTGATAGATTAACTTTTACATGTGATACTATTAGTTGTTACTCAATATTTCTAGTTCGATTCCTAGTTAAGTTTGCTTAGCACCTCTTAAAATCAAAGATGTGGCATGTGTGATGCTTCTAAACCCTATATGAGGTGACAAGGAAGCCCTACATCCAGACCAGGTCTTTGACGAAAACCTTTTGCAACGAGTATTGCCTTATAGGTTTCCACCTGCCCATCTACACCAAGTTTCCTTTTGTAGATCCATTTGCATCCAACGGGTTTTACCCCATATGGAGCAATATCCAAGGTCCACACTTTATTGGTGTACATGGACTCCATTTCGGATCGCATAGCATCCAGCCACTTATCAGAGTCCCTACTGATAATGGCCTGACTGAAACTGGTAGGGTCATCTTCTTCTAAGATGCAATCCTCTCGATCCCCGTCTATGAGAAAACCGTAGTATCTCTCGGGCGGATGAGAAATCCTACCAGATCTGCGGAGTGATTGAAGTTCGTCTGGGGTTATTGAATCCTGAGGTTCTTTCAAATCTTCAGTTTCAGTTTGTGGTCGCTGAATCTCTTCCAGTTCTACCGTGCTCCCACTAATTTCTTTTGCAAGAAACTCCGTTTCTAAGAAAACAACATGCTGAGCAACAAACACCTTCTGTTTCTCGGTGTGGTAGAACAGATATCCATAACCATTCTTTGGATATCCCACAAACTTACATAAAACTGACCGCGCCACTAGTTTATCTGGTTTATGTTTTTTAACATAAGTCGGACAACCCCATATCTTAAATCTTTTAAGATATAGTCTTTTTCCATTCCATATCTCGAATAGAGTATTAGGCACTGATTTAGACGGAACATCATTCAATAGATATGCCGATGTCAAAAGCGCATGTCCCCAAAATGAAAGAGGTAACTCATCACTACTCATCATGGAGCGAACCATATCCAACAGGGTACGGTTCCTCCGCTCTGATACACCATTATGCTGTAGTGTGTACGGAGGAGTAAGTTGAGAGAGAATACCATTCTCTTTTAAGTAATCTTGGAATTCCGTGCTTAAGTACTCCCCTCCTCTATCAGACCGGAGGATCTTAATACTTTTACCTATCTGGTTCTCTACTTCGTTTCTGAATTCTCTGAATTTCTCAAAAGCTTCACATTTGTGTTTCATCAGATACACATATCCGAACCTAGACAGATCGTCAGTGAATGTGATGAAGTACGAGAACCAACCCCTTGCATGTATAGACAATGGACCACATACATCACTGTGTATGAGTCCCAAGAGCTCTGCTGCCCTTTCTCCATGTCCTGTGAATGGAGATTTGGTCATCTTTCCTTTGAGACAAGAATGACAAGTTTCATAAGATGAAAACTCGAACGTATTCAAGAGTCCATCTTTATGCAACTTACTTAGTCTTTTCTGTCCGATATGACCAAGTCTACAATGCCACAAGTAGGATTCGTTCGTATCTGAACTCTTCCTCTTGCATGTGTTTTGTATATTGAGAACTGTATTCTGATTTAGAACATAGATACCATTACACAGTGTACCTTCTGCAACCAGTACCTTATCAAGGTAAATGTTCATGATATTTCTATCAAGAACAAAGTTATATCCATCTTTATCGAGTAAAGACACTGATATTATGTTGCAAACCATGGAAGGTACATAGTAGCAATTATTCAAAATCAAAATCATAGTATTGCTATTTGTCAACACTAGGTGATATTCACCGACGGCTGCAGCATTAACTTGTGCTCCGTTCCTTACTCTGAGAGACATATCACCAGGTGCAACTTTCCTACTTTTTCTCAGTCCCTGCAATAAATTACAGATATAAGATCCTGATCCGGTATCAAGTACCCAGGAGGTAGGGCTGACCGAAAAGCAGTTCTCAATTACAAGAACACCTGAAGTAGATGCAATACTATGCTTCTTCTTCGACTAGGTCTCCTTGGAATCCTTACAATCCTCTTTCCCTTGCTCATACTTATGACGGTTGTCGTAAGTTATGTAAGGTTACTAGGCACTATCATAAGGGTCTATAAGGCATCAACCATGCCGAATTTAAAATTTTCAAGTGCCGAACAACCTAAAGCGAGGATCTTTGCTAGATAATTAGGGTTAACATAGCAAGTGAACAACTTTACATCTAAGAGAGAGGGATTACAACCTCTGTAGTCCGTTTCTTCGCTTCATAAGCTCCGAGTAGTAGTCCTTTCGCCGCGATCTAGGAACTTTCGGACACTAGAGAGGCTCCACAAAACGATTTTCGAAGATGATCTACCTTGAAGAATCACAAACTCAAGCTCTCACTTCTCTAATCAAGTATTAGTGAAGTGAACACCCTAATCTAAGTGGCTAGAATATATGAGGATGATGAGGTAGGAATTTAGCTCTCTTTTGTTTTCAATTTCTCACACTAAATCATCACAAGTCAAAAAGCTAGAAAGCTTTTTCAAGGAGGAAGAAGAAGAAGAAAGCTTTTGTGATGAATAATGAATTATTGTCTATGGTTACAATTGCAACCCTTGGTTAAGAATGAAGGCTTAACACTTATAAAGAATAAACTAGGGTAAAGGGTTTGGGTTGGGTTAAGAAATATCTTCACAAAATATCAATACAAAATATCTAAATTTAAAACAAAATAAAGCTTCTAGAAGCTTCATGAAAAAGCTAACCCAAATGCTTAACCTAAATCAAACCCTAACTTGTTTAATCACTACAAATCATGTTGCATTTGTAACCCTAACTTGTTACAATATTATATATCACATATATAATATATTTTTGTAACAAAAGAAAATAATACAATTAACATATATCGCATATATATCAATGTATTACCCGGTGAGAAAATGAATCAATAAAGTGAGCTTATATTAGTTAACGTAATGTAATATATCACATATATAATTATACATTAAATTATCGAATCAACACTTGATCCGAAAATCCGGTTATATAGCATATAACCGACTATTATAACATGTACTAATTCATCGAATCAACACTTGATCCGATGACCCGGCTATATCACATATACCCGGCCGATATCATATATTGCGAGAATAGAATATGGTATCTCATATCGTATTATTCTCGGTCCCGCACATATCACATATATGCTCCTACTCCATTTTTCTGAGCCAGGAAACCTCTGTGTAGGACTCTAAAGAATCGTCAATACGCCGGCAGTGGGTGATGATCATATCAAACACCCACAAGCTGCAAGCGGTCAGCTAAACGTAATAGCCACCCGTGTATTGAGCAATCATAAGATCAACAAGCAAGCCTGTACATTCTCCTGCAAATCCAATCAGTAAACACTACCATACAGACCGGTCTCTTCGTCTGATATGTTGCATATCTAGTCTAGGAGTGGTAAACATCAGACCCCAGTAACTGATAAGTCATGTCGATGTAAGGCTCATAACGGGTCAAGAAACTACTGATAACACTTACTAGTAAATCTCCATATCAGCCCTGGCCAGGGATTTCCAGTTATAGCCAATCGAACACAGCACAACATCAACTCCCTATACCGGGAGAGACGAAACCCCTCCTATCACTCATTGCCTCCATGTGATTCGGGGCTGTACCCAAAAGCCACCGTTTTGCATGCTCTCTTGGACGTGGTAAGGTGGAAATCAAAGAACAGTGGGAATCACATAAGACTCTATGACGATCTCGGGTCTACAGACTAACCTGTACCAGTGTCACCGGAGAACTGCTATCTGACGATAGGTATAATACCATCCAGGAGTTCTTGGCGAGTCCTTTCAGTGTACCCAGTCTCCACTGAGCACCCATACAACATCTTTGATGTCCAACACCAATAGATATAGGATCATCCATCGCCCATCATATGGGTCAAGATGAGTATACGCTAGCCTACTCTGGAGTATCGATGCCCTGTCTCGATACACCCTCGACTAAGAACAATTATAGGATGTACTCGTAGACTAACCTGGCCCCACTAGTATGATCTGTATCATAGTCCTAGTAGTCGAGTACATATCCTAAGGGATTTACCAACACGTGATCATAAAACAGTATTTGTTAATATGTTAAGATAAAGTGAAACCAGATAGCATACTATCATATCGAGAAAGAAAGTCCTCTCTATATATATCCAAGCATCCACTATAATATACATCATATGCATAACAATGGCCTCTAGGGCATACATATAACTAACAATCTCCCACTTGCACTAAGGCCAGCTGTTGTAGTATCCCATACCCAACATCCCGAAGAGTCTCTCAAAATGTATCTAAGGAATGGCCTTTTTGAATAGATCCGCAGTGTTGTCCTTCGTATCAACTCTCCTGACCTTGATCTCCCGGCGATCAACTATCTCCCGGATCAGGTTATACCGCCTCAGAATATGTCTGGACTTCTGATGGGACCTGGGTTCCTTGGCCAAAGCCACATCTCCATTGTTATCACAATACAAAGGTATTGGATGCTCAATGGATGGAACCACACCAAGTTCAGTGATGAACTTATTCATCCAGACAGCCTTTTTGGCAGTATCGTTGGCAGCGATGTATTCAGCCTTCATCGTCGAGTCTGCCACGGTTTGCTATTTGGAACTCTTCCAACAAACCGCCCCTCCATTGAGGGTAAAGACAAAACCTGAGTGCGACTTAGAGTCGTCCTTATCACTTTGGAAGCTCGAATCGGTAAAGGACTCCACATGGAGTTCTCCATTACCATACACCAAGAACATCTATTTAGTCCTTCCCAAGTACTTGAGAATGTTCTTCACAGCTGTCCAGTGATTCTCTCCAGGATCTGCTTGATACCCACTCACTATATTTAGTGAGTATGCTACATCGGGTCTGGTACATAGCATCGCGTACATGATAGAGCCTACTGCCGAAGCATAGGGTATCCCTTGCATTCGAGCTCTTTCCAAATCAGTCTTGGGAGACATCTCTTTGGAGAGAGTGAGTCCAGAGATCGTGGGTAAGTTCCCACGCTTGGATTCTTCCATACTAAACCTCTTTAGTATGGTGTCAATGTACCTGGATTGGGACAATCCCAGTATCCGTCTATATCTATCTCTATAGATCTTAATTCCCAAAATGCAGGAGGCATCACCTAGATCTTTCATTGAGAATCTATGTGATAAGAAGAGCTTGACCGAATGCAGTATAGGAATATCATTTCCTATCAAGAGTATGTCATCCACGTACAATACGAGGAAGACAACCTTACTCTCCGCAACCTTCTTGTATATACAAAGTTCATCTATGTTTTTGATGAAGTCAAACTCTTTGACTACCACATCAAAACAGATGTTCCAACTCCGCGATGCCTGCTTTAACCCGTAGATGGATTTAAGCAGCTTGCACACTTTTCCGCTGCTCCCATTATCTACGAAGCCCTCTGGCTGAGTCATGTATACGCACTTTTCCAAATCACCATTTAGAAAGGCGGTCTTAACATCCATTTGCCAGATTTCGTAGTCATGGTATGCAGCAATGGCAAGTAAGATCCGGATGGACTTAAGCATAGCCACTGGAGAAAAGGTTTCGTCATAATCCACACCTGGTCGTTGATGAAAACCCTTTGCAACAAGTCTAGCTTTGTAAGTCTAAACTTTTCCATCTACACCAAGTTTCTTCTTTAAGATCCATTTGCTCCCAATGGGTTTTACCCCTTCAGGAGAAACTTCTAAAGTCCAAACTTTGTTGGTGTACATGGATTCCATCTCAGATCGCATTGCATCCATCCATTTCACAGAGTCACCACTCGTGATGGCCTGCTCGAAACTAGTCGGGTCATCATCTTCCATGATGCAATCTGCAGGGTTACTAGGCACTCTCACAAGGGTCTATAAGGTATTAACCATGCCCGATTTAAAATTTAGACGTGCCGAACAACCCTAACCAAGATCTTTAAACTAGAGATTAGGCCAAACAAAGCATGTTAAACACTTTAACACTAAGAGTTTGGGATTACAACCTTTGTAGTCCGTTCCTTCACTTTTAAAGCTCCGTGTTGAGGTCCCTTCGCTGCGATCATCGAGTTTCCGGACTCTAGAGAGGCTCCACGAATAGAAAGATGCAAGCTAGCTTCCGATCTTCGATAACTAAGATGATCTACCTTAAAGTTTCTATAACACAAGCTCTCACTCACTAAATGAAGTGAACACCCTAATCTTATTGGCAAGAATAGATTAGGATGATGAAGTAGGATTTTAGCTCTCATTTATTTTCATTAACTCACTCATTTTCATCACCTCAAAGAAAGCTAGAAAGATTTTCATGAAAGAAAGAAGAAGGAAGAAGATGAACAATCCTTTTGTGATGAATAATGAAACTAATATGTGTGGTTAGAAATGCAACCAAAGTTAAGAATGAATCCTTAACTCGTGTAGAGAAACAACCATGGTAAAGGGTTTTGGGTTAGGTTAAGAAAATATCTTCAGAAAATATCTTTACCAAAACAAAATGCAAAGCTTCTAGAAACATCTAGAAAAGTTTAACCAAAATCAAACCCTAACCATGTTTAATCTCCACTAAACATGTTGCATTAATAACCATATCATGTTACAATATTATATATCACATATATAATATTTATTGCAACAAAATAAAAAAATACAATTAACATATATCGCATATATATCAATGTATTACCCGAGTGAGAAAAAGAATCTTTTAGTGAGCTTATATCTGTTAATGTAATTTAATATATCAAATATATAATTATAAATTAAATTATCAAATCAACACTTGATCCGATAATCCGGCTATTTCATAAATAACCGACTAATATAATCTGTATTAGTTAATCGAATCAACACTTGATCCGATGACCCGGCTATATCATATATACCCGGCCGATATCTCATATCGTGAGAATCTAGTACGGTATCACATACACGTATTGTTCTCGATCCCGCAAATATCATATATGTGCTCCTACTCCATTTTTCCTGAGCCAAGAAACCTCTGTGTAGGACTCTAAAGAATCGTCAATACGCCGGCAGTAGGTGATGATCATATCAAACACCCACAAGTTGCAAGCGGTCAGCTAAACGTAACAACCACCCAGGTATTGAGCGATCAGAAGATCAACAAGCAAGCCTATACTTTCTCCCATGAATCCAATCAGTAACACTCCCGTACAGTCCGGTCTCTTCATCTTATATGTCGTATATCTCGCCTAGGGGTGGTAAACGTCAAACCCCAGTAGCTTGATAAGTCTTGTCGATATGAGGTCTATAACAGTTCGAGAAACTACTAATAACACTTACCAGTAAATCTCAGCAACCCTGGCCAGAGATTTCCAGTTATAGCCAATCGAGCACAGCGCAACATCAACTCCCTATACCGGGAGAGAAGAATCCCCTCCTGTCGCTCATTGCCTCCATGTGATTCGGGACTGTACCCAAAAGCCACCTTTTTGCACGCCCTCCTGGACGTGGTATGATGGAAATCAAAGCACAGTGGGAATCACACAAGACTCTATGACGATCTCGGGTCTACAGACTAATCTGTACCAGTGTCACCGGAGAACTGCCATCTGACGTGAGTTATAATACCATCTGGGAGTTCTCGGCGTGTCCGTCCAGTGTACCCAGTCTCTACTGAGCACTCGTACACCATCCTTGATGTCAAACACCAATGGATATGGGATCATCCATCGCCCATAATATGGGTCAAGATGCGTATACGCCAGTCTACTCTGGTGTATCGATGCCCTGTCTCGATACACCCTCGACTAGGAACAGTTATAGGATGTACTCGCCGACTACCGTGGCCCCACTAGTATGATCTCATCATAGTCCCAGTAGTCGAGTACATATCCTAAGGGCTTTATCAACATGTAACATAGAGACTATCATAGTACATGTTAAGATAAAGAGCAACCAGATAGCGTACTATCATGTCGAGCAAGAAAGTCCTCCCTATATATGTCCAAGCATCCACTACAATATACATCGTATGTCCAGTAATGGCCTCTAGGGCATACATATAACTAACAATCTCCCACTTGCACTAGGGCCATCCCATAAAAGTCTCTACTGGGAAAAAGGCCTTTGTGAGTGGATCCGCGCTGTTGTCCTCTGTGTCTACTCTCCTAACCTCGATCTCCCTGGAGATCAACCATCTCCATGATCAGGTGATGCTTCCTAAGAATTATATCTGGATTTCTGATGGGACGGGGGTTCCTTGGCATAAGCCACAAGTCCATTGTCATACAATGGTAGGAACGAAGTTCATCTCATGAACTAAAATATATCCAGACTGCCTCTTTGGTAGTATCCTTGGTAACAATGTATCTTGCCTTTAATCGTCTAGTATGTCACGGTATCTAGCTTGGAACTCTTCCAACATACCGTCCCTCCACTGAGGGTAAAGACAATGCCTGCGACTGACATTCAGTCGTCCTTATCACCCTGGAACCTTTCCAGTGATTCTCCCCAGGATCGATTGATACCATCTCACTACAACTAGTAAGTATCCTAACATCCAATTAGATCTATCCCATAGATCCATAACTCAGGATTTTGGAGGTATCACTTTGATCCTATATAGAGAATCCTTGTGATAAGCGAAGATTGACCGGGCGTAGCATAGAAAACTCCTTCCCTCTCAAGAGTATGTCATCCACGTACTCTACGAGGATTACCACCATACTCTCTACTACCTTTTTGTATATATAAGGTTCATCTACCATTTTAATGAATTCAAACTCTTTGACTACCACATCAAAACAGGCGTTCCAACTCCGCGATGCCTGATTTATCACATAAAACATCTTGCACTCGTTTCCGCTGCTCCCACTATCTACGAAGCCCTCTGGCTGTGTACTTATAGACGCTCTCTTCCAAATCATCATTTAGAAAAACAGTCATGACACCCAATCGCCAGATATCGTAGTCATGATATGTAGCCGTGGCAAGTAGGATCTGGATGGACTTTAAGCATAGCTTTGAAAGTCTCAACTTTTCCATGTACAACAAGTAATCTTCTCAAGATATACTTGCTCCTGATGGGGATTTAACCCTTCAGATAAAGCAACCAAAGTCCATACATTGTTGGTGTATAAGGATTCCATCTTAGATCGCTAAGCATCCATCCATTCTTACAGAGTCTCACTCCTGATGGCCAGCTCGAAACAAGTTAGGTCATCATCTCATGATGCAATCCTCGCTCCCACTGTCATAGAGAAAACCGAAGTATCTCTCAGGTGGGTGAGGAACCCTACTAGATCGACGAAGAGGCTGAGGTTCGTTGGAAACTATTGAATCCTTTGGTTCCACCAAATCATCAGCTGCAGTTTGTATAGCTGGAACTCTTTCCAGTTCTACCTCATGACCAATAATTTCTTCACAAGAAATTCCATTTCACAAAGGTGGCATGCTGAGAAACAAAACATCTTTTGTTTCTCGGTGTGGTAGAAGATATCCCCTTGCGAATGCTTGGGATATCCAACAAACTTCCACAGAACTGACTTTGCCTCGAGCTTGTCCGGATTTTGCCTTTAGACATAGGCTGGACAACCCCAAATCTTAACATACTTAAGATATGTGCTCTTCCCATTCCATATCACATATGAAGTGGTAGGCAATTGATTTGATTTGAACCCTATTCAATAGGTATGCAGCTTCTAAAGTGCATAACTCCCAAAAGGAAATAGGCAACTCAGTAGTACTTATCATAGAGCACACCATATCACATAGGGTGTGATTGCTCCGTCCCGATACACTGATGTGATGTGGTGTATACGGAGGAGTAATGCTGAGAGAGAATCTTATTCTCCTTTAGAATAGTCAGGAATCCCGTGCTCAAGTATTCTCCTCATTGATCTCATCAAAGGACATAATACTTATACCTGTTTTTGGTTCTCTACTCCTAACTCATATTCATTGAATTTCTCAAAAGGTTCAGACTTATGTTTCAACAGAAACATATGTCCGAATCTTGAGAGATAATCAGTGAATGTAATGAAGTACAAAGAACCGGTGTTGGCATGTGTAGAGAGGGGACCTTCATACATCAGCATGTATCAATCCCAAGAGTTCACTAACTCTTTCTCTGTTTACAATAAACGGAGTTGTGGTCATCTTATCCTTGTGACATGACTGGCATGTTTTTACAAGATGTAAATCCAAACTAATTTAAATATGCATCTTTATGTAACTTCAGCTAGTCGGGTCGCATTGATATGACCCAGTCTACAATACCTCAAGAAGGATCCGTTCATTTCTGAACTCTTCCTTTTGTGTGTGTTCTATACATTAAGAACTATGGTTTGATTTAGAATGTCTATGTTTTTAGATAACATGCCTGATCCGATCAACTCTTGATATAGGAAATGTTCAAAACATTATCCAACAATACAAAATTATATCCTTTCTTTACTAATAAAGAGACTGATATGATATTGTATATCAGGTTCGGTATCTAATAACATTCGTTCAGAATCAATGTATTCTGGTAATAGAGGGTGATAACTACCAACAGACTTGGCTGCAACACTTGCACCGTTTCTATCTCATGAAACTTATCACCCGTTCTCAGTTCTCTACCTATCTAAAGCCCATGTAATAGATTACATATGTGGGATCCTGATCCGGTATCTCATACCCAGGACGTAAAGGATACTGAGAAACGGTTTTCGGTAATGAACACACCCGAAGAAGATGCATCAACATGCGCTTTCTTCGTTTGGGCGGCACGGGAATTCTGGTAATCCCCTATTTCCTGCTCTGTCTTATAACAATTATAAGTTGGAGCGGGACCAACGTTACCTAGCGCAGTATAACAAGCGGGTTCGGTCAATACAACCGTATTATTATCTTGATTAAGGCATGACATAGTCGCAACCAGGAGAGAGAGAAGAAAACACTCAGCGTGCACTTTTACAAGATTAGATTGGTTATCAATTTATCTAATCAGGATGTCTCCCACTGTTTTAGTCAAATCTTCCTTCAAACCTTAAAAGGAAAGACTAGCCGGGATTAATTACACCCTACAAGTATGCCAATCTTTCAGCCAGGCCAGTGCTGGTACTTTGAGGGAGGTTCCCCGTGCTTTTGCACGGACCTAATTAAAGTACACCTCGTTTTTCCTAGGGGCGTAACCCCGTTGACACCTTTCTAGACACCTACTTGATCGGCTAATTGTAATGTGTAAAACTTTCCCAGGAGTAACTCTTACTCGCAGCGGGTATCGGGATCCAACTATCTTATAGAAGGTATGCAATCTCATTGCAAATTTCAACACTTGACATTCCCAATAATATTTTGCCCCAAGCGATCTATGACCTTGACTAAGTCAACAAACCATAAAGCGCAAGTAAAGTTCAACCTGTCATTTCCCGATTGAATTAAACCCACCCGCACGACCCTTGACAGAGTCAACAAGGCCGCACGACTACCCTGATCCAATCGCATCATATGCTTTGCAGATAAGCACTAATCAGCTACCACACACTACGCCTTGACTAAGTCAACAAACGCAGCACGAATACTAAAAACTACTTATCTGAAATGACGGAGGGCTACGACAGGTTTTTAAGAAAACCTTTTGCGAAATGAACTTTATATCGTTGTAGAATCGAGTGATTTTAAATGGAGTGTTTTTGAGACTTTTATAGTTTCGCTAAAGAGGTCACTTCCGGTGAAGGGATCGTCGGCTCTTTCCTTATCGAATAAGGTGCGGGATATTTCACAAATACTAATATGCAAAGAAAAAACTATAGAAGCAATCAAAAAACAAACCGTGTTTATAGCATCTGCTAGTTTCACTAAAGAGGTCACTCCCGGTGAAGGAATCGTCGGCTCTTTCCTCATCGAATAAGGTGCTGGATGTTCTACAAGGAACACCACTATGCAAAGCAAGAACTAGAGCTACCAGTTTTTAAACAAGTTTTTACAACATCTTTAGGTTTCTTTTATTTCATTAATCTCATTAATGAAGTCCCGTTTTAATTATGCTTCATAAGCATCACATTTGAAACGAAATCTACAATATAACATATATCTCATATATATAATATAAACATTCGTCTCAGGCAGTAATATGATCTCATCACAGAACATTGCAGCAGAAGAACATATATGAAATATTGGATATACTAGGACGTCCATGTTTTAATACGAGCCTGTATAAAACACGGATTCTACGGTCGCGATGAATAGCCAAACCCACATCCCTAGACCCCTACGAGAGCGGCAAGCAACACTGCCAATTCTAAGGTTAGGAGACCCGGTCTCGACTCCTCGAGATGGTCTCCCACTGGACCCTAGAACCCGGTTACTTATGCTCCCCGCCTTGGGTCTACCTAATGCGGAAAAGTAAATAATATACAATGGTGACATCATCCTCAGCCCGGAAGTGCCCCAATAAAAGAATATTACATACAAATGAATTTTACATGAATGAAAATGAAAACTCTTATCTCACATAAAACCCCCGGCTAATTAAAAACACGACGATCTAATATAACATATCACATCAACACATAATATCAGATATCATCAACGTAAGCAAGTATGTGTATCCCGATTGTCGTTGATGTATAGCAACGAAGCCGGCGATACACCACATACTACGCTTACGGTCGCAGAAAAGAAAGTGTAAAACTACAACAGTTGGAATCCGCAACCTCCTTAGACACCTCATACCTAACCAAATGAATTCCTTAGACATCGCATGCCTAACAATTATAAACCCCGCATTTTAGTCTCATTATCGAAAACTCTTTTCAATATCAAGTCGGGCAATTCAATAAGATTCCCGACATCCTGATCGAATGCTCGTCGTAAACTTTAGTAGACGGCCGCACCTCCGGATGCCGTCGATGAAGTGCACTAAGGTGGAACACCGCTGCCACGAGCACCCAGACGGATGCTTTTGGCGGCGGGGTTCTCCTACAGTCACTTGGTCGGGGCTATGGGGCATGGCTATCTATTAAGTTTACCCGGCGAGTATCCGCGTACGCTACGTGATTGCGACGGACTTTTGATCGCATCAAAATCCCGTGGCAACAGATCATCTGAGACTGAACTGCTAGATTTATAACATTCAAATTAGTTATCTCATAACTACTTATGGATTCCAAATATTGTATCACATTTTAGATAAAAAGACAGTGTTAAAATTTTCGATCGAATAATCAAACACCCAAGATTTCCCAAATAGCTCAACACTTGAGCGGAGTTTAAAAGCATCTTCATCACATGCCACAGTACCGATGGTCAAGCCATAGAAGGGTCAAGCCAACGCCTCATATGTGGCAACGCCGTACTTCCCCAAACCCTAAGGTTTAGAGGCGGTTCAGACGGTCACATGATCGAGTTAAGGTTTGTGTTCTTCTAGAGAGTCCACCGCGTTACATGCATGATTTTCCGGAAGTTTCAAACTCGAGAAAAATCCAACTTTTGAAAAATTTTCCGACAGGGGAAAAAGTGAGTTATTGATATCCGTTCGAACATTTTAACACGTTCTAAAATTATCCGGAAAAAACTTAAACGAAGTTAAATTATCCGATCGAATCAACGAGTCCCCAATAAAACCCAGAAAACTCAACAATTGAGTATAAATTAGAAATTCTCATAAGCATGCTTGGATACCTACGGACGTTACTGTATAAAAAGAAAACACTGACGCCCCTGTACGGCCGCGGAACAGCCGCGCAAGCAGGGTAATGCCGCGGTTCCGCGGCGCTTTAGGGGTATTGTGTTCTTGTTTTTCACAGTATTTCCTAAAATACCCTGCTTAATTTTCTGAGTATTTTTAATATGAAAAAATCAACAGTTTTTGAAAAATTTCCAGAAACTAGGGTTTTACGGGTATTTGGAGTTCGATCGGACTTTAAACTTCGTCTAGACTTCGCCTAAAGCTCTAGCTTGGCCCTGATACCACTGCAGGGTTACTAGGCACTCTCACAAGGGTCTATAAGGCATCAACCATGCACGATTTGAAATTTAGACGTGCCGAAAAACCCTAACCAAGATCTTTAAACTAGAGATTAGGCGAAACAAAGCATGTTAAATATTTTAACACTAAGAGTTTGGGATTACAACCTTTGTAGTATGGTCCTTCACTTCTAAAGCTCCGTGTTGAGGTCCCTTCGCTGCGATCATCGAGTTTTCGGACTCTAGAGAGACTCCACGAAGAGAAAGATGCAAGCTTGCTTCCGATCTTCGATAACTAAGATGATCTACCTTGAAGATTCTATAACACAAGCTCTCACTCACTAAATGAAGTGAACACCCTAATCTTATTGTCAAGAATATATTAGGATGATGAAGTAGGATTTTAGCTCTCATTTATTTTCATTAACTCACTCATTTTCATCACTTCATAAAAAGCTAGAAAGCTTTTCACGAAAGAAAGAAGAAGGAAGAAGAAGAACAATCCTTTTGTGATGAATAATGAAACTAATATGTGAGGTTAGAAATGCAACCATAGTTAAGAATGAATCCTTAACTCATGTAGAGAAACAACCATGGTAAAAGGGTTTGGGTTAGGTTAAGGAAATATCTTCACAAAATATCTTTACCAAAACAAAAGGCAAAGCTTCTAGAAACTTCTAGAAAAGCTTAACCCAAATCAAACCCTAACCATGTTTAATCTCCAATAAACATGTTGCATTAATAACCATATCATGTTACAATATTATATATCACATATATAATATTTATTGCAACAAAATAAAATAATACAATTAACATATATCGCATATATATCAATGTATTACCCGAGTGAGAAAAAGAATCTTTTAGTGAGCTTATATCAGTTAATGTAATTTAATATATCAAATATATAATTATACATTAAATTATCAAATCAACACTTGATCCGATAATCCGGCTATTTCATAAATAACCGACTAATATAATCTGTATTAGTTCATCGAATCAACACTTGATCCGATGACCCGGCTATATCATATATACCCGGCCGATATCTCATAATGCGAGAATCTAGTACGGTATCACATACACGTATTGTTCTCGATCCCGCACATATCATATATATGCTCCTACTCCTTTTTGCCTGAGCCAAGAAACTTCTGTGTTGGACTCTAAAGAATCGTCAATAGGCCGGCAGTAGGTGATGATCATATCAAACACCCACAAGCTGCAAGCAGTCAGCTAAACGTAACAGCCACCAAGGTATTGAGCGATCAAAAGATCAACAAGCAAGCCTGTACTCTCCCGTGAATCCAATCAGTAACACTCCCGTACAGTCTGGTCTCTTCGTCTGATATGTCGCATATCTCGCCTAGGGGCGGTAAACGTCAGACCCCAGTAGCTTGATAAGTCGTGTCGATATGAGGTCTATAACAGTTCGAGAAACTACTGATAACACATACCAGTAAATCTTAGTAACCCTGGCCAGGGATTTGCAGTTATAGCCAATCGAACACAGCGCAATATCAACTCCCTATACCGGGAGAGACGAATCCCCTCCTATCGCTCATTGCCTCCATGTGATTTGGGATTGTACCCAAAAGCCTCCTTTTTGCACGCCCTCTTGGACGTGGTATGATGGAAATCAAAGCACAGTGGGAATCACACAAGACTCTATGACGATCTCGGGTCTACAGACTAACCTGTACTAGTGTCACCAGAACTGCCATCTGACATGAGGTATAATACCATCTGGGAGTTCTCGGCGAGTCCGTCCAGTGTACCCAGTCTCTACTGAGCACCCGTACACAATCCTTGATGTCAAACACCAATGGATATGGGATCATCCATCGCCCATCATATGGGTCAAGATGCGTATACGCTAGTCTACTCTGGTGTATCGATGCCCTGTCTCGATACACACCCGACTAGGAACAGTTATAGGATGTATCGATCCCCATTCTGAAATTTCCTGTGCTGATTCTGGCTATATTTGTCTTCCTATTTCTTTGGTTGGTTCTTCAAAATATCTTCTGGTCTTCTTCCAGATTTCCACAGTGAATAATTGTAGTGGACTTTTTACCATTCGTTTCGTGTCGAAGTCTTGAACCTTGCGCTGCCTTGTACTTTGTGAACTGATCTTCCTGTAGGCTTGATCAAGATTCTTCTATTTATCGGTCGTAGTCTCACTTTTGTATCGTCTTTTGTATTTTTCACTGTTTTTATTCCAAGAACCTGTAACCTGCAACTAAGTAGCAGACATGGGTCAAAAGCACCTGTTTATTTGTAAACTGAATAAGAATGGGGAATAAAATATTGCAAAATTATGGTATGAACAGCACCTACGGATATTTTTGTGCAAAATCAAAGCCCAATTCCCCTGTACGGCCGCGGATCCGCGGCGCAATGCATGGTCTTGCCGCGGTTCTGGGGCGGTTTGTGGGAATTACTAGCTCGTTTTGCACAGTAATTCTTATAATTCCCTGCTAATTTTTTTGAGTATATTTAATGTAGAAAAAATCACATTTTATAACTGTTCCTAGTCGAGGGTGTATCGAGACAGGGCATCGATACACAAGAGTAGACTAGCGTATACGCATCTTGACCCATATGATGGGCGATGGATGATCCCATATCCATCGGTGTTTGACATCAAGGATGGTGTACGGGTGCTCAGTAGAGACTGGGTACACTGGACGGACTCGCCGAGAACTCCCAGATGGTATTATACCTCACGTCAGATGGCAGTTCTCTGGTGACACTGGTACAGGTTAGTCTGTAGACCCGAGATCGTCATAGAGACTTGTGTGATTCCCACTGTGCTTTGATTTCCATCATACCACGTCCAAGAGGGCATGCAAAAAGGTGGCTTTTGGGTACAGTCCCGAATCACATGGAGGCAATGAGCGATAGGAGGGGATTCGTCTCTCCCGGTATAGAGAGTTGATGTTGCGCTGTGTTCGATTGGTTATAACTGGAAATCCCTGGCCAGGGTTGCTGAGATTTACTGGTAAGTGTTATCAGTAGTTTCTCGAACTGTTATGGACCTCATATCGACACGACTTATCAAGCTACTGGGGTCTGACGTTTACCACCCCTAGGCGAGATATGCGACATATCAGACGAAGAGACCGGACTGTACGGGAGTGTTACTGACTAGATTCACGGGAGAATGTACAGTCTTGCTTGCTGATCTTCTGATCGCTCAATACCTGGGTAGCGGTTACGTTTAGCCGACCGCTTGCAGCTTGTGGGTGTTTGATATGATCATCACCTACTGCCGGCGTATTGACGATTCTTTAAAGTCCTATACAGAGGTTTCTTGCCTCAGGAAAAATGGAGTAGGGGCACATATATGATATGTGCGGGACCGAGAACAATACGTGTATGTGATACCGTATTAGATTCTCGCGATATGAGATATCGGCCGGGTATATGTGATATAGCCGGGTCATCCGATCAAGTGTTGATTCGATGAACTGATACAGATTATATTAGTCGGTTATTTATGAAATAGCCGGATTATCGGATCAAGTGTTGATTCGATAATTTAATGTATAATTATATATTTGATATATTAAATTACATTAACTAATATTAGCTCACTAAAAGATTCTTTTTGTCACTCGGGTAAAACATTGATATATATGCGATATATGTTAATTGTATTATTTTATTTTGTTACAATAATTATTGTATATGTGATATATAACATTGTAACATGTTAGGGTAATTAATGCAACATGATTAGTGGAGATTAAACATGATTCAGGTTTGATTTGGGTTAATTTTTCTAGAATTTTCTAGAAGCTTTTTGTTTTGTTTTTGCAAAGATATTTTGTAAAGATATTTTGGATGATATTTAGTTAACCCAACCCAACCCTTGACCATGGTTCATTCTCTACATGGGTTAAGTTATCATACTTAACCTATGGTTGCATTTCTAACCACACATGGATTCATTATTCATCACAAAAGAAATGGTTCTTCTTCTTCCTTCTCTTTTTCAATAGAAATGCTTACTAGCTTTTTCATTAGTGATGATTTTGAATGAGAAATAGAAAACAAATGAGAGCTAAAATCCTAATTCATCATCCTAATCTATCATAGCCATTTAGATTAGGGTGTTCACTTCATTTGTGAGTGAGAGCTTGTGTTAAAGAAACTTCAAGGTAGATCATCTTTGTTATCGAAGATCGGAAGCAAGTTTGCATCATTCTCTTTGTGGAGCCTCTCTAGAGTCCGGGTATATGATGATCGCAGCGAATGGACCTTAACACGGAGCTTATGAAGCGGAGGACCGGACTACAAAGGTTGTAATCCCAAACTCTTAGATGTTAAAGTGTTTAACATGCTTTGTTTCGCCTAATCTCTAGTTCAAAGATCTTGGTTAGGGTTGTTCGGCAAGTCTAAATTTTAAATCGGGCATGGTTGATGCCTTATAGACCCTTGTGAGAGTGCCTAGTAACCCTACAGGTAACGCTTTACTTCTTGTTATTTCGGGTTAATCATTGTACATCATCTATACAACTAACCCTATTTTCAAAACAACATAAAAATTTCTAAACAAAACCAAAACAAACAAAAACTAACTTTGCTAACCATTTTGTTCTTTGGATTTCATACCTTCTAACACTCTGGATCTGAACTAAAAAACCAAACAATACCAGTGTGATACTATTAGAACAGTGTATTCACATAAGAAATTTGGAGCCCTATCTCTAAGGGAAAACCGGCGACATAACCTCCATTTCCGGCGACGCCGACCAGAGCTCCCCCATTTGCTCCAAAATTTTGTTATGTGCTCCAATGTTCTGGTTTTGTCCCATTTGTATTGTTTGCTTGTTTTAAATTTTAGTGTGCAGGTATTTGGGCATTCGTATCGCTTTTTCGCACTAATATCCGTTTTTTTCGACATTTGTAGATTTTTGCGGATTTGGGAACGACGATTGTGGGGAGCAAAGTGTACATTCCAAGCTAAGGTGATTACGACGTATAGTGCCAAAGATCCGGGTAGTTTGACCTGTGCAAGAGAGCTTTTTAGGCTTACCGGATTTGATTCAACGGTGGTTTCTAAACTCGAAAATTTATCGGTACGTACTTCGCTAACACCTTCTTCTCAAATCCGACACATCCAATATAATATTCTTTGCAGGATTCTTTGTAAGTTCGCAACCAAACACAAAAAAATTGACTAACCCGTATTTGTTGCAGTGCTGAGCTTAAACTAAAAAAAACAATTGTTTGATTCTTTTTAGAATTTTTATTGAATTGCGCATTGCATCCATTAATATGGACTTAAGGGCAAGCGAACCCCACAACATACGGTAAAGGATTTCATCACCTTTTCCGTGGCCCACAAATCATGAACTGTGCATAACGTATACCCACATAAATTTTTAAAAAGAAACTAGACTTTAAGCCTTAAGGACTTCGCGCTCACTAGGTGAAGTTAACTGTGTTTAACATCGCTTAACGGTATATCGTTTACGGAGTGTCTAGGATAACGGCGAAACCGCCAAAAGAGAAATGGTTATTTAATTAAGGACCTTCGCGAAAGCGTCGGAAAACCTCCCCTTATCTCTGTACTTACATGGCCTCGTGATCAGTGTATCTTGAGCCCGTTTCTCGACACAGTTTTACTTCGACAATCAAGTTCTGGAGCAGGTCTAGTTGACCTAGGTGAACCCTAGAACAATTAGATGTGTGGTATTTTTGTGTCGTGATTGTTTTTTTTTCAGATTCTTTTAGTGTGTATATTTCATTCTTTTGTTAATAACTAACTAAATATTACAAAAATAAAAAAAAATCACATTCTTTTTCCCCTCCTTTTCTCTTCCTTCCTTTCTTTCTCTCTTCATATCATGGGTACCCCACCTCGAAAAACTCTTGCCGAACTTTGGTACCCACAACCAGACATCACCTCATACGGTTCTTGCTTTGGTCGAACTTCGAATGATCCATCCATGCCAAAAATTTCTTTGAAAGATCGGATAGACGCGTCTAGGACAACCAACTGGACTCCGCAATCTACTTTGTATCAACCATTTCAACCTTCACCACCTTCTTACGTTAATACCCCTTTTGAGAGTCCGGTTGTAACTCCGAAACCCATGTCTATTGCTGAATATATTGAACAATCTCGTAGCCGATCTTTCACTCCTTTCAACACTTCCAGTTCTTTGGATCAAAAATTCCATTCACCTTCTTATCTGTATGTTGATCTTACCCCTGTCCAACCATTCAATTCCTACCAGTCCTACCCGACTTTTACACATTCCCTAGACATTGCTTCTGAACCGCCATTTAGAAGTTTCCAGTATCCAAACAACTTCGAATCTTTTACTGAAACCCTTTCACAACCCATGTCTAGTCTGGAAGAGTCATTGGAGGAATTTAGGGTAGCGTCATGCCAACAGATGATGCATTTGAATGCGTCCATGGCCGCCCTCATACAACCTACTGACCCGGTAGCTAGTTTTCTACTAGCTGTAAGTCCATGCTACCGCTCCCGGTACTTACGGGCTTGCGGAAATGACGAAAAACGATTTTTCTAGAGGAGATAACATGGACTCGGATCTTTGTTAAACTATCTACCTAACAACCTAACTAGGAGTTGTTAACTACTCGGTTAGGGGGTTATACCTTTCTTTCTTGAACTCCTTCGTCTTTAACTCTCGATGGTGTACGGATCGGCTTCACCCCGTCGTCTCCTTGCGCCGAAGATCTATCCACCCGAAAGCTTCTACCTTTGGCTTCTTCTTCGAACTTTGAAGAAACTAGTTCACTCGGTTTGCTAAATCTTGTGAACTAGAGTGAGTAGAGGAGAGTGTGTTGGGATTTTTCTCTATTGTTCTTGCTTCTCAACACATGAGACAAGTGAACCATAGACTAGAGAGAGGGAGAGCAAGAGGAAGAGGGTGAGAGCTCAAAACAAGAGAGAGAAAGGAAATGAGAGAAAATGAGTAACTCTTTTTCCCTCTTGGCTTTCATAATCCAAAGTCATCATAACAAATAATAGTAATCAAGTATTATGTGATGGTTTAAGTCAAAATAGCCATATCATTTCATGCACTCATTTTGTACAAGAGAAAGAAGCAAGCAAAAGTCTTTGCCATGAAATGATAGCAATTGTCATGATGATGGTCAACTAGTCCAACCTAGTCAACCGGTCAACAAAGTCAACCCCTCAACAACCATGTCACTATAATATTAATTAATATTATTGTTAATTATATATTTCATATTCTCATTAGGGTTTAGCAAAAAGTCAATAGTCAACAGTCAACAACCCTAATGAGAATCCCCTGCCTCTGTCTCTCTGTCAACTGTGCATACACACCCGCATCCGTGTTCCGAGGAACACGAATACATACGAGATAAAACCAATCCCAAATCGTACACTAGGATCTGGCTTAAACCAAAGCCCGCTAGTGTTAACTGTCTGGACACTAAACGTGCACAAGTGCACGGGTGTGACCGAACCCTGTCGCAAAACCATGCGACCTGTCGCAAAACCTTGCGACCTCTACTCTTTTTCCTAAAGGCGAATAGCTTTCTGTGTGGGACTCTAAAGACTCGACACTATGCTGGCAGTGGGTTTAACTACAGACCGCAAGCGGCACTAGCTGTGCGTAACGGCCCCTAGGTAGATGCCGACAAGAAGACTGACGAGGTGAAACCCATCTGAACTCCTACTGAGCCTGAATGTGACAGTCTCCATACAGTCCGGTCTGTTCGTCTGATACATCGCATGGCGGGCCTAGGGGGCAGTAAACGTCAGTCCCCTAATAGCGGTACAAGTCGTGTCGGAGTGAAGCCCAGAACACCCTGAGATAACACTGGAAACCTACCAGTGTATCTCGCTTGCCCTGGCCAGGGACTACTCGTGTAATGGCTCTCCTAGACACAGCGCGATGTCAACCCCCAATACCGGGAGAGACGAATCCTGTCTAACCGTCACTGCCTCCAAGTGCTTCGGGACTGCACCCAACTACTACCTGTTTGCACGACTCCTTTGAGCTGTGGTAGGATAGTAATCTAAGTACAGTGGGAACACACTCGAGGCGAAGTGACAGTGTCAAGTCAGTGGACTAAGCTGTACTCATGTCACCTGGGAACTGATAGCTGACGATAGGTATAGTACCAACCAACAGTTCCCGACGAGTCCTGTCCAGTGTACTCGTAATCCCAACGAGCACCCGCATACTATCTCCAGTACGACATACTGATGGCTGTGGGACATACCATCTCCCACACTGGGATGAGAAGCGCATACGCTAGTCTACTCCGGAGTATCGATGCCCTGTCTCGATAGTCCTGCGACTAGGGACCTGCATAAGGATGTGCTTATAGATTACCCAGCCCCCGCTAAAATGACTGCCATCACAACGCTGGTAATCAAGCAAAGATCCTAAAGGCTCCACAAATGTGTATAGGTGATATACTAAAACAAACACATGTACACATTGAAGTAGAAACAAACCAAGTAGCATACTACTATATTGAGCAAGATTGTTTATACAAGGAGAATATCCCAAGCTTCCATTAAGTAATATACAAACTAGTATGATACAATAATGGCCTCTAGGGCATATACACTAACAATCTCCCACTTGCACTAAGGCCATGTACTGGCGTATCGAAGACCTATCATCTCGATCAGCCGCTCGAGCTGATTCTGGGGTAAGGCCTTTGTGAGTGGATCAGCAGAGTTGTCTTCCGTAGAAACTCTCCGAACCTCGATCTCCTGGCGACTCACGATCTCCCTGATCAGGTGATACCGCCTCAAGATGTGTCTGGACTTCTGATGGGACTTTGGTTCTTTTGCTAAAGCTATAGCCCCGTTGTTGTCGCAACACAGAGATATTGGATCAACAATGGACGGAACCACCTGAAGTTCAGTTAAGAACTTCCTTACCCAGACAGCTTCTTTTGCGGCATCTGCAGCAGCCATATATTCCGCTTCCATCGTCGAGTCAGCAGCGGTTTCCTATTTGGAACTCTTCCAACACACAGCCCCTCCATTGAGGGTAAAGACATAACCCGACATAGACTTGGAATCGTCCTTATCACTTTGGAAGCTGGAGTCAGCAAAGGCCTCGATCTGGAGGTCTTTTCCGACATACACCAAGAACATCTCCTTGGTCCTTCTCAGGTACTTGAGAATGTTCTTTACTGCTATCCAGTGTTTCTCCCCAGGGTTTGACTGATGCCGGCTTACCACACTCAGTGCATAAGCTACATCTGGTCTGGTACACAACATCGCATACATTATAGAGCCTACCGCAGAAGCGTAGGGTATAATAGACATGCGATCCCTTTCCAAATCAGTCTTGGTAGACATCTCTTTGGAAAGGGTGATCCCGTGATAAGCCGGTAGATTACCGCACTTGGAATCTTCCATACTGAATCTTTTCAGTATGGTGTCGATGTACCTGGACCGTTAAAGTCCTAATATCCTCTTGGATCTGTCCCGATAGATCCGGATCCCCAGAATGTATGAGGCATCACCCAGGTCTTTCATGGAGAACTTGTGTGACAAGAACCCTTTGACAGATTGTAGCATAGGAATGTCATTTCCTATTAAGAGAATGTCATCCACGTATAAAACGAGGAATACTACAGTTCTCGCTACAAATCTACTATAGATGCATGGTTCATCTGGATTTTTGATAAAGCCAAATTCCTTGACCGTATCATCAAAACAGATGTTCCAACTCCGCGATACCTGCTTTAGTCCATAGATGGACTTAAGCAACTTGCACACCTTTCCGCTGCTCCCACTCTGAATGAAACCCTCTGGTTGGTCCATATAAACACACTCCTCTAAATTTCCATTTAGAAAAGCGGTCTTTACGTCCATCTGCCAAATCTCATAATCGTGGAAGGTAGCAATGGCAAGAAGGATCCGAATGGATTTCAGCATAGCTACTGGAGAAAAGGTCTCATCATAGTCCAAACCAGGTCTTTGACGAAAACCCTTTGCAACCAGTCTAGCTTTATAGGTCTCAACCTGTCCATCTACACCAATCTTCCTTTTGAAGATCCACTTGCATCATACGGGTTTTACCCCATCTGGAGCAACGTCCAACGTCCATACTTTGTTGGTGTACATGGACTCCATTTCGGTCCGCATTGCATCCAGCCATTTTACCGAGTCAACGCACTGAATGGCCTGCTGGAAGCTAGTCGGCTCATCATAATCTATGATGCAATCCTCTCTATCCCCGTCTATGAGAGAACCGTAGTATCTCTCGGGCGGATGAGACTGCCTACTACTTCTGCGGAGCGGCGTAGAAATGTCCTGATCTTTCAAACCCTCTGGTTCTACTAAGCTTTCAGTAATAGCTCGTGGTTCTGGAGTTTCTTCCAGTTCTATTGCGTTCCCACTTATCTGATTTTCCAAAAATTCAGTTTCCAAGAAGTGGGCATGACGAGAAACATAAATCTTTTGTTCCTCTTCGCAATAGAAGAAATATCCCTTGGAGTTCTTTGGATATCCCACAAACTTGCACTGTACTGAGCGTGCCTCGAGCTTGTTCGCATGCTGCTTTTTGACAAAAGCTGGACATCCCCATGTCTTAATGTGATTAAGATAGGGTCTCTTGCCACACCACATCTCATATGGTGTAATAGGCACAGTCTAAGTTGGAACTCGGTTCAAAAGGTATGCAGCTGATTCTAGTGCATATCCACAGAATGATCGCGGTAACTCAGCGTTACTCATCATGGACCGTACCATATCCAATAGGGTTCGGTTCCGTCTCTCCGATACACCGATATGTTGCGGAGTGTATGGAGGAGTAAGCTGAGAGAGAATTCCGTTCTCTTTTAAATAGTCCAGGAACTCGGCACTCAAGTATTCGCCACCTTGATCCGATCTTAGAATCTTGATACTTTTGCCGGTTTGTTTTTCTACTTCATTCTTATATTCCTGGAATTTTCCAAAGGCTTCGGACTTATGTTTCATTAAGAAGACATAACCGTACCTTGAAAAGTCATCCGTAAAAGTAATGAAGTAAGAATAACCGCTTCGCGCATGTGTAGATATTGGACCGCACACGTCGCTGTGTACGAGTCCCAAGAGCTCGCTCGCTCTTACTCCGTGTCCAGTGAACGGAGTCTTTGTCATCTTTCCTTTGAGACAGGATTGACAAGTGGCATATGATTGATATTCGAACGAATTCAAATATCCTTCTGTATGTAACTTCGTCAACCTTCTCTCATTGATGTGACCCAGTCTACAATGCCATAAGAAAGTCTGATTTATTTCCGGAGACTTTCTTTTGTGTGTATTCTGGACATTGAAAGCTGTGGTTGGTTTAGTATGTATATACCATTGCTTAATGTACCTGACCCAATCAGAACTTGATTAAGGTGAATGTTTACAACATTACTTACAAACGCAAATTCATAACCTTCTTTAGAAATCAAAGATACAGAAATGATATTACAAGTTGCGTTGGGTACAAAAAAGCAATTACGTAAAAGCAAAACATGTTCATCTGACATTCCCAGGTGATAGTCCCCCACGGCCTTAGCATCCATGCTAGCTCCGTTTGCAACTTTGAGAGTCATGTCACCTGCCATCAAAACCCTACGGTTTCTCAACGCCTGCAAATAATTACAGATATGAGATCCTGATCCGGTATCCAATACCCAGCAAGTAGAGTTTATTGATAGACAGTTTTCAATAACATACACACCTGAAGCTGAAGCCGCAACTTGGTTCAGTTCCTGTGTCCTGGCTTTCCAAGCCCTGCAATCTTTCTTCCAGTGACCACTCTTATGACAGAAAAAGCACTCTTCCTTATCCACAAGCCTTCCCGCTACCTTTGTTGCTTTTTATTTTCCCTTCGTATCCACTTTACTAACACCGCCCCTTGGTTTGGCGGAGGCTTTCTTCTTCTTTCCCTTGGCTTTCGCCTTGGACCTAGAAGATGAAGATCCTCCTACAAACAAAGTGGATGTTTCCCTACCTTTCTGTATGGTGCCCTCTGCACTCCTCAGCATGTTGAGGAGTTCTGAAAGTTCAACTTATTTTTCTTGTAAGTTGAAGTTCAGGATAAACTGGGCGTAAGTGGAAGGAAGGGACTGGAGAATCAAGTCCGTATAGAGCTCGTTCTCTAACGTGGTCCCAAGTTCCGCGAGCTCCTCAATGAAGCCAATCATCTAAAGTACGTGTTCCACTACCGATGATCCGATGGCCAACTTTGCCGAAAATAACTTTTTCGACACTTCGTATCTTGCGATACGAGATTGCTCTCCATACAGTTCTTTTGTATGGAGAAATATGGATTCGAGGTCCATATTCTCGTGCCTCCTCTGATGTTCGTTGTCCATAAGGGCAAGCACGAGGCACCTGGCCTTCGCGCAATCGATCTCCCAAGTCTTACGGATTTCCTTATCCGCAACGCTGGAGGTGGGACCTGGGACAGGGGGAGCTTTGGTGGTAAGGAGATACCCCAACTTGTCATAAGTGATTGCCATTTTGACATTCCTGAGCCAATCTTTGTAGTTTGGCCCTGTCAGTATGTTTTTATCTAGAAGTAACTTAAGTCCAGTCATGTCGATTGGTCGCTGCAATTAGGAGAGAGAGAAGAAACACTCAGCATGATGCTCTTGCAAGTTTAGAGTGGTTTTTAATTTGTCTAAACAGGATGGCTCCCACTGTCTCTCGAATCCCTCCTCAAACCAAAATGGAAGAATTAGTCAGGATCAATCTCACTATACAATACTTGCTTAACCGTTCGGCCAGGCTGGTGTCGGTACTTCGAGGGAGGTTTTCCAACGCTTTCGCGAAGTTCTTTAATTTAAGAACCTCTTTTCCCTGGGGGCGTAGCCCCACTAACACCTTTCTAGACACCTACTTGGTTTATAGCATTGATCGTTAAGTGAGAAATTTCCCGAGGAGTAGCATATACTCACAGTAGGATCGGGATCCAAATATCATTGCGTGACAAAGCTGAAGGAATCCTACCAGAATTATCACACTCCAAATGGTATGCAACACTAGCAAGTTTCAGTTCTTTTGAAACCCCCGATGTGGATTTTTGCCCCATGCTCTTATGACCTTGACTTTGGCCAACAAATCATAAGTCACATGTTAAGTTCTACCCGTCATTCTCCAGGTTAATTTGAGCCCACCCGCACATACCCTTGACTTTGGCCAAAAAGGTAGAACGACTGCCCCAAACTAACACATCGATCTATGCTACACATGAGTACCCAATAGCTACCAATCACTATGCCTTGACTTTGGCCAACAAACATAGCTTGAATACTATTGACCATCTATGTGAAACGACGGAAGGCTACGAATGGTTTTGGCGAAACCGTGAACGTAGTGAACTTGATATAATCGATGGAACGAGATAGCTTTTAAAAGGAGTGGCTCAAGCTCCGCATTTAAAAGTTTGGTTTTGAAAAGATCCGAGTGGTTTTCAAAGTGTTCCAATGACTTTTACTTGGTTTATTTTCTTGCATTAGTTCTTTTAATGCGTGTTTTTCTTCCATTAGTTCTTTTAATGCGTCCCATCATTTAATCCTACCATTGCAGAAAACAACCAAAATATGACGTACGCTTATGCCTTCGCATTCACCACGGGGCCCCGTCATTACCCGTTAGGTTACTTAACTAATGACAGAGCGGGGGCTGGGCTAGCACGGCTGTAAAACAGAAGCAACGCCTAAATAATATCATATATAGATATATTGCAATGATAGCCATTTCAGATCACAGATGAATACATTGGATATACTAGGAATCCACAATTCGTACGAGCCTGTAACGAAAAGCGGATTACACGGTCGCGGTGAATAGCCAATATCCTACCCTAGACCCCTACGGGTGCGGAAAACTACCCGCCAAGTACCCAAAGCGAAGCAACCTCCCTCAACTCCGTGAGTAGGCCACTCAGCACTTCGGGATACCCGGTAGTTTGTGCACCCCCTCCATGGGTCTATCCTAGGAGCAAAAACAGTAAAAAGAAATTATACAATGACGGCTACAACCCCGACCCGGTTGTGCGGCCATATAAATAATATTACATCAATTTACAAATTTATATGAATTGAAAGATAAAAGGAAAAACTCTCATCTCACAACCCCCGGCTATTCATCCGCGATAATCCAAAGAATTCATATACACATACCATCAACATTACAGATCACAGATTTGTATAACTCCCACTAATCGGCATATAGCGATTAGCAGACGTTCAATACAAATATCACATCACAGATATAAACCCGTTAGCCTTAGTCTTTAGAAACTCGATCAAAATATGGTTTTTAAAGCCCCCAAAACAAAATTTTCTTTCTGGAAAACCTGGGCTGAAAAATCATATACCAAAAATCCCAAAATACCCCATAGAACAAACTGCAACCAAAATTCCCCACGGCCGAGTCAACTCGGCCGTGGAACCGCGGCGGGAGCACGCTCCCGCCGCGTTTCCGCGGCCCTTTGATCGGATCAGTGGACCAATTTTTTGCAGTTTCTTCTAAAAACCCTGAGCCGAATTTTAAAGCATGATTTATCATCTTTTGAACTGTGGAAAAATTTGACAAAAAGTTGATAATCCGGGTGTTTTTCGCGATTTTTTTCCGATCGAATTTCTAGTTACTATGCTAACATGTTAGGTAGTGTTTAACTAGGCTCTGATACCATTGTAAGTCCATGCTACCGCTCCCGGTACTTACGGGCTTGCGGAAATGACGAAAAATGATTTTTCTAGAGGAGGTAATATGGACTCAAAACGGATCTTTGTTAAACTATCTACCTAACAACCTAACTAGGAGTTGTTAACTACTCGGTTAGGGGGTTATACCTTTCTTTCTTGAACTCCTTCGTCTTCAACTCTCAATGGTGTACGGATCGGCTTCACCCCGTCGTCTCCTTGCGCCGAAGATCGATCCACCCGAAAACTTCTACCTTTGGCTTCTTCTTCGAACTTTGAAGAAACTAGTTCACTCGGTTTGCTAAACCTTGTGAACTAGAGTGAGTAGAGGAGAGTGTGTTGGGATTTTTCTCTATGGTTCTTGCTTCTCAACACATGAGACAAGTGAACCATAGACTAGAGAGAGGGAGAGCAAGAGGAAGAGGGCGAGAGCTCAAAACAAGAGAGAGAAAGGAAATGAGAGAAAATGAGTAACTCTTTTTCCCTCTTGGCTCTCATAATCCAAAGTCATCATAACAAATAATAGCAATCAAGTATTATGTGATGGTTTAAGTCAAAATAGCCATATCATTTCATGCACTCATTTTGCACAAGAGAAAGAAGTAAGCAAAAGTCTTTGCCATGAAATGATAACTATTGTCATGATGATGGTCAACTAGTCCAACCTAGTCAACCGGTCAACAAAGTCAACAAGTCAACAAAGTCAACCCCTCAACAACCATGTCACTATAATACTTAATTAATATTATTATTAATTATATATTTCATATTCTTATTAGGGTTTAGCAAAAAGTCAACAGTCAACAGTCAACAACCCTAATGAGAATCTCCCGCCTCTGTCTCTCTGCCAACTGTGCATACACACCCGCATCCGCGTTCCGAGGAACACGAAAACATCCGAGATAAAACCAATCCCAAATCGTATACTAGGATCTGGCTTAAACCAAAGCCCGCTAGTGTTAACTGTCCGGACACTAAACGTGCACAAGTGCACGGGTGTGACCGAACCCTATCGCAAAACCATACGACCTGTCGCAAAACCATGTGACCTTTACTCTTTTGCCTAAAGGCGAATAGCTTTCTGTGTGGGACTCTAAAGACTCGACACTACGCTGGCAGTGGGTTTAACCACAGACCGCAAGCGGCACTAGCTGTGCGTAATGGCCCCCAGGTAGATGCCCACAAGAAGACTGACGAGGTGAAACCCATGTGAACTCCTACTGAGCCTGAATGTAACAGTCTCCATACAGTCCGGTCTGTTTGTCTGATACATCGCATGGCGGGCCTAGGGGGCGGTAAACATCAGTCCCCTAATAGCGGTACAAGTCGTGTCGGAGTGAAGCCCAGAACACCCTGAGATAACACTGGAAACCTACCAATATATCTCGCTTGCCCTGGCCAGGGACTACTCGTGTAATGGCTCTCCTAGACACAGCGCGATGTCAACCCCCAATACCGGGAGAGACGAATCCTGTCTAACCGTCACTGCCTCCAAGTGCTTCGGGACTGCACCCAACTACTACCTGTTTGCACGACTCCTTTGAGCCGTGGTAGGGTAGTAATCTAAGTACAGTGGGAACACACTCGAGCCGAAGTGACAGTGTCAAGTCAGCGGACTAAGCTGTACTCATGTCACCTGGAAACTGATAACTGACGATAGGTATAGTACCAACCAACAGTTCCCGACGAGTCCTGTCCAGTGCACTCGTAATCCCAACGAGCACCCGTATACTATCTCCAGTACGACGTACTGATGGCTGTGGGACAGACCATCTTCCACACTGGGATGAGAAGCGCATACGCTAGTCTACTCCGGAGTATCGATGCCCTGTCTCGATAGTCCTGCGACTAGGGACCTGCATAAGGATGTGCTTATAGATTACCCAGCCCCCACTAGTATGACTGCCATCATAACGCTGGTAATCAAGCAAAGATCCTAAGGGCTCCACTAATGTGTATAGGTGATATACTAAAATAAACACATGTACACATTGAAGTAGAAACAAACCAAGTAGCATACTACTATATTGAGCAAGATTGTTTATACAAGGTGAATATCCCAAGCTTCCATTAAGTAATATACAAACTAGTATGATACAGTAATGGCCTCTAGGGCATATACACTAACACTAGCTCCACATTTTCCAATGTATGATGAGGCGATAGGATAGGCTGAGAATTTGAGTGGAGAGAGTGAACTGTACACCCTTCCAAATCAAACCTACCCGTCCCAAATTGAATCCCACAACTCATGTTTTGAAGGTCTATCGAGTGTCCCAAATGATTTATCAATTGAAGATAGAATGACTAATGAGTTGTGCGACTTTGTAGTGTTTGATTTTCCCGATTGTGAAGGGTCCATGTCAAGTGAAACCACACCCAATCCTTTTGACCTCTACTTCTCTATCTTAGAACCAGAATTGATTAAAATCCATGCTTTTGATGAGGTGTCTGAGAAAATTGATTTTCACTTGATTGAGGATATCGACGCTGGGTATATTTCGGATGATGAACCCGCGGTTTTGGATGAGTTTTTCTATCCAATTCATCATCCCGAGTCTTTAACTGTTTTTACCGAACTCCATACGCGTCTTGATTTTGAGGAAATATGGATGGATAGGCTTAACTTTGAGGAGAATTTTGAGGATGAAACAGTTCTAGATGATGAATCGGATTTTCCAATTCATCCTGTTCCTTTCACTAACTGTGTACACCCTCATGAGCCGTTAATTTTGACCCTTCCTCAATCACTTCCCTCCATCCTTTCCGTCGTTCCGACCTTGCAAGGAACCGATCACTTTCATTTTATATGTCTGGTTTACCAAGTTCGGCGTACCCATGTTTTCTTACGAATCTTGAGGGATTTGACCCAATTTCTCGACTGGTTGATAGATTAGCACAATCACTTTTTACGCATCGGTCATCACAAATTGTGCTAATCTATTCACTTCATTTCTACCCTCAAGTTCGTACTCCATTTCTTTTTCCCTTCCGCCATTCTTCTTTTCATATCCCGAGACCGTATCCCACTTCTATCTCCATACGGTCTCACGTATTCTCCATTTCTTTCCTCTTCACCTTCTTTTACCAACCCGCATATTACAGAGATAGAATTTTTGAATGGTTGGTGTTAACTTTTGGCTTGTGTAAGGCCTTGTATAGCTTGATACTGTTCTCTTTCCCCCTAATGCTGAACTTCAACACTTAACAGTGGAAACACTGTTTTACTTAAGTTTGGGGGGACTCTTTTTATGTATATATTTTTGGTTTTCTTTTTTGTTTTGTATATAATTTGTTTTTGGGAGCGCCGACAATTTTGCCCTCTTGGTGTAGCCTGACAGTGAGGGCACTGTCAAGTTTAAGTTTGGGGGTGTGCTCGGTAAGTTTTCCACCTTCGCATTCATATGTATATTTTGCATTTGCATACCTATTTAAAAACCCACAAAAATCGAAAAATTTAACAAAAATATAAAAACTTTGTCGTCAAGTCAGCTAATAGGGTAACTTAGATTTTTATTCCGAAAACTTAGTTGATATGTTAGAAATAACTAAATTCTAGGCTTAGGAATTGAAAACCCTAAATATAACCCTCATTTTATTTAAACTTGGCATTTATACGTCCTTACAGTTTTTTTTTATAGAAGTAGATAATCTTGAGTTCGGTTCTTGAGTTAAATCAAGTTGAAGGGAAAGTATTGAAGCTTTACTGAAGGATAAGTCTGAAAAATAGTTTCTACTCTTAAGTCCAAATTTAGAAAGCATATACCCTACAAACTGCACTTACACACACCTTGAAACTTGGGATAGTAGAGTATACCTAGAAATACTCTTGCCCGAAAGCCTAGTATGAAAGAAAAAACGGTATTTAAAGCTAAACACCAAAAGAGTATCATTGAAAAATATATCCAGTCTTGAAAAAGAAAAGTAAAGAAAAAAATAAATAAAGTCAAGACCTGGAAACTGCTATTTACGCTTTAAGCCCATACATTCAATAATCGGCTGTTAGTGCCTCAAGAAGCAATAATAGTCGCATGAAAGATGTGTGAGCAACACCGACCATCACTTAATGAAAAGAAATAGTATTAGGTTTATTGGGCAAGGGTACTATAGCTTGAATTGAATTCTTGAGTGTAGGGGTGCAAATATACACATACGTAGGGGTATACAATCGATATTTGGATGAAAGATAGAAATAAAGAATAAGACTTATGTTTTCTGTAAAGTTGATAAAAACCCTGATTTGAGACCGCGCTTTAGAAGGAAAACTTAGGTGATACCAGCAACTTTCTAAACTTTTTTGGAACGTATAGGATCTAAGGTTAAATAGATAGGAGGTGTGAAACATAAGGGTTGGATATTTCTAACTTAGGATAATAGAGTTTCTAACGTATATACTAAACTTTAGGAGTAGAATCGATGTTAACATATGAAATTAACTGGACGGGATTTTGTGGGTGTAATCCGCTGAAAACCCTCAGGAGACAACACTCATCCTCCTAGGGACACCTAGAGGTTTAACGGCTTGTTGCACGCGCTCAGTGCAATCGCATGCCCTGCGAAAGTGAGGCTAGGATTTTTTTTTTTTTGATCAGGACGAGCAAAAAATAAGTTTGGGGGTATTTGTTCAGACCAGAATATTTCATTTTAATACCACTCATTCATTATCTATTTTTTGTATTTATCGGTACTATTAACCAGTGTCTGCTCAGTATTACAGATTACAGGTATCCGTGACAAAATACTGGAAATACACTCAAAATCACGGATATATCATTTATGAGCTGACACTACAACTAGAACCGCGAACCGACCGATAATTCTTGGGTTTCTTTGTGCAACAAGCTTGTGTACATACTTTTCTATCTAAATGGACCAACATAATACAAGTTGTACACAAGTGTGCACTAGGACCTAGTAGGAGGCTGCCCAATGCAAGGCACAAGTGGGCATGAGGTGATATGGGTGTGACATGCATTAAATGCTATAAAGTGTTGATGTGATGCAAAACTACTAGTTTCCCTCCAATTCCTGGTGCACCACAAGTTCAAAACAGAGTAAATAAACTGTACCAAAATGATGTGAGGGGACACACAAACCACACTATAAGTACGAGCACCAGTGCTCGGATTTCAACCGAGCACAGTGCTTTAAAATCCGGCGTCGCCGGCCCCACTTCCTCCTATGGGTCCCATCTTTCTTCTGTTGACTCCTTGCTGCCACGTAGCCCTATTTTTATTATTTATTTTCTTTTCTTTTGTGCCTATATATAGCAGGAAGTTGGCAAGGGTTCATGGGCTCACTTTGTGTCACATTGTATCTTTCATTTTACATTTTGTAACTCTTTTTGTTTCTTTAGTTCTTGTACATAGCTTCCCCTTAAGATCCTTGCCTTCTCTTGATCTTTCAACCTCTTCATTGAGCTTGAAGGTTTAAGGGTTGGTATTTGATCTTAAGGGTTGTATCTTCTTGAAGATTAATAAAGTTCTCTTTTTGTACCTTCATTCACCATGAGTTATTTGCCATCACTTGATCTTGCAACCTCTTAATTGAGCTTGCAAGTTTAAGTGTAGGTTATTGAGTCCATGTCTTGTGTTTTGATCTTTGGTTCTTAGTATTTTCTTTCTTGTTTATTTCTTACTTTCTTTTTATTACTTGATTTACATTCATGTCTTTTACATTCATGCTTTACATTCTTGCACTTTCATTCCATGTCATTTAATTACTTGCTTGTAATCTTTTCTTTTCTTTGCTTATCTATTCTTTGCTCTTTTTGGTTTGTTGTGTTGATGTTGTGAATATGTGTTTTTTGGAAAAGAAACCGATATTGTAAGTTAACGTTTCGTTTTTCATTTCTTTTTCCCATCTTTTCCATTTGAATCTCCGTCCAAACCTTACACAAGCGCTTCGTTAGGCACCCTACCCTACCAAGGTAACAGTGATTCCTAACCACCACCGGTTGCGTTCGGATTGGCCAGAGGCGAAAGTAAGAGACAAGAACGGATGAACAAGGGTCAATAAGCCGGATTCTATGAATACCGTGCTTAAGCACCCTAATCCACATTGTTGCCGATTGCTCTAGCTTCATTTGTTAAGTTCGGCTCAAAGGACTTGAATACGGAATCCATTAACTTACACTATCCTATCGATTCCTAACAAGCTTTACTTGTGCATATAACACATAGGTTAGATATGAACATTCCGCCTCACGCATTAACTCGTTATGACAAGAACGTAAAACGCTCCGCCTCCCTATGGATCGACACGTACTCATCACGGCTAGCTGCAAAGCGACACCATCTTGATTGCGGTTAATAACATTAATTCTTTCAATCATTTAACTTGCATTGATCCGAATCAACGCAGTCCCATCAACTAATCAAACCAATAAAGAACGAAAATATGATGTACGTATATGCCATCCGCATTTGCCACTGGGTCCTGTCATCACCTGTTAGGTTACTTAACTAACGACAGAGCGGGGACTGGACTAGCACGGATGTAAAACATATACAACATCTACTAGTATATATATATCAATATATAATAATCATTCCAGGTGTGATAAATACAACATCACAGAAATGTAATAAGCATCACAGAATAATACAGATAATCTAGGAGCCCCGGGTTTCCTTTGAGCCGCAAGTGAAACCCGACGTTCCCCTGGCCGTTTGGTTAGCTTGTGCAATGAAATTTAGACCCCTACGAGTGCGGAAAGTTACCCGTCAAAACCTGAAGCGAGGCAGCCCCCTTCAGCAAAGTGAATGGACCACCCAGCATTTCACGGAATCCGGTAACTTGAGCACCCCTCCTTAGGTCAACCTATACCCCTATGAGTGCGGCGAATAGCCCGCCAATTCTAGAGTGAAGCCCCCTCCATCTCAAAGCCATGAGATGCGGGCTCGTTGCCCTCTAGAATCTAGCTATCCGTACACCCCACCGCGGGGTAATCCTAGTACATAAAAGAAAATATGTACAACGGTGACATCGACCTCAACCCGGTCGCGCCCCAAAAGAATAATATACAAACAGGCAGTGACGGCAGTCCACATGTCGGACGCTCGCCCCACAATATCAAATATACAAATAAAACTAAACTGTACTAACATTGCACCAAGCTATCCACCACGACAAATCCGCAACATCACAGCACAACACAGAACATCAACGTGAATGTTACGTTCGCAAACCCGTCTAAAAGGACTATAGCAATAAGACAAGATTTACCGCTCGAATGACATTCACGGTCGCAGATATAATGTAAGCACTGTGAACTAACTTATTTAAAATTTTGATCGACAAAATTTCCCGAAGTGGGCCCCAAGTACAATTCCAGCACTCAAAATAATCTGGGCCAATACTAAATTTTCCAGAAACCACAATTCCAAGAGAAAGACCACCAGAAGAAAAATGAAGCTCTGAGCACACATCCCCGCCGCGGATCCGCGGCAAACATTCCAGTTATGCCGCGGTTCTGCGGTTTAATGATTGGATCGTGCGTTCAAATTTCTACAGGGGTTTTAGAAAAGCCTGCATGATTTTCTGAAACACCTAAAATAATTTTTCGACGACTTTTAAAATTCGGCGGAAACTCAGAAAATGAAAATGTGGTTTCAGAAATTTTGATCGATCGATATTTTAAACATGTTAGAACAAGCTAGTAAAGGTTAATGGTGTGGCTCTGATACCATGTAAGTCTACAGTAGCGCCCCAGCCGTCAATCCGAGACCAAACGTGGAACAAAAACTTTTTACAAAACCGGCGCTATCATAGTCTTTCACCCGGATCGAACCATTAACACAAACTATCAACTACTAGATGGATAGAAAAGCTATACCAATCGATCCGTGTCCTTCGGTCTTTAGCCACCATCCCTAGCTTCTCGCGGCATCTCCGATCTCGCTCGATCTTCTGTCTCCTTGTCGGAAGGGCACCACATCAAGAAGTCTTTTTATGGGCTCCCGCTTCAAACCGAAGCAACTCGGACATCAAGTTTGCTAGCCGACATGTCCAAGGTGATGTAGAGAATGTGTGTGATAATTTTGTCTCAAGCATCCATTGATTCTCAATACATGAGAGTGTATTGATAGAGGTTGAAGATGAAGCCATGGTGGAAATGGTGAGCTAGAGGAAGAAGAAGAAGAGAGGCTTTTGTTGTTGTGTTGCAAAATGAAAAATGAGAGCTAGCATCATAATCTCAAGAGCAAACAACCTCATATGGCTGCCCTCTCTCTCTCCACCTCTTATTTCAACATAATCAACAATCAATTAACATGACATGTTCACAAAAAAAGAGACCATGAGTCAGAACATGCCACATTAATTTCTCCTCATGATAATATCCACTGACAAATTCCACCATCCAAACATTAATTCAAATGTTTAGTGCAACAAAAAGATATGGAAACATCTAAAGTAAACTCATGACGGATCACAAGGATACCCATCACCCGTATATACATACATGCATACGCATTCCGATTGAATGCAAATGCGATGAGACTAAAGTAGTCCAACAAATCTAATACTAGGATCCGGCTTAAACCAAAGCCCACCAGTATGATCCGTCCGATCATGATCCGTGCACGAGTGTACGTATAAGATCGAACCCTGCCATAATACCATATGGCCTCTACAACATTTCGCCCGAAACTTAGGAAACTATCTGTGAGGGACTCTAAAGACTCGTCAATACACTGGCTGTGAATTTAGCCACTAGCACATCAGTGATACTAGCTGTACGTAACGAGCGCCCAGGTATTGACAAAAAGGGAGGTCGATGAGCGAACTCATCCTGAAACCCTACTGAGCCTCTCAGTGACAATATCCGTATAGTCCTGTCCGTTCGTCTATGAGTATCGTATGTCTGGCCTAGGGGGATGGTAAACGTCAGACCCCAAAAAGCGGTATAAGTCGTGTCGGAGTATATCCCAAAACACCCTGAGATGCTACTGGAATACCAACCAGTAAATCTCCTGCCTTGGCCAAGGACTTCGTGTAATGGCTCTCCTAGACACAGCGCGATCTCACCCCCAATACCGGGAGAGACGAAACCCCTGCCGATCCGCTCACTGCCTCCATGTGGCTCGGGACTGTACCCAACTAAAACCTGTTTGCACGACTCATTTGAGCCGTGGTAGGGTAGTAATCAAAGCACAGTGGGAACTCACATGAGATAAATAACGATCTCAGGTCGATGAACTAACATGTACACTTGTCACCAGGGAACTGTTTTTTGATGCTAGGTATAAAACCAACTAGCATGTTCCAGGTGAGTCCTGGCCGGTGTACTCATAACCCAATGAGCACCTGTATACATCTTAGGTGAACCAACTGACACCAATGGATTGTGAGACCGGCCATCGCCCCACGTCGAGGTCTCGACTGTATACACTAGTCTACTCTGGAGTATCGATGCCCTGTCTCGTAACTCCCTCGACTAGGGACCTTTTGAGGATGTGCTTATAGACCCCAGTTCCCACGTATATGATCTCCATCATACTGCTGGCAGGCAGGCAAGAATCTTATGGGAACTATCTGTTAGTGTATATGCCCTAGAGGCCATTACTGTATCATACTAGTTTGTATATTACTTAATGGAAGCTTGGGATATTCACCTTGCATAGACAATCTTGCTCAATATAGTAGTATGCTACTTGGTTTGTTTCTGCTTTAATGTGTACATGTGTTTATTTTAGTATATCACCTATACACATTAGTGGAGCCCTTAGGATCTTTGCTTGATTACCAGCATTGTGATGGCAGTCAAACTAGCAGAGGCTGGGTAATCCACAAGCACATCCTTATGCAGGTCCCTAGTCGTAGGATTATCGAGACAAGGCATCGATACTCTGGAGTAGACTAGCGTATGCGCTTCTCATCCCAGTGTGGGAGACGGTCTGTCCCACAGCCGTCAGTACGTCGTACTTGAGATAGTATGCGGGTGCTCGTTAGGTTACGAGTACACTGGACAGGACTCGTCGGGAATTGTTGGTTGGTATTATACCTATCGTCAGTTATCAGTTCCCAGGTGACATGAGTATAGCTTAGTCCGCTGACTTGACACTGTCACTTCGCCTTGAGTGTGTTCCCACTGTACTTTGATTATTACCCTACCACGGCTCAAAGGAGTCATGCAAACAGGTAGTACTTGGGTGCAGTCCCGAAGCACTTGGAGGCAGTGACGGTTAGACAGGATTCGTCTCTCCTGGTATTGGGGGTTGACATCGCGCTTTGTCTAGGAGAGCCATTACACAAGTAGTCCTTGGCCAGGGCAAGCGAGATATACTGGTAGGTTTCCAGTGTTATCTCAGGGTGTTCTGGGCTACACTCCGACACGACTTATACTGCTATTAGGGAACTGACGTTTGCCATCCCCTTAGGCCCGCCATGTGATGTTATCAGACGAACAGACCGGACTGTACGGAGATTGTCACATTCAGGCTCAGTAGGAGTTCAGATGGGTTTCACCTCGTCCGTCTTCTTGTCGGCATCTACGTGGGGACCGTTACGCACAGCTAGTGCCGCTTGCGGACTGTGGTTAAACCCACTGCCAGCGTAGTGTCGAGTCTTTAGAGTCCCACAAAGAGAGGTATTCGCCTTTAGGCAAAAGAGTAGAGGTCGCATGGTTTTGCGACAGGTCGCATGGTTTTGCGACAGGGTTCGGTCACATCCGTGCACTTGTGCACATTTAGTGTCCGGACAGTTACCACTAGCAGGCTTTGGTTTAAGCCAGATCCTAGTGTACGTTTTGGGATTGGATTTATCTCGTTTGTATTCGTGTTCCTCGGAACGCGGATGCGGGTGTGTATGCACAGTTGACAGAGAGACAGAGGCAGAGGATTCTCATTAGGGTTGTTGACTGTTGACTATTGACTTTTGCTAAACCCTAATGAGAATAAGAAATATGATTAATGATAATATTAATTAAGTATTATTGTGTCATGGTTGGGATGAAGAGTTGACTTTGTTGACTTGTTGACTTTGTTGACCGGTTGACTAGGTTGGACTAGTTGACCACCATCATTACAATAGCTATCATTTCATGGCAAAGACTTTTGCTTGCTTGTTTCTTTTTGCAAAATGAGTGCATGAAATGATATGGCTATTTTGACTTGAACCATTACATAATACTCAATTACTATTATGAGTTATCATGATTTTGGATTATGAGAGCATGGGAGCCAAAAGTCTTGCTCATTCTATGATTTGCTTTCTCTCTCTTGAGCTCTCTCATCTTCAAGCTCTCTTCCTCTTCCTCTTGCTCTCTCTCTAGCTCAAGGCAACTCCCTCTCATGAGTTGAGAAATATTTCCTTAGAGATAAAAGAAAACCCATATCACTTCTCTACTCATCCTAGTTCACAAGGTTCAGCAAACCAAGTGTTCTAGTTTCTTCTAGTTTGAAGAGAAGCCAAAGGTAGAAGCTTGTAGGCGGATCCATCTTCGGCACAAGGAGACGACGAGGTGAGGCCGATCCGACCACCGTAAGGAGTTGAAGACGAAGGAGTTCAAGTTAAGGTATAACCACCTAACCGAGTAGGTAAAACTCTTTTTAGGTTTAATAGATAGTTGTTTAACAAAGATCCGTATTTTGAGTCCATGTTACCACCTCTTGAAAAATCGTTTTTCGTCATTTCCGCAAGCCCGTAAGTACCGGGAGAGGTAACGTGGACTTACAGTGGTATCAGAGACTAGTTAAACACTATTTAACATGTTAGCAAAGTAACTTGAAGTTCGATCAGAGAAAAAGTCATGAAACACGCCCGAAAAATCAACTTTCTGCCGAATTTTTTTCTGTTCCAAAAATAATAAATCTTACCTTAAAATTTGGCTCAGGGTTTTTAGAAGAAACTGTAGAAAAATGGTCCTCTGAACCGATCAACGCGCCGCGGATCCGCGGCCGAGTTTACTCGGCCGTGGGCGATTTTTCATGCAGTTTATTCAGTTGGGTGTTTTGGGATTTTTACAGTATTTGTTTTCAGCCCAGATTTTCCAGAAAGCAAAATTTGTATTTGGGGCTTAAAAATCCGTATTTTGATCGAACTTCTAAAGACTTAAGCTGACGGGTATATATCTGTGATGTGTTATATGTATTGAACGTCTGCTAATTGCTATACGTCGATTAGTGGGGGTTATACATATCTGTGATCTGTAATGTTGATGGTATGTGTATATGAATTCATTGGATTGTCGCGGATGAATAGCCGGGGGGTTGCGAGATGAGAGTTTTTCTTTTTCTTTCAATTCATGTAAATTTGTAATTGATGTAATATTATTTTTGGCCGCACAACCGGGGTGAGTTTGTAGCTGTCATTGTATAATTTCTTTTACTGTTTTTGCTCCTAGGACAGACCCAAGGTGGCGTGCACAAACTACCGGGTATCTCGAAGTGCCGAGTGGCGCACTCACGTTGTTGAGGGAGGTTGCTCCGCTTCGGATATTTGGTGGGTAGTTTGCCGCACCCGTAGGGGTCTAGGGTGGGGTTTTGGCTATTCATCGCGACCGTGTAATCCGCTTTTCGTTACAGGCTCGTACGAATTGCGGATTCCTAGTATATCCAATGTGTTAATGTGTGATCTGGAATGGCTATCATTGCTATATATCTATATATGATATTATTTAGGCGTTGCTTACGTTTTTCATCTGCGCTAGTCCAGCCCCCACTCTGTCGTTAGTTAAGTAACCTAACGGGTAATGGCGGGGCCCCATGGCGAATGCGGATGGCATAAGCGTACGTCATATTTTGGTTGTTTTCTGCAATGGTAGGATTAAATGATGGGACACATTAAAATTAAAACAAGAAAAATAAACCAAGTAAAAGTCGTTGGAACACTTTCAAAACCACTCGATTCTTTTCAAAACCAAATTTTAAATGCAGAGCATGAACCACTCCTTTTTGAAAGCTATCTCGTTCCTTCAATTATATCAAGTTCACTACGTTCACGGTTTCGCCAAAACCATTCGTAGCCCTCCTTCGTTTCACATGAATGGTCAATAAGTATTTAAGCTATGTATGTTGGCCAAAGTCAAGGCATAGTGATTGGTAGCTATTGGGTATTCATGTGCAGCATAAATAGATGTGTTGGTTTGGGACAGTCGTTCTGGCATGTTGGCCAAAGTCAAGGGTAGGTACGGGTGGGTTCAAATTAACCTGGAGAATGACGGGTAGAACTTGACATATGACTTATGATATTTTGGCCAAAGTCAAGGTCATAAGAGCATGGGGCAAAAAAAAATCCACATCGGGAGTTTCAAAAGAACTGAAACTTGCTAGCACTGCATACCATTTGGAGTGTGATGATTCTGGTAGGATTCCTTCAGTTTTGTCACGCGATGATATTTGGATCCCGATCCTACTGTGAGTATATGCTACTCCTCGGGAAATTTCTCACTTAACGATCAATGCTATAAACCAAGTAGGTGTCTAGAAAGGTGTTAGCGGGGCTACGACCCCAGGGAAAAGAGGTTATTTAATTAAGGAACTTCGCGAAAGCGTTGGAAAACCTCCCTTGAAGTACCGACACTAGTCTGGCTGAACGGTTAAGCAAGTATTGTACGGTGAGATTGATCCTGACTAATTCTTCCTTTTTGGTTTGAGGAGGGATTCGAGAAACGGTGGGAGCCATCCTGTTTAGACAAACTAAAAACCACTCTAAACTTGCAAGAGCATCATGCTGAGTGTTTCTTCTCTCTCTCCTAATTGTAGCGACCAAACATCATGACCGGACTTAAGTTACTACTAGATAAAAACATACTGACAGGGCCAAACTACAAAGATTAGCTCAGGAATGTCAAAATGGCAATCACTTACGATAAGCTGGGGTATCTTCTTACCACCAAAGCTCCCCCTATCCCAGGTCCCACCTCCAGCGTCGCGGATAAGAAAATCCGTAAGACTTGGGAGATCGATTGCGCGAAGGCCAAGTGCCTCGTGCTTGCCTCTATGGACAATGAACATCAAAGGAGGAACGAGAATATGGACCTCGAATCCATATTTCTCCATACAAAAGAACTGTAAGGAGAGCAATCTCGTATCGCAAGATACGAAGTGTCGAAGAAGCTATTTTCGGCAAGATTGACCATCGCATCATCGGTAGCGGAACACGTGCTTAAGATGATTGGCTTCATTGAGGAGCTCGCGAACCTTGGGACCACGTTAGAGAACGAGCTCTATACGGACTTGATTCTCCAGTCCCTTCCTTCCACTTACGCCCAGTTTATCCTGAACTTCAACTTACAAGGATAAGAAGTTGAACTTCCGGAGCTCCTCAACATGCTGAGGAGTGCTGAGGGCACCTTACAGAAAGGTAGGGATACATCCACTTTGTTTGTAGGAGGATCTTCCTCTTCTAAGTCCAAAGCGAAAGCCAAGGGAAAGAAGAAGAAAGCCCCCGCCAAACCAAGGGGCGGTGTTAGTAAAGTGGATATGAAGGGAAAAGGAAAGGCAAAAAAGATAGCGGGGCAGCTTGTGGGAAAGGAAGAATGCTTCTATTGTCATAAGAAGGGATACTGGAAGAAAGATTGCAGGGCTTGGAAGGCCAGAAACCAGGATCCGAAGCAAGTTGCGGCTTCGGCTTCAGGTGTGTATGTTATTGAAAACTGTCTTTCTATAAACTCTACTTCCTGGGTATTGGATACCGGATCAGGATCTCATATCTGTAATTCATTGTAGGCACTGAAAAAGCGTAGGGTTTTGAAGGCAGGTGATGTGACCCTCAAAGTTGCAAACGGAGCTGGCATGGATGCTGAGTCCGTGGGGGACTATCACCTGGGCTTGTCAGATGGACACGTTTTGGTTTTGCGTAATTGCTATTTTGTACCCAATGCAACTTGTAATATCAATTCTGTATCTTTATTATCTAAAGAAGGTTATGAATTTGCATTTGTAAGTAATGTTGTGAACATTCACCTTAATCATGTTCTGATTGGGTCAGGTACGTTAAGCAATGGTATATACGTATTAAACCAACCACAGATTTTCAATGTCCAGAATACACAGAAAAGAAAGTCTCCGAAAATAAATCAGGCTTTCTTATGGCATTGTAGACTAGGTCACATCAATGGAGAAGGTTGACGAAGTTACATACAGAAGGATATTTGGATCCGTTCGAATATCAATCATATGCAACTTGTCAATCCTGTCTCAAAGGAAAGATGACAAAGACTCCGTTCACTGGACACGGAGTAAGAGCGAGCGAGCTCTTGGGACTCGTACACAGCGACGTGTGCGGTCCAATGTCTACGCATGCACGAAGCGGTTATTCTTACTTCATTACTTTTACGGATGACTTTTCAAGGTACGGATATGTCTTCTTAATGAAACATAAATCCGAAGCCTTTGGAAAATTCCAGGAATATAAGAATGAAGTAGAAAAATAAACCGGCAAAAGCATCAAGACACTGAGATCTGATCGAGGTGGTGAATACTTGAGTGCCGAGTTCCTGGATTACTTAAAAGAGAATGGAATTCTCTCTCAGCTTACTCCTCCATACACTCCGCAACATAACGGTGTATCGGAGAGACGGAACCGAACCCTATTGGATATGGTACGGTTCATGATGAGTAATGCTGAGTTACCGCGATCATTCTGGGATATGCACTAGAATCAGCTGCATACCTTTTGAACCGAGTTCTAACTAAGACTGTGCCTACTACACCATATCAGATGTGGTGTGGGAAAAGACCCTATCTTAATCACATTAAGACAAGGAGATGTCCGGCTTTTGTCAAAAAGCAGCATACGGACAAACTCAAGGTACGCTCTGTTAGTTATATATATGCCCTAGAGTCCATTACTGTACATGGGATGTATATTGTAGTGGATGCTGGGATATATATATAGGTAGGACTTTCTTGCTCGACATGATAGTACGCTATCTGGTTGCTCTTTATCTTAACATGTATACTTTCTGTCTCTCTGTTTCATGTTGAAAAAGCCCTTAGGATGTGTACTCGACTTCCAGGACTATAATGAAGATCATACTAGTGGGGCCTGGGTAGTCCATAAGTACATCCTTCAATGTTCCTAGTCGTGGGAATATCGAGACGGGGCATCGATATTCCAGAGTAGACTAGCGTATATCTTCTCGACCCATGTGATGGGCGATGGATGATCCCATATCCATTGGTGTTTGACATCAGAGATGGTATGCGGGTGCTCAGTGAAGACTGGGTACACTGAACGGACTCGCCGAGAACTCCCAGATGGTATTATACCTCACGTCAGATGGCAGTTCTCTGGTGACATTGGTACAACTTAGTCTGTTGACCCGAGATCGTCATAGAGTCTTGTGTGTCTCCCACTGTGCTTTGATTTCCACCCTACCACGGCTCTATTGAGTCGTGCAAACAGGTGGTTTTTGGGTACAGTCCCGATTCACATGGAGGCAATGAGCGATAGGAGGGGATTCGTCTCTCCCGGTATTGGGGGTTGATGTTGCGTTATGCTCGACTGGCCATAACTGGAAATCCCTGGCCAGGGTTGCACTGATTTACTGGTAAGTGTTATTAGTAGTTTCATGCTTGTTATGGACCTTACATCGGCATGACTTATCGAGCTACTGGGGTCTGACGTTTACCACCCCTAGGCGAGATATGCGACATATCAGACGAACAGACCGGACTGTGCGGTAAATGTTACTGGTTGGATTCACAGGAGTGTGAGCGGGCTTGCTCGTTGATCTTTTGATCACTCAATACCCGGGTGGCCGTTACGTTTAGCAGACCGCTTGCGGCTTGTGGGTGTTTGATATGATCATCACCTGCTGCCGGCGTATTGACGAGTCTTTAGAGTCCTACACAAAGGTTTCCTGGCTCAAGCGAAACGAAATAGGAGCGCATATGAGATATGTGCGGGACCGAGAATAATACCAGTATGTGATACTGGATTCTATTCTCGCGATTTGTATCATCGGACGGTTATATAATATATAGCCGGGTTACCGAATCAAATGTTGATTCGATATATTGATACACTTGATATTAGTCGGTTATATGTGGTATGACCGGATCATTAAATCAAGTGTTGATTTAATGATTTAATGTATAATTATATATTTGATATATTACTTTACATTAACTAGTATTGGTTCACTTAAGATTATTTTCTCACTTGATTGTGCACATTGTATATATGATATATGTTTGTGCACTAGTTTGTATCATATTTGATGATACATGCAAACTTGGGTGTGTGTTTGGATAACACCATGTTTAGGAAAATGGTTAGGGTTTTATTCTTTTTAATTATTTTATTAAAACAAAATGGTGGTGGCTTTTCTCACTTTGGCTTGAAGCTTCATGAAGCTTCATAGCATCTTTGACAAAGTCTAAGCCATTTTGTTTTACCCTTTGACCTAAGCATTTACCTAAACTATGGTTTACTCTCTACAAAAGTAAACTAACCCATGGTTGCTATATGATAAGAATCACTTGATTTATTATTTTCAAGAATTCATTATTCATTTTCTTCTCTCCTTCTTCTTCTTCTTCATGAAGAGAAGAAAGCATTCTTGAAAATTTCCAAGTGATGAATCCAAGTGAGAAATCCAAATCCAAAGTGAACCCACTTCCTATTTCTTCATCCTCTACCACTTGCCATGTAGTAGAGTGTGTTATCTTCACAAGTTTTATGACCAAGTGAAGATGGAGCTTGATCTTGAGTTGCCTCGACGTAGATCATCTTCGGCATCGAAGTTGACGACCTAGCCCGATCATTTCTCCGACGAAACCAACGCTAGAGTCCAGGATCCCGATGGTCGCAGCGGAGGGACGTCATCACGGAGCAAATGAAGTGGAGGACCGGATCTACAAAGGTTGTAGTCACTTTCGCTTTCAAGTAAAGTTGTTTGCTTGCATAGTTTCGCCTTACCTCTAGTTAACGATCTAGTATTAGCATTTCTCGGCACATAAAATTTGAATTGGACATGTTTGATCAGTTGTAGAACCTCATGGGTGTGCCTAGGAACCCTACACGCTCAGTACAGTGCAAGTTTGTGGGATATCCAAAGAACTCCAAGGGATATTTCTTCTATTGCGAAGAGGAACAAAAGGTTTTTGTTTCTCGTCATGCCCACTTCTTGGAAACTCGGTTTTTGGAAAAACAGATAAGTGGGAGCGCAATAGAACTGGAAGAAATTCCAGAACCACGAGCTATTACTGAAAGCTTAGTAGAACCAGAGGGTTCAAAAGAACATGACATTCCTACGCCGCTCCGCAGGAGTAGTAGGCAGTCTCATCCGCCCGAGAGATACTACGGTTTTCTCATAGACGGAGATAGAGAAGATTGCATCATTGATAGTGATGAGCCGACTAGCTTCCAGCAGGCTATTCAGAGCGTTGACTCGGTAAAATGGTTGGATGCAATGCGGACCGAAATGGAGTCCATGTACACCAACAAAGTATGGACGTTGGACGTTGCTCCAGATGGGGTAAAACCCGTAGGATGCAAGTGGATCTTCTAAAGGAAGATTGGTGTAGATGGACAGGTTGAGACCTATAAAGCTAGACTTGTTGCAAAGGGTTTTCGTCAAAGACCTGGTTTGGACTATAACGAAACCTTTTCTCTAGTGGCTATGCTGAATTCCATTCGGATCCTTCTTGGCATTGCTGCCTTCCACGATTATGAGATTTGGCAGATGGACGTAAAGACCGCTTTTCTCAATGGAAATTTAGAGGAGTGTGTCTATATGGACCAGCCAGAGGGTTTCATTCAGAGTGGGAGCAGCGGAAAGGTGTGCAAGTTACTTAAGTCCATCTATGGACTAAAGCAGGCATCGCGGAGTTGGAACATCTGTTTTGATGAGACGGTCAAAGAATTTGGCTTTATCAAAAATCCAGATGAACCATGCATCTATAGTAGATTTGTAGCAAGAACTGCTGCATTCCTCGTATTGTATGTGGATGACATTCTTTTGATAGGAAATGACATTCCTATGCTACAATCTGTCAAGGGATTCTTGTCACATAGGTTCTCCATGAAAGACCTGGGTGATGCCTCGTACATTCTGGGGATCCGGATCTTTCGTGACAGATCCAAGAGGATATTAGGACTTTCACAGTCCAGGTACATCGACACCATACTGAAAAGATTCAGTATGGAAGATTCCAAGCACGGTAATCTACCGGCTTGTCACGGGATCACCCTCTCCAAAGAGATGTCTCCCAAGACTGATTTGGAAAGGGATCGCATGTCTATTATACCCTATGCTTCTGCGGTAGGCTCTATAATGTATGCGATGTTGTGTACCAGACCAGATGTAGCTTATGCACTGAGTGTGGTAAGCGGGTATCAGTCAAACCCTGGGGAGAAACACTGGATAGCGGTAAAGAACATTCTCAAGTACCTAAGAAGGACTAAGGAGATGTTCTTGGTGTATGGCGGAAAAGACCTCCAGATCGAGGTCTTTGCTGACTCCAGCTTCCAGAGTGACAAGGATGATTCCAAGTCCATGTCGGGTTATGTCTTTACCCTCAATGGAGGGGCGGTGTGTTGGAAGAGTTCCAAACAGGAAACCGTTGCCGACTCGACGATGGAAGCGGAATATATCGCTGCTGCAGATGTCGCAAAAGAAGCCGTCTGGATAAGGAAGTTCTTGACAGAACTTCAGGTGGTTCCGTCCATTGTTGATCCAATACCTCTGTATTGCGACAACAACGGGGCTATAGCTTTAGCGAAGGAACCCAGGTCCCATCAGAAGTCCAGACACATCTTGAGGCGATATCACCTGATCAGGGAGATCGTGGGTCGCCAGGAGATCGAGGTTCGGAGAGTTGCTATGGAAGATAACACTGCTGATCCATTCACGAAGGCCTTACCCCAGACTCAGTTCGAGCGGCTGATCGAGATGATAGGTCTTCGATACGCCAGTACATGGCCTTAGTGCAAGTGGGAGATTGTTAGTGTATATGCCCTAGAGGCCATTACTGTATCATACTAGTTTGTATATTACTTAATGGAAGCTTAGGATATTCACCTTGCATAGACAATCTTGCTCAATATAGTAGTATGCTAGTTGGTTTGTTTCTGCTTTAATGTGTACATGTGTTTATTTTAGTATATCACCTATACACATTAGTGGAGCCCTTAGGATCTTTGCTTGATTACCAGCGTTGTGATGGCAGTCACACTAGTGGGGGCTGGGTAATCCACAAGCACATCCTTATGCAGGTCCCTAGTTGTAGGACTATCGAGACAGGGCATCGATACTCCGGAGTAGACTAGCGTATGCGCTTCTCATCCCAGTGTGGGATACGGTCTGTCCCACAGCCGTCAGTACGTCGTACTTGAGATAGTATGCGGGTGCTCGTTAGGTTACGAGTACACTGGACAGGACTCGTCGGGAATTGTTGGTTGGTATTATACCTATCGTCAGTTATCAGTTCCCAGGTGACATGAGTACAGCTTAGTCCGCTGACTTGACACTGTCACTTCGCCTTGAGTGTGTTCCCACTGTACTTTGATTACTACCCTACCACGGCTCAAAGGAGTCATGCAAACAGGTAGTAGTTCGGTGCAGTCCCGAAGCACTTGGAGGCAGTGACGGTTAGACAGGATTCGTCTCTCCCGGTATTGGGGGTTGACATCGCGCTGTGTCTAAAAGAGCCATTACACAAGTAGTCCCTGGCCAGGGCAAGCGAGATATACTGGTAGGTTTCCAGTGTTATCTCAGGGTGTTCTGGGCTACACTCCGACATGACTTGTACCGCTATTTGGGGACTGACGTTTGCCACCCCCTAGGCCCGCCATGCGATGTTATCAGACGAACAGACCGGACTGTACGGAGACTGTCACATTCAGGCTCAGTAGGAGTTCAGATGGGTTTCACCTCGTCTGTCTTCTTGTCGGCATCTACCTGGGGACCGTTACGCACAGCTAGTGCCGCTTGCGGTCTGTGGTTAAACCCACTGCCAGTGTAGTGTCGAGTCTTTAGAGTCCCGCATAGAGAGCTATTCGCTTTTAGGCAAAAGAGTAGAGGTCGCATGGTTTTGCGACAAGTCGCATGGTTTTGCGACAGGGTTCGGTCACATCCATGCACTTGTGCACGTTTAGTGTCCGGACAGTTAACACTAGTGGGCTTTAGTTTAAGCCAGATCCTAGTGTACATTTTAGGATTGGTTTTATCTCGTTTGTATTCGTGTTCCTCGGAACGCGGATGCGGGTGTGTATGCACAGTTAACAGAGAGACGGAGGCAGAGGATTCTCATTAGGGTTGTTGACTGTTGACTATTGACTTTTGCTAAACCCTAATGAGAATAAGAAATATGATTAATGATAATATTAATTAAGTATTATTGTGTCATGGTTGGGATGAAGAGTTGACTTTGTTGACTTATTGACTTTGTTGACCGGTTGACTAGGTTGGACTAGTTGACCACCATCATTACAATGGCTATCATTTCATGGCAAAGACTTTTGCTTGCTTGTTTCTTTTTGCAAAATGAGTGCATGAAATGATATGGCCATTTTGACTTGAACCATCACATAATACTCAATTACTATTATGAGTTATCATGATTTTGGATTATGAGAGCATGGGAGCCAAAAGTCTTGCTCATTCTTTTATTTGCTTTCTCTCTCTTGAGCTCTCTCATCCTCAAGCTCTTTTCCTCTTCCTCTTGCTCTCTCTCTAGCTCAAGGCAACTCCCTCTCATGAGTTGAGAAATATTGCCTTAGAGATAAAAGAAAACCCATATCACTTCTCTACCAATCCTAGTTCATAAGGTTTAGCAAACCAAGTGTTCTAGTTTCTTCTAGTTTGAAGAGAAGCCAAGGGTAGAAGCTTTCAGGTGGATCCATCTTCGGCGCAAGGAGACGACGAGGTGAGGCCGATCCGACCACCGCAAGGAGTTGAAGACGAAGGAGTTCAAGTTAAGGTATAACCACTTAACCGAGTAGGTAAAACTCTTGTTAGGTTTGTTAGATAGTTGTTTAACAAAGATCCGTATTTTGAGTCCATGTTACCACCTCTTGAAAAATTGTTTTTCGTCATTTCCGCAAGCCCGTAAGTACCGGGAGAGGTAACGTGGACTTACACTATCAACGTGTAATAGTGATCTGTAATCTCACCTAAAGCATGTACATGATGATAAAGACAAACCAGATAGCAAACTATCATCTCGAGTAAGACTGTCCTACCTGTATAGGTCCTCCCTCAATCATTGCAATCACGTGCCTGCGATCCAATAATTGACTTTGAGGGCACTATATCCAACAGAGTCGTCCATTCTAAAACACTTTTAGAATATTGTTTAAGTACCCAGATTGGGAAACTACCCAAATCCTATGTGGAGAAAATAATGTGTGACAACCACAGTATAACCGATCGTAGTATAGGAATTTTACTTCCTACAATGTGCATATCATCCAAATACCAGGATATCACACCCTACTACCTTCTTAACAGATCTATCTCCTATTCTGATGAAGTCAAAACCCATGACTGTCACATCAAAAATAGATGATCTATCTCCGCTATATCTGCTTCAGTCTATAAATAGACATAAGCTACTTGTCCACTATGCTTCCGTTGCTCCCACTGACTACGACAACCCTCTGGCAAAGTCATATACACGTGCACTTCTAAAGCTAGTTTAGAACGACGCTTTACTCATCCTCCTGCAGGGTCTCATAGTTTGGAACAACAGTAGTATCAAGTTTGGGTAAACAAGAACCTCCCTGTCACCGTCCTTAAGGATACCGAAGTACCTCTCGGGTGGCTGAGGTTACCCACCATATCTGCGGAGTGGCTAATGGAATGTCAAACCCGATTGAATCCTTAGGTTCTATTAAATTTTCAGTAATCGTTTGTGGTTCTGGAATCTCTTCTAGTTCTACCATACTCCCACTACTGTTTTCTGAAAAAGTCAATTTTACTAAAACTGTGGCGAGTCAAGAACAATATCGCTATTGATCTTCCAGATGGTAGAATGTTAACCCTCGTCATAGCCTGGGTTAACCCATAAACTGCCATTACAGAAACGTGTCTTGAGTTGTCCAGAGTCTGGTTTTAAGCATAAGCCGGACAACTCCACATATCTTAACATCGTTAAGATATGAACCATTCTATATACAATATAGAAACAGAGGCACTGATTTAATTGGAACCAGATTCAAATCATGCAGCTGTCCCTAGTGCATGTCATCGAAATAGAGAGAGACCGATCAACATTACTCAACTTAGGAGTGCATCCAGATATGAGTAACCTGAATGAGAAGCAAGTTCTCGAAACCATTACTATCAACTGAATACCAAACACAAGTATCTACATCTTCGATCACCTTGAACAATCCCGATACTTGCAACTCGTGGTTCTCTACTTTATTCTTGTACCTATAACTTCTCAAAACTTGGACCTTGTATTTCTACGAAACACTTGTCTAAAACTTGAGAAGTCACAAGTAAACATAATATAGTACGAGGACCAACCCCTTTGTCCTAATGGACACTGGACAACATACAATACTTTGTATAAGTCTCCTGAGTTTAATAACTCAAACTCTGTGTGTCGTAGGTCGAAAACTGTACTATGGTTAAGAAGAATTACACCACTGTTTAATGCTTCTTACCTAACCATCAACTGATATAGGTAAATGTCATGGACATAATTTCAAAAAGTTATATCTCACTGTAACATTTCAGAAAAAAATAAAATATTATTTTTGGGAATTTTTACAATTTAATAATAATTTTTATGAATATTTTAATATGGCGGTATAATTAAATACCGATAAATTGGGAAATATTTGGAAAATTATATAAATTATTGAAATGATGATTTTTTAAATGAATTAAGCAAATTATAAAATTTTATAATTAATTATACTCTATTTTAACGCTAATCGCGATTAAATATCGCTAATCGCACATTAAGCTTGATTTGTGCACATGACATGCACCAAGTCTTTTTTTCACACTTGTTACATTTTCCTACATGGCTTTTCTTCTCTTTTCTTTGCATGGTTGTTATTTTTAAAAAGAGAACAAAAGAAAATAGAAAAGAAAAGGGAAAGAAAAAGAAAATGATAAAGAAAGAGGGATGGGCATGAGAGAGAGGTGAGGGGTCAACCTTGGACCATACCATATTGTTCCCTCCATCATCTTCATCATTGTTTTCTCCCTTCTTCAGCTCCATGGCAGCGCACCTCATCCCCTCCTCTACCTCTTCATTACAACACCAAAAACAACTCAAAACTTCATCTCCATTTCACAAAAAACATGGACAAGCTTCTCACATGCACTTTGGATCAAGAAGAATCGGATTTTGAGCACTTGGGGTAACTCAAGAAAATTCTTGAGTTGCCAAATAAGATATTTTCTTTACCATTAGCATTGAATTTCCATTACCTTAGCAACCATACAAGTTTAAAAGTGTTTTATTGTGGTTTAGTGAACTTTGAAATTTCCTAGAAGAGGGATGTGGAATTCTTGAGTTGTATTTGTGCTAATGGGCTTTAGTGGTGATCTTAAACCCCTATAATGTCAAAAACCCAGATCAATCATGAACTGAAACCTGAAACCCAAATCTGAAACTTTCCAATGTCGGTTTGTGTATGTTTTAGTGCCTACAGGGAATCTGGAGTGATCCGGGGCCATTACTAGGAAAGCAAACAATACCATTGACCTATATTGGACACTAGGAGGCCACCCCTACCAAGACGAAACCATTCTGACCTATAGGGGCTGAGCAGGCCGGAATTTTGGAGAAAGTGGCCGGCCATGTAGTGGGAAATGGGGTCCAGGTTCCTTCAGTAGCTCATATTCATCCTATATATCACCTCAGTACTGTTTGTGCACCTTGTTTTTGCCTGAAACAAAATCTGTGACCACTTTCTTGGGTTGGTATTTTGATTCGGGGATATTTTTGCATATTTTAAATTCTTGATTTTAGTATTTGGAATTTTATTCGGTCACTTGACGTTTGTACGTATATATCGAGTGTTATTTGGTTGATTTGCGTGAGAAGACCATAGGTTTTAACCTATGAGCGAAACGTGTGCCGTTTTGGTTTTCTGTCTTGATTTTTAATACACATTTGCGATTGTGTATTGGTTGTAGGTACCCCACGTGGAATTCGAGACGACGAGGAGAGTGTGGCGTCATCGACTCCAGCAAGCGAGGATCAAGGTGAGTGGATCTATATCCACGGGGGAAGTCGGGTGGATGGCGTATAGCACCCCCGCAAGTTTTTGATGGAAACCGATTCATAGTATATTGTAAAGGAAACCTTTAATATAAATCTATAGATAGAGTTAAAAGATAGTTAGAGAAACCATATTAGAAACTTAAGGATAGCTAGAAGTGATATGATACGATTAATACGTGATGACGAGATTCGAGGATAATGTTCGATGATATTGCTGTATTGGATACTATGAGATTAGATAGCCGACGTAAATGTGTCATGCGAACTATACCTTTTTCCAAACTGATGAATCGTATGCATTTTTCTAAAAGGATAACTTGAGGGACGTTACGGATTTTCAAATGATATCTTTTTCTTAAAAACACCGCAGCCCCTACTTTCAAAACTACGACTCGCATCATTTAAAAACTGATCGTATGGTTCGTGTGTGAATGTATAGATGAAAATGACTTGATGGGGGGATATAAATGCGATTAAAAGAATATATGATGATTTGATGATATATTGGTATACGGATGTGAGTTGATTGAGATGATTGATATCTTTCCGGTCCCCTGATATGAGATTGTTATTGTTGTGACCTGGGAAATAGGTAAATAGATACATATACATATAATGCTGTGAATCATGAGTGATTGTTGTATGCGACGTTAGGTCCGTACCCTCTTTGTCGTAAAGGTCGATAGGATCCCTACCGGTTTAATTTCGTCGTACGATGATTTTCCGTACGTGATGAGTTTGACTTGATGATTGATCCATACCCTTGAATAGAGGTTGCCGTACGATGGATTATACCGTACGTGGTGTTGTGGCTGGGTGCCGATTGTTTGATTCACCGACTCGATTATGTAGATACGTATACACTATAGCTTTTAGCTGATGATTTACATTATGCTGCATTCATGTTATTCTCATAGCATTGCTTATACCTGTGCTAGTAAACATACACCATTATCGATGATGCGTATGTTACATTTACACAGATTTGCCAGCTCACACACTTCATCATCGATAATTGCCATGTCACTACACAGTAGGATTGCTGCATTATGATATGACCCCCTTGCATAATTTACTTGCTATAATTACATATGCACCTTATACGATGTTGCATTTGACTTAGGAGAAATTGGGAACCGCAAGATATATTTTAAAACTGGATTCATTTAAAAAGGCAGCTTTCCCTCGACATGTGCATATTACTGATTCCATGTTGCATGATATACTGATATGCTTACATTTCTTTTATATGTCGCATACATCATGCTTTACGATTATACGCATTGAGATATGCTGTTTTCATGAGATTTCTGGATTTGAGAACCGTGGTTATTTCAAAAGAAAGTATGTATTGTTTTAAAAACCCGATTTCTTTTGATATAATATTTCAGTGCATCCACCATGCGTTTTCTCGGTTCAGAGACTTGTGATATGTGAAACCCGATTTGAGGAGACGGATATCCGTTTGCAGGTTCATGGTGGACCCGGTATGGTTCCCCGGGGTGAGAAATGCTTTTCGTGGAGTAGACGATAAGCCTGGCAGGGTGGCTAGTACCTACCGGTAATTGCTTGGACCTGGCTGCTATCCGAAGGATACCGACCGGAGTCAAGAGATGATATAGGCCGATCCGGACTGACGGAGCCCGAGAGATATGAGGATTTACGTGCCGATGCTGGGTACGGGTTTCATGATCTTTCGAGTGTCGATGCTGGACACTCAGGTTCCATGATTTATTGTGTTGCGAGGGGCACACGTTGGTTTATATCCTCATATTTTCATGCATATACTTTTATGATATTTACATGCATGATTTTATTGTGTCATTGATTGACACGTGGATGGGATCCACTTGCATACATACATTGATCTTATGGTTGGATGAGATCCATATGCATACATACATTGATTATATTGTTGGATGATATTCACATGCTGTAGGCATTTACTTATAGTACTGGCACATATACAGATACAGTCACCCTAGATATCATAGTATTACCTTTATGATATAGTTGACCTAGGAAATCGTTATTTTATTCGATTTCTACTTGTTGATGTTTTCTACTCACGAGTTGGCAACTCAGCCCCGTTGTGCCACAGTTCTTGCAGGTTGACTGGTTGGATCAGTAGCGGCATCGTTGGCACGCAGTTGCTTTCGGGTGATTGTTTTGGTGGGTGGTACATGTTGGATCGTACCACTATTGTATTCATTATTCATATTGTATCTAGTCAACTCCATCAATCAAACTAGTATTTGTATAAGTAATGAGACTTAGTGAGACTTGCGGTTGCGAGAATTAGAGCGAGGTGTATTCCGTTACTTGTAGTGTTGATGTCTTGCTTACTTCTTTATCTTTTGTGGTGAACTTCGCTGTTGGGCGTCGTATACTTATATTTATGCTTTGCGTAGTTGTGGATCCGTCGTTTGGCGAAGAGCTAGCTCCCGCTTGGGGATGCCTTTTATTATTATCATATATTGTGGTTTTGGATCAAAAATACAAAGGAGGTGATTCCCAAATTTTTCAAAAGACGAAACATGTTTTCAAACTAGTAAATTTCACTTGCATTATTCATGTTCCTTTCCTATGAATTTAAGAAAACTTGATTTCATTATACCTTATTTCAAAACTCCACCTCTTTTATTTTCATTAAAAAGGTTTAGATTTCTGGGTTTCTGCTTACTTGAATTACGTTACGTCTTTAGACGTTGCGTGATTTAAGTGCTGGTCATGAGCTAATATTTCGGGTCGTGACACTCACTTTATAAAATAAATGTACAGATATATCATTTTGAAATTGGTGCATAACAACGGATATTCAAAACCAAATATTTGCCGTCCGGCAAAAACCCGGGCGAGATCCTCAAATATCACCAATTACAACGAATTTCGATATAATGAGGATGATCACCTAATTCACAATAATTTACTCCCACTCATCATCTGTAAAACCATACAGATGTGAGAATCAAACCTGGTAAATACATACCCTGGAGCAATGATCTAATTAGGAAATCAGTTTTCTATTAACAACGTACAGTGAAACTGAAACATGAAAATGTTTCCAATGGGTATCCGGGTATTTCTAGTAATGCCTCTTCTATTATCTAGATTCATGACTGTAACCGTATATTTCTTTGCCATCTCTCCAAATCCCTTTATTTATCTTTACTCATTACCTTCTGTATACCACCTTTAGGCTAAATGGTTTTCTTCCTTCCCTACCGTTCGGCACCAGTCTATGGTTTGGAAGAAGACTATCCAATAAGCGTAATAGGTATACTCTCCTAATCCTAGGAGTACTCACAACCTGAGAGAAGGTAAAGATAAAATACAAATGAATAAACCTTATTCCTATTTCTCCTGAACCAGAATCCATCCTCGAACTGGAACAAGTTTCTTTGAGTTCGTATATAACCATACGATGGATTATCCTATAAATGCGGATCTTCATAGTGATACGGGGTGTTCTGGAGAAATACAAAGGTGAAGTAGGAGTGGCGATGAAATACGCGGTTTGGTCGTGAATGATAGCAGTCGCAATTTACTTTGCTATCTTTCTAATCCCTTTATTTGACTTTACTTATTACTTTCTGTACACCACACTTAGGCTAATTGGTTTTCTTCATTCCCTACCTTTCGGCACCTGCCTATGGTTTGGAAGAAGACTACCCAATAAGCACAATAGGTATACCCTCTCCTAATCCTAGGAGGCCTCACAACCTGAGAGAAGGTAAAAGGAAAAGACAACTGAATAGTCCTATCATTTTCTCCAAAACTGGAAACTATCCTCGAATCTGAAACAAGTTTCTTCGAGATCGTATGTAACTATACGATGGTCATATCTAATGAAAATGGGATGTGCATGGTGATACGGAATGTTCCGGAGAAAAGCAAAGGGTAAAAGTAGGAGTGGAAATGAGGTATGCAACTCAGACAATCCAAAAAGCCAGTGTTTTAAGAAAGTTCGGTTAACTTGGTTACTGAGTTATAGTCTAGGGTCGGGCCATGGTCGCTGCCAAAGAGAGAGAGAAAGAAACACTCAGCGTGCACTCTAACCTAGATCAGAATGGTAAATCACTTTATCTAATCAGGATGTCTCCCACTGTATCCTCAAATTCTCCTCCAAACCTGAAAGAAGAATTAGTCGGGATCACCCGAAGAGTAAACCAACTCATCAGTGGGTATCGGGATCCAACTATCATCGCATTATAACTTGATGGAATCCACTTAAGTCACCACACTCCAGAAGGTATGCGCATGCCTGGCAAGTTTCAGTTTCTTTAGAAACTCCCGATGTGTGTTTTTACCCCAAGCGGTTTATGACCCTGACTAGGTCAACAAACTATAAACTGCTAGTCAACTTCAACCCGTCATTATCCTGGATTGCATTAAACCCACCCGCACGTGCCCTTGACTAGGTCAACAAGGCCGCACGACTGTCCTAACCAATCACATTTAAAATGCAACAAACAAGCACCACTTAGCTACCGAACACTACGTCTTGACTAGGTCAACAAACGCAGCACGAATACTAAATAATACTCGTAAGAAATGACGGAGGGCTATGGCAGGTTTTTGGCGAAAAACCTTTAATGTAATAAACTTGATATCGTTGAAGGAACCGCATAGCTTTTTATAAATATATAGTAGCGAAAACCTTTGCTAAAGAGTTCACTCACGATGAAGGGATCTCGGCTCTTTCCTCGTAGAATGAGGTGCTGGATATTCATAACCGAATACTGTGATGCAAAGCAAAAAGTAATCGACTATAGTAAAGTTATTACCCTGACGCAAAATTCTACCCAAGGGGTTGATTTGAACGATGTGAGATTTTGTGATCAAAGAATTGTTAACCGCAATCAAGAACGGCATCGCTTGGTAGCTAGCCGGTTAGTACGGGTCGGTCCACAGGGATTTTGTGTACTCTCAATTTGTTCTAACGAGTTAATTCCAAACGGTGTTGGATTGATTATCACTAAAAACTAAGTTAATTTAGACTAGGATTAAAATTTTGCTTGGGTTAGGTTTAGGTTAAGTTTGGAAAGTTAATATTCCTCACCGCTTTCAATACCCTAATTTAGATCTATTTAGGTGTTATGGTAATAATTAATAAAGGGGATTAGGACGATCGGGAAGAAACGATGTTTCTTCCTTAGGTCCTTGTCCGTCCTTTCTTAATTCTTACCCTAACCTCCATGGAAAACATGCACAACCGGTCTTTTAAACTACGGTATCACCGTTATCTCATAGGGTAGGGTGCCGTAGGGGGCGGTGTGTGTATGTATGCATGGAGTCTTATGAATTAATATGTGATGGGCAAGAAAGGGGTGAGAGATTTTCATCTCTCAAACCTTTCCTATTCCTAACCCTAACAAGTGAGGAACTACTCACTCATTAGGAGATTGATAAAAAACATTTTTTATGAGTTTTTAATTTAAAAAGACTAACTATCTAAACTATGGCAGATTAATAAAAGTGCTAAACTAATTAACTAGGGCAGATAATAAAATCTATACTAAGGCAGAAAGGAATTTAAGAACTAGGGCAATGAAAAAAAATCTACTTACTTTATTTGATGCTCTCAAAGCATTACAATGGATTTATGAATTTTGATCAAATGAAAAGAGGCATACCTCAAAAAGAGGTTTAGGGTTTCTATTTATAGATCATAGAAACCCTAAGGTTACATTTGATTCACATCTGCATTTACAAATATACCCTAAAGAAGCCTAGTCAACGCACCACTACGCCGTCAAATTTCCCACCGACACGTGTCTAGCACGGCCGTGGATCCATGGCCGTATGCCCTATTTGGCCGCGGATCCGCGGCCATGTGGTGGCTTCATGAGCTGCAATTTTCAGGGGTTCTTTCTGTTTCTTTTTACTCGTCTTTTCTTCACTTGGTTTCTCAGATTGTCTTTTAGTTCTCTTCCAGATTTCCACAGTGAATAATGTCGTGGACTTTACCGTTTGCCTCGTGTCGAAGCCTTAAATCTTGCGCTTCCTTTGTACTTTGTGAACTTGTTCATTGATCTTCATTGTCACTCAAACTGTAGGCATGATCAAGATTCTTCCATTTGTCGGTCGTAGTCTCACTTTTGTATCGTCTTTTCATCATTTTCACTGTTTTTGTTCCGAGAACCTGTAACCTACAACTATGTAGCAGACATGGATCAAAAGTACCTGTTTATTTGTAAAATGAATAAGAATGGGGAATATAATAATGCAAAATTATGGCATGAACAAATACCCCCAAACTTATCTTTTGCTTGTCCTCGAGCAAAACTAGTTTTATTCTCGAAAAAGACCTAGCCTCACTTTCGCAGGGAAACGCGATTGCACTGAGCTCGTGCAACAAGCCGTTAAACCTCTAGGTGTCCCTAGTAGGAGGAGTGTTGTCTCCTGAGGGTTTTCAGTGGATACTACCCGCAAAATCCTATCAATTCGGCCTATTGACTTTTATTCTCCAATTAGGTTTTTAAACAAGGAATTCTATTATCTTTAACTCAGAAATTATCAACCCGTATTTTTCACGCTTCCTCATCATTTAACTTAAGATTATATATGCTTTGTAGATTTACTTAGCTTTTAGCATCTTTTGAGTTTTCCTTCTAGGGTTCCATCTCAACTTAGGAATTTTTATCATCTCTACTAAAGATATAAGTCCTATTATTCATTTGTATCTCTTATCTAAACCCCAATCACATACCACTATGTGTGTGTATAGTCACCCCTACACTTGGAATTCAAATCAAGCTATTATACTCTTGTCCATCGTCCAAAGTACTTTTCAATTGGTGAATTTTTTAGATGAAATTGCTCACACATTCTTCTTGCGACCGTTAATACTTCTTGAGGTACCAACAACCGATTACAAAATGTTTTTGCACATTAAGGCGTAATTCCTAGTCTTATACACCTAAGGCTTTAGCAGTGACTCCCAAACCAGTTGGTCTAAGGCACTAGGTGATAAAGCTGTTAGTTGTATGTATGCCCTAGAGGCCAGTATTGTACAGATGATGTATATTATATTGGATGCTTGGACATATATAGAGATGACTTTCTTGCTCGATATGATAGTATGCTATCTGGTTACTATTTATCTTAACATGTACACTAGTCTCTTTATACTGTCTTATAGTTACATGTTGGTAAAGCCCTTAGGATGTGTACTTGACTACCTGGACTATGATGCAGATCATACTAGTGGGGACATGGTAGTCCATAAGTACATCCTTCAAGGTCCCTAGTTGTGGGTGTATCGAGACGAGGCATCGATATACCAGAGTAGACTAGCGTATACGCTTCTCGACCCATGTGATGGGCGATGGATGATCCCATATCCATTGGTGTTTGACATCAGAGATGGTATACGGGTGCTCAGTGGAGACTGGGTACACTGGACGGACTCGCCGAGAACTCCCAGATGGTATTATACCTCACGTCAGATGGCAGTTCTCAGGTGACACTTGTGCAGGTTAGTCTGTAGACCCGAGATCCTCATAGAGTCTTGTGTGATTCCCACTGTGCTTTGATCTCCACCTTACCACGTCCATGAGGGCGTGCAAAACAGTGGTCTTTGGGTACAGTCCCGAGTCACATGGAGGCAATGAGCGATAGGAGGGGTTTCGTCTCTCCCGGTATTGGGGGTTGATGTTCCGCTGTGCTCGATTGGCCGTAACAGGGAAGTCCATGGCCAGGGCTGATCAGAGATTTGCTGGTAAGTGTTACCAGTAGTTTCTCGACCCGTTATGAGCCTCACATCGGCACGACTTATCGGTTATTGGGGTCTGACGTTTACCACCCCTAGACTTGATATGCGACATATCAGACGAAGAGACCGGACTGTATGGTAAGTGTTACTGGTCGGATTCGCAGGAGTGTGAGCGGGCTAGCTCGTCGATCTTCTGATCGCTCAATACCCGGGTGGCCGTTACGTTTAGCAGACCGCTTGCGGCTTGTGGGTGCTTGATATGATCATCATCTGCTACCGGCGTATTGACGAGTCTTTAGAGTCCTACACAGAGATTTCCTAGCTCAAGCGAAACGAAATAGGAGTGCATATTAGATATGTGTGGGACCGAGAATAATGCGTGTATGTGATACCGTATTTGATTCTCGCGATTAATGTTTCGATTGGTTGTATGAGATATGACCTAGTTATCGAATCATTGATTCGATAAATCGATGCATTGAATACTAGTCGGTTATGTGCGACATGACCGGATCATTGAATCAAGTGTTGATTTAATGATTTAATGTATAATTATATATTTGATATATTACTTTGCATTAACTAGTATTGGTTCACTTTAAACGGATTTTTCTCACTTGGATTGCACATTGTATTTGTGATATACTTTTGTGCACTTTTTTGTATCATGTTTGATGATACTTGATCATATGGTTAAGTGAATAGAATTAAACCATGGTTATTATGATAATTAGGGTTTTGCATATTTATTTATTCATTTATTTGTTTATTCATTTATTTGGATAAGTTTAAATGAGAATGGTGGCAATTTTTGTTTCTTATATGAAGCTTCATGAACCCTTGACTTTTGTAACCATTCTTGTCATCTTGCTTAACCCTAACCCACTCTACTAACCATGGTTTATTATCTACACTTAACTTGAGTTAGAGTTATGATAAGTATAGTTTTTCTTTTTCTTTTAAAAATAACTCATCATAATTCTATCATCTTCTTCTTCTTCTTCAAGTGAGAAACCTAGATGCCATTAATGGCAACTTGAGATCTAGTGAGATAAATCCAATTCTAAAGTGAACCCACCTCCTATTTCTTCACCCTCTACCTCTTGCCAAGTTGTTTTGGGTGTTTTCTTCACAAGTTTCACAACTTTGTGAAGTCGGAGCTTGAGCTTGTGCAACCTCGACGTAGATCGTCTTTGACACGAAGCCGACGACCTATTCCGCACGTTTCTCCGATGAAGCCGTCACGAGAGTCTAAGGTTCAAGATGGACAGCGAGAGGACGCCCTCGTGGAGCTAAGGAAGTGGGTATCCGGATCTACAAAGGTTGTAGCATCTTAACTTTAGTTAAAATTGTTAACTAGATTTATATTTCGCCTAGAATTCTAGCGACGATCCGTAGTCTAGGGTTTCTCGGCACCATTTTTTTTGAAATTAGCATGTTCGATGCCTTGTGAGACCTCACTAGGGTGCCTAGGAACCTTTCACTGGTATCAGAGCCTAGCTAGAGCCTTAGGCGATGTCTAGATGGAGTATGAAGTCCGAACGAACCCGAAACCATAATTCCAAGGTGCTCTCTGGAAAATTTCTGAAATTTTGGATTTTTGTCAATTAAAAATATGCAGAAAATCATGCAGGGTCTTATATGAAATACTGTGAAATTCGAGGGCCTGATTCAACTTTTCCACCGCGGAACCGCGGCATGAGCCATGCATGCGCGGCGGTTCCGCGGCCGTACTGTCCCCTTGTCTGGTGATTTTTTCACAGTAATTCATGAATTCAGATATTATATTTTCTGGGTATTTTTATTGTGACTCTACAGAAGAGTATTTTGGGGTTGCTTTGGGGATTCAATTATTCGTTCGGGTTATCAGATTTTGTCTATGTAGATTTCCGGATAACTTTAGAATATGTTAAAAAGTTCGACCGGATATAAATACCCAATTTTTCCCCTGTCGGGAAATTTCCAAGTGTTGGATTTTTCCGTAGTTTAACGACGTTCTAAGTAGTGCAAGTAACGCGATGGACCCTCTAGAAGACAACAAACCTTAACTCGATTATGTGACCGTCTTGAACTGCCCTTTGAACCTTCGGGTTTGGGGCAGTACGGCGTGCCACATGTGAGGCGTTAGCTTGACCCTTCTACGGCTGGACCGTCGGTATTGAGGCACGAACTGAATGTTGTTAGACTTATTTCATGTGTTGAGCTGTATCGGGAAAACTTGGGTATTCGACTGTTCGATCGGAAAGTTTAACATTTTCTGTTTATCTGGAATGTGATACAATAATTGGAATTCACAAACAGTTATGTGATAACTGAATGAATGTTGTAAATTTAGCAGTTTAGTCCCATATGATATTGAAAAGAGTTTTCGATAATGAGACTAAAATGCGGGATTTATATCTGTTAGGCATGTGATGTCTAAGTATTTCATTTAATTAGGCATGCGATGTCTAAAGAAGTTGCGGATTCCAATTGTTGTAGTTTTACACTTTCTTTTCTGTGACCGTAAGTGTAGTATGCAGATATCGCCGGTTTCGTTGCTATACGTCAATGACAATTGGGGTATGCATACTTACTTACGTTGATGACATGTGATGTTATGTGTTGCTGGATATGTTATATTGGATCGTCGTGTTCGAATAGCCGGGGTTTTTTATGTGAGATGAGTGTTTTTCATTTTCATTCATGTAAAAACTTGTATGTAATATTCTTTTATTTGGGGCACTTCCAGGTAGCGGAAGTTGTCACCCTTTGTATATTATTTACTTTTCCGTATTAGGATAGACCCAAGGAGGGGAGCACAAGTAACCAGGTTCTGGGGTCCAGTGGGAGACCAACTCGAGGAGTCGAGTCCGGGTCTCCTAACCCTAGAATTGGCAGGGTTGCTTGCCGCTCTCGTAGGGGTCTAGGGGTGTGGGATTGGCTATTCATCACGACCGTGGAATCCGTGTTTTATACCGGCTCGTATTGAAAACACGGACGTCCTAGTATATCCAATATTTCATATGTTTATTCTGCTGCGATATCTGTGATGTGTTTCTGTGATGGATATAATATATAGTATATATGATATATTATATAGACGTTACTTATGTTTTACACCCGTGCTAGCCCTGCCCTGCTCTGTCGTTAGTTACCTAACCTAACGGTGCACGAGGGGACATCGAGGAGAATGCGGATGGCATAAGTGTACGTCATATCTATCTGTGATGTTTAGGTATTTAAATGATGGGACTTCATTAATGTGATTAATGAAAGATAAGAAACCTAAGATGTTGTGGAATCGAATTTTAAAATAAAAAGGTAGCTACAATTCTTGCTTTGCACAGCGGTATATATGATATACCCTGCACCTTATTCGATGAGGAAAGGACCGAGATCCCTTCACCGGGAGTGACTCCTTTAGCAATAACTGGCAGATGCTACACACTCGGTTTGCTTTTGACTGCTTTTTGGGTTTTTGCTTTGCACAGCGATATATATGATATATCCCGCACCTCATTCGATGAGGAAAGGACCGAGATCCTGTTAGTTATATGTATGCCCTAGAGGCCATTACTGTACATAGGATGTATATTGTAGTGGATGCTGGGACATATATAGGGATGACTTTCTTGCTCGACATGATAGTATGCTATCTGGTTACCCTTTACCTTAACGTGTATACTGATTGTCTCTCTGTTACATGTTGGTAAAGCCCTTAGGATGTGTGCTTGAGTACCTGGACTATGATGCGGATCATACTAGTGGGGACATGGTAGTCCATAAGTACATCCTTCACAGTCCCTAGTCGTGGGTATATCGAGACGGAGCATCGATATACCAGAGTAGACTAGCGTATACCTTTTCGACCCATACAGATGGGCGATGGATGATCCCATCTCCATTGGTGTTTGACATCAGAGATGATATACGGGTGCTCAGTGGAGACTGGGTACACTGGACGGTCTCGCCGAGAACTCCCAGATGGTATTATACCTCACGTCAGATGGCAGTTCTCTGGTGACACTGGTACAGAGTAGTCTGTTGACCCGAGATCGTCATAGAGTCTTGTGTGGTTCCCACTGTGCTTTGATTTCCATCTTACCACGTCCAAGAGGGCGTGCAAAACGGTGGTTTTTGGGTACAGTCCCGAGTCACATGGAGGCAATGAGCGATAGGAGGGGATTCGTCTCTCCCGGTATAGGGAGTTGATGTTGCGCTGTGTTCGATTGGCTATAACAGGAAATCCCTGGCCAGGGTTGCTGAGATTTACTGGTAAGTGTTACCAGTAGTTTCTCGAAAAGTTATAGACCTCATATCGACACGACTTATTGAGCTATTGGGGTCTGACGTTTACCACCCCTAGGCGAGATATGCGACATATCAGACGATCAGACCGGAATATACGGTAGTGTTACTGGTTGGATTCACTGGAGTGTGAGCGGGCTTGCTCGTCGATCTTCAGATCTCTCAATACCCGGGTGGCCGTTACGTTTAGCAGACCGCTTGTGGCTTGTGGGTGATTGATATGATCATCACCTGCGGCCGGCGTATTGACGAGTCTTTAGAGTCCTACACAGAGGTTTCCTGGCTCAAGCGAAACGAAATAGGTGCGCATATGAGATATGTGCGGGACCGAGAATAATACGGTATGTGATACTGTATTCGATTCTCGCGATGTGACATTGATCGGTTATATGCGATATAGCCGGGTTATCGGATCAAGTGTTGATTCGATAAGTTGTTACTGATGATACCAGTCGGTTATGTGCGACATGACCGGATCGTTAAATCAAGTGTTGATTTAATGATTTAATGCATAATTGTATATTTGATACACTACTTTGCATTAACTAGTATCGGTTCACTTTAAAATGAATTTTCTCACTCGGGTGTGCGCATTGCATATGCGATATGATTTTGTGCACTTGCTTGTATCATGTTTGATGATGCATGCCAAACTTGGTTAAGTGTAAAGAATGAACCATGGTAATGAATGGGTTAGGGTTTTGATTTTCATTTATTCATTTATCTTTCTTATTTATTCTTTTTGGAAAAAGGAAAAAGAAAGATAAATGGTGGCATATTTTGGATTTAGTTGAAGTTTCTTGAAACTTTGACTAAGTCTTCATTCTTGTCCTATACTTAACCCTAACCATTTTAACTAACCTAAGTTAATTCTCTACACTTAACTAGAGTTAAAAGTATGATAAGTATTGTTTTATTTCTATTTTTTAATTTAAGACTTATCATATCATCTTCATCTTCTTCCATTCTTCAAGTGAAGAAAGCTTCATTTTCATCAATGGTGATTGATGATTAAGAGTGAGAAATCCATTTCTAAAGTCTACCCACTTCCTATTTCTTCATCCTTTACCTCTTGCCAAGTAGTAGAGTGTGTTTACTTCAGAAGTTTCATGACTTGGTGAAGTTGTGAGCTTGATCTAGCGATGCTTCGACGTAGATCATCTTCGGCATGGACATCGACGACCTAGCTTGCCCATTCTCCGACGAAGCCGACGCTAGAGCCCGGATTTGATTTGGACAGCGGAGAGGACCTCATCTCGGAGCCGTGGAGGTGGAGGACCGGATCTACAAAGGTTGTATTTCCGTATCTCTTAGTTAATTGTTAACTAGTTTACTTTTCGCCTAGTTTTCTAGCAAACGATCCGCGTTCTAGGGTTTCTCGGCACCGTATTTTTGAAATTGGCATGGTTGATGCCTTGTGAGACCTCATTAGGATGCCTAGGAACCCTACAGTGGTATCAGAGCCTAGCTAGAGCCTTAGGCGAAGTCTGGACAGATTTTGAAACCCGAACGAACCCGAAAACCCAAACCCAAAATGCTCTCTGTCCTTTTTCCAAAAATTGGGATTTTTCCAAATTAAAAATATGCAGAAAAATAAGCAGGGTTTTCTAAGAATTACGGTGAAAAATTTTGGTCGTAATTCCATCAAACAGCCGCGGAACCGCGGCCTTAGCCCACGTGGCGCGGCGGTTCCGCGGCAACACTGTTGCATCGTTGACCAAAATTTGCACAGTAATTATTAGTTTGCTGTGCTGAGTTCTCTGGGTATATTTAAAATTTATTCCAGAGTTGAATGTTCTGGGTTGTTTTGGGGATTCGATTGTTCGATCGGATTATCAGATTTTTTCTATGTGGCTTTCCGGATATTTTTAGAATATGTTAAAAAGTTCGACCGTATATAAATACCCAATTTTTCCCCTGTCGGGAAATTTCCAGGTGTTGGATTTTTCCGTAGTTTAACGACGTTCTAAGTAGTGCAAGTAACGCGATGGTCCCTCTAGAAGACGACAAACCTTAACTCGATTATGTGACCGTCTTGAACTGCCCTTTGAACCTTCGGGTTTGGGGCAGTACGGCGTGCCACATGTGTGGCGTTAGCTTGACCCTTCTACGGCTGGAACGTTGGTACTGAGGCACGAACGGAATGTTGTTAGACTTGTTTCATGTGTTGATCTGTATCGGGAAAACTTGGGTGTTCGATTGTTCGATCGGAAAGTTTAACATTTTCTGTTTATCTGGAATGGGATACAATAATTGGAATTCACAAGAAGTTATGAGATAACTGAATGAATGTTATAAACATAGCAGTTTAGTCTCACTTGATCGGTTGCCACGGAATTTTGATGTGATCAAAAGTCCGTCGCAATCACGTAGCGTACGCGGATACTCGCCGGTAAACTTAATAGACAGCCTCACTCCATAGCCCCGACCAAGTGACTGTAGGAGAACCCCGTCGCCGAAAGCATCCGTTCGGGTGCTCGCGGTAGCGGTGTTCCGCCTTGGTGCACTTCGTCGACGGTATCGGGGGTGCAGCCGCCTACTAAAGTTTGCGACGAGCATTCGATCAGGATATCGGGAATCTTGTTGAATTGCCCGACTTGATATTGAAAAGTGTTTTCAATGATGAGACTAAAATGCGGGGTTTATAATTGTTAGGCATGCGATGTCTAAGTAATTCATTTGGTCAGGCATGCGATGTCTGAGGTGGTTGCGGATTCCAACTGTTGTAGTTTTACACTTTCTTTTCTGTGACCGTAAGTGTAATATGTGATATCGCCGGTTTCGTTGCTATATGTCAACGACAATTGGGATGCACATATTTACTTACGTTGATGACATGTGATGTTATGTGTTGCTGGATATGTTATATTGGATCGTCGTGTTTGAATAGCCGGGGGTTTTTATGTGAGATGAGTGTTTTTCATTTTCATTCATGTAAAAACTTGTATGTAATATTCTTTTATTGGGACGCTTCCAGGTTGCGGAAGTTGTCAACGATTGTATATTTTTTACTTTTCCGCACTAGGATAGACCCAAGGAGGAGGGCACAAGTAACCGGGTTCTGGAGTCCAGTGGGAGACCAACTCGAGGAGTCGTGTCCGGGTCTCCTAACTCCAGAATTGGTAGGGTTGCTTGCCGCTCTCGTAGGGGTCTAGGGGTGTGGGTTTGGCTATTCATCGCGACCGTGGAATCCGTGTTTTGTACTGGCTCGTATTGAAAATACGGACGTCCTAGTATATCCAATATTTCATATGATTCTTCTGCTGCGATAACTGTGATGTGATCATGTGATGTTCTGTGATAGATACAGTATATAGTATATATGATATATTATATAGACGTTACTTATGTTTTACACCCGCGCTAGCCCTGCCCCGCTCTGCCGTTAGTTACCTAACCTAACGGTGCACGAGGGGACATCGAGGCGAATGCGGATGGCATAAGTGTACGTCGTATTTATCTGTGATGTTTAGGTACTTAAATGATGGGACTTCATTAATGTGATTAATGAAATAAAAGAAACCTAAGATGTTGTAGAATCGAATTTCAAATTAAAAAAGGTAGCTACAGTTCTTGCTTTGCACAGCGGTATATGTGATATATCCTGCACCTTATTCGATGAGGAAAGGACCGAGATCCCTTCACCGGGAGTGACTCCTTTAGCAATAACTGGTAGATGCTACACACTCGGTTTGTCTTTTGATTGCTTTTAAGTGTTTTTGCTTTGCACAGCGACATATATGATATATCCCGCACCTCATTCGACGAGGAAAGGACCGACGATCCCTTCACCGGGAGTGACTCCTTTAGCAAAACTAGAAAAGCCCCAAAAACACTCCATTTCAAAATTCATTTGATTCTACAACGATATCAAGTTCATTACACAATAGGTTTTCAGAAAAACCTGTCGTAGCCCTCCGTCATTTCAGATAAGTAGTAGTTAGTATTCGTGCTACGTTTGTTTGCCTGCGTCAAGGCGTAGTGTGCGGTAGCTAACTGGTGCTTATCTGTATAAGCATATGATGTGATTGGATTAGGGTAGTCGTGCGACTTTGTTGGCCTGCGTCAAGGGTCGTGCGGGTGGGTTTAATTCAATCAGGAAATGACGGGTTGAACTTGACTAGCAGACTATGGTTTGTTGGCCTGCGTCAAGGTCATAGGACGCTAGGGGCAAAATATTATCGGGAATTTCAAGTGTTGAAATTTGCAATGAGATTGCATACCTTCTATGAGATAGTTGGATCCCGATACCCGCTGCGAGTAAGAGTTACTCCTGGGAGAGTTTTATACATTACAATTAGCCGATCAAGTAGGTGTCTAGAAAGGTGTTAACGAGGTTACGCCTCTGGGAAAACGAGGTTTACATTAATTAGGTTCGTGCGAAAGCACGGGGGACCTCCCTCAAAGTACCGACACTGGCCTGGCTGAAAGATTGGCGAACTTGTAGTGTATAATTAATCCCGGCTAGTCTTTCCTTTTAGGGTTTGAAGGAAGATTTGATAAAAAGCAGTGGGAGCCATCCTGATTAGATAAAATAATAACCAATCTATTCTTGCAAGAGCGCACGCTGAGTGTTTTCTTCTCTCTCTCTCCAGGTAGCGACCATATCACGCCTTAATCAAGATAATAAAACGGAATATTGACCGAACCCGCTTGTTATACTGAGCTGGGGAACGTTGGTCCCGCTCCAACTTATAATTATTATAAGACAGAGCAGGAAATTGGGGAATACCAGATTTCCCATGCCGCCCAAACGAAGAGAGTGCATGCTGATGCATCATCTTCGGGTGTGTTCGTTACAAAGAACTGTTTCTCAGTATCCTTTACGTCCTGGGTATGTGATACCAGATCAGGATCCCAGATATGTAATCTGTTACATAGGGCTACAGATAGGTAGAGAACTGAGAACGGGTGATAAGTTTCATGAGGCAGAAAAAGGGGCAAGAGTTGCAGCCAAGTCTGTTGGTCACTGTCACCCTGTATTACAATACATTGATTCTGAACAAATGTTATTAGATACCGAACCTGATATACAAAATCATATCTGTCTCTTTATAAGTAAAGAAATGATAAAATTTTGTATTGATGGATAATGTTTTGAACATTTCCTATATCAAAAGTTGATCGTTTCAGGCACGTTATCTAAAAGCGTGGATGTTCTAAATCAAACTACAGTTCTTAGTATATGGAACACACATAAGAGGAAGAGTTCAGAAATGAATGGATCCTTCTTAAGGTATTGTAGACTAGGTCAGATCAATGTGACCCGACTGGCTAGAGTTACATAAAGATGCATATTTAAATTAGTTTGAACTTACATCTTGTGAAACTCGCCAGTCATGTCACAAAGATAAGATGACCATAGCTCCGTTTACTGGAAACAGAGAAAGAGTTAGTAAACTCTTGGGATGATACATGTTGATGTATGTAAGGTCCCTTGTTTACACATGCCAGGACTGGTTCTTTGTACTTCATTACATTCTCTGATAATCTCTCAAGATTCAGTCATATGTTCCTGTTGAAACATAAGTCCGAGCCTTTTGAGATATTCACAGAATATAAGTTAGAAGTAGAGAACCAAAATACGGGTATAAGTATTATGTCCTATGATGAGATCAGGGAGGAGAATACTTGTGCATAGCATTCCTGGACTATTCTAAAAGAAAATGAGATTCTCTCTCAGCATTACTCCTCCGTATAAACCATAGCACGATGGTATATCGGGGCGGAGCAATCACACCCTATATGATAAGGTGTGCTCTATGATGAGTACTACTGAGTTACCTATTTCCTTTTTGGGGTTTATGCACTTGAGAAGCTGCATACCTATTGAATTAGGTTTGAGTCAAATCAGTTTCCTACCACTTCATATGCGATATGGAAAGGGAAGAGCCCATGTCTTAAGCTAGTTAAGATTTAGGGTTGTCCGGCCTATGTCTAAAAGCAAAATCCGGACAAGTTCGAGGCAAGGTCTGTTATGTAGAACTGGAATAGTTCCAGCTATACAAGCTACAGCAGATGATTTGGTACAACCAAAGGATTCAGTAGATACCAACGAACCTCAGCCTCTCCGCCGATCTAGTAGGGTTCCTCACCCACCTGAGAGATACTTCGGTTTCTCTATGACAGTGGGAGCGAGGATTGCATCATGAGATGATGACCCAACTAGTTTCGAGCTGGCCATCAGGAGTAAGACTCTATAAGAATGGCTGGATGCTTAGTGATCTGAGATGGAATCCTTATACACCGACAAAGTATGGACTTTAATTGCTATATCTGAAGGGTTAAATCCCCATCAGGAGCAAGTATATCTTGAGAAGATTACTTGGTGTACATGGAAAGGTTGAGACTTTCAAAGCTAGACTTGTTAAAGGTTTTCGTCATCGACCAGGTATGGATAATGATGAAACCTTTTCAAGTAGCTATGCTTAAGTCCATCCAGATCCTACTTACCACGGCTGCATACCATGACTACGATCTCTGGTGGTTGGGTGTCTTGACTGCTTTTCTAAATAATGATTTGGAAGAAAGTGTCTATAAGTACACAGCCAGAGGGCTTCGTAGACAGTGGGAGCAGCGGAAACGTGTGCAAGATGCTTTATAGGATAAAGCAGGCATCGCGGAGTTGGAACGTCTGTTTTGATGGATTAGTCAAAGAGTTTGACATCATCAAAATGGTAGATGAACCTTGTATAAACAAAAAGGTAGTAGGGAGTATGGTGGTGATCCTCGTAGAGTACGTGGATGACATACTCTTGATAAGAAAGGAGTTTCCTATGCTACGCTCGGTCAATCTCCGCTTATCACAATGATTCTCCACATAGGATCAAAATGATACCTCCTAAATCCTGGGGTTTGGATCTATGAGATAGATCTAATTGGATGTTAGGACTCTCACTAGTTGTAGTGAGACGGTATCAACCGATCTTGGGAAGAATCACTGGAAGGGTTCCAGGGTGATAAAGATGACTGAGTGTCAGTCACAGGCATTGTCTTAATCCTCAGTAGAGGGACGGTATGTTGGAAGAGTTCCAAGATAGATACCGTGACATACTAGACGATAAAGGCAGGATACATTGCTACTTAAGATGCTACCAAAGAGGCTGTTTGGGTGTATATTGGTTCATGAGATGAACTATGTTCCTCCCATTGTGTGACAATGGAGTTGTGGCTCATACCAAGGAACGCCGGTCCCATCAGTGATCCAGACATATTCTAAGGCAGTATCACTTGATCATGGAGATGGTTGATCTCCAGGGAGATCGAGGTTAGGAGAGTAGATTCAGAGGACAACACAGCGGATCCACTCACAAAGGCCTGTTCCCAGAGAGAGACTTTCATGGGATGGTTGAGTATGAGATACTGCAACCACTGCTACAGATGGCCCTAGTGCAAGTGGGAGATTGTTAGTAATATGTATGCCCTAGAGGCCATTACTGTACATAGGATGTATATTGTAGTGGATGCTGGGACATATATAGGGATGACTTTCTTGCTCGACATGATAGTATGCTATCTGGTTACCCTTTACCTTAATGTGTATACTGATTGTCTCTCTGTTACATGTTGGTAAAGCCCTTAGGATGTGTGCTTGACTACCTGGACTATGATGCGGATCATACTAGTGGGGACATGGTAGTCCATAAGTACATCCTTCACAGTCCCTAGTCGTGGGTATATCGAGACGGGGCATCGATATACCAGAGTAGACTAGCGTATACCTTCTCGACCCATACAGATGGGCGATGGATGATCCCATATCCATTGGTGTTTGACATCAGAGATGATATACGGGTGCTCAGTGGAGACTGGGTACACTGGACGGACTCGCCGAGAACTCCCAGATGGTATTATACCTCACGTCAGATGGCAGTTCTCTGGTGACACTGGTACAGAGTAGTCTGTTGACCCGAGATTGTCATAGAGTCTTGTGTGGTTCCCACTGTGCTTTGATTTCCATCTTACCACGTCCAAGAGGGCATGCAAAACGGTGGTTTTTGGGTACAGTCCCGAGTCACATGGAGGCAATGAGCGATAGGAGGGGATTCGTCTCTCCCGGTATAGGGAGTTGATGTTGCGCTGTGTTCGATTGGCTATAACAGGAAATCCCTGGCCAGGGTTGCTGAGATTTACTGGTAAGTGTTACCAGTAGTTTCTCGAAAAGTTATAGATCTCATATCGACACGACTTATTGAGCTATTGGGGTCTGACGTTTACCACCCCTAGGCGAGATATGCGACATATCAGACGATCAGACCGGACTATACGGTAGTGTTACTGGTTGGATTCACTGGAGTGTGAGCGGGCTTGCTCGTCGATCTTCAGATCGCTCAATACCCGGGTGGCCGTTACGTTTAGCAGACCGCTTGCGGCTTGTGGGTGATTGATATGATCATCACCTGCTGCCGGCGTATTGACGAGTCTTTAGAGTCCTACACAGAGGTTTCCTGGCTCAAGCGAAACGAAATAGGAGCGCATATGAGATATGTGCGGGACCGAGAATAATACGGTATGTGATACTGTATTCGATTCTCGCGATGTGACATTGATCGGTTATATGCGATATAGCCGGGTTATCGGATCAAGTGTTGATTCGATAAGTTGTTACTGATGATACCAGTCGGTTATGTGCGACATGACCGGATCGTTAAATCAAGTGTTGATTTAATGATTTAATGTATAATTGTATATTTGATACACTACTTTGCATTAACTAGTATCGGTTCACTTTAAAATGGATTTTCTCACTCGGGTGTGCGCATTGCATATGCGATATGATTTTGTGCACTTGCTTGTATCATGTTTGATGATGCATGCCAAACTTGGTTAAGTGTAAAGAATGAACCATGGTAATGAATGGGTTAGGGTTTTGATTTTCATTTATTCATTTATCTTTCTTATTTATTCTTTTTGGAAAAAGGAAAAAGAAAGATAAATGGTGGCATATTTTGGATTTAGTTGAAGTTTCTTGAAACTTTGACTAAGTCTTCATTCTTGTCCTATACTTAACCCTAACCATTTTAACTAACCTAAGTTAATTCTCTACACTTAACTAGAGTTAAAAGTATGATAAGTATTGTTTTATTTTCTATTTTTTAATTTAAGACTTATCATATCATCTTCATCTTCTTCCATTCTTCAAGTGAAGAAAGCTTCATTTTCATCAATGGTGATTGATGATTAAGAGTGATAAATCCATTTCTAAAGTCTACCAACTTCCTATTTCTTCATCCTCTACCTCTTGCCAAGTAGTAGAGTGTGTTTACTTCAGAAGTTTCATGACTTGGTGAAGTTGTGAGCTTGATCTAGCGATGCTTTGACGTAGATCATCTTCGGCATGGACATCGACGACCTAGCTTGCCCATTCTCCGACGAAGCCGACGCTAGAGCCCGGATTTGATTTGGACAGCGGAGAGGACCTCATCTCGGAGCCGTGGAGGTGGAGGACCGGATCTACAAAGGTTGTATTTCCGTATCTCTTAGTTAATTGTTAACTAGTTTACTTTTCGCCTAGTTTTCTAGCAAACGATCCGTAGTCGGGTCTCTCGGCACCCGTAAAATTTTATAATGGCATGTTCGATGCTTTGTGAGACCTTACTAGGGTGCCTAGGGACCCTACAGATCCCTTCGCCGGGAGTGACTCCTTTAGCAAAACTAGAAAAGCCTCAAAATCACTCCATTTCAAAACATCATTTGATTCTACAACGATATCAAGTTCATTACGCTTATGGTTTTTATGAAAAACCTGCGTAGCCCTCCGTCATTTCAGATAAGTATTAGTTAGTATTCGTGCTGCGGTAGTTTGGCCTCCGTCAAGGCGCAGTGTACGGTAGCTAACTAGTGCTTATCTGCTAGCATATGATGCGATTGGATTAGGGTATTCGTATGGCGTTGTTTGGCCTCCGTCAAGGGTCGTGCGGGTGGGTTTAATTCAATCAGGAAATGACGGGTTGAACTTGACTAGCAGACTATGGGTTGTTTGGCCTCCGTCAAGGTCATAGGACGCTAGGGGCAAAATATTATCGGGAATTTCAAGTGTTGAAATTTGCAATGATATTGCATACCTTCTATGAGATAGTTGGATCCCGATACCTACTGCGAGTAAGAGTTACTCCTGGGAGAGTTTTACACATTGCAATTAGCTGATCAAGTAGGTGTCTAGAAAGGTGTCAACGGGGTTACGCCTCTGGGAAAACGAGGTTTACATTAATTAGGTTCGTGCGAAAGCACGGGGGACCTCCCTCAAAGTACCGACACTGGCCTGGCTGAAAGATTGGCGAACTTGTAGTGTGTAATTAATCCCGGCTAGTCTTTCCTTTTAGGGTTTGGAGGAAGATTTGATAAAAAGCAGTGGGAGCCATCCTGATTAGATAAGATAATAACCAATCTGATCTTGCACGAGCATACGCTAAAGTGTTTTCTTCTCTCTCTCTCCAGGTAGCGACCATTTCATGCCCTAATGAAGATAATAATATGGATGTATTGACCGAACCCGCATGTTATACTGTGCTGGGGAACGTTGGTTCCGTTCTTTCTTATAAGTGTTATAGGAATGAACATGATATAGGGGAATACCAGGATTCCCATGCCAACGAATGAAGAAAGTACATGTTGATGCATTTTCTTCGGGTGTGTTCGTTATTGAGAACTGTTTCTCCATTTGCTCTACGTCCTGGGTATTAGATACCGGGTCAGGATCCCATATATGTAATCAGTTACATGGGCTCAAGAAAGGTAGAAAACTTGGGAAGGTGATAAAGACATCAGAGTTGGAAATGGTGCAATTGTTGCAGCTAAGACTGTCGGGGAATATCACCTTGTATTACCAACTGGTAATACATTGGTTCTGAACGAATGCTATTACATGCCGAACCTGATATGCAACATTATATCGGTTTCTTTATTAAGCAAAGAAGGATATAATTTTGTATTACAGGATAATGTTATGAACATTTTCCGTAACCAAAAGTTGGTTGGATCAGGCACGTTATGCAATGGCATTTATGTTCTAAATCAATCAACAGTTCTGAGCATAACAAACACACACAAGAGGAAGAGTTCTGAACTCAATGAATCCTTCTTGTGGCATTGTAGACTGGGTCACATCAATGCGACACGACTAGCTAAGGTGCATAAAGATGGATATTTAAATCCGTTTGAATTTTCATCTTATGACACTTGCCAGTCATGTCTCAAAGGCAAGATGACCAAAACTCCGTTTACGGGACACGGAGAAAGAGTTACCGAACTCTTTGGACTTATACATAGTGATGTATGTGGTCCCATGTCTACACATGCCAGGGATGGTTCTTCATACTTCATTACATTCACTGACGATCTCTCTAGGTTCGGGTATGTGTTCCTGATGAAACACAAATCAGAAGCTTTTGAGAAATTTAGGGAATATAAACAAGAAGTTGAGAACCAAACCAGAAAAAGTATTAAAATCCTACGATCTGATCGAGGAGGTGAATACTTGAGCAATGAATTCCGGGACTTCCTAAAAGAGAATGGGATTCTCTCTCAGCTGACTCCTCCATATACACCACAGCACAACGGTGTATCGGAGCGGAGAAATCGCACCCTATTAGATATGGTGCGCTCTATGATGAGTACAGCTGAGTTACCTATCTCCTTCTGGGGATATGCACTGGAGACTGCTGCATACCTACTGAATAGAGTTCCAACCAAATCAGTGCCTACCACTCCATATGAGATATGGAATGGCAAGAGACCATGTCTTAATTTTATTCAGATATGGGGTTGTCCGGCCTATGTTAAAACACAAAATCCGGACAAGCTCGAGGCAAGGTCTGTTCTATGTAAGTTTGTTGGATATCCCAAACATTCGCGAGGGTATATCTTCTACCACTCCGAGGAACAAAAAGTGTTTGTTTCTCGGCATGCCACTTTCTTAGAAAAAGGTTTTCTTATGAAACAGATAGGTGGCATTGAGGTAGAACTGGAAGAGGTTCCAGCAATACAGACTACAACAGAAGATTTGGTTGAACCAGAGGATTCCGTAGTTCCCGATGAACCCCAGCCTCTCCGCCGATCTAGTAGGGTTCCTCGCCCACCTAAAAGATACTACGGTTTTCTCATGGATGGTGGGAGCGAGGATTGCATCATGGAGGATGATGACCCAACTAGCTTCGAGCAGGCCATCACGAGTGGGGACTCAGTGAAATGGCTGGATGCTATGCGGTCCGAGATGGAATCCATGTACACCAACAAAGTATGGACTTTGGAAGTTGCTCCTGAAGGGGTAAAACCCATTGGGAGCAAGTGGGTCTTCAAGAAGAAATTTGGTGTAGATGGGAAAGTGGATACTTTCAAAGCTAGACTTGTTGCAAAAGGTTTTCGTCAAAGACCAGGTGTGGACTATGACGAAACCTTTTCTCCAGTGGCTATGCTTAAATCCATCCGGATCATGCTTGCCATCGCTGCATATCATGATTACGAAATCTGGCAAATGGATGTTAAGACCGCCTTTCTAAACGGTGATTTAGAAGAGTGCGTGTACATGACTCAGCCAGAGGGCTTCGTAGACAGTGGGAGCAGCGGGAAGGTGTGCAAGCTGCTTAAATCCATTTATGGATTAAAGCAAGCATCGCGGAGTTGGAACATCTGCTTTGACGTCGTTATCAAAGAGTTTGATTTCGTCAAAAATATAGATGAACCTTGTATCTACAAGAAGGTGGAAGAGAGTAAGGTTGTCTTCCTCGTATTGTACGTGGACGACATACTCTTGATAGGAAATGATATTCCTATGCTGCAATCGGTCAAGCTCTTCTTATCACAAAGATTCTCAATGAAAGATCTTGGTGATGCCTCCTGCATATTGGGGATTAGGATCTATAGAGATAGATCCAAACGGATTTTGGGATTGTCCCAATCCAGGTACATTGACACCATACTAAAGAGGTTTAGTATGGAAGAGTCCAAGCGTGGGAACTTACCCACGATCTCTGAAGTCACTCTCTCCAAAGAGATGTCTCCCAAGACTGATTTGGAGAGAGCTCGCATGCAAGGGATACCCTATGCTTCGGCAGTAGGCTCTATCATGTATGCGATGCTATGTACCAGACCCGATGTAGCATACTCACTAAGTGTAGTGAGCAGGTATCAAGCTGATCCTGGAGAGAGTCACTGGACAGCTGTGAAGAGCATTCTCAAGTACTTACGAAGGACTAGAGATATGTTCTTGGTGTATGGTAACGCAGAGCTCCAAGTGGAGTCCTTTACCGATTCGAGCTTCCAGAGTGATAAGGACGACTCTAAGTCGCAGTCGGGCTTTGTCTTTACCCTTTACGGAGGGGCGGTTCGCTGGAAGAGTTCCAAGCAGGAAACCGTGGCAGACTCGACGATGGAGGCTGAATACATCGCTGCCAACGATGTTGCTAAAGAGGCTGTCTGGATCAAGAAGTTCATTACTGAACTTGGAGTGGTTCCATCCATTGAGCGTCCAATACCTTTGTATTGCGATAACAATGGAGCGGTGGCTTTGGCCAAGGAACCCAGGTCCCATCAGCGGTCCAGGCATATTCTGAGGCGGTATCACCTGATCCGGGAGATAGTTGATCGCCGGGAGATCGAGGTCAGGAGGGTTGACACGAAGAACAACACGGCGGATCCACTCACGAAGGCCATTCCCCAGATACAGTTTGAGAGACTCTTCGGGATGCTCGGTATGCGATACTACAGCAGCTGGCCCTAGTGCAAGTGGGAGATTGTTAGTTGTATGTATGCCCTAGAGGCCAGTATTGTACAGATGATGTATATTATATTGGATGCTTGGACATATATAGAGATGACTTTCTTTCTCGATATGATAGTATGCTATCTGGTTACTATTTATCTTAACATGTACACCAGTCTCTTTATACTGTCTTATAGTTACATGTTGGTAAAGCCCTTAGGATGTGTACTTGACTACCTGGACTATGATGCAGATCATACTAATGGGGACATGGTAGTCCATAAGTACATCCTTCAAGGTCCCTAGTCGTGGGTGTATCGAGACGGGGCATCGATATACCAGAGTAGACTAGCGTATACGCTTCTCGACCCATGTGATGGGTGATGGATGATCCCATATCCATTGGTGTTTGACATCAGAGATGGTATACGGGTGCTCAGTGGAGACTGGGTACACTGGACGGACTCGCCGAGAACTCCCAGATGGTATTATACCTCACGTCAGATGGCAGTTCTCAGGTGACACTTGTGCAGGTTAGTCTGTAGACCCGAGATCCTCATAGAGTCTTGTGTGATTCTCACTGTGCTTTGATCTCCACCTTACCACGTCCATGAGGGCGTGCAAAACGGTGGTCTTTGGGTACAGTCCCGAGTCACATGGAGGCAATGAGCGATAGGAGGGGTTTCGTCTCTCCCGGTATTGGGGGTTGATGTTGCGCTGTGCTCGATTGGCCGTAACAGGGAAGTCCCTGGCCAGGGCTGATCAGAGATTTGCTGGTAAGTGTTACCAGTAGTTTCTCGACCCGTTATGAGCCTCACATCGGCACGACTTATCGGTTATTGGGGTCTGACGTTTACCACCCCTATACTTGATATGCGACATATCAGACGAAGAGACCGGACTGTATGGTAAGTGTTACTGGTCGGATTCGCAGGAGTGTGAGCGGGCTAGCTCGTCGATCTTCTGATCGCTCAATACCCGGGTGGCCGTTACGTTTAGCAGACCGCTTGCGGCTTGTGGGTGCTTGATATGATCATCATCTGCTACCGGCGTATTGACGAGTCTTTAGAGTCCTACACAGAGGTTTCCTAGCTCAAGCGAAACGAAATAGGAGTGCATATGAGATATGTGCGGGACCGAGAATAATGCGTGTATGTGATACCGTATTTGATTCTCGCGATTAATGTTTCGATTGGTTGTATGAGATATGACCTAGTTATCGAATCATTGATTCGATAAATCGATGCATTGAATACTAGTCGGTTATGTGCGACATGACCGGATCATTGAATCAAGTGTTGATTTAATGATTTAATGTATAATTATATATTTGATATATTACTTTGCATTAACTAGTATTGGTTCACTTTAAACGGATTTTTCTCACTTGGATTGCACATTGTATATGTGATATACTTTTGTGCACTTTTTTGTATCATGTTTGATGATACTTGATCATATGGTTAAGTGAATAGAATTAAACCATGGTTATTATGATAATTAGGGTTTTGCATATTTATTTATTCATTTATTTGTTTATTCATTTATTTGGATAAGTTTAAATGAGAATGGTGGCAATTTTTGTTTCTTATATGAAGCTTCATGAACCCTTGACTTTTGTAACCATTCTTGTCATCTTGCTTAACCCTAACCCACTCTACTAACCATGGTTTATTCTCTACACTTAACTTGAGTTAGAGTTATGATAAGTATAGTTTTTATTTTTCTTTTAAAAAGAACTCATCATAATTCTATCATCTTCTTCTTCTTCTTCAAGTGAGAAACCTAGATGCCATTAATGGCAACTTGAGATCTAGTGAGATAAATCCAATTCTAAAGTGAACCCACCTCCTATTTCTTCACCCTCTACCTCTTGCCAAGTTGTTTTGGGTGTTTTCTTCACAAGTTTCACAACTTTGTGAAGTCGGAGCTTGAGCTTGTGCAACCTCGACGTAGATCGTCTTTGACACGAAGCCGACGACCTATTCCGCACGTTTCTCCGATGAAGCCGTCACGAGAGTCCAAGGTTCAAGATGGACAGCGAGAGGACGCCCTCGTGGAGCTAAGGAAGTGGGTATCTGGATCTACAAAGGTTGTAGCATCTTAACTTTAGTTAAAATTGTTAACCAGATTTATATTTCTCCTAGAATTCTAGCGACGATCCGTAGTCTAGGGTTTCTCGGCACCATTTTTTTTGAAATTGGCATGTTCGATGCCTTGTGAGACCTCACTAGGGTGCCTAGGAACCTTTCAAAAGCACCCTCGCTAAATATTTTTTCTATTTATGCAGCCTTAAGTAATTACAAAAACCAATGTTCATTTTTTTATCTCTTTATTCACACTTGTATTTTTATTTTATTTTCCTTCATACTAAGGATTTTAGACAAGAGCATTTCAAGGCCTCTTCTACTATTCCAAGTTTCAAGGTTCGTGTTTGTGCAATTTGTAGGGTATATATTTTCTGAATTTAGACTTAAGCTTAGGGATTATTTTTCAGACTTATACTTTAATAAAAATATCAATACTTTTCCCTTGTTTTGACCTAGCCCAAGAAGTGAACTTAAAATTTGCCTATTTCTAAGTAAACTACAAAGACATATATTTTCTACCGTTAAATTTTAAGAAAGGTTATTTTTAGGGTTTTTAATTTACTAAGTTTTGGATCTAGTTTTTCCTAGCTAGTTAAACTTAAGTCAATTATGGCCAAAATTGAATTTTTAAATTTTTTAATTTTTAATTTTTTTCAATTTTTATGGGTTTTTAAAAATTAGTATGCAAATGCAAAAATATACACATGAATGCGAAGGAAGAAGGCTTACCGAGCACACTTGCCGAGCACACCCCCAAACTTAAACTTGACAATGTCCTCACTATCATACCACACCAAGAGGGTAAAAATGCCCGGCACTTCCCTGTTTATTTTTTTATTTTACAAAAATACCCAAATATTAATTTTTTATGTTATTTTGTATTTATGTATTTGCAAATGATACATACCCCCAAACTTGTTTGAAACAAAGTTTTGGCTAGATGATCGAAAATTTGGGGGTAAATGGAGGAAGATCAGTCAGTATAAATCGGCTCCTGCAAAAACAGGAGCTCCTCCGACGGGTCCGCAGTGATGAATGGTTTGAGTCGATGTCCGTTTACTTTAAATAAAGTACCATCCTCCAGGTTTTCAAGATCTACAGCACCGTGCGGATATATGGTGCGTACCAAACACGGCCATTTCCATCTAGATTTGAGCTTGCCGGGGTGGAAGTGTAACCGAGTGTCATATAGCAAAACCTGTTGACCAGGTTTAAAAGTTTTGCGCATAAGGTGTTTGTCATGGAACACCATAGTTCGGTTTTTAACAATTACAGCATTTTCGTAGGCCTCATCCCGCAGCTCATCTAGTTCATTCAATTGCAGCCTTCTATTGCTGCCCGCATCTCCCATCCATAAGTTCAACTCTTTAATCGCCAAAAATGCCTTGTGCTCAATTTCAACTGGGAGGTGGCAAGCCTTCCCATAAACAAGCCGGTATGGAGACATACCAAGATCGGTCTTGTATGCAATACGGAATGCCCATAGTGCATCAATCAGTTTGTGTGACCAATCTTTATGGTTTTTAGAAACCGTTTTCTCCAAAATTTGTTTAATCTGCCGATTCGAAACTTCGGCTTGCCCACAGGTTTGGGGATGATATGGTGTTGACAATTTGTGAGTAATGGAGTATTTGCGCATTAAGGACTCAAAAGTCCTATTACAGAAGTGATATCCATTATCATTTATAATCGCTCGAGGGTGCCCAAACCGAGAAAAGATATTTTCTTTAAGAAATCGAACGACAACCTTGTTGTCATTCGTTCGGCTAGGCACAGCCTCAACCTATTTTAACACATAGTCAACAACCAAAAGAATATACATATTCCCAAAGGAATTGGGAAATGGCCCCATGAAGTCTATTCCCCAAACATCAAAAATATCCACAACCAAAATTGGTTGGAGCAGCATTTCATTCCTCCGCGATATCCGGCCCAAGTGTTGGCACCGGGAGCATGTCTTGCAGTATTCATATGCATCTTTAAAGAGTCGTGGCCAGTAGAAACCACACTGCAAGATCTTTTTTGCTGTCTTCTTTGGGCTAAAGTGCCCGCCACATGCTTGATCGTGGCAAAAAAACAATACACTCTTAAACTCGTTTTCTGGAACGCAACGACGAATGATTTGGTCGGAACAGTATTTAAAGAGATACGGTTCATCCCAGTAAAAATGTTTTACTTTGGACAAGAATCGGAGTTTGTCCTGTTTCAACCAATCTTTAGGTATCAGTCCGGTGGCCAAGTAATTTACTATATCAGCGAACCAAGGTTCACATGACACGGTTAAGAGTTGCTCATCGGGAAAAACATCTTTAATTGGAATTTCAAGTGTAGGCGAAGAAGGAAGTCGTGAAAGGTGGTCGGCAACTACATTTTCATATCCTATTTTGTCCCTTATGACAAGGTCAAACTCTTGTTGCAAGAGGATCCAACGTATTAGCCATGATTTAGCATCCTTCTTCGCAAAAAGGTGGCGAAGAGCTGAATGGTCCGTGTACACAATCACTGGAGAGCCGATTAAATAGGGCCGGGATTTTTCAAGTGCAAGCACAACGGCTAAAAATTCTTTTTCTGTTGTTGTGTAATTCAATTGGGCCTCATTTAATGTTCGGCTAGCGTAATAAATTACGTGCGGCATCTTATTAATGTGTTGTCCAAGAACAACACCAATGGCGAAATCAGATGCATCGCACATAATTTCAAATGGATGCGTCCAGTCGGGAGATGAAAGAATGGGCGCAGAAATGAGTGAGTGTTTCAATGACTCGAATGCTTTCATGCAAGTTGTGTCAAAATCAAAAGTTGTGTTCTTGGCCAATAAAAGAGTCAAGGGTCTAGCTATCTTGCTAAAATCCTTGATGAACAGTCTATAAAAACCGGCATGGTCAAGGAAGGCTCGGATGTCTTTGACGCATTTAGGAGGAGGAAGATTGGCAATGACTTCAATCTTGGCTTTATCAACCTCTATGCCATTTTGCGAGATGATATGTTCTAAGACAATACCCTCTCGTACCATAAAGTGGCACTTCTCCCAATTTAAAGTGAGATTCTTATCCCTACAGCGGGTAAGAACCGCATCAAGGTGTAGCAAACACTCATCGAAGGAGTCACCGAAAATGGAGAAATCATCCATAAAAATTTCTAAAAAATTCTCCACCATGTCAGAAAATATCCCCATCATACACCGCTGAAATGTAGCGGGTGCATTGCATAACCCAAAGGACATGCGACGGTAAGCGAAAGTACCGAAAGGACAAGTAAATGTGGTCTTTTCTTGATCCTTTTCGGCGATGGGGACTTGATTATAGCCTGAATAGCCATCCAAAAAGCAGTAAAATTCGTTCCCAGCCAATTGTTCTAGCATTTGGTCAATAAAAGGTAAAGGAAAGTGATCTTTCCTTGTCGCGGCATTGAGTTTTCTATAGTCGATGCAAACTCGCCACCCAGTTTGGGTGCGAGTAGGTATTAACTCATTTGCCTCATTGGTTATGACAGTTATGCCCGATTTCTTTGGGACAACATGAATGGGGCTAACCCACTAGCTATCGGAGATAGGGTAAATGATACCACTATCAAGACATTTGACAATCTCCTTCTTGACAGCCTTCTTCATTATGGGGTTGAGGCGTCTTTGTGGATCCCTTACTGTCTTGGCATCATCCATCATGTGCATATGATACTCAACTATGAGAGGACTAATCCCCTTGATGTCCGCCATAGTCCAGCCAAAAACTTGCCGGCTATTTTGTAAGACCATTAAAAGGGCTTTCTCTTGCTCGAGGGCTAGAGAGGCCGATATGATAACGGGAAGGGTCTCATTCTCACCTAGGTAGGCATATTTAAGGTGCGACGGCAAAAGCTGGAGTTCGAGTTTAGGAGGTGAAATAATTGAAGGTAACATTGGTGAAACTGTTTCACACTCGAAGGATTCCATCAATGGTTCAAATCGAATGTAAGCAACCGAGTCGGATGGTTCAACTAACTCATCCGAAAAATCAAAAGACTCAAACTCGGGTTGAGAGTCTTCAAAATCGTCCAAAAAAGTGAAACACTCGTAATCGTTTTCCAGCGTGAAAGCTGTGTCGGATTCTAGGAGGAACGCACTAGAGGCGTCAAAACTGCTGTGATCGAACAGGAATTTTTCGAGTTCACAGTCCTCCTGTGTGATCTCATGAATCGAGCAAACATCAAGTATACTAGCATTAGGCTCGGAGGGCTGATTTCCCAACTTAAAAATGTTGAGTTCAATTGTCATATTTCCAAAAGATAGGTTCATCGAACCATTTCGACAATTGATCACCGCATTAGAAGTCGCAAGGAATGGTCGACCAAGTATCACCGGAATTTGACTCCGGGGGTTAGCTACAGGTTGTGTATCCATAAAAATGAAGTCAACGGGAAAAATGAAATCCCCTACTTTAATTAACACATCCTCTAACTCACCCCTCAGATGGGTGATGGATCGGTCGGCCATTTGGAGAGTACAATGAGTGGACTTAAGCTCTCCAACGTCTAATTGTTCGTATACTGAATATGGTAGCAAATTGACACTAGCACCAAGATCTAATAGTGCTCTATTGATGTTCTTATCCCCAATTATTATCGAAATTGTAGGACAGCCGGGGTCCTTATGTTTTTGGGGTAAAGATTGGACAAGAGCATCACTAACAGCACTAGCCACGAAAACTTTCTTTGGTACTTGTGACTTCCTCTTCTTGGTGCATAAGTCCTTTAAGATTTTCACGTAAGAAGGGACTTGTTGGATTGCATCCAAAAGAGGTATGTTTATGCTAACATGTTTGAAAAACTCTACAATCTTCTCCATTTGTGGAGTTGGTTTATTGGATCTCAACCTGTTTGGAAAAGGAACATTTTGAAAATTTGTTGAGTCCAATGTGTGTGGTGTAGATTGCGGAGTTGGAACGGATCCCAGTGTGGGTGTGTTCGTGAAGTGAGAAGTGGGTCCGTTCGAAGTAGAAGAAGTAGAGCCTTGTGAAGAATGAAGAATAGGCTCTAACGAGGAAGATGAAGATGAGGAAGATGAAGACGAGGAAGAAGATGAAGAAGAAGAAGCATCGGCAGGGGTGTCATTACTAATACCCACGTTATAGTGCAACACTCTTCCAGATCTCAACATGGTCACAACATTTACATTATGATTTTGTTGTTCATATGCAACATGTGCGTTATGTGTGTGACCGGGATTTGGCAATGGTTGAGATGGAAGCTTTTCCTTTTCTCGCTCGCTCAACGCAACATTTAGTTGTGCAATTTGGGCCTCAATTGATTTGATGCTTTGATCGTGTGAGGCACTGTTTTCCATCAACGATTGAATGGAAGATTCCAACCTTGCTGCGGATTGTGTAGATTGTTTTAGAAACGCATCTAGACTTCTTTCTAGTGAGGTAATCTTATCATTATTTGGTTGAACAAAATTGTTTTGAGGATAAGAGTTGTTGGGCACAAAATTGTTCATTTGGTTTGGGTAAGGTTGTGGTTGGAAAGGTTGCTGGTATTGAGTTTGTTGAGGTGCTTGTTGTTGTGGAGGAGAAGGCCTTTGAAAGTTGTTTTTTCCTTGGAATTGTTGATTTTGATTCCAAACAAAATTTGGGTAGCTCCTCCAACCATGATTATAAGTCGAAGAGTATGGATCATTTCTTTGTCTTTGCTGAAAGGTAGCATTGACTTGGTCTTGTCCTTGAACAGGTGGATTGTAAGGACACTCTTCGGTAAGATGTGATGGATCCGAACAACAAGCGCAAACAGTTCATGGGGTAAAGCAGGGGCAGAAAAAGGCGATGGGATTTTGGTCTCAATTGCTTCTAACTTTTTCGTAAGTGCGGCCATTTCGGCTTTCATTGCAATCGACATATCTAATTGATGTATGCCTGCCCTAGACTGACCTGTTGAAGAAGATGAGGTGGTCTTAGTGCTCTCCCACTGAAGTGTTTGTTCAGCAAGATCGTCGAGAAACTGTCAAGCTTCCTCGCTTGATTTTGTTAGAAAGTGACCTTAACAAATGGTTTCCAACAACCGCTTAGTTGCTGGGTTCAATCCTTCGTATAAAGATTGGCAAAGTTGCCAATTTTCGATACCGTGGTGAGGGCATTGAACAATTAGGTCTTTAAAATTTTCAAAACACTTCCAAAAGGGTTCGAAAGGAAGCTGGGAAAATTGAATAATCTCATTGCGAATTCTCGCGGTCTTGTGATGAGGGTAAAACTTTTTAAGAAAAGCTTTAACAAACTCTTCCCAATTTTTAATCGAGTGTGATGCTGTGCTATACAACCATTTCTCGGCTAAGTCACATAAGGTGAAAGGAATGACCCGTAGCCTTATAGCATCATCAAAAAGTTGTGCTGTTTTCATCATTGCACAAACATTCTGGAATTTGTTTATGAAGATATAGGCATCTTCGGATTCCAGTCCGTGAAATTTTGGAAACATGTTGATGAAGTGGGGTTTGATCTCAAAGTTGTCCCCATTTGCCGGTGGGAGTGAAAGACAAGTAGGTAAGGCGGTGCGGATAGGGTAGAAAAGATCCTGGAGCGCGATTCGTTGAGGCGCTTCAACAGGCGGGTGTTGTGGGTTATTTGCACCTAGCGGAGGTGGAATCAGTCCCGTGGGTAAAGTGTTGTTAAGATTGAATCCTGACATCTCCTTAGAAGATGAAGAATGTGAATGTGAAGGTAAAGAAGTGGAAAGAATTTCGACTTCGGAGTCGAAAGCGTCGTCAGTCGGTACCAACGGGACACGGACTAATCGGACACCAGTGTCCCTAGTCCAACCGGACATACACTAAAGAGGTAGTGTAGTAAAAAGGTGAAAAACAGAAGGTGTGGGTAAGAAAACATCAATGAGAAGAAACTGGGTGTAAGTGGGGTGCATGGATTTCTTAGCGACAAGTTGCAAGTTTTTGTAAAATTTTTTCCTTTTTGTGTTTTTTTCATAAGGAGCTTTTTGCAAAAAGATTTTCGATAAAAGGCTTAGAAACACGCTCAATCAATCACAAATTCACAATCAAGCCTAGATTTAGGGTCAGCTAGACAGCTCCTAACTGTTCCAGAGGGCAAGAAGTAAGGACCTCAAACCGCCTCTTCACCGCCAATTATGGCCAGATAAGCACAAGTAGAGAAAGGAGGGATCTGCTCACGAATCACCGTGAGACGGGCTTTTTAAATTTACTTTTCCCTACCTGTCTAGCCTAGGCACTACAAAGTCAGGTTAGGATCAACGGTCGATGCCTACAACTATTCCTTTGTCCTATTGAGCGCGAAATCCTAAGGGCTGAGTCTAATCTCTTTTTTAATTAACTTGATGGTCAATACAATATGCTTTATGTGATTTTTGGGGTCCTGGGAAGGGTAATGAAATCCCCACCCAATCTGGATTGGTGTTCAAGCCCCTTAAAGTCAATTTAAATATGCAAAGCAGTAAACACAATCACTTGCAAACAATTTTTTTAGCAGTGCAAAGAATCCTGCACAAGATCAAGTTATTGGAGAAGGGGAGAAGTTTTTGGTGCAAAGAATCCTGCAGGAAATATTTTATACAGGAGATATCAGGGGGTTCAGAAGGAGAAGAGAAAGCTTACAGAGAAAATTTCAGATGATGACGTCACCAACAGACCGCGTTTCCGCCGCCCAAAGTGGGTTTTTGCCGCGTTTCCGCGGTTCTCTATGCGGTTCAGTTCCCAAAAATTTTTCTTCTCCTCTGGTCTGATTTTTCTCCGTTGTTCAGATCTAGGGTTTTCTATTTTGCTCTCTGGATTTTTCCAGATCTGAATTCGTTCGTTGGTCCTACAAAATTCACACGAAACACCATTCAAACAAAAACAAGATGATAAAAATTTTTATATATTTTTTTAATTTTTCAATTTTTATATTAACCCGAAATTACAAAAAGAAAATAACTACGCCATCCCCGGCAACGGCGCCATTTGATTTGTAAGAATTTTATGATCAAAGAAATTTTAACCGCAATCAAGAACGGCGTCGCTTGGTAGCTAGTCTGTGAGTACGGGTGGTCCATAGGGATTTTGTGTATTGTCTAACTGTTCTAACGAGTTAATTCCGATTGTTGTTGGATTGATTATCACTAAAAACTAAGTTGATTTAGACTAGGATTAAAATATTGCTAGGGTTAGGTTTAGGTTAAGTTTGGAAAGTTAATATTCCTCAAAGCTTTCAATGCCCTAATTTAGATCTATTTAGGTGTTATGGTAATAATTAATAAAGGGGATTAGGACAATCGGGAAGCAACGATGTTTCTTCCTCTAGATCCTTGTCCGTCCTTTCTTAATTCTTACCCTAACCTCCATGGAAAACATGCACAACCGGTCTTTTAAACTACGGTATCACCGTTACCGCATGGGGTAGGATGCCATAGGGAGCGGTGTGTGTATGTATGCATGGAGTCCTATGAATTAATATGTGATGGGTAAGAAAGGGGTGAGAGATTTTCATCTCTCAAACCTTTCCTAGTCCTAACCCTAACAAGTGAGGAACTACTCACTCATTAGGAGATTGATAAAAGACATTTTTATGAGTTTTTAATTTAAAAAGACTAACTATCTAAACTATGGCAGATTAATAAAAGTGCTAAACTAATTAACTATGGCAGATAATAAAATCTATACTAAGGCAGAAAGGAATTTAAGAACTAGGGCAATGAAAAAAAATCTACTTACTTTATTTGATGCTCTCAAAACATTACAATGGATTTCTAAATTTTGATCAAATGAAAAGAGACATACCTCAAAAAGAGGTTTAGGGTTTCTATTTATAGATCATAGAAACCATAGGGTTAGATTCGATTCACATCTGCATTTACAAATATACCCTAAAGAAGTCTAGTCAACGCACCGCTACGCCATCAAAATTCCCACCGACACGTGTCTAGCACGGCCGCGGATCCGCTCCTGTATTCCCTGTTTGGCCGCGGATCCACGGCCATGTGGTGGCTTCATGAGCTGCAATTTTCAGGGGTTCTTTCTGTTTCTTTTTACTCGTCTTTTCTTCATTTGGTTTCTCAGATTGTCTTCTAGTTCTCTTCCAGATTTCCACAGTGAATAATGTCGTGGACTTTACCATTTGCTTCGTGTCGAAGTCTTGAACCTTGCGCTTCCTTTGTACTTTGTAAACTTGTTTATTGATCTTCATTGTCCCTCAAACTGTAGGCATGATCAAGATTCTTCCATTTGTCGGTCGTAGTCTCACTTTGTATCGTCTTTTCATCATTTTCACTGTTTTTGTTCCGAGAACCTGTAACCTGCAACTATGTAGCAGACATGGATCAAAAGCACCTGTTTATTTGTAAAATGAATAAGAATGGGGAATATAATAATGCAAAATTATGACATGAACAAGGGTCACTCCCGATGAAGGGATCTCGGCCCTTGCCTCGTAGGATGAGGTGCTTGATATTCATAACCGAATACCTCTGTGCATAGCAAAAGAAAACTTCCTTCTAATAAAAAGTTTTTTTAAAAAAATGATCCAACAACATCGAATAGGTTTGTTTTCCTTGCATTGATCTGAATCAACGCAGTCCCATCAATTAATCACACCACAAAAGAACGAAAATATAATGTATGTATATACCATCTGCATTCGCCACTGGGTCCCATCATCACCTGTTAGGTTACTTAACTAACGACAGAGCGGGGACTGGATTAGCGCGGGTGTAAAACATATACAACATCTACTAGTATATATATAAAAATATACAATAATCTCTCCAGGCGTGATAAATGCAACATCACAGAAAAGTAATAAGCTTCACAGAAAAATACAAATAATCTGGGAGCCCCGGGTTTTCTTTCAGCCACAAATGAAACCCGACGTTCCCCTGGTCGTATGGATAGCCTGTGCAATGAAAACCTATACCCCTACGAGCACGGCAAGTTACCCGCCAAACCAGAAGAGAGGCAGCCCCCTTCATCAAAGTGAATGCACCATCCAACACTTCACGGAATCTAGTAACTTGAGCACCTCTCCTTAGGTCAACCTGTACCCCCTACGAGCGCGGAGAATAGCCTGCCAATTCTAGAGTGAGGCCCCCTCCGTCTCAACGCCATGAGATGCTGGCCCGTTGCCATCCATAACCCGGCTATCCGTAAACTCCACCGCGGGGTAATAATAGTACAGAAAAGAAAAGATGTACAACGGTGACATCAACCTCAACCCGGTCATGCTCCAAAAGAATAATATACAAGCAAGCAGTGACGACAGTCCACATGTTGGACGCTCGCCCCGCGATATCAAATGTACAAATAAAACTAAACTGTACTAACATTGAACCCAAGCTATCGACTACGAAGAATCCACAACATCACAGCACAAAACAGAACATCAACGTGAATATCACGTTCGCAAACCCGTCTAAAAGAACTATAGCGATTAGACAAGGTGTATCGATCAAATGACATTCACGGTCGTAGATAGAAATGTATGTACTGTAAACTTTAAACAATGTTAGAAAATATTGAGTTCGAAATAATCCCGAATAGCCCCAAAACAAATAGATAAAACCATATCCAAACTGGGCTAAACAAACAATACCACTGAACCAAGATTCCAGAGACTAGACCAACACCCAAATACGAAGCCCAAACTCAGTGAAATGACCAGCCAGGCCGGTTTTAAGAGCAATGTGCTTGGTTTTTTCAGGGTGGAATTGGTTCGTATTTAGTATGTGGTCTAGTGGTAGAGTCAGTAGTCTTCTGCAGTTACTGAAATAATTTTTGAAGACCATAAAAAAGTCAACAGAAACAGGAATGCAGTGTGCAGTGAATCAGAGTTGTTTCGGTTTCGATAGTTTAACATTGTCTAAACCAACTAGTATACGATTAATAGGTTGGCTCTAATACCATGTTGGGTTACGGCAGTGCCCGGTCCATCAATTCGTGGCCAAACATGGAACAAAAACATTTGAAACTTGGCGCTAACGCAACCCGATTCTCGGATCATGCCATTAACCCTATACTAGATAACTGTAAAAGGAGTTTAAGAGATTATACCGATCGATCCGTGTCCTTCGGTCTTCACCCTCTTCCCAAGATCCTCGTGGCAGCCCCGAACAAGTTCGCTCTCCGGTCTCCCTCATCGAAGACGATCAACGTCGAGGATTCTTAATACGGGCTTCCGCTTCAAACCGAAGCAACTCGAACCACTAATTTGCTAACCTAGGTGCTCAAGATGAAGTAGAGATAGTGTGTGATTACTTTGTCTCAAAACACTCTAGGATTCTCAACACATGAGAGGGATAGAGTGGAGGTGAAGAAGAAGCCAATGATGTGTGAGCTTAAGTTTTTCACACAAAAGAAAAGAAAGCAACACATGAAGAAAGAATGTAGTGGCTGCCCTCTCTCTATTGTTGTGATAATATTGTGAGGTTTTGTGTAGAAAAACAAAGAAAAAATAACATCCCAAAATATCTCCCACAAAACCCTCATAAATATCTAACAAACATTAAACAATAAAGCATGGCACAATAAATGCACCATGCCAAAACTTAGCCTCACACTTTACACCTCATAAAATATTAAACATTTAACAAAACCCTAAATGTTTGATAATATAAAAAGAAATGGCATCTTCAAAAGTAATCATGTAACAGATTACAAGAATACCCCTCATCTATATATACATACCTGCATCCGTATTTCGACTGAATACGAATACAACGAGACAAAAATAATCCAACAATCTAATACTAGGATCCGGCTTAAACCAAAGCCCACTAGTATGATCCGTTCGATCATGATCCGTGCACAAGTGCACGTATATGATCGAACCCTGACATAAAACCATACGGCCTCTACAACGTTTCGCCCGAACCAGGGAAACTCTCTGTGTGGGACTCTAAAGACTCGTCAATACGCTGGCAGTGGGTTTAACCACAAGCATGTCAGTGGCACTAACTGTACGTAACGGCTACCCAGGTATTGAGCGAAAGGGAGGCCGACGAGCGAACTCATCCAGAAACTCTACTGAGCCTGACAGTGACAATATCTGTACAGTCTGGTCCATTCGTCTATGAGTATCGCATGTCAACCCTTGGGGGGGTGGATAAAGTCAGACCCCTAGTAACGCGACATTTAGTGTCGGCATGAAACCTATCACCAACTGAGAAACTATCGATCCTAAATCTGTAATTCTTGTTCTACCGCGGCCGAGGATTTCTGTTGATGGCCATCCGTTCACTCTGCAACCTCAACCCCCAATACCGGAAGAGATGAATCCCCTGACGATCCGCTCACTGCATCCATGTGGCTCGGGACTGTACCCAACTAAAACCTGTTTGCACGACTCCTCTGAGCAATGGTAGGGTAATAATCAAAGCACAGTAGGAACTCACACGAGACAAATGACGGTCTCAGGTCGATAGACTAACCTGTACACATGTCACCTGGGAACTGCTATCTGACAATAGGTATAATACCAACTAGCATGTTCCCTGTGAGTATGTCCGGTATACTCATAACCCAATGAGCACCTGTATACTATCTTAGGTGAACCAACTGACACCAATGGCTTGTGAGACCGGCCACCGCCCCTCGTCGGGGTCTCGATTCGTATACACTAGTCTACTATTGGAGTATCAATGCCCAGTCTCGAAACTCCCATGACTAAGGACACTTTAAGGATGTGCTTATAGACCACCCAACTCCCACGTATATGATCGCCATCATACTACTGGTGGTCAAGCAAGAATCCTATGGGCCCTATCAACATGTAATAGTGATCTGTAGTATCACCTGAAGCTTGTACACGATGATAAAGACAAACCAGATAGCATACTATCATCTCGAGTAAGACTGTTCTACCGGTATAGGTCCTCCCTCAATCATTTCAATCACGTACCCATGATCCAATAATTGACTTGAAGGCCCTATTGCCAACACCCCACCCCCGAGGCCACCACGAGGTGGCCAGGGGGTGAGGCAGACCCGAAACTACCTAAGGTGGGGAAGTTTCGGGTCCCCACCGCCAAGACCACCTTGCGGTGGTCTTGGCGAGTAGCCCTAGCCGTTCGGTCCCTCCTGGGGGATCCCCAGGGTGCGCACTCTTCATCCCGTGGCTGCTCGGTTCAAACTGTGAGCCCGCGGGGTGTGCAAACAACTCAAAATATCATTTTTGGAAACTGTTTTTATCGGTAGTTTTTGCGTGACAAAAACGGCGGATTTCTAACGTCGCTACAAGATATCTAAGGTTTATGAGAGGATCTAATACCACTTCAAGTCGATTTCACGCACCCCACGTGTTCTCGGGGAGGCGAAAATTGCAAAAAATGATTTTTACGTGCTTCGCTACACCGACTAGAACCAAGGATCAATCATAAATCCTAACTAGCAAACTCCTTAAGGTTTAACTACTCGGATTAATGTTATACCTTTTAGTATCATGTCTTTCAGGTCTTCTCGCTGTCCTCCTCATCATCGTAGGCTCTGAGGATCGAAACGGATTGAATCTTCCTCGTCGGCTTCCTCGAGTCAAAGACGATCCACCCGAGAGTCTATAGTCCGAGCTCCAACCTCAAATCCGAGGTAACTAGGGCAACTAGATTGCTAAACTAGATGGACTAGGTGATGTAGAGAAAGAAGATGGAGTGGTTTGTCTCTTGGAACCCTAGGATTCTCAACACATGAGAGCTTTTAGGGTTTCGAGGAAGAAAAAGAAGACTTGAAGAAAATGAGAGTGAAGTGTGAACTTGGAAATAGCTTGGCTGTCCACTTGATAAAGAATGAAGCATATCTCATAATTGTTGAGATATAGTATCATACACAAATATCTAATAAGCTTCACAAAATATCTATTTTATCAAGAGAGTGAGTCACGAGCATCAGTCACCAAGTAGCCATGCTAGATTCAATGTAAAACTCCAACTCATTTCTTCACCCAATTTATTTAATCCATAAAATAATTAAACCCTGACAGGTGTCTACTTCCAGAAGCTTTCCCGAGTTAATTATGAGAATGCCCCTCATCCGTATATATATACCCGCATCCGCATCCCAAAGAATACGAATACAAAGAGATGAAACAAATCCATCAATACGATACTAGGATCCAGCTTAAACCAAAGCCCACTAGCATTGTCCGCCCGAACATCATATGCGTACAAGTGCACGTATGTGATCGAAGCCCTGTCGTAAAACCATACGACCTGTACATCTTTTGCCCAATGCAAGGAAGCTCTCTATGTGGGATTCTAAAGACTCGATAATACGCTGGCAGTGGGTTTAATTATAAGCCGCAAGCGGTACTAGCTGCACATAATGGCTACCCAGGTATCTGTCGATAAGAAGGCCGATGAGCAAACCTATCCGAACTCCTACTCAGCCTGAATGTGACAATCTCTGTACAGTCCGGTCTGTTCGTCTAAGAGTATCGTATATCGGTCTTAGGGGGCGGTAATCGTCTGACCCCTAATAGCGCAATAAGTCGTGCTGGAGTGTAGCCCAAAACACCCTGAGCAACTACTGGAATACCTACTAGTAAATCTCACTTGCCCTGGCCAGGGACTTTGTGTAATGGCTCTCCGAACACAGCGCGATATCAACCCCTAATACCGGGAGAGACGAATCCTATCTAACCGCCACTGCCTCCAAGTGCTTCGGGACTGCACCCAACTACTACCTGTTTGCACGAATCCTTTGAGCCATGGTAGGGTAGTAATCAAATTACATTGGGAACACACTCGAGGAGAAGTAGCAGTGTCAAGTCGACGGACTAAGCTATACTCATGTCACCTGGGAACTGCTACCCGACGATAGGTATAATACATGTTAGTTATATGTATGCCCAAGAGACCATTATTGTACATATGATATATATTATAGTGGATGCTTGTACATACATAGTGAGGACTTTCTTGCTCGACATGATAGCACGCTATCTGGTTGCTCTTTATCCTAACATGTACACTTGATGCCTCTATGTTACATGTTGATAAAGCCCTTAGGATGTGTACTTGACTACCAGGATTATGAAAGAGATCATACTAGTGGGGTCTGTGTAGTCTGTGAGTACATCCTTTAATTGTTCCTAGTCGAGGGAATATCGAGACAGGGCATCGATACTTCAGAGTAGACTATCGTATAACTTCTCGACCTATGTGATGGGCGATGGATGATCCCATATCCATTGGTGTTTGACATCAGAGATGGTATACGTGTGCTCAGTGGAGACTGGGTATACTGAATGGACTCGCCGAGAACTCCTAGATGGTATTATACCACACGTCAGGTAGCAGTTCTCTGGTGACACTGGTACAGGTTAGTCTGTTGACCCGAGATCGTCATAGATTCTTGTGTGTCTCCCACTGTGCTTTGATTTCCACCCTACCACGGCTCTACTGAGTCATGCAAACAGGTGATTTTTGGGTACAGTCCCAAGTCACATGGAGGCAATGAGCGATAGGAAGGGAGTCGTCTCTCTCGGTATTGGGGGTTGATGTTGTGCTATGCTCGATTGGCCATAACAGGAAATCCCTGGGCAAGGTTGCAGAGATCTATTGGTAAGTGTTATCAGTAGTTTCTCGAACCGTTATGAACCTTATATTGGCATGAATTATCAAGTTACTGGGCGAGATATGCTACATATCAGATGAAGAGACCAGACTGTACGCTAGTGTTACTGATTGGATTCGCGGGAGTGTGAGCAGGCTTGCTTGTTGATCTTCTGATCGATCAATACCCGGGTGGCCGCTATGTTTAGCAGACCGCTTGCGGCTTGTGGGTGACTGATATGATCACCGTCTACTGCCGACGTATTGATGAGTCTTTAGAGTCCTACACGGAGGTTTCCTGGCTCATGAGAAACGAAGTAGGAGCACATATGTGATATGTGCGGGACCGAGAGTAATACGATATGTGATACCGTATTCTATTCTCGAGATATGTGATATCGGTCGGTTATATAGGATATAGACGGGATATCGAATCAAGTGTTGATTCGATAAGTTGTTGCATTTAATATTAGTCGGTTATATGTAATATAGCCGGATCATTAAATCAAGTGTTGATTTAATGATTTAATGTATAATTGTATATTTGATATATGAATTTACATTAACTAATATTGCTCACTTAACCATTTCTTTTTCTCATTTTGTATACATTATATATATATGTGTGATATATATTATGTATCATGCTGGGTTATATATGCAGGTTGGGTGTGTGAGAATAACACCATGACCATGATTATGTTATGGTTTTAATTGATTAAGTAATTCAAAATTGGTTGAAATTGTGTCATGACTAGAAGCTTGGAGAAGCTTGTAATGTTCATTGACTTTTCAACTCATTTTGTTTTACTTAAGGTATTTGTTGACCCAACCATAGTCACATAGCCATGGATTATTCTCTACAAGGGTTAGCACATGAGACTAACTCACCCATGGTTGCAAATCTAACCTCATTCCATTCTCTTGTGAATTCTCTTGTTCATCTTCTTCTTCATCCTTTCAAGCTCTAGGGTTTTTAGTAGATGAAGAATCCAAGTGAGAAAATCAAATCCAAAGTGAGCAAAATTCCTACATCATCATCCTCTACTACTCGCCATTTAGTTTAGGGTGTTTGCTTCACAAAGTTCATCACTTTGTGAAGAGGTAGCTTGTGTTTGAGTTTCCTCGATGTGGATCATCTTCGTCCTCGAAGACATCTAGCGTGCTTGCTCAGTACGCTTTGTGGAATCCAACTTGAGTCTGCGAGATTGATGATTGGAGCGAAGGGATGATTACACGGAGCCATTAAAGTGTAGGACCGATCTACAAAGGTTGTATATCTTATTCACTTCTTTTTGTAATGTTTGATTACAAGTTTTGTTACCCTAGTTTTCTAGTTTGATTCCTAGGATGATTGTTTAGCACCCCATAATTTTTTGTTGTGGCATGTGTGATGCTTGCAAACCCTAGGCATGGTGCTAAGGAATCCCTACAGTGGTATCAGAGACAAACTAGAAACTTAGACGATGTTATAATAATACGAAACCGAAACAACTCTGTAATATACGATTTCTGCAACCCTGCATTTTTACTCTCTGTCGAATTTTCAAAGGTCTGTAAAAATTATTCCAACAACTGCAGAAGCATGTATGTGATATATGTAGTGCATAGAACAAATTTGAGACCCTTTGCTCGGTTTTGACCCGAGCACATTGCCCAATTTCCCGAGGAGGCCGGCCCATTGATCTCCAAATCGTCTCGAATTTGTTCTGTGCTCTGTTCTGTAGATTTTGGGGTTTCTGGTATTGTTTGTTTAGTCCAAAATTTCATGTGATGTAAATTATGCTATAGGACTAATACAGAGTGTTTCGTAATCGTATTTTTTAACATTGTAATAGTAACCTAGATGATGTTTAACACTTCGAACGATCTTCGAACACTGCCTCATGATCCCCTCTAAAGTTTTCCAAGAGTTGGAATTTTCTGAGTTGAGTATATTCAATGGTCGTGCAAGTAAGTCTATGGATCCTCTAGAAGAAAAGAACCTTAACTCGATTCTATGTCCACGGAACCGCGATTGAACCCTAGGGTTTTCCATAGTTCCACTGTTGGATATAGTGCCCTCAAAGTCAATTATTGGATCCCAGGCACGTGATTGCAATGATTGAGGGAGGACCTATGCCGGTAGGACAATCTTACTTAAGATGATAGTATGCTATCTGGTTTATCTTTATCATCGTGTACATATTTTAGGCGACATTACAGGTCACTATTACATGTTGATAGAGCCCTTAGGATTATTACTTGACTACCAGCAGTATGATGGATATCATATACATGAGAGTTGGGTAGTCTATAAGCACGTCCTTGAAGTGGTCCCTAGCCGTGGGAGTTTCGAGACTGAGCATCGACACTCCATTAGTAAACTAGTGTATACAGTCGAGACCCCGACTGTAACATTTCAAAAAAATAAAATATTATTTTTGGGAATTTTTATAATTTAATAATAAAATATTGAATATTTTAATAAAGCGGTATAATTAAATACCGATAAATGGGGGGAAAATTTGGAAAATTATGGAAATTACTAAAAGAGGGTGTTTTAGGTGAATTATGCAAATTTTAAGTTTTCATGACTTATTGACACTATTTTAGTGCTAATCGCGATTAAAAATCGCTAATCGCGCTTTAAGCGTGTTTTGTGCAAACATGCACCATGTCTTTTTTTCACTTGTTTCATTTTCCTACATGGATTTATATTCATTCTTCATTCTTTGTTTTAGGGTTACTATTGAGGTGAGAAGGTAGATTGAAAAGAAAAAGTAAAACAATAAAGAATGGGGTATGGGTGAGAGAGAGAAAGAGAGGGGTTAACATTGACTTTGGCATTTCCTCCCCTATTCCTTTACCCTCATCATCTCTCTCCCTCTTCTTTCAGCTGCTGCTGCTCTTATTTTCCCCCTCCTCAAATCATTACAACATCATGAAAATCACCTCAAAACCCAAATCCCATTTCACAAAAAAGAGGCACAAGCTCAAGGAAAACACATTGGACCAAGAAAGCAAGGATTTTAGCCACTTGGGGCAACTCAAGAAAATTCTTGAGTTGCCAAATGAGCTATTTTCTGAACCTTTAGCTTAGAATTTCCTTTGCTTTTACCCCCATGTTAGATTAGAATCGATATTTTGTAGTTTTGGGAACTTTGGAAACTTTAAGATAAGGGTTAGGGTTTGGGCTGAACCAATAGTGAAATTAAGGTTGATAGAGGCTATTCAACCTCTGTGGTGATTGATTGGAGACCCAAAGCAGAGACTAAAACCCCGGAATACGGATTTAAAAACCCCGACATCGGATAAATGTATGACTTGTGAGGGTATTTTGGAATCTGGAGCAACCTGGGGACACTAGAAATGATTTTGCAATTTCTGGGAGTCGTGCAGGCACCTAGGAAGCTACCACCAAGACCTGAACCCCATCCCATGCACCCAGGCCATGGATTTATTCAATATGGCCGTAATTTGTGGCCAGGGTAGCTCAGAAATGATTCGTACTTGTTCTGGGGTCCCTTTAGAAGTAAATTAGGCCCTCCATATATGCAAAATTGACCAATTTGGCTTAGGATAAAATCCGGGACCATTTCCATGAGTTGGTGCATTGTTTTACGACTTTGTTTTGACTTGATTTTGGTATTTGGTATTGTGTTTCCGTCGTGTGGCGTTTGGACGTCAGCGACCAGGGTTAATTGTCGTGTTTTGCACGCAAAGCTATAGGTTTTGACCTATGAGCAAAACATGTACTGTTTTGGTTTTTCCGCCTTGATTTTTAATGCGCATTGCGATTGTTTATTATTGTATGTACCTTCGTGTGGATTCCGAGGCGACGGGGCGTGGCGTCATCGATTTTGGCAAGCGAAGACCAGGTGAGTGGATCTATATCCACGGGGGAAGTCGGGTGGATGGCGTATAGCACACCCGCAATGTATTGATGGAAAACTGATTATAGAATATGGTTAGGAAACCTAGATTGGAAAACTAGGGTTACAAAGAGGATAGCTACGAAACTATATTATAAACTAGAGGATAGTTAGAAGTGATATGTTACGGCTATTATGTGATGACGGAATTCGAGGACGACGTTTGTCGATATTGCCGTTTAGGGTACTGTAGGACTAGATAGTCAATGTAGAGACGTCATCCGAACCATACCCTTTTCTAAACCAAAGAATCGTATGTATTTTAAATATATATTTCGAGGGATGTTAAGGATTTTCAAATGATATCTTTTCCTTAAAGCACTGTAACCCCTATTTTCAAAACAACGATTCACATCTTTTAAAGTCTGATTGTATGGTTCGGGTGTGTATGTTAGATTAGATACCTATACTTATAGTAGAGATAGAATGTTTAGGTAAACTCGACTTGATGTGAAATATAAATGCGATGAAAGAATATAAGACGAATATGATGATCTGATGTTTTACCTTATGCTGCATTCATGATATTATTATTGCATTGCATATACCTGTGTTAGTACACTTACACCATTATCGATGATGCGTATGTTACACGTACACAAATTTTCCGGCTCACACACTTCATCATCGATAATTGCCATGTCACTACACAGTAGGATTGCTGCATCATGATATGACTATATACATCATTTACTTGCTATAATTACCCGTGCACTTATATACGATGTTGAATTTGACTTTGGAGATATTAGGAACCGCAAGGCATATTTTCAAAACTGGAATTCTTTAAAGGAGAGGTTTTCCCTTAATATGATATATCACCGTGCCTTGTTGCATGATATATGGATATTCTTACATTTCCATCATATGTCGCATACATCATGCTTTATGATTTTACGCATTGAGATATGTTGTTTCCATGAGATTTCTGGATTTGAGAACCGTGGTGATTTCAAAAGAAGGTATGTATTGTTTTAAAAACCCGGTTTCTCTTGATATGATATTTCAGTGCGTCCACCATGTGTTTTCTTGGTTCTGAGAGTGGCATGTGAAACCCGATTCGAAGAGCAGTAGGCACCGTCTGCGGGTACATGGTGGACCCGGTGAGGTACCCCGGGGCAAGAAGACTCGTATATGTTGGACGGTGAGCCTGGCAGGGGAGCACTACCTACCGGTGATAGTATTTGGACTCGGCGGTTATCTGGAGGATACCGACCGGAGTAGCGAGATGGATATAAGGGCCGACCAGGGTGTGCGGCGCCTGAAGGCCAATCTGAGGATACAGCGCCTGAGATATATGAGGATTTACATGCCAATGATGGGCAGGGTTTTCATGATTTTTTTGAGTGTCGATGCTAGGCACTCAGGTTCTATGATTTTGATGTGTCTTGAGGGACACCGTTGATATATATCCTCATACTTTCATGCACACTCTTTTATGATGTTTACGTGCATACAAACTTTGATTTTCGGTGGACGAGATTCACATGCATACATACCTTGATTATGGTTGGACAAGATCCATATTCATGCATTGATTATTACTGTTGGATGTTATCCACGTGCATATAGGTATTGACTACCTTGTTGGCACATATACAGACCCGGTCACCCTAGATATCATAGTATTACCTTTATGATATAGTTGACCTAGGAGTCGTTATTTATTCGATTTCTATCTGTTGATATTTTTTTCTACTCACGAGTTGGTAACTCATCCCCGTTGTGCCACAGTTCTTGCAGGTTGACCGCTTGGATCAGTAGCGGCTTCGCTGGCACACAGTCGCATTCGGGTGTTTTGCATGGGTAGGTAGGACATTTGTATCGTACCCACACTTGTATATTATTTTCATTATTGTATCTAGAATCTCCATCAACTAGACATGTATTTATTTCAGACTTAGAAACTAGAGTTCTTTTTCTTTCGATCTTAGAGTCGCGCGTTGTATTATTATGGATTTCATGTTGTTTTAGGGTTTCCTTTTCAGTTTTGATCCTCGCCCTTCGGCGTTGTATATTATATTGCTTGCATGGTTGTGACCGTCGATTGACGAAGAGCTAGGTCCCGCTTGGGGATGCCTTTTATCATTATGCCTATATTATTCTTGTTGTACCCCGTTTGGGGCCAGTATTTACAAAGGGAACTCTGCCGAAATTTTCAGAAAAGACTTGAGGATTTAAAAATGCATATTCGGCTTACTTATTTAAATACCTTGTTTTTTTTTAAAAACATGTTTTCTTCACTTCGTTAAAACTAGTTTTCCTTCATTTATGATTTAAAATGGTTTTAGATTTTTGGGCTTTTGGCTTACTTGAATTAGATGAGGTCCTATAGACTTCATATGATTCAAGGGCCAGTCACGTGCTATTTCGGGTCGTGAAAAAGTTGGTATCGGAGCGCTAGGTTAACCTTGGTTCGAGTCTAAGTTTGACTATGCGGAGCCTAGAGCGTTTATATACATACGAAACTTAGGCTTGACCTTACGGAACTTAGACTTATTCGAGAGGGTATTATACCCGAACTTTCGTCGCGTAGGATGACCCTTGGTTGATGGAGTAGGTAGCTTGAGTAGAGTGACGTACCGTACGTATGTTCCGCGGCATACTTACGATACGCTACTCCGCTCAAGAGACCTTAGGATGTACATTTCCTTCCACAGTATTATATTCATTCCTATGATCTATCCTCATCGATATTGGTAATGATTTTGCTGTCACGATTACACGGGCAGAGAGAGCGCTATGGCTAGAGTTGCGTCAGCTTGAGCTCGTCACGGACGAGGACTGACCAGTACGTGATTCCAGGGACATACGATTGCATATAGAGGCGTCGTCTTATTGTATTTTCACACCGTGAGCGTTTGACAGATCGCTTTTACGAGATTTCTTGGATGTGCAGATCAACACTAGAGGATCAAGCTACTGCTAGAGGCCATCCAAAATGTGATGATCATTGATATATCGCTTATTCATGATGATTGAGGCGATGTTCAACGTACAGACGAATGAGCCAGCTGTTGCTGCAAATGACGAGATATCGCCCAGATGTTGGAGCTGCTGCAGCATGAGCATATACTTAGAGATATGATGGAAGGTCGCTAGTCACCCGAGGATGAATGACTAGGACATGTGGTTTGTTCACTTACCTCGATGAGAGGTCATCAGATTGATTGTTCCAGCTAGAGACGACTTCACGAAGATTCGTTGGTAGTCAAGAGAGACGGTCGAATGTCAGGAACCTATTTCCAAGTTTAAAGTATTCGGAAGACAATGCAAGTAATGCTATGGACCCTCTAGAAGAATGAAACCCTAACTCGACGTAATGACCATGGAACGCCTCCGAACCTTAGGGTTTGCGGCAGTTTAGCGGCACCATTTGTGAGGCTTGGGTTTGCCCTTCTACGGTTGGTCCACAGGTACTGTGGCATGTACTGAAATACTTTTAAACTGTACTCAAGATGTTGATCTCTTGGGGGATTATGAGGTTTTGACAAATCGATCGAATGGTTTGACATCAATCGGATATCAGGTGATGGGATACATTGCTTGGGAGACTCCAGATATGAGTATAGCTGTTGGAGCGCAGTCTATGAAACCACGAGAAGATGAGTCCGAATCAGTCGACATTGGAATAGAGTGGAGTAAAGAGTTCGCACGAGATTTCGATGAGATGACGTTCCACTCTGCTGACATCAGAGATGCGATACGCATGCAGAGGACCGGAGGTCGGCGCCAGTGCCGTGCTGCTTTACGATTGGTCGTGAGGATTGACCGAGAGATAACCAGAGAAGTGCCAGGACGGAATCGTCCCCGTTAGCACACCTTACAGGGCCGATGAGCCGATGGATTGCGAGATTGGTAATCCACAGAGAAGATATGGGCCGAGAGACATAGGACGCCTGACCGTGAGCAGGAGGCAAGTAGATATCTTGCGCTGCTAGCATTGGATGCACCGACACCTTCTCGAATTTGAAGGAGGATATATCGACGATGGTATTTATGATTTGTGATATGGGGATTCGATTATCACGTATCCGTCACCATGGATTTCGGTATTTTGGGCGATTTATTCGCATGATTTAGTCTTGATGGCTGAGTTACATGATATTTGTTTTCGTGCACCATGGTTGCACCTACTGGGTATTCATATTTGTGCACAGTTATTGCACATGATATCATTTTTTTGCCTTGGCTGCACATGCTTATGACTTCATGTATTTCATACAGTTGAGTTGATTTTGTGCATATGATATGCACACGATTTGGTTTTTTCACTCGGTATAGTTCACATATGCTTGCAGTGCATTGATATGTATTTATGCACCACAGTTGCACCTGACTTCGGTTTGATGTCATTCGACATATTGATTTTGATTTCCTGCCTATGTTATGCATGTGATTTGACTTATGCATTCGGCATCGTTTATATACACTTTTAGTGTTTTGATGTGATTTGTGCACGTTGATGCACATGGTTGTGAGCTTATATACCGCGATATATCTGATTTTGATTGTGCCATATTGTATACCGTCGATTTGATTCTGGTATTGATGATTGATTTCTTGCACTCCGTGCATTTGATTTGGACTTTGAGCATGTTCGACGCTTGATATTGGATTTCGTGATTTCGTGCATGTTGAATGCGCATGATTTAGATTTTATTCATGCATGATGGATGCACCTGATTTGGATTTTCGCGCATGTTGAGCGCATGTTTTGAGATACGATTTTGGTGCATACCGATGCACTAAATCAGGATTCTTCGTGCAAGTCAGATGCATCTGATTTTGCTGTCAGGCACGCCCGTTTCCCATGACAGATGTTTCGTGCACACTCGTTGCACCTAGATGTTGTTTCTGTGCACATCTATGGTACATATATGGATTTTGATTTCCGTACGCACCAGACGCACGTATCATTCATATGCACATTTTTGTGACTGATTTCTTATGGAGCAGTATGTTTTTATGATATTTGCTATTTGTTTTCGTACTGAACAGGACTAGTCAAAGGACAGTCCCTGGATATATTTTACATGCATTGATTGTTATTGAAGGGATTTCCAAAAAGGGGGCTAACCTACGTGTCTGATATGACACGACACGTTTAAAACAAGGGAACCCTTCTAAATTGTTTTCAAAACGGCGGAATATACATATTAAACAAAAGATATATACATATATGGTTATTTTTTTACAATAGACGTCCGCCACTGTGCAGTGTTATGTGCATCGCACAGCGACTTAAAAAGGTTTGGAATGTATTTCCTTCAGTTATTTACATGTAGGGAGTTGCTGTCTACATGTATAATTTTGATGCATACCATATTGGTTTTGTTTTGGATTTGAAAATTGTGTCTTTACCATGACTCCGATGATTGCGGTATGCTTGACGGAGTTTTTTTTTCCGAGTTATCTTCTTATTATTCATGCGCATACATTGCGCTATGTTACATTTCATCTATTGATGATTTCGGAGCCCCGACGACTTGGAGTTTTACTGAAATGTTTTAGTATTTTAGGGGTTTAAATTTAAATTCGGGGACCGAATTTCTTTAAGGGGGGAAGATTGTTACATTACAAAAAATTAAAATATTATTTTTGCGAATTTTTATAATTTAATAATAAAAAATTGAATATTTTAATAAAGCGGTATAATTAAATTCTGATAAATGGGGAAAATTATGGAAAATTATGGAAATTACTAAAAGAGGGTGTTTTAGGTGAATTATGCAAATTTTAAGTTTTTATGACTTATTTGACACTATTTTAGTGCTAATCGCGATTAAAAATCGCTAATCGCGCTTTAAGCGTGTTTTGTGCAAACATGCACCATGTCTTTTTTTTCACTTGTTTCATTTTCCTACATGGATTTATATTCATTCTTCATTCTTCGTTTTGGGGTTACTATTGAGGTGAGAAGGTAGATAGAAAAGAAAAAGAAAAACAATAAAGAATGGGGTATGGGTGAGAGAGAGAAAGAGAGGGGTTAACAATGACTTTGGCATTTCCTCTCCCATTCCTTTACCATCGTCATCTCTCTCCCTCTTCTTTCAGCTGCTACTGCTGGTCTTATTTTCCCCGTCCTCAAATCATCACAACATGATGAAAATCACCTCAAAACCCAAATCCCATTTCACAAAAAAGATGCACAAGCTAAAGGGAAACACATTGGACCAAGAAAGCAAGGATTTTAGCCACTTGGGGCAACTCAAGAAAATTCTTGAGTTGCCAAATGAGCTATTTTCTGAACCTTTAGCTTAGAATTTCCTTTTCTTTTACCCCTATGTTAGATTAGAATCGATATTGTGTGGTTTTGGGAACTTTGGAAACTTTAAGATAAGGGTTAGGGTTTGGGCTGAACCAATGGTGAAATTAAGGTTGATAGAGACTATTCAACCTCTGTGGTGATTGATTGGAGTCCCAGACCAGAGGCTAGAACCCTGGAATACGGATTTAGAAAACCCGACATCGGATAAATGTATGACTTGTGAGGGTATTTTGGAATCTGGAGCAACCCGGGGACACTAGAAATGATTTTCAATTTCTGGGAGTCGTGCAGGCACCTAGGAAGCTACCACCAAGACCTGAACCCCATCCCCTGCACCCAGGCTACAGATTTATTCAATCTAGCCGCAATTTGCGTCCAGCATAGCTCAGAATTGATTCGTACTTGTTCTGGGGTCCCTTTAGAAGTAAATTAGGCCCTCCATATATGCAAAATTGACCGATTTGGCTTAGGGTAAAATCTGGGACCATTTCCATGAGTTGGTGCATTGTTTTACGACTTCGTTTTGACTTGATTTTGGTATTTGGTATTGTGTTTCCGTCGTGTGGTATTTGGACGTCAGCGACCAGGGTTAATTGTCGTGTTTTGCACGCAAAGCTATAGGTTTTGACCTATAAGCAAAACGTGTACTGTTTTGGTTTTTCCGCCTTGATTTTTAATGCGCATTGTGATTGTTTATTATTGTAGGTACCTTCGCGTGGATTCCGAGGCAACGTGGCGTGGTGACATCGATTTCGGCAAGCGAAGACCAGGTGAGTGGATCTATATCCACTGGTGAAGTCGGGTGGATGGCGTATAGCACCCCCGCAATGTATTGATGGAAAACTGATTATAGAATATGGTTAGGAAACCTAGATTAGAAAACTAGGGTTACAAAGAGGATAGATACGAAACCATATGAGAAACTAGAGGATAGTTAGAAGTGATATGTTACGGCTATTATGTGATGACGGAATTCGAGGACGACGTTTGTCGATATTGCCGTTTAGGGTACTATAGGACTAGATAGTCAATGTAGAGGCGTCATCCGAACCATACCATTTTCTAAACCACAGAATTGTATGTATTTTAAATATATACTTCGAGGGATGTTACGGATTTTCAAATGATATTTTTTCCTTAAAACACCGTAACCCCTATTTTCAAAACTACGATTCGCTTCTTTTAAAGTCTGATTGTATGGTTCGGGTGTGTATGTTAGATTAGATACCTATACTTATAGTAGAGATAGAATGTTTAGGTAAACTCGACTTAATGTGAAATATAAATGCGATGAAAGAATATAAGACGAATATGATGATCTGATGTTTTACCTTATGCTGCATTCATGATATTATTATTGCATTGCATATACCTGTGTTAGTACACTTACACCATTATCGATGATGAGTATGTTACACGTACACGGATTTGCCAGCTCACACACTTCATCATCGAAAATTACCATGTCACTACACAGTAGGTTTGCTGCATCATGATATGACTCTATACATCATTTACTTGCTATAGTTACCCGTGCACTTATATACAATGTTGCATTTAACTTTGGAGATATTGGGAACCATAAGGCATATTTTCAAAACTAGAATTCTTTAAAGGAGTGGTTTTCCCTTAATATGATATATCATTGTGCCTTATTGAATGATATACGAATATTCTTACATTTCCATCATATGTCGCATACATCATGCTTTATGATTTTACGCATTGAGATATGTTGTTTCCATGAGATTTTTGGATTTGAGAACCGTGGTGATTTCGAAAGAAGGTATGTATTATTTTAAAAACCCAGTTTCTCTTGATATGATATTTCAGTGCGTCCACCATGTGTTTTCTCGGTTCTGAGAGTGGCATGTGAAACCCGATTCGAGGAGCGGTAGGCACCGTCTGCGGGTACATGGTGGACCCGGTGAGGTACCCCGGGGCAAGAAGACTCGTATATGTTGGACGGTGAGCCTGGCAGGAGAGCACTACCTACCGATGATAGTATTTGGACTCGGCGGTTATCCGGAGGATACCGACCGGAGAAGCGAGATGGATATGAGGGCCGACCAGAGTGTGCGGCGCCTGAGGGACGATCTGAGGATACGGCGCCTGAGATATATGAGGATTTACGTGCCGATGATGGGCACGGTTTTCATGATATTTTTGGGTGTCGATGCTAGGCACTCAGGTTCCATGATTTTGATGTGTCGTGAGGGACATCGTTGATATATATCCTCATACTTTCATGCACACTCTTTTATGATGTTTACGTGCATACAGACATTGATTTCGGTGGACGAGATCCACATGCATACATACCTTGATTATGGTTGGACGAGATCCATATTCATGCATTGATTATTACTGTTGGATGTTATCCACATGCATATAGGTATTGACTACCTTGTTGGCACATATACAAACCCGGTCACCCTAGATATCATAGTATTACCTTTATGATATAGTTGACCTAGGAGTCGTTATTTATTCGATTTCTATCTATTGATATTTTTTTCTACTCACGAGTTGGCAACTCACCTCCGTTGTGCCACAGTTCTTGCAGGTTGACTACTCGGATCAGTAGCGGCTTCGCTGACACACAGTCGCATTCGGGTGTTTTGCATGGGTAGGTGGGACATTTGTATCGTACCCACTCTTGTATATTATTTTCATTATTGTATCTAGAATCTCCATCAACCAAACATTCATTTATTTCAGACTTAGAAACTAAAGTTGTTTTTCTTTCGACCTTAGAGTCGCGCGTTGTATTATTATGGATTTCATGTTGTTTTAGGGTTTCCTTTTCAGTTTTGATCCTCGCCCTTCGGCGTTGTATATTATATTGCTTTCCTGGTTGAGACCGTCGATTGACGAAGAGCTAGCTCCCGCTTGGGGATGCCTTTTATCATTAAGCCTATATTATTCTTGTTGTACCCCGTTTGGGGCCAGTATTTATAATGGGAACTCTGCCGAAATTTTCAGAATGGACTAGAGGATTTAAAAATGCATATTCGGCTTACTTATTTAAAAACCTTGTTTTTTTTTAAAAACATGTTTTCTTCACTTCGTTAAAACTAGTTTTCCTTCATTTATGATTTAAAATGGTTTTAGATTTCTGGGATTTTGGCTTACTTGAATTAGATGAGGTCCTATAGACTTCATATGATTCAAGGGCCAGTCACGTGCTATTTTGGGTCATGACACCGACGAGGGGAGGTGGTCGGTCTCACAAGTCATTGGTGTCAGTTGGATCACCTAAGATGTATACAGGTGCTCATTGGGTTATGAGTACACCGGGCAGGACTCGCCGGGAATATGCTAGTTGGTATTATACCTGACGTCACAGAGCAGTTCCCTGGTGACATGTATACAGGTTAGTCTATCGACCTGAGATCGTCATTTTTCTCGTGTGAGTTCCCAATGCGCTTTGATTACTACCCTACCACGGCTCAAAGGAGTCGTGCAAACAGGTTTTACTTGGGTACAGTCCCGAGCCACATGGAGGCAGTGAGTGGATCGGCAGGGGTTTCGTCTCTACCGGTATTGGGGGTGAGATCACGCTGTGTCTAGGAGATCCATTACACGAAGTTCTTGGCCAAGGCAGGAGATTTACTGGTAGGTATTCCAGTAGTATCTCAGGGTGTTCTGGGCTATACTCCGACACAACTTGTACCGCTTTTGGGGTCTGACTTTTATCAACCCCCTAGGCCCGACATGCGATACTCATAGACGAACGAACCGGACTGTACGGATATTGTCACTGACAGGCTCAGTAAGGTGTCAGGATGAGTTCGCTCATCGACCTCCCTTTTGGTCAATACCTGGTAGCCCGTTACGTACAGCTAGTACCACTGACGTGCTAGTGGTTAAATCCATAGCCAAAGTATTGACGAGTCTTTAGAGTCCCACACAGACAGTTTCTCAAGTTTCGGGCGAAACGTTGTAGAGGCCGTATAGTATTATGGCAGGGTTCGATCATATATGTACAGTCGTGCACAGATCATGATCGGACGGATCATACTTGTGGGCTTTGGTTTAAGCCGGATCCTAGTATTAGATTTGTTGGATTACTTTAGTCTCATCGCGTTTGCATTCGGTCGGAATGCGCATGCAGGTATATATATACAGGCGAGGGGTATTCTTGTGATCCGTCACGAGTTTACTTTAGATATTGCCATATCTTTTTATTGTTGCAAACATTTGGATTAATGTTTGCTTATGGAAATTGTGAGCTCAACCCATGATGGAGTGCATTAAATGTGGCATGTGCAAGGGTAGTGACTCATGGTCTTATTTTCTGTGTGTGCCATCATTTCATGATTGATTATTGGGTGAGATTTTGATGGGAGGAGAGAGAGGGCAGCCACATATGTTTAGGGTTAGCTCTTGTATTATCATTCTAGCTCACTCACAACATTATCTCACACAATAACAAAATCTCTTCTTCTCTTTTCTTCTCTTGAGCTCACAAGTTCCTTATCCATGGCTTCTTCTTCTACCTCCACTCTACCCATCTCATGTGTTGAGAATCCTAGAGTGTCAAGAGACAAAGTTATCACACACATTCACTACTTCACCTTGGACATGTCGGCTAGCAAACTTCGTGTCTGAGTTGCTTCGGTTCGAAGCGGGAGCCCGTAAAAGGATTCATTGATGTGGTGCCCTTTTCGACGAGGAGGTCGGAGATCGAGCGAGATCAGAGATGCCGCAAGGAGTTAAAGATGGTGGCTAAAGACCGAAGGACACAGATCGATCGGTATAGCTTTTCTAACCCTCTTTAGATTGCTAGTTTAATGTTAATGGTTCGATCCGGGTAAAAGTCTGCGTTAGCGTCAGTTTCAAGTTTATGAAAAAGTTTTTGTTTCCGCATTTTTGCCTCGGATCGACGGCCGGGGCGCTACCGTAGACTTACACGGTATCACGCCACGCCATTAACCTTAGCTAGCTCGTTTTAAATAATGTTAATCTATTGAAAATGAAACTAAACCCAAACACTGCTACTGCTGTCCAAGTCTCTGTTAATTTTAATAGTGTTCAGAAAAATTTTCACACATGTGCAGAAGACTACTGAACCTACCAGATGATCACTGCCCAAAAACGAGCCCCACCCCTCGGGAAAAAACCGGCCACCATGCTTGATTTCCCGGCCAGGCCGGCCCATTTGTTGTGTTTGGTCTTCGTATTTGGGCTGCAGGCAGGTCTCTGGGATGTTGGTGCAGTGGTATTGTTTGTTCGGCCCAATTTGGATATGGTTTTATCAGTTTTTCTGGGCTGTTTGGGGGGTTATTTCGGATTCGATATTTTATAATATTGTTTAAAGTTTACAGTGAATTACATTATATCTATGACCGTGAATGTCATTCGATCGGTAAATCATGTCTAATCGCTATAGCCCTTTTAGACGGATTTGCGAACGTGACATTCACGTTGATGTTCTGTGTTGTGCTGTGATGTTGCGGATTTGTCGTAGTGGATAGCCTAGATGCAATGGAAGTACAGTTTGGTTATATTTGTACATTTGATATTGCGGGGTGAGCGTCCGATATGTGGACTGCCGTCACTGCCTGTTTGTATATTATTCTTTTGGGGCACGACAGGGTTGAGGTCGATGTACCCTTGTACATATTTTATTTTCTATACTAGGATTACCCCGCGGTGGGGTGAATGGATAGCCGGGTTCTAGAGGGCAACGAGCCCTCATCCCATGGCTTTGAGACGGAGGGGGCTTTTCTCTAGAATTGGCGGGCTATTCGCCGCACTCATAGGGGGTATAGGTTGATCCAAGGAGGGGTGCTTAAGTTACCGGATTCCGTGAAGTGCTAGGTGGTCCATTCACTTTGTTGAAGGGGCTGCCTCGCTTTAGGTTTTTGCGGGTAACTTGCCGCACCCGTAGGGGTCTAGGATTTCATTGCACATGCTATTCACACGACCAGGGGAACGTCGGGTTTCACTTGCGGTTCGAAGGAAACCCGGCGATCCCAGATTATCTGTATTGTTCTGTGATGCTTATTACTTTTCTGTAATGCTGCATTTATCACGCCATGAGCGATTATTATATATTGATATATATACTAGTAGATGTTGTATATGTTTTACATCCGCGCTAGTCCAGTCCCCGCTCTGTCGTTAGTTAAGTAACCTAACGAGTGATGACGGGACCCAGTGGCGAATGCGGATGGCATATACGTACATCGTATTTTCCTTTTTATTGGTGTGATCAATTGATAGGACTACATTGATTCGGATCAATGCAAGCTAAACAAACATGTATGATGTTGTTGGAACAATTTTTTCAAAAAGCTGTTATTACAAGGACATTGTCTTTTCTTTTGCACAGTAGTATTCGGTTATGAATATCCAGCACCTCAGTCGACGAGGCAAGGGCCCAGATCCTTTCACCAGGAGTGACCCCTTGGGCAGAAGTTTGCGTCAGGGTAATAACTTCACTATAGTCGATTACTTTTGCTTTGCATCGTGGTATTCAGTTGGAATATCCTGCACCTCATTCTACAGGGAAAGAGCCGAGATCCCTTCACCGGGAGTGACCTCTTTAGCAAAGGTTTTCGCCACTATATTTATAAAAAGCTATCTCGTTCCTTCAACGATATCAAGTTCATTACATTAAAGCTTTTTCACCAAAAACCATTCGTAGCTCTCCGTCATTTCAAACGGGTAGCACATAGTATTCATGCTATGTTTGTTGACCTTCGTCAAGGTATAATGAATGGTAGCTGCTTGTTACTTTTCTGTTGCATAGATAGATGCGTTGGTATGGGACAGTCGTACAGCCTTGTTGACCTTTGTCAAGGGCTTTTACGGGTGGGTTCAAATTAACCTGGACAATGACGGGTAGAACTTGGCATGTGACTTATGATTTGTTGACCTTCGTCAACGTCATAAGAGCATGGGGTAAAAATCACATCGGGAGTTTCTAAAGAAACTGAAACTTGCTAGATATGCGCATACCTTCTTGAGTGTGATTGTTGGAGATAGTGCCATCAGAGTCAATTATTGGATCGCAGGCATGCGATTGCAATGATTGCGGAGGACCTATACCGGTAGGACAGTCTTACTCGAGATGATAGTATGCTATCTGGTTTGCCTTTATCAGTTGTGTATAGGTTCAGGTGACTGATCACTATTACACTTTGATAGAGCCCTTAGGATCTTGCTTTACTACCAACAGTATGATGGCGATCATATACGTGAGAGTTGGGTGGTTTATACGCATATCCTTAATTGTGGTCCCTAGTCGTGGGAGTTTCGAGACAGGGCATCGATACTCCGGAGTAGACTAGTGTATACAGTCGAGACCACGACGAGGGGCGGTGGCTGGTCTCACAAGCCACTGGTGTCAGTTGGATCACCTAAGATGTATACAGATGCTTATTGGGTTATGAGTACACCGGACAGGACTCGCCGGGAACCTGCTAGTTGGTACTATACCTATCGTCAAATACCAGTTCCCTGGTGACATGTGTACATGTTAGTTCATCGACCTAAGGTCGTCATTTGTCTCGTGTGAGTTCCCACTGTGCTTTGATTTCTACCCTACCATGGCTCAAAGGAGTCGTGTGGGTACAATCCCGAGCCATATGGAGGCACGTGAGCGGATCGGCAGGGGATTCGTCTCTCCCGGTATTGGGGGTGAGATCGTGCTGTGTCTAGGAGAGCCATTACACAAAGCCCACGGCCGTGGCAAGAGATTTACTGGTAAGTACTCCATTAGTATCTCAGGGTGTTATTGGGCTACACTCCGACACGACTTATACTGCTATTGGGGGTCTGACATTACTAGCCCCCTAGACAGATATGCGATACTCATAGACGAACGGACCGGACTGTATATACATTGTCACTGTTAGGCTCAGTAGGGTTTCCGGATGAGTTCGCTCATCGGCCTCCCTTGAGGTTAGTCCATGGGCAGCCGTTACGCATAGCTAGTGCCGCTGACGGTTTGTGGTTAAACCCACTGCCAGGGTACTGAACAAGTCATTAGAGTCCCCCACAGACAGTTTCCCAAGTTCGGGGGAAACGTTGTAGAGGCCGTATGGTTTTATGGCAGGGTTCGGAAAATGCACGTGTGTTTACGCACGTGTCATTTTTCGGGCAGATAATACTGGTGGGCTTTGGTTTAAGCCGGATCGGAGTATTATATTGAGTAGATATAATATCTTTGTCTCAGTTGCATTTGTATTCGGTCGTAATACAAATGCGGGTATATTTATACAGTTACGGGGTTATCCTAAAATTCGTTTCGGGATTGCTTTTGGAAGTTGCCAGTTTCCAGTTTTCTATCAGCCGTCTTTTAACATTCGGTTAAAGACGGATTTATCTTTTCTTTGGATAAGTGTGGATGCTTCTAGAAGGTTCTAGAAGAGGTGATTAGGCTTGTGACTCACTTGTTCATTAATGGTGCATTTATTGTGTTCATACTTTGTATTCACACTTTGTGTTCACACTAGATATTTCTCTTATTGTCACCTCTCCTCTCTCCTACACTCACCCCCCACTCTTACATATTGGCCGGCCCCTCCCTTCTCTCTCATACACTTGATGGAAATGGTTGTTGGAAAAAAGATAGAGTTTTGGATGTATGGAAATTAACATATTCATATCTCATTTTCATATCGATCCAAAAGGCAACTTCATTAACCGTTCGTCCATAGCTTTGGACGTAACGAGATAAAGTCTTCTACTCATTCTCTACATCAATCTTGGTCGTCTCTTTTAGCAAACTTGACGACCGAGTTGCCTCGAGTTAGAGACGGGAGCCCGTTTAAAGAATCGTTGACGTGGTGCCACCTGGACGAGCAGATCGGAGATCGACGAGATCGGAGCAGCCGCAACGGAGCGTGGGATGATGGTTAAAGAACGAAGGACTCGGATCATTCGGTATAACCTTTATACTCTCTTTACAGTTTGTTAGTTTAGCAATAATGGCAGAACCGGGTTATAGTATACGATAGCGCCAGTTAAAAAGTTTTTGTTCCGTATTTGGCATCTGTAGACGGCCGGGGCGCTACCGTAGACTTACAGTGGTATCAGAGCCTTACCATTTTGCTTTACTAACTTGTGCTAACGCGTTTAAAATATCGATCGGACCGAATATCAAAAACTACAATTTTTCCATTCACAGTTTCTGTCGATTTTAAATCAAGTTCTAAAATTATTTTGCATATCACAAAAAGTTGTGCAGGGTTTTCTAAGAACATCGTACAAATTTGGGCACGTGACTCAACAAGACAGCCGCGGAATCGCAGTCAAACCTAGGGTTTGACCGCGCATCCACGGCCATTCTGTGTTGTCATTGCTCTAAATTTGTACAGTGGATTCTTCTCTGGAAATTGGGGTTTTTGGTATATATCTTTTGGGCCCAGATTTTGTTACTGTTCAACAGATGTTCGTGGGGCCCACTTCGTGATATTTAGTCGATCGAAATTTAAACATGTTAGTTTACAGTACTTACATTATATCTCTGACCGTGAATGTCATTTGATCGGTAAACCGCGTCTGATTGCTATAATTCTTTTAGACGGGTTTGTGAACGTAACATTCGCGTTGATGTTCTGTGTTGTGCTGTGATGTTGCGGATTTGTCGTGGTGGATAGCAGTGTGCAATGGTAGTGCAGTTTGGATTTATTTGTACATTTGATATTGCGAGGCGAGCGTCCAACATGTGGACTGCCGTCACGGCCTGTTGTATAATATTCTTTTGGGGCACGACCGGGTTGAGGTCGATGTACCCGTTGTACATATTTTTCATTTTTGTACTAGGTTTTACCCCGCGACGGGGTGCACGGATAGCCGGGTTCGGGAGGGCAACGGGTCCGCATCTCATGGCTTTGAGAGGCAGAGGGGCCTCACTCTAGAATTGGCAGACTATTCGCCGCACTCGTAGGGGGTACAGGTTGACCCAAGGAGGGGTGCTCAAGCTACCGGATTCCGGGAAGTGCAGGGTGGTCCATTCACTTTGATGTAGGGGCCTGTCTCACTTCAGGTTTTGGCGGGAAACTTGCCGCACCCATAGGGGTCTAGGTTTCATTGCACAGGCTATCCACACGACCAGGGGAACGTCGGGTTTCGACAGCGGCTCTGTAAAACCCGGGGATCCCAGATTATCTGTATTGTTCTGTGATGCTTATTACTTTTCTGTAATGTTCCATATTATCATGCCTGGAGCGATTATTGTATATTAGATGTTGTATATGTTTTACACCCGCGCTAGTCCAGTCCCCGCTCTGTCGTTAGTTAAGTAACCTAACGGGCGATGACGGGACCCAGTGACGAATGCGGATGGCATATACATACATTTTATTTTCGTTCTTTTCTGGTGTGATTGATTGATGGGACTGCGTTGATTCTGATCAATGCAAAGGAAAGCAAACATATTTGGCAGTTGTTGGAACAAATTTAAAAAGTGTTATTACAAAGACGTTTCCTTTTGTTATGCATAGCGGTATTCGGTTGGAATATCCTGCACCTCATTCGACGGGGCAAGGGCCGATATCCCTTCACCAGGACTGACCTCTTGGGCAGAAGTTTGCGTCAGGGTAATAACTTCACTATAGTCGATTACAAGTTGCTTTGCATTGCGGTATTCAGTGGAATATCCTGCACCTCATTCCACGAGAAAAGAGCCGAAATCCCTTCACCGGGAGTGACCTCTTTAGCAAAAGGTTTTCGCCACGATATTTTTATAAAAAGCAATCAGGTTCCTTCAGCAATATCAAGTTCACAACGTTAAAGGTTTTTCACCAAAAACCAGCCGTAGCCCTCCGTCATTTCTTTTGGGTATTCAGTAGTATTCAAGCTATGTATTTTGACCAACGCCAAGGCATAGTGTTTGGTAGCTGCTGGTGTTAATGTATATGCCCTAGAGGCCATTACTGTATCATACTAGTTTGTATATTACTTGATGGAAGCTTGGGATATTCACAGTTGTATATACAATCTTGCTCGAAATGGTAGTATGCTACTTGGTTTGTCTCTGCTTTAATATGTGCATGTGTTTCTTTTAGCATATCGCTGATATACATATTAGTAGAGCCCTTAGGATCTTTGCTTGATTACTAGCGTTGTGATGGCGCTCACACTCGTAGGAGCTGGGTAATCCATAAGCACATCCTTATACAGGTCCCTGGTCGTTGGACTATTGAGACAGGGAATCGATACTCCAGAGTAGACTAGCGTATGCGCTTCTCATCCCAGCGTGGGAGACGGTCTGTCCCACAGCCGTCAGTGCGTCGTACTTGAGATATTATGCGGGTGCTCGTTAGGTTACGAGTACACTGGGCAGGACTCGTCGGGAACTGTTGGTTGGTATTATACCTATAATCAGTTATCAGTTCCCAGGTGACATGAGTACAGCTTAGTCCGCTGACTTGACACTGTCACTTCGCCTCGAGTGTGTTCCCACTGCACTTTGATTGCTACCCTACCACGGCTCAAAGGAGTCGTGCAAACAGGTAGTTTTTGGGTGCAGTCCTGAAGCAATTGGAGGCAGTGACGGTTAGACAGGATTCATCTCTCCCGGTATTGGGGGTTGACATCGCGCTGTGTCCAGGAGAGCCATTACACAAGTAGTCCCTGGCCAGGGCAAGCGAGATATACTGGTAGGTTTCCAGTGTTATCTCAGGGTGTTCTGGGCTACACTCCGACACGACTTGTACCGCTATTAGAGGACTGACGTTCACCGCCCCCTAGGCCCACCATGCAATGTATCAGACGAACAGACCGGACTGTACGGAGACTGTCACATACAGGCTCAGTAGGAGTTCAGATGGGGTACACCTCGTCAGTCTTCTTATCGGCATCTACCTGGGGACTGTTACGTACAGCTAGTGCCACTTGCGGTCTGTGGTTAAACCCACTGCCAGCGTAGTGTCGAGTCTTTAGAGTCCCACACAGAGAGCTATTCGCCTTTAGGCAAAATGAGTAAAGGTCGCATGGTTTTGCGACAGGGTTCGTTCACATCCGCGCACTTGTGCACGTTTGTTGTCCGGACAGCTTATACTAGCGGGCTTTGGTTTAAGCCGGATCCTAGTATATGATTTGGGATTGGTTTTATCTCTTTGTATTCATATTCCTCGGATCACGAATACGGGTGCGTATGCACAGTTGCTTGAGACAGAGTAAGAGGACTTTTATTAGGGTTAATGACCATTGTCATTTTATTAACCCTAATGCTTATGTGTGTATTATGATTAATTGATATTAGTTTAATATAATTGTGCATGGTTATGGTTGTTGACCATTTGACTATCTTGACTTGTTGACCTTAATTGACATGTTGACCATCATCATTCCATATAAAAGATGCTCTTTGATCCTTGCAATTAGCATTAAATATGAAATGATAATGGTCATGTCTTGATTAACCATGACAATTATCTAGCTAATTATCAATTTATAATAATTCACACATATATGTGAGAATGGTTGTTTATTCTCTCATTTTTTTCTATCATTCACTTTCTCTCTCTTGTTCTTCCTCTCCCTCAAGCTCTCCCCTCTCATATGTTGAGAAACACATGAGCTTGAGAAAAACCTCTTCTTGATAATGTCTACTCTCATCTAGGGTTCTTGGATTAGCACTTCTAGCACCCTAGTTACTTCTAGCTTGGAGTTGATGCCAAAGGTTGAGGCTTTCGGGTGGATCCTTCTTCGACGTGAGAAGACGACAAAGGTGATCCCTTTCTACTACTCCAAGGAGCAAGGAGAGAAGGACATAAAGCCCTAGGTATAACCATTCTAACCTTTAGCTAGCTTCTAGTTAGCTTTAGCTTGTTTTTGTTTAGCAAAGATCCTTCTTTGTCTAGTCCATGTTGCCTAAAGTGATAAAAATTTGATTTTTATTCCGTTTTCCGCCTCCCCGCAAGCACCGGGATGGGCAGCGTGGACTTACAGTGGTATCAGAGCCTAACTAAACATAAACTAGCTAGGTAGTGAAAGTGTATGGAGGTTTGATCGGAAAAATCGAAAAACCAAAATATCAAAACCCTAACATTCTGTTAAAATTTTTCCTGTTCAAAATAAAATAAATCATACTCCAAAAATCATCTCAGGGTTTTGTGAAGAAAGCCACCAAACCCGGTCCAGTGAATCGATCAAAGCGCCGCAGTTCCGCGGCAATAGCAAGCTATTGCCGCGCAATTGCGGCCGAGTTGACTCGGTTCTGGGTCGAGTTTGGTGCGGTGTTCTTCTGGCTTGGTTTTGGGATTTTTAAGATGGTTTATATGTGCCCAGGTTTTCCAGAAAAGAAATTGTTAGTGTATATGCCCTAGAGGCCATTACTGTATCATACTAGTTTGTATATTACTTGATGGAAGCTTGGGATATTCACAGTTGTATATACAATCTTGCTCGAAATGGTAGTATGCTACTTGGTTTGTCTCTGCTTTAATATGTGCATGTGTTTCTTTTAGCATATAGCTGATATACATATTAGTAGAGCCCTTAGGATCTTTGCTTGATTACCAGCGTTGTGATGGCGCTCGCACTCGTAGGAGCTGGGTAATCTATAAACACATCCTTATACAGGTCCCTGGTCATTGGACTATCGAGACAGGGCATCGATACTCCGGAGTAGACTAGCATATGCGCTTCTCATCCCAGTGTGGGAGACGGTCTGTCCCACAGCCGTCAGTACGTCGTACTTGAGATAGTATACGGGTGCTCGTTAGGTTACGAGTACACTAGACAGGACTCGTCGGGGACTGTTGGTTGGTATTATACCTATCGTCAGTTATCAGTTCCCAGGTGACATGAGTACAACTTAGTCCGTTGACTTGACGCTGTCACTTCGCCTCGAGTGTGTTCCCACTGCACTTTGATTACTGCCCTACCACGGCTCAAAGGAGTCGTGCAAACAGGTAGTTTTTGGGTGCAGTCCCGAAGCACTTGGAGGCAGTGACGGTTAGACTGGATTCGTCTCTCCCGGTATTGGGGGTTGACATCGCGCTGTGTCTAGGAGAGCCATTACACAAGTAGTCCCTGGCTAGGGCAAGCGAGATATACTGGTAGGTTTCCAGTGTTATCTCAGGGTGTTATGGGCTACACTCCGACACGACTTGTACCGCTATTAGGGGACTGACATTCATCGCCCCCCTAGGCCCGCCATGCGATGTATCAGACGAACAGACCGGACTATACGGAGACTGTCACATACAGGCTCAGTAGGAGTTCAGATAGGGTTCACCTCGTCAGTCTTCTTATCGACATCTACCTGGGGACCGTTACGTACAGCTAGTGCCGCTTGCGGTCTGTGGTTAAACCCACTGCCAACGTAGTGTCGAGTCTTTAGAGTCCCACACAGAGAGCTATTCGCCTTTAGGAAAAATGAGTAGAGGTCGCATGGTTTTGCGACAGGGTTCGTTCACATCTGCGCACTTGTGCGCGTTTGCTGTCCGGACAGCTTATACTAGCGGGCTTTGGTTTAAGCCGGATCCTAGTATATGATTTGGGATTGGTTTTTCTCATTGTATTCGTGTTCCTCGGATCACGAATACAGGTGCGTATGCACAGTTGCTTGAGACAGAGGGAGAGGACTTTGATTAGGGTTAATGACTATTGTCATTTTATTAACCCTAATGCTCATGTGTGTATTATTGTTAATTGATATTAGTTTTATAATTGTGCATGGTTATGGTTGTTGACCATTTGACTTCCTTGACTTGTTGACTATGGTTGACACTTTGACCATCATCATTTCTTTTGGAAGATGCTTTTTGATCCTTGCAAATTGAAATGATAATGGTCATGTCATGATTAACTATGAAAATTATCTAGCTAATTATCTAATTAAAATAATATACACATATAAGTGAGAATGGTTCATATTATTCTCATTCTATCATTCTCTTTCTCTCTCTTGTTCTTCCTCTCCCTCAAGCTCTCCCCTCTCATGTGTTGAGAAACACTTGAGCTTGAGAAAAACCCTTTCTTGATAATCTCTACTCTCATCTAGGGTTCAAGGATTAGCACTTCTTGCACCCTAGTTACTTCTAGCTTGGAGTTGAAGCCAAAGGTCGAGGCTTTCGGGTGGATCTTTCTTCGACGTGAGAAGACGACTAAGGTGATCTCATTCCACCACTCCAAGGAGCAAGGAGAGAAGGACATAAAGCCCTAGGTATAACCTTTCTACCACTTAGCTAGTTTCTAGTTAGCTTTAGCTTGTTTTTGTTTAGCAAAGATCCTTCATAGTCTAGTCCATGTTGCCTAAGCTCATAAAAATTCGATTTTTATTCCGTTTTCCTCCTCCCCGTAAGCACCGGGGTGGGCAACGTGGACTTACAGTGGTATCAGAGCCTAACTAAACATAAACTAGCTAGGTAGTAAAGTGTAACGAAGTTCAAATCGGAAAAATCGAAAAACCGAGTTTTCAAAACCCTAAGTTTCTGTTAAAATTTTTTCTGTTCAAAATAAAATTTGTCATACTCCAAAAATCATCTCAGGGTTTTCTTAAGAAACACAGCAAACCCGGTCCAGTGAGTCGTCTAAACCGCCGCGGAACCGCCGCCGTTTTGACTCTTCACTGAGTCGAGTTTGGTGCAGTTTTCTTATAACTTGGTTTTGGGATTTTTGAGATGGTTTATATGTGCCCAGATTTTCCAGAATAGAAATTTATTTTTGGGGGCCTATAAATCCGTATTTTTTTTTCGAACTTCACTACACTTTGACTATAAGGGTTATATCTGTGATATTTGTATGTATTGAAAGTCGGCTAATCGTTATATGTCGATTAGTCGGGGTTATACATATCTGTGATCTGTGTTTGATATTGGTATGTGTATATGAATGGGTTGGATTGTCGTGGATGAATAGCCGGGGTGGATGTGAGATGAGTGTTGTTTTATCTTTCATTCATTGTAATATGTAAATTGATGTAATATTATTATTTGTTTGGCCGCACAACCGGGTCGGGGTTGTAGCCATCATTGTATAATTCTTTTTACTGTTTTTGCTCCTAGGATAGACCTATGGAGGGGGTGCACAAACTACCGGGTATCTCGAAGTGCCGAGTGGCCTACTCACGGTGTTGAGGGAGGTTGCTTCGCTTCGGGTACTTGGCGGGTAGTTTGCCACACCCGTAGGGGTCTTGGGTGGGGTATTGGCTATTCACCGCGACCGTGTAATCCGCTTTTCGTTGTAGGCTAGAACGGATTGCGGATTCCTAGTATATCCAATGTATTCATCTGTGATCTGTAATTTCTATTATTGCTATATATTTATATATGATAACTATTTAGGCGTTGCTTATGTTTTACAGCCGCGCTAACCCAGCCCCCGCTCTGTTGTTAGTTAAGTAACCTAACGGGTGATGACGGGGCCCCGTGGCGAATGCGAATGGCATAAGCGTACGTCATATTTTGGTTGTTTTCTGCAATGGTAGGATTAAATGATGGGACGCATTAAAAGAACTAATGCAAGAAAATAAAACAAGTAAAAGTCGATTAGAACACTTTGAAAACCACTCGGTTCTTTTCAAAACCAAACTTTTAAATGCGGAGCTTGAACCACTCCTTTTAAAAGCTATCTCGTTCCATCGATTATATCAAGTTCACTACGTTCACGGTTTCGCCAAAACCATCCGTAGCCCTCCGTCGTTTCATATGAATATTCAACAGTATTCAAGCTGTGTTTGTTGGCCTTAGTCAAGGCACAGTGTTTGGTAGCTGGTGGGTATTCATATGTTGCATAGATAGAATGCGTTGGTTTGGGACAGTCGTATTACTTTGTTGGCCATAGTCAAGAGTATATACGGGTGGGTTCAAATTAACCTGGATAACGACGGGTAGAACTTGACATGTGACTTATGATTTGTTGGCCTTAGTCAAGGTCATAAGAGCATGGGGCAAAAATCCACATCGGGAGTTTCATAAGCACTGAAACTTGCTAGCACTGCATACCATTTGGAGTGTGATGATTCTGGTAGGATTCCTTCGGTTTTATCACGCGATGATATTTGGATCTCGATCCTACTGTGAGTATATGCTACTCCTCGGGAACTTTCTCACTTAACGATCAATGCTATAAACCAAGTAGGTGTCTAGAAAGGTGTTAGCGGGGCTACGCCCCCAGGGAAAAGAGGTTCTTAAATTAAGGAACTTCGCGAAAGCGTTGGAAAACCTCTCTCGAAGTACCGACACTGGCCTGGCTGAACGGTTAAGCAAGTATTGTACGGTGAGAAAGATCCCGACTAATTTTTCCTTTATGGTTTGAGGAGGGATTCGAGAGACAGTGGGAGCCATCCTGTTTAGATAAATTAAAAACCAATTTAAACTTGCAAGAGCATCATGCTAAGTGTTTTCTTTTCTCTCTCTTAATTGCAGCGACCCTGTGACCGCACCTAGGTTACATCTAGATAATAAAATGACTGAATCTAACTGTTATGACTGGCAAAGGTCTTTCCAGTTGTCCATTGCCCAGGACAAGTTGGGACACCTCTTGACTGATCCAACCCCTGTCGTCTCAGGTCCAGTTTCCCCTATCACGGATATTGATATTCGTAGGACATCGGAAGAAGACTGTGCGAAAGCCAAGTGCCTCGTGTTAGCCTCAGTTGATGGTATATACCAAAGGCAGCACGAGAAGATGGATTCAGCTTCTATCTTCCTCCATAACAAAGTCTTATATGGAGAGCAATCTCGTATCGCAAGATATGAGACCTCGAACGAATTGCTTCCAGCGAGGTTGGCTATCGGGTCATCTGTAGGGGCAACGTCCTTACAGAGACCAGCTCTTTTGAGCTCTCGGACCTGAAGACCACGTTGAAGAACGGGTCAGATGCTGACTCAGTTCAACAGTCTCTACCTACTACCCTAAAGGAAACTAGGGAAGTAGAAAGAAAGGGAAGGGCAGAAGTTTCAGGAACAGGTGTAGTAAAAGAAGGATGTTCCTATTGTTACGGGAATGAATATGGGCAGAAGGATTGCAGGGCTTGTAAAGCCAGTAGCCAAAATTCGAAGCACGTTGTGGCTTCGGCTTCGGGTGTGTTTGTGATAGAGAACTGTATATCGGTTAATCCTACTTCCTGGGTATTGGATACCGGATCAGGATCTCATATCTGTAATTCGTTACAGGCTTTGAGAAACCGTAGGGTTATCAGGAAAGGTGATATAACTCTCATGGTTGCTAACGGAATGAGCATGTATGCTGAATCCGTAGGGGAATATCATCTAGGACTGACATCTGGGCAGATATTGATTCTGCATGACTGTTTTTATGTGCCAGGTGCTACTTGTAACATCATATCTGTATCCTTACTTTCTAAGGAAGGATATGATTTTACTTTTGTAAGCGATGTAGTAAACATCCACCTAAATCAAGTATTGATTGGGTCAGGTACATTAAAATACGGTATATACGTTTTGAATCAAGCTCAGGTCTTCAGTGTCCAGAACACACTTAAAAGAAAGTCTCCGGAATTAAATCAGGCTTTCTTATGGCATTGTAGACTAGGTCACATTAATGAGACACGGTTGACAAAGTTACATAAAGAAGGATACTTGGATCCGTTCGAGTACCAGTCTTATGCCACTTGTGAATCTTGTCTCATAGGAAAGATGACAAAGACTCCGTTCACTGGACACGGAGAAAGAGCGAGCGAGCTCTTGGGACTCATACACAGTGACGTGTGTGGTCCAATGTCTACACATGCGCGAAGTGGTTATTCATACTTCATTACTTTCACTGATGATTTCTCTAGGTTTGGGCATGTCTTCTTGATGAAGCACAAATCAGAAGCCTTTGAGAAATTTCAGGAATACAAGAGTGAAGTTGAAAAACAAACAAGCAAAAGTATCAAGACACTAAGATCTGATCGAGGTGGCGAATACTTGAGTGCCGAGTTTCTGGGCTTCTTAAAAGAGAATGGAATTCTCTATCAGCTTACTCCTCCATACACACCACATCACAACGGTGTATCGGAAAGGACCCTATTGGATATGGTTCGTTCCATGATGAGTAAGGCTGAGTTGCCGCGATCCTTCTGGGGTTATGCACTAGAAACAGCTGCATATCTTTTAAACCAAGTTCCTAATAAGTCAGTGCCTACCACACCATATCAGATGTGGAGTGGGAAGAAACCCAGTCTTAAACACTTTAAGACATGGGGGTGTCCAGCTTTTGTAAAAAAAGCAGCATGCGGACAAGCTCGAGGAACGTTCGGTAAAGTGTAAGTTTGTGGGATACCCAAAGAACTCCAAGGGGTATCTTTTCTATTACGCAGAGGAACAAAAAGTTTTTGTTTCTCGTCATGCCCGCTTCTTGGAAACTGAGTTTTTGGAAAATCAGATAAGTGGGAGCGCAATAGAACTGGAAGAAATTCCAGAACCACAAGCTATTACTGAAAGCTTGGTAGAACCAGAGGGTTCGAAAGAACAGGACATCCCAACGCCACTCCGCAAAAGTAGTAGACAGTCTCATCCGCCCGAGAGATACTACGGTTTTCGTATTGACGGGGATAGAGAGGACTGCACTATGGATTATGGTGAGCCTACTAGCTTCCAGCAAGCCATTCAGAGCGGTGAATCGGTAAAATGGCTGGATGCAATGCGGGCCGAGATGGAGTCTATGTACACCAACAAAGTTTGGACTTTGGACTTTGCTCCAGAAGGGGTAAAACCCGTAGGATGCAAATGGATCTTCAGAAAGAAGATTGGTGTAGATGGGCAGGTTGAGACCTATAAAGCTAGACTTGTAGCAAAAGGTTTTCGTCAAAGACCTGGTTTGGACTATGACGAGACCTTTTCTCCAGTGGCTATGCTAAAATCCATTCGGATCCTTCTTGCCATTGCTGCCTTCCACGATTATGAAATCTGGCAGATGGACGTAAAGACGGCTTTCCTAAATGGAAATTTGGAAGAGTGCGTCTATATGGATCAGCCAGAAGGATTCATGCAGAGTGGGAGCAGCGGTAGAGTGTGCAAGTTGCTCAAGTCCATTTATGGACTTAAGCAGGCATCGCGGAGTTGGAACATCTGCTTTGATGATACTGTCAAAGAATTCGACTTTATCAAAAATCCAAATGAACCATGCATTTACAGTAAGATTGTAGGGAGAACTGTGGTATTCCTCGTCTTGTACGTGGATGACATTCGCCTAATAGGAAATGATATTCCTATGCTACAGTCAGTAAAAGGATTCTTGTCGCAGAGGTTCTCCATGAAGGACCTGGGCGATGCCAACTACATTATGGGGATCCAGATCTATCGTGATAGATCTAAGAGGATGTTGGGACTTTCACAGTCAAGGTACATCGACACCATACTGAAAAGATTCAGTATGGAAGATTCCAAGCGCGGTAATCTACCGGCTTGTCACGGGATCACCCTCTCCAAAGAGATGTCTCCCAAGACTGATTTGGAGAGGGATTGCATGTCTATTATACCCTACGCTTCTGCGGTAAGCTCTATAATGTATGCGATGTTGTGTACCAGACCAGATGTAGAATACGCATTGAGCGTTGTAAGCCGGTATCAGTCGAACCCAGGGGAGAAACACTGGATAGTGGTAAAGAACATTCTCAAGTACCTGAGAAGGACTAAGGAGATGTTCTTGGTGTATGGCGGAAAAGACCTCCAGCTTGAGGCCTTTGCCGACTCCAGCTTCCAGAGTGACAAGGATGACTCCAAGTCCATGTCGGGTTATATCTTTACTCTCAATGGAGGGGCGGTTTGCTAGAAGAGTTCCAAGCAGGAGACCGTTGCTGACTCAACTATGGAAGCAGAGTACATAGCTGCTTGCAATGCCGTAAAGGAAGCTGTCTGGATGAAGAAGTTTCTCACAGAGCTTCAGGTGGTTCCTACCATTGTTGGTCCAATACTGCTGTATTGCGACAACAACGGAGCTATAGCTTTAGCGAAGGAACCCAGGTCCCATCAGAAGTCCAGGCACATTTTGAGGCGGTATCACTTGATCAGGGAGATCGTAGATCGCCAGGAGATCAAGGTGAAGAGAGTAAATACGGAGAACAACACTGCAGATCCACTCACAAAGGCCCTACCCCAGACTCAGTTCGAGCGGCTGATCGAGATGATAGGTCTTCGATACGCCAGTACATGGCCTTAGTGCAAGTGGGAGATTGTTAGTGTATATGCCCTAGAGGCCATTACTGTATCATACTAGTTTGTATATTACTTGATGGAAGCTTGGGATATTCACAGTTGTATATACAATCTTGCTCGAAATGGTAGTATGCTACTTGGTTTGTCTCTACTTCAATATGTGCATGTGTTTCTTTTAGCATATCGCTGATATACATATTAGTAGAGCCCTTAGGATCTTTGCTTGATTACCAGCGTTGTGATAGCGCTCGCACTCATGGGAGCTGGGTAATCTATAAGCACATCCTTATACAGGTCCCTGGTCGTTGGACTATCGAGACAGGGCATCGATACTCCGGAGTAGACTAGCGTATGCGCTTCTCATCCCAGTGTGGGAGACGGTCTGTCCCACAGCCGTCAGTACGTCGTACTTGAGATAGTATACGGGTGCTCGTTAGGTTATTAGTACACTGGACAGGACTCGTTGGGGACTGTTGGTTGGTATTATACCTATCGTCAGTTATCAGTTCCCAGGTGACATGAGTACAGCTTAGTCCGTTGACTTGACACTGTCACTTCGCCTCGAGTGTGTTCCCACTGCACTTTGATTACTTCCCTACCACGGCTCAAAGGAGTCGTGCAAATAGGTAGCTTTTGGGTGCAGTCCCGAAGCACTTGGAGGCAGTGACGGTTAGACAGGATTCGTCTCTCCCGGTATTGGGGGTTGACATCGCCCTGTGTCTAGGAGAGCCATTACACAAGTAGTCCCTGGCCAGGGCAAGCGAGATATACTGGTAGGTTTCCAGTGTTATCTCAGGGTGTTATGGGCCACACTCCAACACGACTTGTACCGCTATTAGGGGACTGACGTTCACCTCCCCGCTAGGCCCGCCATGCGATGTATCAGACGAACAGACCGGACTGTACGGAGACTGTCACATACAGGCTCAGTAGGAGTTCAGATGGGGTTCACCTCGTCAGTCTTCTTATCGACATCTACCTGGGGACCGTTAAGTACAGCTAGTGCTGCTTGCAGTCTGTGGTTAAACCCACTGCCAGCGTAGTGTCGAGTCTTTAGAGTCCCACACAGAGAGCTATTCGCCTTTAGGCAAAATGAGTAGAGGTCGCATGGTTTTGCGACAGGGTTCGTTCACATCCGCGCACTTGTGCACGTTTGCTGTCCGGACAGCTTATACTAGCGGGCTTTGGTTTAAGCCGGATCCTAGTATATGATTTGGGATTGGTTTTTCTCATTGTATTCGTATTCCTCGGATCACGAATACAGGTGCGTATGCACAGTTGCTTGAGACAGAGGGAGAGGACTTTGATTAGGGTTAATGACTATTGTCATTTTATTAACCCTAATGCTCATGTGTGTATTATTGTTAATTGATATTAGTTTATAATTGTGCATGGTTATGGTTGTTGACCATTTGACTTCCTTGACTTGTTGACTATGGTTGACACTTTGACCATCATCATTTCTTTTGGAAGATGCTTTTTGATCCTTGCAAATTGAAATGATAATGGTCATGTCATGATTAACCATGACAATTATCTAGCTAATTATCTAATTAAAATAATATACACATATAAGTGAGAATGGTTCATATTATTCTCATTCTATCATTCTCTTTCTCTCTCTTGTTCTTCCTCTCCCTCAAGCTCTCCCCTCTCATGTTTTGAGAAACACTTGAGCTTGAGAAAAACCCTTTATTGATAATCTCTACTCTCATCTAGGGTTCAAGGATTAGCACTTCTTGCACCCTAGTTACTTCTAGCTTGGAGTTGAAGCCAAAGGTCGAGGCTTTCGGGTGGATCTTTCTTCGACGTGAGAAGACGACTAAGGTGACCTCCTTCCACCACTCCAAGGAGCAAGGAGAGAAGGACATAAAGCCCTAGGTATAACCTTTCTACCACTTAGCTAGTTTCTAGTTAGCTTTAGCTTGTTTTTGTTTAGCAAAGATCCTTCATAGTCTAGTCCATGTTGCCTAAGCTCATAAAAATTCGATTTTTATTCCGTTTTTCGCCTCCCCGTAAGCACCGGGGTGGGCAATGTGGACTTACAGAAATTTGTTTTTGGGGGCCTATAAACCCGTATTTTTTATCGAACTTCACTACACTTTGACTAAAAGGTTATATCTGTGATGTTTATATGTGTTGAACGTCGGCTAATCGCTATATGTCGATTAGTCGGGGTTATACATATCTGTGATCTGTGTTTGATGATGGTATGTGTATATGAATGTGTTGGATTGTCGCGGGTGAATAGCCGGGGTGGATGTGAGATGAGTATTTCTTTTTCTTTCATTCATTGTAACATGTAAATTGATGTAATATTATTATTTGTTTGTCCGCACAACCGGGTCGGGGTTGTAGCCGTCATTGTATAATTCTTTTTACTGTTTTTGCTCCTAGGATAGACCCATAGAGGGGGTGCACAAACTACCGGGTATCTCGAAGTGCCGAGTGGCCTACTCACGGTGTTGAGGGAGGTTGCTTCGCTTCGGGTACTTGGCGGGTAGTTTGCCGCACCCGTAGAGGTCTTGGGTGGGGTATTTGGCTTTTCACCGCGACCGTGTAATCCGCTTTTCGTTGTAGGCTCGAACGGATTGCGGATTCCTAGTATATCCAATGTATTCATCTGTGATCTGTAATGTCTATCATTGCTATATATTTATATATGATAACTATTTAGGCGTTGCTTATGTTTTACAGCCGCGCTAGCCCATCCCCCGCTCTGTCGTTAGTTAAGTAACCTAACGGGTGATGACGGGGCCCCGTGGCGAATGCGAATGGCATAAGCGTACGTCATATTTTGGTTATTTTCTGCAATGGTAGGATTAAATGATGGGACACATTAAAAGAACTAATGCAAGAAAATAAACCAAGTAAAAGTCGATTGGAACACTTTGAAAACCACTCGGTTCTTTTCAAAACTAAACTTTTAAACGCGGAGCTTGAACCACTCCTTTTAAAAGCTATCCCGTTCCATCGATTATATCAAGTTCACTACGTTCACGGTTTTTCCAAAACCATTCGTAGCCCTCCGTCATTCCACATGAATGGTCAAAAGTATTCAAGCTATGTATTTTGGCCAAAGTCAAGGCATAGTGATTGGTAGCTATTGGGTATTCATGTGCAGCATAGATAGTTGCGTTGGTTTGGGACAGTCGTGCTGCCATTTTGGCCAAAGTCAAGGGTAGGTACGGGTGGGTCCAAATTAACCAGGAGAATGACGGGTAGAACTTGACATGTGACTTATGATATTTTGGCCAAAGTCAAGGTCATAAGAGCATGGGGCAAAAATCAACATCGGGAGTTTCATAAGTACTGAAACTTGCTAGCGCTGCATACCATTTGGAGTGTGATGATTCTGGTAGGATTCCTTCGGTTTTATCACGCGATGATATTTGGATCCCGATCCTACTGTGAGTATATGCTACTCCTCGGGAAAACTCTCACTTAACGATCAATGCTATAAACCTAGTAGGTGTCTAGAAAGGTGTTAGCGGGGCTACGCCCCCAGGGAAAAGAGGTTCTTAAATTAAGGAACTTCGCGAAAGCGTTGGAAAACCTCCCTCGAAGTACCGACACTGGCCTGGCTGAACGGTTAAGCAAGTATTGTACGGTGAGATTGATCCCGACTAATCCTTTCTTTACGGTTTGAGAAGGGATTCGAGAGACAGTGGGAGCCATCCAGTTTAGATAAACTAAAAACCACTCTAAACTTTCCAGAGCATCATGCTAAAGTGTTTCTTTTCTCTCTCCTAATTGCAGCGACCATTCAACATGACCGGACTTAAGTTATTACTAGATAAAAACATATTGACAGGGCCAAACTAAAAAGATTGGCTCAGGAATGTCAAGATGGCAATCACTTACGACAAGTTGGGGTATGTCCTTACCACCAAAGCTCCCCCTGTCCCAGGTCCCACCTCCAGCGTCGCGGATAAGGAAATCCGTAAGACATGGGAGATCGATTGTGCGAAGGCCAAATGCCTCGTGCTTGCCTCGATGGACAACGAGCATCAGAGGAGGCATGAGAATATGGACCTAGAGTCCATATTTCTCCATACAAAAGAACTGTATGGAGAGCAGTCTCGTATCGCAACATACGAAGTGTCGAAGAAGCTATTTTCGGCAAGATTGGCCGTCGGATCATCGGTAGCGGAACACGTGCTTAAGATGATTGGCTACATAGAGGAGCTCGCAGACCTTGGGACCACGTTGGATAATGAACTCTATACTGATTTGATTCTCCAGTCCCTTCCTTCCACTTACGCCCAGTTTATCCTTAACTTCAACATGCAAGGAAAGGAGGTTGAACTTTCCGAACTTCTGAACATGTTGAGGAATGCTGAGGGCACGCTACAGAAAGGTAGGGAGACATCCACTTTGTTTGTAGGAGGATTTTCCTCTTCTAGATCCAGGGCGAAAGCTAAGGGTAAAAAGAAGAAAGCCCCCGCCAAACCAAGAGGCGGTGTCAGTAAAGTGGATACGAAGGGTAAAGGAAAAGCAACAAAGGTAGCGGGAAAGCTGGTGGGGAAGGAAGAATGCTTCTATTGTCACAAAAGTGGTCACTGGAAACAGGATTGCAAGGCTTGGAAGGCCAGAACACAGGATTTGAAGCGAGTTGCGGCTTCAGCTTCAGGTGTGTATGTTATTGAAAACTGTCTATCAATAAACTCTACATCCTGGGTATTGGATACCGGATCAGGATCTCATATCTGTAATTATTTGCAGGCGTTGAGAAAGCGTAGAGTTTTGAAGGTAGGTGACATGACCCTCAGAGTTGCAGACGGTGCTAGCATGGATGCTGAGGCCGTGGGGGACTATCACCTGGGATTGTCGGATGGACACTTTTTGGTTTTGCGTAGTTGTTATTATGTACCAAATGCAACCTGTAATATCATTTTTGTATCTTTATTATCCAAAGAAGGTTATGAATTTGCATTTGTAAGTAATGTAGTGAACATTCACCTAAATGAAGTTTTGATTGGGTCAGGTACATTGAACAACGGTATATAGGTTTTAAACCAACCACAGATTTTAAATGTCCAGAATACACAAAAAAGAAAGTCTCTAGAAATAAATAAAACTTTCTTATGGCATTGTAGACTGGGTCACATCAATGAGAGAAGGTTGACTAAGTTACATGCAGAAGGATATTTGGATCCGTTCGAATATCAATCGTATACAACTTGTCAATCCTGTCTCAAAGGAAAGATGACAAAGACTCCGTTAACTGGACACGGAGTAAGAGCGAGCGAGCTCTTGGGACTCGTACACAGCGATGTGTGCGGTCCAATGTCTACACATGCACGAAGCGGTTATTCTTACTTCATTACTTTTACGGATGACTTTTCAAGGTACGGTTATGTCTTCTTAATGAAACATAAATCCGAGGCTTTTGAAAAATTCCAGGAATATAAGAATGAAGTAGAAAAACAAACAGGCAAAAGTATCAAGGCACTGAGATCTGATCGAGGTGGTGAATACTTGAGTGCCGAGTTCCTGGGTTACTTAAAAGAGAATGGAATTCTCTCTCAGCTTACTCCTCCATACACTCCGCAACACAACGGTGTATCGGAGAGACGGAACCGAACCCTATTGGATATGGTACGGTCCATGATGAGTAACGCTGAGTTGTCGCGATCGTTCTGGGGATATGCGCTAGAATCAGCTGCATACCTTTTGAACCGAGTTCCAACTAAGACTGTGCCTACTACACCATATCAGATGTGGTGTGGGAAGAGACCCTATCTTAATCACATTAAGGCATGGGGATGTCCAGCTTTTGTAAAAAATCTGCATGCAGACAAGCTCGAGGCACGCTCAGTACAGTGCAAGTTTGTAGGATATCCAAAGAACTCCAAGGGATATTTCTTCTATTGAGAAGAGGAGCAAAAGGTCTTTGTTTCTCGCCATGCCCACTTTCTAGAACACCAGTTGTCACGACCCGAAAGTACGGAACATGACCGGCACTTAAACTACGAACGTCTCGAGGCGTACGTAATCTAAGTAAACTGAAAACCCAGAAATCCAAACCAAGAAAAGTAGTAGAGTGCAGGAAAAACCAACTTAAAGCAAGTAGTTTCAATAGCATAAGCCGAATTATGCGGTTTTTAAACACATCAAAAATTTACTGAAAATTTCGGCAGAGTCTCCTTTGTAAATACTGGCCTCCAAACGGGATACAACATGAATAGTATACGAAATCAAGAAAAAGGCATCCCCAAGCGGGAGCTAGCTCTCCGTCAATCGACGGTCACAACCACACAAGCAATATAATATACAACGCCAACGGCGAGGATCAAAACTCAAAAGGAAACTCAAAACCACCAGAAATATAACGAGCGACTCTAGGGTCGAAAGAATAAACAACACTGGTCTCTATCTCAATAAATACATGTTTGGTTGATGGAATTTACTAGATACAACGGAATAATATTATACAAGGTAATATGATGGGTACGATACAAGAAAAACCCACCTACTAGCAAGTCACACGAATGAAACTGAGCCCGCAAAGCCGTAATGAAACCTGTACGGCAACCCTGCAAGAAACTGGGGCACAACGGGGGTGAGTTGCCAACTCGTGAATAGATAAACATCTACGCACAGAAATCGCATAAATAACGCAACCTAGGTCAATGATCATAATATATCCTCAAAAATATACATAACAAGCAGCCTACAACAATGGCTAGGGTAATATCTAACCGAGTGTAAACTCATGTGCCCGTGTCAGTGCCTCAGGTAGCAATATATCATATGAATGAGGTATGAATGCATGAAAACAGAATACATGTAAATGAAGAAACTGTTTTCATAAATTAGTGAGATTTCCTTCGTATTTTTAAACTGAAGTATCATAAATGAAATCAGTATCAACAGTGTTTAGCATCGACACAAAACATAAATCTTAATGTCTCGAAGTATCAATGTCTCAATCTCAATATCTAGGGCGCCGTCAGTCCAGACCGGCCCCTACCATCCATCTCAAGACCACGACGGTATCCTCCGGATATCCGACGCGTCGGGTAATATCACCGGTAGGTAATCTGTCCCCTGCCAGGCTCAACGTCAACACCACATTCATCTTGCCCCGGGGTACCATACCGGGCCCACCATGTACCCATGACGGTTCCTCCACTTCTCGACACGGATCTCGAAAACCACAGCAAACTCATGGTGGACGACACTTACATCACTAGAAAACCGCAATTTACATATTTTAAAAGGTTAATAAGTTTAGAAATTTTTGCGGCTTTCCTCCGAAATCCAGAAATATCATAAATCTCAAGAAGTCATCACAAGTGCATATGTCAATGCTAATGAATGTATATGGTATCAATAACCAAGTTGCAATGTATGATTAATAACTAGGCATGAATAATGGAATAACAGTATGCATGAAGTGACAAGTAATAACTACAATGTCTAAACTGGCATATAACCCAGGTACACTAATATCATATCAACCTACTAACTAACAAGCTAAGTCAAGCAAATATATTCTCTAAAGTGTACGTGACATGGCAATTACCGATGAAGATGTGTGTGAGCCGGCAAGTAGGTGTACGTGGTACATACGCATCATCGGTAATGGTTCTGGTGTCCTAACAGCATGCTATTAATAATGCAATAAGAAATTATAATATAAGTATGCGATGCGGAGCGAACAGTAAAAATGAGCGGGAGTTGAATACTAGACACAACGATAACTAAACTGTAATAATCTAATATAAATCCTACAAATGGTGCCTTTTGAAATAACACAAATCATGGGGTTTTGAAAATAGGGCTACGGTGTTTTTATGAAAAGATGAGTCTTTTGAAATATCCGTAGGATCCCTTGGGCTGTCTTTTAAAATACCCACGATTCGTTAGTTTTTGGAATAGGTAGGAGTCTAATCTAATCTAACAACTACACTAAACTATACGGCTGAACTAACATGCTGAACTACAGGTAAGGAAACCGCCTAACGTCTGAGTCGATACATATACATACCTGTATATATATAGTCGGTGATCCCGCCTCAATAATATCATATCCGATACCATATGTATAATCAGACATCCCAAGTCAAGAGTGCGGATCAATCATCAAGATATAGCTCGTACGTAAATCCGTCGTACGGCATCCCCCAATTCTGGGTACGGGTCAAAATCACATTCATCATACTATTCACCTGGTATCCTCTTTATCAATATCATGATCTGGTACTGATCTACGTCTAGGACAATACTGATATCGCCTAACTATGCATGCACGTGTGTAAAAACTACGTCAAGGACCCGCTACAACGTCATGTCGTATCTAAGATACGAACCCTGCTATATCACCGATCTCACGGCCTCAAATCAAATCTCATCGACTCAGCTCAACCCCAAGTATCATCCTCAATCCGTATGTGAACACATAGTCCCATACCCATGTGAACACATAACTATAAAGAATCCCATGAGCACATATCACTAGGAATGTATGCAAGTATGTATTTGTGTACGTGTAGTGCAACACTACCCTAGGGTTCGCAACACTAAGGTAATCCAACACACCAATATCCATCCTAAGCTACGTTATTAATCCCAAATAACATATAATAATTGTTGGTGTGTATACGCATCCGTATACACCACCACGGACTGCGGGGGTGCTATACGCCATCCACCCGACTTCTCCCCGTAGATATAAATCTACTCACCTGGTCCTCGCCAGCCGGTGCCGACGTCGCCATGCGCTTGCTTGTCGTCTCGAAGTCCACATGGGGGTACCTACATATCATAACGCACCATATCTCATTAAAACTAAATTCGAGATCGAAACGGCATACGAAAATCAAATCGGCACGCGTATCACGCATAGGTCCAAACCTATCGCCTACGCATGCAAGAATAGTCAAACCAACTCTCGATGTCGATGTACAAACGTCAAACCATCGAGAAAAATCCAATCACACTCATTTGCACATTCACGAACACTAATTTTAATATAAACTAGGTTAAAATTCACAAAAACCCCAATTTCACTTAAAAAGTCATTTTTTCGAAAATCTAGCAAGCACAATTCGCCGTTTTTGTACAAAACAAGATGTTTAAATGAATGTAGCGGCCAATATACTTATTAAATATCTTAAATAAGTCATAGAAACAATTTCCGGAATTTAATCTCATTAAATTCCAAAAACCCTAATATTCTAGTTTACAAAAATACCCTTTTTAACAATTTCAAAGCAAAAATTCACAAACTACAATCTAGCTTAGATTTGCATGATCTAAAGCATTAAACCACACTTAATAAAGTTAATGAAGTCATGAAAAACCTAAAAACATTTTTAATCCCAAGTATTTAACCAATTTCAAAAATCTAGTAGGCAAATTAGCACATTAACACAATTTTTTTTAAACTAACCATTTGCACTAGCTACTAATCTTGTATTAACATGACAAAAAGCCTAAATATAACACACAACCATACACCAATTTTACAAAACCCTAACTTGCATTCAAATTCATAACTTGAATTCCAAAACTTGCAATTAAACTCACATATCCAAATTAACACTTAATTAAATTAGCTTAAGAAATTAGTAACAAATTAAGCAACAAAAATGTTTAGAATTATACCCAAAACATATAAAGATCCACAAACATCCATGGCCTCCCAAAATGCCCTCTTTTCACAAGGATCCATGCTATACGGGCTAAGCTAAAATGGGTAAGAGTCGGATTTGGATTTAGATTTGAATTTTGCATGGATTTTGAAGTGATTTGTGGATTTTTTTGATGAAGAAAAGAGTGGGATTTGGGGGGGGGGCTGCTGTTGGGAGGGGGCTCGGCCTGATTGAGGGTGTGAGGAGAGAGAGGGAGGTAGAGAAAATACAAGGGAGGAAAGTCAAGGTCAAGGTAAGGTCAAAAGTCCACCTAATTCACCCATTTTCTTTTCTTTTCTTTCATATCTTTTCCTTTGAAAATCAAGTGGGGAAAAATATGGTGGCTGCTGAATTCAGCCATGGGTAGGAGTAAGTGGGGGTGTGTGGGTGTGGGTACGGGTGTGGGGTGATGAAAAATGATAAATACAATACCCCAAGCATCCATTTACGCTAAAAAAAAGCTTTTTTTCTTCAATAATTTCTAAACCATTTTGGCAAATGATTTCGTTCCAAAAACCACATGATAAAATTTTATTTAATGTTTTATGATGCACAAAATTTGTTTCAACTCATTCCAATTTGTAATTTTCCCTAATAAAATGTATTAGTGACGGCTTAAAATAATAATAAAATAATATTTTTTTTTGAAAATTTGAAATTTCACCAGCGGCTCAATAAACACCAAATAATAGCAATTACATAGCTAGAATATGTATATTTAAATTTTATAATAAGATATTTGTATTTTGACTTTTTACAGAAAACCCCCTTATTTTACCGATTTTTCGAAATTTCACCGAAACGATTTTCAAAACGTTACAATCTTCCCCCCTTAAAGAAATTCGGTCCCCGAATTTAAATTCAAACTCCCCCAAATACTAAAATATCTAAGAAAAACCATCAAGTCGTCGGGGCTCCGAAATTATAACTACATAAAACAAATCGTAGCGCAGCGCATGCGCTTGAAAAATGAGCATATAACTCAAATCGAAACTCCGTCAAGCATCCCGCAATCATCGGAGTCATGGAGAAGACATCAATGCCAAATCCAAATCAAAACCCATATGACATAACTCGAAACTATACATGTAAATATCGAATCTATATATGTAAGTATCTGAAGGAAATGCATGCCAAATCTCTTTAAGTCGCTGTGCACGCGTATAACACTGCACAGTGGCAGACGTCTATCATAAGGAAATAACTATATACATATATACCTTTGTTTGAAATGTACGTTCCGCCGTTTTGGAAACAATTTAGAAGGGTCTCCTTGTTTTAAACATTTCGTGTCATATCAGACACGTAGGTAAATACTGAGGCTATAGCTCGCTTTTTGGAAATCCCTTCAATAACTATCAATGCATGCAAAATATATTCAGGTACTGTCCTCTGACTAGTCCTGCTCAGTACGAAAACACATAGCAATATCATAAAAACGTACTTCTCTATATGAAATAAATCCCAAAATATGCACATGAATGCTACGTGCGTCTGGTGCGCACGGAAATCAAAATCCATGAATGTGCCATACATGCGCACAGAAACAGCATCTAAGTACATCGGGTGTGCACGAAACATCTGTCGTAGGCAACGTGTGTGCCTGACAGCAAAATCAGGTGCATCTGACATGCACGAAAAATCTCGAATTAGTGCATCTGGTGTGCACCAAATCGCATCTCGTAACAGGCGCCCAACAGGCGCTAAAAATCCAATCCGGTGCATAAAATGCACAAAACAAATGTCGATCATCACCCTCGAAATCGAAATCCAGTGTATCCAAGTGCACAAAATACATATCACTGCACTGCCAGCATATATAAACTATACAGAGTGCAGGAACCAAATCGCGTGAGTGCATACGCACAAAATCAACTCAACTGTTTAAAATCGTAAAATCACAAACATGTGCAACTAAAGCACGAAAACGATATCAAGTGCAACACTGTGCAAAGATCGTAAATCCTCAATCATCAAAATCAAATTATACGAATAAATCACCCAAAACATCGAAATCAATAATGGCGGAACAGTACCGCTCAAGCGCATCCTCTGAGAATCTCGGCCAACTGCCACGGTCCCTAGTGGGACGTCTCGTCGATGATCATGAACTCTGTCCTGCTGATGTGCGTAACCATGGCCACTCCTGGGTCAAGGTCTTCACTGTGAATTACCAATCTTTCGGTCCATCGGCTCATCGGCCCTGTCGGGTGTGCTAACGGGGACGATTCCGTTCTGGCACTTCTCTGGTCATCTCTTGGTCAATCATCGCGACCACTCATAAGACAGCATATCAATGGCGTCGGCCTCTGGTTCTCTGAATGTACGTGACACATCTGATCCTGGGTGCAAGTATCATTGCAGCAGTGTCCTGAAAGGAATCCTGCTCACGGTCTCTTCCATGTCTCGTCCCTGCCAACTGTCCGGAAGTCATTGTCCTTTCCTATTTCTGCATCTTGCTCTGGAACGACTGCATACTCATCGCGACTCCTTCTGGAAGGTAAGTCCAAGTACTATGCCTCGGCATGCGTATCGCCTCTCTGATGTCGGCGGAGTGGAACGTCATCTCATCTAGATCTGGTGTGAACCTCTTACTCCACTTTTCTCTAATGTCGTCTGCTTTGGACTCGTCTCGTCGCGGCTGCATGGACTGAGCTCCAACGGCTATCCTCGTATCTGGAGTCTCCCAAGAATGCATCTCACCACCTAGCATCCGAATTAAGTCGAGCCATCCGATCGAGTCGTCAAAACCTCATAATCCCCCAAGAGCTCAACCTCTTGGGCACAGTTTAATAGTGTCGAGTACATACCACAGCATCGGTGGTCCAGCCGTAGAAGGGCAAACCCAAGACTCACTAATGGCGCCGTAGAACTACCGCAAACCCAAAGGTTCAAATTCTTTCACACGGTCATTAAGTCGAGTTAGGGTTTCATTCTTCTAGAGGGACCATAGAATTGCCTGCATGTCTTTCCGACTACTTTAAACTTGGAATAATAGGTTTCTGACATTCGATCGTCTCTGTCGACTCCCAACGTCTCCACGTGAAGTCGTCTCTAGCTGGAATCAATCTATCTGATGACCTCGCATCGGGTTAGGAGAACGATCCACATGTCCTAGTCATTCATCCACGATGACTAGCGACCTTCTATCATCTCTTAGTACAACTCGTTCTGCACTAACTCCAGCATCTGGGGCAATACCTCGTCGTTCGCAGCAATAACTGGCTCGTTCGTCTGCACGCTGAACAGTGCCTCGATCATCATGAATAAGAAACACACCAACGGTCATCAAGATCTGGCTGGCCTCTATCATTGGCTCAATCCTCTAATGTCGATCAGCACATCCGAGTAACCTCATAAAGGCGATCCGCCAAACGCTCGTAGCGCGGAAACACAGTCAAAAGACACCTCTCTATAATCGGGTGTCGCCGGAATCATGCCCTGGTCAATCCTCGTTCGTGCCGAGCTCGTGCTGACCGCAACTCTAGCCGTATCTCTCCCTGCCCGTAATCGTGGCAGCAAAACCAAACTGGTACCGATGAGGCTAGATCAGGAAGGAATATAATACTGAACAAGGAAATGTATATCCTAAGGCTTCTTAAGTGGAGTGGAGTGTCGTAAATATGCCGCGGAACATACCAACGGTACGTCACTCTACTTTAGTCACCTATTCCATCAACCAAGGGTCATCCTACGCTCCGAAGGTAAAACCTAACGCTCTGATACCAACTTTGTCACGACCCGAAAGTACGGAACATGACCGACACTTAAACTACGAACGTCTCGAGGCGTACGTAATCTAAGTAAACCAAAAACCCAGAAATCCAAACCAAGAAAAGTAGTAGAGTGCAGGAAAAACCAACTTAAAGCAAGTAGCTTCAATAGCATAAGCCGAATTATGCGGTTTTTAAACACATCAAAAATTTACTGAAAATTTCGGCAGAGTCTCCTTTGTAAATACTGGCCCCCAAACGGGATACAACATGAATAGTATACGAAATCAAGAAAAAGGCATCCCCAAGCGGGAGCTAGCTCTTCGTCAATCGACGGTCACAACCACACAAGCAATATAATATACAACGCCAATGGGGAGGATCAAAACTCAAAAGGAAACTCAAAACCACCAGAAATATAACGAGCGACTCTAGGGTCGAAAGAATAAACAACACTGGTCTCTATCTCAATAAATACATGTTTGGTTGATGGAATTTACTAGATACAACGGAATAATATTATACAAGGTAATATGATGGGTACGATACAAGAAAAACCCACCTACTAGCAAGTCACCCGAATGAAACTGAGCCCGCAAAGCCGTAATGAAACCTGTACGGCAACCCTGCAAGAAACTGGGGCACAACGGGGGTGAGTTGCCAACTCGTGAATAGATAAACATCTACGCACAGAAATCGCATAAATAACGCAACCTAGGTCAATGATCATAATATATCCTCAAAAATATACATAACAAGCAGCCTACAACAATGGCTAGGGTAATATCTAACCGAGTGTAAACTTATGTGCCCGTGTCAGTGCCTCAGGTAGCAATATATCATATGAATGAGGTATGAATGCATGAAAACAGAATACATGTAAATGAAGAAACTGTTTTCATAAATTAGTGAGATTTCCTTCGTATTTTTAAACTGAGGTATCATAAATGAAATCAGTATCAACAGTGTCTAGCATCGACACAAAACATAAATCTCAATGTCTCGAAGTATCAATGTCTCAATCTCAATATCTAGGGCGCCGTCAGTCCAGACCGGCCCCTACCATCCATCTCAAGACCACGACGGTATCCTCCGGATATCCGACGCGTAGGGTAATATCACCGGTAGGTAATCTGTCCCCTGCCAGGCTGAACGTCAACACCACATTCATCTTGCCCCGGGGTACCATACCGGGCCCACCATGTACCCGTGACGGTTCCTCCACTCCTCGACACGGATCTCGAAAACCACAGGAAACTCATGGTGGACGACACTTACATCACTAGAAAACCGCAATTTACATATTTTAAAAGGTTAATAAGTTTAGAAATTTTTGCGGCTTTCCCCCGAAATCCAGAAATATCATAAATCTCAAGAAGTCATCACAAGTGCATATGTCAATGCTAATGAATGTATATGGTATCAATAACCAAGTTGCAATGTATGCTTAATAACTAGGCATGAACAATGGAATAACAGTATGCATGAAGTGACAAGTAATAACTACAATGTCTAAACTGGCATATAACCCAGGTACACTAATATCATATCAACCTACTAACTAACAAGCTAAGTAAAGCAAATATATTCTCTAAAGTGTACGTGACATGGCAATTACCGATGAAGATGTGTGTGAGCTGGCAAGTAGGTGTACGTGGTACATACGCATCATCGGTAATGGTGCTGGTGTCCTAACAGCATGCTATTAATAATGCAATAAGAAATTATAATATAAGTATGCGATGCGGAGCGAACAGTAAAAATGAGCGGGAGTTGAATACTAGACACAACGATAACTAAACTGTAATAATCTAATATAAATCCTACAAATGGTGCCTTTTGAAATAACACAAATCATGGGGTTTTGAAAATAGGGCTACGATGTTTTTATGAAAAGATGAGTCTTTTGAAATATCCGTAGGATCCCTTGGGCTGTCTTTTAAAATACCCACGATTCGTTAGTTTTTGAAATAGGTAGGAGTCTAATCTAATCTAACAACTACACTAAACTATACGGCTGAACTAACAAGCTGAACTACAGGTAAGGAAACCGCCTAACGTCTGAGTCGATACATATACATACCTGTATATATATAGTCGGTGATCCCGCCTCAATAATATCATATCCGATACCATATCTATAATCAGACATCCCAAGTCAAGAGTGCGGATCAATCATCAAGATATAGCTCGTACGTAAATCCGTCGTACGGCATCCCCCAATTCTGGGTACGGGTCAAAATCACATTCATCATACTATTTACCTGGTATCCTCTTTATCAATATCATGATCTGGTACTGATCTACGTCTAGGACAATACTGATATCGCCTAACTATGCATGCACGTGTGTAAAAACTACGTCAAGGACCCGCTACAACGTCATGTCGTATCTAAGATACGAACCCTGCTATATCACCGATCTCACGGCCTCAAATCAAATCTCATCGACTAAGCTCAACCCCAAGTATCATCCTCAATCCGTATGTGAACACATAGTCCCATACCCATGTGAACACATAACTATAAAGAATCCCATGAGCACATATCACTAGGAATGTATGCAAGTATGTATGTGTGTATGTGTAGTGCAACACTACCCTAGGGTTCGCAACACTAAGGTAATCCAACACACCAATATCCATCCTAAGCAACGTTATTAATCCCAAATAACATATAATAATTGTTGGTGTGTATACGCATCCGTATACACCACCACGGACTGCGGGGTTGCTATACGCCATCCACCCGACTTCTCCCCGTAGATATAAATCTACTCACCTGGTCCTCGCTAGCCGGTGCCGACGTCGCCACGCGCTTGCTTGTCGCCTCGAAGTCCACATGGGGGTACCTACATATCATAACGCACCATATCTCATTAAAACGAAATTCGAGATCGAAACGGCATACGAAAATCAAATCGGCACGCGTATCACGCATAGGTCCAAACCTATCGCCTACGCATGCATGAATAGTCAAACCAACTCTCGATGTCGATGTACAAACGTCAAACCATCGAGAAAAATCCAATCACACCCATTTGCACATTCACGAACACTAATTTTAATATAAACTAGGTTAAAATTCACAAAAAACCCAATTTCACTTAGAAAATCATTTTTCCGAAAATCTAGCAAGCACAATTCACCGTTTTTGTACAAAACATGATGTTTAAATGAATGTAGCGGCCAATATACTTATTAAATATCTTAAATAAGTCATAGAAACAATTTTCGGAATTTAATCTCATTAAATTCCAAAAACCCTAATATTCTAGTTTACAAAAATACCCTTTTTAACAATTTCAAAGCAAAAATGCATAAACTACAATCTAGCTTAGATTTGCATGATCTAAAGCATTAAACCACACTTAATAAAGTTAATGAAGTCATGAAAAACCTAAACACATTTTTAATCCCAAGTATTTAACCAATTTCAAAAATCTAGTAGGCAAATTAGCACATTAACACAATTTTTTTTAAACTAACCATTAGCACTAGCTACTAATCTTGTATTAACATGACAAAAAGCCTAAATATAACACACAACCATACACCAATTTTACAAAACCCTAACTTGCATTCAAATTCATAACTTGAATTCCAAAACTTGCAATTAAACTCACATATCCAAATTAGCACTTAATTAAATTAGCTTAAGAAATTAGTAACAAATTAAGCAACAAAAATGTTTAGAATTATACCCAAAACATATGAAGATCCACAAACATCCATGGCCTCCCAAAATGCCCTCTTTTCACAAGGATCCATGCTATACGGGCTAAGCTAAAATGGGTAGGAGTCGGATTTGGATTTAGATTTGAATTTTGCATGGATTTTGAAGTGATTTGTGGATTTTTTTGATGAAGAAAAGAGTGGGATTTGGGGGGGGGGGCTGCTGCTGTTGGGAGGGGGCTCGGCCTGATTGAGGGTGTGAGGAGAGAGAGGGAGGTAGAGAAAATACAAGGGAGGAAAGTCAAGGTCAAGGTAAGGTCAAAATTCCACCTAATTCACCCATTTTCTTTTCTTTTCTTTCATATCTTTTCCTTTGAAAATCAAGTGGGGAAAAATATGGTGGCTGCTGAATTCAGCCATGGGGAGGAGTAAGTGGGGGTGTTTGGGTGTGGGTACGGGTGTGGAGTGATGAAAAATGATAAATACAATACCCCAAGCATCCATTTACGCTAAAAAAAGCCTTTTTTCTTCAATAATTTCTAAACCGTCTTGGCAAATGATTTCGTTCCAAAAACCACATGATAAAATTTTATTTAATGTTTTATGATGCACAAAATTTGTTTCAACTCATTCCAATTTGTAATTTTCCCTAATTAAATGTATTGGTGACGGCTTAAAATAATAATAAAATAATATTTTTTTTTGAAAATTTGAAATTTCACTAGCGGCTCAATAAACACCAAATAATAGCAATTACATAGTTAGAATATGTATATTTAATTTTTATAATAAGATATTTGTATTTTGACTTTTTACAGAAAACCCCCTTATTTTACCGATTTTTCGAAATTTCACCGAAACGATTTTCAAAACGTTACACCAGTTCATAGAAAAAGAACTAAGTGGGAGCGCAATAGAACTGGAAGAAATTCCTGAACCACGAGCTATTACTGAAAGCTTAGTAGAACCAGAGGGTTCGAAAGATCAGGACATTCCCACGCCACTCCGCAGGAGTAGTAGGCAGTTCATCCGTCCGAGAGATACTACAGTTTTCTCATTGACGGGGATAGAGAGGATTGCATCATAGATTGTGATGAGCCTACTAGCTTCCAGCAAGCCATTTAGAGCGTCGACTCGGTAAAATGGCTGGATGCAATGCGGACCGAAATGGAGTCCATGTACACCAACAAAGTATGGACGTTGGACATTGCTCCAGATGGGGTAAAACCCGTAGGATGCAAGTGGATCTTCAAAAGGAAGATTGGTGTAGATGGACAGGTTGAGACCTATAAAGCTAGACTGGTTGCAAAGGGTTTTCTTCAGCGACCTGGTTTGGACTATGATGAAACCTTTTCTCCAGTAGCTATGCTGAAATCCATTCGGATCCTTCTTACCATTGCTGCCTTCCACGATTATGAGATTTGGCAGATGGATGTAAAGACAGCTTTTCTAAATGGACATTTAGAGGAGTGTGTCTATATGGACCAGCCAGAGGGTTTCATTCAGAGTGGGAGCAGCGGAAAGGTGTGCAAGTTGCTCAAGTTCATTTATGGACTGAAGCAGGCATCGCGGAGTTGGAACATCTGTTTTGATGAGACGGTCAAGGAATTTGGCTTTATCAAAAATCCAGATGAACCATGTATCTATTGTAGATTTGTAGCGATAACTGTAGTATTCCTCGTTTTATACGTGGATGACATTCTCTTAATAGGAAATGACATTCCTATGCTATAATCTGTCAAGGGGTTCTTGTCACACAGGTTCTCCATGAAAGACCTGGGTGATGCCTCATACATTCTGGGTATCCGGATCTACCGTGACAGATCCAAGAGGATATTAGGACTTTCACAGTCCAGGTACATCGACACCATACTGAAGAGATTCAGTATGGAAGATTCCAAGCGCGGTAATCTACCGGCTTGTCACGGGATCACCCTCTCCAAAGAGATGTCTTCCAAGACTGATTTGGAGAGGGATCGCATGTCTATTATACCCTACGCTTCTACGGTAGGCTCTATAATGTATGCGATGTTGTGTACCAGACCAGATGTGGCTTATGCACTGAGTGTGGTAAGCAGGTATCAGTCAAACCCTGGGGAGAAACATTGGATAGCGGTAAAGAACATTCTCAAGTACTTGAGAATGACTAAGGAGATGTTCTTGGTGTATGGCGGAAAAGACCTCCAGATTGAGGCCTTTGCTGACTCCAGCTTCCAGAGTGACAAGGATGATTCCAAGTCCATGTCGGGTTTTTTCTTTACCCTCAATGGAGGGGCGGTGTGTTGGAAGAGTTCCAAACAGGAAACCGTTGCGGACTCGACTATGGAAGCGGAATACATCGCTGCATCTGATGCCGCAAAAGAAGCTGTCTGGATAAGGAAGTTCTTGAAAGAACTTCAGGTGGTTCTGTCCATTATTGACCCAATACCTTTGTATTGCGACAACAATGGAGCTATAGATTTAGCGAAGGAACCCAGGTCCCATCAGAAATCCAGACACATCTTGAGGCGATATCACCTGATCAGGGAGATCGTGGATCGCCAGGAGATCGAGGTTCGAAGGGTTGCTTCAGAAGATAACACATCAGATCCATTCACCAAGGCCTTGCCCCAGACTCAGTTCGAGAGGCTGATCGAGATGATAGGTCTTCGATACGCCAGTACATGGCCTTAGTGCAAGTGGGAGATTGTTAGTGTATATGCCCTAGAGGCCATTACTGTATCATACTAGTTTGTATATTACTTGATGGAAGCTTAGGATATTCACAGTTGTATATACAATCTTGCTCGAAATGGTAGTATACTACTTGGTTTGTCTCTGCTTTAATATGTGCATGTGTTTCTTTTAGCATATCGCTGATATACATATTAGTAGAGCCCTTAGGATCTTTGCTTGATTACCAGTGTTGTGATGGCGCTCACACTCGTGGGAACTGGGTAATCCATAAGCACATCCTTATACAGGTCCCTGGTCATTGACTATCGAGACAGGGCATCGATACTCCGGAGTAGACTAGCGTATGCGCTTCTCATCCCAGCATGGGAGACGGTCTGTCCCACAGCCGTCAGTGCGTCGTACTTGAGATACTGTGCGGGTGATCGTTAAGTTACGAGTACACTGGACAGGACTCATCGGGAACTGTTGGTTGGTATTATACCTATCGTCAGTTATCAGTTCCCAGGTGACATGAGTACAGCTTACTCCGCTGACTTGACACTGTCACTTCGCCTCGAGTGTGTTCCCACTGCACTTTGATTGCTACCCTACCACGGCTCAAAGGAGTCGTGCAAACAGGTAGTTTTTGGGTGCAGTCCCGAAGCACTTGGAGGCAGTGACGGTTAAACAGGATTCGTCTCTCCCGGTATTGGGGGTTGACATCGCGCTGTGTCCAGGAGAGCCATTACACAAGTAGTCCCTGGCCAGGGCAAGCGAGATATACTGGTAGGTTTCCAGTGTTATCTCAGGGTGTTCTAGGCTACACTCCGACACGACTTGTACCGCTATTAGGGCACTGACGTTCACCGCCCCCCTAGGCCCGCCATGCAATGTATCAGACGAACGGACCGTACTATACGGAGACTGTCACATACAGGCTCAGTAGGAGTTCAGATGGGGTTCACCTCGTCAGTCTTCTTATCGGCATCTACCTGGGGACCGTTACGTACAGCTAGTGGAGCTTGCGGTCTGTGGTTAAACCCACTGCCAGCGTAGTGTCGAGTCTTTAGAGTCCCACACAGAGAGCTATTCGCCTTTAGGCAAAATGAGTAGAGGTCGCATGGTTTTGCGACAGGGTTCGTTCACATCCGCACACTTGTGCACGTTTGTTGTCTGGACAGCTTATACTAGCGGGCTTTGGTTTAAGCCGGATCCTAGTATATGATTTGGGATTGGTTTTATCTCTTTGTATTCGTGTTCCTCGGATCACGAATACGGGTGCGTATGCACAGTTGCTTGAGACAGAGGGAGAGGACTTTGATTAGGGTTAATGACCATTGTCATTTTATTAACCCTAATGCTTATGTGTGTATTATGGTTAATTGATATTAGTTTAATATAATTGTGCATGGTTATGGTTGTTGACCATTTGACTATCTTGAGTTGTTGACCTTAGTTGAAATGTTGACCATCATCATTCCATATAAAAGATGCTCTTTGATCCTTGCAATTAGCATTAAATATGAAATGATAATGGTCATGTCTTGATTAACCATGACAATTATCTAGCTAATTATCAATTTATAATAATTCACACATATATGTGAGAATGGTTGTTTATTCTCTCATTTTTTTCTATCATTCACTTTCTCTCTCTTGTTCTTCATCTCCCTCAAGCTCTCCCCTCTCATGTGTTGAGAAACACTTGAGCTTGAGAAAAACCTCTTCTTGATAATCTCTA